>OV815273.1:32219816-33599316 GCA_929108145.2 Limnephilus rhombicus | reverse complement strand
TGGTGATATTGTAATGCGAGATGCCTATTTACTGCCAGATTGACTGTATAACGAATCACAGTCATCTTTGCCCTCTTCGCCCTCCATAGTTTGGTTTTACCCCTCATCTGTAACTGCTTGTCTATCCATTTGGATGTCTATGCTATTGATGAAATTTCTGAGTGACCGCGTTCATTCTATAGTGTTTCATAAGATGAAACACTTTAGGCGAAGTGCCAACATCGCAATATAAAGCTTCCACTCAAAAATCGCGCATAATTACCATTGGCGGCCGATGACTTTTTCCATACCAGAGAGCTAAGATTGAATAAAAGTATATACTTGCTCTTATATTGTTGAAGCATGCACTGTAAGTTATTCATTTTACAGTACAAAATCTAAGAAAGTCTTCATACACTAGCAACAAAAAACAGATTTTGATGTGCCATTATAAATTATCCAATCGGCAGAATCTTTCTTAAACCCCCGCAATTTATTGCTATATTAATTGAGATACCATACCTTTCAGATATCAATACCCTTCCCATTGTTCTACATTCAAGTCCCGCGGTGATCTTTGTTTTTAACATTACCATCTGGATTTTATTTACTTTACCGGTTTTATTTTATATTAAGTGCTCTAAGGGAAAATATCTTAGTAGGATGAAAAAATGAAGCAAGGAAAGGGAAATAAATACAATTTGTTATCAACCACTCTGTCATGTCACTATTTATACACTAACTAACTTATGAAATATTTATATACAAATTGTTTTTATTCATTTGCTGCATCCTTTTCAAGTCACATTCTATTCGAGTTTCTTTACCCGCTCGTAAAGTTGAGGGATACGTCACTCACCTTAATTATAATTATTTTTTGTAATCACGTTTAAACATCCACGTTAATTATAATATGGATTTTGTCATCACGCTTGAAGAATGTCTCGATTCTCAATTTTTGTAAGCGATTTAAATGACCAAACATTTATCTATTGTTAAACAAGCAATCGATACTAAATTTGTACTTAAAAACATTTTTTTTTCTCTTCGCTTATTCTTTTTTTTATGAGTTCAAAATTGTAGTTATTAACTAAAGCTTCTACGAGGAATTCAATCGTAACACTTGTTTCATTCAATAAATAATATGTTTATATGTATAATTAATCAATGTAATATGAAATTATGATATGAACTAAATTTGTCAATTTGACTGGCCTAAAACAGGATCCATTCCTAGTTGGCTAGTCAAAGTTTCCATATATGTTTCATTGTATAATTTTATGTGAAATAAATATTATTATTATTATTATTATTAATTACTGGCTTGGTTTGTCATGTACCTAAACTTCACAAGAGCTGTAAGCCATGATTACAGGCCCTATTAATATAATTACAGGTCTTGCAATTCAGTTAATAGAGTTAGTTAATATAAGACAACTCGAGACGAAGGTTAAATACAAGCGAACCATTTCTTAAAATTTAATAATTTTTTTTGAGTCATTTAATATTTACATATTAATCGTAGTACTAAAAACAATTCGTCGGCCACCATTGGTTACTTCCCTGAAATGTGTGGAAATATTAATCACATGTTCATTTGTATGAAAAATATACGCAGAATTTATGCAGCGAGTTATTAAAATATTCACACGCGCCCATCACGCGCTATTACCAAAAAAGGTTTTATGTTTGCAAACACCGTTGTAAATTGTGTCAATTACTTCGCGTATATTATGTCGGAATTAATTGTCAGCCATATGTAAAATAATGCAGGTGCCACGGTATAATTTGTAGACGTCGGGGGTCGGGTTTGGGAAGGAAATTGGGTTTCACGGGTTAATTAAAGACACACAGCCCCGGTGGGTGGTGAGGGGTGCTCTTAACACACGAATAAGAATCGGGAACAGAGGGAATGTGGGACACGTTTAGCTGTACAAATGATCAGGTGGTTCCCTAATTGGTGGATCCGTACTCACTCCGGTAAGATTTCTTATCTCCGCAGGTAATATGTAAATGAAAGGTCTAACAAGGAACGTGGGTACGTATCGCTGGAACTGCTTTGCTCTCCAATTAAACGTGTGCGGCTTAACCAAGAAATTTTGATTAAAAAAGTCGATTTTGCTTTCTTAAACTATCTTTTAATGTCTTCAATATAAATTAAAACGGCTTTTAATTAACAGATTTACAGCATCAATGTGGTATTTTCAAATGAAATTGCGATTCTTGTTTCATATTCTCGGTCATTATTTTGTAACACTTTCAATTTTTTATATCTCTTTCTCAGAAATATTTCAAAATCCGAAATAAATGAGTGCTTGGATTTTACTTTAAAATGGTCCAAAGGTAGGGTTCAAATGTCGAGGTAAAGATAGATTAATCCGTTATTTAACTTTTCGGTATTTCGTGGCGGAATTTTACTCTCATTTTATTATATTTACCTCGTGACTGTGCAAGACAACGCGTCGGAACCGCTCCAATATTCAGCGTGCGGTGGTACAAATTTTTAACGTCGTCCAAAATCAGGCAAAACGTGCTGACAGATATTAGGATAAGTTTATACCTTTTGGGAAACGTTAGAGAAGGTCCTTGCGATTCCCTTCGTGTTTTGAAAATATATGTAATATATATAATACCAACATTGTTAAATGGCAGTAGGGCGTCGCGTCGGCTTTGCCCTTTTGACATTGGTTCGGAGGGTTTCGGATGGCAGATTGGATTTTCGAGGCAAATATATTATATTCTTCTTGTCGGTATTTCAGCTTTAGATACAGGCCTCCCTTTGTTTTTTTTTTCATTTTGCTCTACCCAACCTTTGAGCAGTCGTTTAAAAACATATATGTATATACTACATGGATTTTTTTTTTGCATCAACTCAACACATCACTTTTTTTTTAGGATGCCGTGAAAAGGGCCTTTTTGTGGAAAGGAAGGAGTGAATCTGGGTCTTGAAGATTCACATGTTGTCGAGGTAGAAAACACAGAGGCCGAAAAATCGTTCCACAGCCGAGTTCTTGATCTCGTAAGAACGAATCGTACAAACGAGTTCAACAGCTCAACGAGTCTTAGAAACGACCCGTTTTCGCGTGACAAATCTCAATAGTGCGAGCGTTTGCCGTGTTTCCCGGCTGTGCACCGGTGCCGAACGAATCAATGAAGCTAGTTCCTCGGAGTTATAAATCAGAGCACGGATAACTTACTGAAGCCTTAATGTAAAATTTAATCATCGACGAAAATAATATTATCAACAACTTTCAATGAAAATATGTAACAAAGAGACAAAAAAAAAATACCATTATTAGTAGCGGTAAGACGGTAATCTGGGATCGAGTCTCAGTTGTGATCGTTTCGTTTTCTATTTTCAGTCTAACTAACTAACTAACTAACCATCACGCCGTTTCCCCGCAGGGGTAGGCAGAGAGGACGGACCGCCAAACAACTCGGTCTTGGCACACACTCTTTGCCTCACTCACATTCATACATCGTCTCATACATTCTCTTCTATTATTCTGACTTTTGACATGGCCCGTCTCAATTATCTGATTCACTTGATCGTGCCATGTCTTCCTCGGGCGTCCTCGACTTCTTCTACCATTCAAATTTGCTTCATATATTCTTTTTACACTACTTTCTTCGTTCATTCGCTCTACATGCCCAAACCATCTGAGGGTCCCTTTCTTAATCTTACTCATTATGCTTATATGAGCCTTACATTCTTTGCGGATATCCACATTTCTAACACGATCATACATGGTTTTACCACGCATACGCCTCAGGGATCTCATTTCAACAGCATTCAGTTTACTTTAATCCTTCCTCTGCCAGTTCCATGCATCACTGCCATATATATATATATATATATTTTTTTTTTTTTTTATTAGTAATAGAAGGTACATAAATTACAAATAAATTTTATACAGTATTTAATTACATAGTAGATATATTTGATGTACCCCCATAATTAAGCAAGGCTTGTGTGTATGGGGGGGTGTTATTGTATTGCTTTTTTTATATCATTCAGTTTATTTATATCACATTTAAATTACCATTTAAACGAAGTTTTCAGTATAATTTTTAAGGTGCGTTTTAAAATTTTTTATATTGGTATTCATGTTTCTAATTTTTTCTGGTAATGAATTAAAAAATTTTGCTCCGAGATATTTATGACTCAATTGTCCAATTTTTTTTTTACATTTTGGAGTGGGAAGTATTGATGTTTGTCTAAGACTTCTGTTATTTTTAAATGGTGCAACTTGATTTTTAATATTATCTTTATAAATTTGTAATGTTGCATGATAAAAGTATAATGCACTTAATTTTCTGACTTTAAATTGTTTGAATAAAAGTTCTGACGAATATGAGTAGGGTTTTTTTAAAATTGTTTTTATTATTAGTTTTTGTGATATGTAAATTGTTTGTGTTTGATTTGTATATGTACCGCCCCACCCTATAATGCCGTATTGTATAATTGATTGACAGAAAGCGAAGTATGTGGTTCTAAGTAATTTTTCGTTTAAAATATCTCTTAAACATCTAAATATATATGTTAGTTTCCTTATTCTGTTGTTCAGAATATTTATGTGTGGAGACCATTTTAAACGCTGGTCTATTGTTATGCCCAGGTACTTAATATCAGTTTTGCTTTCTATTTTTGAACATGATATATTACATTTGTGGTTTTCTGTATTTGTCACAGAGTGGATTATTAAGTTTATTTCTTTAGGTGTTTCATGTTTTTTAATGAAAAATGGCAAATAATAGGTTTTTTTAGAATTTAAAGTCAATAGGTTTTTATCAAACCATAATTTTAGTGCATTGATATCTGTATTTGCCATTTTGTTTAATTCAGACCAGGTGTTTGCTTTTAGTAGTAGGACTGTGTCGTCAGCGTAGGAGACAATGTCTCCATATTTAGAAATATTGAATATATCATTGACATATATAATAAATAACAATGGTCCCAAAACTGTACCTTGGGGTATTGAAAAATCGCTATATTTTGAATCGCTGACTTGATTTAGTAATTTTACTTGTTGTGGTCTTTCATGTAAATAACTAGCTATCCATGCTAAAACTTTCCCATTAATTCCTATAGATTTTAATTTATTTATTAATTTTTTATGTGATATGCTGTCGAAAGCTTTTTTCAAGTCTATAAATATTCCGATACATTTTTTATCGGAATCTAGGGCCGTATATAAATAGTTGGTTATTTTTGCTATCGCGTCGTGAGTACTTGTATTTTTTTTGAAGCCGAATTGATTATCATTGATTATTTTATTTTCATCTAAGAATGTCCAAATTTGTTTTTTTACAATTTTCTCATATATTTTTGATATATTTGATAGAAGGGAAATCGGGCGGTAATTTTGTGGGTCTTTAGGACAGTCTGTTTTATAAATGGGAGTTATAATTGCTCTTTTGTAATTATTGGGAAATTCGCCATTTGCTAGACTTAGGTTTATTATATGCGTTATTGGGAGAATTAAGTATGTTTTCATCGCTTTTATTGTCTTAGCATCTATGTTATCAAAGCCGGGGGCAGAACCTCCTTTTAGTTCCGAAATAGTTCTGTCAATGTCGGCTTCTGTGACTGGCTCAAATTTATTTATTTGACATTGTGTTCTGTGTTGTGGATTTGATATATTGATCGAATTTATGGATTTTGCTAGGTTTTTTCCAACGTTATTAAAATGGTTATTTAAAATATTACAACATTTTTTTGTGTCATTTTGTACATTATATATTAATTTCCCATCTGATATTTCGGATATGTGCTTATATGTTTTATTTTTATTTATTATTTCATTTATTGTTGACCATATTTTTTTATTATTGTCTTTAGCTTCTGTTATAATTTTTGAGTAATAGTCGTTTTTCGTTTTTCTAATTAGAGTAGGTAATATATTTTTATATTTTTTATAATATAGTACAATTTTATTGTTAACTAGTGGCCTTTGTGTTATTTTATAAAGTTTTTTTTTTTTTCGAATGGCTTTTATTAATCCTAGAGTAATCCATGGTTTAATTTTCTTTGTTTTTATATCAGGGTAGGTACCAGGACTCCATTGTGGACTGCTAGCTTCACTTCTTTTGACAGTTTTTTATTAGCGCCAACGGCATTCAGTCCTCTATTAATGGAGTTACCGGCATTTACCCTTCTTTCAACATCTCTATCAGCCTTCCCTTTTCTCGTAAACATATTACCCAGATAAACCTCCACCTGCTCCAAGTATTCATCATTCACAACTATATCTCACACTGTTTTCGTACTCTCTCTTTCAAACAGCAAGACTAAGTATGTATGAAGAATGAGTTAATGATGAATGTAAGTAAGTCTATTTGCAGTCAATCTCTACATAATATAAATTAAAGTCCTCCGCCGCGTCTGTCTGTCGGTCTGTTCGCGATAAACTCAAAAAAAACTGAACGGATTTTCATGCGGTTTTCACCAATAGATAGAGTGATTTACGAGGAAGGTTTACATATATAATTTGTCAAGGTTTTGTGTAAATTGGTTAAAATATACAGGAGAATGTCTGTATGTGGTGGACGAGCGGGCTGCAAGGGGACATCCATACATTACGTCACACCTTACGGAGGGAGTAGAGAAGTGTGATATTGTGTGACAAGGTGTATGGGGGAGGGTCATCGTCTTTGTGACGTCACACGCACAAAACAACTTCGACGAAAATAGTTTCCCATTACACCCCCTCCTTCGTGGTATCCCGTTACACCCCTTCCTTCGTGGTATCCCTTTACGCCCCCTCCATTGTGGTAAATATGAACGTGACGATATTAAATATTGACGAAAAACTTATTTAAAATTGCAAAATACGTGACGTCACGCGGAGGGGGTCTCACAAATGTGACGATGTGTGACAGGGACGGGGGGGTCAAAAAATCATGAAATGTGACGTGTTCGTGTGACGTAATTTATGGATTGCCCCCAAGCCGGCGGTGTGGACTTGATTTGTAGCAAAACTACAGTTTTTTTGCCAAGGCTGATGATATTTTGCATATGTGACCTTCAAAACAAGAGGAAGGTCACTGTCTACATTTGATTTCGAAAACTCTGTGTAAAGCCCGGGCATCGCCGGGGACTTCAGCTAGTTATAAAAATACTATTCAACAATTTAAAAATCACCAGTCAAAGATATTTTATATTCATCAATTCTTTCGTACCTCCAGTTTGCAGCGGTTTTATTTTTTCTACTTCCGTGTAGATAAGGTTGAGTCGTTAGCACATCCAATGCGAAGGCTATCTCTGTTTCTCATTTCCTGAGCAAGGAAGTTATTACAGAAAGTCTGTATTTATTTACTTTTATTTATTATATTTTGCAGAAACAAACAGTACATAATTACATAGTGGAAAATAGTTCCAAAGTTAAAGGATTTAATACAATAATTGGTACCAATGACATGTCGCAGTTATATACATATGTTTTTATGTGATAAATTAAACATTTTACCTAAATTAAGTTAGTAAATTATTGAAGGAGAGGGGTGTGTGTGAGTGTTTGTATGTGTGTGTATGCGCGTGTATGTGTGTGGATGTGTGTGGATGTGTGTGTTATGGGTGCGAATTCAGTGTGCTAGAAATGTTTTTCTTAAATAGAGCGAGGGAATCAAAAAATATATCGGTATTTGTGGTTTTTTGAATTGAGTTGAATCTTTGAAGGATGCGGGAAATGGGGGAGTTGGCTGCAGCGTTCGTCTTATCACAGGTTGTGTAAAAAAGGTTGGTGTGGCGAGTTCTTTTAGATGGGATGTTAAAATTTATTTGGGATAGAAGTTCTGGGCAGTCTATTTCGTTATGTATTATTTTACGGAGAAATGTCATGTCAGCTACCGTTCGCCTGAATTTCAGCGATTGGAGAGTGCAGATATACTTAGTAAATTTATTTTGTACGCGCTCTATATTATTGACGTATTGGGTGTATTTGGGATTCCAGACAGGCGATGCAAATTCTAGTGTACTTCTGTTTAGTGAGGAGTAAAGCATTACTAGAGTATGCGGATTTTTAAATAATTTACTCAGACGTAGTATGAAACCCAACATGTTGTAAGATCTATCAGTGATTGAATCAATGTGCGTATTAAATATAAGTTTTCTGTCTAAATGGACTCCAAGGTCCTTACATTCATTTTTTGAGATCACGGGTATTGTATTTATTATTTATTTATTGGTATTTTGTACTGCAGCGGTCAACCGTTTGTCGTGTTACTTACCCAGCATGTCCTTTTCTTGTTTCTAATTCAATAAACCAAATGTATTTCTTGCGTAGTCATCCTATCATAGCTCTTAGAATAAATGACTTTATCAGTTTCAGTTTAAGTTACAAGGCGCATCGTTCTCCACGACTGTCAATATTTGCGTTTCGATAAACTTTCAGTTTGTATTATGTTATAATAGGTACTACCAATTCAAAACATTTTTTTAGAGGTGAAGAAAAACATTTTTGTTTTACGAGAACATGGCTCTAGTCCAGTTGTTTCGCAGAAATTCAAATGTAACGTTGTCATCAAATGGCCATTCAGTGCCATTTTTTTTACATTTGAAAGGTCACCTTTCAACGCCACTTCTAGGTACGTTACAGCTTTCTATCGATTTGTAATAAGCTGTCAAGCTCTTTACAATTTGATAGAAAGCTGAAAAGATATTTGTATATATATTAAAGTTGAAACGGGCTAAGATTCAGCATTTAAAGGGAACGTCTCAAGTATAAAAAAATACTTTGTCTGATTTTCATTGTTGCCTTTTTTTTCATTTCTGATGTATTTCTTCCCCAGCTCACTCCCTTCTTAACTACCTTTCAGCCTCACAATTTTCCACAGTATTGGTGATGCCATAGTCTCACTGGCTCCAGACTGTAGGAAGCAGATGAGGTATTCACATAAAAATATACTAAAAAGTTCGTGAATATTACCTTTTGATGTTTAGTTTATTCCCAGTTATCTTCATTGGTGTAATTCAAGTACAATAGCATTGGCCTATTAGAGGTTGTTCATTACTTTTCTTCTCATCGATACTACGATTTCATTATCTTTTTTGAAAAAAGCGTTAGTTAATAATTCTTAAATTTATGAATATAACAAAAATGGCCTCATAGCTCATAGCTAGTTTTATAAAGGAAAAAAACTTTATTTTTACCTAATTTTACATAATGTATCGACATTAATTCAGCAATCGGGGAAAAATACTCTGGATTTATTAATGAAATTGAGTAAATGGTTATTTATATATAAATAAATGAAACAATTTAACTTTGTTTAAACCACTTATATATTTGAGTAAAGCCGACCGGTTTCGGAATGACCGTTCCATCTTCAGGGCAAGCATATACTGATTTGACAGTTATGAAATATGGATGGGAACAATATATTATTATGGTAGGGGTGGAGCCGTTGCTAGGTATTAATGAAGAATGGGTGGGTAGGGGAACATATCCATGATTGGGCTATAAAACAACATTTTTTGTTTGTTGATTATAGATTCATTATTTTTAAGGGATTTTTTAGTTTATTTCCATGGCTTCTAAGTTTTCTAAACGTTTTCCTTTATGATTAATATGAAGAATTTTTATCCCCGAATTATTTTTTTAAAACTTATTTTCAATGATATGGTTAGCGAACTCAGAAAAATTATTATTATTAAGACACCTTAAATGTTCTTTGATTCTGATTTCAAAATTACGAGTTGTTTTTCCAATATAAAATGAGGGACAATCATTACATTTGAGTTTATATGTTCCGGAATTAGTCCATTTATGGTCTTTATCTTTAGCATTTCTCAAAAAATTACCGATATTATTTCTTGTATAAAAAGCTGGTTTAATATTAGAAGGGAAATTTTTGCAACATTGAACTGAAAAATAATTAATATACAAAATTTTACGCCATTCAAATTGTTTCATTTATCTATAACGGATAACGACAAAGTTATAGCTACATTCAAAAGTATTTATATATAAAATGGTGGAAATCTATAGAAATATCTTGCATGCGTGTATTTTTAAAGAAATGTACCATTGATTGGTACTACACCGTTTTAAATTCATGTAATTGATTGATCAAATTTTCCAACATAGGGTTACAAATAAATGGTGGGTCCTCATTCACAACAGCGGTAATTTGATAACGCCACTCCAGTTTCACGTATTAAATGGCTTATCCGCGCGCAGCCGATTATATACTGATTAATGAGGAACTTAATGAGAGAGGTTTGCGAAGCGTCAACGCGTTTCGATAATTCTAGGTTTAAACGGTTGGGCGGGTTGGGCCTGATTAGGTTTCGAAGCATTAGCTCAGGACATTGTTAATAATTATTGTTCAAAGGAACACCAATGTAAACATAAATATAATAACAATTAGACAACAATAAAATGAGGTCATTAATAATTCATATTATTTGTAAGGTATTCCCCGAACAATACCGAGTAAGCTACAAACCCAAGGTAATTAAGCCTACTGGGAATAACCAAAATAATTATAAATTCGACAGTCAAAGACGACTTGGTAACAAATGTAAGAAAACCCATATAATTGAATAAAATCCTTGTAGACCACACCTCCCCCTTATATTATATAACCGTAGGTTATGAATAATCTGTAACAGTATGAAGATGGCTTTAATAAACTGAAACCGGTTACGGTCAAATAAATTAAAGTGGAAATAAGTTTCATATTTACTGGCTGGTACCTGGCATGCGTTGCAATGCCATTCAAATAAATAAATTGATTCTCCCTGCATGTCCTTTCCCTTTCACCTTTTCCGCCTTTCCCCTCCCTCGTCTTTTTTCTCTCCGCGAACCCCACCACCTCCTGCCTTTCCTCCGTGCCGCTGAAATATATGAAATACACACATTTTCATTTATTCATTTACATTTTCATATACAAAATTTCATAACGCCAGAGCTTATCATTATAATAGTCTACGTTACTCGTGAGGTTTGTCTAGGTCTTGGAGGCGGATGAACAGGACATACTGTACCCCAGATTCCTACCCACCCCTTAAACCTTTTTCTTCCCAGAACTCTCCTCTCCTTCCTTTCCTTAAAAAAACCCTCCACACAGCATCCCCAAAGATGACATAGGCCCTGAAGGAAATTATTTTCCTTAGGGCTTCCTGTGTGGAGCTTATGTAAAAAAAAAATCATAAAAATATAATAGGTGTATACAGTTTTTACAGGATTTTCGACCATCACACTAGGCACATGCACGTATTATTGTAGTAGAATATAATGGAATTCCACCATAAATTGTCTGTTTCAAAAATAGAAATATTAAACACTAATATATATTATGGAAATAAGTTCTTCGTATGCGTGTTTTTATTGATCGTCCTTATGTAATTATAAAGTGAATTTCACGTACCATTTTACGCGCATCACCCAGTCGTGTATGTTGCAATGGTGATTCACTCAAAAGTTGTAAACAATACTTAGATACAATTACAGAATACATCAAACGTGCGCACGAGACATAGAACAAACAATATAAATCTATTTTATTCTATGGCACGAGACCTTTGTGGAGGTAGGTGAACACAGAAATAACGTACAACCTGAAATCGCTCCTTTTTTAAGACAAAATATTCCAGGGTTACAAATAACCAGACAGAATTCCTTCTACTTCCAAAAGAAAAGGACAAGGGGTGTTCTAAGACCGGTCCATGCTTCGTAAATCCACACCTGGATTTGTACATTGATATATTAATGAAAATCATATACCTACCTTACGTTTTTTTGTGCTATACTCGCTACTGGAAGCTCCGTATTAAATTCTCTTTTTATTACATGTAAGTCTTAGTTATGAAAAAGAGGATAAGATTAGAAAGATTCGTATAATTTACAGTAAGAAACTCCAGTGAAAACTTTTATGACTGTAAAAAATCCACATATGTAATAAATAATCAACAAGGTAAGGTTGATTGGGAATATAATATTATTACATATTTTTAATAAATCGATATTTAACTACGATTGATTTTGCACAATCACAAAACCGAGTATTTTGTGGTTGGTTCGTTATGAATGTCAGCCGTTCCTTTAGGGGGCATACATTAATAACGTGAGCTCAAAAAGGGGTGGGGGGGGGGGGTCCACCAAAATCTCACGTTACTTGAAAAGAATATACGAAGTGACCCAAATTTATCTCACCAACGGGGGGGGGGGGGGGGTGGGGGTCTAGAAATTGGAAGAAAAACTGCTCACGTAATTAATGCCCCCCTAATTAATGACCCTCTTACGGGTCGGTCGGCCTCATAAGAATGCGGGCAATGTTGTGCAATATGCAATGTGACCTGCAGATGTCAACTGCTGTATTTCAAAAGCATTCGAGATTTTTCTAATTTCTTTTTAATTATTTAATTTGGAAGATGCAGATTTCATGCTGACCCGTATAGAAGTGGTCTCACTGCAAAACGAAAAAAAAATGCCAACGTATGAAGGTCAAAATCACATAACAAATTTTTAAAATTAGGAGTTCCACATTAGCAAGTAGGTAATTAGTTATCACTAAGTATTCATTTATTTTTCATTTATTCTTTTGTATATTTTGTACGCTGACGATCATGTATTACCTTAGGAATGCCGGGAAAGAAGAACACCATCACCTATGCGTGCTGTCCGGAGCCTTACGTCGATGTGACCTTCACGATACAGATCAGAAGAAGGACCCTTTATTACTTCTTCAACCTGATCGTGCCCTGCGTGCTCATCTCTTCCATGGCCCTTCTGGGGTTCACACTGCCACCAGATTCAGGAGAGAAACTAACCCTTGGTGAGTGACGACATGACTTCTACTTGCTGTTAAATGGACTTGAACATCATTATACAAGACTTCATCTATAATGGTCTTATGTTATAAAATTAATTTAATATTTAACCTTTTTTAAGAATGTTACTTTTTATTACTGCTTTCAGTGGTTTAAAATGGATAACATTGATATTAAATCAAATTAATTTCAATCTTGCGCCATTGAAATTCAAATCATGATTATTTATTTAACTTCTTAAGATAGTAGAATTTTTTTTAATTTAAAATAAGTCCCCTTTTTGGTCATACATTAGTAGAGTTGATCAGCAAATAGTTTACCAATATGATTTTACAAACAAAAAATCCCGTGTTTCAGGAATAAATTAAATAATTAAAGATTTTATGTTATGTTTTATAACGAATTTATGGTCGTTTAACGTTTTATTTCGTTAATCTGTGTCCCATTTGCATGTAATGCTCATTTATGAATACTTTAATAACTCGTGTTATTACGTTCTATACGTACACGGAGGTTGAATGAGGATTTTGTATAGGTAATAATTCTCATAGCATTAGTTTCCATACAATTTGATTCCGGTTGAAACGGTATTCAAAAGTTGGGGTAAGGAACATGCAATTAATTTTGATCGAGGTGAGCAACACAATAATTTTAAATTTAAATATTTCACTGAATTGAATAATTAATCTCACGAGCAAAATAAATAATTAAAACAATAACTTTAGGTTGAATGTCGGTTTATAATTTATTTAAAAACATTCTAAAGGGGAACAAATTTAAATCGGGCTATGGGTAGGTACTATTTTATATCGAAGAGCTTTGTATTTTCGAAATGGAAATAAAATGTAGGTAGGTAAGGAAAATTCTCAAAAGTTTTTCAATTAATCTCAGATAGAGACAGGCCCCACTCAAAACAATTTAAAAAACCGGAAATTCCGGCATCATTTTGTTTGAATGCCAGTTTCGTTAAGTCGAACAATTTTTGGAAGAAAATTTATGTCACTTATTCTTGTCGAATTGAATTGAGTTTTGTTAGGGCCTTTGTCTCTTTGAAAGTAATATTTTCTTAATATATTTATTACCAGTGTACATAAAATTATACATTTCGAGGTACTAATATAAATCTAAAAGTTCAACATATAATTTATGCAACGAGAAACAGTAATCCTTGTTTGTGAAATATATCCAGAAGGATTTCGGAAAGTAAACTTTTCGATATCTGCTTCATTGTAAAAGCATTTTCAAATACGATATAAAGTCATGTATCTATTTAATTTTGTTACTACCAACTAACTATAGATCGTTAAAGTAACAATATACCTAAAATAGGTAGGTAGGTACCGAATAGTTTACTTATAAAACTGCTCTAAGGGCTTTTGATAAAAATAACAAAAATACATTTTATGTTATGAATCCCTCAGCGATTAATCAATAAAAAAGTACATTTTTGTATTTTAGGACCTATCATAATAAGAAATGCATAATTTGAGATAACTGGCTATAACCAAATAAGAGAATTTTTTCCACCTGTGTAAATATTCGTCATTGCCAGAGCCACTTGTGAATGTGACGAGAAACATGAATGAGGTTGCGATATGAAATCAGAGAGAGTGATGAGGGCGGCTGTTAAAGAGGACATTTTTTCATTATTTGTAAAGTGCTTTTTTATTTTGCTGGATGTCTTAACCATTTTCGCAGGTGTCACAATATTGCTGTCCCTCACAGTATTTCTCAATCTGGTTGCTGAAAAGATGCCAACAACTTCTGACGCGGTTCCACTCATAGGTACAGAGCTGTGGGACAATACTTCTTGGGGGATAAGAGGGATAATATCGCCTCGGAATGTTATTCTAAAATATTTGCCGCAGAAGACTTTAAAACATATTATTACAAAGAGGGAAATTATTATTAAAGCTCTCGCTTTCACGAAAGATTTGAGAGATCTAAATTGTTAAGATAATACAGTTGTTACGTCGTTATCTGAGATGGAACTTTAAGTACCGATTCTTAAGGAAATAAAACATTTTGAGGAGCACAAATATTTTCATAAAATTTACATATAAGAAGATTACTTTATGAATTTTCTTGTCTCTCCTTGGAAGCAGGAAAATAAATTTAAAATTATGATTCCTCCGTATCTACCGACTCGCAACTTCGTAGTCGAGGGATTTTCAATTTTCTAAATCAATATCCCTCGTTAAAATTGTGTCAGTAGAGTGGGGTTATCGTGTCGGTGGGAAAGAAGTATCGGATCGGGCGGGATGGAAATGAGCGAAGGGGTTGGACCCTGTGCTGGCTGGGAAGGCCAGGGGGCACGGGGGTGCGGAGGCAAGAGGCCGGGCTGGGGCGGGCTGGCGGCTGAGAGTAAAGACGTGCTCCTGTCAGAAGATTTATTTGCGATGATGAGACGAGGAAAATGCTGAACTTATGGCTAGGCGTGTCTTCTATATTGTCTAGCTACCATTTCAACACTCGTCACTCACTCACTTGCACGCCAAATTCGCGGAGAAAACCGCGCTGAACGCTTTCTTATCGTAGTCTATAAAATTCTCGTTATGGTTATGTTAATCTTATTCGCGATGCAGGCGGTTTGTATTAAAATGATAATACAATTTCTATTCAGACATGTAATTTGATTTCGGCCAGCGATCTCCCCAACCCATATGTAATGAACAGTAGTCTGACGAAATGTTTTCCTAACAACTTTAACTTCTTTCGTAACTCGACGAATTGAAAGTTCCCATCAAACTTAACCACTCCGGGATATTTACTTTCTCATCAACGAAAATTGACTTAAAGCTTCTATTGCAAACAAGGAAAGAACGATCCGAGCCGATATTATCCCCTGTTCGCGCTGATGAAGTGTTTTTGTTACACGTGGTTGTGAATATGTTAAGGATTTGTTCGTACAGTGTTTCCCTTTGTATTGTAAGATGGTGTCGCTCGTCTAGTTCTTGTGTCAGTGTCCGTGGGGGAAGGGGGGGTCAGGAGAGAAGGGGGGTTCATTGATACTTGGAGGAAAACTTTACCCGCTTCAGAACACAAGGGTCACATAAAGTGTGCACTTTTAAATATAAACGCTTTACGAGCACACCAGAATGCATATAATACGTCCACTAGAGCTTAAAACATTTTCGTTGAAATTTGCCTCAATGAAAAAATGTTGAAAAACACATTTTCCTCCTCAATAAACGCTGCAGATGTCGTAAGTATAAAATTGAGATATTTTTTGTTGTTAAAACTAATTGGAATATTTTTTCAGGATATTTTTAGCCTCAAATAATATAGGTAATGCGTTTCAGCTTTCTGAAACTATTGATAATGTACTAATAATAATTTTTCAGAGATATTGCCGTTCGGGTAACGATCGCCATTTCCAGATTCCTTGTTCCGGTGAGCTGAAAATCTGCCTGTGTCCATTGTGTATTCACTTATGTATCTCTTCATGTTTATGGTTAAAAAATTGTCCATAAAAAGTGGCCCGTAAAACCGCCAGGCAGAATTGGGAGGAAATAGATCGAAAGCTCCCGAAGGGTTCCGGGTCTCGCCAGATGTTAAATAGAGAAAATGCAATCTATCTGGAAGGGATATATCACCACGTGACATGTTCCCCCTATTGGATTTGTATCGGGAAACACCTTTGCTGCCTTTCCACCATGTAGAGGAGAGGTGCGGAGGTTTTAGATGTTAGGGGTAGGTACTCTTGACAGCCGACTTTAAGTCTGCAAGATAGAATTTGCAACTTACTTAGTCAGCGCTTTAAAACGTCTTCCTATCAGTTACATTAGACTTTTAGAATAGACAAAAATGGATTCGAATATTTGTACTAACAGCTGGGGTTCCAAATAATATACCGAATTGAAAATTAAATTATACCTATGTGCTCGTAGTTCAAAGCTAAAGTTATTGAATTTTTTGTAAAAAAGACAGAATGCAATGTAATTTTTTATTCATCGAAATATCTTTTTTACTAATTGGCCGAAATATTTTACGAAGCTATTTCACCATTTTTCATTTTCGAAAATTGGTGTTCATATTATATTAAATAAGCACTTTTACTGTATAACTAAATCACTTTGCTACATCAGCATTTTGATAATTTTTTGTTAGGGGTTTCCTCAATTGTGTACGCTTTACATTTCGTTAAAATGAAACAGGGAGGTCAGGGGAAATTTTTATTTTTTGGGTGAATTTATCGGCCAGTACCTAATCTGGGATACGCTTTGGTTCAGAGAGATGGGGATCTGCGGAAAGGGGACACGGCAACTCACCGGGCAACACGTGACACCAGATTTAATGTTAGCTGTAAATAAGAACCCAACACGAAGCGTTTTTCACTCTGAACTGTGCTCGATTGAAAACAAATACCTCCCTGTTTTTTTATCTCATTTATCGGTTCGCCTTTAAATAATTTATTTGTTAATTTGGCTTTTGGAATACGTTTAAGGAATAATTATAATCGCAAATTTACTTTGAATTCTCGTGGCGAAATGTATCCCTAATTTATTTTTTACCTTTTTTAAATTTATTAATTTACGAACAACAGTCCATTAAAAACATAATAATAATACGAATGAAAAAACAGAGATGACAGTGAAGGGAGAGCACATAAAAATTAATAGCAATGACAATATAAAATATAAAAAGTACACATAGAGACACTACAAGTCAAAGCATGAAGAAGCATTTAAATATTGCGTATCGACTGCCGAAAGTCATTTAGTTTTACACCAAAAAAATCAATGCTTTGACTTGCGTTCACAAGTCTCGACATTCTGGATAAGGGAGAATGGTATCCGTAATTAGTAGAATGTTGATTAAGGAACAGCAATTCATTATTCCGAAGTCTACGGGAAGGGATGTTAAACTGGATGAGTTGTAACAATGCAGGTGTATCAGTAATACTGTTGATAATTTTAAATATGCAAATTAGATAAGAGTCCTTTCTACGTTTTTCTAAAGAAGACATGTTTAAAATGTGTTCAATTTCATCATATGAGTGAAAATAAATTCCTATATCTACACTACTACTGTTTAATAAAAATAATAACATATTTCAAACTTATGGTTTCTTCGTCAGGAAAAAATATATAATGACAATGAACAAATTTAAGAATAGACAAATAAGTGCCTATAGACAAAAATATCATATAAAAAGGTTATATAAAATAAATAAAAATAATATTGAAAACATATTAAAAACTTTTATAAATTTACACAAAATAATCAGAGTCACAAAGTCAGAAAAAAAGTCTAAATAACACAAACAATAATTATAATCAATATTGAATGTGAAAATAAATTTAGAAATGGCTATTTTAAAAAATATATTTGTTTATTAAAAATATTTAATTGACTATAAACGCTTTTTCTAATTTCTAAAAAGTCAAAATTATTTTTTTACCCGTTGTATTTATACTCACGTAAATTTTTTAGTCCTTAATTTTTAATAAAATAATGATTTGTTTCCAAAATGTGGTCGGCAAATTCAGAATATTTATTACATCTTAGACGCTCCTTAAATCTAGTATTAAAATTTCTAGAAGTCTTAGCCACAATAAAGTTACGACCGTTAAAAAATTATTTTTGGACCCCAGATTTGTTTAAAAAAATCATCCTTGTCCTTGTTATTTATATAAACTTCGAATTGTTAATGTAAAAAGCTGGTGGGATAGAATTCGGGATGTTTTTATTTACTTTATTTGAAGTATTATTATTTAAAAATATTATTTTTCTCCAATTCTGCACATTGTCGGCTATGTATAGATTTTTTTTTACGTGAGCTCCACACAGGAGGCTCTGAGGAAAATAATGGCCTATGTCATCTTTGGGGATACTGCTTGAAGGGTTTTTTAAGGAAAGGAAGGAGAGGAGAGTTCTGGGAAGGAAAAGGGTTTTAGGTGTGGGTAGGAATTTGGTGTTCAGTGTGTCCTGGTCATCCGCCTCCAAGACCTAGACAAACTACACCCCATCAACCCGGGCACCCCTGCTAAATCACAAATCGTAGCGAACCGCTTGGGGTAACCTATTGCAGAGGTGTTGGTTATCCAATAAAGGTTCCCGGGACAGCGGTACCCATTCCCGCCTCCCAAATTGCAAACATAAGATCTAAACTTTTCTTATATTTTTTGTTTAGCATATTATCTTTTCATTCGTAGTATAACCGTCATTGATTGCAAGTGGTTAAATCACATTTAAATCTTTGTTAAAATTATTATAAGTTATCCTGACGAAGAAACCATTGGTTTTGAAACATGTCGATTAATTTGATTAAATAGAGGTGTATATGTCGGCGGCCGATCGCAAATTCAGGAGGATCATGATGCGCCTAGCCACATCGTAATCTGCCGCCATTTCAAAATATACCGAACATATTTCAAAATGTAGGCACATCATTGTCACACGAACGTAAATAAAGCGCAGGCAGCGCCTCTATTGGTGCATTTTACAGCTCTTATTTGAATGTGTCTAAGCGAATAGCAAGGCGAAATATCGGACGTTCATCTTCGATCGATACGCCTGGTTGTAAATCTGCCTTTTCGTGATGTGTGATGTGCCCCGGCACATTGTGAAATGGCGGCAGATCACGATGTGGCTAGGCGCATCACGATATGCCTGATTTTACGATCGGCCGCCGACATATACATAGTTAATCATTTTCATTTAATTAAAATGACGCCAAATGTGAATTTGCGATTTTTGAATAAATTCTTTTATTGTTTAAGTGAAGGAACATTGATTAAATTGTTAAATTGGGCTGTTTACTCGGTCCTGGGAATAGATAATGTCACAGTTAAATTCATGTGTGTAGTGTGTATTGTCGCTACGTGACAGAAAAGCTTTCTGAGATATTCCCCAAATTGTGGAAAGAACCGAGGGTTGCCTCCAAATAGTTTTACACTTCTTTATAATAAATGGTTAGTTTTATTTCAATTCAATAGTGTTCTATAACTATAGATCTATAGTAGATAATTTCAAATAATGAAATCAAAAGGGTGGGACTGCCATGGACGGAAGCCGAACAAGCTGCACAAGACAGGAATGCAGCGGGTCCCCGACCCAAATAGGATAAGGGGAAGAAGATGATGATGATGAAATCAAAAAACTGAAAAGTTATCTTAAGATAATCATACATTAGACTCCGAAAACCTCCATCACACAATTCATAAAACGTTGGTTCTATTCTTAGGGTGGTTTTTTATGGGTTCTAGTTAAATAAAACATGCGTGCACACTCACACTCTCGTGCGTGAACCATCCTGATAAAAATAAATAATTGAAATTTGGATTAGTTTACTAAATGTGTAATAAATTACGCTAAGAAGTATAAATTACGCTAATTGAAAATATAAACGTTCCAGAAGTTCCAATGTTGAAGACCTTGACAAATTAAAAATCATGGCTATTTAAAACGTTGATAATATTTCCATTGGAAGAAATTCGTTTCCACAAAATGGAAGTTGTTCGTGTGCAACTGGCATCCCTTGTTTGCGGCAGACCCATTTAGTGGGATTCCAACGACAGCGACAGGCCTGAAGAGCTTTCACCTCCCCAGAACTCCACACCGCCACCGGCTTACGGGCCCGAAACCGGAGTCACGATACGCTCCCTAAAAAACCTCCCCGTTTATCTCGGCTTTACAGGTGGGATCTCTCTATATCTCTTCAACTTACTGAGGATTATCGCGGCCACCTTTAGAAAAATGATCGTCGAGTAATTGAAATAAAACTGAAACTTTTCCGGAAAATGAGTCACTTAAGCAAAACCTTTCTAAGATTTTTTACTCTTAAAGATTTACGTGTATTAAAAAGTAAGCCACGAAAAATTTCAAGCCAGTAATATAGAACCCGGATTTTTTCATTGTTTTTATTTATTCAACTTTATTAATTACATTACCTTGGTGATGTATTGTGCCTGTCTAACTAAATATTCCAGTGCTGGGATTGATTTAAGAACCTTCGTTTTTAATTTATTCGCCGCGAGAAAATGATCTCGTGAAAGATTGAGGTCTAAATTTTACACAATGTTTTCGCGCCGTGTTATTTTATAAAGATTAACTCGTTTTGAAGGCGCCTGGCGTTTCGTTAATAACTTTACTATCCTTCACGGCTCAGCCTTATTTGATGACATTTACTTTTTGGTGATGTGAGGCACTTTCGAAACTTTGTGAGGCGTTGCAAATTTTGCGGTTCATCAGAATATCATCGTAAGGTTTCTTATTATTTCATACAACACATTCAGAGGCTGGCAGATGTTTCCTGGAATATTTTACAATATTTTGTTTGTTTAAGATATTAGGGTGTTGTGATTTTTATATTATTATGTCTAACAGACGTGAAATGACGCACGTCATACTGTAATAACAAGATATTTGTTCTACATAGCTCAGGTTTTCGTACCAGTACCCGAGAAGGCGGCCTGCGGATGTGGAGGCGAGGAGACTGGGTGAGAGGAAGGGAAGGAGAAATCCAGGGACAAATGAGATTTGACTTGTGAAATGTTTCAGGGGTGACGATTCTCCTGTCCCTCACCGTGTTCCTGAACCTGGTAGCGGAGACCCTGCCTCAAGTGTCAGACGCTATCCCCCTGTTAGGTACACCTCACCCCACCTTTACAATTCGCCCACATCTACTCCATTCTGTTCCCAATTCTATTTTCTTCTTTACATCGCTGTTGTGTGTCGATCACTTTCATTTTGATACGTCCACACGATATTTCGTTTGCTGTGTCTAACGTAGCGAATAGTTGGTTCCGTTAACTGTTCAATTCACAAACGACTTATTTAAAATTTGTCAATTTGCCAGACTTGTTTATTTTGGGATTTGTTCGCATTAATTTGCCGGTTAATAAAACTAACTATTCGCGGACTGAATATTTGACTGCTCAAATGTTTTAAAAACTCGTTATTGTTCGTATCCGTTACTCTCTGTGTTCATGGAATAAAATTGAGAATGAATGCACCGGGTTCTTTTCCTTTATATTATTGAAGAAATAATATTCCAAAAACATTGTCGATTAATTCAAAATCTTCTGCACTTAAATAAATCGGGTTAAAAGAACAACTTCGTCGTCATTTCTGTATTTGACCACTGTAATTATTATCGTTTGTTGATTCGTTACATTTAAGTATTACTAAAATGCCAGTTTTGTCTTTTCGGCAAATATTAGTTTCTCGTTAAACGTAGTCTGAAATAATACAAGGTGTCTCAACGAAGCATCCAAATTGCTGTATTTATTTTGTCCTAGCGATAATTTAACGTTTGAGGTTTGTAAATAGTTCTCCCCTTGTTCGGAGTTGGCGCTCCCACCCACCTACAGATTATTGTAAAGTTGAAAAGTCGACCAGCGTGAACAAAACTTGGAAAATATTCAAAGCTCGTTTGTCAGTTCAAATAACTCAAAAGTTTGGCTCTTTTCAGAAGTGGAACTGTCAACACACTTTACTTGATTTGTGATATTTAGTCGCTATTTTTACAAGTTCAGATATTTTAATCGGTCCATCTCTTTTATTTAACGTTTAATTATATAAATGCTATCACATACTGTCCCTTTCCGACAAAAGAATTCAAACGCTTGTGTTAGTTTTTGATTAACTATATTTGCCAGGAAGATTTTGAATTAGTCAAGATTGCCAATTGTTCCGTTTACATAAAGTTGTTAAACGATCAGGCCCTTATTTCCGTGTATGTCGAGATGAGAAGTGAATGGTTTTGCTCTGTGAAAGAAGAATCTGGAGAAGTGTCGCACAGGCACAGTCCGTTGTTATGCTCCGTAGCTCGTTTTGTCTTCTTTGGAAATCGATTTGGCTTCATGTAGATAAATAATCATTTGAAAATAGCCAATTATCTGGATGTGTGTAAGCTTTATGAAGATAAAAGTATATTTATTTTTCAAAATGCACATTTATTGATATTTTTAATCTTATAGATATTTATATTACGAACCTTTCATTTTGTATACCTCTGTACATATTACATTACACAAACAGTTAATTTTATTTATGTTTTGTTCGCGGCGGCTAAATTCAATAATAAATAAAAGGGCATCCACACAACACCATAAATATAGGTTATCAGACTTTCTGTAATCTTCAGATTTAAAAAATCAGATTTTTCTGCAAAACATACAGATTTTTTCAACTTCACTTAAGTGCTTACAACATTCAAACATACCACATAGTTTAAAAATATATCACTATTATCGAGCCAATTTTACGACAGTCAAATACAAACATTTTTTGTAACAAATTAAATTTTTCGTACGTGCATGGCATGTTTTGATATATTTGAAGCATACGACTAAGTTGAATTGACGAACTTTTATAATTAATCATAGTGCATCATTTTATTTTCAGTGTTGGGCGTCCGAATATTTTGGCATTTTATTGTACTACCGTATATTTTGTTTTTCGATCCATTTGTAGATTTGAACCAAAATACTAACATGCTATTAAAAAAAACAATTTTGTGGTTGCGTTCGTGAAAGCTGAGAAAAACATCATGATTTTTTTGCTTATACGTTCTTTGTTAACTTGCAATCAAGATGAGGTGACCAAATTACAATTAATTCACAGACCCTGGACTCAAGTGATGCTTAGGGATTGGGGTTGTGATATATCTTTTGAAATACACCACCGGAAAGTTTTTTGGATTCATTAGTAAGAATTAAAGTTGAACATACGGGAAGTCGGAGAAGTAACGGCTGAAAGGCTCCATTCTAGCTCCCTCCCATCACGCGGAGGCTCCAAATCCTAGGCTTCTTCTGGAGTTTAAGTCCTAGGCTCCTTCTGGGCTCCTAGGGCTCTGGACTTCATCACGGTGTCTCTCTGCAGTCTCACGTACGTAACCGCATTTCAATTAATAATAATTTACACAGGAATACCAAGATTCTCCTCCCCAGCACATACAGACATTATAATCCATATCTTATCATAAATCCTACACACATGTGTTCACTACTCGTTACCATAATGCTGAATCGATTACCTAAGTTAAGACATTGCCTGCCTTTATCAGTAAATAACATGGATTCATTTTATTTGTTTTATATTTACATGTTTTCGTAAAGTTACCATTTATGTGTGATTTAATTATTGTATTGTTGTGATGACTAACATGATACTTGGAGGGTTGGGTCTAACGAGCCTTAGCCGCCGGTATACAAATACCATTTCGTTGTTCGCACACTTTTCAAAGTTTCATGATTCTCTTTTTTATTTACTACTAATATTCTAATATGTTTGGGTACAGATTATCGTGACTTTTTTTTTTAATTATCTGTGGAGTACCGAATACGATCACTATAATGAAGCCGCCCAAAGGCTTTGAACACTAAAAAGTATTGTTTAATCATTTCATATCTCTACTATTCTAAATCCAACTTTTTGTTCCAAAGAATCAAGCGATTTTTCCTTCACTTGCTTGAGCTGCTTAGTTTGAACGATTTTTTTCTGATTGGAATAATATACACCGACACTCTTCGAACAAGAGGAAAACAGTCACCAAAGTTGCCTTCATTTGGGTATAACCAATCTGCAGTTGAAGAAAAGCCACCCATCGGAGGGCAGCGAGCATCGGGAGAGGACTGTAACAGAAACGAAACAGTAGGATGGGAAGTAATAGAGTGACAGTGTGCGAGTGTTTTTGTTGCAGGTGTTACAATACTGCTGTCACAAACAGTTTTCTCGCTCTTGGTGGGTAACGTGATCACCAAGACCTCCGAGGCCGTTCCTCTTATAGGTGAGAGCTCTAGCTCAGCACCGTGTCTTGACCTGGCAAACAACATCTTATCTCTTCCAACAACAACACGACTCAGTCCTTTAACCACAATACTATACTATGCTAGTACTATCTGTAATGGGGCTGCGGGCCACGTCACGTGCACATCATCTCAACAACACCGCGAACACTTCCATCTTGATCAAGTTAACAACAGCTGTTGACCAGTCACCGGTCACCGGTCACCGGTCGCCAGTAGGGAGCTGCGAGACGATAGCACTGTTGGACGCGCTAACTAACATACTTCTTGTTCCTCGTGTGAATCTCAACTAATCACAAAGGCAATGTCTCACTTAAGTAATCGTTTCTGAATTGTTTATTTCCACGACATGCCTCGAACTCGAAGTATCGGGCATGTCGTTGATCTGAAAGTGGTATCGTCTTTGCGAACCTCCACAAATTGGCTTTAAAATACATTGTCGAGGCTTTCGATTATTTACGTCAGCGGGCCACATCAATTTAATGTGAACTTCTAAAGTTGTGTAATCTCAATAGAATCTTTACCTCTTTCCTTCAGTCTTTTGAACACAAAATCATAACCATGATGATTCCAGACATTCACGATCAATAATCATAATAATGATCTATCCTCACTGAATTACTGTAGTGTTATGATATAATATTATGCCTAAATTCACTGCTTCTTCATACCACGTGTCCCGAACTTCCTCTAAAGCAAAATCAATATTTCTTATCATGCATCATGGCTTCAGTGAATTTAACGCATTTTGATTTCAATCCTTAATTAGATTCATAGAATCGATTTCCTCTTTTCCAGACCGTAATGAGTTAATAATATGTAACATGAGTACCTCCTTTAAATTAGTGTTTTACCTGCTTATAATGTAAAATACAATTATACCTTTCTTTCTTCAGCCCTCTCCATACTTCTACTATTAAAAAGCTTCTCAATATTGATCCACGTCACTGAATTCGACGATTACTTTATTTCTCATCTACTTGAGGGTAAAATAATCATTTAGAGAAACTTCTGATGACGCGGTTGGGAATAATCGAACTCGAGTAACCAATCAATTTATTAAAGAGATTCTTAGACCGACAATAATTAATTCTTTGATTCACCAAATAAACATTAACACTGTTGATCTAAGGATACAATTTAATGAATTTAATGGTTCTGTAATAAAAATATGTCTAAAATAATAAACCAAATTGAAACGCAGTGATTGGTTTCGTGATATAAATAAGGACTTAATATATAATTTCATTTATTGAAATGTGGTTTCTCAGTTGGTTATCTGACGTAGTCCTTCCTTAAAATACAGTTTGGCCGTTATATTTGTTTTCCATCGGGAATTGGCTGCAGGTCTGGCTAACGGCTAGATAATAGAGATGACCAACGGAGAATCCACACCTGTAATATTACAATGCTTTAATCTGAGACTAAATAAGCTTATGATAAATGATGACCAATGACATGTATATATGATAAAGAGTACTGAAATATAAAATGTTTCCAGGGTGGTGGTGATCACCAGGGGGTGTGCTGACTAAATGTATTACCATAATTATTATTATGTTTTTTATTTTAATTTCATCAAATGAATCATCCATAAAAAAACTGACCTAAACTGTGAATTAAACACACGCAAACGATAAAAAAAAACAAATGAATTATTTGGTAAAGAAGAGAGTTCGCGGGAGAGAGAAACTGCGAGCTCCACAACCTCCAAGTATCAACCATTCTGTTCTTGCTGTCCTGGGCTGGGCCCTTTGCTTTAACTGGTAGCCTTTGTATCTGTCGCTCTAGCAGCAAGTCTAGTCGCCTGTCAACTGCTATTGCTATTGCTACTGCCTAGTCGGTTAGTCTGTTAGTCTGCCTGTGATCTGTGCTGTACTTTGCTGTATTGTACTGCATCTGTGCTTCCTCATATTCTATGTAGTCCCAGGGCCCTAAGCTTGACACCGAGCCTCGATTTGCATGCCTGCTCTTTATAAGTATTGTGTGATATCTCCTCGCTTTGTAGCGATATCACTTTGTGTTGTCATAGCGGATCGGTGTCTGTGTATCTACGTGTAACTGTATTGTGCGACTTAAAACCTCCATTGGAACTCGGAACAGGCGAGAAATCATTATCTAACACCCCTCCCCCTCCCCATCAGCAACACTCCCGCCGAGGGACGTTATCTGATTTACTTTCATTGCCATTTGTAATTAACTTAATTAGAAGATAAACTCAGCTGTATCGACGTCGTTACTTAAATAACGATGTCAGTATCTACCGCTTTCTTGAAATGTACCCGAAATAATACGGATTCGAGTTTGAAAGGTCAATGTTTTATATAAATTATAATAGAATTTTAAAATCGTTTACCCACATAAATCAGTCGATTTCCTCCGTTAATCTTAAGCAGGGTTCATCATTTCGGGCCCATCCATTATTCGGGTAGGTATATTAATTGAAGTGACTTCGCATGCTATACTGACAGCCAGAAAATCGATAAGTCTATTTATCCGATTAAGAAATATCTTTGTCTCTGATAAATGATTTTCATTGACCACGTTTTCACCCCATTTCTTATATCTGGTTGGACATTGATAAGGGTGTATGTCGGAAAAGGGTTTGTTCCCCGGATGACAACACACTAATGGAAATGCGCCGTGGCCCGCAGATCCGTGTATCTCTAATAAATATTTACTGCTTAATTATTCGCCGGCCGCCAACCTTCTGAATAATAAACTATTTTCAGACAGACATCAATATTTTCCCTCTTGCTTTTAACTACCAAATTTATTGTGATCTTCTTCGTAATATCCCCTTTAAACAGAAGTCTCGTAAACAGCGGCCATTTATTAAAATAAAACAGCATTATTTTAAGGCTGTCATACCAGCAAATCATGATTCCGATTTCGACTGCAGCGCTCATAAAACATCAGCGTTCGCGAGCGGACGCTTTTGAAACTAAATGTCGTCTCGCCGGTAGCCGTGTTTCACGTACCTACTAGGGGTCACGCGGAGTTTGTTTCGGTTCAGATAAAGATGTCGGATTCTCACTTCCTGATTTTTTTCCGAAAAAGTTGTTATTTGTAATTTATTTATCGAAGTGTGTAAACATAAATAGATGCAAGTTAAATGCGTAAACAGAAAATGCGTAAACAGTTAAATGCGTAACAAACACACTTAGGTATAATGTAGATACTTACATGAAAAACAATTTTTATATATATTTTTTGCTTGTTTTAATTATATTTTAACCGAGTAATATTCAGTTGGTTTGTAAGAAATGACTCATTTTGAAATATTTATTTGTGTGCACAATTTTTTTTTATATTTATGTGAATACCGCACAAGAGACCCAAGTGCTCCCGTCTAGAGCCAGTGAGATTATGGCATGACTATTGGGTATTTTGAGAGGCTGAAGGTGGTGGGGAGGGGAAGGAGACGGGGAAGAGGAATTACTTGGCTATTGAGATCTGGTCACTAAACACGGCTAAAGCCATTTCCAGCAACGTTTCAATTCTGAATGGTGGTCTTACACCAGGGCGATACTGAAAGTATCTTCCACTCTGGAACTATATTATTTTTAAATGAATTGATTGTGAAATAACCCAAATTAGTCAAATAAAATGTATTTGCCCACGCCGGGATTCAATCCCACGACCTTTGGATTGCGAGTCAAGAGCCTTACCCCTTGACCACGCTGGCCATCAATAGTTAGTATCAGTAATTTGGAAGGCGGGTATGGTACCTCCGCCCCGGGAACCATGTATTGGATTACCAACACCTCTACCATAGGTCACCCCAAGCGACTTAGCAGGGGAGCCCGGGTTCATGGGGCGAGATTTGTCAGGATCTCCCCATCCATCCCCATCCCCATCCCCATCCCCATCCCCATCCCCATCCCCATCCCCATCCCCATCCCCATCCCCATCCCCATCCCCATCCCCATCCCCATCCCCATCCCCATCCCCATCCCCATCCCCATCCCTATCCCCATCCCCATCCCCATCCCCATCCCCATCCCCATCCCCATCCCCATCCCCATCCCCATCCCCATCCCCATCCCCATCCCCATCCCCATCCCCATCCCCATCCCCATCCCCATCCCCATCCCCATCCCCATCCCCATCCCCATCCCCATCCCCATCCCCATCCCCATCCCCATCCCCATCCCCATCCCCATCCCCATCCCCATCCCCATCCCCATCCCCATCCCCATCCCCATCCCCATCCCCATCCCCATCCCCATCCCCATCCCCATCCCCATCCCCCTCCCCATCCCCCCCACCCCCTCCACCTCCCCCTCCCCCCCTTCCCCCTCCCCCTCCCCCTTCCTGTCCCCATCCCCATCCCCATCCCCATCCCCATCCCCATCCCCATCCCCATCCCCATCCCCATCCCCATCCCCATCCCCATCCCCATCCCCATCCCCATCCCCATCCCCATCCCCATCCCCATCCCCATCCCCATCCCCATCCCCATCCCCATCCCCATCCCCATCCCCATCCCCATCCCCATCCCCATACCCCTCCCCCTCCCCCTCCCCCTCCACCTCCCCCTCCCCATCCCCCCCCTTCCCCCTCCCCCTACGCCTCCCCCTTCCCGTCCCCATCCCCGTCCCCACCCCCAGACGTGAGGTTTTAGACTAACCCCCCCCCCAAAATCACGTGTATTTTTTTAATATAAAGTATTTAGAAATTTTCAGAATATTATCACGAAAAATAAATACACGTGATATCTCATTATACAGACCACCTCCGTAGTCCAGTGGGTAAGACTCTTGACTCACAATCCGGAGGTCAAAACGAACCCGGCATGCACAAATAAATTTTATTTTATTAATTTGTGTTATTTCACAATTCATTCATTTAAAATAATATATAGTATATTTGCGGCATGTTCCAGAGTGGAAGATATTATTAGTATCGCCCTGGTGTAAGACCACCATTTAGAATTGAAACGTTGTTTGAAAATGGCTTTAGCCGTGTTTGGTGACCAGATCTGAATAGCCAGGTGCTTCCCAACCTTCCTCTTACCCACCTCCTTCCACCCGCCACTACCTTCAGCCTCACAACATACCCCAATCGGGGATGCCATAGTCTCACTGGCTCCAGACGGGAGCAGTTGAGATTCTTGTGCGGTATTCACTGTAAAAAAAAAAAAATACCCCCCCCCCGGTGATATTTCGCGATCACCGTTCGCATCAATTACCGTTCATATCACACTTTTCCTAACAATCACCACTTTTTATAACAATCACCACTTTTCGTAACGCATTCACCAGCTTACCCCCCAAGTCGAGCGTGCGTAAAGAAGTTTTACTTCAAAAAAAATAATTTACAACAGTTGGCACTCTTGTGCGGTATTCACATAACAATAATTTAGAATAAAAAAAAATCTTTTTTTCGGAGCAGTTGGGACGCTTGTGCGGTAATTTATAATAAAAATATTATATTTATTTTTTTGGTTCAGTTGGTACTCTTGTGCGGTATTCACTTAACAATACATAATTTAGAATATTATATTATTTTGAAAAAACCATTTTTTTTTTAGCAGTTGGGACTCTTGTGCGGTATTCACATAACAATAATTTACAATAAAAAATTTCAAAATTATAAAAATTTTAGCTCAAAAATATTCAATGAACATGAAATATTGCGTTCTGGCAACCCTGTAGATCTTTACAAACGTGAAACAAGAAATAGTATATTTATTTTTAAAGTTTCGTTTTCAATTTGTCATTTTAAAATGTGACGACCAAGACCGTCGCGGACACGACTTGTCCAGGCCACGATTGCGGGCCGACTGAGCTCTGAATTTTGTGTTCTTTCGATCAGAAAAATGTTGGAATGCGAAGCTGTAAATTAATTAATATTAAATACTCACTAAAATTATTTTTCGATCAAAATTATTTATTATTTGTCAATAACGTCTTAGCAAAATAAGTATGTAAAAAAATCTGAGATATATTAGTTTGTAAGTGCGCAAATAAATACACAAATGGACCAATTTTCGTCAAGAAACACATGTACGTGCATATTTTTTAATGATTTTATTGAAACTAAAATTAAAATTCTAATACATAACTTTGCTAGATAATGTATTGATTTATTTTACTGCATGATTACATTATTTGAAATGGGTGTGGTATAATACAAAAACTTTTTTGAAAATTTAACAAATCTGCCAACGACCTATGGAATAACCTTATTATACTAAAAATTAAAAAAAAATCTAAAAATTTATTACATACGAATGCTAGATAAAAGAACAATCTTTCGAAATCCATTTATAATTTTTTGTGGAAAAGAGTCAATACGTCTAAAAACTTTTTTGAAAATGACGTATTTCAGGCTTTCTCTGGTAATGCCCTCTTAATACATCTCAGTTTCGTAAGCGCAAACATTAAAACAGGTAAACTGGGAAAAAACAAAATTTCGACTTTAATTTATTTCCGCGTGAGCTAAAGCCCCCGGAAGATATTACTGTCATTAATTATATTTTACCAGCGGAGTCTCGGAGCTCTAAAGCATACGGATTTCATTAGAAATTGTGTTATCCAATCCGAAATTCTTTTCATTATATTAATTTAATTTGAAATGAATATCTTGCTTTCACAAAAACAACACAATTATTTGAATGACTACGTTTTATCTACAAAGAAAATATGACGTAACAAATAATAAGTATTCTTAAAGATTTATGCGAGTAAAACAAGAAATTTCTCAAATAAAAAAAAGGAATTTAACGAAACTTTTTTCGATTTCGCATTTCAAATAAATTGTTGTTCGCTATAAAGTTTTTATGTTGTGGTTGTAAAATTACTCGAACGGTTTAGATAACGCGATTATGCGAGATAATGTCTATTGAAGGAGCTGAATAAAAATGAACCGCTTTGATGTCAGAGCCTTAATGGTAGAATGTTGAACATTAAGGAGATTAATGAAATCTTGATACTCGCATTCACCAGATAGTGGGAGGTGGGAAGTGGGTGGTGGGAAGTGGGTGGTGCCGACGGGGTATTTTATATAAACCCTTCGGAACTTCAGGCTGTAGAATCACGTGTTGAATCAGTATTGTACCACTGCACAGTGATATTAATGGTTAAAAGTCTGTCCGGGAAACACAAAAACTTTATGATTCATTCAAGTCATTTGTATTCTAGCCTCGTGAATAGTAATTATTTGTCCATGCTGCTAAGGAAGTCAGAAAATCTTCAAATATCTAACTGTATTTTTAATAGATATGCATACATTTTCTCAATGCGCTGGTTATGTAATAGGTAATCCCACTTTTTACAAGTCACAAAAGCTCCCTTGCCTATGCTGCATTCAACCTTGGGAACTGTATCGCCACCCGATTTAGTAACTTTGTGGATTGGAAGACGGAGGGTTGCGTTCTTAAATACAATTCTACGAAAAAAAAATCGAATGATGCCTTTCTGATGTGATAGAACGAGTTTAAATTTTATATATAGGCTGGTTTCTAAAATCTATAAAAGACGAAAAATGAAAAAAAAACCTTCTTCGTATTTGGACAGCATCTAGAGTGTCCGGAGATGTAATATGTTTCAATTAAATCAAATAATTATCATTTGTCGTAAGTCACAAGTCACAACTGTTTTGAAATCTAAAAATCTTGTCTTGACTTAAGAAATGTTAGTTAGTTCTGTGGATTTTCACCACTAATTGTATACAACTTTTGCTTATTAAAAAAAAAATCACGTATAAATCGACATTTCGAAAGGCGCCCTTCAACGATGTGGTATTTATTATTTAAATAGTGCTAAGCTTTTAATTTCTATTACTTCAACGAATAAATAAAGCCTTCTCGGAATGCGAAGTGCTTCTAGAACGGCGTGAGTAGAAATAAATTTCAATGAACGTCCGCAATGTGTTTACCTTTTTACAGGGCGTGCGGAATAAAAATCGCCGTGCCATCTGGCGCCTGGTGGGGGTCATCTGTTCTCAGAACACGTCCTGCCACCGCTATCTCATACACCTGTGGGTGACATCAATACCTCGCCTTATCAATATTCCAGAGATATTTCCTGCGCACCCTCTACCTGAACGTAATGCATACAACGTGAGATAGATGGAGTTTTGTCTTCATTATGTCTTCACGTTGATTTAACACATTATAAAGATTATGCGGTTAATAATTCAGCTTCCCCAAACACACCGGGCATACAGATACTTGGTTTATAGATAAATGGGTGAGTCACTGAATCTTCCAACACCAATTTATTATTTTTCTTCTCTTCAAATGTATTTGTACTCAGAAGATGTTTCGATGTTTCAATAGAGGTTTTGAGTAAGTTTTTTGGTGTTAGAATAATAAATTTCAACGAGTTCTTATTTTAATTTTTTTTAAACTAATATGTATAATAATTTTGATTAGATTGACAATAATTATACTTATGATTAATTAAATAAAACCTTTCAATTCCATAAAAAAATCTTCACAATTCAATCACAAAGAGAGTCAAATTAATTTGTTTGATTGTTTGATAATATCCATTTTGAAATGTGAGGATTTTTGGATAAATGAATATGCATGCTATTAAATGTTCACTTTTAAACGAATGAAAAGTGAAGAATAAATATTTACATATATAAACCCCTAACGCAATATTTGTCATCCCTTTTGATAAATTTTGATTGAAAAACGAATTCAGTCATTTAAATTAATGCATAGACAGTTTCAAACGCTGAGGAATTTTACCTTTATAAATTAACTGACTTTTAAAAATATTTCCTAATCAACAAAACTAATACAAATGTTTTAAAATGTGAATGAAACTAAGATGCATTAATTTCGATTTAATTTAAATGGTGAATAAATTATGCGATGAAGCTTTTCGAAGGAGAACCAACTAAAATCCTTTGGAATTTGTCTTTTAAATTAATCATGGCTTTGTGCATGTGCATATCCCTGCATTATTTATAACAACATACCAACTTGTTTCCGTACAATCATGTTTCGTAAGGTTCGGATGTTTATAACTACCATAAAGAAAGTTGTAGCAAAAACAGTTTTTTAATCAATATACTTAATTTTAAAGAAATTATCTCCTTAATTTGTGTTAAAACCGAAGTGGTACAGATTTCATCTGCAATTTGATACAGATTCCATTCCCGCAGCATCACTATTACATTCCGTGACCACTCCCGCGAATTGCTTCATCAAATTTAACCACCGGTCCAACTTCCAACTAAATAAGCAACAGTGTAAACATGTAACTATGTCACCGAGCCGAACCAATTCCCGTTGTTAATGAATTTCTGTATGGTCAGGTACATATTTCAACTGCATAATGTTCATGGTGGCCTCATCGGTGGTGCTGACTGTGGTGGTTCTCAACTATCACCATCGGACGGCAGACATACACGAGATGCCGCAATGGGTGAGTTCAACATTTATTTATTTATTTGTTTATCAAGACATACACAGTACATTATAATACAGATTATAAGGTATGTTAAATTAAATTATTACATGGTTATGTACCTATTACGTAAGTCCATAGAATGTCATTTGATAATTACGCCTGAGATATGAACCGGTCTTAAAACTTAATTATTGAATGAATGAAGTAATAATAATAAAAAGGAAGAAAAGAGGGGGGGGTGGGGGGGGGGTTGGAGATAAGGAGACATTTTGAAATCAAGAATTATATGCTCACTAATTGTAAATTGACTGATTAAAGTTTAATGAAAAGTTAAGTGTAAGTAATTTTAAAACAATTATATCACGCCAAGAAATTTAATAAATTAGTTTTGTATGTTTGCAAGGAATCATGAAAAATGTCTAATTGTAGTAATTTTTCATAGTGGTTATAAGTTATGATTGCGCGAGTAATTGGTGAGTTACTCGCTGCATTAGTGTTATTGGATTCTATATGAAAAAGAGAAGTGTGCCTGGTACGCCTCATTGGGACATTTAAACCAATAGTGGATAGCAATTCAGGACTATCTATTTTATTATTTAGCAGGTTATACAGAAACAGCAGATCTGATAATGTGCGTCTTTTTTGTAAACTTAACATGTTATTTGTAGTTTTGTTGTATTTCTTGAATATTAACATACATCACATTATATTCTACAGAATGAAACAAGCTCTTTGTTTAAAACCACTTTATTTTGATTTATATTTGTCGACCGGTTTCGGTTGACCTCAACCTTCCTCAGGACAATAAACAAATACACTAAATTACAGTACAGAGTTAAGCTTATTAGGTAAACACAATAGAAATAAAGAGTATATAAGAGAGGGAAAGAACATCAGAGACTGGTTGATAGAGGGGTAGGAGGAGAAGTCAAGGGAGGGTGGGGGTGGTGGGTGCGTAGGGAGAAAGGGGATAACTTTAAAATCGGACTGTTGGAACTCTAACTGTTTGTTTAAAGTTTGGCAATTATTTTTCTTTGATTTTGATATTTCTAATGCTTCTAAATTATTAAGACGTATTCCTATTTTATTTATTTATATTATTTGGACTCCTGTATTTACATTCAATGTATGGTCAGTATCAATTAAATGGTCGGCAAATTCCAAGAAACTTGTGCTTGTAAGACACCTGACCTGTTCTTAAACTCAAATATTTACGTTACGAGCTGTTTTACCTATGTATGTGACTGGACAATCATTGCAATTCAGTTTATAGATGCCAGAGTGCGTAAATTTATCCTCTTTGTCTTTAGAATTAGTTAAGAGTTTGGTTAAATTATTGTTTGCTAAATTATTTCATTCTGTATCATGTCAAGCCACAAAGTGTTTGCTTTCTTCGATAACACATTATATTCTCCTAAATGCTAGGCATCTCTTCTAAGAGCCTTTTTGGGAGGCGTGTGGGTACCGCCGCCCCGGGAACCTTTATTGGATAACCATGCCATAGCTCGCATGAGGTCGGGAGCTGGATCGGGAGAAGCCAGCTGAGGCAGGTCCTTTGATCTCTCCAGCAGGACTCTCATCACTCCTGGACATACCGACCCCAGATTCCTACCCACCCCTCATACCTTTTTTCCTTCCCAGAACTTATTTTCCTTCCTTTTTCTAAAAAGACCCTCCTTACAGCATTCTCGAAGGTGACACTGGCCCTGAGGGGAATTATTTTCCTCAAGGCCTGCTGGGTGGAGCTAATGTAAAAAAAGTAAGATGAACGATGACATTGTACACAGCATCGTTCAACTATAATAATACTGCTGCAAATCCCAGCAGCTCCCCTCCTTTATTTATATCCACACACCAAAAACATAACTTTCGTTGGCTCCGACGCTTTGATAGTCGTATGATTTGATATGCATCCATATTATCTATGGATGGAACAATGAATCTCATCACTTGATTAAAAGAGTATTTTTACAGCCTTGCTAATAAATGTATTTTAAATTTTACACAACTGATAAATAATCATTTTGTTTTTTCTGTTGTGTAAAACTGATAAGACATTTAGTTGTTGCAAAGTGTTGCAGCCTTACTGAAAAACCCAGTGAAAAATTTATTCTATTGACAAACGGCCGCGGATGTGAAAACATTACTAATTAAAAAATTGTTCATGGAAAATAATACACTTGGTTTACACGGCCTGAGAGGGTAGTTAATCTTTGTTTTAGTAATGATATCCTAACGAAATTTGAAATTTTTCCAAAGTATTTTGAATGTTCTATATATTTCTTATTTTTGAAGGTGTTGTAAAAACAAATACCATTTATGAAAACTAGATACACTTTAGTTTTCAAAAACTGCCATATTTTAAGATCCAAACTCGGAAAAAATGGAAAAAAATTTCTTACCCAAACATTTTTGACCAAAATGTAGAGAAATTAAAAAAAATCAACATTTCAAAAACACAGTCCTTTCATGTAATAAATTTGGAAGGAAACTATCACCTCACTTTTTCCTCGTGCATACAATGAAAAATAATAAAAATTTAAAATTTTTTTTATTGCCAAAAAAATAACTTAGAAATAATAACGGCATTTCAAACAGATTTCTTGCATCTCTAAAGAAGTTACTTTCTTTGATAGGTTTACGAACACATGTATTAGATATTAATATTATAAAAAAATATCACTTTTAAGAAATTCTCTTAAAATAAAGATCTTAAAATGTAAATTTTATAATTTGTAACCTATAAAACAGTTTCCTGACAGTTCGACTTTCAAAGTACGATTACTTTGCTAATTTGATTGTAAAACTGATATAAAACCACTCAAATAACACCAAATATATTAAGATTATGAATATAAAAGTGAATTGGTTATTAAAATATAAATTATAATCACATATAAGTAAAATTAAAACACACATCCGCGGAGCCAGACTTTTTTCGCGGCTTTAATTTTTTCAGCGCGAACGACAAATGCGCTTGCGCACTAACCGTCGCCACCTACCGGCTGTGAATGAAAACAAACAATTTAATAAGTAAATTCTAAGAAATTACAACGTTGTCAAATCTAAAAATACATTGAATGTATTTTTACAACGTGATCACGCAAGGGAGTTATTAGTAATATATCTTGTTTTAGTGTATACGGGGTTTATTTATGTTATTGTAATAACACAGGTTATCGGTCACACTGTGGCTTTTTTTTAGTAAGGCTGTAAGTGTTTTGTTTAAATCAAATTACCTATACATAATTTACGCAATATACCACTTTCATGTAATATTTTGTGAGGTGGTGCTAACCCATCAGGCTAACTTGTTCGCTTTTGGGAACAACTCGTATAGATCTCATAGAAATCATTGTGTCTCCCTTAATATCATGGTGAGAAGAATGGTTTCAACGAAATGGTTTCAAAGAGAAAACATAAAGCTAAAAGTTAACAACAAAATAATTAAATGCACACAACTATATGAAACGTACCTACACCTATATAAAAAAATTTCCGACGGCAATTTGAAAAAAAAATAGTTTCGAGATTAATTAATTTTACATGAAATAATTATTTTTACAAATAATAATATAATTTTACATGAAATAATTATTTTTTAAATAAATGACGAAAAAGTGAGATGACGATGACGTTAATAACACATTTTTCTAATAAAATATGTGTGCGTTTTTATATTTTTTCATTATCAGTAATTTGAGTTAGAAAAAGATAATGTGAGCCAATTTTAAAACTTTTTTAACGTTTGTGTTAAAAATGTTCAAATTCGAAAAGTTTTATGTATTTTTGGAATAATAAAATTTTTAACCTTATTGTTACTTTCAAAAATAGTTTTTATTTTTCGGATACGTTCAGAAATATTTGATTTTATTTGGATTTTATTGCAATGCAGAAATATGTTATGGATTGCATATAAATCAAACAAATATTTAACACTGTACTTACAAGTTTTATTATAACAATTTACATTTGTGCCATAATTTATTATTTATATGATATTCGTGTATGAAAAGAGGGAGCGAACAAGTGGCGATTTACAAAGCTGTTACGTCTTTTATTTGTCCCGGCAGACGGTGACTATGTGGAAATATTGAGGGATCGCTATTGGCATGTGAGGAACAAATAGGAATGCTTCCGCGATTCAAAAATAGCTGCATCGTTCGCTACCATAACCTACTGACAAAACAATATATGCCCAAGGACTGAAGGGTCAATGCAAATTCAATTAGGAAAGAATATACAGTTAGTACTATCCAAGCTTTTTGAATCACTGGTCCTTGATGAAATCTAACCCAAATTAATGAAATTAATGGACCAAAAATAAACACGGTTTAATCAAAGACAGATCTACCGCAACTAACTTAATAATATTTCAAAACTTCATAATACAATCTTTCGCAGAAAATAAATAAGTCGACTACATATATACAGACTTTTCGAAGGCATTTGACAAAGTATCCCATAAACTACTAATCCAAAAAACTATTTGTTCTAGGAGTAAAGGGTAACATGCTAAAATGGTTTACTAGCTATTTATAAAATCGTTAACTGTTCGTCAAAATAAAATCTTGGATGTCGAAAGCTTTCTGGGCTACTAGTGGCTTACCGCAAGGTAGTCACCTTGGCCCGGTTTTATTCCTCATTTTCATAAATGATATAACCAATTGCGATGTCAAGGTTTTGCTCTTTGCTGATGGCATCACAAGAAAATAATTGATATAAATCATTGCCATATACTAGTCAAATATTAGTAAGTTTAAAGTTGTTTGCATTCAAAATAAATTATTTTTAAATATAGAAAAGTGCAGAACCTTGACTTTCTTCAGAAATAAAAATCCAGTTTTATTCGAATATTCCATCAATAAAACAGCTTTAGGAAGAGTCACAGAAATGAGAGATCTTGGAATTATTTTGGATGAACCACCAATTTCTGAACAAAGGTATGAAAACACTAGGTTTCGTATTAAGAACTAAAAACTTTAATTCCATACAAGTCATTAAACTAAAATATGTATCTCTAGTTAGAATCCAAATTGAATATAATTCGGTAATTTGGTCTCCATCCAGTAATAACATTGAGCGAATACAAAAAAAATTTCTACGTTTTATAAATTTTAAATTAAATATCCCACTAGAAGACTTAAAATATAATTTCCTATTAAATATTCTAAAATTACAAACACTAGAAGGCATACGTAAAATAAACGACTTTTATTCAAAATACTAAACTCTAAGTTCGACTGTTGCGAACTCCTGCAACTCATAAACTTACGAATACCGACATTAACTGCACGACAAAATACACTATTCTACTGCAGCATTCATAAACGCAACCACATTGCCGACTCTCCGGTACAACGATTTCACACTATTGGAAATCAGTACTTAGGTGATATTGACATTTTTAATATCAACTTGGCGAGTTTTGTGAATCTTCTAAAAAATGATACCGACACTATTTCCTAAACACGTCTGGATTTTTGTAAACCTATCGAATCGCTGTATTTTTGTATTTTTATGACTTGTGTGCATTTTTTATCTAATTTTATATTTATTATTTCTTTATTTGTTTCCAAATTATCTGTCATGAATTAATTGTAGTACCAAACATGTAAAAGCCAACTGGGCGTCAATTAAATAAATAAATGAAAATAAAAATTAGGCTTGTTTGTGTGAAACCTGCCTGGACCAATTTTCTGGTGTGTATATTAATAGTTTTTCATAACGCTGATGGGTTTCATTCGTATTTGTGGTCCAATCGGCCAAGCAGATCGGAGGAATCCAGATTTTGGACTTCCGCACATTAAGTGTACCTACCTACACGGTGGACATTAGTAAAGTAGCGCAACATCGCCAGTCTGTCAACAACCATCGTAACGTGACATTTCGCTCTACGTTGAAATTTATTTATCAATCGGAAGTGTGTAATATGAAGCATTATATCGCCGTCGTTCATCGAATGCTTCATGTGAACCGCTTATTCGTCTCATGACTCAACCTTATCATGGTTTTAATAACCGACCAGAACAATCTTATCGTACGCTTTTTGATACACCTGTGACCGTCGCCGAATGGAGACCAAGCCACGAGACACAACAGTGAGTATTACTTAATTGTGTATACCGGATCTTGTTTGGTGATCAGGCATAATTCGTGTCGAAGTCCATAAGCGTTTTATTTAGCAAGGAGTGGCCGCAAGGTTATTCTAAACCCCTGTGCATGGTCACGAATCAAATAGCCGTACCTAAATTTATGAAACCATTATGCATGAGTTACAAATAGCACCAATTTATGTTTTTTCCATGTGCTTATTGCACAAAAATCTTATCATTTGCTCAAAAGTGTCATGTTTGTGTTTGGTTTGACTTATATGTAGTAGGGTAATAATATATCCAGAGTTTATTTAGAATTTCTGGGTGTATTAAGAAGTGCATTAACTGCAAATTGAGTGGGGATTGGTTTGGTCATATAAAATCTGAGTATCACGGATCAAAAAATATCAATTTATGAGAAACGGCTTAAGATTTTCACGATGAATTTGATTATATAATAATAATAATAATAAATTTGGACAACTTATATAGCGCTGTTTTTGCGAAAAATCGCCTCAAGAGCGCTGTATTAATATGAATATTTATTTTTAATTTTTAACTTTATGAGTATAATCTCAAATTTAATTTTTGTTTTTATATTATTTTATGATTAGGTACATCGATAACGTTTTTTTCATTTTAATTTAATTTTTCTCTAATGTATTAGTTGAACCTTTATATCTCGTGTAATATGGCATCTCGTGTAACCGGGAATGCACTATCCTCCCAGTTCTGCAGGATTAAAAACTTAAATAAAAATAAAATATAGTCTTGATTGGATATCAGGGTTTTAAGCCATTGAGCTCCTTGTTCAGGAACTGTCGTGTAGTTTCTACCACAAAGGACAGGCAAAAGTTTTCCACCTTTAACCCAAATCAGGAACACAGAAAAGTTTACCAACATAGACCTAAATGTTTTAAATGTTTGTCCTCTGTTTCTCTGAAGACATTATTAACGGCTACTCCGCACGAAAGGAAAGTTAAGTACTACGAGTGTATAAAAATCTTTTCGTTCTATTTTTAAAGATCTTTCTTTTGTATACTTACTTATCCCTATCTCTACATATTATAAATTAAAGTCCCCCGCGTCGTTTGTCTGTCTGTCTGTCTGTTCGCGATAAACTCGAAAATTACAGAACGGATTTTCATGCGGTTTTCACCAATAGATAGAGTGTTTCGTGAAGAAGTTGAAGGTATGTAACTTGTCAAGGATTTGTGTAAATTGGTTGAAACATAACGATAATTGTTAGAAGTGTCTGAAAAAGTCAGAGCGCCTGGTAGCTTTCATCGAAAACGCTGCCTAATCTTTTTGGGATATAACAAAACAATTCATGGTGGGATATTCCTCTTTTATCGATCTACAAAACGTCCGCGAAGGCATACATCTGTCTTTTACGGATAGCTTACTATACCTATTCTATCTTCTAAAAAAATGGTCACGTACATTGCGGTAATTGAAAAGTTATTTAGACGGATACAGTATTAATTCTTATTAACTTAAATACGTTAGTTACCCCAAGTATTTCATGCACATTATTATAATCTTTCACACCATCTCTACGTATTATAAATTAAAGTCCTCCGCGGCATCTGTCTGTCTCTTCGCGATAAACTCAAAGACGGCGGTGGTTATAACGGTTGGATAACCATCCAGTAGATGACGTTGTATTTTATTAGCCACAGCTACACTTGGCCGGGTCAGCTAGTTATATATATTTACAACATAGCTGATAACGTTAAAACTATAATATGTAATATTCCGTCACTTGCGTTATTCTGCTAATAGTATATATTTTTCGGTAAACTCTAATACACTTTCTCTTTGGTATCATTTTGTAATCATACGTTGCTTAAGTGATATATCAATTATTATGGGATCTTAAGTAGCGTAGTTATTCGTGAATAACTTAACACCTAAACCTAACACAGATTGTGTGTTTGTAATAGTTATAATAGACAGAAATCTCTATAAATAAAAATTAATCGCCGAAATGTATGTACGCGCATAACTTCCGAATGACTGCACCAAATTGGATAATTCTTTTTTTTGTGTTCGTTATTGTCAGGACAAGGTTTGTTGGTAAGCATTATGAAATTTGTATAAAAAAATTGCAATAGGTGGCACGCGAGCTGTTCGAAAACTGAATGTACCGGGACTGAATGTATGGAATGCGGAGGGGGGGGGGGAACTCGGGTAGAGGGTTCGCGGGAGAGGGGAGTTAGAGGAACCAGGGAGGGGGGAGAGGAACCTGGGAGGGGGTAGGGGAAATCGGGAGGGGGAAGGTGGTGGAGGCGGACTTGGAATGCGAGATGGGAAGGGGAGGCGGAAGGGGAACGGGATGAATGGGAAAGGACACGCAATGAAAAACATTTTTTATTAAATGGCTTAGCAACGCATGCCGGGAACCATATTATTTTATATTATTTTTATGTTTATAAATTTATATTGCTTGGCGGGAAATTCTTTTTAGTTCATTGTATATGCTAGAAACATAAAAATAATATGAATACTAGAAATGATTCAATCAGAATTCCCAACACCTGGAAAGTCTTAATCGATGAAAATCCCCCAAAAACGGCATTTCCAAAATTACCAGTAGTGTCTCCAATTAGCTTAACCAATCAGGTATCTACTGCCAGCCCCGTCCCCCACCCCCTCCACTATCAATCACCTGCAACCCGGGTACTTCGTTCTAGACATAAGAAGTGACTTGCACTCACTTAAGTTTTAGCTTTTGGACCGAACAGACATGCGAAAGCTATCAGTTTGAGACAAAAACTCAAGACATAAGGCCTCTGAAGATGGACAGTGTGATCTGTCCGAAACGTCAGGAGTTAAAAAGTCCTTTTAAGGACTACGTTACGCGGGTAAACCGAGAAAATTGTTCTACATTTTACACCCGTGAAAACCTTAATCATAACATATATGATGATATGTTATGATTAAGGTATGTTGTGATTAAGGTATATATATATATATATATATATATATATATATATATATATATATAAATATGACGTACAGACGAACTGATCGAAATGAAAACTAACGAAGAACTGAATGGGCAGTTTAGAAAGGGTTATCAGCAGTTCTAACTTCAGAAGGAAAGACCTGTTGCTTATCCTGCATTATATAGTCCAGGCAACGAAGGAAAAATAGGGGAAATAATTCATGTAGAAGCCAATTTTGGCACAGTTATAGGGGAAGGTGTCCTTAACAAAATACTAAAATTACTGGGGGGTGGTGGTGGAGCTAAGGGTGGGGGGGGTCTAAAGGTTCCTTTTTTCAGTTTTTTATTAATAACTCGAAAACTACTGCCACGAGCGAAAAAATGTTGAGGTATTAAATTATCTACATAAAATTCTCTACAAAAAAGATTATTTAAACTTTTTTGTTAGGATCAATGCTTAAGGAGATAGGGAGGGGGAGAAATGTTAAATTAAAAAAAAAACTGTTTATATTTTTAAAAATGAAATGTTTGTCGGTAAAAATAAAATGCTTATTGTTAAAAAAACAAATAATTAGTGTTTAAGGATGTACCTTGAACATTAAATTTCGTCGAAATCTAAACTTTCATCGTTATCAATGCTGTCTTCGACGAGTGCTCCGTTCATACATGAGCCGAGGCAGCCGCAGGCACCGGAGCAGGAAATCCCTGCTTTGCGGCAACCGCAGCGCATCCCACACCCAGTCGTGCATCGGCATGTGGCGGCCCTACTACCTTGTCATAAATCTGTGGCAGCCCTGCACCGCGCAGTGACTAACGAACATGCTGGAAGCTACAATGGTATCAAGTTTCGCTGATAAGCGAATTCCAGACGCTCGGCGATAAATGCTGACCTTCGAATCTTTACAGGAACAGTCTCGAAGATTCTCTACAGCGCAAGCATCTATATAAACAATGCACCTGATGCCTACCAGTCAGTCAGTACTGAACTCACCGCGATACGAATCGCAGGCCTCACGATGGCCTAGACTTACCACGGGTCGCGACATGCGTCGCCGGCTTCTCAATGGATCTCCCGTACTTCCAGAAGCCTCCGCCCGCACGACACCGAACTTATCCTGGAATACTATTGAAGATCCGAGATCTTCGCTTCCAGAGGACAACGAAGAACCAGCCAGTTATATCGAGACGCGACTTTTACTTTCCTTAAAGAGCAGCACTCAGTGTTAATTCTGCATTCGTAATCTGTGTAACATGTTCAATTAAATAAACGGAGATCAAGACGAATATCTTTAATATCTCTTGCTACGTAACGACGGGCTCGAACCGCCTGATTACGAACTTATAACAAATATTAATAATAAATAACACCACAATGTTCAAGACTCAACAACAATGGTTCAATTTAAATACTTACCAAAACCAAATTATAATACAAACCTCGGCTAGCTTCTCTCAGGGATATTGTGTTCTCAATTCGATCGGATTTGATTCAAAACGATCGTCGCTTCATTTATTGAATAAAGATAGGGTTTAATAAATTAGAAGATCTCTTGTCGCTTTTAAATAATTTGTGAATTTATTAATGACTCGACGCTTCTAGGAAAAGCTTTTAATCTCTTTGTGAACTCAAGGTTAACGATTCTAAAATATAATAAAAGGGTTGAATGATAACACATAATAATATAAGTTGTACGTACGTTACCCCGTCTCGGGTTTCATCTGGGCAGAGGACCTCGTCCGGAAACACCACTGAGTTGATTTAGATATATAAAACTTAACTATATTTTAAATTACGGGTTCCAACAAACGTTGGAACAAAAAGGATCTAGGCGGCCCCGGCCAAAATGCGAAAGACCGACCCATAGCGCAGTTAAAACCAGAAGAGCTTGCCAGGGCTCTCGACGCAGTCCAAGGGTCCTCGGGCCCCTCCCCCACCAAAATTTGGGCCAATCAAAACGTCTAGACAATGTTGCCAATTTTTGACAACTAATATTAAATATTTAGTACCTGATGACGGAAATAATCATATAGGGGTGGGAAGTTAAAATTCAAGAAAGCACTTCATGACACATCCCCGAAAACACCAGGAAAAAACCGCCGTTGTAACGAAGGTTTTTTTTAATCTAAACCCTTCAAAGAATGACTCGATAAACTTTACAAAAAAAATTGTTCACATAGAGATTCAGCATTAAAAACCTAGGCAAAAAGTAGTACAGTTTACAATAAGTTATATAGTTTACAATTTATATAAAATATCAAATAGACAGCAAAATCAACACGTCGAAGTGGCCTGGCAGGAACTTTGTTACACGCAACTTCTTAGGTAGCGCAAGTCAGTGTGTAATGTCCATCGGGGCGTCTAGAGGAATAGTCAGGTTCCTCAGCAGGAGAGAAATGTCAACATGGAACAAAATAACAAAATTATTAGAAAGGTACAAACACTTAGGCATCAAGGCACATAGAGTAAACAAAATTATCTGAACAGTAATGTATAAGCAACAAGAGATCAAAGCGTAAGGTAACTCCACATTAGATGTCGTGATGTATGTATTGACATATCGTAGAACAAAAAGCACATTTAACCCCCTTTTAAAGAACGGGTAATGGCTCAGTTAAGTCAGTATCCACTTTTTAACAGTACGGATTACTGGTTAATGACATATTAAAACAAAACAGATAACAAAATAGACAACAAAACTCAAAGTCCTTTAGTGACCCACATAGTGTCAGAAATCTTACAAGATTCCGACGTAGGTATAATTTAGGACAACAGCTGAAAAAAACTTAGCGCTAATTGGAACACCGTAATGATCCACTTCAAATTAAAACTTCCCAGTGGAAATAATGAGTCCTTCTTACTTAAGGCCACCAATATTTCTGGAACTCACATTAATAATACCTCAGGTTTTATCACATTCACTGCAATATAATTGTCGTCGATATATCGCGTTTTAAGGCAATATTTGAAGTTATTGTAGTCAGCGCATTATAGTATTTTTTTAATGATGACAACAATAATTTAAAGTTATTATTTTAGTCAGCGCATTATAGTATTTTTTTAATGATGACAACAATAATAATAATGAAATAATAATTCAGAAGTCAGGGACAAAAGTGTTGAAATATATCATAAAACAGTATAGCTTTTCCACTTCATTTACGCGGGCTGTGCCGCGGGGCGCCAGCTAGTTTTTTCCCGGAACGAGCAAACCATCAAATCGCAATTATTAATCACCAACGAAATTCATTCTCGAGCTTGAAAGACCGGTGAAAAGTAATAGCAAGCAGAGGCTAGTTATATATGAAATACAATACGAATGTCGAATGATGCACATGAATAGTTATAAAATACAAGTGTAGTGTGTATGTAGCCACCTCCGGTTAATTACTCCGAAGTGGCCATATTGTAGGGTGTGTACACACTGCTTTCGAATGGGCCCCTTCGAAAACAGTGTCAAGGTTAGTGTATGTGTGAGTGGCGAATGTTAGTGGTTATCACATTCGGTTAATTACTCCGAAGCGATTGTAATGTACGTGTATGCACTATCCCAAAAGCGTCCTTTCGAAAACAGCACGATGAGTGTAGGTATGTGTGGAAGGGTGTGGTGTCAATTTCATATCTTATTTTCACAATACGTTGATTTCTCCGGTTCCTACAAAACCATTTGAGTGATAAATCAGTCAAAATACGATTCACGTCCGTCGCTTAGCGCGAAACTCTACTCAAACAAATAAATTTCAAAATTATTTGAAGAAATAATTTTCCACTTGGCTAAGATGGATTCCATCTTGATTTTCTTTGAATAACTATTTTCTAATTGGTATGGGCCAACATTTTAGTTGCATTCCGTCTTGATCTTCTTCTATCAACTTATTAAATATCTGTAAATAAGTTCGTTTCTTATCTTTATTATTTCAAATAATAACTTTAATTTCAATTAACATCTATTGATTTCTATGCAATCAATCTACACCGTTAGTTGAATAAATCTAGACACTTGTTCTATCCTGAGCAAAATCTCGAAAATCAAAAGTAATAATCGAACCCACTATCACTTTTCCGTAAAATAATTAATTAATAGTTATACCTATACATTAATATTAACAGATACCGATTATATCCATCTATTTTTAAAAAAATAGCTATCGTACTTCCGTTACATAGACAGTTACATCCGTTCCATTACCGTTTTCATAGACTTCGTTGTCGTATCAATTTGTTGTTGCGGGCATGGGTACCGCTGCCCCGGAACTATCTATTGTATAACCAGCGCCTCAGTTATAGGTAATCCTCTTAAGGGATTCGCTACATTTGGATGTTGCTTTATTCGCTACGAGTACCTGAGTCCATATGGGGTAAAATCGGACTGGGTGTCTAGACTACCTGCCGTCGAACCGTAATTTGGAGAAAGGAATTCCTATGTCTGTCACTCCTGGACACTGACCACTAAATTTATATCCGCCCCTCATCCCTCTTTCCTTCCTCTCCTTCCTTTCCTTAAAGGGCCCTTCACACAGTATCCCCTAAAATATCATAGGCACAAACATATTTATCTAATCGTTAATAGGTTTCTACTCTTCGATAGAGAGATCGGCATGGTTACGGAGATATATAATTTCGCAAGGAATCGAACCCGCGACTGAATTTTGAAGTAAGGTAATTACGTCGGAGTGCGTTGCGATATTATCATTCCAGATTCGAACTGGTAGGTATTTATACCCCATAAGGAAGGCGGTATCATTGAACACTAAAAATTATATCTCACTGGTAAATCACGAGAATTGAACTCGATTAAATTTTTATTGCGTTCGTTATTTTAACTGTTAAAAATCTATGTTTTAAATAGGTAAATACTATTTTACCACTCTAAATCATCAGCTCGTTTCAACGAAAATAACGCTAAAATATGGTCTCAACACACTTTCTGTTTCAAACTAATGGCCGTTATTCTAAAAATAATCGCATCTACTAGGTAGGTACTTTCAGATATTTGAAATAAATTCTTTGCCTATGAAAAAAGACAATAGTTATTGTCTCCAAAGGAACCCAACATACAATCGTTCCTCCCGCTACCCGGTGATAATTGCTTACCCGGTAATAAAACGAACCTTAAATTTTATGAAGGTCTCCAAAAAATATTTTGAAGAATTCTACCTGCTTTTAGGTGCCTGCACCCCGACCATCTAACTTTTGTAAAATTTTAAACTCGAACATGGCAAGTAAATTACGTCGATTTAAAATTATTCAAATATATTTAAAACCTATGTCAAGCAAACTTAACTTGAGGTCACACAATTTAAATTGGCGTGCTATGCGAGCGGCACTTACTAAAGGAAAATTTGTTAAAGAACTAACTAACAAATAACCACAATGCCGTTTTTTTTAGCAGAAGATCACAATATGCAGTCACCAAATATGGCTAAATCCATTTCAAGCAAGGCTTAAATTCCGAATTGTGGTTTTACTCGAATTTCACTATCTCCCTTTTTGAGCGGGCATACCGTACCTTCAATGCATTTACCTACGCTAGCAGATTTTAATCTGAGGTATCTAATTCTGAGATTTCCGGTAACCATTTTGTTTCAAGAATCGCGTAAAACAAAACGAATCTTTTCAAAATACGGCATGACTAAATATTTAACGGTCAAAAACACGTGGTGATTTGAGATGCTTCCAAAATGGTGGCTGTTAACGACAAAAAACTTGGTTTAACGGTCAAAAACACGTGGTGGTTTTTTTTTTTTTTAAATTCGGAGATGCGGCCGACAAGATGGCAGATCCTTGAAACACGCGTGAACTTAAATACTTCTCGAACACTTGATATACCGGCGGTTGAAAAAACACGTGGATCAAAATGGCGGCGTTTGAAAACACGCTTGAACTTTTTAAAACTATTCACAATCACTTATTTAGCTATACATTTAAAGGGGAAAAAAATTATAATTATTTACATATTTATACATACATCACGAAAAACAGCATGGAGTTTATGAAAAAAATCAAGGAAAGCGACAAATTACAATGAACCAAATCAAACCCCACGTTGGAAGGCGTCAGTGCTACGTAACGACGGGCTCGAACCGCCTGATTACGAACTTATAACAAATATTAATAATAAATAACACCACAATGTTCAAGACTCAACAACAATGGTTCAATTTAAATACTTACCAAAACCAAATTATAATACAAACCTCGGCTAGCTTCTCTCAGGGATATTGTGTTCTCAATTCGATCGGATTTGATTCAAAACGATCGTCGCTTCATTTATTGAATAAAGATAGGGTTTAATAAATTAGAAGATCTCTTGTCGCTTTTAAATAATTTGTGAATTTATTAATGACTCGACGCTTCTAGGAAAAGCTTTTAATCTCTTTGTGAACTCAAGGTTAATGATTCTAAAATATAATAAAAGGGTTGAATGATAACACATAATAATATAAGTTGTACGTACGTTACCCCGTCTCGGGTTTCATCTGGGCAGAGGACCTCGTCCGGAAACACCACTGAGTTGATTTAGATATATAAAACTTAACTTTATTTTAAATTACGGGTTCCAACAAACGTTGGAACAAAAAGGATCTAGGCGGCCCCGGCCAAAATGCGAAAGACCGACCCATAGCGCAGTTAAAACCAGAAGAGCTTGCCAGGGCTCTCGACGCAGTCCAAGGGTCCTCGGGCCCCTCCCCCACCAAAATTTGGGCCAATCAAAACGTCTAGACAATGTTGCCAATTTTTGACAACTAATATTAAATATTTAGTACCTGATGACGGAAATAATCATATAGGGGTGGGAAGTTAAAATTCAAGAAAGCACTTCATGACACTCTCTACCAACTTTCCCAAAGGCAAAAGATCGTGTTCAAAATGGAGATGGGTGCCACAGGGTCATTCGTGTTAACTGGGTTAAGATCCCATCTTCTCCCTTGACCCAACCCCATTGGACGGGTGGTAGGGGGTTGCCTAGCCACTGTTGTATCTGTAAAAAAGTAATGAGACCAAGGTAAGCATTCATCTTAAATGAATATTTGTAATAAGAAAGCAGTATTTAAAACTATATGTAACTGGATTTAATTACCTGTAGATATACTCTGAGCGAGTGTTGCTTTGAAGCCACTCTGGTGGGAGGAAGAATGGCTATGTCTGATTTGGGCTTCGTTGACGCTTTCAAAAATGCCGAGTACCGATGTTTGTTTAGGTTGTCTTGATGAGCAGGCGCTTACAGCCAAAAAAAGTTTCTCGCCAGCCTGTTCAATATTCTCAGGTGATGCTGAGGGATCAGAGAATATTGGTGAAATGTCTTGGGTGAGGCCATGATTTTCTGTGAAGAGCTTAGCGATTCCCACTTTACTCTTTCCATATTTCGCCGAGGTGGTGTCGCATCCGGAGAAGCTATGGAGAAGGAGAATCGTTTTGGCGATTGGAAGCTGTTGAAGTTGTCTTACCGAAAACAATTTGGTCTCCACATTCCCACGGCCCGGCTTCATGAAATATATATTGATTGATGGTGGTGCCAATTCAATGAGGAGAACTAACAAGTCCACATCCTCCCCAACTATTGCCACATTTGATGTAGAGCAGCTTCATCCAACCCACACCTCACAATAGTGCTATCAATCAATATATATTTCATGAAGCCGGGCCGTGGGAATGTGGAGACCAAATTGTTTTCTATGCGACAACTTCAACAGCTTCCAATAGCCAAAACGATTCTCCTTCTCCATAGCTTCTCCGGATGCGATACCACCTCGGCGACATATGGAAAAAGTAAAGTGGGAATCGCTAAGCTCTTCACAGAAAATCCTGGCCTCAACCAAGACATTTCACCAATATTCTCTGATCCCTCAGCATCACCTGAGAATATTAAACAGGCTGGCGAGAAACTTTTTTTGGCTGTATTCAAATCGCCTGCTCATCAAGACAACCCAAACAAACATCGGTACTCGGCATTTTTGAAAGCGTCAACGAAGCCCAAATCAGACATGGCCATTCTTCCTCCCACCAGAGGAGCTTCAAAGCAACACTCGCTCAGAGTATATCTACAGGTAATTAAATCCAGTTACATGTAGTTTTAATACTGTTTTCTTATTAGAAATATTCATTTGTGATGAATGCTTACCTTGGTCTCATTACTTTTTTACAGATACAACAGTGGCTAGGCAACACCAATGGGGTTGGGTCAAGGGAGAAGATGGGATCCTTAACCCAGTTAACACGAATGACCCTGTGGCACCAATCTCCATTTTGAACACGATCTTTTGCCGATGCACGATTGGGCGTGGGATGCGCTGCGGTTGCCGCAAAGCAGGGATTCATCGGACGACAGTTCATCCTGCGACAGTTCATCCGGCCGACAGTTCATCCTGCCGACAGTTCATCCTACCGACAGTTCATCCCGCCAACAGTTCATCCGGCGACAATTCATCCTTACAATTCAACCTAACCTTACCTAACCTAACCTAACCTAACTTAACCTAACCTATAAGTATAACCTATAAGTATAAGTATGTCGTATTTTGTTATTCACGCATGCTTCTTCGGAGAGTCGAAATTATTTGATTTTGGTTGTACGGCCGTATATCCTCTTTGCATACTTACTTAATAAAAATCTTCTAAATGATCAGGCAGGATGAATTGTCGCCGGATGAATTGTCGGCGGGATGAACTGTCGCAGGATGAACTGTGGCCGGATGAATTGTCGCAGGACGAATTTTCGGGTCACCAAGCGATACATATTTCGCAACGTGGCGCGCTGTCTATCTCAGTTAGCTCAGTTGCCGAGCAGTTCTTGCGCGGGGTGGTACAATAATTACGGAGAAATACATAGCCCACACGTCCGAGTGACGTATGATTACATTTTGAGTAACTTTCAGACTTGTTCGTATACAGGTGGTTTAGCGAAATAAAAAAATAAAAAAGTTTAACGACTGATTATCATTTAAACTTTCATAACATAAAAAATACGATTAAGACATAAAGATAAACATTATTTTTATTCATTTAAAAAAATACTTAATATTTTCTAGTTAAAAGAGGTTTACAGAATTTTGTTATTTTTTAAATAACAATATAACAATAACTATATCGTGCTAAAATGCTTAGAATCGCTCAAGACAAAATCGATTATTCGTAAAGTAAGTAGAAATATGATACATAAGTATCTATTCACCCGCATTATATATTTACACTGCATAAATGATTTTAACATGCAAACTAAAATAAATATTATTGCACATACATACATACATACATTAAATACATCTTACTATTATTACGAAAATATTTGACCATGTCAAATACAACTGTTAAAGGTCGTTCTATGAATATTTTTGTCAACTGTAAATCTGAGATAAATATGTATTTTATATTGAGAGTTTTTGTTAATAATTTTTATTACTGTTGTTAATATGTATAACTCGAAGAACACTTTTTCTCCTAAAATATATTTTTTTCTCCTACAATTACACTCAACAATACGATAATGTCAAAATCAATATGTTGTCTAAAATGTTGTTTGCTCAATATTTGCATTATCTACGTAAACCTAAATATTATATCGACTGCATACAATCCTCATTATTTTAAAATCATTACCAAAGGAAGAATGCATCAAATCACCGATTGTTATCTATCTATATACTAAAGATATTGGTGTTAAAAAAAGAAAATATATTTTTCTTGTTCAAACCAATTGTTAATATTACAAAAAATTATTTGCATTTACAAAATAGAAGAATGAATATTAATATTAATTTAAGAGATGTTTTTAAACGTATCCTATGTTTTTTACAAAAATAGTCTATGTATTTTAAAAGTATCCTATTGTTTTTAAAAGTATCCCATGTTTTTTTCTCAATGTCTTATATATGTTCATATGAATATCCAAAAGATATAAAAATTAATAATTTTATGATCTATACATTAAAAAAAAACGGAATATTCTTCAACAATCTACACATTATAAAATCTGTATTCGTATTACTAACTCTATGTCACACTCTACTTTGAAAATACTCTATATATTTAAAAGAAATCAATATCACATTAATATGTTTATTAAATGGATGAATTCATAGCTAATGAATTAGAAAATAATTTTAAAATACAAGAATATGAGTGTGTATACACCGATTCATGTAATGACATAATCTCAAAGAATCTCAATAATATTTTCATTTTTCATATTAACATACGAAGTATGGAACGAAATTGGGATGAATTAATTCTGAATTTAAACAATCTAAATAAAAAACCTGACATTATAATATTATCAGAAACTTTTACAAATGACGAATCACCCACTTATCATTTATCAGAATATAATTATGTTACAACCAAAAAAAACATAAATAAAAATAGTGGTCTCGTCATATTCATTCACGATAAATTTAGTATTGTCAAAATAACTGAACATCCTATACATCTAGTAAACTGTATTGAAATACAATTAAAACTCGACAAAACAAACTACCACATAATAGCTGTTTACAGAACACACGGTTCGAATATCTCGTCATTTATAAATGACTTTAAACACATACTGTCAAAATTTAGTAATAAACTTTGCTTTATTGCAGGAGACTTCAATATTAACATTAATGAAAACGTAGAAAATAATTTAAAAAATGAATATATTAATTGTATGACTGAATTTCACTTCATATCGTGTATTAATAAAAATACGAGAGAAATAAAAAATCACACTCCATCTTGTTTAGACCATATATGGACTAATATAAATATTAAAGATATCGACAAAATGAAATCAATTGTTTGGAAAACGAATATAACTGACCACCATGCATGCATACTTCTCTACGATAACAAAATTAAACCTAAAAAATTTAATCTAACAAAGACAAAATCCTACACAAATATGACTATTTTATCGAACAAACTAAGAAATGAACAATGGAACAAGGTGTTAAACAGTTATGATACTGAAACTTGCTCAAAAAACTTTGAAAATATATTATCTCAACACATAAAAAATTCAACTACTGAAACTACAGTCCACATTAAATCAAAACTAAGAATTTTAAAGCCTTGGATAACACAAGGACTTATAATATCAATTAGAAATAAAGAAAAAACTTTATAAAACAGTATTGAAAAATCCTCTAAATGAAAAAGCATGCACTTTTTACAAAAATTTTAAAAATAAATTAACAAACTGTATAAAAAAAAATAAAGAAGACTATTTCAAAAATAAAATACTTTCTTCAGACAATAACAATAAACAAATATGGAAAACAGTCAACTTAGCCATGGATAACACTAAAAAAACACAAAAAATTAAATTCATTGAACATGAAAATAAAATCATAGATGCTAATATTCAACCTAAACAATGTGCAAACATCTTTAATTCTTTTTTTGCTAATGTGGGAAAAAATCTTGCGAAAAATATCAATAGATCTTTTAACATGAAAACACAAACGATTGAAAATGTACACAATCAAAATAATTTATCAAAATTTGAAAAAACCTCAGGGTGTGAAATTTTAAAAATAATAGAAGGTATGAAAGGAGGTTCATCTCCCGGATTTGACCTTATTACAGTACATTTTCTAAAATCCACGAAAATTCATTTGGTAAAACCAATTACTCATTTGATAAACTTAAGTTTAACAGAAGGAATATTTCCGACAAACTATAAAAATACAATTATTTCACCTATTTATAAATCTGGAGATCCACAACAAGTAACTAACTATCGTCCAATTTGTCTAATCTCAAACATTGGAAAGATTTTTGAAAAAAATGTGAAAAACCAATTGGTCACTTTCCTAGAAAGTAATAAAATTCTTCACAAAAACCAGTTTGGTTTTATAAAGTCACTCAGCACACAAGATGCTATTGCTAATGTAACCTCATACATCAACGAATCATTGGATAAAGGTAAAAATGTGCCGGTATATTTATTGATCTCAGAAAAGCCTTTGATAGTATATCCCATGAGATTCTACTAAAAAAACTGAACGATGTAGGTATAAAAGACAATGCGATTAAATGGATTTCGAACTACCTAAAAAATCGACCGCAAGTCGTCAAAATAAATCAAATTAATAGCGATAAAGAAATATCAGACTTTGGATTCCCGCAAGGTACAGTAATTGGACCAATCCTTTTCACCATATATGTTAATGACTTTTTTTTTTCAACCACTACATGGCCAAATTACTTCATATGCCGATGATACGGTACTAATAATTAGCGATAAAACTTGGGAAAAAGTAATATTTAAAACCACCGAAGACATAAATATTTTAAAGAATTTCTTCGACGTAAATTTACTATCACTAAATAGTGATAAAACATTTGTAATTCCATTTGCAATACACAAAAATGATACCCCTAAAAACATTGACATCATCATCCATGATAATTCCAAAACACATAGTAAAAATTATTGTATCCCAAACTGCACAAAATTAAAAACAACAAACACTATCAAATATTTAGGAGTTATTATCGATAAAAATTTGAAATGGAAGGAACAAATTTGTCAAGTTGTAAAAAAAATTAGAAAATTGATTTATATATTTTTAAGAATCAGAAATTTTTTATCTGTCAAAAACTTATATCTAATATATTACGCTTTGGTTCAATCAACTTTACAATATGCTATCATTAGCTGGGGATCCACATACAAAACTAATCTTTCCCCAATTGAAGTTGTGCAGAGGCTAATAATTAAAATTATATTAAAAAAACCTTCTGACTACCCAACGGATCAATTATTTGAGGAATTCCAAGTACCTTCATCCAAAGATCTGTACAATAAAAATGCATTGATTCAAATTTTAAAAGAAAAAGAAAAGTATCAATTTATAACTGAAAACCGTACAAGACATAAATATATTTTTTCATGCCCAAAATTAAACACTTCCTTCGCACAAAATTTTTATACTTATCAAGGAAGACTTATTTTCAACCGACTACCGGATGAAATTAGAAAAATTAATGATAAAATCCAATTAATACCCACTCTACACTAATACCTACCCACCCAATCTACATTATTAACTAACAACGGCTCCACCCCTACCATAATAAAACATTGTTCTAAACTGTCAAATTAGTATAAGCTTTCCCTGACGAAGGAACGTTTGTTCCGAAACCGGTCGGATTTGCACATTTTTTAAGTGGTTTATACAAAGTTGTATTGTTTCATTTTTTTATAATGGATAACCACAAAGTAATAGCTACATTCAAAAATATAAATAAATATATTTTTTTGGTTTTATTTAAAGTACAAAACCCTAAACTAATTATTCAACTACAATTAAACTATGTAAGTATAATAATATGTCAAATATACACTTTTAAACTTCATTACGTCTCTAGAACCTTTTATGTAACTGTCAGACTTATAAATAAAAACATTTTTTTAGTATAACGACTGATTAGCATTTAAACTTTCATAGCATTTAAAAAAATACCATTTAGACTTATAATGAAACATTATTTTTCATTTAAAAAAAGACTTATTACTTCGTATTTGTTTTGAAAGAGGTTTACAGAATTTTGTTGGTTTTTTGGTTACAATATATTTTTTATTTAAATAAATTAAGATAATATAAGCGAAACTCAATCGAAAATCTGGAAACAGAAAAATCAGAAAAACATATTGACACCTCTGGGACTCGAACCCAGGACCTCTTGCTTTCCGGGCAAACGCGCTAACCACTGCGCCACGGTGTCGATATGAAATTCGGTCATGTTTAACTGTACCATACTTCGACTAAGAACCACCTACATTATCTTCATTTTCTTTAACGCATATATTATTGAAACTATCTTTATGTATAATTGCAAGATTCAAACCCGAACTAAATGCTCTCTAGATAGTGTCTGGATAAATCTTTATCCATTTTATTTAATATGCGACATCTATTGACTTTTCTGCAAGTCTAGGATGAATATATTTATATATATATATATATATATATATATATATTTTTTTTAACTTTATGATAAAAACCTCAAATTGTAATATTTAAATAAATGAAGATAATATAAGCGAAACTCAATCGAAAATCTGGAAACAGAAAAATCAGAAAAACACCTCTGGGACTCGAACCCAGGTGTCAATATGTTTTTCTGATTTTTCTGTTTCCAGATTTTCGATTGAGTTTCGCTTATATTATCTTCATTTATTTAAATATTACAATTTGAGGTTTTTCTCATAAACTTAAAATAAATAAAAAAATAAGAAAAATATTTTTTATTTTTTATTTGGTTTTATTTAAAGTACAAAACCCTAAACTAATTATTCAACTATCTTTAAACTTTTTTTATGATAATATGTCAAATATACACCTTTAAACTTCAGTACATCTCTAGAACCTTTTATGTACCTATCAGACTTGTAAATAAAAATATATTATATTCTTTTAAGTATACCGACTGATTAGCATTTAAACTTTTATAACAAATTATGATTAAAACATAAAGTTAAAATTGTAAGGGTCCTTTTAAATAAATAATTCCTTTTGCAAAAAAACTTCACTTTTTATTCACTGTGACATGTTATAAATTTATATTTTAACGGTGATAATACCCCGGGCCAAGCACTGGCAGTTGTTTTACTGTTTAAACTTGCGTTACAAAAGAACAATAATAATCAGATGCTAGCATTTTTATAGTATAAAAACTGCACACATTAATAGAATTAAGAACTACACATTTGACGTTTGAAAGTGTTTTCCAATATGGCTTCTCTGGTTCGTAGTTAAAACAGGTTGCTACCGATCTACCGAAAACTCAGCCACTAGCCAAGTTTCGCACCATTTGTTTGAAATGTTAAAAACATGGGAGTTTGCTCACGCAAACCCATAGATGCCGGTAGCATGTCAATTTTTAACACATAAAAATAAACATTATTTTTCATTTAAAAAAATACTCAATATTTTCAGAATTTTGTTATTTTTTAAATTACAATATATATATATATTTTTTTTTTCGGTTTTATTTAAAGTACAAAACCCTAAACTAATTATTCAACTACCTACCTTTAAACTATGCAAGTATGATAATATGTCAAATATATACTTTAAAACTTCAGTACATCTCTAGAACCTTTCATGTAACTATCAGATTTGTAAATAAATTTTTTTTAAGTATAACGACTGATTAGCATTTAAACTTTCATAGCATATAAAAAATACCATTTAGACATAAAATGAAACATTGTTCTTCATTTAAAAAAAGACTTTATTTTGTTCTTTTTTTTAAGTACAATTGGTATATTAGGTTATTTAAAGTACAAAACCCTAAACTAATTATTTAACTATCTTTAAACTTTGTAAGCATGATAATGTGTCAAATATACACTTCTAAACTTCATTACGTCTTTCAGACGTATGATTATCTTTAAGGTTGGTAAAAATAATATTATCTTTCCAGGGTTAATAAAGATTTGCAAATTAATATCACACATTTAGGTGTTTATCAAACGTTTGATAAATATCGCGTGTACTATAAATTTTCAAACTAAAACATACAACCAGGAACTGACAAACATGATTTACAGAAACAGTGATAATAATTATTCAGCACAAAGTTCTACGACAGGATACAACAGTTTAGGCGTATAACTGTGGTAAGAATATAATATGTTATTTGAATGTAGTGTTACAACATAAATATACATTGTACATCGTACACATAGATTTGACAAGCCGAGAAATTTGTGACGGATTTTAACCGATACCGCGGCTATAATTTAGCACAGTATTTTTGGACGGTTGTAGTTTCGACGCAATGTTATAGCGACAATGTAATTATATTATGTGACTGTGTAAATAATGGTTTATAAGCAAGTGGTCCTAAACGTCAAGTTCCAAAATCACAATTCAATCCTTTGCTATTCCTCCTTAATGTTACAAACAATGCACGATAAACACATAGAATACAATACATGCTCCCCTCACAAACTTCACGAATAGCTTTTCATGGGGAGCATATTTAAAACTTTTTTGAAGCGAAACTTCATTAGCCCCGTTAGCGATTTGAAATTCGGATGAAATGGAAATGCTTCACAAAAATATATTATTTATGGTCCTCGGTTCTAATATAATGCGGTAAATTCACGATTACGCACGGGCCTCCAATAGCGCCGCGGTATGAAGCGCCCGACTCTAAGCGCCCAGAGAGACATCCAGCGAAAGAAGGTTCGAAACCTACCAAATCCAAAAAAAATATTTTTTTTTTTTGTAAAATCAATGTCCAATCTTCAAACCACTGTAAATAAATAGGCAAAAGAAAAGAAAGCGATATCTTTCTAGTTTCACTTCCACTGCGTGTGAATTGCACACTCTGATTTTTTTTTAAATTAATTCCACACAGGAAGCCTTGAGGAAAATAAATTCCCTCGGGACTGTCATCTTTGGGGACGCTGTGAGGAGGATCTTTCTGCGGAAAGGAAAGAGTGAACCTGGGTTTCGAAGAGACTCTTGAGTGAGAAAGGAAACACAAAGGCCGGCAACGTATCGAAAGATATTTTGATACACAATTACATAGAACATATATAGATACGTAATTACAATATACATGAAACACATGAAATAATGAAATCGAGCTTCTGAATTGTTTCCCATTATTTAAACGACGAGGTTAGATCCCTTTTCAAGGCAAGGCTTCAATTATAAAAATTAAATGTTTTCATACATTATACAAATGAATTATTACTCTGTTATCAATTATTACGTTCATAAATAAATTTAACATTGTATAAATAAAATTTTAAAAACACAAAAAAAGTTTTTTTAATAATGAGGGAAGGGAGAGTTAAAATTTACGAGGGGAGTAAATTTATTTTTCGTATCTATACTTCTAATTACACTTTTTCCAGGGACGTCATTTATTTATGTTAACGCTATGTCCGCTAAACATATTTCATTTTTATCTAGGTAGCTAAAATGAATTCCAAATTCAATCTCATAAATCGTTTTTCTGCTGCAAAAACTTATCTAAATGGACGAGGTATTTTATGCTCCCAAGTTACTAGCTATAGAAACATATCCTATATATTTAATTCATTTGTATACATAGTATGTATACATTTACAGATAAGTGGAAAGAAAATCGTCATGGATTTTTCTCATCCGTGAATTGCTACTATTAATCTCGCCCTCGAGTGGTACACATTCCATTTTTCTAGGGAATGATATAAAGAATTTCATTGTGCGAACAGGCTGAATGGTTTCTTAATACAGCACAATATTTCATCTCCTCGGAGTGTTTTATATTTCATGTTATTTTTGCCTCTGGGTTCGGCCGAAGCCAGGAGTTTGCATCCAAATACCGGATAATAATTCGCATCGCATTGCAGAGAATCCCGAGGTTTCGGAAGCTATTTGTCGATCTCCTAACTGGGGTTATTCGTGAGTAGTTGACGATTCCAGCAGATGCGGGCTTCACAAATTTTGCTCGAACAATCCTCCGGTTTATGGACTGGAATGGCTCCGTTGAAGGATGATTTCTGACAGGGAACATTCTTCATATCTTGTGTTGGATGGTCACTATTTCAGAGATAAATGAGATCGCACTCGTAATGTTATTTCTCTCAGTTTATCTCGCATCGTTATGGGAGTGTTAAAACTCACACGATTTGATGTCAGGACTTATACTCTATTACATAATGCTTTATTTTTTGTCTTTATTTTCTGAAAATAGTTGTCATTTAGATATAGATTCGTAAATATAAGTTATACAAAGATTCTTACATTCGAGATAGAAAGAAATCGAGAATAAAAGTATACAATATATGCAAAACTAATTTGAACTGATATATTTATTCGTGATCAACTTAAAACATTTTTTCAGGGTTGACTTACAGAAATATGTCATCATTTTGTCCATATATTAGGTTGGCTATTTCATTAATTGAATATAAATTTAATATGACTAAAATTTGCAAGATTTTATTATTTTCCAAAGGGTTGTAGAGAAAACTGAAACTTGTACCTTCGTAGCGCATTCACCCCAAAATTGCTTTCACATGAAAGCTTGTTCACCACTGAAAGTTTCATATTACCAAGTTGAACGAGAAAGTTTAGAAAGAACGCAACTAAAACACACACAAAAACCAAAGGAGGTGTCGGCAAGGTATCATGTGGCAAAACCTGTATACCCTTTACCTACCCACTATTACTACACCCAGACAAACAAATATATTTTACTGACATAATTATATTGAATCTTGACTAAAATTTAATAATAGAAACAGAATGATAAACCGGAAAGAAGATATGGTGCATCTTGATTACTATTATTTCTATTATCTTATTTGATGATTAGAAACAGGAACCAGGGTCGTTACTTATTTATTTTTTGATAATCGGACACAAGAGCCAGAACACGTTGATTGATATTATGTCGTGATTGATTATTAGAAACGAGAACCAGTGCTTATAATACCTAGCCTGAATGATAATTGGGAAAAGGGAAGCAGAAAATATCTTTTTTTTAATTAATAAATTCCTTTATTATTTATTTACATTTTTCAATTAAGTCCCGTTAAACTGATTAATATCAGTTTCTCAGCTGGTTCTTTTGGCATTTTCTTAGTTTTTAAATTGATAAAGGTACATAAAATAAATACATTATTACATTATAAATATATTTTTGGAAAAAAATTTGTTAATAAAATCTATAAGAAATAAAGCGGAAAAACAGAGATTAGTACAAAAAAGTTCTTTCACTTGTTCAGCATTTTTTTAACATACATTTCATTCTGAAACTCAATTCACAGCTTTTTATTGAGTTAGGTATCATATTGTAAATTATTGAAACAAGGTATTCTAGAGTTCTTTGATCGTATTTATTTAGGTATCTGGGTATTACAAATCCATCGTTTGCAGTTAGTCTTGTATTATGAACATGATCCACTAGTTTATTATGTTCAATGATAAATAACAGATAATAACTTCTCAATTTATATATATATATATATATATTATGTTCTTATTTTTTTATTTTTACATACAAAATAATTAACCTCACTAGGACTAACAGCCTGTATTGAGGTTAATATTTATAAATTTGAGTGATTTTACACATACAAAATGCTAAAATACATAACATTACATTTAAAACACTAAAATATTATAATAAAGTAAGAAATAAAAATATCATATTAGATACCAGATGGGTAATTTAAGTATGATTTGTAACAATATAGACCATAAATAAATCTTTAAGCACTATACCCACCAAGAAACAAAGCTAGTTCAAAACATCTAGGGTGACATTCCAATTTTGGCAAATGGAACTCGAATAAAATCTATTTATTAAAAAAAGCTTATTATTCAAAAAAACAAATATTATTAAAAAACAAATCTTATTATTCAATTGAAATCTTATTATAATAAATTTAAAGGGTTGTATAATAACGATTTTGTTATATTTCTTTCCTTAAATCTTTCCTTAAATTTATCTGTAGGTATACCTTCCTTTTATATGATGTTTACTAGTTATGTTTTTATAGTTTATCTTTTTTATTCAAAAAAACTGTTTGTGTATTATAAACTTGCCATGTAAAAGCCCATCAGGGCGTTGAAAATTAATAAATAAAAAAAATATTATGTCTTTGTCGTATTCAGTTTTTTTAATAATAATTTTACCAAAGAATATGGTACGTTTTGCGCTGAAAGAAGATTTGTTTTTGTTGAATGTCCCACATGTGAATTATTATCATTTGAAACGAGAACAACTGCATATTATCTTAAACGATTATTTGAGAAACGGGAAGCCGATAATATCTTGAAATAAAATTTGAACCGAGGATTTATAACTATTGTTAGAAACGAGAACCAGTGCATAGCGTAGGTACCTAGCTTGAATTATGATTAGAAACGAGGAGCTGAGAATATCTTGATGGATAATAATTTTAAACGAGAACCACTGCATTTTATCTTGAACGATTATTAGACATTGGACCCAGCGAATAACTTGATAGGTAATTTGAAACGAGGACCACTGCATATTTTCTGGGACGATTATTAGAAACAGGTAGCAGACAATATGTCTTGATTGATAATTAGAAACAAAGTCATATCTTATTAATTTCTGTGATGCGTAGATTTATTGATCATAGTACCGGAAATCAATGAATGTACTCTCCTGAATGCTGAATGATGACTGCTTTTAAATAGTTTAGAAATTATTGGCGGATGTGTCATGATTCATCGTATAATATATCTTGATAACCAGTAGGTACGTATGTATTTTGAATTTTTTGTGATTTTTTCACGTTCTTCTCCACACAGGAGGCCTTAAGGAAAATAATTTTCCTAATGACCTTTGTCATCCTTGGGGATATTGTGTGGAAGGTCTTTTTGATGCTTTCATGCTTTCATCCTTTGAAGGAGAGGGTATTCGGGGAAGTAAATGGTAGAAATCTTGGGGTCAGTGGATGCAGAAGAGACGGATGTACGAATTCATCTCTCCCACTAGGATGCAAGGCGATGGACCGAGAGAGTTTGGCTGGAGAGGTCAAAGGGTGACCGGCCTCCCTCGATAGGACCCACCATGCAATTGGTGGGCAGACGTATCCGCCGCCAAGACCTCTAAAAATCTCACCCCAGGCACCCGGGAACCCCTACAGTCAACAAACGTAGCGACGCGACGCAGAGAGACTTACATATACTTGAGCGGGGGAATTGGTTATCCAATGAATGGTTCCGGGACGACGGTATTCATACCCATCTCCCAAATTGAAATTGAAAACCCCCACAGTGCACAGTACACAATAGATAATACCTATTTTTTACGATTTGGTCACCCAAGTGGTCCGCTACATTTGGTGACTTAGCAGTTGTGCCCGGGTTCATGGGGTGAGGTTTGTCAGGATCTTGGCGGCCGATGCATCTGCCCACCAACTGTATGGCAAGCCGAATCGGGAGAGACTGGTTGAGAGAGATCTTTTGACTTCTCCAGCAGGACTCTCTCGGAATATTGCCTTGCTCCGCAGTGGTGAGGATAGATTCATACGTCCGTCACTTTTGGGTAAACCGACCCCAGATTCCTACACACCCCTCATATCTTTTTTCCTTCTCAGAACTTATTTTCCTTCCTTTTTCTAAAAAGTCCCTCCATACAGCATCCTCAAAGGTGACATAGGTCCGAAGGGAAATTATTTTCTTCATGGCCTACTGTGTGGTGCTAATGTAAAAAAAGAAGCGTGCATAATTTAAACTATCTGTTTGGCACTGCTTTATCCGAAGTTCTGAGGGGTTACTTTACATTACACCTACCGGCGAACAGTTTGCATATTCCCTTTGTGTAATGTGTATGTTGACCTTCAGCACAATTGAAGGGGGCGCGGAAAAACAAGAATTTGACGTGTATTTGCTCATCATTCAGATTCAGTATTCACAACCAGATAGAATAGCGTGGCAGCGGATCGTGGGAGAGTGGGTGGGAAAGTATGCGTTACGTAGGCACTGGCAGTCGGCAGTAATCAGTAGTCAGTGCCGGATTAACCATAAGACAGAGAGTACCCCGGCGACTGCCTATGGGCCAGCTATTTTTGGGAGTCCGCGAAGACTGATTATTATTATATCGGACTTATAACATTACATAATACAAAAGGAGAGCAAATATGCATATAGGGTCTTGGAAGAAAACAATAAAAGTCACACGTTTGCATTTTATAGTTAACTGTGCAATCTAACATGCACTCAATATATATAAAGTTTTCTTGCATTCACAGAATGGTTAAAAACGATGACAATACGTTTCTTCTTTGATACAAAAAATAATCGTATCGGAGAACACAATACATGTCTATGGCATTACGGGAGAGAACGATGTACATATATCCCTGTATCCTATACGAGGTCCGACAGGGTTGATTGATAAAACTCTATGGCCCTTACGAATAAACTTTTTTTAAATGGTTGTTTATCAGTTGTGTAAAATTTAAAACATGTTTGTTAGTAAGGGTGTATGTCAATACGATATTGACCAAATTCGTCATCTAATTGGCCAGTTATCAACATTGCGATCACGGTCAACGATTGGTAAGAGATATTCCGACCGACAATTGATACATTTTATCTCGGACTCCACAGTATAAGATGGATTTTGGTTAACTGTCAATATACGAATTTATTTGAATAATATTATTCTGTTATGTAAAAATTTTATGCAAAATTACTGGATTTTAATGAACGGAGTTTAAATTAACAAAGCTCTGAAAGGATAAAGAATTGAAAGAAGTCGTGTATGCGATCCAGAGATAATTAGTTAATAGAAAAATGAAACAATACAACTTTGTAAAAACCGCTTATATAGTGTGCAAATTCGACCGGTTTCGGAACAAACGTTCCTTCGTCAGGGAAAGCTTATACTATATTTGCACACTATATAAGTGGTTTTTACAAAGTTGTATTGTTTCATTTTTCTATAATGGATAACCACAAAGTAATAGCTACATTCAAAAATATAATAATTAATTAATAATTCAACTAAGACGCGACCAATTTATTCTAGATTTGTGCTAGAGCTCCTGAATTTATTGAATTGAACGAAAAGCTTTAGACTGTAGGTATCGTAATGACAAGGAAAGGATTGTACTTTAAGTCGAATAGTAATGAAAAATAAGACAAAACTAATTTAATGTACGAAACGATAAAGATTAAAAAATATATAGAGGAATGTAGAGTTTATAAATATATTCGTATACGTAATATATTTGTATTTAAATATAATAAATTACAATTAGTGCCCCAGCGGTCCTCAAACTACAGGAAAATTGAAAGTTGCGGGTTGAAACAATAGGTTGGTATTCACAGTTCAGTTTAGGGCATATTACATTAATTAATAACAAAAATAACATAGTAATAATTTTGCACAATAACTGAAAAGTATTTTAAAATGTCTACAAGTGTTATTATGTCTTGCAGGGCGATATTAGTTCCTATCTAGACAGATTGCCCGTTCTAACGAACCAAATGCTCGTGAAAATGCCAAAAATTGATGCAGTAAATATTTTTTTTTAAATTAAGTATATACTAAGTTTTTGCTAAATGTGCCATTAATAGGACCCATTTAAAATTTTTAAGTGACATTATTTAATCGTTTTGCAAACTTCACCCTACCCAAGCCAATCAATCATTTAGTTATTATTGAACATATGTAGGACATTTTGCTTGTTTTAATTCTGGAGGGCTTTCTGCACGCATGTACAGAGTCCTGCCCCTGAGACAAAACGGTACAATTTTTTTTAAGATTTAAAATTTTGCCTAAGGTTGTCTAATTTTTTATTTATTTTCACATGTCGTTATGGAATTTGAAAAGGGACAAATAGTGTTGTTAGCTCCCTGTTAACATTATTAAACTAGCAATTTATATAATATTATAATATAATTTAATTACTGTAGAGAGAAGTACGTTATGGTGGGTGTTCGTGTTAATGAAGTAAGCTCAGTTATTTATTTTAATGAAAAGACAAATAACTTTGTTTACATCACTTTTATTTTACTTTCAAATCCCTCATTTTAATAAAGCCCCCCCCAGTCTTACCCCTTCGCCTTCCTCCAATATGTGATCTATGTATAATTTTTAAGTTTAGTATACATTTAATCCCGATGATGTGAACATCGTTCACGAAACATGTTGATTGTGTATAAATAAAAGTGATGTAAAGAAAGTTATTTGTCTTTTCATTAAAATAAATAATGCCATCACAAAGTGAAAACCTTTTCGAAGAAGTTTTCTTCGAAAAATCAATTATTTATCCTAACTTCTAATGAAAATGATCAAACATTTTCTTGAGCAGGAAACCAATATCATTACTCTGTCTGGGGCCTAGTAGTCAAAAGGTCTCACGTAAATTCGCGAAATCAGTTTTTTTTTCAAATCGCATTTCTCGGGATCGGTGAGTTTGACGCGGAATAGTTAAAAAATAAACAAATGTTTACCTAACTATAGTTTTATAGATAGGGGAGTGGGGATTTCGCTTGTCTATGGGCTTTTACAGTCGATAAACAAAACCACCTAGCCAAGCCAAGATACTGAATGACGTTGGCTTTTAATTTATGTAAGATCTTTCCATGAAAAAAAAGTGGAATAAATTGTTTATAACATAAAACATAAATGATTTATGAGAAACTTACATAAATAACTGGTCAAATCAATTCGGTGTCCTGACTTTGGTTGAGGCGGTTTTGGCTTAATCCGGCCCCGCCAGTAGGGAGTAGGCAGTGTGCAGTAGGTTTAGGCAGCAGCAGGCAGTGACTGGTATGTAGGCCGCCCTGGCTTTGGGCGGATGACGGCCAATCAGCGGGCGTAAACACTGAATATTGGTGCTGCGATGGGCGGGTGATTGGCGGTATCATTAAAATTAGATCTCGCTGTAAACAGAATCCCTCGTGGCTTAAAAATTACAGACAGGAATAAAATTTCCGTTTCATACGCTTCCGCCAATATTTGCACAGCTGATGGGCTGTTGAATTATTCAAAGTGATGCATCACGCAGTCAAGAAAAGATTTTTGAAAAAAAACGGGAAACGAAGTTTCGAAGCCTTAGTGACATTTGTATGTGTGATTTACCCAACCATTCTAAATAATATAATTAATAATAATACCACATCGTTAATACACTAGCTTGTAGCACGCATATACAGCTTTATATGTAATCAACATGCAGGATGAAGATATTTTTAATAGCACCGGAAGAACTAAAATAAAATAAAAAAATTTTACATATAATTTTAACAGACAATTATTTACATTTTCTTCAAACAATGCAAACTTATTTTATGGCACTATTTTAATTGAAAATTAATAAATTACTTAGTTTTGAATAAGAACCACTAAATACCTATCCACCCCTCACATCACCCTTTTCCTTTCCAGAACTTCCTCTTCTCCCTTTCCTTAAAAATACGCTCCACACAGCATCCCCTAAGATGACATACGTTCTGAGGGAAATTATTTTCTTCAGAACCTAAAAATCTAAAAAGTCAGTATTTTGTTTTTGCGCGGGTAAACAAAAACGTCAAATGTCAAAACTTTTCACTAAAATTTGTACATTAACACAAATGCAAACCATTGTTTTGAAAACAATCTTGCCGGTTTTATGCGGATTAAAACAGGAATGTGATTTTTGCGAAATTTTTCATACTTGTTTCCGTTTAATACTGGGCCATCGATATAATGGCAGATTGGGCACCATTCTTAGTAAACTTAAAAAAAAAAAAAAAAAACAATTAATAGGTTTGGTACATCGGGGGTTCGATTAGATTTGCACAAATATTACTTTAAACTGTAGTGAAAAAGCAGGAGGTGAACAAGGAGATACAGATTTTAATTAACAAAAAACAAGTTAAACCCGAACGCTGAAGATTACCATTCCTCAAAATGAAATGAATAATAAATACTGTGCCATACATAAATATCTATATCTAAAAAGCCAGGTTAATTTTACAGTCAATTATTATCAGTATTCACAAGCAAACCCTCGCGGGCCCTCCGCCAAATATATTCTGCTAATTTCCTGCAATGTTTTTGTCCGTAGACAGAAAAAACAATTCATTCATTGGGTATTATAAGTCAGTTTGGCGAAGTAATTTACATGTTTTGGGTCGGGCTTGGGTGCAAAACATTATTCCATGGGATCACAGTTTCATGAGAGAATATTCATTAATAATGAATTATGTAAATCTCCTGCAATGTTAGAGGATCTCCATCGATTGGTAAATACTTGTGGTATGAATAATTAGTATATTAATTCGACTGCCGGTAATATGACAATAATTTCTAGGAGCTCCAGGATTATGAAAATAATGCCGATTGAAATGTCTACGTTAAGGCCCGGTAGTACAAGGCACAAAAAGAAGAAGATTGAGAGATGTGTAAATACGAATGTTAGAGCGAGCGCGCTAATATTAAAAACGATAATATTTAATTCAAAATTGTAAAAATGTTTAATAAATTTAAAATTCATTTAAAATAAAGCAAAAATCTTGTGAGGAAAGTCTAAAACAGCATTTAAAGAAACATAGTGAATTTTTCCATACGTTTAACTTGTAAAATAACTGAAAAAACGTGTTTAAAATAACATTCGTAGCCTACTTTGCGATATTTTTTTCTATTGAGGGTGTTTCATATTAATAAACCGCCTTTGGACAAAGACATTTTAAATACATAGCTTGCAAACTATATCATTTGCTTACACAATACGATAAAAGCGCCAAGGACGTTGCCTTGCACATTTTTGTGTGCGTCTGCAGTAAGGGCATGCCCCCTTGCTAATGTTTATAGTATTGTGAAAGCAAATATTTTCAGTCGGAGGAGACCCTGCTTTACACAAATAGAAACAAAGACCAAATTCAAACACGGAATAAAGAATTGGATTGCAAATATCGGAAGTCCCACTATTGCAAACATCTGAAAAACAAATCACACTTAGATATGAATGTCAATTTACATAAGTACCTAACCCAAACCCAACCCAAATAAAATAATATAATCCTGTCAAACCTAACTTGCGTAAATATTATAATATATCTATTTTACTTCAACTTTTCTTTCTACATTTGTAATATTATTATCTTTATGGGATTAACATACACTCCATATTACCTTTTTGTTTTTATTGGAATAGGACCTTTTTCCCGCGGCTTCGCTCGCATGGTGTAAGGGGGGTACCTACTCCGCCTCCTCCACCTTCCCCCCTCCCCCCCCCCCTCTCACGGCCCTCCCACCACCATCCCCCCTCCTATCTCCCCCCCCTCCCCCCCACCTCACCCCCCCCCCCCCCTCCAAACCCACCCACCCCTTCTCCCCTCCCCCCTCCCCCTCCCCTCTCCACCCTCTCCCCTCCCCTCCACAATCTTTCCCTCCCTCCCGCTTTCCATATATTCAATCCCAGTACATTCAGTTTTTAAACAGCCCGCGTGCCACCTTTTACAATTTTTATTAAATTTTCCATTTTTCATGTATATTAAATTGGTGCCTAACATAGGTACCTATTTCAAATATCTAAAATTTTGGATTCGATTCAAACTATTAGGGGAGTACCTACTTAAAGTATATTTATCAACTTAAAGGGCAGGACAAAACAGGGCTCTCTCGACTTGGTACTGGGGAGTTTAACCAGGAGACTGGATACTCTGGCTCCATATAGGCCTGCACGGTGTTATATACCCTTTGGGGCAGTGGAGGTAATCCACCTCTTACCCGCCCTGGTATAAGTAACTGATGGTTACTCCTTCAAGGCTCTCGCAAGATTCTAATTTTTTGATTAAACGAAGCTACATTTATTTATTTACCCTACCCTTCTACCCTTTGGGGCAGGGTAGTGCCAGCCGATGACGCAGGGGGGGGGGGGGTAGCTCGGCCAATGGGGTGTCTTCTTGTCCGGGTGGTGAGCCGAAAGTCGCCGGGCGAGACGGCGCTATGCGTGTGAGGGAGAAAGTATTCAGATCCGTGCGTCGGACCAAATACCGCGCGCTACAACATATTTTCAATCTGACTAATTTCAATAGGATTTTGTTATAAATTTGGATGTTTGGTCTAGTTTAAACTTTAATGTAAATAGAAACAAAGGGAAAAAGAAACAAAATTTCAAGATGCCTATAGTTTACATGTTTACATCCCGAAGGGTGTTGAATATTAATGAATTTTGCGCATAATTAGATTTATACTGTGTTATACTGAATAAATCGTCCGATCTGGTAGGGCATTTAGGTCAACGAAATGCAATATTTTCTAATAGATATGGTGAATCAATAAAACAGTTCACAATTTCTATAAGAATAACGCATCCGTTATTTTTGTACGTTTTTATATTATCAATAATATAATATCAGCGTTTCAAAAGTTGTTTTCTTTCCAGTGCTCTATATGTAGTGCCCATGTTTCCATACCATAAAAAAGATTAGGTAAAGAAAATTTAAGACGTAACTATTTTGATTCTTAACTTTAGAAAAGGTGTAAAGTATTAATCTATAATGAAAAACGCATTGCAAGTTTTATATTGTTAATGTGTTGGAATGTGGATATTATTCGATCGGTGTAAAATAAAGTTTAGCATGTGTGAGCTAACCGGACTTTAAAAATGCATGTAATACCCAGAGAGTACCCACGTTAAACTGCTTTGGAATTTGGTTTAAGTGTTTCATTTACATGCACGGTAATTAATCTCACGGCTCAAAGTAATTACGCCTGAAAAGTATTATTCATTCGAACACATTTTCCGTCTGAGCTAAAAGCTTTTTTATGTGCGTATTTTTTGCACAACTTTTTAAAGCACACCCTTTTCAAACGTGCAATCGTGCATACCGCCTTGTTATTAGCTGCGTGCTCACTTGTTATGGGAAGCGCCGACTAGTTATAAAACTTTACGTATGTAATGCCCAAAGGGGTATTAAAAAGACGATTGACTGACAGAAATCACATATAATAATGTTTCATCCAAGTTTTTTTTAATTCTTGTACGAGTATATTCATCTCGCCCGTGTTTTTACTTGGTCTTGGTCGTATGTTTGATGTTACACAATTTTCACACGTTTCAGGGCCTTTTTTGTTTTCCACATTGATTTTTGTTGTTACCAGGTAATATTCGTTATTGAACCATAATAATTATTACATATCTATATTTTTTATAAATATTATGCTTCTGATGTTTCTTTGGTTCGATCGGTAAGCGAAAGGCGAAATAAATAATGAAAAGTTTGTGTAACAGAAGAGAATGTATTCGGGTCGGGGACCCACTGCGACAAGGCGCCTCCATTTATCCCTGTCTTGCGCTGATTGTGCGACCTCCGTCCATGGCAGTCCCATCTTCTCCTCACACAGTTTCTGGAGTTGTCTCGCCCAACTGTGTCTGGGGTGGCACACTAGACGTCTACTCTCTGGAATCGCACTAAGTATTTTCCTAGGAATTCAGTCCTCAGACATTCTTAGTACGTTCCCAAGCCACTCAGTTGCGATTTTTCCATGAAGAGTAACAGTGATCCGGTGATTAATGAGACGATGTATGAATGTGAATTAAGACAAGTTGAATTTTTTGTACCAAACACCATTTCACTTTAACTGCCTTAATTAGTTAATTAAGATTTTGGAAAGCCTTGCAGTTTCCATCATCAGTGCACGATGATTCACATCTGCCCGGAACATTATTATTCCTCAAATAACATAACTTTTGATACGTTCGCATTCGTACACCGTTTTGAGTGGCACAAGTATTCCATTAATTTGCTTTTAAACAAAGACTTCTTTTTCCATTCATCCATTTTATATGTGTAGTGCAAAGCAACATCATATTCCCTTTAGGAGTGAAAATCAGAAAGCATTTCTCTCTGAGCAAGGAAAGTGTATCAATTCCCTAGAGATAGGTATCTTTAAACGTTTCGATGCTATGTGCCCCAATGTCAATAAAGAGTTGAGTGGCACTGCTTATAAATAAGGAACTCCAGTCCATTTTTTTGTATTAATAGTAAAGTTCTATCGTACCTAGCAGTGTACTCATTTTTATGTTTATAAGTAGTTTAAAAAGCTCTAATAATATTCAAAAAAAATAATTTTCGATGCCCGCTAAAAAGCCTATTACGTTATAAGGAGCCGTGTGACGTCACCAATAACTTACTTTTTTATCGACAGAGTCAACTCAGTACATCTACGCTCAGTACTAAACTGGGATGGACCCGGGAGGTCGTAATTAATAGTTGTTCCATTTCCTTTTGTATTATGGTGAGATATATGATTTAAGCAGTGTTAAAAAGAAATAACACGAAGCTTTAAATTTGCATCTAAAAGCTTTTCATATACTTCCCATTAAATGGTATTTCTATGGTTTACAAGATAAAACAATCGTTAAGCGACAAAACAAATGTAAAAAACTTCCATTATTTTTGGAATCAGATATTTTCTATTTTTAGTCGCATATATGCATTTGTATATATATGCATATGTCCATTTGTAATATTAAAATCTGAAATAACCTTTCGTCTTTTTTCAAAACCAGTAATTCATTTTGGTATACATTCAAAAACAGCTATTCCATTACATTCAAATACAAATATAAAATTATTCATACAAGAAAAGCCACGAAAAACCCCGGCTGCGTGACGCTAGAAACGGTCAATGGAGTACATCTGACAAAACGGTGAGTTTTATCGTCTTGGTGTTTTCTTCACTTTTAAATGACGGTTTATATATTCTACGTATAATACTATACAATAAAACTTATATATTCAATATCAGTGTTTGTTGATCAATATTAATATATATACCTACATATATATTCATAATACATATGTAAGCAATAATATTTTTCACCGGAGTTCTTTCATCGTGTGGTGGTTAAAAGGCGGGATTTCACAATTTGGTAGGCTAGGATGGGTACCGCCTCCCCGGGAAAATTTATTTGTTAACCAACACCCCTGCTATAGGGCACTCCAAGTGGTTGGTGACTTAGCAGGGGTACCTAGGCTCGTGGTGTGAGGTGTGTCTATGTCTTAGCAGCGAACGAGTTTGTCCACCTACTTCGAGGTGGCCGGATCCGGTTGGGTGAGGTAGACCCACTGACCTCCCCATTCGAACCCTCTCGACCCATCGCCTTTTACCGCAGTGGGAGGAATGGATTCATACGTCTGTCACTATTGGATACACTGACCCCCAGATTCCTAACCACCCCATACCTTGTTCCTTCCCAGAACTTCCCCTCCTTTCTTTCCCTAAAAATATCCTCCACACAGCATCTTCAAAGATGATAAAGCCCCAGAGGGAAATTATTTTCCTCGTGGTCTCCTGTGTGGAGCCAATGCATATAAAAAAAACCGAGTGCAGTTTACACGCGGTAGAAGCAAAAAGTTACCAAAACGATCTCAACCAATACTTGAAAAGTGAGGTCATAATCAAAGCGACCAATGAACGTAGACCAGCGTAATTTTCGTTTCATATCTTAACCTATAGGAGCCTTTAAAAGTGACATCATAATCAAAGCGGTCAATGAGCGCAGTTGATGCATCGCAAGTGCAGTGATCGTCATTTCCGTTTCATCCGAAATCCAAATCATAGCGGGGCTATAGATGTTTCACTTAAAAAAAAAAATATATAATCGAAATGTTTCATTCGTGCATAGTAGGAGTTTAATAATATTTAGTTTGTGATCAGGTAATTTAAAACTGCACATGATTAAAATGCTATTTCATCCCTATCTTTCAGGTAAAATCAGTGTTCCTGCAGTGGCTCCCCTGGATGCTGGGTATGTCCCGGCCAGGGAAGAAGATCACCAGGAAAACGATCATGATGAGCAACAGGATGAAGGAGTTAGAACTAAAGGAGAGATCCTCCAAGTCCTTGCTGGCCAACGTGCTGGACATCGACGATGACTTCAGGCACGGAGGCGCGGGTGGCGGACCCAATAGCGCGGCATCGACGGGAAACCTGGGACCAGGGTAAGCCTTTTTACGATATACCTGCATTTAAAAGTGTTTCATTAATAAAACCAGTAAATCGAATCGACAATAAATCAGTCCAGCATACATTATGACGTCAGTCTTAAACCCCTTTTTAAATAACAATGGGGAAATTTTTTTGACTTCCGAAAATGGTGAAAATAGTTATTAACGTTTAGGAATTACAATTACATTTTTCTGTTTAAATGTTTTAGGAAAATAGGCAAGTCGTATAGTGACGCATTGTAAATGGCTGTTGAGGCGCAGATACCGTTATCGGTAGGCATTTTAGAACTTTATTTGATATGCCTACCGGTCCGACTGCTTTTTTAATCAAGAGAAATAATTATTTTTTTAAGTGTTGAGAATTTGATTGGTAAATCATCAGATTCTGCATTTAAAATTGGAACTACTTTTGAAATCTCCATTGAAACGAAAGATGGGTTGTCGTGATCGGTTATTGGGGTGAATTGATCTTGAAAGCTGTCTGCAAAGGCTTCTGCTTTGTCTACAATAGAGCACACTATTCCGTTTGGGCCTTGAAAGGAAGATATTCTAATCTTTGGTTGTCTTAGAGATTTAGAGAGCTTTCAGTAAGCTTCTCTATTATTTTAGAGGGATACTTATGTTAGCGATAGTTGCGGAAATCGGCATATATAAGCATCTTTCACTTGGCAAGATAAGCGGTGCATTTTTACCATATGTTTGCAACTTTTTTGCCATTCTTTGTGAACTAGATTTTTCTCCCTAATCAGATCTCTGATCTCTTCGAGGTTTCCAAGTCGACTTACGTAGTTGGAAATATCAAGGGATGCCTCGTTGATGCAGGATATTAATGAGTTTATTAACTAAGAAGTGTTGGTGTTAAGACGCGCTTCGTCGAGAATAGATGTTGGCACCGTCGTAGCTGATTTTTTCCGTTTTGGCTTGTAGATTCAAACCTTCTGTAATTGTTGGAAGAACGTGATTATTGTCGGATGCAATTCCAGGGAGTATACGTGATTTGTGTCTTTAATTATTATTAATGATAATGTCAATTATATCTGGTCTGCCATTTTGCGGATAAAGGTTAGGTAGATCCGATTTTAGAGAGTATATTAAGCCAAATCACTGCCTTTTTGTTATCATACTGGCTGCGCCAGGAGCTGTGTTTCGCGTTCAAGTCGCCGGATATAATAATGGGGAAGTTTTCCGAGAGGAGTGAGTCAGGTTCGGAAGGCATCAAATGTCGTTTGGGAGGATTGTAAACCGATATGAATTTAATTAGGCCGGAAGACGTATTGATTTTAACCGCAGCAGATTCAATATTATCGTAAAAGATTGAATTTGCGAGGCAGTGATCAATATTACGTTTTACGAAAATAGCTGTGCTGCCTCCTTTATGCGTGGTTCTATCGTCTTGGAATACGTCATAATTTGGTATTTTTAAATTGCATGATGGTTTCAGCCACGTTTCATTTTTAAGAAATTCGTCTAAATTATAATGGTGGAGAATGTCATTAACTCTTGACAGGCCAAGATGCCAAACATAACCTCTGTATTCATGTGGGTCAGCCGATGAACCCATGCATTTTTTGGCTTTTAAACCATAGAAATCACTTTTTTTGTTATTTGTCCATTTATTGGACAGGGAATATTACCGATATTTGACAAAATATTTTTTCCTGTGATCAACGATTTTTTCTCATTTTTTTAAACGGCATATTATGTATTAATCCTTTGCGCAGGTATTTAAGTAGATATAAGAAGGATTATAATTTTGGGGTCTACCTTCGCCCCAGTTGGCAGCGGGAGAGTTAAAAGCCAAATTCCGAAAATTTAATAAAAGTCTACGAACTTATGCACCGAAAAATAATATATTTCACCCAGTATGAATCGCATCCAGCATCTAAATATTCTCAGACCTTGGAATACTGAGTAGGGAGTACCTACCAGGGAAGGTACTATGTAGAATTATTGCGCTGAAAAACTTTTTCCATTTAAACAAAGGAGTTGGAAGCGAACTCTCTACCTGGATATAAAACTTTGTTCTCGGTAACATTCAAAACCTATATTTTTCATCGCTCGTCTTCTGAGCTTCTATTGGCCTCTTAATAGGTACCTATATTATTTTCTTGTTAAAAGTTCAGCAACGTCACAAATATACCTACACAAAATACTCCGAGAAAAGTAAAACATTTCTGAGAATGAAATGTATTGAAGAACGTAAATAATATTTTATAAGTAGAGAAAACAAGAAAAAAGGTTTTCCGGAATTTTCAGGTAGCAAAGCATTATTGTAATGCAGTATTAAATAAACCGCCACTTAAATGTAGTTACAATAGAAACATCTCAAATAAACCACTTTGTAAAAAATAAATAATGAGTAACATTTCTGGAGTTGAACTCAAATTAAACACACGTTATGCTTTGCAAAAGAGAAGTACTCTTAATTGGTTGTTACACGACCATATACAAATAATCAAACAGGGGGATTGTACCATACTTATACCCTATTTACATTACCTGGTACTTGTGATCTCGGAAACTTATTTGTAACACTTTCGGTTCAGCGGCTTAACATTATCGAGTAAGAGACTTTAAATAAAGGGATCGTGGTTCTTACCATGTCTGGATGTTGGATAGTTAGGTATCAGTAATATCAGTAATAAGATGATAGTTTTAATGTTAGACTATTCGTTTATTCAGAATGAAACAAGATGAGAAACGTTCAAATAATACCACATAATTCAAATGAATGAAAACAAACGTATTCGGGAAGATAAATTGGGTCTGATAATAACTAAAAGTACCTTCGTAAATACGTAGTAGGAATAGCTTTTCGAAGCGAGGAAAGAGGATTGGCTCATTCGGCCAATCTTGCGGACAAGCGTGATGAACGGCCGAGCGAGGCCCGCATCAGGCCAAGATGCAGTCACTCAACAAGAGGCCTCCAACCTGTTGGGAACGCCTGGCGCCTTACATTTATATGGGCATTGAAGGTTAACAGCCCAAGTCGAGTCTAACACGATAATTGGCACTCTGGGCGCGACGGTAGCTCAGGAAAAGAATCGTCCAATTTCTGATCATCACGGGGAAACAGTAGCCAATATGGAAACCAGCAATCAAGAGAATAGGTCATGGAGTCACAGAGGGACGCTGTGTTAAGGCGCCACGAGCTAACACCTGCCGGCCGGGTTCTTAGGCTTGCACGCTTTGAACAATCCAGGACAATTTAGAGCGGCACCAGACGATAAAAGTATCAAGTACTCTAACTAAACATTAGAATCAACATTACGATGGCAGCGTTATTTTTATATGAACAAAAAATAACGCCAATAGTGTTTTGAGCAGGTTCGAAATAAACCTTCCAATTATCTGACTTGAAGACAAAAACTTAAACCGCTCTGCTACTGAGGACGTTAAATAAACGTTTAATTAAAGTCATACCTTTAATTTGTAGAATTAAGAGAATCTTCTTCTTCTTCTTGTGCCCTGTCCGTTCAACGGACGTTGGCTATCATGTTGGCTATGCGGACTTTGTTTACTGCAGCCCGGAACAGCTCCACGGTAGACTGGCCATACCACTGTCTCAGGTTTTTCAACCATGAGGTTCTCCTTCTTCCAGGGCCCCGTCTTCCGGCAATCTTTCCCTGCATTATGAGATGCAGGATCTCATACTTCTCTGGATGTCTCATCACATGTCCAAGATATTGAAGTTTACGGATTTTTATAGTTTTAATTACTTCCTTTTCTTTATTTATCCGAACCATAACATCTTCGTTTGTAACCCTGTTCATCCAGCTTATTTTAAGTATTCTTCTGTAGATCCACATCTCGAATGCCTCAAGTCGCCTAATAAGTTCTTCAGTAAGCGTCCATGCTTCCATTCCGTAAAATAATATCGAAAACACGTAGCATCTGACCATTCGCATTCGTAATGCAAGGTTGAGATCATGACTGCAGAACATTTTTTTCATGCGGATAAAGGTTGCATGAGCTTGCTCAATGCGGCATTTGATTTCAACTGAAGGATCCCATCTATCATTTACATTTTTTTAAAGTTTCTTTATTCTTTGAATTGTTCATTACATGAATTGGGGATTTTTACGAAAAATATTGCAGCCCAAGTATATAATACTCTGTACCTTCTCTAGTTTTGTTCCAGCAATATAAAGATTTTCATCCAATGCGTTATTTTTGCTTATGAGCTTGTATTTTGTCTTATTTATATTCAGTTCCAGCCCAAAATTCTCACAAGTCTTCACTACTTGATTCAGCAAAAGTTGTAAATCCTCAATGTTACTTGATAGAAGTACTGTATCATCTGCATAACACAGGTTGTTCAGAATCTTCCCATTTATAACAAGTCCTTGAGTAGCCTCTTGCAGAGCTTCATTGAATATTTCTTCTGATTATAAGTTGAAGAGCATAGGTGAAAGAATACAACCCTGTCGCACGCCTCTCTTTATTTCTACTTCGTCTGTTAGACATTGCTCTACTGTTACTGCTCCTTTCTGGTTCCAATAAAGATTACCAATTATCCTTATATCTTTATCGTCTATCCCGGAGGTTTTCAGAATTTGAATCATTTTGTCATGTCTAACTCTATCAAATGCTTTAAGGAAGTCAATGAAGCATGCATGTACATTTGTATTCACATCTCTACATCTTTGGATTAGTACTTGAATACTAAATAACGCTTCCCGAGTACCCAACCCATTTCGAAAGCCAAATTGTATGACACCTATCTTTTCTTCCACTTTGCAATATACGCGTCCATGTATAATTCGCAAAAATATCTTTAATAAGTGGCTCATTAAACTAATTGTGCGGTGGTCACTACATTTTCTTGCTTTTGCTTTCTTAGGGAGAGTAACAAAAGTGGATCGAAGCCAATCTAGTGGAATAATTCCTGTATTATATATTGAGTTAAAGAGACTCGTCAATACTAGGATCCCTTTATTTCCTATAAGTTTAAGGATTTCAGCCTGTATTCCATCTGGGCCCGCTGCTTTCCCAGTTTTAGAGAGACGAATTGCGTGTTCTACCTCATTTGTTGTGATTGGTGGGCCTGTTGTTATATTTTCCATATAATATTCTGCGCTTCTATTATCATTGAAGAGTTCTGAGATGCAGTCTTTCCATCTTTTTAGTTTTTCGTTAATATCGGTTAGAAGTTTTCCATCTCGGTCCTCCAGTTGCCCTATGTCGGTTTTACAATTTATTCCAGTCAATTCTTTGATTTTCTTGTGCACTTGGAAAATATCATGTTTATCATTGTGGGTTTCAATTATAGCACACTGTTGAATATGCCAATCAGCTTTTGCTTGGCTAATTTTACTTCGATTTTCTGTTTGGGTTCTTTTGTATTCTTCCAAGTTTCGATTTTTGTATTTTCTTCTTACTTCCATGAGGTTTAGTATTTCGTCTGTCATCCATTTCTGTTTCTTTTGCAGCGTCTCTTCTTTGAATTTTTCCTTTGCAATCTCTGTGATGATTTTCTTTGATTCATTGCAGATGTATTCAATATTTTCGATATTTTCTTCACAATTGTATAGTTGAGTCTGGAGGTCGGCGAATTATTTTTCTAATATTTGCGTTGCTTCTTTACACAGACCATTATTTTTTAGCTTGTTTTTATCTAATTTCAAAGCCCGTTCTTTTTTAACAATTTTCTTAAAACGCAACCTAAATTCAGCCAGGAGTAGATTATGATCTGATGGTACATCAGAACCCGGGTATGTTTTTGCAGACTTAATCGAGTTCTTGTATCTTTTGTTGATGGTAATATAGTCAATTTGATTTCGTACAATTCTCTGGACTGAGTCTGCTGGCGACTTCCATGTATATAAATGCCTTTCCGGTAATTTGAAGAATGTATTAGTAACTGCTAATTCGTTTTCTAAGCAGAATTGGACAAACTGATCTCCTCTTTCATTCCTTGTACCGAGACCATGTTCCCCGACAACATCTTCTTCTTTACCCTTACCGATTTTAGCATTAAGATCGCCCATTATTATAGTTATTTCATGTTTTTTTGTGAAGGAAAGAACTTTCGTTAAATTTTCATAGAAGTTTTCCAATTCTTCTTCTTCACAATCATGTAGGTGTATATTACTGTTGATGTTTGAATTTGTATCATAATGATCCTGTCTGAATGTGGAATGATATTCGTCACGGCACCTGCTACTTTGTTTGTAACGATAATGCCAACTCCATTTCGATTCCGGGATTTAGTATCACCAGAGTAGTAGACAGTATAGTCGTCTACAGTACATTTTCCTGAATCTTTCCATCTCATCTCTCCTATACTAAGTATATTGATATTCAATCTTTGCATTTCTTTTATGGTGTTGTGAATTTTTCCTGGTTGGAGCATACTCCTCACATTCCATGTAAGAGAATAAAAGGTAGCAAATCGAAACTAATTCAAAAATAAACAGCAAGAGTCTGATTTAACTTTTTTTCTTCATTTGTGTGCCCGTGCACGTGAAATAATAATGTATACCACATACACAATCATACATCCACGTATATAATAATTACATTTTCTGTAATTTCATTTTTCGACCCTAGCTAAACATAACCGTAAATAAAAAAGCTTGTTTTGCAAATGTAGCCTCCTCATAAAGGCCGTGTAATGCTTTAACCGACTAATATTTTTGAATGGACTACCAGAATTCACTCGGCTCCGAATTCCGAGGGTTTTTCGCTGAATTTGCCAATATACGTTTTTATTTGCGGGTACTGGTTTAAAAAAATACCTTCGTAATTCTTGCTGAGAAAGAGAGACTGAGTGGAATGTCTTCCCGGGGCTAAGTAATTATGTTAGTGAAAAGGTTTTTTGTTAAGAAATTACTAGCGGGTGCCTTTCTGCGTCTTGTAATTCATAATGTTTTATTTTTCATGAACTTATTGGTTATCTACACTGATTTCTTCAGAACTGTGGTTTGCAAACACAAAGATGGTTTAGCTAATTTAACCCAAGATCTAAAAAAAATTTCAAAAGAAGTTGAAAAAATTGTGTGTGATAATATTATGTACGCTTATAAATCAACGTTCATTATACTATTATTTGTACCTTCCAAAAATACGAGACAAAATTCCACGTTTTTCTGTGACAATTTCAAAACAAATTATCAAGCGCACATATCCCTGAATCGAATACAAAATTTTGGTAATAAATTTGGTAATGTCGTTGATATATTTAGAGATTCCGTAGCAGTGCTTAAACGAAATCTACATAAACACTTTGCTGAAATGTATGACTTCACCATTCCATAGTGAAAAACCCTTTTTAGCTTCTATTTATTTCACTCTTTTCTTTTAGACTTTTAAACTTTAATATATATATGTAACTTTACAAATTAATATTGTAATTTAATTTATATTTCGATTATGCTTAAGTCCCTACTAATGCTGATTAATTTCAATCCCGTTATTTTTGTTTGTAAGTACAAAAAAAAACTGTTCTCCATAATGGTATTCTATATTATTTGTAAAACATTTATGTAGGTACTACACATATAATAATTATTTTATTCATATATATACTTAAACTTTTATATGCCATATAGTTAATGTAATAATACTAATAACAATGTATGTAAAAGCCCAATGGGCGTTTAAATAAATAAATAAATAAATAATTACAAATTATAGCTAGCAATATATAATTTGTTTGGGAAAATCGAAGATTCAGAATAAATGGTCAAAGGGCTTTTTTAAATCAAAACAACCTTAATAAGAAGAAAAAGTCACACGAAAGTCAATTAAATGCAGTAAACTGTTCCTATAAAAAATACTGATGTAAGTGTAAATAACATGATTACGAATTGGACGCTTAGATTGTTTGATATGAAAGTAGTGGCGAGAGAATAATATATATTATGACGCGCAACTAAATGAAATAATAAGTTTTGGATGTCAGAAAGACATGACACTGTCAATAGTCGGAATACCAAAAGAGTGTTTATAGCACCATACTTGAATATAGTTGAAACATGTTGTGCATTCCAAGACATCGCTAAGTGGCGCGCCTATCTCTTTTCCCACCCTTGTGTGGAAACTGTGTGATCAATCGATGGTTTTGTTTTCAAAAAAGGACTCACATGACTTCTGAAAATACCGCAAATGGTTTGGGGGCTGCTGCTTAAAGTTCCTAACGAAATAAATAAATGAAATGAATGATGTATCTCCACGCTCTGCTGCTAACAAAATCAACCTCACATAAATCACCCCCAACCGTCTACCGTCTGACAAAAAAAATTACGCATTTCATATCCAATAGGGTGAAGTGATTTTTAAAATTTATTTTCAGAATTTCAAAATCGACCCTATACTACATATGTGAGAAAAAAAAGTTTTATTGACTTGCGATGACGTCTTCAGGAAGCGCGGTTAACTTTAAATTTACAGTGTTTTTATATAATATTACTAGAGCTCTGCACAAAGCGCTATTGAAGTAACTTTTATTATTATTTTTAATGGTGATATATGTTCGACAATTGTTTTGTCTTTTGCAACTATTTGTAGTGACTTCCGTTAAAATAAACAGTCGCAAACAAAACATGTTACATGTTACTGTGAAATAACGGAAATGGTGTTACGATTAGAGATAAAATCTGTAAAATATTAGCATAGTACCTTTATAGAAAAAAGTATTGTTAATGCTTATATTGCTCTCGTAAGCCATCAGAAAATAATACAACAATTTATAATAAACTAGCTGACCGGACGAACTTCGTACCGCCTCAGAATCAATAGCTGTTGAATTAAATTCAGTTTTTTTATTAAGTTAAAAATTACGCAATGAAGCAATTATCAATGCGAAACTGTCCGTGTTTTGTTTTTGTCAGTATCAGAGATGGCGTTGTGTACGGATTTATATTTTTGTGATTTTCTTACTTTTACAATTACTTACGGGAATTCGGGAGGCGGATACCGGTGCCGCCGCCCCGGGAACCATTTATTGAATAACTAACACCTCTGCCATAGGTCACCCCAAGTGGTTAGCTACGTTTGGTGATTTAGCAGGGGTGCCCGGGTTCATGAGGTGACTTATTTCCGGGTCTTGGCAGTTGATGCGCCTGCCCACCTGCTGCCTGGCGGGCCGGATCGAGAGAGACTGGTTGAGGAAGGCCTTTTGACCTTTCCAGCCGGACTCTCTCGACCCATTGCCTTGCACCACAGTTGGAGGGATGGATTCATACGTCCGTCACTCCCGGACACACTGACCCCCAGATTCCTACCCACCCCTCATACCCTTTTCCTTCCCAGAACTTTCTATCCTCCTCATTCCTTAAAAAGATCCTCCACACAGCATCCCCTAAGATGACATAGGTCCTGAGAGAAATTATTTTCCTCAGGGCCTCCTGTGTGGAGCTTATGTAAAAAATGCGTTTCATTTCAGAGATTTATTATAATTATTGTATTTTTCCTTTGGAGGTGTGCAGACATACGTTCACCATTTGTCTCATTTTCGACTATTGACATTGAGTATGTAAGAAAGAAAGGCAGCATTATATGATTAAAAACAAATGCACAACAATCAACTCATTGACATTTAACGTTTTTGAATGTTTGGAATTCATGCACAGTTCAATATTATACCCCTCACAATATTGCTGCAGTTCTTTCAAAATAGGAGAATTCGTTCCATAAAAAATGTATGGGGAAAATAATTTTCTTTATAAATATTTATTTCGTTAACTTTTGTGATGTTTTAATAGTTATTATCCTATCCGGGGCGGAGATAAATCCAACAAATCAAAGATCATCAAAATCAGCCCAGCCGTTCTCGAGTTATAAATAGTGTAACTAACCCGACTTTGTTTTATATATTAAGATGTAAAAGCGTTAAAATATCTAAACATATTCAAATTATTCGAATCACTCTTTGGTCTTTTAGAAATTCTCGGTCGGTGATCTGTATTTTTTGAACATTTTCTACACAGTTCGACAACTATCTATTTGTACACCGCGCCACCTGAAGATGTCAACGCAGGTCAATGAAATTTGGTGTTTTTTTCTCATAGAACATATGGTCAATGATTAAACATATGGGAGTTTTAAAATTCTGAAAAAATTAATAATGCAGTCGTCCTAACATCCAAGTAAGAACTCCATTGCCTAATTGCAAGGAATAATGTTCAATTAAGCGTTTTGGTTGTTCGTTGAGGAAATGGGTCACACGGGTTCGTAATGTATTATTAACCAAGGACGAAATCTGTTGATGTCTCATCACCATAAAACACACAGCGCGCTCTTCTATTATTCAAGTTAATGAGAATGACTATGTCTTGCCTTGTAATATAAGTTCACGCTCTCGCCGAACTTAACAACTGCGAGATGAAGCCATAAATATTAAGGCCTACGTGTTTGAATAAAGATGATATTGTACCGCCGATGTATCCTTCAACACCTCGCAGAATAATTGATTCAAATTACACCCTCTTCTTGTTGAAATGTTTGATGAGATATATAGATTCGCGTTTGTTGTATGAGGACTCAATATTAAAATGAGTGAAATTTAATTACAACTATTGATACATGATTTGACTCAAGCTATTTAAAATTCAGTATTCGCATTCCATTTTACACATTCAGCGATTCATCAGTGAATCATTATATTCGAGTACCTACCGTAATATATAATCCTGTGGCGACTTAGTTCTTCGCAGGTATTTGCATAATTACTCGCTTCTTTGTGATGATTTTTTTCTGTCAATACAACGCCGCTCCGAAAAAGGGTCAAGTTGGTTTTGAATGCTTCTACGTATGATTAAAATTGTTTCAATGAATTTTGGTTTTTAGTTAGGTACATTCAAACATATTGTTGGTTGAATTGTGAAGCTGCTTTTTAGATGTTTTCAGGCAATACGATTTTCAGACAATAAATGTAAACACGTTTTATAAATTCCTCTACGATTTTAAAAGTTTCTTTTCATTTTTATTTAAAGCTATTTATATCCATGCAGTAGGGGAAGGTGGGGTGTGTTGTAATTAAATTACAAAACTGAGTATAGTAGAAAAATCGTCAATGAAATCGAAGGTTTGACGTTTAAATGAAACGAAATAACTCTTTGGCTATTATTTTAGTATTATTAACCTTGTTAACATACGAATAATGCGACAAAATATTATTTTACAAAATATGGGAATTGTCACAACCTGCCCCACCCGTGGGGTCAATTGTGACAGGGGTGGGGCAGGTTGTGACGAACAAATAATTAAGTAAAAGAAGTAGGTAGGTACGTAACAAAATAGTAAAAACAATAGTCCTGACCATCAATCACCTTCAACACGGGTACTCCGTTCTATACATAAGAATTGATAAGCACTCACTTAAGTCTTAGCTTCTGGACCGAACAGACACGCGAAAGTGATCAGTTTGAGAGAAAAACTCAAGACATAAGGTCTCTGAAGACGGACAGTGAGATCTTTCTGAAACTAAAAATTGATTCCTGACAACATTATTAAAATATAAATAAATATATGTAAAAAATGTAAATAAAATTTTGGTCTCCGGTGACAATTTTATTATTTTTTTCTACTGGAAATATAAATAATCTCTACATATTATAAATTAAAGTCCCCCGCGTCGGCTGTCTGTCTGTCTATCATGTCTGTCTGTCAATCTGTCATTTTCATGCGGTTTTCACCAATAATACTTTATCATGAGGAAAGTTTAGGTATGTAATTTGTCAAGGATTTGTGTAAAATGGTTGAAACATATCGATAATTGTAAGAAGGGTCGGAAAAAGTCAAGCCGCCTGGTAGCTTTCATCGAAAACGCTGCTTAATACTTTTGGGATATAACAAAACAATGCATGGTGGGATATTCCTCTTTTATAGATCTAGAAAAAAGTCCGCCAAGGCATATATCTATCTTTTACGGATAGCTTACTATACTCATTCTGTGTTCTAAAAAAATGGTCACATGTGGAAAAGTTATTTAGACGGATACAGTATTAATCCTTATTAACTTAAATACATTAGTTACCCCAAGCATTTCATGCAAATTATTATAATCTTTCACACAATCTCTACATATTATAAATTAAAGTCCTCCGTGGCATCTGTCTGTCTCTTCGCGATAAACTCAAAGACGGCGGTGGTTATAAAGGTTGGATAACCATCCAGTAGATGAAGTTGTGTTTCATTAGCCACAGCAACGCGTGCCGGGTCAGCTAGTAAGTAGATATTTTTAGTTAGTGTCGGGGTGAGGGTTTGGGCGGTTAAACGACTGAGTGACCAGTGACGATATTTGGAAGAAATAATTTTTGTCTAATATCGAAAAAAATCATCGGAGACCAAAATTTATCTCTAAATAATATCAGGAATCACTGGTTAACATAAGTCAAGTACGTCCCTTAACATTCGGCACACTGACATTTTAAACAAAATTTCCGTCGCAAATGATTTTATAAGAAAATATTTAGTTTCAAAGTTGATAATGGATTAAAGTCACCCCATTTTACAGTACCTACTTCTTAACCTAACAATATTTTTCACTTTTCTTCCAAATTGACAACTACAATTCCCAAATTGAACGCATTAGGCCGATTGATTTCGGGTAGTTATGTTTTATATTATTTATGAACTGTTTAATCTTTTCCCGCGATGCAAGGCAATACTAATAAAATACTTACTCGTAAACCAATATTAAATAATTTCGTAAAATGGTTCAAAATGTTATGTAAATGGCCCTAATTAAAAGTTTTTTTAACAAACAGAGCTTTATTACGCAGTTGGATTTTGATTTTATTCTCGGCATGGATTTTTTTCGACATTCATAGGTGGGGGATGAAAAATAAAATTTATTTATTCGCTAGCAATTTCAAAAACGGATATGTTGTCTCGTTTGTCAAAAGATACGTTTTTATGAGAGTAAATACTTTCACAGCACAAATATGCCTCTTCGAAATTCGTGTGTAATCACCAATATTCGCTTGGTGATACACTCCTCGTACCATATATTACCGAATTGGACTAACCACATTCATATTTTTTATTCCTCTAGGGATATTCTTTACTCTACACTCTACAGGCTACAGTTTCAACCAATATTCGCTTGGTGATACACTCCTCGTACCATATATTACCGAATTGGACTAACCACATTCATATTTTTTGCTCTTCTAGGGATATTCTTTACTCTACACTCTACAGACTACAGTTTCTACAGTCTATCAAAATTGACCAAAATCTAAGACACAGGTGCGCAAACAATGGCTACATGTATATTTCATATATGTCTTTTATCGTATTGTGTGTAGAGTTGATTCGATTAACTTTATCCCGTTGGTTAGATTGGGCTGGGCATCACCGCGCTTCCAGTTTGATGTATTATTTAGATATCGGGTGAACAAAGTTTTAATTTATTCAAATTGGAAATGGAGCATCACACTATATATATATATACACGATTCAGTGCATTGCGAATACGGACGGTCTTGTAAAATGTTCGACTGCTGCGAAATAGTAATTTATATGGAATCCGTATTGCCTGCTTTACACTCTCGACGAGGCTACCCGGGGGTATCTGAGCAAGATAATGTAGTTGACGCGCTCGCCTCGTCAGTGCCAAAGGCCAGTTAAGGCTCTGCAATCGGGCCTGAAAAGAAGAAGATGGAGAGACACGAAATTACGAATGTTAGAGGAGAGCGCTAACATTTACAGCAACAAAATCGATGCGAAAATTGCGAAAATGTTTAATAAAACACAACTCGTTTAAAATAGAGCAAAAATCTCGCGGGCATTATCTTAAACAGCATTTAAAGAAACACTGTTAATTTTTTCATACATATAACTTGTAAAATAACTGAAAAAACGTGTTTTTGGAGCATACTTTGCGATTTTTTTCTATCGAGGGAATTTTATATAATTTGCATTTCGGCGCGGGCAAAGTCTAGATATTCTTAAAGATTAACATATATTTTTTTAAGAGCTTTAAAACTTACCGTGTTTAAGGGAAATATGTAATAAATCGGTACAAATCCGGGTTGCGGGCCCTTAATGAGCCAAACGACGCGAAGTCAACAATCGTGTGGGGAAAATAATTGTATGAAGGGGGTACTGGTAATGGACGAGTGCAGCCACAGTAAAACAAATAATAATCCTAAGTAGCACTAGGGCTGGGAAAAAGAGTGTATATCAGACATAGTAAATGATGCCACTAATGCAAGTCTGGCGCAAATTTGATATTGACAAATAATGAGCTAACTAAGTATTCACTTAACTAGTTTTTGAGGAATAGAATCCAGTAGACAAGTTGCCACGCCAATGGCAACGTCCTCTAAAAGACTTTGTCGGGGTTTCTCCTTATTCCGAGGGCACCAACGGTTATACCCAAAAAAGTTCTGAGTCGCTAAAGAATATGGCGCGTTGTATTTTCCAGTCGAAAAAACAGGAAGAAACGATCAGAAGTAGGTAAATTAAAATGTTTATCCACGCATGTAAATTTTTTTATCAAACAAAACCTTCCACTAGGGTACGTATCGTGAACAATAGACTATGTTAATTTTACGCTGAACATTGAACAATGGGAAGCGTTCAAAGTGGGCCGAGATTTAAAAAATAAATCTAGAATTTTTAATTTGGAAGATACCTACTGTTCTTTTATTATAATGTTATCAATGAAAAGCACTAAAGTATTCCTAGATAAAATTCGTATCACGTCATCGTGGAGCATTTGAAAGGAACGTGCGTCGTAACTTGCTTCTTATAATATTGACGGGTGACAATGACCTATATTCTATAAATTGACGGGATATTTTCAATATGATATATTTATTTAATGAAATATATTTAATGAAACTCAATCGAAAATCAGAAAAAGATATTGGCACCTCTAGGACTTGAACCTGTGTGCCAAGACCGAGTTGTTTGGCGGTCCGTCCTATCTGCCAACCCCTGCGGGGAAACGGCGTGATATTTAGTTAGTTAGTTTAGGACTTGAACCCAGGACCTCTCGTTTTCCGCACAAAGCGAGAGGTTCTGGGTTCTAGTCCCAGAGGTGCCAATATCTTTTTCTGGTTTTTCTGTTTTCAGATTTTCGATTGAGTTTCGCTTACTTTTGTCTTTTGATATACTGGCATACAGAGCTCCGGGCCAAAAAGGCCCCTTTCTCTTTCATCATGAAGTTATAATTAAAAATTACGTTTGTAGAAAAAAGTGGAATTTAGGTGTTTGTTAATAATTATTTGCAAGGGGGAGACATGGCTGCAATAGGGGAGGAGGATCTTTACGAAGGATTTGCTTGGGTTTTTTGTGCTTAGAGATTTCATTTACGTCGTATCGGGTTTCGCTTATATTGTCTTCATTTAATTAAATATTGCAATTAGAGGTTTTACTCGTAAAGTAAAAATATGTAATACATTTATATTAAAATGTAGTATAAAAAGTTATATCGATGATAAAGACACATGATATTTTATTAGTATGCATAACATTTATTGGATAACCAACACCTCTGCCATAGGTCACCCCAAGTGGTTCGCTACGTTCGGAGATTTAGCAGGGGTGCCCGGGTTCTTGGAGTGAGGTTTGTCTAGGTTTCGGTGGCGAATGCGTTTCATCACGTAATGCGTGGCGGTCCGGATCGGGAGTGACTGCTTGAGACTGACATAATCACGCCTGTCTCAATACAGGTATATCCTAGTGAGACAGGTTTCGAAAAATCTCATGTAAACATACTTTATATAGATAGATAAATTTAAAAAATCTAAACTTCTCCAGCCGGACCCTCTCGACCCATCGCCTTGCACCGCAGTGGCGGGGTGGATTCATACGTCTCTCACTCCTGGACACATTGACCCCCAGATTCCTACCCACCCTTCAAGCCTTTTTCATTCCCAGAACTTCCTCTCCTTCCTTTCCTTAAAAGGCCCTCCGCACAGCATCCCTAAAAATGACGTAGGCCTTGAGGGATTTTTTTCATCAGTGCCTCCTGTGTGGAGCCATTGTTAAAAAAACATTAATGTACACATTTTTAATATACACAATATTCTGAAATATCCAATAATCAAAATTTTCATTAATTTCATTATGTTGACATTTAAATTATGAATTTGAGGTGTAACAAATCTAAAAATACGTTCCGGTCAAGTAACTATGTGAATTTGATTTATTTATTTGTTTATTAACGGACTTACGTCCAATTTACAACAAAGTATTACGAAATATGGAAATGAACATTGTAAGGATAAAGAATGGTACATGAAAGCAAAGACACACAGAGAAAATAGAAGTGTCAAGACAAGACTTTGCAACAATTAGATTAAATATGAAATATCTTCAATGGTTTAAGAGCGACAGAAATCATTTAAGCTTAAACCAAAAAAATCAAGGTCTTGACGTGAGTTGACCATTCTACATATTCTGGACAGTGGTGAATTATAACCATAATTAATCGAGCAGGTCTTTATTTCTGAGTCTACGAGAACTATAACTTGATTAGAATTATTATATTAAAACTTTATAACCATAATATCATATTATTTTAACGAATAAGTACGAAATTAATTTTAAATGTCTAATTTCCTCCCTCATCCTGTGCGAATTTTATTGCTGTGTGCTTTTATGAACTAAAGTAAGTATTTAATTTTTTTCTGCTTGTTTTTATAACTGGGAATGCCATAATAATTATACAATTCTAGAGAAACATATGTTTGCAAAATTTCTATAGAAATATGATTAGAGACATTCGACATTCTAGAATCTTCTGTGTTTTTCGTTTTCATGCAAGACATGTTAGAAGGCAGATTTTTATGAGACGATCGTCGATGACGTGCATACGATCTCTCCCTGGGACAGACGTATCCATTTGATCTTACCTTACAACTGTGTAATTTTAATTATTTTTTTTAATTTGACCGGTCAGTGGTTGAGTGGGCATCGCGTTTGGGTCCCACCCAGGCGTTCCGTGTTCGATTCCTCGGCTGGCTAAGTCCTCCATCACGACTCAAGCAACATTTTCGGCTTACTGTGGTGGTAGTAGGAGATTTTCAAATATTTTCGGGTTATTCTTAACCCGGGAATGTTTGTTGTTCTTTTTTTTCAAAAGTATTAAAAGTATAGATTTTTACGTAAAGATAATAAATAAGTCAAACGATACGAACTTGTGAATTTACAAAAACGAGAAAAAATATTAATTTCGGTAGTGATTCTATCTGTGCCTGTAAACATTGAACAGGCAATGAACTCTAGAACTTTTTTGGAAGAGAAATAAAATAAAATTTCCAACATTTTATATTTTTACCAGAAAATTATTTCAGTTGCCATTTTCAGAATTGGAACTGATTATCGAGAATTCAGACTATCCCCATTGAAGAGAATATTTAGATGAGACATGAAGCGAAAATATTCGTCACACCTTTTTACCTCCAATTAGTACAACTTTACCTTCAGTGCTCGTAACGTTCGCAACGCTCTTACACCGAACTGGTATAATATAGTAGTGGATCACGTTTCGACAAAGTATTAGTATGCAGATGATCATACAAATTTGAATCATATAATATTGAGCCAATAATATATCGAATGTAGAGTATTTAGTCAAATCGATAACGCTCAAGGAAATTACCTACGTTGTTTACTTTGTTAGTGTATAAAAAATATTTTTTCCTGGATTGAAATGTGAATTTAAACAAGGTAAGCTCAGAATCACAATAATTATCCAGTTTGATGGATGAATAGCGTATGTACCTGCCGGTAGGGAAATAACTTTGGACAACGTTTATTGGAATTGTTAGAAAACTTGCCAATGTTTCGAAAAGTTCTCAGCAATTTGATAACGAAAAGGAACAGTTATACGGCTCCCATGATTAATTAATATTGAAAGGCTTCAAAAGAAATTTTCAAGCAGCTTTACGGGAAGAAGGTATAGGAAACTCGATTAAGAGCGCTTTTATTAGTCATAAAAAACTTGAGAGATCGATTAATTTTCATTGCACTTTAATTTTTCTATCGTTTCATTGACAAAATTTAGTAGAAAAAATCAAAGATGATAAATTAACCATTATTTTTTAAAACGACAGATAACGTGATAATTTTGATTAGGGATTTGGAGCAGCAAAAATATTTACATTGCCCTAATTTATGTTCGAAGATCAAATAACTGCGGATAATATATATTTTTTAAATATAAAAGTAAAATATTCCTGGGATATTGGCGAACAAATAGTACCTAATGGGAAGCAAACCATAGTACCGATTAAGTACCAAAAGTAGCATAAAGTAGCAAGAGGATTTGACGCGCAATGTCAAACAGACGTTATTTACACTGACTTTGCAAAAGCCTTCGACCGTGTAGATCATGACGTACTTTTACGAAAGATCCATAAAATAGGCTTTGACTAACCTCTAATACAGTTTCTTGGGACGTATTTAAAAAACAGAACACAGTATGTATGCATCAGTGGTCAAGAATCCAGAGAATTCCCTGCATTTTCAGGAATACCTCAGGGGTCAAACTTGGAACCTCTACTATTCTTGATATTAATCGATAATATTCAAGAATGCATCCAGAGTACTACTTGCTTGCTTTTTGCTGACGATCTCAAACTGCTCAGGACGATACGCGACATTCAAGATTGTTTTAAGTTACAACTTGATTTAGACGCAATATCTTCATGGGCAGATGAGAATAAACATTTCTTTAATGTAAAAAAATGTGTCACTATGACGTATACGCGTTCCAAAAAACAATTTTAAAGTAAAAGTAAACAATTTTCCAAGCCCGAAGCAATGACATCGATGTTCAACTGCATTATACGATCAAAATCCTTCAAACGCTTCTGCTGTTTGGGCCCCATACCAGAAAAAATACATAGATTTATTGGAACAAATCCAAAAAAAATTCTACAGTATCTTTCTTTATATGAGAACGCATGGTGAATACCCGCGATTTTTGCATCATATGGATTTGCTATCTGAAACGTGCTTCGAAAGTCTCCAATCTAGAAGGAATGGAACCCTAACAGTGACAGCTTTCAAAATTATAAACTATTACATTGACAGCCCATACCTCTTAGAATGCTATAAATTGTTCGTACCGAACAACTACTGCCAGTGTCGCCACCACGACTTGCTCTGTATCCCACATGGCAGAACAGATGTTCTGACCCAGCACAGCATGACAAGAGGTATGGTATCTACTGCTAAATGATATCTCTAGGTCCCTTGATATTTTCAACATTAGTCTTGAACGTTTCAAGAGTAATTTTAGGCAAGAGCTCTAAAATATGTATTATTGTAATTTTATTTATGCAATCAGATGATGTGATATACAATAATGTATTTATGTTGTATGTACAATGTACCTACATGTACATAATCCAATCTAATATTCTATGTGTATTGTAATAGGATTACATTAATCTGTGATGCACAAAAAAAAGTATTTAGGTAATATTTGTTGTAAATATTATTATTTTTTTAATAACTGTAATGTATCATAATATTACATTACTAGCAATTAAAAACCGCAGGTTTTTGCTGCTAGGCCCTGCGGGCGGCTTTTGGTTCGGCTTAGCCCGGTTTGAGTGTTTGTGACCATTTTATAAATTGGTTCGTTCCTAAAATAGCCAGTTCCTCGGATCCACTGTGATCCAGTGACAGCTAGAAGCTAGACACCGTCGCTGACTCACCGAGACAAAGTAACAGTGACAAAGTAACCGAGACTCGCAAAATGACGTTATATGTAATTTATAACAACTTTGTCAAGTATTGCCGTCATCTTTCCAAGTCCGGAAGGATATTTGAAGTATAAAAATCCGTAGCACTTAGGGGGAAATATACACACACGAGCTGTTGACGGAAGTAATGACATCTTGTGTCGAATTCTTGAATTTGAAACCGAACTAAAACAGTAGCTTTGTGTGAAATTCCACGAACAATAGAAGTTATTTGAGGCGCGGCCGTTAAGCGTGCCGTCCGACATGCACTCGTGGCTGGGTTCTGAAATTCAACCACACGCAGACGCTAACGTAATATAATATACTCCGATGACCAGTTCTACCATTCCCGTTGTATTTTCTATAGTCGGGTCACATGGTGTCGGTTACGACGTGTGCCGAAGTTAGCCGATCAGAAACAGGCAAGTCATTCTAATTGCGAGAGCTCCGTAGAAAAAAATCTAACTACCGAGTTACAAAAATGTGCGTCCTCTTAAAACATATTTGTATAGTACATAATAGCAACATATAGACACTGTGATTTCAAAGAACTACAAAGTCTTTTAATCAAACAGTTCAGTAATGAGAAAAGGTTCAGTAATAATAATAAATACTACTCTGTAGAGGATAACATATCAACAAAATTGCTAATGCTTTTAATTGTGCGGGTGATTCAGGTGTCTCAGTTTATTGACAGTTTTTTTTCTATGTGGCAAGGCCATTTGAGTTGGCAGTCAAGAGTTACACCTAATTGTTTGATTTATTTTCTTGATTTCAGATCCTGAAAAAAAAGTTTAATTATTTTTTATTACACTTAACTTTCTTTTCCATGGGAGTTGTTGTTATTAATGATTTGACACCTTAACCCAGCAAAACATTACAGTTTTATGGTGATTAGCACTAAATTGTGTTTATTTTAGTTTTTTTTTAACTTTTGATTCTGAATTTAGTCAGCGATTATTTATTTATTGATTTTGATGCTTTGATATCGTTGAGTTTCACAAATATCAAACTTTACACATAGTTTTCTACATTTCTGTAGGAGCAGCATTTGATCGTGTTCACTGTTTGACGTTTACGATTAAAAGTAACAATTTATTACGATCTTACGTACTTTTCGCAAAGAGCTAAAGAGATCCATAATATTCAATTATGCCTAACTATCGATTAATAGGTTAAAAATAGCGTTGCCCGTGAAAAATCTCGTGATTTTCATAGAGGTGCTAATGCATGCTAATATCTTGTCGAAACGTAATACACTGTTGTCATGCGAGTAATAGTGTTTCCGGTCGTTCGGCGTTAGAGCTCCGGAGGTCAAATTGTACTAATTGCAGGAAAAACGTGGGAAACAATTTTTTTTGCTATGCGTCTCTAACTAACGTTCGTCCTCTTCCTTCTCACGCGTCTTATTTGAAAACGAAAAAGACTGAATATACTTAAATGATCTAAGAGAAAAACGAAAAAAGATTTAAGAGCAGTGAAGCTCAGTTGAAGCCGGGTAGTAACTATTTTTATTCATACATAACTCAACATAATCTACGTTATATTTTTAATTTTGTAATTAATTAATTTTATTCTTTTCAATTTGTCTTATCCCCGGAAAACGATTTCCCAAAAAGACTTGTTTTTTCATATTACAAAGTAGTTTATTTAGTGTATTTGTTTGGGATGGTCAGAACGTGCCAGCAAGCACATACTGGCAATGGATATTCTCTGGTTCCGTGCCATTAGTAAGGCGCAGCAGATTACACTGCGATTTTTTAAATCCTCTACTCTTTTGGGGATATAATTGGGTGACGCGTGCAGAATTCAGGCTCCAGAATCCTGCATCTCCATTAAATTTACTGGAATAATTCTTCGGACTCTTTAAAATTACACCCCGTAATTCTGATATAGTAGGGTGTCTTAATGAATTGGTAAATTTACTAATTCATCATATCTACTAATGAATTAGTGTCTAGTTACTAACCAGAACTAGTTTCGTAATATAGAGATTTATCCTTGGAGAAATAATGACCTTTTATAATTAGGTATATTTCTTTTGTTGGGTGTTTCTTTATTTACATTAGTTAGGTCACATCGTGGTGAGCTCTTATGTAACTACTTATTACATGTGTGGATAAACGTTTTTAGTTTACTGCTAACATTTAACATCTTTTTTAAAATAAAAAGCCCTCCGTTCATGGAGATACTTACAATCTACGTAATTGTGACGAAACCACAAGTACCATTGGAGGGGACCCACCACTTTCCCAACGGCGTTATAAGGAAACATATGGTTTCCTCCTTCACCGCACACGTCAAGACTCTACTTTTTTTTGAACGAAGCTACATTTATTTGAACGACTCTAGACCCTCCAATGTCCATGCATACGGGGTTAGTAAGCAGTATGCAAGTACTTACATTAACATTATACAAAAGATAAATAGAAGTAGCAGCCCGTGGAATAATTCTTCTGAAATAGGTAACATCAAAAAGAGATAATAGTGTTAGTAAAAGAAAAAGAAAAATAAAAATAACGGCTATGACCAGTCGAAGAAACCTTCTGTGAATAAAATAAGTAATGAGGAAAAAACAGTTATATGATTATATTATAATGTAAGTAATTACTATAGTAGCGGAAATAAAATAAAATATATTTTTAAAAAAAGCCAGAGAAAGTATTCCATAGACCACCGGGCAGTCCCAATGAGAATGCGTATAGCTATCGGCCCAACCGCAGACGATGCTCGAAGTCCGCGTCCTTTAGCCGGTTCCCCGATTTTGCCTCGAAGAAATGTACTTGGGAGAGAAGGGGAAGTTTTTGAAGACCTTGAGGAAAGATGAGCGTCGGGTTACCGGAGGGGGGACGGAAGGACATCGAGACCGCACGGTTACGCCTCAGGCCAACGCATGTCGATGGGGGAGGCGCGGGCGGATCGCGGGAAGACCGCTCTGTTGTATGTTTGCCTGGCAATGTGCATGGACAGGGTCTATCCCACCCCCTTTATATGGGGAAATGACGATACATAACATGCACAGTTCAGTTGCGCCGCCAAAGAATGGAAACCAAAACTAATCAAGAAAAATAGAAAATAATAAGAGCATTTATACATGTAAAACATAATTTCAGAATCAGTACAGAGTGATAATGTATCAAGCGATACTGTCATCACTACCATCGCTCACCAAGATGACCTATCGAGGTAAAAACATAAATCATTGTTAGCAGAGACCAGAGAAGAAAAAAAAAATAGTCAAACATAATCAGTAATTTATAGGTCACATAAGTTATATTATAGATAGTTCAAAGCATATTCACTAAATAAAGAGTAATAGAGGAGGACCGAAGAAGACGGGAGCAATACGTGTAGCACCTGAAACAAAGATGAATTTAGTCTAGGTCGGCGACTCTAAGTACAGGCCATCTCTCTACCCAGGACTTGACAAACTTTTTCAAGCATTCGAAATTCTCTTTGTTCGACACAAGGTCAGCATTCCACGCTGGTCTTGTTATTCCGCGCAAACCATCCAACATTTCCTCTCGTGCTTCCTTCATCAACTCGCAGTGCCACAGAATGTGCTTGGCGTCTTGGTTAGTATCACCACATGCGCAGTTTGGGTGAGGAGAGAGGGTCAAACTATGAAGCCGACCCCTGAACTCCCCATGCCCAGAAAGCATCTGCGTCATGTAGTGATCTAGTTTAATGTATGCCCCTTCCATTCTGAATTTAACTGAAGGAAAGAAGGAGAAAGTCCATCTGCCCTTCGTCGACCTATCCCATCGCTCTTGCCATACACTCAGCGTCCTCTCACGCATCGCTTTGAGCAAGCCAGGGAGGGCCACTACTCCTCCCGGTGTCAGCTCGACTCCCAGGTGGACAGCAACCCTGCCTCTAATAAGTTCCTTTTTGGTCAATATTTCCCTAATTTCAAGGTCAATCGGCAGGACGCCGGCCAGAACCGGTAATGCATCTGAGGCCACAGTCCTATAAGCGCCCAAGAGCGCCAACAGAGGAGTCCGCTGACCCCGTTTAAGAGCCGAGTTTATCAAGACGTTATCCAAGCGATGCTCCCACACAGAGGCAGCATATGAGACTTGCGACACATATACCCCTCTGTACAGCAGGCGAATCGCCGGAGAACGCAATCCCCACTCGGCAGTTGAGAGTCTTCTCAGTTTCTGAAACAGGGCCTGGGCCCTGTCGGAGGCGTTCTTGACGTGGGCTAGGAACGAGGAAGATCTGTCCAAAATTACGCCTAAATACCTGGTGTTTTCTGCAAATCGGATGGGTGTGCCTCCCATTCTGATGAAGGGGTTCCTGCCTCGGCTGAGCATGCCCTTCATAAGGAGGCCCACGGTCTTGTGGGGAACGAAGTTCAGTCTATTTCTCTGTCCCCATTCAAGGATCACTTGTAAACCTTCTTCAGCCTTAGATTCCACTTCCCTTCTACTGTTCCCAGAGACCAAAAACAATTTGTCATCTACGTAGTCGACCGATTTACAACCTTCAGGCAAGGGCAACCTGGAGGAGTCGTCAAACAAGATTTTCCACAGGTCGGGTCCGAGGACCGACCCCTGCGGACATCCCATGTCGACTGTTCGAGTGATTAAAACGTCCCCGTGCCCTATGATAACTGTCCTACCACTTAGGTAGTCACTAATAATCTCAAACAGTTTACGCGGGCAATTCCTGCTTTTCAGCTTGGTAAGTATCATCGGCCACCACGCTTGATCAAAGGCACCCGAGATATCCAAGAAGATGCCTATGACGTACCTCTTTTGGCATACCCTCACCCATTCAAGCGCATATTTAATGGCGTGCTCCGTGGATTTGCCGGGGACAAAGCCGAATTGAAGATCGCTAGGCGGCGTTAGGGTGAGGTGTAGACGGTGCTTGATGATGTTTTCCAATATTTTACCTAGAATTGGCAATAATGTTATAGGTCTATAAGCTCCTATGTCCGTCTTCGGCTTACCGTTGCCCTTTGGTATAATCCGGAGCACGCCCTTCTTCCATTCCGTAGGGAATTTTCCCCTACGCAAGCACGTCTCCAACACCTGGTAGAACTCCTCTTTGGCGTGGATCCAGACATTCTTCGCAATTATTCCATTCAATCTATCAAATCCCGGTGCCTTTTTTGGACCCAAACCCTTAATTATTAACCACAAGTACCCTGCTGATATACTACTTCTTAATAGCTAGTCTCCGTACACGGCGCTATCCGAAATATACTGAACTTGATCATTTTTCACGTGCAGCCGTGGAGTTAACACGCTGTCAAGCGATGTCATATGACTTTTTTTCCAAAATCAATCCATGCCTTCTCCACTAAATTCTTTCTTACGTATTCTGGTAAAGCATAGTTATATAAACATGCATTTTTTCCACTTCCAAAACAAATCTAACATAACTTTCATGTTCCGACGCCATCCCTGTTAAACGTCAAACGAATAAGTATCAGACACAAATGATGCGACGCGTCGCGTGCGATCAGCACTGTCGGTATCGTGATACTGATTGGAATCCGACAGTCACCGCGTAGCGCCGTGAACGGGCACCAGCAAAATCGTACGGGGGGTACTTACGATCGGCGCGTATGGTACGCGCACGAGGATCGAGTATCTTGTAAGTATCTCCGTGAACGGAGGCACTAAGAATAGGTAGGTAATATCAAAATTTGTAAATATAAACATTAATTTCTGTGGTATTTTAATTGCAGCGCATAAGAGATTTTTGGGTGCTTGAATTTTTGCTTGTTGGCAATCTAATGAGTTTTGCATTTCTCATTCGGTGTGCGTATTTATACTCAGTGGCGGACTAAGGAGGAGGCGAAGAGGGCAGCCCGCCCCGGATCCCAGGCCCTGAGGGGTTCCCAAACGCCTCCATGTTCCCTTGATCAAATCCTAAATAAGGCTTTAAGGCACTAGGACACTGTAAAAAAATTTTTTTTTCATGTTTTGAAAGATGCACTTGTTAAGAATGATCTCACCAAATATTTTAAAGAATTTCGAAAAATTGACGGAGTAAATTCGAAGTAAAGCGCCGTTACGGTGTCTTATTATTATCCTAACTGACGATGAAAATAAAATATTTTGAGGTGGGTGAGGTGACTCAAGTCTGCGCGCCAATACCTGGAATTGTAATATTTAAAACATAAACAATCAACTTGTAATGTACTTGGCACATGGGAACAATGTTGTGTTTAACATAATTACCGCCGAACTGATGACGTTGCAAATGAAATGTACCTACGTGCACAAACACATTGGGGACGCCATATTGTTTCATAGCGTTTATGTGAAACCGTTTGAAACAGTTTGTAATGTTGAATTATCCTTCAGCAAAAATTTGAATGCGTTTTTCTCGATACTTTTTAAAACGTTTTCAACCTGGTTGACAACATATTAAATAAACTATACATTCGATTTGCATACAGCAATTCTTAAACTGTTGAAAATCTAGTGTCTATGGCACCACGTAGGGTAATTTCGACATTAAAAAAATGAAAAAATGACGGACCAGCGAATTTTGTTTCGTTTTTTTTTATGGAAAATATTAATCGTTCATAAAAAATAAAATAAAAATTGAAAGGGGCCCTTTTTAAAACCCTAAACGGTGTCATAGGCCATGGTGATTGGATTTTCGAACACTTGGTGCACGGTTGTATGATGTTAAAAACTAAAAACCTAGTTTTGAGAAAATTGCGCTCAAAGTTTTGCTGAAGGATAATTCAACATGCAAACTGTTTAAAACGGTTTCATAAAATGGTTATATGTGTTGTTGTATCTGTATTGAACATGAAAAAGGTTTATTCTAGACGCTTCAGATGACGCTCTGGCTGTGGCAGTGGACAATCTGATACAAATGTACGATGAATTTGATAAGGAGCAGGTTTTCCAATAAATAAAAAGGTTCCGCAACATTGACGTAGGGTATACTTGGTCGAAGTCCTGCAGGCATGTACGCGCCACCGATACGAGTGTGGATGTTGCTGCCAAATGGACAGTCCAAGAAATCCTGCAATTTATAAAAAATTGTTATAAAAAACTGTACATCGCTTATACTTCAATATTTCTTGACCGTTTGCATCTCGGTCGCATCATGCGAGAGGACTTTTTCCAAATTCAAACTAATTAAAAATTTTCTTCGATCTACAACGAATCAAGAGCGACTCGTTAATCTGTCCATCCATTCAATTGAAAGAAAATTTTCAAAAGAAATTGATTTCACTGAAGTTATTGAGGATTTCAGTAAAATGACGGCACGAACACATATAATATGCTATAATAGTTACATACATACTGAAAATATATTTTTTTTATTTTTACCAGTTGGTTTATTTGCCGATCCATTCGTATTGGATTTTACTCCTCCATATCCAAATTTAAATTTCACTTGCAAGATTTTAACTAAATAAACATAAACAATGTGATCAAAATAAAAAGCTTGTAAAATTACATCAACTTCTTAAAAGAGGGGGGGGGGAGCTCTGACGGGCTTAGTCCGCCACTGATTATACTACCGAATCGGTTCTTTTCAAGAAGTATTTGTTCTTTCTAACTTATATATCCGGGACTTATAGGTAAATTCTTTTATTTACATAAATATAAAAAAATATATATAGGTGTTTTACTAATGACTTAAGCTACACGCCGTAAACTAATAAATCTATATATATAAAAATCAATTACTGTTCGTTTGTCTCGCTAAAACTCGAGAACGGCTGGGCCGATTTAGTTGATTTTGGTTTTGAAATGTTTGTCGTAGTCCAGGGAAGGTTTAAACGGTGAGAAAATATGGAAAAATTGCGAGGAAGATAGTAAAAACAACAATTTCATTTTCCCATATAAACTGTTCTACGTACTTTCCTGTGAATTGCTAACCGTTCATCCGATTGCGATGAAACTGTGATGAGTTATTCTGAACACGCCCGCAAAGGTTTCTGTATATACTGGTGAGCTCTGGCATTATGAAAATTGTATATAAAATTGCAATTGGTGCCACGCGAACTGTTTGAAAACTGAATGTACCGGGACTGAATGTATGGAATTCGGGAGGAGGTGGCGAATAGGAGAGGGATGAAGGATGAGGGAGGGGAGGGGAACAAGGGAAGGGAACTCGGGAGGGGGGAGAGGAGCACGGGAGGGGGGTTTAAGGGATAGGGGAAGCGGGCGAGGGGAGTGAGGAGAGGAAAAGGAAGGCGGAAAAGGCGGAGTGGGAACGCGAGAGGGGAAGGGGACGCGGGAGAAGAAAGGGAGGCGGAAGGGGAACGGGACGAATGGGAAAAGACACGAGCTCTGGCATCATGAAATTTGTATAAAAAAATTGCAATAAGTGGCACACCAGCTCTTTGAAAACTGAATGAATCGGGAATGAATGTATAGAACGCAGGAAGGGGGAGGGGAACCCGGGAGGGCAGAGGGGAACTCGGGAGGGGGGGGGGGATATTGGGAGGGGGATCTGCGGGGGGGGGAGGTGATTATGGGAGGGGAGAGGGGAACTCAGGAGGGGGGTTCGCGGGACGGGGAAGGGGGGGGGTAGAGTGAGGAGAGAGAAGGTGGAGGGGACGCGGAAGAGGAAGGAGAGGAGGAAGAATGGGAAAGGAAGCGTAGGGAGAAACAATTTCGTTATTAAATGGCACAGCAACGCATGCTGGGTACCAGCTAGTAATTTTATAAAAAATAACTTTGACTGTGAAGTGCGGAACGGAAAACCACCTCATTTTCTTCCCTGGTATTTATCAGAACAATAATGACGGTAGCCAACCTCCGAAAGGAGAGAGCATCAGAAGAAGAAAAAAACATTTCTTACCTAACGCGCATGTGTTGTAAACGCCTTTTACAACCATACAATAAATAAACATCACCGAAAACATTTTGAACACAACAAAGTTTCCGTGGTAAAAAAATTAATTGGTGCACTGCCAGCGGGTAATGCAGCCAAATGTAAATAGCGAACTTCCTGTCTAAAATTCCTTGAAATTTTAACATTTCAATTCGGTGCTAGGCACTTTAGTGAAACTAACAACTGCTGACTAAGATAAACAACGGGCCAGAAGTTAAATTCACATTAGCATACGAACGGGACGTCGAGATCTGTTTCTTTGGTCTGGCCTGCCATCGAGATGGGAGATGTTCATTGTAATTATAATTAAAATAAGAGTGTTCCGTCTGAAACTTTGGAAGAGATTGTATTTTTTTTATTAATTCGCTTGATAGAAACATTGTTTAAAACGGACAAGTTAAGTTCTCGACTGTTTTCTGAAGCAGGCAAAAATCTCGAACGGTGCGCTCTAGCTTTGTGACAGCTTACATGGAATTTCTAGTCCAACGAAACTGCTGTAAAATACTTAGAACCGTCATCCTGCTAAGTAATTTTTAATTTTCAATGGAATTAATCACATACAGCGCAAAGTTATGTTTATTTTTTAGTAAATTATAACAATGACGTAGGGGCTGTGCCGCAAGGGCGGATCCAGCTTTGGCGCCAGGGGGGGGGGGGGTCACATAGTCGTGATCAAGTCACTAGAAGTATAATTTAATTTTGATAATAATATATACAAGTAAAAAGTAGGTCCACCTAGGTCCTGGACTCAGCCCAGGGGGGGGGGGGTCATGACCCCCCATGACCACCCCCCCTGGATCCGCCCTTGGGCTGTGGGCTGTGGGGCAGTTGGGACGGTCGTCCTGGGATTCCTTGACTGGGTTTATAAAGCGTATCAACATTTTGTTAAAGATATGTAGATACCTTCCACATATCTTCAACAGTTAGGGAACGTACCCATACTACGTGACCTGTTCAGGGGGGGGAGGGGGGTCATCAAAATACCACGCTTGGTCACAACGGGGGGGGGGGGGGACTTAGGTTTTTATCACGTAGTCAATCTAGAAATCTCGCGTTTTTTTTCGAGCTACGAGGGGAGGTTTTTAAGTTCGCGGAATGGGAAGGTAAGTGATTAATGGGGGTACCGCTGAATTAAGTACTAAATGAACAACTCATTTTTAGGATAAACACCGGGTTTTATCGTAATTAGGTCATTAGTCTTTGAGCTATCGTCGACCAAACACTCCAATCGGGAAGAAATTGTGAAATGTGGAGAAAATTGAGTTCCGCGCTGTTATAAAGTTCCTTTAAGTTAATTTAAAGATCGGAAAAATGTATTAGGGTAGTAGGTGAATATGTTGAAAAGGAAAAATAATTTTGGTTTTTATTTCTCGTACATTCAAAAAAGTGAAAAAGTTCAGGGAACGTGTTTGTTGAAGATGATTGAGTTGAAAAATGTTTATAAAAATAACAAGACTTTCGTTTCCATAAATTACGTTCCGGTTTCAATATATTTTGACATAAGTTTTATCTTGATAATATTTTTTCCACTTGTAATGCATGCACTCTTGCTGTCACGCAGCAAGCGCCGTATTAATAAAGATTTTTATTTTTTGTTAGCAAAAAATGATTCGAAACCATATTTATGAAATACTACGTGAAAATTGTAGGGGGGGGGTCTTGGAATATACTACACGTGGTCACCGGGGGGGGGGGGGACGGGTAAAAAATTGCAAAAAGTGTGTCACGTAGTATGAGTACGTTCCCTTAACTCCCAAATCAGGCATTTCTTTGCAGATTGTAGTTCATTTGTCATTTTAATGTGCGAAATTGTTTTACTGATATTTTTACTTGCTCCGAAATGAGGCTTTGCTTGCTTGTCCAGTTGCCAAGAAAATTGTTTATACGGTACTATGGCCTACCAACGTTCGCCATTAATTTCGTTCACGTTTAGTAATTCTATTAACGTACCTAACTTATTTACTTAACCACTTAAGTAATTCTATTAACGTACATAACTTATTTCCCATATTGCCACTAAGATAATTATCTAAAAATCGTAAGACAAAATGCAGATAAAGGTCAGTAGGCAAGGTAAAAAGTAATTATACTTTTGAATGTAGCTATAACTTTGTGGTTATCCATTATAGATAAATGAAACAATTTAACTTTACATAACAGTATATATTTGCCCTGAAGAAGGAACGGTCGTTCTGAAACCGGTCGGATTTACTCAAATATAAAAGTGGTTCAACAAAGTTATTTTTTTTTTTTTACAGTAAATACCGCACAAGCATCTCAACTGCTCCCGTCTGGAGCCAGTGAGACTATGGCATCCCCAATTGGGGTATGTTGTGAGGCTGAAGGTAGTGGTGAGGGGAAGGAGATGGGGAAGAGGAAGGTTGGGAGGTACCTGGCTATTCAGATTTGGTCACCAAACACGGCTAAAGCCATTTTCAAGCAACGTTTCAATTCTGAATGGTGGTCTTACACCAGGGCGATACTAGTAGTATCTACCACTCTGTTAAATTGTTTCAAACAAAGTTAAATTGTTTCATTTATCTAAAAAGCAATTATTTAAAATTTTCGAAAATTCTCTAATAAACCAATAGAGGAGATTGGCAAATTTTGGCTTTTGGTTAAATATGGAATTGGTTGAGCAGCTTGTGTCCTAAAAATAAGTAAAAAAAAAATCAGATTTGAGGACATACGCTTGTTTAATTTAAATATTCCTTAACCACTTAAGGAATGCCCCAGAAGAAAATTCTGGCGGCTATTATGTGCGAAAACTCACACCAGATAACTCGTGCAAACTTGGTACTTATGTTGTAAAATGTGTTTTTTTTGTCTGTTTTTTAGTTTTAAAAAGATTTCTGAGGGGGTTAATAATAATCGTTCATTTTGAAAACTATCTAAAATCTCAAATTCTTAAACGGTTTGAACTGGCTACTAGTATACCCAGTTCGTAGTGGCTAGTGGCCTACCACGCAGTGCCGTGTAGTACATAAAGGTTGAAAAGCTGTGCCTATCCTGTTAAGAACGAACTATTAAAATAATTTTAAAGATTTGAAAAGAAAAGAAGAAAATTTTTGAAGAAAAAAAGTTTCTTTGACATGAACATGATACTTACTGCAAACTAAAATAATTTATACCATAAATTGAAAATTTACATATAGCCTACCTTCGGTCATTATAATGTTTAGTTTATGTAGACAACTTTACTGACTGATAAAACAGCTGGCACCGGAACACTACCAACGTCGGCCGGCGTGACGTCACCAACACAATCCTCACGAACAAAAACGAACGAATCGTTCTGGAAGAAAATCGAAATTGACGTACTTTAAATTAAATGATATAACTAGCTGACCCGACGAACTTCGTACCGCCTCAGAATCAATAACTGTTGAATTAAATTAAGTTTTTTCATTAAGTTAAAAATTACACAATGAAGCAATTATCGATTCCCAACTGTACGTGTTTTGTTTTTGTCAGTATCAGAGATGGCGTTGTGTACGGATTTATGTATATTTTTATTTTCTTACTTTTCCACTTACTTATGGGAATTTTTGAAAGGAAGCGGGTACGGATGCCGCCGCCCCGGGAACCATTCATTGGATAACCAACACCTCTGCCATAGGTTACCCCAAGTGGTTCGCTACGTTTGGTGATTTAGCGTGCCCGGGTTCATGGGGTGACTTTTTCGCGGGTCTTGGCGGATGGGTCTGCCCACCTGCTGTGTGGCGGGCTGGATCGAGTGAGACTGGTTGTGGGAGGCCTTTTGACCTTTCCAGCCGGATTCTCTTGACCGATGGGTCGAAAGAGTTCCGCTGGAAAGGTCAAGATAAAAGGTCGATTCCGGTCAAGGCAATGGCCTTGCACCGCAGTTGAAGGGATTGATTCACTACCTGATACACTGACCTCCAGATTCCTACCCACCCCTCATGCCTTTTTCCTTCCCAGAACTTCCTATCCCACCCTTCTTTAAAAAGACCCTCCACACAGCATCCCCTAAGATGACATAGGTCCTGAGTGGAGCTTATGTAAAAAAAAGCGATTCATTTCAGAGATTTATTATTATTGTATTTTTCCTTTGGAGGGGTGCAGACACATACATTCACCGTTCGTCTCATTTTCGACTATTGACATTTTGTGTGTAAGAAAGAGGGGCAGCGTTATATTTATGATTAAGAACAAAAGCAAAACAATCAGCGCATTGACATTTGACGTTTTTGAATTTTTGTAATTCACGCACAGTTAAATATTATACCTATCACAAAATTGCTGCAGTTCTTTCAAAATATGAGAATTCGTTCCATACAAAATGTATGAACAAATTAATTTTCTTCATAACTTTCTTTTTCGTGTATTTTTGCGATGTTTTAATAGTTATTCTGTTATCCGGGGCGGAGACAAATCCAATAAATCAAAGATCATCAAAATCGGTCCAGCCGATCTCGAGTTATAAATAGTGTAACTAACCCGACTTTGTTTTATATATTACTAGCAGACCCGGCCACACGTTTCTGTGGCTAACGAAACACAACGCCATTACCCAACCTTTATAAAATCCACACCACCCGCTTGCCAGCTGCCCGCTGCCTGAATTAAATATTTAAATTTCTCGACTTGTCTCTACTATAATAAGCTTGTTTTTATATATATAAACCTTCCTCTTGAATCACTCTATCTGTTGGTGAAAACCGCATGAATATATGTTGCGTAGTTTAAAAGATCTATGCGCACATACATTTTGAACGACTAAATAAAATAATTCAAATCAAATACCCACTTACTCTAGAACATCTATTTTCCAATTTCCGTAGAACGAATTTCAAAAGTGACTAGTACGGCCCGCCAGCCGTTTTAAATCGCACAAAAATATGTTTTCTTTGAATTTCTCGGCTTTTCTCTAATATAATTTACATGTATTATACATATAAACATTCCTCTTCAATCACTCTATCTATTGGTGAAAACCGTATGAAAATCCGTTGCGTAGTTTAAACGATTAACGCGCACATACATTTTGAGCGACTTCATTTTATACTATGTAATGATGATGATTGTTGATTAATGATGAATGTTTATTCGTCAACATAAAAATGCCAAAATTTTAATATCTTTACATAGTATAAAATGATGTCACTCCCGCTGTCTGTGCGCTTAGATCTTTTGAACTACGCACCAGATTTTCATGCGGTTTTCACCAATAGAGAGATTCGTGAGGAAGGTTTTTAGGTATATAATTTGTCAAGGTTTTGTGTAAATTGGTTGAAATATATAAATAAAGGGAGCGGGCGGCAAGCGCAAGCAGATGACCCTACATGAAAATGATTTTTTTTTACATAGGGGTTAGTGATAAACAAAAAAAATGTTTGTTAAAAAAACACATCTACCGGATCTGCCCTGATGATGGACACTGCAACGATGTCCGAAACGTTGGCTAAAGAAGGAGGTAGCGCAACACGGCATAACACCCCAAAAACAAATAACGAAAATGCTTTTGGCCGTGAAAATCTTAAAACTTATCTTTGTTAAAAAAAGGTTGCAAAAAAATATTTCTTACCTTGCTGTGGTTTAAAAATCGATCAAATTTAAAAAAATGTATACAGGGTGTTAAGGGACGTACTTGACTTACTTTAACCAGTGATTCCTGACATTATTTGGAGTAAAAAATGTTAATGAAATTTTGGTCTCCGGTGACTTTTTTTGACGACTTTTTTTCTTTTTTCAAAAATTTTTTCTTCAAAATCAAACAAACAAAAAAATTCTTCCGCATGTCATCACTGGTCATACAGCCAGGTGTCCGACGAACCCCTTAGCCCGCCTCCAACTGTTCAACAATTACCATTTTTTTATGTTTTTGTAGAAAAAAAAAAAAAAAAAACATCAAAAATGTCACCGGAGACCAAAATTTCATTTACATTTTTTACTCCAAATAATGTCAGGAATCACTGGTTAAAGTAAGTCAAATACGTCCCTTAACACCCTATATAATAACTGGAAATATCAGAAATAATATTTTGACATAAAAAAATCTTTCAGCATGTTTCAAACATTGAATTTGCTGGGTCGAAAGTGTCGATATCAATTGTGTATTAATGGTAAATTATATAAACTATGTAGTTGTGGGGTAGTTTTAAGTTTAGTAGTGATTTTTTTTCTGATTCTGATGATTGAAATAAAAATGTGAAATTTTAATAGTTTCATTCATACTTATTGATTTTAAAAATAATCTAAAACCGCACATTCCGAAACGGTACTAACAGGCTACAACGTCATTATGACTAAGAAAAGGCCACTGGCTTATAAGACGGCTATCAGCAAAACGTTACCAGGTGTGACGTCAACGCCCCCAAATTCATTAATAAAAACGAACACGTCGTTTTGACGGAAAATTGAAAGTGGCACATTTCAAATCGTTTTAGGAAATTTATTCTTCACCATAAAAACATAATAAATATACTTTCTTTGTTGTAATTTTTTTTTAATTTTTGAGAACACAGTGAAAATAATCTATTGGAGAGTTTTCTACAAAATTTGTTTATAACGTTGAAATAGGTCCTTAAGCCTAGTACGCCGAGTTGGTACTCTTAAATTGACTATACTCAGGAGCAGTGACGGCTCGTGACTTTTGGGTGTGCTAGAGTGCTAATATTAAAAAAACGACACGTTGGCTAAAGGAGGTAGCGCAACACGGCATAACACCCCAAAAAACAAATAACGAAAAAGACATTTATGATATTGTTGTAGCCAATTTTATTTTTCGAAAATTGATTTTTCGTATGAAAAATTTCAGGAAATTTCAGTTTAGCCGCATATATTTCCTGAAAATCTTCATACAAAAAACCGATTTTCGAAAAAAAAAATTCTCGCTTATTACAACATCTATAATGATTTTTTTTATATTAGCGCTCTAGCACACCCACCAGTCACGAGCCGCCACTGCTCAGGAGCTTTCAACAGTCGAGTTCCGAATTTACAATTTATATTTTTTGTATTTAAATAAATGAAGACAATATAAGCGAAACTCAATCGAAAATCTGGAAACAGAAAAATCAGAAAAATATATTGACACCTCTGGGACTCGAACCCAGGACCTCTTGCTTTCCGGGCAAACGCACTAACCACTGCGCCACGGTGTCGATATGAAATTCGGTCATGTTTAACTGTACCATACTTCGACTAAGAACCGCCTACATTATCTTCATTTTCTTTAACGCATATATTATTGGCAACTATCATCATGTATGATTGCAAGATTCAAACCCAAACTTAATGCTCTCTAGATAGTGTCTGGATTAATCTTTATCAATTTTATTTAACATGCGACATCTATCGAGTTTTCTGCAAGTCTAGGATGAATATTTTAATTTTAATTTTTTTTTAACTTTATGAGTAAAACCTCAAATTGTAATATTTAAATAAATGAAGACAATATAAAAAAAAGAGGTCCGGAAAGCAAGAGGTCCTGGGTTCGAGTCCCAGAGGTGTCAATATGTTTTTCTGTTTCCAGATTTTCGATTGAGTTTCGCTTATATTGTCTTCATTTATTTAAATATTACAATTTGAGGTTTTACTCATAAAGTTTAAAAATATTTAAAATAAATATATTTTTTGTTTTAAATGCCCATGTGTATGTCGTTGGCCGATCGTAAAATCAGGCAGATCATAATGCGCCTAGCCACATCTGCCACACCACATGATCTGCCGCATCGTGAAATGGAGGCAGATCGTGATGTGTCTGAGGCGCATCATGATCTGTCTGATTTTACGATTGGCCTGCGACATCTAAGTATATTCCCTATGTCCAATGCGTCCCATTTTCAACGGTTGCTTCCCCCAAAGCAGGGCCGAGTTCCGTCGCTCGTTCATCCGGCCCGCCACCGTGGAGGACCAGAGCAACGCGCTGCCGCTGTCCACCGCACACCGGGAGCTGCACTGCATCCTACGCGAGCTGCAGTTCATCACGGGGCGCATGCGCAAGGCGGACGAGGAGGCTGAGCTCATCAGCGACTGGAAGTTCGCTGCTATGGTCGTCGATAGGTGAGAACTTTCAACCAATGATTTAATGACAAAACAGCCAGCAGTTAACGATAGAACAAACAAAACAGATGACCATCAAATAGAACTGTAACGAAACGGAACAGTAACAAAATCAGAACAGTAACAAAACAGAACAGTAACAAAACGGAACTGTAACAAAACAGGACAGTAACAAAACAGAACAGTAACAAAACAGAACAGTAACAAAACAGAACAATTTAGAAAATAACAAACGACACACTTGACCTTAACCTATCCTAATCTAAACTAACCTGATATAACCTAATCTAACCTAACCTAATCTATTCTTTTATTATGGCCTTTTGTCGCTGTTCCTTTACATCCAGTTTTAATTTAATTAATTTATTTTATGATATTTGGAAATAATTAAAAAAACTATTTTCAGTTATGTGCCCGTGATAGTAATTCTAGTTCAATGAACACAATTTGGGAGGCGAGGATGGATACTGCCAACCCGGGAACCATTTATTGGATAACCAACACCTCTACCATGCGTCACCGCAAGTGGTTCGCCACGTTTGATGACTTAGAAGCGGAGTACGCGTTCACGGGGTGAGGTTTGTCTTGAGGAGATCTTGGCGGCGGATGCGTCAGCCAGTCAACTGAGTGTGGTGGGCCGGATTGAAAGAAACTGGTTGAGAGAGGCCTTTTGACCTCTCTAGCCGGACTCTCTCGACCAATCTCTTTGCAATGTAGTTGAAAGGATTCATACGTCCGTCACTCCTGGACACGCTGATCCCCAGATTCCTACCACCCCTAATAACTTTCTCTCATAAAAGACCTTCCACACAACATCCCCTAGGATGACGTACCTATGCCCTGAGGGAAAATAGTTTTCTCAGGGTCTCCTGTGTGGAGCTAATGTATAAAAACACTCCAACTTGTTTCGTCACAACTACCGAGTATTATTTTTTTACTAGTAATTTTTGATGACCTGACATTATTTATTATTTTTAATTGATAAACTAATGTTTAAGACAAGATTTTTATGCATAGCACAAAGGGTAACAATTATTTTAAGCAATAATTATCAGCCTGAAACGCTCATCTACATTGAAAAAATCTTCCAAGCACAGACACAGGCCGCCGACGGGTCATGTCCTTCTGATTTTTATATATATATAAAAACATCGCGGACACAATGTTATAATAATTGAACATAATATTCTTCAACAATAAAATTAGTAGGTACATAAAATTATTGATAAAATCATCTCTGTTAAAATAATCTCATTAATCACTGATAAAATCATCTCATTACTTCACATAATGTGAGTTTTTAAATATTTTTTCGCTCTCCTTAAAAGTTATTTTTCTGTAGATATATATATATATAAAAACTCACATTATGTGAAGTAATGAGATGATTTTATCAGTGGTTAATGAGATTATTTTAACAGAGATGATTTTATCAATAATTTTATGTACCTACTAATTTTATTGTTGAAGAATATTATGTTCAATTATTATAATATTGTGTCCGCGATGTTATTAGTGGTTATAAGGTAAAACACCTTAAACAATTATTAGAGCAGGTGCAAGATAGACAGAAGTAACTGTTGAGTAAAGAGTAAAAGAAGTAATAGTTGCGTAAATGATATAGGAGTGGGCGAAGAGTAAAGGTAGGAGAAGAGAAGAAGAAGAGAAGACTAATCCAACATAATATTATTTGTAAAAGGACTTAATCTTCCTACTCTATTTGCAGTGAAAAATCATTTGCTAGCCCTGCAAGATGATACGGTCAATTTAATGACAAAGATAGAATCATAAACAACTGACCAGATAAAACCATGAGAAAACACTCAGAATCTCCACGAATCTCCAGCGTCTATGCACAAAGTTATAGTTTTTAACTCAATTATTTTACACAACTGTTTCTGTAAATTTCATTAAATGCAGTGCGCTCGGTACATTGCACATGTCTTTCAACGATCGGTATTACTTTTACGTTTCCAATAAAATCATGTGAAAACATTGCAAATCTCCATCCTCTGTAGACAAAGCTATGTATGTGTACAGTATTTAACTCAAATATTTTCTTAAACAGATTTTTAAAATGTTATCTGATATACACAAGTCTCCCGTTTACCAGATCTGGTGATTCTATCCCATGCTGTTATGTTTTAGGTGGTTTTATGTGTTGAGGAGGCAAAAAGAGCAGAAAAAGCGAAATGAATAGTACAGTAGTTTTAATCGTACGATCGCTAATCGATATCAATAGGAACCCTTTTCAGAAAATCCCGGTAATGCCTTACTCTAACCTATTTAAATGGGAGATATATTCAAATCGATTCATGAATTATTTAGTCATTCTAAAAACAGGCCGTGAGATCGTGAGAAAAAGGGTTGGATTATATAGGCAGGACTTACGCGGACGACAATTAATTTATAGCTCTATTTTCACGTTATTACGCAGTATCCGATCTATAGCAAATATATTTTATTTGATTAATTTGTGTCATTTCACAATTAATTCATTTAAAATAATCAATAGTATATTTGCGGCACGTTCCAGAGTGGAAGATACTCTCAGTATCGCCCTGGTGTAAGACTACCATTCAGAATTGAAACGTTGCTTGAAATGGCTTTAGTCGTATTTGGTGACCAGATCTGAATACCCAGGTACTTCCCCACTTTTCCCTTCCCCATCTCCTTCCCCTCCCACTACCTTCAGCCTCACAACCAAAGATATTTAAATATAAGTAGATGTGCTATCTGCTGTTTTTACTATGTGGGTCTGCGCTTCCGGGTGTCGCCGATATTGTTTAACAATTAACAAATAAACTAAAAGAACAAATAATAAACGAATAAACCAAACGAACGTTAAACTAAATGAACGAATTCTTTCTTTATTCAAAATATATTGTTAACCAATATTAATGCACATTTTCAAAAAATCAACGAAATGAACAAATTCTTTTTGTATGAAAACTACGCTAATTAGCGCGTAGTCCGGCGACAGTTGCGCGGACACCATAGCATATCTCTTCTATATTTGAATATCTTTGCTCACAACATACCCCAATTGGGAATGCCATAGTCTCATTGGCTCCAGACGGGAGCAGTTGAGACTCTTGTGAGGTATTCACATTAAAAATATATGTATCATCATATTATTCATTTTATAAAAAGCTATTTGTTGTAAGCACATATTGATTACAGCATTCTTTGTTGATGGGACAGCTGTTTCACAGAATTTGAACTTTTCATCAAATTTTAAACATAATTTTTTAGTTCTGTAAAAGTTCTTTTCAAGTTCTGTTATTTTATTTTATTTATTTTATTTATTTTGTTTATTTTGTTTATTTTGTTTATTTTATTTATTTTATTCATTTTATTTATTTTATTTATTTGATTTATTTTATTTATTTGATTTATTTGATTTATTTTATTTATTTTATTTATTTTATTTATTTTATTTATTTTATTTATTTTATTTATTTTATTTATTTTATTTATTTTATTTATTTTATTTATTTTATTTATTTTATTTATTTTATTTATTTTATTTATTTTATTTATTTTATTTATTTTATTTATTTTATTTATTTTATTTATTTTATTTATTTTATTTATTTTATTTATTTTATTTATTTTATTTATTTTATTTATTTTATTTATTTTATTTATTTTATTTATTTTATTTATTTTATTTATTTTATTTATTTTATTTATTTTATTTATTTTATTTATTTTATTTATTTTATTTATTTTATTTATTTTATTTATTTTATTTATTTTATTTATTTTATTTATTTTATTTATTTTATTTATTTTATTTATTTTATTTATTTTATTTATTTTATTTATTTTATTTATTTTATTTATTTTATTTATTTTATTTATTTTATTTATTTTATTTATTTTATTTATTTTATTTATTTTATTTATTTTATTTATTTTAGAGAAAGTTGACAGCAAATCAGAGATTACAAAATAATATAATAATAATATGTTATTTATGCCAATTATGAACTTTCCACTGATGATAGTAATAAAGTGTGAACATTGTAAGGGTATTTTCTTAGTTTAATTTTTAGTTACAAAATATAAAAAAGGGGGGGGGGGGAGAGGAATATAGGAATAGGATTAAGAGGCAACGGACGGGAATATACATATATAGGGATTGGACTTTCTAGTTTGAGTCATGTTGCTTGGTGAGTTTTCGTTTTATGTCACGTAAAGTTGAGTTAAAAATGTCAATGTGGTAATAATTTAAGTTAAATGAGTGTGTGGATCTGTAGATAAATGAGTTCTGTTTGGAGTTGGTCTTGCAAAGAGGGAGATTAAAGGTAAGCGACTGCCTGCTGTTGCGATTTGGAACATGGAATGATAGGCATTGAAAAAGATCAGGACAATCGATTAAGTTATGTGTAATTTTAAATAACATTACCGAATCTGCTATATTTCTTCGGCAATTTAACGTTTGTATTTTGAAGAACTTTGCAGAGTCTTCATTACTAACATGAGATCGAAAAGAGCGGAAATTGTGATACCTTAAAAATCTATTTATTATATTATTATGGGCTAGTTATTGCAAAGAACTTTAGTAATTACAGAGCTACAATGGAACTTTTACAGTGCTAAAAAATTAACTTCGAATTTTGATGAATTGTTCAAATTCTGTGAAACAACTGGCTCTGAGAGCTAAAAGCTGCAGCTGAATTTGACTCTTTTTGAATGGAATAGAGATTTTTATTCTGCTTTCATTTCCAAGCGAATTTATGCGATGAATTAAATGCAAAATCCCTTTCACTACGACTAGTTATTTAATTTTCATTTGAAAGCCTTTTAACTTACCTACTGTATCCTACCCTCTGCTAGGGCCGTTTTGTTGGAGATTCTATGTTGCTAAGCATTGACTAGCTTCTGTTCTGGAAATCTTTTCAAGCCGTACGATATTTTGGTAGTCTGATTTTGTACGAAGAAGATAATGAAATAGTCACGTAGCTTAGTACTACAAACAGACATAAAACTTGACGATGTCCATTACAAATTACACACCGTAAAGAAGTTTACAATTTTGTCCACTTTATTCAAATTATTTTAGAGCCACCATAACTTCTAACGAAGGTTCTAGATACCTCTACCCCCATAATACAATGGTTTATGAATGGGTTGTATTTGTCAGAGCCTACGCTTGGGTCAGTAAAATATTAAGCTCTTCACTTTCAAAAACGTTGCTGACCGCTGGTTTATGACACTGTTGTGGACAAGTGGGCCCTCAAAATGCTTATCATGCTTGTTTTGTGTTTATTCGCAGAGCTCCTTTCCATTATTTGTGTGCTCATAAAACCTTTCCCTTTTTTGTAAGTGGTAAATATATTTAATTTATTTGCATAATTTAGTGAGACAACAAACGCTTAGATTAATGATTGATTTTACTACGATGAAGAATTTTTTTTTACATTAACTTTACACAGGAGGCCCTCAGGAAAATAATTTCCCTCAATGAATATGACATCTTTGGGAATGCCATGTGGAAGATGTTTTTTAATGAAATTAAGAAGATCTGACAAGGAAAAAGTTATGAGGTTTGGGTAAGAATTTGAGGTCAGTTTGTCCAATGAGGAACTTATGAATCCATTCCTCACACTACGGTGCAAGGCGATGGGTCGAAAGAGACCTGCTGGAGAGGTAAAAAGGTCTGCCTCAACCATTCTCTCCAAATCCGGCCCCCACACAGCAGGTGAGTAAGCGCATCCGCCGCCAAGACCTAGACAAAGTCACCAAACAAAGCGAACCACTAGGGGTGATCTATGGCAGAGGTGATCCAATAAATGGAGCCGGGGCGGCGGAACCCATACCCGCCTCCCAAATTAATAGGTATACGAAATGGACTACACCCATGGCTGATATAGCAAAAGCTTTTGAACGGAAAGCTTTTTTTAAGTAATGAAATTTGCATAGCATTTTATAGATCTAAGCCAATATTTTAATTTTTTTATAATGTAAAAATTCGTTTAGCTAAGGAGCTTCCTGGTGTTTAGTGACAAGCTAGTCCTCTGATAAATTCACGTCGAATAAAAATAATTATTATCTACAATCCCTTCAATTTTTTCCTTTCGTACGGTCATTTATTCTTTGTTGTTCTGAAACCAAACCAATAATATGAATCTTACGTATCGATGTTCCGAGTTCCATTTACAATTAAATCTGGAAGGATATCTTTTTATTCTCTATTCTGCAAAATAATTTTTATATTAATCTTTTATTTATATTATTCATTACTGCACTTTATACAACTCTGCTTTACATTCGTTTCCTCCCAGGTAATCGAAATTCGGGAGCGTCTCTGCCATATTTTATTATTTATTCTAACAAACAAATCTATTTATAATATTGTCATATTTTCCGAGAATAATCCTCAATAATGTTTAATTTAATATTATTTACCTAACATGGTTAAAATTTTCTAAATAAATCTCTTAATTTTATTAAAGTACTCAGCAAATAACACAGAATTAAATTATTAACTAATTTTCATTTAAACAGAGTCATTTATAAATTATCCATTATAAATAATATAACATATACAGTATATGGCTGCGTAATATATGAGAGTGGACCGGCATTAGAAGTGTGGAGGAGCTATTCCGGGCAGCGCAAGACAGAGAGACATTCTCAAGAGTGATCGCCAACGTCGGGGGGACCTGGATACGGCACACAAAGAAGAAGATACAGTATACTTGAGGCACGTTCTTTCAAGAAAGAGACTTTTTTCGGCCTTGTGTAAGAACAAAATTCAGAAGTGGAACATTGCTTGGTTTGGCTTTAGTCGTGTTTGGCAGCCAGATCAAAATGGACAGGTATTTCCTCATCTTCCCCTACTTCATCTCCTTCTCACTACCTTCAGCCTCACATCATTCCTTAGATTGGAATGCCATAGTTTCATTGGCTCCAGATGGTTAGTAGCAGTTGGGACTCATGTGCGGTATACACATTAAAAATATATTACAACAAGTACACCCTCACAAAAGATGAACAAAAGGAGAAATTTTATCAAATATTTACGAATGTTTTATTAGTGCAATGTATTACATTTAGTCTACAAAATCCAAAATACAAATAAACGAACGAAAAAATCATAGACATCCAAATGACTAGACAAGCAGTTACGGGTGAGGGGTCAAACCAAACCATGGAGGGGGAAGAGGGGAAAGATGACTGTGATTCGTTATACAATCAATCTGACAGTAAATAGGCATCTCGCATTACAATATCACCATTTAGTTCTTAAAAGCAAAATCTGCTTTGAATGAATAGACCTTTTTACATGGGAGCGCGAATTGCTTGCCACGATAATAACATATTTGCTAAGGTCAAATGCTTGCCTCAAAAAGACTCGCCCCAATACACATTGCAATATTTTGTTGCCGTGTTTAGTTAAAACACTATTACAAATGTTTCATAATTTATTTACCCCTGTAACCACCGATGAGCACACTGGAGAACCGCCCACATTCGCTATGTGCACATTGATATGTAGATATATTGTATAGAATACGCTACTGTTTTGGCGTTGTATTTCGTTAAATGTATGGATGTTACCTTCTAGCTGTTCACGGCAAGAATGATGACGTCACACATTTTAGATTCAAGCGAGGCTCTATCCCCTCCCCATGGAGCGAGCCGGTTCCAAGGAGGTGCTTCAGCCGGCGCCATGTGGAGGGGGAAATAATACGTTTTTATCACTTAGGGCAGGTCCATGTATATTCATATGTCCGTGGAAAAAATACATAAACACGTCTATCTTACAAAAACTTTTTTTTATTATCTTTTTGAGATTCTCAGAAGGGATAGCAGAAACATCATTACGTCCGTCACTCCTAGACCCTTGACAACTAGATTACTACCCTCCCCTCATACCTCTTTCCTTCCCAGAATTTCCTCCTATTCCTTTCTTTAAAAATATCATCCACACAGCGTCTTCAGAGATGACATAGGCTCTGAGGAATTTTTTTTCTTGTGTGGAGCCAAAATGTAAAAAAAAAACACAAAAAAAACTATAGATCGCGTAATAATAATGGCGTTTTTGTATGTTTTAAATTGAGGAATAGAAAACAAAATACCTGTTATTATTTTGTTAAACTATTCTGCTTATATAAAAAAAAACAAATAGTTTAATGTAGGAGAAACCGCCGTACGTGTGGAAAATGTTTATGAAGTTTAGGTATCGCTCGCTTCCTGGTCCCAGGAATTTCATTTCCATCAGGGATGAATATTCAGCCGGGAATGGCAGAGGCGGGAGCCGTGAATATCAGTGGTAAATAGTTTTACTCCGGAGTCTCTTGGTGCAGATTCAATACCATTTACCCACTACTAGGCTACTTGCTGGGGCCCCGGCGGGAGGGAAGATCTCCCTTTCATCCCACGGAAATGGGTCCCCTACGGATATGAAATTTTATATCGGACGGTTTACCTTCTTCGCATTCTGCTTTATTTTTGCGACATGTTTTATGATTATTTTTGTTATATATTTAAAGGTGGTTTATTTAAAAAAAAACGTTATTTTTAAATTCTAAGAGCGACAAAAGGGTGCCAAATGGGTTCAAAATGACGCGAGGTGTTTTAAATTTTTCAAATATCTGATACGATCTTCTTCCTCCGGAATCACTTCAAAGTTTTGAAAATTTTCATTTCTGGTGTATATAAAAGTTATTATGAATCCTTTAAACCAATTTTTTTGTAATCTTCCATAGCAAATATATTTACGAAATTATTTACAAAAAGTGCCGAAATTTGAGAGTAAAAAAGATTTTGCTGGTATTTGAATACACTGCCTTGAGATAATTTAATTTATATTCATATGTTTTTTAAATAAATAAATCAAAATATTCCCTCTATTTTTTAACATTTTTTTTAAGATTGAACAATGGTGGGTTCTCTATTATGTGAAATTTCAAAGTCAATCGTGGGGAAGAAGATGTTGTCAAAATATTATTAAAAAAATTACATGATTTTATATTTAATACAACACCCTTTTTTCACTATTAGACAAATCAAAACAAGAATTTTTTTCCATACAGTCGTGACCCACCTTAATATACATTTTATCATAAGATTATTATTTTAATAGTTGTAAAATTATTTTATAATAAATATATGCTAGGTATAAAGAGTAATTATCGACAGTTCAAAAACGATAAAAAATGTTTATTTTTAATTTTTTAAATTTTATGAGTAAAATCTCAAATTATAATATTTAATTAAATGAACACAATATTAGCGAAACTTAATCGAAATCTGGAGACAGAAAAATCAGAAAAGATATTGGCTCCGCTGGGACTCGAACCCAGGACCTTTTGCTTACATGGCAACAAATCTGATTTTTGATCTGATTTTTCTGTCTACAGATTTCGATTGAGTTTGGCTAATATTGTGTTCATTTAATTAAATATTATAATTTGAGATTTTCCTCATAAAGTTTAAAAAATTAAAAATAAATATTCATCCTAGACTTGCAGAAAAAGTCAATAGATGTCGCGTATTAAAAATAAAATGGATAAAAATTTATCCAGACACTATCTAGTTTGCATTTAGTTCGAGTTGAATCTTGCAATCATATATAAAGATAGCAGACAATAATATGTGCGTTAAGAAGATGAAGATAATGTTGGTAGTTCTTAGTCGAAGTATGATACAGTTAAAAGTGACCGAATTAATATGGGTTCCGTAGCTCAATCGGTAGAGCTGTTGCCATGTAAGCAAAAGGTCCTGGGTTCGAGTCCCAGCGGAGCCAATATGTTTTCTGATTTTTCTGTCTCCAGATTTCGATTGAGTTTCGCTAATATTGTGTTCATTTAATTAAAGATAAAAAATGTTTTCATTATTTCAATTTTGGGAACAAAAATCTTTATATGGTATCAAGATAGCTTTCTGAATTCAGGTTTTTCATTAATTTAACGCCCAGCGCTTTACGTGATTGGTAGTACAATTTTTACATGACAGATAATTTGGAAACTTGAAAAAATAAAATTAGATAGAAGATGCACACAAATCAAAAAAGAAACAAAAATTGAAAAATACAGCGATTTGATAGGTTTACAAAAATACAAGATGTGTTTAGGAATAGTGTTGGAATAAATATTTTACATAATCCACAAAAACCAAGTTGAAATTAATGTCAACATCACCGAAGTACTGATTTCCCGTAGTGTGAAATCGTTATATCGGAGAGTGGGCAATGTAGTTACCCTTATAAATGCTGCAGTAGAATAGTGTATTTTGTCATGTTGTTACTCTGGGTATTCGTAAGTTTATGAGTTGCAGGAGTTCGCAAAAGTCGAACTCAGAGTTTAATAAAAAGGTTAAATCGTTTATTTTACGTCTGTCTTATAATGTATATTATATTAGGGGAAAAAATAATATTTTGGTAGTTTTTTACTCTTTATACCAACCATTTACCATGTGGTGATGTGTGAGAGGAATAATTGCAGTCTGTAATAAATTTAATTGTGTGGTCAGGTTAAGTAAATTGAATTGGAAGCAATACGTACAGTATAACACTGTTGGTTGAATAAATTGAGTGATGTCCAGCGTAGCTTGCTGTAGATGTGATCGCACCGAAAGAATAATGTTATAAAATGCTTGATTTCAGGTTCTGTTTAATCATCTTCACGCTGTTTACGATCATCACGACGGTGGCCGTGCTCCTCTCCGCGCCTCACATCATCGTCCAATAATAAACAATGAATGTGTGTGTTATAAGGTACGAGTACTCCAGGAAAGACAGAATACTGACCTCCAATCAATGCTTGGTTTCAGGTTCTGTTTAATCGTCTTCACGCTGTTCACAATCATCGCGACAGCTGCCGTGTTACTCTCCGCTCCACACATCACCGTTCAATAATAAATCATTCACATGGTTACACTATTCATAGGATAATCATGTGAATATCAAAAGTTTAGTCCGATTCCAAAAGTTTGGGGATGAACATTTCAACGTCTTAAAGATAAAATTAGTATTAAACGCACACCCCTTTAATGTAAATTGTTCGGTACGACAAACTGACTAAGAATGTTGGATGAGTGGAAAGGAAAGGATTTGAAGTTAGGAAGTGATATATAATTAAGTGAATAGTGATTTGGAAGCCTCATCAATTATAGGCCAGACATTGATCTGAAAAGGTTCCTTTATTTTCTGATAATACAATACTTACGTACGATATCTATTATAATGTAGATTTGAATCGACCAGTGACCGGCCCGAAGTGAAGTGATGGAATTACTATTTCATTTTAAGTATGGAAAACGGTTACCCGATTTAGTAATGTGCTTTCGCGATTACAGCCCTGGTTAGGGAAAAACACTCATTTCGGACCTAATGTAAAACAAAAGTTTGTGTGCTTCCAAAGCACGCTCATAGTCACTTTAAATAAAATAAAATAATAACAAATGACTAGTTATACATTCATTAAATTGAACTTAATTAAGTTTATATTAATTTGTTTGATTTGTGTCATCAAACAGTATTCGTAGGTAATAAGAATGATAAATGAATGATAAAGATTAATTCTGTTGCACTCACATTCATTATTTACACGGAAAGCGTACATAATAGAGTACAAGTTAAATATATGAATCTCATAACACTTCTGAATTAACCATTTGAGAACCAACCCGATTTGAATGCTGGAATTGAAATATCGTACTATTCTGATCGGCTTTATTCAGGGTATTATTTTATAATCCATTGCTTGCCATATTATACCACCCCATACATTTAGTTAATTCACACAGTAATTTTACAAGTGACGACTTCAATTACATAAAAGAAACATCCTTAATAGATATAAATACATAATGCCGGAACCGAAATTACTGTTCATTGTTGAGATTATTGTCGATATGGATTAAAATAATTAACACTTGTAAATCAGATACCAAAGAATACTTTTAATTGTGTTTCAGTCAGAACTTCGGTAAACATAATATATTTAATAAATGTATTTTTTGTAAATATAGATGTTATAAGAAAGAATCATATTTACCAACAATCTCGGAGCAGATTCTTGGATTAATTTGATGCAATGAATTCAATTAGTAATGATGTTGAGCGTGCTTTCGGGATTCATATAATGATTCGACTATTGATAGTTGCACGGTTCAGGAAAGTAATAATTTAATAGTGATTGTGTAACCATATTGAAAAAATACATATTATGTCTAGATTTTCCTAATATAAAAATAAATTTATCTTGTTCAATTGTTATTGTTTAAAAGCGTTTTATAATAAAAATAAAGTATGTGTTGTAAGGCATAAAATAAACTGAATTTTCAATCAGTAAGCTTTCAAAAACAAAAACGGACATTTATTACTTAATTTTTCTGTCCGTTAACCGATTTTTCAATAGTTTTGTTTTAATTACAGTTTTATATCGTGTGATTTTATTTTTATCGGCAGATTACTTTTGAGATTGTAAATTCAGTTTATTTTTGGATGCTATTAACATCCTAAACCATACACAATGTAAGGCGATTTCGCCTAAATTGGATTAATTACAATTTAACTAGAATAATTGGCTGTAAATTGTCATTATTAAACGTCTTTTCTAAGATAACCGTAGTCGTATATCTATAATACAAACTACTCGTAATTTCATTAATTAGAACTAGCTTCAATTTCCAATCTTCAACTTCTGAACGTGTCCTTAAGCGGGAGGGGAATAGGGGATAATCCGAAAGCATTAAGACGTGGAACCAAGAAATCGGGACTTACCTAGAAGTCCGGTAAGGGCGAGTTTTAGTGAATTTGTTTTATAATTAGGTAGTCTTTCATCTTGCATGTCATTTCACTTTAAGAACGCAATACTTCATCGATCACCAGCACGTGTAGATGACCCATCACTAGGCGTAATCTTTCTAGATATTTCCCGGTTAGAGCGTCTTGTGTTACATTATTTATTAACATCGAACCGTTAGTCGTGTTTTCTTTCTAAGAATAATGATTAATGATATTTGTTAAACTTTAACTATTCATTTTGTTGTGTGTTGCTTTAGAATAATAATTAGAGTGTCACATCCACTTTTCGATATCATTTAGTTATAGACCATTTGAGTCGGAGAATGCAGGTTAAGTGAAGACAATACTGAGTAGTAGATTTGTCGTCCAGGAAATCCATTTTACAAGCAATTTCATTAGCCATTTGCTTTTCTTTCATTATTGCCATGAACTAAACTTGGTTTGGTGGATAATGTTTCTTGTTGCAGGTAAATCTTTTCGTGCCAAATGCTGAAGAGACGGGAAAATCAGTGTCAAGTGAATTGTGTCAACCCTCTAATTACATACTTAATTAATATTTTATTAGATTATTACCTGGTACTTAAGCACCACAACGTATGTATGTATTTAAAATACTTCAAAAATAGAGAAATAACGAATCTATGTTGCGATCAAAAGAAAAATCTACCCGACCCTATTCCAGGCAGAAATTGAATTTCCAAATTTCATTGTATAATATATTTATAAACCGATCATCAGTTCAAATAACTTTAACTACTTTTTTACATAAAGCCAAGCATATACCTGTATGCGTCAACATTAATTTGTATCATCTATATTCAAAATTATTTGTTTTAAACTTTAACTAACACCTGATCTTGGTGACTTACAAGTAGAAGTTTTCCAAATAAGTTTGTAATTCTGAACTCTACACTGTGTTTATTTGAAATATCCTTCCCGATAAATGCTTTATTGATTTCAAGAATCTTATTGCATGCTCTCTTCTCTGTAAAATATATCATTCTTACTCTTATAAGGTTGCTGAGGCATCTCCATTTTTACTCTAATTGTCTAATTATATAGAATTTTATGCGATAACTACTACTACTTAACAAAATAATCAATATTTATTACTCTCGTACTTCTAAGCTACAATATATTATTAAAGTATCTACGGAAAGCCACGTCATTTCAGATAATATTGTGATTTTTAAATGAATTCTTTGTTTCCGAAAAGTTCTTTATAGCATTTGGTTTTATGTTTTATTGAGGAGATCATTATGAAAACTGATTTGTAATTAGGTAAGTAAAACAAAATCGAAATAGTAGGTTTACTTAAAAAAAAAAATATATATATACATATATGTCAGGATGAGAAAAATGCAGGAAATGGGAATGAATATCGCAGTGGTCAAATTATTTGTCCCGATTAAGTTTTTTTTAAGGCTTTCAGATAATTTATTTTACCCATTGTCTAGGTTTAAGGAATAGAAAATCATTTAGTTTAGGTAGAAAAATTCTAACACAAATTCAAAATAACAAGTTAAATAATTATATTTTAAACCGATGATAACTTTTTTACTATTATTGTCGCATAAAAAAACACAAATCGTAATGAATATAATTCATTATTTTAAATGAAATTTTAAAATAAAAATAAATGAAAAAACATAAAAACGCCCATGCCAGGGATTAAATCAACCTAAATATTTAATAAGTTACTAATTGGTCCACCAAGTGGAGTTTTTAAGATATTTAAACATTATTTGAAACAAATAATAATGACAAAACTTAATTAAAACAAACTGGTCTCTGTTGGCGTGTTTCAGGAATTGAAATCGAACCTCTTTTTGCATAAAAGTATATTTTTCTTATTCTGCGGAAAATAACTTCGTAATATTATATAATATAAAATCATCCCACCCTCTTTTCTCTCAATAATTCAGTTTTAAATCCCATCACTTGAACAAATGTATACATTTTTCTATGGCATCATCATTATCAACTAATATACTAATTCCAGTCAATTTGAAAACAAACAATCACAATATGTACTTATTTCCATCTCACCATAAAACAATAACAGAGTCCATAATAATATATTTTTTAAAGAGCGAAGAACCAAGTAATATAAACTCAAAAGAGCTTTTTAATGAATAATAATTATTTGAAAAATAAGTAATTTGTGTTGGAAATGTTAACTTATTTGTATTTATTTCATTGATACATTCGTTGAATTCGTTTTGATGATCAGTTTATTATTATTGGTGGTGATTTTGAAACATTGATTAACTTATGTTATTATTAATATATTCATTGTTTGATTTTTTTTATAAAATTATGTTAAATCTCACAGCTTTCGTTGTTTCAAAAATATGATTTTAGTTCAGTTGTGGACATTGCAAAATCTTCTTAATAATGCATTTTACAAAAACATGGAATAAAGAATAACACAAGAAATGTCTTATGTGCGTGTTTCGTGATCAAATTATTGGACTAAATTTCGGTCTATATTTATATACAAAACTCTTTTTCGCCACGATTACGAAATTCAAATTGGATGGCGATATGCAATTTCAGGCAAGTGTAAGAGAGACGACCGCGTGCTAAATGCTTTAGAACCAAAAGTTACCAAGTCAGTGTCACTTTTGTTTCCATCCAAATTTGTACGGCAGACATATGCAGGCAGTGTTATATTCTTTATTCTATGTTCACGAAGTAAAGTATTTCACTAATATCTGACAAACCACCCAAACGAGGAATAATGTAACAGAAAACAATAATTTTATACTGTTTTTACTGCGTTAATATTATTATGCTTTTCATTAAAATCACTAATAAATAATTTTCATCCAAAATATTTAATATTACGTGTACGAAACTCTTGACCAAAATTAATTTTGTTTTCAGAAAAACGTTATGTGGAATGAGTGATGCTCAATGTATGTAATGTCGATGTTTTAATTTAAATGAAAATAAGCTCAATTAGGTGTGCGAAAACATTGTTCAATTTATTATTATTCTATATAATATATTTATTACTTATACAACCTACAAATGGAAGGTCAGCTCATCTTATTTGAATTGAATTATATTTAATTTAAATAATAAAACATGGTATAAGATAACCATGGTCTGTATGGTTAGTGATTGAAATTGTAAATGCAAATCACGCTAGATTATCCTATGCAAGATATGTTTCAATGAGTACTTTTAACGACTGCAAATTAAAAGAATAATTGTGTATCTAATACAAGCTCCTATGGAGATTTTTATATTTAAATATATAAACAAAACACAGACTAAAACATTGTAAAAATAAAAATAACGGGTAAAATATGACATAAAAAATCTAGTATGTAGTATTTGGTTTGTATATTTAAAGCGATGAAATAAATAATTAAAAATTATTATACACCTTTGTTTTATTCTTGTACCAGATCGACTTTTTCACAAATAAATTTTATTATAGCATTTTCTCATTAGCTCCACGCCAGGAGCAGTGGCGGACTATGTAGGCAACTGCCTATCGATACTACGGTCCTGGCTACAGTGACTGGATTTTCTAAGGCAGTGGCCTATACTGCCTGGCAGGGCCGGCTTAAACATGTCGGGACCCTAGGCAATACTCGTCTCGGGGCCCTTTTACCCTAGGGGCCGGTGGCGGCTCGTGACTTTTGGGTGTGCTAAGGTGCTAATATTTAAAAAATATCATCATGGATGTTGTCGTAAGCGAAAAATATATATATATTTTTTTTTTTTCAAAAATCGGTGTTTTGTATGAAGATTTTTCAGGAAATCGGTGTGGCACACCGCCAAACTGAAACTTCCTGAAATTTTTCATACAAAAAACTGATTTTCAAAAAAAAAAAATCTTTTTTCGGCTACAACAACATCAATAATGCCATTTTTTTAATATCAGCACTATCACGCCCAAAAGTCACGAGCCGCCACTGTAGGGGACCCTACCCAATGCGGGGTTTTTCTAATGTGTTGTCAACTAGATAGAAAAAAATAGTGAGAAAAACGCGTTCAAAGTTTTGCTGAAGGATAATTTAACACACAAACTGTTTAAAACGGTTTCATATAAGGGTTTCACGATGCTGTATCTCCGTCAATTTTACGAATTTCCTTACAATATTTGGTGAAAGATTATTAACAAATACATCTTTTAGAAAATTAATTTTAAAAAGAAACAATTTTTTTTGTGTCCTGGTGTCCTGGTTAAAATGTGCTTAGTACCTATCTAAGAGGTGGTTTGGAGTTGGGAGGTCCCATACAAATACATATCATCCCATAGAGATAAAATAGGAATAAATAAATACAGCCTGTTTCGATAGCTATTGGAAATTGTTACTTCTTCCGCGGAGTCTGGAATCTCTACCTACCACTATTGGAACGAAAAGGATGAAGAGGAAAAAATGGGATGTTAACCGAAAACAAGATGATCCTACCTTGCTGGTGATGTCCCGGGGTCCCCACTCATGCACTAAAGAAAACTCCACGGTTGTAAACACGTATCTTGCGCGGATCCGGGTTTCGAATATAAAGCGACGAGACCAAAGTACTTGGCTGTCAGTACCGCGCAGGTGTTGAAATTGCACTGATTTCGCGGTTAAGAATCAATCTTGAACCGGTGACAGTGGAAAGATGGATATATGAGGATAGGTAAGTAAGACGGGAGGAAAACATGGGTGTAGGTACAAATATGCCCGAACACAGCCTGAACCGGTAATTTACAATTTTTAAAATAAAACTACTACTACTATCTTTCTAATGTCTATACAGTTTTAGTTTCAGTTTCACTTATGTACTGCACTTCGTATTTTTTTACTATCTTAGGTGCTTTGCTGAAGGTTATCTTATCATTACAGATAATTATAAAATAGATAAATTATTGAAAATATTCAGTGGCGGTCTAACGAGGGGCGGGGGGGGGGGGGAGGGGCGGCCTCTGATCCCCGGGGGTCTCCTTCAGCAAAACTTTAAATGCGTTTTTATCGAAACTTTTTAAACTCGTTTTTCAATCTGGTTGACAACATATAAAAAAAACAATTCATCCGCCTGTATGTACTTTTATTACATTTGTATTTACATTTGCATGTACCAAGTCTTAAACTAGAAGGGGGCCTTTTCTAAAAAAAATCCCTATGTGGTGCAATAGTGACTTGATTTTCTAACAGTTTAAGACTTGGTGCATGCAAATCGGTTCTATAGTTTTTCTAATAGGTTGAAAAACGTGTTCAAAGTTTTGCTGAATGATAAATTCAACGTACAAACTGTTTAAAACGGTTTAATATAAAATGGTGTATCTTCGTGAATTTTTCGAATTTACTTAAAACATTTTATGATAGCATTATTAATAAATGCATCTTTTAAAAAAGGAAATAAAAAATAAAAGTAAATAAATTTTAATGTGCCTTGGTGCCTTAATGCCTTGTGTAGGTTTTGATAAAGAGAACACGGAGGTGCTTGGAGGCCCCCCAGGACCAGCGGCCCATGTGAACTGAATAAAAATCTTGTAAAATTACATCAGCTTTTACTAGGGGGGGGGGGGGGCCTCATTCAGCTTTGCCGCCCCGGGCCTCTGACGGGCTTAGTCCGCCACTGGCAAGGAGGCCCTGAAATAACTTCTCTCAGGGCCTATTTCATCTTAAGGGATGCTGCGTGGATGATCTTTTTAAGAAAAGGACGGAGAGAAGTTCTGGGAAGGAAAATATATGGGGTTGGGTAAGAATCTAGGGGTGAGTATGTCCAGGAGTAATGGTCAATGAATCCATCCCTTCGACTGCGGTGTCAAAGGTCTCCCTCAATCAGTCTCGATCCGGCCCGCCTTGCAGATGGTGGGCAGACGCAGAAGATCTAAACCATAGGTTCTCAACGTGAGTGATAACGCCCCCCCTATGGGTGTTTCAAACTTTCACGGGGGCGGTAGAAGACCAAGAGAAACCCATCCCACCCTATCCCATCCCGCCCCATCCTGTCCCATTACGCCCCCCCCCCCCCCCCATTGTGATAAATATTATAATTGTGACTATTTCAGATTCACGGCGATAGATGGTAAGTAAAAGCAGTGAGGGGCGCTAGAAAAAAATATTCTCCAAGTGGGCGGTGAGCAAAAAAAGGTTAAGAATCTATGATCTAGACCAGGGGTGGGGAACCTGCGGCCTGCGAAGCTTTTTGATGCGGCCTATATAAAGTTATAACATAGCTGACAGGTACGTGCTTACGTATGCACCTAAGTTACTAGAAATTAGTTTAGACACAAATAAATTGATCCGACATCTAATGTTGCAGTCAATAAATTTGCTGAAACGTGCAGGAAAACCATTCACGTGTTCTGAGTAAAATATAATTTAAGCTGGTGGAGCTACGTTAAAACCACTCTTGAGTTCATAATGCAAATTTCAGTTGCGGATTAATCAGCTGACTCATTTCGAATAAAACCATCCATGTGTCCCTAGTGCAAAAATTGAAAAAAAACCATTTTCGGGTTCTGGGTTTAGAATTTGGATTCGATTTCAATTAATGCTGGGATTCGCATGCAGATTCACAAGGTAAAACCAGTTTCATGTTCCGAATAATTTGTCAAAAAACCAGTTGGGGATAAGTCTGCTAACGCATATCGAAGAAAACCTTTCTATTGTTTCGATTGATGTTAAAATTTTATTTCAAACCATATGCTGCAAAATTCGTAATGCATAGAAAAACCAAACGCATATTACGGGAGTAATACTAATTAAAGCTGGGGGCTAGTATGTATCACTCCTTAAAACCAGTTTTGTGCTCAGAATCTTACAATTAAATTCCAGTTGTGGATTCATCTGCTGCCCGCTTCAAATAAAACCATTCTAAAATTCATGTAATAATAATAAGTCGTAAAATTGTAGTTATAAAATTCTAATTGCAGACTATGTAAGTGCTGCCAGAATCAATTGAAAACCATTTTCATGTTCTAGTTTAGTTGTAATTCCTCGCATACAGACATACGTTTAAAAATAAAATTTAAAACAGTTTTAATTTCAGAATATAACGATAAGTTAAATAACAAGTTGCAGATTCATCAAAGGAAGCCGTTCTCATGTACCGAGTGAAGCTTTACATTTGAGTTGCTGAGTTGCACTCCATAATTTTAAGAAATTGACCGTCCCGTGCCTAACTATTATTTAAGCTTGTGGACTCTTACGCAGAATCAATTTTGTTCCAAACACAAAGTGAAAATTAAAAATGCGAAATATAAAATAATTCAGGCGCAATTTAAGGGGGACCGGACAACTCAGAATCATGCAATTTCAACACCTTTAAAAAGTCAGTAAATTTTTCGGTTAAATCGTAAGCGTAATAGGTAATGGCCTATTGTGTGGATTTTCTACTCCTTATGCGGGTTTATTAAAAAAATTGCTCGATCCTATTGGGGAAGATGCGTTCAGGATCACTTTGGAGGAAGGTGGGTGGCCATAATAATTAATCATAAACACAATGTGCGGATATTTTTGTACATCAAAAATATCACATCGACGATCTGCAGGTGGAATCACGTAAATTGTTGCGCAATCTACGATTTAGGTGGCCGTTAGACGGCAGTATTTATTTCATACTTTATACAAAAAAAAATTAAGAGACGGAAGAAAGGAGAGGAACTTTTGGAAAGGAAAAAGGTATGAGGGACGGGTAGGAATCTGAAGGTCAGTGCATCCAGGAGTAACGTATGAATTCATTTAATGGCATCCGCCGCCAAGACATGGACAAACCTCACTCTATGAACCCATGCACTCCTGTTAAGTCATCAGACATAGCGACCCACTTGGGGGTGACCTATGACAGAGGTGTTGGTTATCCAATTAATAGTTCTGGGGCGGCGCCACGCCTCGCAAATTGAAAATTAGTGTTTTAATTCAAATTCGCTTTACTTCACCACTTTGAAAACCAATTTACTACAATAAAAGAAGGTATAGGTACTAGTCCCAGGGAGAGATTGTATGCACTTCATTAATCATACTCTGATAGACATTTCGCTAACGTATGTTTCTTTCGAATTGCAAAACTATTAGGTATTGACGTACATAAAATCAAGCAAAAAAAATCAAATGCTTTATTATAAACGCACACCATGGTACTAAAAATCGCACAGGATGCGATAGATACTTATTATTTTTTTATTTTTTTTTTATTATAAATAAAAGTACCCAGCGATGTCTGTCTGTCTGTCTGTTCGCGATAAACTCGAAAGCTACTGAACGGATTTTCATGCGGTTTTCACCAATAGATAGATTGTTTTGTGAGGAAGGTTTAAGTATGTAATTTGTCAAGGATTTGTGTAAATTGGTTGAAACATAACGATAATTGGTAGAAGTGTCGGAAAAGTCAAGCCGCCTGGTAGCTTTCATTGAAAACGCTGCCCTAATCCTTTTGAAATATAACAAAACAATGCATGGTGGGATATTCCTCTTTTATAGATCTACAAAAAAGTCCGCGAAGGCATATATCTATCTTTTATGGATAGCTTACTGTACCTATTCAATCTTCTAAAAAAATGGTCAAGTACATAATGGTTAAGCAGCTGACCGGCAATCAGAAGGACACGGGTTCAAGTCCCGTTGGCGGCAAGTATCTTTTCTCGGAAGATTTTTCAATGTTGATGAGTGTTTCAGGCTGATAATTATTGCTTATAATAATGGTTACCCTTTGTGCTATGCATAAAAATCTTGTCTAAACGTTAGTTTATAAATTAAAAATAATAATTGAAAAGTTATTTAGACGGATACAGTATTAATCCTTATTAACTTAAAAACGTTAGTTACCACAAGCATTTCATGCACATTATTATAATCTTTCACACCATCTCTATCTCTACATCTCTACATATAAAGTCCCCCGCGTCTTCTGTCTGTATGTCTGTCTGTCTGTTCGCGATAAACTCGAAAAATACTGAACGTATTTTCATGTGGTTTTCACCAATAGATAGAGTGTTTCGTGAGGAAGGTTTAGGTATAGACGGATACAGTATTAATCCTTATTAACTTAAATACGTTAGTTACCCCAAGCATTTCATGCACATTATTATAATCTTTCACACCATCTCTAAGTATTATAAATTAAAGTCCTCCGCGGCATCACTCTGTCTCTTTGCAATAAACTCAAAAATGGCGGTGGTTATAAAGGTTGGACAACCATCCAGTAGTTGGGTTTTATTAGCCACAGCAACGCGAGGCCGGGTCAGCTAGTTATTACATATTAATATGTTAATAATTTTAGGGTAAAAGTAATACAATATTATCGTTATGAGGGAACTTTGAACTTATTATTGGATTTGTAATACTTAGAATTCAAAAGTCATGTATACCCTTTGAATATTGGAATTTTAAGAACACTTTAAAATATAATGTAACTACCTACCTCTTGTTATTTTGTGCAAACGTTTTTAAAGAAAAACAAAGGCAACCGTCTAACTGTGCCAGTGTCATTTCATTCCTCTTTACAAAATTAATCATTTTATATAGATAATAGTTTTAAAATCGTATTGTAAATTAGTGCAATATAGTTTTAACTTGTATATTTGTTTCCTCAGTAAGTATTTGTGTTATGTAATTGGTTCTTTGGAGCAGTTAAGGTAAGATTTTTTATTTTTTATTTGTGTCCTTTAGATTTACCTATTCGAAAATGGATCAAGAAAAACCATCTGATCCCCCAGATGATGGTTTGCTATCTGAATCGTCGGGTGTTACGAAAAAAATGATCGCGGTTAATATTCCGGAGGCTTCGGACTTCGTAACTATTACGTCAAAAAAAAGAAAAATTGCTAAACCAGCAGATAATAGAAATGAAACAGATTTTGAACAGATACATCGAAAAACACCCTCCACGCAAAACGACTCCCTTCAAAATAATTCTGTTTTACAGGACGTAATTCCATCCACTTCTTCCTCGATTTCAAACCTAAGTCCAGCAAGCCCTTCCACCACACCCGCCCCACTGGTAAACAATACTCCTTTACAGATGTCACGTCTGTGTAATAATCTTGACAGACCACCTTACATTACACACGTGACTAAAATTTCGAAGGATGAAAAACAATCAAATTTATACGATGTAGACTTTGGACATTTTATGTTTAAAAATAAAATTCACCCTGTCTGGAATGGAGTGAAGTCGGTTAGCCGGAACCGTCTTTCGGTTGAATTCAAGACAGCGGCTGAGGCCAATAGCTTTGTGAAATCTGATGTTGCCAAAAAAAACTTGTACAAAGTTTTCATACCTACATATCAGGTTACAAGGCTAGGGGTCACAAAAGGGATCCCACCGCACTGGTCGATAGAGGACATCCTGGAGAACATTACTGTTCCTCAAGGTTTTGGAAAAGTTTTAAAAGCGCGTCGTCTAAATTATAGGTTTAATACGGGAAACTCTGTAGAATGGAGACCCTCCCAATCCATTGTCCTAACTTTTGACAGCAAAGACCTTCCACAAAATGTTACTATGTTTAACGTCTCTCTACCAGTAGAGCTCTAAATTCAAATCCAGGTGCTGGATTCTCCTCCACTTCAAAGAATAGTAAACAAGGGTTTACGTCAGGGCTCCGCCCTTAGTCCCATCTTGTAAAATACTTCAGTATGCGGATGATCTTTTTATATATATTTCAGGACGAATTATTTCTATTCTGGAGGAATTGATTAACATTTGCATGAAAAACCTTGACACCTGGTTAACAAATCACGCCTTAGAAATTTCTCCTTCCAAAAGCAATGCTATCGTCTTTTCCAGAAAACGTGTAACTCCGCGTGTAACAGTCCAAATTAATAATTTAATTCTCCCTACGCAGGTACAGATAAGATTTCTTGGGGTAATTTTAGACTCTAAGTTAACATGGAACCCGTATGTTAATTTAATCATTAGCAAATGTCAAGCTGGCCTCAACGCTTTACGTGCCGTTTCACGGGTCTGGTGGGGAAGTCACCCATTCACCCAAAAACTTTTTTATAACGCATATTTTAGGAGTCATTTGGATTACGCGTCATTCCTCATCGAACCCACTTCTAAAAAGAACCTCGCGAGGTTGGACCGTATCCAATTTCAAAGTTTAAGATTGATTATCGGAGCAATGCGTTCTTCCCCAATTAACGCTTTACAAGTAGAGGCTGTGGAGGCTCCTCTTTATTTCAGAAGACAGTTCTTGGCTGACAAGTTTTTATTTTTATTTAAATGCTTCAGACTCTCTTATCACCCACTGAAAGACAAAATTACTGCACTCACTGCTCAAGTGAAATCACTTCCATATTGGAGGAACAAATCAATCCCTCTTCTTGTTAAAAGCCTCCATACGTACAGTTCGTATAAGCCCCTCTTAAATCCATCAGACAGACTTCCTTTATATGCCAAATCCTTTCGTATTCATTTGTGTAAACCAAATATTCTTTTTTCTCTCGGCATAATTAACAATCACGAAGCTCCAAGAAAACTTATCCAAATTTTAAATTCTAAATATTCCAACTGGAAAATTATTTACACAGATGGTTCCAAGTCTCCCTTATCAAACCATGTGAGAGCGGCATTCCACTGCCCATCAACTCAAGTCGATAGAAAAATTAAACTTCCAAAAGAGGCTTCCGTTTTCGCTGCTGAATGTATAGCCATTTTTGAATCCCTCAAATACATTGACGATGATCACATTGGAAACTTCTTAATTCTCTCCGATTCCCTGAGTGGACTTCAAAAATTAAACTCTTCCCCCTTCCATTACCCAGAAAGCGATTTCTGTGTTGGAGTTCGTACTTTAATTCATAAATTAACCGACTCTGACAAAGAAATCGTCTTGGTTTAGAAACCTAGTCACTGCGGTATCCCTGGAAATGAAAAGGCCGATTCATTGGCGAAAGATGCCATTATTTCGGGGGATATTTTATATAAATTTTTAAACACCGATGACATTTTCATAAAATTGAAGGAAAACATGATTTCCACATGGCAGAATCATTGGGAAAAATCTAGTCAATCAAAAGGATATAACTTTTTCATAATTCAGCCAACGATTCCTTCAAATCCGTGGTTTTCCAGACTTTCTTTTAACAAATTCTCGACATCCTCCATTTGCCGCATGCGGATAAGACATTGTTGCCACAATGTTCACCTGACAAAAATTCATGTTAAGAATTCTGTGATGTGTGAATGTCGTCTTGGTGAAGAGGATCTCAATCATATTTTTTTCAGTTGCTCTTTAAATAATTCATACAAAAATTTCATCCCTCACCTAATCAGTTTTGGCATATTGCCTCCCTACAACATTGCATGCCTGTTATCTTCTGTGAACAAACGCGTGTATAAAATCTTGGCTAATTTCCTGAATATTAACAGCATCAATTTGTAACTGTAAGTTAAGTTTCATGTATTTTTTTTAATAAATTGTGTCAGCATATCTTTTAATTTCCTTGTTATGTTTAATTAAAATCATCTCTTATTGTAATAATTTTGGGTATTATTATTTGTATAGTATTATTATATAATGTAGATAGGTTCTTGTTATTAAAACTAAATTAGTTAATATTAACCAAAAATTACACTCACAAAAGAATTCACTTGACACTGGCCAGAACACTCCTTTGGGGTGAAAAGTCATTAACAAAAAAAAAAAAACGTTATTTAACGATTTTTTGTTTATTATTTGTAAAATGCTACTAATATATTTTATTTTTATTTTGATACAGGCTTACGTTTATTATTTATTATTCATCATTAGTTAGATTCACATTTTCGACTGAACAAGTAAAAATTGTGTGCTTGTAATTAAATAAAATTCTAGTACAAACTTGCGTTTTTATTTCGATTCCACAAATTTACGTACAAATTATCCATCTAGGTATCATCGTCGATGTTGGTGGTCATTGTTATAAAATTCCCCCCCCCCCCCCCCCTAATTAAATAATTTTGTTTTTCTTCGTTCGTAGACTCTGCAACGTAAGCTCTGTACCTCCGTCGATCGTGCTTCTCTCCCCTTCATTTCTTTTGCAGCGCCTCGACACCCCTTTACGTGATACGTTTTAGGTATAAGTGGCGAGATGCTCTCAATTAATCAATTTGTAATTAACCCCATAACGTTGTGTAAATTTTTTGTTTTAATATGGTTAATCCAATTTAATTAATAATTTGTTTGTGGTAAGCCCTTTGTTCTTTTAGGTATGGCGTGTTATAATTCGCAAAGACCTGATTTACAATGACTGACTCTACCTAACGTGAAAATAACTAATTCTACTCTTCGTTTAGCTTCCTCCCCTAATAACGTCCGTTCTATACTTATGTTTGTTGATGATTATTTTTCTTGAATTAATCCGCGTCATCCTTCCTAGTACCTAGTAAATAAATATACATTCGTACAGTGAATTGGGAAGATCCTACCTTTGGTGTAACGCTGCGTATCCTCGAATATAAAATAATTGGACATTTGTACTCTAGTTACCGATTTTAAATCAAAATTCAAAAAGTTAGTTAGTTTTGGGTTTGAGTAGGTATTTTTGCGAGAATACTGGGGATTAACATGAAACAGAATATATGTCTAGCTACAATTGGGCCCCTCCATTTTCGCAACTGAATTGGTGAGGTTCAATTAAAACCGCCCGGTCAGATCCCAATTCCAACTCCTCCAGTGAATATTTTGAAGGTCGCAAGTGACAAATGAAAAATCGGCATGTTTTGCTTCCTGTCGGGAAAGGGTTTGATGTGTGTTTCCGGTTTGTAGGGTGATAGTGGGAGTGTTCTCAACCAATACGCCGCCAAATTATAAGGGTGATAATGCTGATGCTGGTCATCTCATATCGTCTGATATGGGGAACTGCTTCGATTTATTGCGGGATAACCGATGTCTGAACATATTCAAGAATGCTTGGGTGGCACGAGGTTTTACATCATGTCATCCTCCTCCGAATTGATGTTAATTGATGTAAGGTCATCTCGTATCGTTTGGTATGAGGATCTGCTCCGATTTATGGTATGATAGCCGATGTCCGGAAGTATTCAGGAATGCGTGGGTGGCACGAGGTTTTAGATAGTGACATCCTCTCCCGAATTGATGATGATGCTGTAGAAGCCCTTCAGCATGTCGATGACTAGAGTTCCATTCACTCCTATAGCATCGAACATGAACATTAAACTGAAGTGGATTAGATAAACGGCAATGTCAGGAGATCGGTGGGGCAGCTCTCTCCTCTGATTTTGTGAAGTTTGAATTTACTTACATAAGATGGATTTTGATGTCACCGATCCTCGCCTCTGCAGTCACGCAGCTTCTCAACAGTCCCGTTCTCCGTCCAGCTTACCGCCTCAAACCAGTAGAAATAATGCTTACGTTTTCCTAGGCACGTTACAGAAACATGGATCAGCCTTCAGTTACGGTGGACATCGGTATTTGATTTGAATAAAAATACCTCCCTTGCATGACGGAATACCTAAAAATACCTCCATCGCATGACGGAAGCAGGCGTGATGGGAGACGGTACTGCAAGGTAATGCCACGGGCATCCGCCCTATGATAGGTGATATCCCAAGCTCATCTCAAATATCAGCTCGAAGAAGGAATGTCAAGCTCGGCTTCCAGGGTGCTGGGTCCAGGAATGAATGGCACCAGGTCGTGATTCTGGCCTCCATTCCCTCTATTTCCCCTGCTACATTTTCGTCCAAAGTACATTCCCATCCTGATGCTGAATGATCCCTAATTCTAATTTTGAGGAAGTTTAAAATATATATGAACCGCCGATCGATTGCCAAAACGACTCCATACATCGTGTTCCCATCGTTCCGCTGACAAGGTGACTCCCCACGAGTGCAACCAAAGGGTAGTGAAGCCAACGCGAATTTTGTCACTTCTTTTCGTTCATGACGAAGGCAGCCTGGCCAGATCGTTATCTCTGTCCTGTATTAAATTAACCTCCCGCGACAGCGACTTTTATCAGCTGATACCTCTGAAGGAGGCTGAAGGGGGGATAGGTGGGTGCACGCCCTTTGCTTTCCAGATGGCTCCCAATGCCTTTATGACGATACATGTGATAGCATATACGTCGACATCATGAAAGGGCACCTGCCTCGCTTTCAACTGTATCGGGTCTGTTCAGAAACACAGGTTTCCTAGCCTCCATCACAAAGGATTCCAATTTAATTGAACCAAGTTCGTATCATCGCTTGCTTCGCCTCCATATTTGAGAAATAGTGTAGCCTTTTTGCATATCGTTCATTTCGCCCACAGATCGTAACTGCATAAAGTGTAACCTATAATCATGGAATAGGGAAGCTTGAAAATTCCTTCAGCAATCACCAGCGACGTAACTCGTAATTGGGTAGAGCGCGTCGCGCGTGGAGTATGAATACCTACTGACGGTCTCGTTTAACCGCAAATACTAAGGATTTAAGCTAAACTGTACATCAAAGCAGAAATCAAAGGCAAACTTAAATAAAACGTTTTTAAGAGTATAATGATAGCTGAATTGAAATAAACGTTGACTCAAATTGGTTGCACCCGCGATGTGATGTAAGAATCGCGGGTGCAACTCTTTGACAACTACCCTTATTGTGTGATTTATAATATATTTTTTTTGTTTTGTCGTGCCTTTAATAATAATTTATGTATTACTAATATGTATCTTTTCCCAGCATATCACTATGGAGAGAAACCAAACAATGGCCCCGAGTCCCGGGCGGCCCTTAAATGGGCCAGGGGTGCGAAGAATCTCCCGGCTCAAAATAGTAAATTCAAAAATAAGATTAGGAACATGGAATGTTAGAAGTTTATACAGCGGTAAATTGGATAATACGATACAGGAAATGGAAAGATTAAAAGTAGATATCCTTGGAATTAGTGAACTGAGATGGACTAGCAGCGGCATAGACCAACATGAGAAGGGAAATCTATACTACTCAGGAAGTGACCCACAGGATAGAAACCGTCGAAACGGAGTTGCTATATTTGTCATGGAGAAGTATGTAAAATTTGTTAAGAATTTTGTACCCATCTCGGACAGAATAATATTATTACAATTACACTGTCAACCCATCAACATTAATATTATTCAAGTGTACGCACCAACAGCGGAAGTGAGATATGATGGTGATGTGGAATCTTTTTATGACTCACTAGCCAGTACATTGCAAAGTCTGAAAGGAGGAGAAGTCAATTTTGTCATTGGAGATTTAAATGCCAAAATTGGTGAAGGTCGCCGCTCTCATATAATTGGTGAATATGGCTTAGGCATAAGCAATCAAAGAGGTGATAGACTATATGAATTCTGCCAGGATAAAAATATGGTTGTATTAAATACCTGTTTTAAACTCCCGAAAAGAAGGCTTTATACATGGAGATCACCTCAGGATGGAACAATCTATGATATTGTCAGGAACCAAATAGACTATGTGTTAGTAGACCATAGATTCAGGAACTCTGTAAAGAGAGTCACCACGTACCCTGGTGCGGACATTGGTTCTGTCCATGTTTTGTTAGCTGCCGATATTGTTTTATGCTTAAAACAAATAAAAAAGCCCAAAAACAAAATTAAAATGGATATCTCGAAACTCCACGAAGAAGTGGTCAGAAATAAGGTATCTCAGACTTTGAACGATAAAATTAAGCTACTCCCTTGTGATCCATCTATAAAAATACAAACACAATGGGATAACCTTAAGTGAGTTATACGTGAAACCTGTGATACAAATTTGAAAGCTGATAAGCAAATTAGAAAAAAGAATTGGATGACTGACCACATCTTGAACTTAATGGATGGGAGACGTAAACACAAACATAATGAGACACAATATAAAAACTTACAAAGAACGATTAGACGTGAATTTAAAAAAGCCAAAGAAGAATGGATGAAGTCACAGTGTGAAGAACTAGAGTCGTACAGTCGTAGTCACAATGCATTCAAACTTCACAAAAAATTGAAGGAAACTACGGGCACTTCTAGAAGAATTACTCCATCATGTTTAGTTGACGATTCCAATAAATTAATATTGGATGAAAAAGATATTTTACAAACATGGGAAAAGTATATTCATGATACATTCAAAGATATTACACAGAATATTAATATTCCTAATGATCAATTGCATGCACCATCGATTTTAAAATCAGAAATTCTTCATGCGATAAAGACTTCAGACAATAGAAAAGCGTGCGGACCAGACGATATTCCAGTTGAGGTTTTGAAGCTCTTTAATGATGAAAATGTTGACTACCTGTTGAGGTTATTTAACCTACATATGACACAGGGAATATACCCCAAGATTGGCTAAAATCCACCTTCGTGACATTGCCTAAAAAACAATACCCTAAGAAGTGCAGTGACTATCGATTAATAAGCCTGATGAGTCATGTCCTTAAATTATTCCTAAAAATAATACATGCCAGGATACGCAATAAGTGCGAGCAGGACTTGGATGACACGCAGTTTGGCTTCAGAAATGCGTTCGGGACGCGTGAAGCATTATTGTCTATCGACGTACTATTGCAAAAGTGTCGTGACCAAAGAAAGGAAGTCTTTGCCTGTTTTATTGACTACGAAAAGGCATTTGACAGGGTAAAACATGCTGAGCTAATGAAAATGCTTGCGGATTGTAACGTTGACACCAAAGACCAGAATTTCATTAAAAACCTGTATTGGTTCCAAACAGCAGAAATAAGACATAGGAATGAGAGATCTAATGCAATTGCCATTCAGCGTGGAGTACGACAAGGCTGTATCCTATATTGTTTAATCTCTATTCCAACTATGTCTTTAAAAGAGCCCTAAGTAATAATGAGAAGGGTCTGAAGATCAACGGAATTGTCATTAATAACATAAGGTACGCAGATGATACTGTATTACTAGCTGACTGTATCGATGACATCCAAGACCTATTAAATCTTGTTAATAATGCTGGTGAGCAACTGGGCCTAACAATCAACGTCAATAAAACTAAATGGATGACATTTGGACGACTAGATCACTCTGAATCAGTGATACAGTTAAATGGTTGCAATGTCGAAAAGGCGGAAAGATTTAGATACCTCGGCAGTATTCTCACGGAGACTCTTGACCCAGATGTGGAGGTTAGATGCAGAATTGAAGCAGCAAGAACTGCGTTCATTAAAATGAAATCCCTCTTCTGCACTGACAATATCAGTTTAAAACTAAGGCAGAGAATGCTAAAATGTTATGTGTGGTCGGTCTTGCTCTATGAATGTGAAACATGGACCTTGAAAGTAAATACCATGAACAGGTTAGAGGCTTTTGAAATGTGGCTTCACCGGAGAATGCTCAAGGTCCCATGGACCGACATGATCACCAACACAGAAATTCTCAGGCGGGCTACAGCAGATAGAGAACTGCTAACATTAATAAAAATCAGGAAAATTTCATATCTGAGTCATATACTTCGAGGGGAGAAGTATCACTTGCTCCATTTGATATTGAAAGGCAAGATAGAGGGTCGCCGAGGGCCTGGTAGGAGACAAATGTCTTGGCTGCGTAATATACGAGAGTGGACCGGCATTAGAAGTGTGGAGGAGCTATTCCGGGCAGCGCAAGACAGAGAGACATTCTCAAGAGTGATCGCCAACGTCGGGGTACCTGATACGGCACACAAAGAAGAAGAAGAACATGTATTAATAATAATATGTGTATGATTTATCTGGTGATTTATATTTAATAGGTGAGTTTTTATTATATTCCGCTTTTTTATAGAAATTCTATGATTTGCACGCAATATCTCTGAAACATCTTCTTTATATTAAAAACAGATAAGTTAAAAAAAATGGTCACGTTGGATGATAAATGGGAAGGGCTGAAAAATAAATCAGGCATTCAATCAAAACACTTCTTTCAATCTGAAGACGGCGATAGCATTTTCGTGGCGCGAACCTCACAGTCTCATCTCAAATGCACATTGGTTTCTAAATCTCCGAAAACCACCACTGAAACAGAAAGTCGTTGGGACCATAACAATTTGGAACCTCTTACAAGTTACAAAATATTAAAAGGAATTCCACAAAAAAAGTTTTTTTTATATTTCAAAATAAAAAATATATAAATAAACAAAGATGCGCATTTCTGATAGATAAAAATATTAATTTAATAATTATTTATTTAATACCAATATACCAAAAGATATAAATATTAATTAAATAATTATAAAAATCGTGAATGACATAGCAGACGGGCAACTTGAATACATTATCGCGAGTTGGAAACGCCAGAAAAAGGATTGATGGATGTAATGTTCATAGAATTTTCGGCAAATTTTGACGTAACCGAAAAGAAATAATTAATATAAATGACCAAGAAGTGTACTGATTAGTAATTAACATTGTTTGATTTATTATTTCGTTCCTCTATCAGTGTTTATTGATGTTTATATACACTTAAATTAGACGAGTTGCATCCGCGATAATTTGATGTTGCACCCGCGATTGCTTGAAAAATTTTTAGTAAGTACCTACCTATACCTAATGTATTGTTGATGAAATGACTTACTTCATTATAAATTTGTATACTTCATGTCAGTTGTTATGTCATTAGTTGTAGGCATTAACGATCGAAGGTTGTAGGTCACCAATCAAGGGTCGGAAAGGGTGGGGGGGAGGGGGGTAGGGGTTTTAACCCCTCTATAATCGACCTCAGGATTGCATAGGAAAAAAGAGAATAGATCTAGTAGATTACATTTCTGGATTTTACAACAATATTATTTGCGCTATCTCTTGTATCATTGTGATGTAAATAATAAGAATTAGTCAGAAGTCATAATTCCCCCCCCCCCTCCTTCCATTTATTCAAATACTGTAGGCATGTAAAGGCCACAATAAATTTAAAAATAAATTAAACAATAATATCTTAAATAATTTAGCCACTTATTTAATTAATAATACTTATTCAATAATTTATTTTATATATATATGTAGAAAAATTTTCTCGGTTTACCCGCGTAACGTAGTCCTTAAAATGACTTTTTAACTCCTGACGTTTCGGACAGATCACACTGTCCTTCTTCAGAGGCCTTGTATTTCTAAATTTTTATGTAAAATATAGCATTTCTATGTATAATTAAATAATTATGAGAGATGTGAGTAAGTAATTTCATTTATGGTTTTTCCAAATAAACTAAATTTATTTAAAAAAACCTAAATTAAGTTTTTAATAAGTGCCTTAAACATTAAAAAATATATATTTTGAAAACCAGGTTGTGCTTTGAAGATTTTTCTATATGAAATGACTGAAATGTTAGGTACATTCCCAAAAATGTGGCTTGGAGGATTTCATAACACAGTCGATATGGTTGTTTTGAATTTTCCCTTGTTTATTTGTTGCTTTAGAAGGCCTGGCCTACCCAAATTACGCCATAGGTCGCATTGACGACCTCAAAGTTTCCAAGGGCCGTACAGTTTAAATACTTCACAATAACAAATACGAAAATGGTTTTTCTCCACTGTGGAAGTGTGTGACTATTTAAATCAGACTTTTGTGAATAGTTACAGTTCGAACAAGAGAATGGTTTTCTCCACTGTGAGTCAGCAAGAGACCTTTGATATTTTTTATTTTATTTTAGCAACTACCTACTTAAAATAAATATGTATACAGAAATTAAATAAAGGTATTGTATTTCTTAGTCCTCCTCACTAGGGAGTTCTGTGCAGAGGCGGACTAAAGTTATTTATTTGTACTAGGGGCAGCAAAAATGTGTCCTATTTTTTTGTACTTAAATAAAGTTAGTTAAGTGAAATTTTTGAATTTGGTGCAATTCCTCAAACCTTCTTGTACATTCTGTTCAGTAGTAACTTTTTTGCGTCAACAGGTGGCAGCACTGTAGTCGCTTGCAAAATGGCCGACATCGATGTTCGTATTAGACAGCGTTCTGTAATTGATTCTTCACTGCAGAAGGTGAAATGCCCATTCGCATCCATGAAAGACTGAAAAATGTGTACTATGATGCAACAGTGTCAACGTCAGCACTGCTAGACGATGGGTTCGTCACTGTGACGAAGTTGAAGGACAAACACCGCTGGCTGGCGAAAGGCGGAGCGGTAGACCGTTGATTGCAGAGACTGCACGCAACATTGAGCGAGTTGATGACATAATTCGTGGTGACCCCAGATAATTACAGATGTCGCATTCTCTCCCACAGTACAGGGGCAGTGTGATGACAATTATTCGGCAACTGATTATTTAACAAAAGTTTGTTTAAGGTGGGTACCAAGAAAGTTAACATGCCAGAATAAAGAAACGAGAAAAATAACACTTGCTTGGTTTCTGGAAAAAATATTGTGAACGGAGACGAAATATGGGTTCATTTTTTTAACTTTAAAGAGGCAGTCAATGGAATGGCATCACACAAACTCACCAAGGACAAAAAAATTCAAAACTGTGTTATCAGCGGGGAAAGTTATGGCGATGGTGTTCTAGATGTGACCGTGTTTTTTACAACACTGCGATACTTGTCCTTGTTAAAAGATAGACCAAAGCCGCGAAAATGGATGGAGATTTTATTGAAAAATAAAAATTCATCGTTTATAGTGTAGATTTCAACCCATGCAATTGCATTTTTTATATCTTGACAATTAAAAGGAGAAAAAAATAGGAAGCATTACTTGTTGATTGCCCCCAGTAGTTTATTTGTCTTCTATATTACTTTTAGTGTCTTCATTAAGTTGTTTTCATTGTCCTCTTTCAGCCATATTTTTATTCTTGATTTGTACTCATTAAATTTTTTATTAGTTTTATGTCTTGGGGAAGGATGGCATGGAGTTTTGTTGCAAAGTAAGTGTAGTTTCTTTGTCTGAATGTGGTTTTATAACTTGGAGTGTTTTTTATGTCATTTTTAATCAATCTAGTGTAATGGATTCACGGTCTAGTAGAGGATTCAGTATTTTTGAATATCTTATACCAAGAATATTTTCTTTTGTTAAATATTTTGTGTGCGCTGATGATACTGCACTTGTCATATCCCATGAAAATTTGTCTATTGCAATGAAATTATTTCAGCTGGATTTTATTTCTTTGCTAAAGTGGTCACATGATTATGGTATACTAATCAATTCTAAAAAAAAAAAAAAAACTAATGCATATAAGATCACCACATGCCAAGTACAGCGAGACACCTGTAATTATATCTCACTCTTTCGATTGCATTCACAATAACATCACACAGCCCTGTTTATGTACAAGAATCGAACTAGTTAACGACTTATGTGTATCTAGGAGTTACAGTAGATTGTAACATGAAGTGGGATATACACATTTCCAAACTTTGTAAGCGCCTTCGATCTTTTGTAGGTAGACTACTAAAATAATATGTTATGTGCCAATAAAAAGCATGAAATTGATTTATTTGTCTCTTGCAGAATCAACAGCGAGATATGGGATAACTTCTTGGGATCAATCATGTAAAACCAGCATAAAACATGTACAAATGATTCAAAACGCCATGGTAAAGTTGCTAGTAATCAAAACCGTTTTTAACCAAAGGCGAGATATTAGTATTGTATATAAATCAATCAAATGTATATAAATCAAATCATACCTGTGCGTGCTATTATGTTGCAAAAAATTGTATTGCAGCATATATCCGACAGTCCATATAAAACAATGGTGGATCATGCACACAAAATAAAGGAATGAAAGTAGTTGTGTTTCAAAACAAATTTCGTCAAAGAACCCTTGAATATATTATACCATTAATATTTAACAAATTGCCATACGAATTTAAAGAAAATTGCTCTATAACAAAATTCTCACTGATGTTAAAATCATGACTCATAGCGAGTAACCTTGTGTATTAAGATTATATTTTGCTCTTTCTTACCATGCATTAAATTGCAAGTATGTGATTAACTACTAATGTATTGCTGTTTTTATGTTGCTCAACTTTTTCATGATATTTAAAAATATGTATATATATATTTTTTCCTATTCCACATCACAATGGTGGTAGGTATGTTACATGTGTATGTATATGAGTATTTGTATATGTTGTTGCTACACTAATGCGTTTATGATTATTTAATTTGTGGTTGCAACTAATCTTCTGCTGACAAGCCACTTGCAGTAGCTTAGCGGGTAATAAATTCCAATTGTATGCAATTTTTATACAATATTCAATAATACATTTTTGGCATATATTCATTGTAGATTTTGATAAGTCAAAGCTTTTGAAAATTTCAATGTAAGGCAAAATGGGTACTTTCAGTATTAGCCCAGTCAGTGGGGGATAAAAAAGGCCTTTAGCTTGCAAAAGGTCATGTAGTAGCGATTTTGATATATGTTGTTAAGATTGGGACTCTGAAGAAAAAAAAAAGTTTTCGACCTCGGGAGGGTCGAGCTCGATCCGCCATCTTGGATTGAAGGTCCCAAAATTCGGTATTTTTCAAAATAATTATGAAATGGTTGATTTTACAACCAAGTTGTTCAAGGTGAACTTAAAGAAAACTAAATTACGTACATTTTATGTAAAAGTTTTTTTTTGTAAGTCTAATAGGTAACGAGTTACAGTGGCGGAAATGTGAATATTTTTCTAAAAAATGATGAAATTCCCAATTTGTGTTATTTTTTCGGGTTATTCATTACATAACTAGCTGTTAAAAACCCGCTCCGTAGGGTTTTACTGCTAGGCCCTGTAGGCAGCTTTTGGTTTGGCTTCGCCCAATTAGTGTTGGTGACCATTTTATACATAATTATATTATATAATATATTTTTATCATATAATTATAATAATTTTGTTAACTCATTTCCACACCACCATGAGGTAGAGAACATGGCGCATTTTTATTTTATTGTGGTATCCCCTGTAGGTCTACTCCACAGATATACCAGCGATGGTAAATTTCGAAATTATTTTATATATTGGCTATTGCGTAATGATATTTTTTTGTTGATGCCGGTTGGTTGATATCGACATCTTAATAACAGTCTTCATCAATGTCATCATCTAATTCATTGCCTGTGGTACTGAGATTCTGGGCTTCCATTGACAAAATCTCTTCATCTTCTTCCTCGACATCGATATGAACCTCTGACAAATTTCGGCATGTTTGACCATTACAGCACCCACACACAATAGAACAATTCAATCCAGCTTTCCTGCAGCCACATGCAACGCCGCATCCTTTTTTACAATTACATGAAATAAATTTCAATAAAGTCTTGGGTGCTGATTTCTTTGTCATTCTTACTGGAACAAGCCCGTTGGTGCCACGTTTCCAGCCCCAGTTTTCTGGATTTTTTTGGATTCCATACCATTTTTGGACTTGGTGGTACGTCCTAAATGCATGGTACCGTGCAGCGTCGTTCGTTGGTGGCAAAGAGGCAAGTTGTTGACTTTGCGAAACGTTGGTAGCGGACTTCTTCCAAGTCACCCCCGTACAAAGCAACAAGAAAGCGTGTTCCTGCATCTGCTATGTCTTCTGGTTTTGCATCATGTTGTTTGAAGATTCCTATAATGGCATTGAGTCTTGTGTCGTTCTTTACAAGTGAACAAAATTGTTTTTCCTTGGTTGAAGAAGGACGATGTTGTATCGCAGCCACTAAAGGCATGGAGAAACAGAATATTTTCAGCCGCTTCTTTGTATTTCACACTATTCGCGGAATACAGTCTTTCAAAAGTTTTGCCTCTCCCGGGTTCGCGAAGATATATACTACTTTTGGGTGGTGCCAATGCTGTTAGCAGAATTAGGAGATCAACGTCTTCGCCAATAACGAATACAGCGTCAAATGATGAACACAAGGAAATCGCAGCATTGACAACCAACTCATCAGCATCTTCTTCAGCCTGCTTAACTGTAAAATCAGCCTGTATAAATTGTTTTGTAAGCATCGAAATCAGACGGACTTTGTTATTTTCATTGGCTAAAAAACGTTCTTGTGAAACTTGAACTGGCATTGTTTCATCGAAAAGAACATCTGCACACATATGCTTCTTCGATCGGCGAAGTCTTTCTGCGGTTTTTGTATTTTTTTCACCATCATCTAGCGGATATCCATCGAAAACAATAACTGCATGTGATCCATAGTGATATCTTACATAGTTAACGTACTTCTCGCAAATTGACCCAAAAAAATCATTACGATTCCATACAACTTTATGTAAAAGGTATCCTCCATCCACAACATTAATTTTGCTACCTTCAAGTTGCACAACTTCTGGAAGTTGTTCAAAAACACCATAAAATGATGATTTCGTACCTTTGCGCATTCCTTCTTCAGAGAAAAGCGACAAAGGAAATGGGGCGAGTTCGAATTTAAGGTAATTCTTCAATTCTTCGTCGGATTTCTTCAAAGTACACATTCTCTGGAACAACATTAGCGGGTTGATGGAAATAGTTGTTTCGCCGATCTTGATGCTGCTGTTGAATGCTACTAATGGAATAACTTTGTCCTTACGTTTGAATTTAATAGATTCAAAATTTGTATACCTGTTAACTCAGCGCCCTTGAGGTGATTTTCCACGAAAACGGCGCTATATAAATTAGCCAATTATTATTATTTATTAACCATGTTCGACATCCTCTGAGTGACCGAGCGTCCAGGCATCGTCCAGTAACCAGGACTCAATCAGTGTTGCCAAGTCAGCTATAGACTAGGAGCCCACTATAACAACGTCAATCAACGTCATCGAGCACACGGATGATGCTATATAAGTATATTGTTTGTGGGAATACGTTAAAATGATATTTTGTAATATGTTCTTACAAAAATTTATCAAGAAAACTTGAGTTTTACAATTTTTTGTCAAAATTGTCTTCTTTCTTCCGCTGTATCTCGTTACCTATTAGACTTACAAAAAAAATATTCCACATAAAATGTACGTAATTTAGTTTTCTTGAAGTTCGCCTTGACCAACTTGGTTGTAAAATCAACCATTTCATAATTATTTTGAAAAAACCAAATTTTGGGACCTTCAATCCAAGATGGCGGATCGAGCTCGACCCTCTCGAGGTCGAAAACATTTTTTTTCTTTAGAGTCCCAATCTTAACGACATATATCAAAATCGCTACTACATGACCTTTTGCAAGGTAAAACTACGGAATGACTGGGCTATATGGTCTTTATGATTCCTTTTTGAATTGTATTCAGGTTGTGTATGTACTTCTTTCTTCCGCTGTATCTCGTTACCTATTAGACTTACAAAAAAAATATTCCACATAAAATGTACGTAATTTAGTTTTCTTGAAGTTCGCCTTGACCAACTTGGTTGTAAAATCAACCATTTCATAATTATTTTGAAAAAACCAAATTTTGGGACCTTCAATCCAAGATGGCGGATCGAGCTCGACCCTCTCGAGGTCGAAAACATTTTTTTTCTTTAGAGTCCCAATCTTAACGACATATATCAAAATCGCTACTACATGACCTTTTGCAAGGTAAAACTACGGAATGACTGGGCTATATGGTCTTTATGATTCCTTTTTGAATTGTATTCAGGTTGTGTATGTACTTATGTGCAGCCGCTATCCTATAATTACATTTTCAATATTCGAGAATGACTTAACATGTTGTAGACCTTTTTCAGATACTTTTTATTATCAAGATTTCTTAGATTTTTAAAGAAATATATAAGGCTTGTGAGTTTTTCCATAATACCTTTGATGTGTAGGTCCCATCTCAGATTTTCATCAATTATTACTCTGAGATATTTTAAGTTTTGTGTTTTTTCTATAACTGGGCAGTGACATTGAACATCATTTCTATGGCATTAGTGTAATTTTAGTTCTAGTGATTTTACTGGTTGGTAGACGTGGGTCGTTACGCCGTTTTCAAGAAACGTAACGAAACTAGTTTCTTGGTCGGCGTAACCTGTTTCAAAACAGATTATTTTTGTAACTAGTTATTTTCATTCAGCTTCAGTTACACACGAAACTGTATACCCCCACCAACTATAAAGTTACACACGAAACGAAACTAAATTAAAGCACTCTCTAGTATCTAAGTGTTTGTAGCTATACACTGAAATCAACGTATATGAAATTAACTTCCCTTCATACTTTATTCAGGCTTAGGACTGACTGCATTAAATGTATTTATGATTAATTTTGATAAAATTTGATAGAATTTAAAAGGATAAAATTTCACTTTACGCAATTGAAATTTAAAATGCGTTATTTTCCGCCACCCCAAATGCAAAAAGTTTCCTTTTATAGTAATTAAGATGAATCTAAAGGTTTTTTTCTAAAAATTGTTCGCAATAAGCGTTGACAGTGCGATCGAAAATTTACCGAAAGTGCTCAATATTATACACAAGTACAACGACAAACTAAAACAAACTGAATTATTTTACTTTCAATTCAAAAAATGGTCGCTCGCTTCCAAGAAACGGAACCCACTCCCGCTTATTCGAAAATGTTCGATTCAAAATCTTGCACGCTCGGCCGGCCGGTAAACGCAACTATGCGAAACGCGAAACTACTCTGCAATCAGTTACTCATATCACACCCAACACAGATATAACGTATTTACAAAAATAACTACTTGCAATTTTATCGAAACTAGTTATTTCCGTTACATACCGTGTAACTAGTTATTGTATCTAGTTACGTTAAATAACGCCCACGCCTACTGGTTGGCTCCTTGAGTTCATTGAAAAAGTTATATATTTATTTTTGCTTATATTAAGGGTAGGCGATTTGATTTTAAGCCAATTTTGAAGTGCACTAAGCCCTTGTTCAGCCACATTAAGTGTGTCTGTTCAATTTTCTTCTTTTTTCAAGATTTTGTGAACATGCGTAATTACCAGAGATGGAACGGATAGTTTTTTGGCCGGATACCGGATATCCGGCGGGCTGCGAGGCCAGATGGCCGGATATTCAGTGAAAAAAAGATTGTGAAAAGAAAGAAAGAAAGGTGAAAAAAAAGGTATACTGTTTTAAAACAAAATTGGTCTTAAACAAATTTATGTGTTTTTTTATTGTAAATTATGGCGAGCCACAAAGTTAGTGCTTTTTACAAATATGAAAAAAAGATCGTCTATTTGGCAATATTTCGACATTAACAGTGAAAATAATAAGTTTGCTGTTTGTTGTGCCGGCTTCAAATTTCTCGTGGTGGTGAAGGGAAAAAGGCAGGTACGTGAGTGTATTGCAGTTGATTATAGGAAATTGTCGTAATTTTTTAATATCCGGTATCCGGCCGGATATTGAGTTACTATCCGGTATCCGGCCGGATAGTAAATTTAGGCCGGATACCGGATAGTTACCGGATATCCGTTTCATCTCTAATATAGGAGAATGGGAATTATCCACTGTGAGTCAGCATGCGACTATTTAAATTAGACTTTATGAACACTCAGTTACGGTTCGTGTAATTATAGGAACTTTAATGATTGTGGGCCGCTCTTATGGGCGCTAGGGGATTGGAACATTATATTGGAACATTATTGGAACATCGGCTTTAGAACATTAATTTTATTGTTTTTTTATTATAAATGTTGTCTTAAACCAGTGGTTTCTTATTTTAATTTTCTATATTAGCGATTCGTAACAAGGGCAATATCACCCACCAGCAGGCGATTTAAATATATCATGGGGCGATCATAAGTTAAAAGTGCTTTGGGGGAGATTTTGATGACAAGTTCAATGAAATTTAAAGGTTTCCATTTCATAAAATTCCAAAAGAATTCTTAACAAACTTTTTGTTTGGAATCTGACTTTCCCATCCATTTAATTTTGTACAGTGTAGGTGTAGTCGGTATAATATATTAAATTTATAGAAAGTGTTTATTATATTGCTTGTATTTTCGCTGTCTTAGTTTGTATTTATCCAACAATTAGAAAATTTTAAAGAGGAGAATGTTTTCTTTCATTATTTCAATGAAACATTGTGATAGGTTTTCTCGTTATTTGTTTATGGGGTGTTATGCCGTGTTGCGCTACCTCCTTCTTTACTAAAAAAGGAGGTAGCGCAACACGGCATAACACCCGAAAAACAAATAACGAAAATACTTTTGGCCGTGAAAATCTTAAAACCTGTTATGTTAGGTGTTTAAGATAAAGCTATTTCCGTAAAGGTAAAGGTCTCATAAGTTTAAATAATTCTTAGTTAAGTGATTAACTATCATTTTTTATACTGTATTTTTAATTTTAAAGTGGAGATTGAACAAAAACTAAAATGGTCTATTGGACAAATAAGAACTGAGGCCACATTTTGTTATTTTACTCTACTTTTTTTAACAATTTATATTTTATAGAAATTAGGATATTGTGAGCTAGGGGTATATTCTCAACTGCATTTATTATTTGATATTTTAATTTTAAAATAAAATACTGAAAATTTTTAAATATTCATTTATTTTTTTGTTGCGTTGTGTACCACACTCGGTGCTTTTAAAAACGATTGCGGTTAAAGTTATGTTAGCTTCGTGAAATTCTTTTACCTAGCCTAGGAAGGAAAAATAAATATTCTGAACTTATATGAAGGGAAGAAAAGTTTTATGTGATTTCAAAATAACCAACACACAACAATTTTATACACATTTTATTAGAGTTCAATTTGATACATAATATTATCATAATCCACGGTGTGTATATTTTAACAACAGTAAAATTAAAATATGAAATTTACTATATGTAATTAATAAATATAATAATAATTTTAAATATCATTTACCAGTCTATTCTGATATGTTTCATTTTCATTTAATTGTACAGTCATCCTTATATTAATAAATTTAATAGGCTTAATAAATACATATATTTTATCAACAATGGAAAAATCTATACATGAATAGTACACTCTCTTCTTTCCTGCTCCTTCTTCTGATTATATCTAGAAAAATATGGAAAAAACAACATTAACAAGACAATATTTGATAGATTTGCAAATTTGGTGGATACAAATTGTCACAGCCTGAGTTTGGATTATTGCGTTTAGTTAAAAAGTTTCTAACAAACAAAAACTGTGAATAAATGGCGCACATATTTCCCGTCTCCCGCTGTGCATCTAGTTTCTTGGAAAATCTTGCATTGAAACAGCAGTAGAACATGGACAGCATTCCGACCAGTTGTTTGCGCCCAAAATGATGCAACCTGTTTGCAATTTGTTAACATATGGAAATCTATCAAACAGACCGCTTATCCATGCAGAGTCAGGCTTTTTTCAGATATTTTGGGGCTTCAAATCAGAGATGGCTGTCAAATTCAACCATGGGGTGCACTTATGATTTGTACAGTATCTGCGAGCCCTTTACAGTACACCCAGCTTATATAGGCTAATTTGACTCTGGCATCGATGGAGCCCCCATGAGCTGGTCACTTAGAGTTACACCAAGCATATCAAAGGAAAGCTTGCTGGGAAGTAAAGGAGACTAGATTAATAATTTTAAGTGCAAATATCGTCCCAGTTCAGGCAAAAGTCACCAAACCACATTTTTGAGGTACCTACCATAAATTTAAATAATAAAATATATTACATAAAATTAAAAATACGGTTTTAAAGTTTATGTACTTTTACAAAAGTTTTATATACTTACGTAACATCGAAAAAAACATTCAAATAAAATTATTTCCCTAAGGGCCTTCGCTCATGAGAAATTGAAACGAAACCAGTTGTCAACGCACCAGCACTGCTGGTCGTGTGGCAGTTGCGTTTCCGTTGCATTGTTAACAGGTTGCCATGGTAGCGGCTGACGAACTGTCAATTGCGTTGGCAACTGGTTTCATTTCAGTTTCTCCATGAGCGAAGGCCCTAACATTCAAAATAAGATATCTCAAAACTTGTGCATGAGTGTTGGTGACTTTTGCCTGAACGGTGACGATGTGAAGTAGGTAGTTGACTCACTTATCAATGAGGATGGTAATATCGGGTGGGACGGCGATGTTGGAGATGGATTCAAGGTTCGGTTGAGGAGATGACAATCCACTGGAGCCCAGCTCCACGCAGCCTCCGCCACCTCCACCACTGCAACCCCCGTTCAGATATACTCCACTGTAACAGGTTTGAAACGGTGTTCTAAAACGTGTTGGTTAAAGGTTAAAATTCATGAAGACAGAAATTTTATTCGCAATAATTATATAAACAATTGGTGTTGGGACTCTTTATAATAAAAAAGAAATATAGTATTGACCATCAAAACATAAAGAATCAAGATACATACTTATCAATCAATCTCCAAATAAATCATATTTCTTCGCCATTCGGGCAAAAGTCACCAACCCACTAGCACAAATTTTGAGATACTTATCTAAATGTCAAGGAAATAATCTTTTTCTATCATCATGAGGGTAAATAAACTTATTTGAGAAATAAGTTTTTGTTTATTTAACTTACGAAATTAACATTATACAGGGTGTTAAGGGACGTACTTGACTTACTTTAACCAGTGATTCCTGACATTATTTGGAGCAAAAAATGTAAATGAATTTTTGGTCTGGTGACTTTTTTTGACGACTTTTTTTTTTTTTTTGAATTTTTTCTTCAAAATCAAACAAAAAAAAAATTCTTCCGCACATCATCATTGGTCACTCAGCCGGGTGTCCGACGAACCCCTTACCCCGCCTCTTTTTACTCCAAATAATGTCAAGAATCACTGGTTAAAGTTAGTCAAGTACGTTCCTTAACACCCTGTATAAACTTAAAATCGTGTTTTAAAGTTTACCATGACTTATTTTAGCTCCCAAATTTGCAGTATCTCATATTAAGTGTTTCTTTTGGTGACTCTTGCCAGAACAACGATATTGGTCCGCATTCTAGGAATTACAAGTAAGCAAAATATGAACCAATATATAGTATGAATTGTTGATATGACGCATTAAAATAATAAAATGAAGGAAGTTCAATTTCCGGACAACCCAAAATAATGTAAACATTGTACGTATTGACATTATTATTGATGGATTACTAATATTCATAAATACTTCAGACATGCGAGCAAGATTATGGAACGAATTAAACTCGTATCTCGACGTACCACTGTACTAAAAGTATTGGCAGTAAAATTGATCAGCTCGGCCCTATTGTTTTATTAGAATAATAGGAACTATTTTGAAACTTACCCAATTGGAACTGACAATTCTAACAAGTAATGTTATGTTTGGGACTTACCTTTTATTTCCACAACTGCAATAAATTAATTGAAAAGTAATACAGTATTAAAATATTTAATTTCACTTGCAAGCGGGGCCAGTGAGCAAAGTGCAATATTGGTTCAACTTCAACATCGACAGTAAATATACCTTATTATTGATCATCGGGGGATAATAAAAAATAAAAATATGGTTAGGAATAATTAACTGCCATAGCACGGTCATCCGCGGTCGCTCCGTACATATTGTGTATGCGGCGCTTCCCTTCCTTTTGAGGTGTATAATTAATATAATAATAATTGTTATTTATTTATTCAACATTAAAAAAAGCTTTGAGCTTATTTTTTTAGCCATAAACAGCAATAAATACTGCAATTTAACGACACCGTTCCAACCTCAGCGGCCAAAAACAACAAAACGCGACGTGCAGACTGGACCGAAATACATAATAACAATACCATTCTCGATGCTAGTGTGTCGAATGTCGCGTAAACGTACCAAACACGTAAACGCAACAATGGATTCTCTGCTCCATTCCGCATCCACGATGTTAGAAAAAGTTTGATATTTGTGCATGCGCGTTTAGTTCTGCCTGCCAAGTTTTGCCTGAAGCAGTATACGTAGATGGGAGCATCCAACGCGCAGAAAACAACTTTAATGCGCGTAGGCATAGTACACAGAATTTGTTCGTGTGACCATTTTGACAATTTGGCTTGAATAACGGATGCCGTTTGACACGTTAAATATCTTTCGAATATCTTTTTAATTGATTTAATTTTAGAACTGTAATAATTGATGTAAAGCATAAAGGATTTATAGAGCTGATTTTGACATACTGTTTTTGTCAGTAATCGCATCTTGTTCATGGGCTAATCTGTAAGTATTTATATTTGATATTAGATAGGTATATACTTCAGCATCCCTTATACAAAAAGTCACCGACCGCCACTGTTGGACATCCCCAGAATGGTGGGCGAAAAAATACTCAAAAAATATCTCTGAAGCAAGATGCTTGAAACCACAATTTGAAAAGAAAGTACATAATACATTTTCTTAATATTTGTAATTAAAACAACACAGTACAACAAAAAAGGAACATATACAGATACTTGATTTTAGCAGTCTATTTGTGCAAGGCTTACGAAAATAAAAATAAAAAATTTTCATCTAAAATAAATTACATTGATACCTACTTTAAAACAAAACATTCTCAAAGCCATATTTTCACACACACGAAATAAGTGCCTACTTGTAGCATTGAGCCACGTTCAAGGTTTTCCTTTTTTTATGATTCAGGAAGTATTTCTAAGGCATACAATAATTTTTAGAAAATTTTTAATGGGATTTTTTGAAAACAAATTGTAAATAAATTCAAAATCAAAAAAAGAATTATCAGCAAGCTGAACATTAATATTGGTTGCATAGCCAAATTTAATTTTAAAAAATAAAAGAGAAAAATAAATACAAAATGACAACGAAGAGCAACCATTGATATGTTAGAGAATTATATCACAAACATACAACAAATGTTTTTGCTGGTTTGGTTTTATTATGACTGATTCGCCATTGATGTTGAAAATTAATGATGTTGGAAATTTGAAATGCTGTAAAGGACAATAATTCTAAAAATGAGTTAAATATGTCATTTTTTGATTTTTTTATCTCTTTCCATCTGCATCGTTGAAATATTTCTAGGAAAATAAGTGTGTGTTTTATGACATGTGCGAGATTTTTTTTTTTGAAAAATTCAAAATAAATTTAATTATGTCTAATAATCCAGTCTGTAAATAAATTTAATTAATCCAGTCTGCCGCCTCTTACCAGGCCTGACGGCTCACTAGCAAACACCGCCACCGAAAAGGCTAACTTATTAGGTAAAATGTTTGCGGATAACTCAACCCTCGATGACCAAGGTGCTGTCCCGCCGTCGGTTCCTCACTGCGGTTTTCGTATGAAAAAGCTGAGGATCCGGCATCGGGAAGTACTCCATGTTTTACGAGGGCTTGATGTTAATAAAGCTAGTGGGCCTGACGGAATACCTGCCCTGGTACTGCAGAGGTGCGCTGCAGAAATAGCTCCAATTTTGAGGAAGCTTTTTAAAATGTCCCTGAAGACTGGCTCTGTGCCCTCTGGTTGGAAAAAAGCGGTTATCCATCGTATTCCAAAGAAGGGTGACCGCTCCAACCCGGCCAACTACCGCCCCATAGCGATCACATCAGTTCTGTCTAAGGTGATGGAACGTGTGATCAACGACAAACTGCTCCCATACCTCGAGAAGAACAAAATTATTAACGACCGTCAATACGGATTCCGGCGGAACCGCTCGTGCGGTGATCTTCTTGCGTATGTGACGCATGTTTGGGGGCGATGCCTGGAACGTTTCAGTGAGACCCAAACGGTTGCACTGGACATCTCCAAGGCCTTTGACTGGGTTTGGCACCGAGGACTTGTCAACAAACTGCATTCTTACGGACTTCCCGCATCCTTGTGTACTTGGATTGCTGACTTCTTGAGGGAGAGGTCGATTCAGACGGTAGTCGATGGTTTCACCTCTTCCTCACACTCGATAAATGCTGGCGTCCCGCAGGGATCGGTTCTGTCTCCGACTTTGTTTTTGTTGCACATCAACGACCTTTTGTCATGTGCACCAATTCACTGTTATGCGGATGACAGTACAGTTCATGATAGCTTTTTGTTTGACAAGCCCCCAAAGGGCTCACAAACTCCAATAGCTCGTAGGGCTTTGAAGCAAAGAATGGACGGTTACCTCGAGAGTGTTTTCTCTTGGGGTAAAAATAATCTCATTGAATTTAATGTTTCAAAGACCCAATCTTGTCTGATTACGTCTAAAAGGGATCGAAATGAAAATCTAGTCTCTTTCAACTCCTCCATTGATATGCTTGGTGTAACCCTAAGTGACCAGCTAAGGTATGGGGGCTCCATCGAAGCCAGAGTAAAGTTAGCCTCCCAGAAACTGGGCGTACTGTATAGGGCCCGCAGATACTTTAATAGTGCACAACTGCTAACCCTGTACAAATCGCAAGTGCGCCCCACGGTTGAATTTGGCAGCCACCTCTGGTCTGGAGCTCCAAAATACCTGAAAAATACCCTCGACTCTGTGCAGAAACGGGCGGTCCGTAGATAGATTCTCCCTTCTTAACAGACGGATTGCAATCTTTAGAGCACAGGCGACGGGTGGGAATGCTATCCTTGTTCTACCGGTATTACAATGGAAGATGCTCCGAAGAACTAGAATCATTGATCCCTTCGGCACCGGTGCATAGTCGGGAAACACGCCAAACGCGTGCCCAACATTTGTACAAGGTTGACATTTGTCACATGAGAACGGGTCGTTTCTTCGACTCGTTCTTATGTTCAATAGCTCGGCTGTGGAATGATTTGCCGGCCTCTGTGTTTCCTCCTTCCTACAACATAGGTCTCTTCAAGACCAATGTTCATTCCTTCCTCTCCTCAAAAAGGCTCTCCACACAGCATCCCAGATGACATAGGCCCTGAGGGAAATTATTTTCCTCAAGGCCTCCTGTGTGGAGTTAATGTAAAAAAAAAAAAAAAATTGTTTTTAACCTTTTAAAGACTATGTCGTTGAAGAATTTGCGATACCCGTGGACTGGTGTTTCAAATTCTCATACATTTGCATCATATTTAGATGACGCTCGTCTTTTAGGCAAGCGATCGGTTGGCACGTATACTTGACACTCGTCTTAAAAGGGTTAAAGCAAATTTCTAAAAATATTAAGTATGCTGAAAGATCTATTTAATGTCATTTTATAATAAAAATTCATAATTGTAGATCTACAAAAACAGGATATATGATGCTTTGAAAAAAAAAACATTCATTTCGCTCTCCTGAACAATTAACTTTTTGTCCATTACAGAATTTCAAATTTTCGTGATCGATATACATATTTACAGAAATTTTCAATGAAACATCTTTCATGGATATTTTACAGCAATGTATACTTTTATGCATATGTATTAAAATTCTATGTTTGTGGTATTTTGTGTACCTTATGTACTACGGGAGGCGAAATACTTATTGTCAAGATGTTGAGAGAAGAGGTCCTCTGGTTTCCCGGCCAAGGGTGTAGCTAGTAGCAGTGCTGGAGGGAGACAAACTTGGGATCATCAACATAACGTGCCTAAAGCGTGTATAACCGACTAGTTACTGCAACAATCTAACGAAAGAGATGATATAGTTTGCATTGTCCCAGTCTCTCGGCCAGGGGTGTAGCTCCTCTCAATGCTGGAGGTAAACAAATATGGGATCATCAACATAATGTGCCTAAGCGTGTACAACTGACTATTTACAGCATCAGTCTACAGTGTTGGGGGTGTGGGGTGCCAGTGGGGGGTGGCGTTAGGGGGAGAGCTACCTGAGTCTACCTGCTGCATCGAGCCACGCGACCAGGGGTGTAACTTCTCTCTCCGGTGCTGGAAGGGGATACACAACGTGAACCTGCAAAAATCATGCCGAGCGAATTAGTTAAACACTTCAACTAAGAGTAAATGAGATAATTTTCTTCGAGATCTGCAATCACTTTATTTTTATGCAGATTGTCCGGGGTAATATGCACTAACTTTGGAAGGTGATTCTACAAGATGGTAGAAGTAAAAAAGATGAATAAGTTTTTCAAAATTCCATTGTTTTTTCCAATACTTACTTATACAAATATTTTTCCATGGAGATTTTTTTTTTCAATAAAAAAATGTGTACTTTTTAATCTACCTTAAAACATTGGAAAAGCTATTTGTCTTTTTTTATATTTGTATTACCATGTAGAATCACCCCCCGAAGTAAGTGCCCTTTTAACCCCGGGCACCTTGTATGGGAAGATATTAAGGGTTAATTAAAAAAATGTATTAATTTTTTTTTAAAGTTAACCCGTCATAAGTTAAATCCATGTTAAAGAGATAAAATAAAATTTAATAATCATGTCTTTCAAAAGAAATAAATTTAATTTTGTGTAAAAATTCTATCAATTTTTATAGAAAAGCTATTTTGACAAGACCAACATGTTATAACGCTTTTTGTACAGTAAATAGCTAACATTTTTGATACATTATTGGTTTACAACATGAAAAACTGTTTTTTCTCATTCTAACTTCTTGAAAAATAACTAGATTAACCGTGTGACGATTCAACGTAAAATAATTTCTCCTGGTGTCCTTAACTAAGCTTTAAAAAGTTGCCGACCAATAAACTAAACAAACTGACAGGATTAATACGTAAAAAATTGTTTTTGGTAAGGAAGATGCACGGAGTTTTATAGACAATTACAAATTTGTCCTGTCAGGAAGCAAAGGGTTAAGTGGACCTTATAGTATATTTAAAAAAACTGTAAGCATGGATAACAAAACCATTGTTATCACCTTTAGTGGTTGTATTTCCAGGGCTGTCACTGTTATCCTCCGAGTCAGTGGTAGGGGGGTCTCTGTGTTTGGACCTCCTATCCCAGCCCGCCCCCGCGGAGGCGCCCCTGCCCACACTGACTCCTCCAGGCACCCCAGCACCCCTCACGGAGCGGGGGCCCGCGCCTACCCCGTATTGGCCCCCGCGCATCTCTACCGTCATTGCTTTGGAGAGCGTTGACTCGTCTGGAAAAGTTAAAAAGGCCATTATGCATTTAGATAAGTGCGGGAAATGAAACATCTAATTGCTTTACTGTGCATGCATTTAGTATTCTTGTTTTTTCCCTCTGTGAGTCAGCATGTGACTCTTCGGAGCATAGGTCTTATTTAGTCAGTTTAACCGGTTGGGAGTACATGGACTGATAAGCAGTCAATATTTGAAATACAAAGGTGAAGGTTTGTAATGCTTGTGGATTTAAAAAAAGTTAATTTATGTAAAAGGATTTTTAACATTTTGTACTTTTTAAATGGTTTCTAGATCATATAAGGGGCCGTTCAAGTATTACGTAACGCACTTGGGGAGGGAGGGGGGGGTCTTGTGAAACGTTACTGTGCATTACGGGGGGGGGGGGAGGGGGGGGGGGGAAGGGGGGGGTTCGAACAACGTGTTACGTAACATTATTTAGATTAAAAAAACTAGGGAATTAAAATCTTCCAAGTTGGCAATCCTTTTCGTTCTCGAAATTTCTTGTTTTATTTATTACCGCAAACGCGATTAAAACAAGAAAAAAGGTATTTAAGCGACTTTCCAGTACTTTGCGCAACTTAATTGTGACTTTCAGGTAAAAATTGTCACTTGGGCGTTACGTAACGTTTAGGGGAAGGGGGGGGGGGGTGATACGGAAAAACGTTACGGCGCGTTACATGGGGGGGAGGGGGGGTCATAAGTCTTCAAAAATTGCGTTAACGTAATACTAATAAGTCTAAAATTTGGTCCACAAAAATGGGACTGCATTAACATAAGCTGGCCATACACACTACGGTCCACCAGAGAGGTCTACCTGTGCAGGTATGCCTGGGCAGGTAGACCGGAGCGTGTGTGGGAATAGACCTGTGCAGTTTTTTGAACCTGCGCAGGCAACCAGCGCAAAATGTTAAAACCAGGCAAACCTTCACAGATAACCTCTCCGGTAGACCGTAGCGTGTATGGCTTACTTTACACAGTGCATTTGAAAAATATTTTTTTCATACAGTATATTCACAGAAGAGTACAGAATGTAAGAGATAGAAGTGTGCTAATGGTGCACCACTGGTAGCTCCATTTTAATCTCTTCTTCTATCATAGATACATTGCATGTATCAGAAAATGAAGTTGCTATGGAGCTTCTGAAAATTTGATGCATTGGAATTTTTCTTTCGGATACACGCATCGTTAATGATAAAGATTAAGAGCTTACAACAGAGTTATCGGCGGTTTAACTGTACAGTAGCTGGAGAGAATTTTTTTTTCAGGATTTAAAAATTGGCATAGTTGGGAATGATGCTCTATTTATTAACAATTTACAATAACTGCATAATTTTCATTTAATGTTTTCTATTCTTGAACTTCCATAGAAGTCTTCGAATTATTACTTGTTCTTGTATCTTTGAGTTGAACTGTATTTGCGCTCAATCTTATTATTTGTGTTTTAAATGTTTGTATTAAAATTTGAAGTGGTTGTGGAAGTACTAAATATTCACACATTTTTAGAATCTTTTATTTAAAATAATTTGGAGAACATTATTCCCGCGATGCCAAATTTGATATAATGAAGAAAAAAAATTTCTCCACACTAGACCGCTCTACCTTATCATACAGTGAAACTCTCGTGTGAGATTTTCCAAGGGGGCGGAAAAAACTTTTTTCAAGTAAAAATTTCAACTTAACAATGGATTGAAAAAACTAAATGTTTTAAGCATGAACAATTTATCTTGTTGGAATCTTATAAGAGGGTTTTGCTGTATTTCTAAGGTCAGATGATTTATGTCACAGCAACAGTTTCGTCAATGTTTCATTGTTCACACAAATCCAAAAAGTTATCATAATGTCCTCGCCGCAAAGGATTATGAAACAGTCAAGCAAACTGTTGCCGTGACAAAAGTCACCTGTCTAAATTAATGATACAGAATGAGGTGAAGATGAGATGACGGACATCTACCATATTCAAAAGTATCACATCTGTGCAAGCGGCGGTGTTTTCTGTGTTGCGTACTGGGCAGGCGGGCGGGCCCAGCGGGCGAGTCATTGTTGTCCAGGGCCCCGAATGTGCGGAAGTGTAGCGCGTGTTCACCTCCAGAGCCCCGGGCCCCTGCGCGCCCCGATGTCACCTCTCCAAAAGTGGCATATGGACTGATCTCGTATAGCTCTGGAAAAGGAAAGGGTTTGTAAATTTTTAGGATCCATCAAAAACAATCATAATAATTAACGTACGAAGGCTGTCTGTAAAATAAGGTCTCCAAGATTTTACGCGAGATCCGGCAACACTGGTGTGTAGCCTGGTTTCCTTTCGCCAAATCCCCACCACGCTACACTCTCCGCGACACTTAGTCTCGACGTGGCAGCCGTTCGCAATGGAGCTTCCGTTTGCCGCACCCGCCAAGTGTGAATTACGCTCTATAATTAGGTTTTTTGTGCAAAAAACAAAACCCCGGTAGGAATTCATTCTCAGCTACTTGAGGTGTATGGAAAACAGTGTATGATTGGTGCAGAGAATTTAAAAGCGTGCCGGAAGGCCATCGGTTTCAGACGAAAAAATTGCCAAAGTGGGAAAAAACGATGATTGCAGATCGACTAGTGACGGTTCGGGAGCCTGTGATGAAGACCACTATTGACAAGATTTTGACAGAACATTTGGGAGACCACAAATTCTGCCCAAGGTGGGTCCCATAATGCTCACCGAAGATCACAAACAACAACAGGTTGAAGCAGCCCGCGAATTCTTGGACTCAAATGTGACTGGGGATGAAACCCAGATACACTACACGACACCAGACACAAAGGAACAATCCCAGCGGCGGAATTCAGATTCGCCGAAGCAAAGTTTAAAAACGAATTACAGAGCGTAACTCACACCTGGCGGGTGCGGCGAGTGGAAGCTCCATCGTGAACGGCTGCCACGCCGAGACTAAGCGTCACAAAGGGTGCAACATGTTGGGGATTTGGCAAGGGGAAACTAGGCTACACACCAGTATTGCAGGATTGCACGTAAAATCGTTTCTCGCGACCGCAGCACTTTGGAGACTTTATTTTACAGACAGCCCTCGTATTAATAATAATTATTAAAAAAAATTCTTGCACTATCTACTATAAATTCACCCAAAAAATGTTATTTACAATGTTTTATTTTATATTTTTGTTAGACGAGATTATTTACGATTAACCCACAAAAAAATTTCACACTCACCTCTAAAATCTACATTCTAATCTAATCTATATTTGATAATTTAAAACCAAAATGAATACAATACCACTTATGTATGTAACACTATTAGATATTTGCCAAACCTTTTGATTAAAAAAAAAGAATTATTCATTTTGGTGTAAAGTATCCAAATCCAAATTTAAGTTTGATATGAAAAAGGCCGTGCAGCTGTTCCTCTTAAACAAGTATAAAATATTAGTTACCTGATGAATCATCATTGGATTTCTCATTTCCGTTAATAGAAGATGAGGAATAGAGCTTCTGCCCATCACGGAGCTTTTCCCTCTCCAGATCATTGCTTTCACTTAATTTTCTATCATCTCGCGAGTAGTGGTTCGCCACTAGGCATCGGAATCTGGAATGTGTCATGAGATGTTGTTAGAATGATGTCATTAGATGTTATTAGAGTATAATTATTTTATTTACCTGTAAGGAGAATATGATGGTTAGGAGTTTCTAGGGTATTTAGATTTAGTTATTAAGCTGGTCCTGGGTTTGGTCTGACCATTCAACAATGATGGCCATCGAATTCATGCAAAACTTTATTATCCATTATTTGTCATGTTGTGCTATTGACATTCACAATGACTAGCTCTTCACACAGGTTTGACCGCAATTTGGTTTGAAGAATTTTTAATGAAACAAATAGAACATTTTGTCTTATTTTTAAAGTCAAATGGATATTTCAAAAGCTAAAAACAATTGCGATAATCAATGAATTCCATAAAGAAAAAGGTGTGCTAATTAAGGGTATTCTCAAAATATATTTAGAAACTTCACACCAATAGATGGCGTTAATTTCAATATTATCGAATAAAACGCTTTCTACACATTATGCTTTTTAATATTGGGATGAATTATTGGTTTGCGGCCGTACATAAGGTATAGCAATCTGTTTAAATAGTTTTTTATGCCTATAACTTTATAATATTAGAAAACGGCTGAAAAACACACAGTTTTACTACAAAATTAACACGTAAAAAATACATTTGCTACAACCCCGCGTGCGATCAAACTGAATTTTTTTTACCCAACCGAAACATATTTGCGATAAACAGTGCATTTCGTAAATTTAACGCCAAAACGTACTAGTTCAAAAGAGACGGAAGACTAGAGTTTGTTGAATTTAGTAAATTAAATCAACACCCGGGGAGATAGAATAATTTATAAAAAGGGTCAGCTGAGTTAAAAGAGCATATATTGCGGTTGCTAGCGTTAACTGGATCTTTTTTATAAAGACCGCTTGCAAGACTTACTTTTCTGTCAACGATGTTCGGGCTACAGAGTCCGTATTACATGGTTCCAGAAAACTGTATTGTATTTTTTTCCAATGTTTTATATTTTTTCCAACGAAAAGTTCTAAGTTTTATGGAGGATTCCGTAAATATTATGTGTCGCTGTTGAAAATTTCGCACTCCTTCAACGCCACCTGTAGTTTTAATAGCCCTTTTCAGCGTGTAAAATTAATGAATTTCGACGTAGATACTTATCGCTTCTACAGAAAAACGTCAACAGTGGGTACTTTTTTCTTGTATGGAAGTTGTTTCTCCTTCAAAATAATGCACCACCTATTATAATTTTTTTTATGTCTTCCCTTCACGAAAATTCTTCGAGATGTATCATTAGCATCACTTGCTCAATGAAGAACGTTGTAGTACAAATTATATTTTGAAATAATTTAAAGTGCTTGCCCACTTAAGAGCTATTCCGGTCATTTAAAATTATCGTCGATAGGTATTGAACCAATGTCTTCTGTTCCACTCCGCGCTCCCCTCAGGGGAACTGAGCGAAAGGGACAACTGCATATCGGGCCGAAAATACCTAAATAAAATCGTCAAAATCGATGTTTTGTAATCCCCATTTTTCTTCTCCAAAACTGGATCAATTTTAATTTTTTTTTTCACTAACTGCATTAGAAGAAAATATTCTATGTCAGTACGTTTTGCTTTTTTTTCAAAATACATTGTTTAGTTTGTATACTGAATGTCTTTTGACGGCGTTTAAACTAGGCAATTTTATTCATTTTTGGAAGGTCCTAACTTCTATAAGAAGTAAATTATCAAAAAAAAGCAATACGTACCGACACGCTAATGGTCAATATCTATATTATGTAAGCTTGCTCTTTGCTCTACTCTAGGGTCAAAATCCAGAGAGATAAATGGGGAATACGTTTGTATGGAAAAAACGCCGCTGGTATTTCCTCTTAAAGACCTCTAAAAAAGTGGAGTAATTTTAATCACTTTTAAACATTTAGTTACTATAATAGTGTTCAATGAGATCGCGAAGTCAGTATAAGTATAATATAACGTAAGACCTGTGCCTGACGCAGCTATAAAAGATGTGGCTTGGCGTATTTCGGCATATCGCTCGTCGTACATTCCCAATGGCGAGCAATATGCTGAAATAGGCCTAGCCACATATTTTATCTGCGCGTGTGGTACCGCTTTAAGTGTTATATTACATGAAATTAAACAACTTAAAATACATATATTTTTTATTTGTGTTTAAGTGATATAAGTTACACTAAGTATTGGATAAAATCAACACAGTTTTATTGTGATATTACTCTGAATCAGAATAGAACGGTAATAAAAATATTTTTTCGCAAATTAGCGGGATAAAATGCGCTTAAATCGCCAGTAACTAACTAACTAACCATCACGCCGTTTCTCCGCAGGGGTAGGCAGAGAGGACGGACCGCCAAACAACTCGGTCTTGGCACACACTCTTTACCTCATTCACATTCATACATCGTCTCATACACACTCTTCTATTATTCTGACTCTTGACATGGCCCGACTCAAGTATCTGATTCACTTGTTCGTGCCATGTCTTCCTCGGGCGTCCTTTACTTCTTCAACCATTCACATTGCTACTAGCCTCAAATAGCCAATAATCGTTTTTTGTGAAAAATCACCTCAATGGCGCTGTACAAATAAATATATAAATGAATTAATATTACTGGCTTACAACAAAGATTTACAATTATAACTAGTGACTTTCATATAAGACTTATAGCTTGTGAATTATGTTACTGGCTAACAACCACGATTTACAATTATAACAAGTGACTTACATCTAAGCTCAAATATGATTGCAAACGCTAGTTTTTTTCTAATACCAGGCCTCATTTGCTGACAACTTTTCAGTTTAATTTCAATAAAAAAACTAAATGCTTTATCGTGTTTAACGGGCTTTTCCCCCAACGACGCAAGCTGTATGTACCCTCGTACGTGTTTGCTTTTTTCTATGTTTGTCAAAAGCGATAAATGAGTGATATCTGTCAAAAGGTTAGGATCTGTTCCTTTATATGTGTGCAGCTAATTTATCACACTAACAAAGTGGTGAGTATTGCTATATCTGAGAAATGGTTTCTCGTGTGCTCAATCCAGGACACATTTCCAATTTCATTATACGTAATAAAAATAAGTTTGTATTATGATTTTGCTAAAAGGAAATAATAAATTAATAATAATATTATTATGAGACGATGTAGGAATGTGAATATGACACGATAGTGAAGGGTAAAAGAAGTCGGAGACGCCCGAGGAAGACATTTCAATTTGAGTGGCGGGTTAGGCTACCGCCGCCCTGGGAACCATTTATTAAAAAACCAACATCTCCAACATACGTCACTCCAAGGGGTTCATTATGTTTGATGACTTAGCAGGGGTTCCCAGGAAAGGGCGCGAAGCGTGATGGTTACACAGTAAATAAATAAATTAGATGATAATTAAAGTAGGTACCTAGGAACCTACCTAGCAAATGTTTGTGAAAATAATAAGTATTTCACTCATTCTGGGATTCGTTTCTTCCCAGAGTATTTGTAATTTTTATAAAATGCATGCCTAATGTTTTAGAATAACGCAAAACTATGTTTGAGAAAATTATGTTATTTATTTATTTTTACAATAGCTACAATAGGAAAATAATTTCCTCCAGGGCTTATGTCATCTGTGTGGATGGTCTTAAAAGAAAGGAAGGAGAGGATGTTCTGGGAAGGAAAAAGGCATGCGGCGTGGCTAGGTATCTGGGGTCAGTGCAGTGGGTCCAGGAGTGACGGACGTATAAATCCATCCCTCTCATTGCGGAGCAAAGCGATGGGTCAAGAGAAGAGTGCAGGAAGCCTCAAATGGTCTCCCTCAACCAGTCCCTCCCGATCGGATTTATGGAAGGCTAAGAAGGCTAAGCACCTCTAACTACCTATATCACTGTGTCTTGAGGTATTTTTTCGCAGAAACCAAGTGAATCAATTATATTATTTGAGAACGGTCACTCGAAATAACAGTAGAGAAGACTGACAAATCACGTTATGTTACAGAATGTAGATACCCGCGCAGTTTGATCTACCTATTCATTTTATTGTTTAGTAAATCGCAACAACAAAATAACTAGGCAAGTCTACCTACCTAGTGATAGTTACAGATTTATGAAAGTTCTAAACTATTACAGCGGCCCTTGTTATCATTATGTAGTTAGTTTTGCCACTTTTACTGCGTGTCTCGACCACAAATATTCCCTGCGCACAGAAACAATCATAAAAAATCAGAAAAGAAACTTGACATTTTTTCGACAAATATAATATCAAACTACCACACCATAGGAATGTGCTAAAAGCGTTCACGAGACGTGCATAATCGGGATCGCTCGCACATAAGTTTGTCGCCTTCTAACATGCGGATACCTATTCCCGCGCCCCGCGCCGGGTGTAGCGGAATTTAGCTACCCGTGTCTAACGTAAATCTGATGAAAAATAATTACTTTTGTTAATGTAATAACTTCGTTATTATAAGTCATATAACAGTGAAATTTTTGTTCGCGTAAATTTCATTATTAGTGTTATTTTTTTGTACTAAAATAAATAACATACTATCTGTAGTTTTCGAATGCGGCTGAAAAACAGATTGTATGAGAATTGTCGCTTCTGTTTCACCTTAAAGTCACTATTTGAGAGTTTTTGCTGCTTCAGAGAAACGTTAATCATGTTTAAAGGAGTAGGCATAATTTCAATAAATAACTGTAGATGTATACCGTTGTGTTTTAAGCACCAGGCACGCCAGGAGTGTAAGAGCGGCGAGGAGTAAAGTGGCACTCGCTGCTGGTAGCAGAAGTGAGGAGCTGATGGATCCACTGGATTCCCTTCCTCCGCCACCAGCTAGGGCCACACTCGGGTCCAGTGGAAGAATGCGATCTGAAATATCACAAAGAACGAACATTATTTGCATTCTTCATTTTAGTTTTCCGTCAAAAATAGAAGATGTTACACTCTTTATTTTTTTTTAGTTCATTTTGTTGTTTCATTTTGAGCTTTGATCCTTTGAAAACAGCTACATGATTATGTAGTACTAGCGCAGCTCCGTGAAAAATTACAGGATATTATAATTCTGATTTGTAAAGCCGAAAGTATTAAAAAAATATATATTTGTGTCATTTTCAGCATTGCTTTTCGAAAGAATAACAGCTATTTACCGTTCAAATCAAAAAAATTATGTCATATTTCAAAAATTTATGCAATAGGTACAAATTTCAATATTTGTTAATCAATTAAAATAAAATAATTTTGGATTGTGGGAGTGGGGCAAAGATATTGAAATATAAGAGATGTGCTAACCGCAGTTTTTACCGGGAGGGACTGTGCTACCTGGTGTCGCCGATATTGTTAACCAATTAATAAACTAAATATTCATTTACGAATAAACTAATTATTCATTTAGTTTATTCGTTAATAAATTAATGAATAAACTAAACGAATGTAAAACTAAATGAACGAATTCTTTCCGTATTCAAACTATATTGTCAACCAATAACTACAGCACACCTTAAAAAAACAGCTAAATGAATAAATTCGTTAGGTAGTGGTCCGCCGACAGTCAGGCGGATATCATAGCATATCTCTTTTATATTTCAATATCTTTGGAGTGGGGCCTATGGCATCTCATTAGCATTGTGGCATGTCGTAAAGCTAAAGCGGGCGGGTAAGGATGGGAAGTACCTGGCTTTTTTTTTTTTTACATGAGCTCCACACAGGAGGCTCTGAGGAAAAAAAATTCCCTTAGGGCCTCTGTCATCTTTTGGGATGCTGTGTGGAGGGTTTTTTAAGGAAAGGAAGGAGAGGAGAGTTCTGGGAAGGAAAAAAGTTTAAGGGGTGGGTAGGAATCTGGGGTTCAGTGTGTCCTGGTCATCCGCCTCCAAGACCTAGACAAACCTCGCCCCATGAACCCGGGCACCCCTGCTAAATCACCAAACGTACCGAACCACTTGGGGTGACCTATGGCAGAGGTGTTGGTTATCCAATAAAGGTTCCCGGGGCGGCGGTACCCATTCCCGCCTCCCAAATTGAACACAGTTGCTACACAGGTCTAGTCAATAAACACGGCTAAAGCCATTTCAAATGTTTAGATGCAGAATGGTGGTATTTTACCAACGTGATCCTGAGAGCAGGTATCTAAAACTCTAGATAGAGACCGATTCTTATTACATATTTTTTGGATTCACTGCACAAATTTAAAAGGAGCATCATGTCAATGATATAAACTGTTTAATGCGCATACATATCCCTTCACAGATCACCACTTCTTACAACTACAAACATACTGTCATAATAAAAATATGACTTAAAATTGTCATGGTGAAATATACATCAACATCTGCCAGCTTTATTTTTAAAAGGGGCGCCACTGGTTGATTAACCAGGCTAGCAGTTAGTAAAACAATAAACCTCTCTCAGGGTCTTTGGTATGAAAACTATACGATTAAATTAGAAGGATTTTTAAAATAAAATAGACAGTATTATTAAGAAATATGAATTAAAAGATTTATTATCACGTAATAAAATAAAACTGGAACCAATAAACATATTAACAGAACTTAAGACTCACCTTCCTTGAATCGACCAAAAATTTACATGATTCTAACTATCTATCTAAATTACGATCTTGAGCTTCTGGTTTTTCTCCTGAAGTATGGTCGGACAAAATACCTGGAACTGATTTCAGCCGAAAACAGTATCTGCTCCCAAAACCAAAAGCCAGCCATGAAAATCTTGTATTATCAGGCGAGAATAATTATTCCTTCGTTATTTAACAGATTAAATTTCTTGTATTTTAAATCTTCCATGTTTTAAAATAAATTGCTTGTTACTTGGCAAGTAAATTCAAAATTAACCATCAGTTATATTCGGTGAAAATTACGAAGACAGAAATGTGTATTTACAACACTTATCGGCACCACGATTACAATAGTCGCGGCCTAGTTAATTATCATCCAGTTCGGATAAAATAATAATCGTTTTACTTTATAAAATTATTAACGTAATCAATAAGAATCACGCCCGACTTGTCAGTAAAACCCTCCACCACCATAGAAAGATTACTCAGAAGTGGGCTCTAAACAAAATATTCGATTTTTATACCCTATTCAAAAAAGAAAAAATGAATGATGTTACTTCCAAAATTTAAAAAAATAAATTTATGAAGAAGCTTATTTAATATTATTTAATCACCTCTTGAAATGAGGTACCTGCTTGTCTAAATCTATGATAAAATAAACTTCGAGATATATTGACAAATATTTTATCATAACATTACCTCCCGGACCACGCAAATGTTTGTCCCCAAACATAATTATAAAAGAAACCTATTCTATCTGATACATTTGTCGATCCAAGGATTTCTATTAAATAAAAACAACAAAGCAATTAGTAATATTTAACAATCTTTTCAAAGATTAATAAAACATAATTTATAATAAATAATTCGTATGAACCTTTGAAATATTTAAAATTGATTAAATTTGAATTAGAATTAGAATACAATATTATTGATTATTATAGTTAAAATACCTGAAATAAACAGGACATAATTAAATGTTACGTGAACAACAATCATTAAATGATAAATAAACAACACACTTTAAACTGAAAGAGAAAAAAAATATTATAAATATTAATTCTACAAATTTTACATAACTCCTTCAAAAACGTCATATCACTTTTATGCTCAAAAGCGTCACTGTCGCAAATCAGGGTATTAAGCCTCAATAGGCATCACTTTTAGGGAGATCAATCAACCCTCACTTTGCACTGAATTTAAATCCATCTTTAGGATATCAAGAATGTTCACTCCGTGGAGTTTCCTGACTAACTCACTAAGGTCATTTGGTCTATCCAAGAAGGAAATTTATATAATAGCAATCAACATTTATGTAAAATCAAATTATTTAAATGTCATAATGTCATCAACCATCGCCAATGAATGGTGCCAAATAATTGAGGTAGACAACCAGCTTTGTGGAGTCGAAATTGTTTAGTAAATTTGTTTGAAACAAACAAATTTCAGTTTCCCAAGAGAAAACAAACACTTTTTAAGCAAAAGTTTATAAATTAAATAAACTAATCTCTTCAATTAGTATAAAAAATATATAATGCATACTCGAATGCATAGGAGATATGCTCTATTATAAACTAACTTAACAACATCTAGATCTCTATATATATATATGTTTTATATATATATATATAAATATTTAAAAACAAATGCGACATGAAATGAAATTAAATTTAAATTAAACATTATTTTATGTAAATTTTATATTTTTCAACTATCAAGACAACTCAAGTTGCAAAGAGGTACGAATCTTTGGATCTCTGAGTAATCCTGTCAATTAAAAAAAACACAGTTCATTTATAATAACCTTTTGTTTAGAATTTAAAAAAAAAATAAAGTATAAATACTTAGTGGATAATTTTTTTTTTAAATTCTAAGTTAAATAAAAAACTAAAAAAATATACATATATATATATATATATATATATATATAAACAACGTGATTCTTATTTTAGTTTGTCTGTTCATTCATAACATGTCAATTAATAAGTTACATTATTAATAATTCCGTAATAATATACGATAATGGTTAAACTCAAGCGAAGTACTAGAGTTGTACCTGTGTTATAGATTGTTGTTTAAACAATATTTTGGAATTATTCATTTCATAATTAATGTTCTTTATTTCATAATCATATTTAAAATTATTTGAACTCGAGTCTAAAACTAGAGTTTAAAAAAAATAATAATTTTCCTTCTCAAGGAAAATTAATTTGAATTCCGCATTCAAATTATATTAATTATGTATCAACCCGGTTGATCAGACCTGATTGAAATGTATCGAAATTTGAATAAATTTCTACTGATGTTTTTGGCCAAACCCTTGGAAACCACCATATAACTTGGGTATATAAGCTCGGCTTTACAGAACTTACATGTTTTAGTCAATGGATAGATTCTCCATGATTATGACACAAAAAAAAATTACACGTCGAGTGTACAATATTTATTACTGATTGTATGGGCTTGAATTTTATTGGCTCTGACGTAGAGCATAACGTAAGACAATATAAAGGCATGCACAAATTAATTGAGACTTGATATATTTGAGAAAAATAATGATGTGATTTTGCAGAAATCACTACCAATAGTACCGTGTGAAAAAATTAACATACAACTCGATTTCAAATAGAGTTTATGAATTACTTGTAGAATGTTGTGTCAGAATTGCTCATTAAAACTTCCAGAACAACTCGAACCACTCAAAACAAGTTTCACACCACATAGTACTGCGAGTATGCACATGGACCAGTGGACTGCAGTCCTTCCATCACCTATAGGTATTATCCGTCTACAGGCAACGGATCCACTGCCTTCCGCCTGACGATGTAGCACACTGTGTTCCGTACCTGAGTCAGCAGCTCAGGGTTTGATGAGCAGACAGCAAGCATCTCTCGCCCTCTGTCTGTCATGTAAGGTAAACGTTATCGACGCCGGATCGATACGTTGCGAATGGGGTACAAGCCCACCCTTACCTTTGGAACTTATTTGGACCATTAGGAATGGTAAGTTGAACACCAGGACCCAGTTGTTTAGACTGGATATACCTCCGCTAACTCCCCTCCAATGATAATAATGACGTTGCGTCATTGTCCGATTATTTCTCGAAGTCTTATCACATTTCGTGTATATTGTCCTTTATTTGTTAAAATATTGATAATAAATATCACATTATTCCTTGTGTCACCGTTGACAATTACTGTTTTTCAGAATTGTTATTAAAAATAATGCCCGTTTTTGTAAACATTGATAATAAATATCAAAATTGATTGTGTCACGATTGACAATAAATAGTTTTAAAAGTTTTATAATTATGTATATTGGTATACAATCTATGACGTTACATATTAATACAATCGACTATTTCATCCTATCTCGAATCCTGGGGTGATCGGCCCACCACCTCAAAAAACGAAATAGAAAGAAACTGTCTAACCAGTAAAGGCAACTCTGAAATATCTGCATTCCGTGCGCATGAAATACGAATAAATCGAGTGGCTCCATTCAAGTTATTTGTATTCATTTATAGAAATATTTTTTTGAATAAAATCTTTACTATTAGATTGTAAATGACGTTTAAATAATGATAAAATCTGCATTTCGAAAAAAAAATAAACTTTATTTGTAAAATATTATAAAAGGAAAAATTGATTCTTGTTTACGATGCAGTCGTTGAATAAGACGCTTAAATAGATCTTCTTTTGTTTTATCATTTATATTCTCGAATGAAGTCGACATTTTGGAAAAATTATTCAAAGTTGTTCTATTTGCAATTCGTTTGAAAATCACAGCCGTAATAATTCATTTAAATAATTCGTAGTAATATATTATTTTGGAAATGACGTAGCGAAATGAAAATAGTTATACCGAAATACAAACAATAAACAATAACATTTGATTGTATATCGTTTGTTTTTCTTTTAAATAAAATGTTCGTAGCATTATTCCATAATGAAAGTCGTAGATGAATGAAATGCGTTTCGAATTAATCGAAGATTGAAGACGTTCCCAATTGTATAATAAATAGTACGCGGCCGTAATAATTCAAACACAAAGAAAAGATAATAAATCTTGCTTGATTAAAATTAGAAATGACTTTACGAGCTGAAAATAGTTAAGCTATTTTACCATTTTAACCGAGAAAAAAAAATAATCAATTTTGATAACATTCTATTGTTTTTAAACAAATGAAATATTTTCAAAACAAATGAAACTTGTTAATAACAAAAGCTCTTGAGAGAGAAAAAAAAAAATGACATGTTATTAATAAACAGACATATTTCTGAAGCAAAATAAATACATTTCATTAGTAAAAATCCTTGTAAAATAATCATAACGTATAAAACGAAACCCAACACGTTTAAGGTCGCCAAATTGTCATAATAAGATATGAATCAAAATTCAATTGTCATAGTAAGAAATATGAATAAAACGATTATATAGGCAACGAAAAATGACAATGACAAATAACATAGTAACCGCACTTGGGACTCACCTTCCTTGAATCGACCAAAAATTTACATGATTCTAACTATCTATCTAAATTACGATCTTGAGCTTCTGGTTTTTCTCCTGAAGTATGGTCGGACAAAATACCTGGAACTGATTTCAGCCGAAAACAGTATCTGCTCCCAAAACCAAAAGCCAGCCATGAAAATCTTGTATTATCAGGCGAGAATAATTATTCCTTCGTTATTTAACAGATTAAATTTCTTGTATTTTAAATCTTCCATGTTTTAAAATAAATTGCTTGTTACTTGGCAAGTAAATTCAAAATTAACCATCAGTTATATTCGGTGAAAATTACGAAGACAGAAATGTGTATTTACAACACTTATCGGCACCACGATTACAATAGTCGCGGCCTAGTTAATTATCATCCAGTTCGGATAAAATAATAATCGTTTTACTTTATAAAATTATTAACGTAATCAATAAGAATCACGCCCGACTTGTCAGTAAAACCCTCCACCACCATAGAAAGATTACTCAGAAGTGGGCTCTAAACAAAATATTCGATTTTTATACCCTATTCAAAAAAGAAAAAATGAATGATGTTACTTCCAAAATTTAAAAAAATAAATTTATGAAGAAGCTTATTTAATATTATTTAATCACCTCTTGAAATGAGGTACCTGCTTGTCTAAATCTATGATAAAATAAACTTCGAGATATATTGACAAATATTTTATCATAACAATACTTACACATACATATGCACCAATACACTATGCACATCACCCGGTAATTACTAAATATACATACCATAAATAAGATATTACAAAGAAACATATACATACATAGGTACCCACCACAAAACATTAAAATATCTGTAAATTTGTTTATCAATGAAACCAATGTACTGTTTGCTCCTATAATATAAAATAAATAAATTTACCTCCATTCTCTTTCAGGGTATCCACGTTGAGTTCAGCAGCGGTGGTGCCAGCATCATTGGTGACCGCAATCTTCAGCTGGTACCACTGCGCGGCTGTCAGCTGCCCGAGGATGAGATTATCTGCCAGGACGCCATCGGCTGCAATGGTCCAGTGAGACTCCCCCACGGCCCTGTACTCCACATTCAACTTGGAGATGGGGCAGCCCCCGTCCCTCCACGTGTAGATGTTCAGTTTTATGGCAGTTGTATTGGACGCCACGAGTTCTGATGGTTTTGAAGCGATAGGGGCTGAAACAAAATACAATAGGATAAATACACTAATAAATAAATAAAATCGAGGTGATGAAATTCGGTTTTTAGTTCTTACGTGATCCCCTTGTGCTAGTAGACAGAACTTCGCTAACCACTCCTGCTGCCACCCGATTATGAGCTTGAATTTTAATCAAGTACAGAGTTCCGCACTTGAGCGTCTCCAAGGCGTAGGTATTTACTTCTGGAGACAGCTCGATAATTTGCCATGTTAATTCCGTCTCAATTTTATAGAAAAGGGTATATCCTGAAAAAATAATATCAAAAACACAAATGAATAAGTAAATTTTTAAGTTTGCCCGATAAATAAAAAAAATTATTAGTTACTTGAGATGAATAAATAGGAAATTTGCTGTTATAATCTATGAAGTTACAAAACTTATAGACACGTTTTAGAGATGTCGCAAGCAAAAGATAAGGAAATTTCGGTCGTTTTATTTTAGTTCTTGTGTGCTATCTTTTTTTTTGTTGTTGTTTTTTTTTTTTTAAATATTTATTAACAAAGATAAAATTATAATATACACAATGTACTTTTTTTGTTGGTATATACCACCTCACTAGGATGAGCCTGTTCCAAGGTGGCAGCAATTTAATCTAATTTTGATATCTTAATCTTGAAAAAAAAAAAAATATATATATATTAAATTTGAATAGATAAATAAAATGAAAGAAAAATTAAAAGAAAAGAGATGAGAAAAATGCAAAAAAGATGAAAGAAAGAATAAAAAATAATAAATAATTGAGAGGAGAAGAGAAAAGATACAGGCGTTGATACAGGGTTGCTATATTGTCGAAGTTATTGGCCAGCTGTATACAATGCCTTTGTTAATATCAAATGAAAAAAAAAATGAGTACCAAAATGCCCTCATTTTTGATGATAAAGTGTTTCCATTGCTCGGCAAACACTAGTTTAAGCCAAGAAATAACATTTTATTCATAAATACAATAAAATGACTTATTATTATGAAAAATACAACTATGTATTTCGGTTATGGTTTTAAGCGCCATTAGAGAAAAGAAACAAGAATGAAGACACACATAAGTATGTGTATCTATTGGCAGTAGTCTTTTCATACACCGTTCTGTAAGCGAATAAGTGTTGCATCATCTAAACACACCCGTGATGTAGAATGTAGTATTTGACGCATGCAAACGCTGCCCGGTCCTACATCTATTTCGTTGATACACACATATTCTTTGAATGTCTAGCTTTGTTATAGGTACTACATAACCAATGTTTGAATTAAGAATTTACTGGAAACATGTAAGGGTGCCCGCAGACGAGAGTCTTTAGTCCCGGCGACAGCTGTAAAACTATTTAAAAATTTATACAAAATCAAAAAAGACTCCCAAATAAAAAGTCTCCTTTGTATCTTAAAACCCTCTGTCAGGCGCAATGCAAATCCTAATACGATCGGGCGCAATTCATCTGTGAGATTATATCATAGAAAAACAGATCAAAATAGAATTCTCCCTTAAATTTTTCGAGATTAACAAAAACTGGCCCTCTGTGAGTGGCGGGAAAGGAGGAAAAGTTAGGAGGCCATGCCTCTAGAGCGGCGATATTTACCCTTTGGTACACAAATAACAGATCATTTCACAGATTAGTTGCGCCTGACGGAGGGTTAAGTCTCTTATAAGTGTGCACCTCCATACACCGTAAGGGATTTTTACGTCTGCAACTGTTGCAACCTGCAACTAAGGTCTCTCGTCTTACCTGAGTCTGTTAGTTACTTGCCACATTTTGTGCTGTGTAATTTCGAGACAATAATGTGTCTATTTGTTTGTAATGTCATTGGTTACTGGGTCTTATATTTAGCACAGTGATAAGTTTCGAAATAAATATAAAAACTAAGTTCTTTACCTAATATGGGTGAGCCACCATTATTAGGAGTTTGCCAGTGAATTTTGATAGTTGATGATGTTGTATATTGTAGGCCTAGTGAAGGTGCAGATGGTGGCATTATCGCAATAACTGTATAAGTTATCGAGTCTTCTCCATAAAGGTTTGATGCAGTACAAGTGAAGTTCCCAGATGATGTGGCATCTAAACCTTAAAGTAAACAAGTGTCTAATTATTGCCAGAAAAAAATTGTATACAAATAAAACTATTAAGCAAACATTATGAAAGAACCCATGCAATGTCTTGATTATTGATAAAAACAGTAAAACATTTCATATAAGTAAATAAATTTAATAGTTTTATTTTAGATTAATCCTTACAAAATGAATTATCTAGATAAATAAAAGGAAATGTTCTCAATTAAATTCTGATTATTTATTCATTAAACCGCTTACTCATTAATACGGGATATTTTTTATTCAAACAGTTATAATATAATGTATTTAACTATATTACCCACGCACAGGCTGCGCCTTAGTGGGTTCCCATTATTCTTATGTTTTTTTTTATAATATTGTATATGCCAAATGTAACAATTGGGAAAAAATAAAGGAAAAAAAAAAAAAAAAAAAGAAAGTTAGATTTAGCTTTATTATTACGAAAAGTGAGTATTTATGTCGGGGGAGACCAAAAAACATGCAAAAAATATGCATTTAACATTTTAATTTTGTAAAAATTAATTCACTCTCACGGTAATGCCATTGTTTATTCATCGTTTTTATTTTAACATTTCATAGACAAAGCTGCCAATCATAGAAAACATATTTTTGCGTTAAACAAAGTGAATGCATTATTGACAAGTTTGTACCTGTATTTATAACAGTAGAACATAGAAAGACATGTATAAGAATAATTACACAAACCCGCTAGACAAACTCTGCTTTGCCAAACAAACCATTCAAAACCTGGGATGTTTTTTTAAAATTATGATGAAATTCGAGTTTATTTTAAAGAATTTATTTTATAAGATTGGTACTTCCGATAAATGTCATATTATTTAGTTAAAAAAGGAACATTCCGTATTATCCGTGCATCAAACTTCAACAACACGAACATTCTGTATTATCCGTGAGGTGGACTAACTGCATATTTACCAAATTCTGAACAATACTGTTTTTTGCTCATTTTTGCTATTATGCTTGCTTTAACAGAAACCTACCACCGCCACCAAGCAATATATAAATTTAATTATTTGTCACCTTTGTCTGGAAGGAATGCAACATGCTACACCAACGCCTTTAGCGGCCAGGGTTGCCAGCCAATACAAGTAAAAAATGTTAATAGTTTACTGGATTTGGGCATATTATATTTTTGGGCATTTGCTACATATCAAAATTTAATCACAGTAGGTATAACCTCCAAATTATCGATGAAAACCATTTTAAAATTACTTCAACCGAATATTTTTCTTCTTTCCTTTGTTTCCAACACTTCATTTAAAATAAGAAGTTAGAATCTTACAGTGTACACAAACCAAAATGATTCTAATCTGTAACCACAATAAAAAATGGAACTTAACTGGTTTATATTATATTCACTATTACATAAAATGAATTCATTTATCTGTATGTTTCCAAAAATAAACTTAAATAATTTAAAAACAAAGAATCTGTTTGTATTGCCATTAGAAAGAATTTTCCAAAGAAGCACTACAAAATTAAATAAGTACCCACATGCAAGATTAAGTAGGTACCATCAATTAATATATTTAACCAGGGCAATTGAGGCAGGGTCAATATGACAATGCACGTTTTGTATACGAAAAATTTCTTGGAAATAATTGCCGCACACAACCATCTGTCTCAGTAGCTGCAGCTAAGTATCACCCCTCCCCTTCGTGTACCTCACTTTAGTCGTCCATCGCCCGCGCCAAGAGCAACACGTGTGTAAACCTGCGACCGGGTAATTATGACCCAGCTCAACGGCGACGTTGCTGCCTTGTGCCATATATTTTTTTCATGTTTTATTTGAGAAAATTTAAGAAAAATACTGATTATATGAAAGTTCCTGATATTTCTGTGATTACTATTCCAATGATAGAAAGGTTAGGTAGTATAGATTTGATTTAAGTATATTTTTGTAAGAAACAATATTGTTTTTTTGTTGATAAAAAAATTGATGATAACATTTAGAAGAGACTGAAAGTTAAAAATAAAAAAATATTTCATTTATTACCAACTAGCTTTTTCCCGCGGCTTCGCTCGCATGGTATTAGGGGATTTCCACTCAGCCTCCTCCACCTTCCCTCTCCCCACTCCACTCCTCCCATCAATCCCCCTCCCCCTCCACCCACCCCTCCCCACACTCCACTCCTCCATCAACCCCCCCCTCCCCCTCTACCCACCCCTTCCTCCACCCCACCCCCTTCCCTTCCTTCCCTCCCCCCTCTTCCACCCCACTCCGCCTCCTCCACCTTCCCTCTCTCCACTCCACTCCCCCCATCAACTCCCTCCCCCTCTCCCTCCACCCACCACACCCCTCACCCCTTACCCCTCCACATTCCCTTTCCCCACACCACTCCCCCCCCATCAACCTCCTTCCCCCCATCCCCTACCCCTCCCCACACCCTCCTTGATCCTTCCCCTTTCCCCTTCCTTCCCTCCCCCCTCTCCCTCCCCTAACCCCCTCCCACCACCCTCCTCCCCCTCCCCTTCACCCCTCCACCAACACCCTCCCAACACATCCACCCCCCTCCCCACTCCCCCCACTCACCTCTCGCATTCCACACATACATTCCCGTTACATTCAGTTTTCTAACTGCTCGCAAGCCACGTATTATAATTTCTAAAACAAATTTCATAATGCCAGAACTCAATGGTACTTTTATACAAAAAAAAAGAATTATCCAATTTGGTTCAGTCGTTCGAGTTTATACATTTCGCATACATACGTATATTTCTGTGATTCATTTTTAGAGATAGTTATTAAATACAAATTATTATTTTTCTTTTTATATTCTACCAAAATATCCAGTACGGCAGTTTTATACTTAAAAAATGCGATACCTTTTTTTTTTTTTTTTTTACAGTGAATACCGCACAAGAATCTCAACTGCTCCCGTCTGGAGCCAGCAAGACTATGGCATCCCCAAATGGGGTATGTTGTGAGGCTGAAGGTAGCGGGGAGGGGAAGGAGGTGGGGGAGAGGAAGGTTGGGAAGTACCTGGCTATTCAGATCTGGTCACCAAACACGGCTAAAGCCATTTTCAAGCAACGTTTCAATTCTGAATGGTGGTCTTACACCAGGGCGATATTAATAGTATCTTCCACTCTGGAACATGCCGCAAATATACTATATATTATTTTAAATGAGTTAATTGTGAAATAACACAAATTAATCAAATAAAATTTATTTGCGCATGCCGGGTTCGAACCCGCGACCTCCGGATTGTGAGTCAAGAGTCTTACCCACTGGACTACGGAGGTCGTTACCTGTCTATCCAATTGAAACAATAATTGTTCTGTGATGTCAAAATTTGAGAATGACATTTCGCAAAACAAAGATTCTTAAATAAAAATTCTATTTTAGAAAATGTATATTATAAATTATTAGCGAAGTACCTACTTCCCTAATAATTTGAATCGATTAAAGAATTAAAGATATCTAACTAATCGTGCCACCTATTGCAATTTTTTCATACAAATTTCGTAATGCCAGAGCTCTGTGTTATAGCCTATATGTTTATATTATTGTAAAGTTTAATTAAAATCCATTCAGTAAAGTAGGAATTGGTATTTTATGAATTTTAACATCAAAGGGATGTCCATAGTAACCTAATTTTTAAAAAAATCATCGTTTCCAAGGCGATTATTGGGGTTTGCAATAAATCGATTTTGTTAACAACAGAAAACGTATGAAAAATAATTTCATAACGCCAGAGATTATTCATAACGCCAGAGCTTACGAATATATATAGCCTATAGATCTCGCAAATAATGTAGCTTTCTATTAGTGAAAGAATTTTTAAAATCTATTCAGTAGTTTTTGCTTGAAAGAGTAACAAACATACATCCATTCAAACTTTCACCTTTATAATATTAGTAAGATGTGTTTTATTGCTGCTGCTGATTATATATGCAGTTATATATTATAAATATCAAATTTTAAAAATTAAAAATTATTTTATACAAGGCAAAATAGTAACAATTGTAACGGAGTCATAATGACCCACCTCAACGTCAGTGTAACTTTTTTCCGCCACAATGATGCCTGGTTAATACTCACTGTGAATGAGAAGATTTCCCTGTGGCGTCACTTGGTAGTGAGGTGTGTGCGTGATGGTGATGGAGCGATGCAGCCATCTCGCTCTGGGTGAAGGATTACCAACGGCCAGACATGATAAACTAGCAGAGCTCCCAACTGCTCTTCTGATTGACTGGCTGAATGAAGCTATTCGAGCTGGAGCTGAAAAAATAACACATATTTTGAAATTTAGTAACGTCACATAAAAAAAAACATAAACACAAATTTTTGTCAAGGGTATTACTAAAATCAAATAACAAACTAAAATCAAAATGATTGGCATGCTTAACTCTGCAGGTGGTTAAATGAGAAACGTTTTTGAAATTCATAGAATTCTGTTGCACTTATTCACAAAATCTATAATAATATTAATATTAATAATTGGATAATTTGTAGAGCTAATTGACAATAGAGAACTCCAGTCCAATTGTTTTATTTTTTTTAATGAATAAAGACCTTCAAACTTAAATAACTGCATTTTTATTTTTATTTTTATAGTTAGTTTTAATAGTTAAAATAATTGTCAAAGTTTTAATTTTTAAAGACTCCCAGAAACGCACCGTATCTATGGTGGTCTTCACCCACCGATAAATTTTTTACTTTTTAAGTTGTCATTTTGAATCAGTGATGTTATGTCGAGGGAAATTTCCCTAGATCTAGGGGAGAAAAATATTTTTTAGGGATAAGGGAAATCAGGACAAAATCTAGGGAAATTTCGAACTCTGGCAAAAATTTTATTACATATGACAGTATTACTTGTATTATTTATATATATACGTATATATATTTTTTGGAATTCCTATGAATCTTAATTATTTTTCATGTACTTACATGCCATGTTATTTTTAACACTGACAACTCAAAATGATATTAGGGAACGTACCCATACTACGTGACACGTTCGGGGGGGGGGGGGGGGGTCTTCAAAATACCACGCTTGGTACAAATGAGCGGCGGGTTGCTTATGATTTTTATTTTGCAAAGTGTTTTTTTTTAATTTGGAATTCAGTTTCTAATTCAGTGGTGAGTGTATTCGTACTTTTAAATTATTACTTCACGTAGCAAAAAGTGTTTTATTTGGAAAATCACGGTATTATTAGTATATTTACCAAGTTCCGATATCTTTCCAATTAATTATCATATTAATTAACATATAACAGGATTAGTGTTACACAATCAGGTGGCTACGTAGGTAATTGCGTAAATGTGAAATTCTAGGGAAATTTCACTTCTAACTGTTGGCAACACTGTGAAGAACCCAGAATAATCATGGCGGAATGCTTTGTAATGACTTTTAGGTGTGAGGTGTGTTTTTTATTCAAGATTAACTGCTTTTAATATAGAAAAACATTGGTAAAATGTCCACATTTCACCGCTACTGTTATTGTATTTAATCAAAGTGCAATATAAATCATCTCTTTCATTGCAAATACATGTGACATCGTGTTTTGTGTCAGGCGTTACTTTGTAGGTACATTGTTTTATGTATAATACTTACAGAAACACTGGTATTTATAATACACTGATCATGACGAGTGTGTAACAACTTGTATAAAATATAGCCCTTTTCGTAAATTGTTGAGGGCCTAAATTATGTTTCAATAAACACAATAACTATTATTTATCTAAATCTCTATAAACAGTATGAAAATAAACCAAAAACACGAAATGTTGAATTGCATAGGTACGTGTGCACTTCAAGTCATTTCAAATGTCAATACAATACAATACACAGTTGACAGGTTAACTGTGACGTCACCGTTAACCATTTCAGTAATGCCAACTTAACGCTGTGTTTTGGGAAGAGGTTTAAAAATGCACTTTTTAATAATTTATTAAAAACTCTGCATTTAATATTATGAAATAAAACTTATATATTCAGAATCAGCGTTTCTTGGTCTATATGAACATATTTTTTTAAAGCCATAATATTTTTCACTGGAGTTCCTTATTGGATAAAAATCACCTCAAGGTAGTAGCAAGGCCACTGCAAAGTTGACCGTGTCGAGATGTACCATATTATTTTATATTTTTCTAAATTTTCAAATTTAAAAAAAAGCATGCTGGTATTGCCAACAATTCAATTTCCTTCCCAGAAGCAATAATGAAGGTTGTAAGTAGGTACGACACACAACGGTGAAAGTTTTCTTTTATGGTCACACTTCAAAACCACTATAAACTATCCTTCTGTACCAACAAAGTTTTTATCCAGTAAAGACTTTTTTCCTCACAATGACATTAATGTAACGTAAATTCAGTCAAGTAATTCGGCCCTATAACTATTACCTTCAGAAGGTAATAGTTATAGGGCCGAATGAGCCGTAAGCCGTAAAACTAGTTAGTTAGAACATGAAAGGGCATTGCAAAGCCCTAGCTAGTTAGAGGATTACGAAAAAATCCGTAAAATCAAAAATCAAAAAACAAAGCATGTACTAAAGAAAATTTTGTAGATTTTTGTTTGAGTAATTTTCTGTTAATTTTTGTTGTAGAATTAAATAGTAATTACAGATAAAAAAGTTTATTAACCTCGATTATTTGCACCTTGCGCAATGATAGAGGTGGGTTCGCCTTCTCCAGAACCAGTGGTGGCTGAAACCCAGAACTCATAGAGTTGATGCTCAGCTAAGTTCCTAACCTCAAACATCAAGTCCGTGTTCTTGGCATTATCCACAGTTACTGTATAGCTGGAGTGCTTGCCAATGCTAAAATAGTGAAAAACAAACCTTTTTATTAAAAAATAAATAAATACTAGTACCACGCAAAGTGATTTAATTTTGAATTTCAGTAAGTCCAATCAGGCCCGGCGCCATGCAGGTACAATTGGAGCAGTCCTCTCCGGGTGCTGACTGGCCAAGACACCAAGGAGCTGATAATTTCTAACATCTAGTACAGCGCCTTTGAGGTTTTTAACAGCGCCAGGTGCCGTTTGGCTCTGGGTTGACCCTGAGTCCAATCCCATTTAATTTGAAAGAGCTGATAATGAAGACTTAATAAGGTAATGTATGCCTTAGACTGAGAAAGACATTAATAGAAGCATGAAGGAAGGTATGTGTTAACCCCTCCGCAACGTAAGCAGATATAAGCGTTAGAAATAGGATAGCAGGCAAGTACAATAAGCGTGTTTATACGTCAGCGTGTGTGTTTCCATAGAAATCGTTCTAACGCCGTTATCGTTTTAGTTACATCCCTAAACCAAAAAGTAAAAGGTCGATAGTAGATCAAGCTGTACATCGCTATCAAGTTGTCTATGAAAATACATAACAGGAATCAGCCGTCAGTCGTGTAATTGACAAAAATATTTACCCGCGCAAATTTGCTACCGGCGGCTCCACCGCGCTCCACATTTTAAATTTTTATTAAATATTTTTATATGAAATGATAAAAAAGTGAGGTGACAAAAGTGTTTATTACACATATATACAATAGAATAAGTATTTTTGTTTACATAATCTGTGATTTTAGTACAGTTTTCACATAAAAACATCACGTGAGTCATTTTTACCTATTTTTAATGTTTGCGTTCTAAATTTTAATTGCTAATATTTATTTGTAATATAATAATTTGAAAGCCTATTTTTTAACCTTTTTAAAACAGTTTTTAGTATTCGGCTACGTTCAGAAATGTTTCATTTGTAGAGCTTTGATTGTGAAGCGGTAATAACAAAAAGTTTTCGTAAAATGTCATTTCGTTAGAGACACCAAAAGCTAATATTCTCGAAAATTCGGAGGGGTTAAAGTAGGTTTTCTAACTTACCGGCCGGCCTCTCTATGATACACTGTGTAGTGAGATATGACCCCATTAGGACTACTAGGAGGTAGCCAGCTCACTAACACCGTCTCCGCAGTTAAAGCCAGAGCTTTTATCCTCTGTGGTGGTGAAGGCACTAAACATATAGACAATTTGATTTCAATACAAAAATAAATAATAATGCTGGTAAAAGAAAATATGTATGTGGGTACATATTTTTGAAAAAAAACCATGATTTTCCATTGACTATGCCATTTACATAAAATAGAGAATATTAATAACAGTAATTATTGATTTCAAAATATGCAAGATAGTCCAAGAGAAAGACAAGAAAACAATAAAATAAGTTAATGATTTTAAACTGGCTGTCTATATCGGTAAGGACATTATATTTCACCCACAATTGTTATATGAACCACCACTGTGCATGATTCTTTTGCATTGAATTGTATAAACTTCTTCATCTAGACCAGTGGTTCTTAACCCGGGTTCGGTGAGTCAGTCTCGCGGGTTTGGCGGTGGTCGAAACACACCCCCGACTCATATGATTCATGATGACATGCCCTGCTTTCCAATTAAGAAGGGTTCGGTGAATGCGCATATGGAACTGGTGGGGTCAATACCTACAACAAGGTTAAGAACCACTTATCTAGACACTTTATCTTCTCCACTCGTCCAGTAATGGAACCACTTACCACATAACATAGGGGTTTCACCGTATAGATTCTAAAGTTAAATTAGGTTTGGCGTACATACCATCTTCTTCTGTGGTGCAGAAAACTGATAGACTTCGTTTCCCATCTCCAGCATTTGTATAGGCCAATACTTGGATGGAATAGTTTGTAAATTTATGTAGGCCATGAAGATAAGTCTCAGTGGTTGTAATTCTTTTAACTTCACCAACGTTGTGCTCAACTGCAAATAAAGCAAATAATATTGACCTATAAAGTAATATTTGTCATATTCATAGCTTACAAAAAAACACACAAATCACACTAGTCCTTAAGCTAAGCAAATTATCGAAGGGTTCGTCATGTTTTATTCTCTCCATAATAAAATTTTTGCCTAACAGGTCTGCCTTATATTTTTTGTGAGATCGAAATAGTTCTCGGGCGAGATCTCCTGTCAGATTTGTGTTTTTTTTTTTTTTTTTTACATGAGCTCCACACAGGAGGCGCTGAGGAAAATAATTTTCCTCAGGGCCTATATGTCATCTTTGGGGATGCTGTGTGGAGGGTTTTTTTAGGAAAAGGAAGGAGAGGAGGGTTCTGGGAAGGAAAAGGCTTTAAGGGGTGGGTAGAAATCTGGGGTTCAGTGTGTCTTGGTCATCCGCCTCCAAGACCTAGACAAACCTCACCCCATGAACCCAGGCACCCCTGCTAAATCACCAAACATAACGAACCACTTGTGTGATTTTATTTGGCTGTTATTTGCCTTTTCTATGGGCTAATGTTAGAATTTCAGTTGTGAGCTGTCACGTATTTTAGTTTAGGTCGTTTTAAACACGAATTCATGCATGATTATTTATTCACTTAACAGCCTTAGAAAATCACACAAATCTGACAAGAGATCTCGCCCGATATCTATCTAGATCGAGACGGATATCGGGCGAGGTCTCTTGTCAGATTTGTGTGATTTTCTAATGCTATTAAATGAATAAATAATCATGCATACCTGCATGAATTTGTGTTTAAAACGACCTAAATTAAAATGCGTGATAGCTCACAGCTGAAATTCTGACATCGGCTCATAGAAAAAGCAAATAACCGCCTTAGAAAATCACACAAATCTGACAGCAGATCTCGACCGAGAACTATCTCGTTCATACAAAAGTTCAATATAGAATAGCTCGTCTGGCCTCACATGAATGCTAAACCAGCGCTATATCGCAATGGGAAAGTATGGCAAACGATATGGTGAAACACGCCAAGTCCACATATATTATAAGAGCATAGCACTCGTGTGAGACTAGTTTAAATTCTTGATCGCCGATGGAAAATTTTCCTGTGCGCCAACTGATCGTATTTTCGTAATAACTTACAAGTTTTATGCAAAATGATGTTTTTGTAAATTGTACCGTCTTACCGGATTATATTTATAAAAATAGTATATAATCTACCAAAAGTAGTTTCCCAAAACAGTTAGTTATATTCGGAGAAATGATTTTTTTAATAGTATCCTTTTAAGGACATGTTAAGAACAAGAGGTTATAGGCTTTGTGAGATGGATAAAGCTTATATAAATTGAAGAAAATGAACATACCGTGATCTCTAAGCTGTGGTGTGTACAAGACCTTATATCCTTGGATGAGTCCCCCATGCTGCGGCACCGGTGGTGGTCTCCAGGAGACCTTCATACTCACAGCAGACAGGGGAATACACGACACGTCCAGCGGAGGGGCTTCTGGAACTGAAATTAATATGTTTGATGTATGTATTTATCAAAATCTTTCTGCTTTTTATAAATAATGAACAAATTTCCTAAATAGACTAAGAACAAAAAGCGATAACATAGCAGACGAGAGAAACGCATCCTTATGTTATAATTAAAAACAACTTATTTAAAATGGGCTACCAGCAATAATCTTTCCATTCACATTCAATCCAAAACTCTCCAAAAGAGGCAATAACCCATCCCGTAATCGAGTTATATGTGAGGTGAGGTTAGGTTAGGTTAATGTAACATATCACAAGAGCTCTTGACAGGTGTTCTGTGTACAACCTGTTCTGTTCTGGTGTAACTCTAAGTGACCAGCTCAGGTACAGGGGCTCCATCGAAACCAGAGTTAAGTTAGCCTCTCAGAAACTGGGCGTACTGTACAGAGCCCGCAGATACTTTAATAGTACACAACTGCTAACCCTGTACAAATCGCAAGTGCGCCCCGCGGTTGAATTTGGCAGCCACCTCTGGTCTGGAGTTCCAAAATACCTAAAAAAAAACCCTTGACTGTGCAGAAACGGGCGGTCCGTTTGATAGATTCTCCCATCTTAACAAAGGGACTGCAATCTTTAAAGCACAGGCGTCAGGTGGGAATGCTGTCCTTGTTCTACCGGTATTACAATGGAAGATGCTCCGAGGAACTAGCGTTATTGATCCCCTCGGCACCAGTGCATAGTCGGGAAACACGCCAAACACGCGCCCAACATTTGTACATGGTTGACATTAGTCACATGAGAACGGGTCGTTTCTATGACTCGTTCTTGAGTTCAACGGCTCGGCTGTGAAACGATTTGCCGGCCTCTGCGTTTCCTCCCTCCTACAACATGGGTCTCTTCAAGACCCGTGTTCACTCCTTCCTTTCCTCAAAAAGACCCTCCACACAGCATCTTCAAAGATGACATAGGCCCTGAGGGAAATTATTTTCCTCAGGGCCTCCTGTGTGGAGTTAATGTAAAAAAAAAAAACAGATAAACTTAATCACCACCAAGTTGGGCGATGTTGTGAGACTGATTTAAGATAGGATAGGTTAATTTCTCGCAATGGGAGTTCTTACAATATGTTACATTTAAAAAAGGGACATGTAGTAGATAAAATTTCTACCTCCTTCCTGAGTAGTTGCCGCAGCGGGAGTTGTGGGCGGTCCGGCCGCCACGGCATTAAACGCCCGTACGGTCACACCGTATCTTGTAAACTTCCTAAGGCCATTCAGTGTCAGCTCAGTGGTGGACCAGCCGTTGACCGTGGTGGTCTTGGAGTGGTTGCCGGCCGGCGTGCCAGGTACCATCTCGAACCAGGTAACCGTGTAGCCGAGCAGCTCGCCGTTCCAGGTCTCGCGCGGAGGTGCCTGCCAGTTGACGTGCAGCTCGCCGGGCCCGCCTGTCTGGAGTTGGAGATTTAGGGGGGCCTCCGACGGTGCTGGAAAATGAATAGATCTTATTATATTTAGACTCGAGATTGAAAACTACAGTAAAAAGGCAGAAGGGATTCACCCATAATCCAAAACTAATTATGAGAAATTAAACAAAACAAAAAAATCTAATTATCTCCTTTCAGTGTTCCTGATTGTGACAATCTTACATTTTCTATGAAAGTGAAATCATACATGTATGCGTGTAGTGCAGGGGGCACGGTTTATTCACGCATACATGTATTCGCGTAGTGTAGAGTAACCTACACAGAGTGCCATTTCTTTTTCCATAATTTATTATATTTAAATATAAACCCTTTGGAACACAAAGAAACCAAGTCCAATAATTCAATTCAAACAATCAATTCAATTCAATTCACTAAGCAAGTGCGACTTTTAACATATTTTCAAAGATGGTGCATGGAAAATTTACAAGATAAAAATATAAACATTATAGCTGGAGATTTTAATATAAATGTTAAAGCAAATGCAGACATATATACAAAAAAACTGAAATCTATTATACAAGCTGCAGGGATGAAACAAGTAGTCAAAGATTTTACACGAATTACTAATATCTCAAAAATCAATCATTGATTACCAAATCAATCGTCGATTGATCTGGTAATCTCAAATAAATTCAACTTAAATATTAATGTACTAGATAATCCTAAAATTACCGACCATAAAATCATTCAAAGTCCAATAAATGACTGAGAAAAATGCAACTCCAGTAAAGAAACACAAATAACAACATTTAAAAATTACAAAAAATACAATAAGGAAATTTTCATTCAATCCTTAGAGACTATTAATTGGAATGGAATAAATCAAATGGAATATAACCAAAAAGCTGACCAGATGATATTAAACTTTAAAAAATCTATTGATAAAGTTGTTCCAGAACAGAAGATACATAAAAGAAACAGTAATAAATGGTACACAAGCGAACTACGTACAATGCAACACGATAGAGATACATTTTACAAAAGAGCATGCCTTACTACTAGTATTACGTATTGGGATAACCATAAAAAAGCGAGAAACAAATACTCTAAAGACATAAAAAGAACGCATAATGAGTACATAAAAAATAAAATAAACCCAGAAGAAGGGGATCCCAAAAAAATTTGGAAAAGCATAAAAGAATTAGTACATGGCGAAAACAAAGACGACATAAAAATAGTAAACTTTCCAAAAGAGATAAGCAAAGAAAACATGGCTAATAACTTTAATAAATATTTTATTGAAAGTATCATTCAAATTAACAAATTAATACCCAACATTGCTGTTAACCTCACAAATGATAATATCGACCCAAACAAAGAATCATTGGTCTTCAGAAAAATAAATGCAGAATATTTATTTAACATTTTAAACAAAATAAAATCAAAGAATAGTTCAGATGGATTAATTATTAGTAAAATAAGAAATGCTTTTCAAGTAATTGGATACTCTATTAAATATTATCAATGAGACGATTGAAGAAGGAAAATTTCCAGTCATGGAAACTATCTACTATTATACCGGTTCCAAAGGTTAAAAATACCAGAAAATGTGAAGAATTTCGACCAATCAACACTTTACCAAAATACGAACAGATTCTTGAAGTGATAATAAAAGAATAAATCTTGCAATACCTAGATAAACACAATATTTTATACCAAGAGCAATCAGGATTCAGATCTAATAACTCATGTGAAACAGCATTAAACGTAATTGTCGAAGAATGGAAGGAAGGAATGAATAGTAATAAATATATCTTAGCAATATTTTTGGATTTTCAAAGGGCATTCGAAACTATAGATCGAGAAATACTGATTAAAAAGCTTAAAGAAATTGGTTTTTCATCTGTAGCCATTAAATTAATAGAAGAGTATTTGAAAGACAGAAAACAGATAACAAAAATTAATAATTAGTTTTCAAAACCAATGGAAAATAAATTAGGAGTACCTCAAGGGTCGGTCCTTGGACCTCTATTGTTCATACTCTATATTAATGACATGGTGAAAATATTTTCAAAATGCAAAGTACGACTATTTGCCGATGATACACTAATATACTTAATTGAAGATAACTATGAAGAACTAATAAATATTTTAAATAATGAGCTAAACAATGTATCAAGATGGCTAAAAATAAATAAGCTTAAATTAAATACAAAAAAAAACAAAATGTATGGTAATCGGATACAAGAAGACATCCAGTGAAAGCAAAATTAAAATTGATGGTGAAATTATTGAAAATGTTACTGAAATGAAATACGAGTTATATTAGATTCCAAACTAACATTCAACAAGCATGCTGAATATACACAAAAGAAAATTGGGAAAAAAAATATCTTTTTTGGGAAGAATTCGGCCAAAACTATCCAGTAAAACTGCAATCACTATCTACAAATCGATAATTGCTCGACATTTTAACTAGTGCTCAACTATCCTTTTCCTATGTAACGAACAAGAACAAAATAAGTTTCAAATTCTCCAAAACAGGGCAATGATAATAATATTACGGCGAAATAGATTTTCAAAAGTAAACAAAATGTTAAAGGAACTGAATTTGCTAACTGTGAAACAGATGCTGACCTTGAATACGGTGATACTTATACATAAAATAATTAACAACATTTTACCAAAATACTTTTCAAATAAAATTATATTCAACAAGGACATTCACAGACATAACACAAGAATGTGCAAAGAAAATCAGGCTTCAAAAAAAGGACAAGGCGAATACGCAGAACAGTTTACTGTACAAAGGGATGAAGTTATATAACAAGCTACCAGAAACTTTAAAGTCCACACCAATTGGAAAGTTCAAGACGCATTGTAGGAGCTACATAAAATTACATAAAATTTAGTTTGCAATATGAAATAATATAATTAATTAGAAATTTGTAAACTTAAATGTACAAATTACTAAAATAAAATTAATAAATAAAAATAAATGTAAAAATGTCATTTCAATGAAAATCAATGCTTTTCCTCCATTCTTTGGCACACTTATCATAATATAATATATATATGTATACGTATTTTATACCAATTCTACAACAATCAAAGAAAACAACAAGACGTCCATTACTAAGTAAACCGCTACGGCTGGTCAAAACTTAAAATTGCTCTCCTGAACAATCAATTCATCGCAAGCATCATTACGCTCCAAAGGGAAGATATGTAAATTTTGAATAACATTTTGTAAAAAGTTGTGCCTACAAACTTAACTGTTGTCATAAGTATGAAGAAGAACAGTGTTAAGTTACCACGTATGTACTATTAATTAATTGTGTACCTATCCAAATACATTATTCTAGTATCAGGTATAAAAGCAACATGTGGGAGCATAAAATGACAATACGCCATATAAATGATCTTATAATTGTGTAACTTTCTAAATGTTGCTGTGTATGTAGATAACACAGGCAGGTGCATAACATTCATTTTAAAAACACTGATGTAACAAAGAGAACAATACATACACACCTTCTTCTTGTGTTTTGACAATAACAGGCTCTGTGAATTGACTGCGGTCAATCTGGTTGACGGCCTGTATTCTGATGGAGTATTTGGTGTGGGGGCGAAGAATGGACACTACAGCTTCGTATTGTGTTGATGTAGGGATGGTCAATCTAAACACAAACAAACAGTCGTTCAGTCATGTTCAATAAATTGCATCCAATGCATCGGTGGTCTTCTTCTGCTTATCCTGCCTTCCACTTGCTAGTGACCCACCAGACTTACTCCCTTTTTGACATGAGCTATGCTCAGCCAAAAGATCTGTAGGTACTACATATACATAATGGTTTTTAGCTTATTTAAAAAAAAAACACAACATATTATTGCATGTGCAAGTAAATATAAATCCAAAATGTCAAATTTTTTTGGTTTCTGTGAATTATTATTATAATTTTTTAATGTGGGAATGAGATAAAAAGTGAAGAGACAGTTTTCTTTCAGATTCTCTAAACAAAAGGAATGTGTTTTCTAAATTTTGCTTCATGTAAAATTTTTGATGTTTGGAGTAAAAATAAGTGTTTTTTTTTTTACTTTTTTCATGTTTGAAATTAAAATATTTCGATTTACAAATTAATAAATAAAATATAAAAACTAAAAGGTAATTTTATGTCGTAAAAAATGGCATTTGTTTTTTGAACACATTTTAAACATTGCTTTTTTAGAAAAAGGTAGAAAGGACTCTAATTTAATGATCTAATTTGCATATTTAAAATTATCAACTGTATTACTGATACACCTGCTTTGTTACAACTCATCCAGTTCAACATCCCTTCCCGTAGACTCCGAAATAATGAATTGCTGTTCCTCTTCTACTAATTATGGATACCATTTTCCCTTATTCAGAATGTCGAGACTTGTCAACGCAAGTCAAAGCATTGATTTTTTGGTGTGAAACTAAATGACTTTCGGCAGTCGATACGCAATATTTAAATGCTTTTTCATGCTTTGACTTGTAGTGTCTTCTATATGTACTTTTACATTTTATATTGTCATTGCTATTAATTTATTTGTGCTCTCCCTTCACTGTCATCTCTGTTTTTTTTTTGATTTGTGTTAATATTATGTTTTTAATGGACTATTGTCCGTAAATTAATAAATAAATAAATGACATCTTCAAAAATAAGAAATGTCTAGCATATTTAATACCCCGAAAATATTCCGAAATTCACTGAAAAATGTCAAGTTAACACAACAGATAAACAACCCTCTTCGGCTGAATTAAAAAAATATATATATTTTCCATGAACTATTTTATGGCTGTTAAACTACATTTCTCATCTTACGTTTCTATTATTAAGGTTTTTACTTACACAGTTTTTTATCAATTGTATAAAATTTACACCACGAAAGGCTGATAATATTTTGAACTTACTGAACATTATTAGTCTTGACGAGGGAATGGACGGATATATTATGTGAGATGGCATCGTCCCAGTTGGGCACGGGGACGGGTCCATAGCCCCCGAGGGTGGAGTACTGCACGGTGTAGCCGAGCAGGGGGGAGTTCCCGTCGAAGCCCTGGGCCCAGCCTAGTCGGGCGGAGCGGCTCCCGGCCTCAAGGACTATGAGCGAGAAAGGAGGATCTGGTCTCTCTGGAAAGATTGACGAGAAAATTAATAAACTTTAGAATGGAAAATGGCATCCATAATTGGTATGGTGTGAGGCTGAAAGTAGTGGGGAGGGGAAGGAGATGGGGCAGAGTAAGGTGGGGAAGCGCCTGGATATTAAGATCTGATCTATTCAGATAGTCATTTCAAACAAGGTTTTGATTCTGAATAGTGGCCATCTACCAGAAGAGTTATTCTCTATCCTTTGTGGGATCGTTATCGAGATAACGGACATGATCTCCTGTCAGATTTGTGTGATTTATTTGCTTTTTCTATGTACAACGTACATTAAATGAATAAATAATCATGCATACTTGCAGGAATTCGCGTTTAAAACAATCTAAACTAAAATATGAAAAAATATGTAAGAATCAAAATAAAAATCAAATAAATACGTAAAAACCACACAAATCTGACAGGAGATCACGTCCGTTATCTCGATAATGATCCCAGAAAAGATAGAGAATAACTTTACTCTTCAGGGCGAAACTGAGAGCATCCTTCACTCTGGAACGAGTTGCAAATAAATTAGGGGTAAACTTGTAATTTTTTATTTAATTTTATTCAAAATCTAGCGACTAAATTTAGCCAAAGGTACTTCAAGCAATACTTTGATTCTGAATGGTGACCTTTTACAGGAGCAGACATGTTTTTCGAATTCAATTTTTCAAAATCAATTGCACGAAATCAATTGTTCGAATTTCAGTTTTTCGAAAGACTAACTTTTCAAACAGCAATTGGCCGAAAGACATATTTTTCGAATTTGTTAATCAACTTTTAAAATATATATTTCACTTGCTTATGACTAACTAGATACTGTAAGGTTAGGTTAGTTGATGTTGTCCCTCCTAAAATAAAATACTCTTGTACGTAATGTATACATACTTATATAAATTTGAAAAACTAGTGTTTAGGTCAATTGATGATCGTAAAATATGTTTTCGAAAAATTGATTCGATAAAATGCATTTCGAACAATTGATTTCGAAAAATTGCAATTCGGTCAATTTACCTAGACCCACCTTTTACTAGGGCTATACCGAAGCAATAATGGTTGATAACATTTATAATAATATATCTTCTTACCTTGCACGGATAAGTATATAATGTGATCGCTGTGACCAAAAGCATTCACTGCTTGACATTTGTATATTCCTGAATCTTGCCGATCTGTTCTGCTTATAAATAGTTGAGATCGTAGCCCTGAATCTGTCTTGACTTCTGACGTGCTTATTCTGAAAATAAGATATAAAAATATATTATGTAGGCAAAAAAAAAATATTTAAAATTAGAATCTTTTAGATTGAGCTTCTACATACTGTCATCGCTTTAAAGCATCTTATATTAATTTCTTTTTTTGAAGTAAAACTTCTTTACGCACGCTCGACTTGGGGGGTTAGCTGGTGAATGCGTTACGAAAAGTGTTATGCGAACGGTAATCAATGCGAACGGTGATAGATGCGAACGGTGATCGATGTGAACGGTGATCGATGCGAACGGTGATCAAGCGAGGTGAACGGTCGGGCCTGTACGCATGCTTGACTTGGTTTAAAGGGGCATTACGGAATTAAAGATTACGTAAAGAAAACACGTTCTACCGGAGATTTTTTTTAATAAATATTAAGAATACAAGTTTTAGAAACTTTTAAAGTCGCGACATGAGAATTTCGTTCAAAATGTTTCACAATTTTGCATTAAATTTTACAATTATTATGACATTTCCCAAAAATTCAGTTGCATCGACAATGCATAATTTTCCAGCTAGTTAATATGAACGCTAGGTACTCGTAGGTACTGGCGTTCAAAATGCGGCGGAATTACATGCACAATATAAATCGTAGGTAACGCTGCATTCATTATTAATATAAAGTTTTAAGAAACCAAATCAGATGAGTACTTATGTAGGTACTTAATTCCATTGAAAATCAAATAAAACGATAAAGATTTTTAAATGCTGCATTCACATTTTTGTTAAAAGCTTTAGGTGGCTGAATTTTAATAAATTTAACTATAAATTACAAATGGGCCAGTACCTACTTACAAGTGGGAACGCTATTGTTGAAATAATTTGAAATATTTGGCCAGTACTTAATTATGTGGGAACGTTATTGATCAAATATTGACAAATTTATAAAATGAGTACATTTTAATAACTAAAGATGGTCAATTTTTGAAGTAAAACTCGATCGATTTTGTCGCTGTAAATGTTAGCGCTCTCCTCTAACATTCGCAATTTCATATCTCTCCATCTTCTTCTTTTTGGGCCCGGTTGTGGAGCCTTAATTCAAACATTATTCATGTATGACAAAGATAAACATTCAAAGAATATGTTCGTATGAACGAAACAAACAACCGCAGACATTAAATTTGACAAATAAATTTTATTTACCGGTAAGTATTTAGATCTATTCTGTTCATGTTGTGTGTCCATTGAATCTGTATCGGATTATCCCCAATAACATCACAGACTAGGGTTATAGGCTCGTTACGACGGGCTGTCACATTCCTGGATGGGATTTCAAATCTGGCAGGATCTGAAAATCAGAAAAAAATTTGCATTTCACCTTCACACAACATTTATATTTTTAACTAGCTTTTTCCCGCGGCTTCACTCGCATGGTGTAAGGGGGGTTCCCACTTCGCCTCCTCCACCTCCAACCTCCCCCCTCTCCCCCCTCTCACCGCCCTCCCTCCCTCCTTCCCCCTCGCCCCTCCCCCCTTCCCTCCCCCATCTTTCCCTCCCTACCGCTTTCCATATATTCAATTCCAGTACACCCAGTTTTTAAACAGACCGCGTGCCACCTTTTACAATTTTTATTCAAATTTCGATTTTTCATGTATATTAAATTTGATACCTAACATAGGTACCTATTTAAAATATCTAAAATTCTTGATTGGATTCAAACTATAAGGGGAGTACCTACTTTAAATAAATTTATCAAATTAAAGATTTTCAAAAATAGAATCCTGATTTAACAATCATTGTTTTGCAAAATGTCATTCTCAAACACGCGAACTGTCAAACGTGCGATAGTCGTTAGGTTTTCTGAAATTATCCAATTTTCTGCACAATTTTCTTAATTTTTCTCTCCGTAAGAACCATACTCGTACTTCAAGGAATATTCTAAAAAAAGAATTAGCGAAATCGGTTCAGCTGCTCTCGAGATTTGCGCTTAGGAACACGTTCAGCGATTCATTTTTGTATATAAGATAATGCTGGAAAGAGGATTTTAATAATGCTGGAAAGAGGAAGCCTACCTACAGAGTACATGTTTCAAGGTTTTTGTACAAAATTTAAAAAAAAAAAATTAAAGTTTGGCATGATTTTTCACCATTTAATCATAATTTTTTTTTTTTTTTTTTACTTTTATGATTAAAAATTCAAATTATAATATTGTCTTCATTTAATAAATTATTTCATAATTTTATAATTCTTACCATTTACTGAGACTGCAATAACTTTGGACAAGGGAGTTCCTATGCCATTTTCAGATTTGCACATGTATTGACCTTCGTCATATGAAGTGGCTCCTTCAATAAGCAATGTACCATTGCTCATGAACTTAAAGCGACCTCCCAGATTGACTAGAGGTATAAAGTCACTCCCGGATTGACCTAAAATAGAAGAGGTGTTAGTTGGTAATTTTCCATTTAGTATTTCTAATTCTTTATTCAACTGGTTTATTTAATATTTTTACAATTATTGATTTATTTTCTTTTTTAATTCTCCATAAAATTCAAAGGTACACTTTGATGGTTTGGACACATCGAACGGGTGAACAAGGATAGGTATGCCAGGAGAATACACAATGCCAAACTGAATAGTAAAACAAGGCAGGATTGCCCTAGTAAGATATGGCACGACCAAGTGAATCAAATACTTGAGTAAGTTTATGTCCAGAGTCAGAATAACAGAAGAACATGTATGACACCATGCACGAATGTGGATGAAGAAAGGAGTGTGTGCCGAGACAGAGTTTTGTGGTGGTATATCCTCCGGGGAAACGGTTGGTTAGTTAGTAATGATTACCTTGCTGCTTCAGCCACGTGATCTGAGGAACTGGTGATCCCCTGGTCCTGCAGTGAAGGGAGAGGACGAACCCGGCCAGGGCAGAGCTGTCCACCGGTTCACTAACCCATTTGGGGGGCACTATTCAACGCAGCAAGGGGGACATACAATCAAATTACTAACAGAACTTGTATTATTTAAATAAAACTAAGCATGAATATGATACATGTCACACGGTATAAAGCGATAAGAAAAACTATATATATTTAAGTATTGTGAAAAATGATTGGATGTGCGATTTGCTTCAGCAGTCTACTACATATTTATTGAAAGCTATTAAATAGCAAAGCTTTTTTTTCCAACTGTTATTAACCTCCTGTCAGGCGCAACTAATCTATGAGATGAAGTGATCTATTATTTTTGTGCCAAAGGGTAAATATCACCGATCTAGGGGCGTGGCCTCCTGACTTTTCCTCCTTCCCCACCACTCACAGAGGGCCAGTTTCCGTTTGTCTCGTGCTCATTGTGGGTCGCTGCTTGGTATGCAATAATCTTTCAGATGAATTGCACCTGATTGTGTAAGTAATGTTGATATATTTATTTAACACTGCATTCCAGTCTGAAGCCTGTTTATTGTTTTTTTTGTTCTTGACCAGTCACAATGGTATTTTATGGTATTATGTTCTGTTACCTACCTATTTAAAAAAAGTATTACCACACAAAGTCATGAAACATTTTTATAAGTACCTTTGCTGATTTTATTCAAGTTGTATGATTTTATATAGGTAACTTTATTCTTTGTAAGGTATATGCTTTAATGTTTCTTTTATTTGACTTTTGGAACGCAAATAAAATTAAATTGAGAAAAAATCTATTTTGATCTGTTTTTCTGTGATTTAATCTCACGGATGAATTACGCCCGATCGTGTTAGAATTTGCATTGCGCCTGACGGAAGGTTAATAATTTCCATTGTAGTTTTGAAGGGTTAATTTTGCTTATTTAAGTATATTCAGCAGAACCTGACTAATCTGGTATTTCAGAAGTATTTACTTCCATCTGGCAATATCTGAGTCAGTGCTATTAATATTATTTTGGTAAGCAATTAAATAATGCCATGTTTTACTACTACATAATACCCACAAAATTTGACTGGTTTTCACCGAATTTTTGTAATTTTCCATAAATTCCAGTACTTTGGCATTTTCAGAAGGACAATACTGGCAGGTATCACATAGTTCCAGAATAGACAGTTTCCACTGTTTTATTTTATTCATTGTTTCTTACGACACCATATTTATCTTATTTGTATGATAAATCATGGCATCATCAAATGTTACAAAAGGTGCTGTTTGTTAGCACATTACACAATTTAATGATACCATCTGTCATTACACAAAAAATCAAATTAGACGAGATTATATATTCACCCATCAAGCCATATATAAATCCACGGTAAGCATAGCTTAAAAAACAGAAAACAGAAATTAAAACATTTTGTGCACAGTGCTGGCTGGTGATAGTAAATAGAGGTGTGGATGAAAGGTGCTGTGCTAGTGCTCTGGTGCCAAGTTAAAGGTGTTTGGTGCCGCAGTCCCGCAAACAAACAACACCGAGGATGGGAAGCTAAAAGAAAAGTAGATGAATACACAAGATGAGGTGGTGCTAGCGGGCTGCTCGGTGCCGAAGACTTGCAGGACAATACTTTTGCTGGTGCGCTGTGCACTGGTGCCGGTTTCGTAACCCAATCAGAGGCGAAATAAACTCCCTAATGCTTATGTTGATAATGTTAGCCAACCATCATAGCTTACACAACTGTAAAAATGAATAATTAATATTTGTTGTATGTAATAAATGTTGAATTGACTGACTTAATATGACAAAAGTTTTCCCTGCAATTGAATAGTAAAGAAATGGATTCCATAATGTGTATTTATTGATTGCAGTATGGTAATATTGTGCAAAGACAACTCTTTATTTAGTTAAAAAATCAGCGGCCCACAAACATTTTTATTTAATGAAGGAGTTAACCAGTTCTAAGTTGTTATCAGAACCAAAAAGAAACATTTCAATTTTTGTAATGTGTGTAAATATTTCAGTTATATTTTTTACGTGTAAATTTATTATAGATCAATCACAGGGAAAATGTGATAGATGCTGATATTAATTGATTGGATTGAGATATTAAATTAGCAAAGAGAATTAGATTTCGTTATTCAACATTCAGACAAACATTCCTCATGATACAAATAATCTGGTGTATTATTATAATACTAGCTGACCCGGTGAACGTTGTTTTGCCATATAATAACAATATAATCACCTAGCGGTATGAAATATACTTTACGACCTATCCTCATACCTACCAAATATAATAAAAAATTTCATAAAAATCGGTCCAGCCCTTTCGGAGGAGTGCGACCACAAACACTGTGACACGAGATTTTTATATATACATACATATATATATTGTAATAACTTTGTGATTTATTTTTGTGCTATTGTGCACGATGGACACTGTACCACTGTCCGAAAGAGGAAGGAGGAAGTGCAACATGGCATAATACAACAAAAATAAATCACACAATAATTTTGGCCATGAAAACTTGAAATCATATCTCATGCACAACTGTTTATGGAGACTGTGAAAAATAAATCGTACCCATATTTAATTTTTTTTTTTTACATTAGCTCCTCACAGGATGCCCTGAGGAAAATAATTCCCCTCAGGGCCTAAGTCATCTTTGGGGATGCTGTGTGGAGGGTCTTTTTAGGAAAGGAAGGAGAGGTAGTTCTGGGAAGGAAAAGGGTACCAGGGGTTGGTAGGAATCTGAAGGTCAGTGTATCCAGGAGCGACGGACGTATGAATCAAATCAAGATAAATAAATAAATTTAAAATACCTCCTACTCCTTTCATTAAAATTATGTTGTTTGTGAAATGATTCAGGACTTGAATGGCAAAGGATTGAATTCGTGACGCTGTGTGTGAATCTGAGGTTTTGGACCACTTGGCCATTATAATGGCATCTATCGGTTACTAGCATAAGAATATGGGAGTTTATTTAGCCAGTCTGTGATGACAGGGTGCACTACAATCGGTGCGAGTGTACCTTTGACAATCAGTTCTGCTGTATAGTTTACTTTGGCCGCGCTGTTGCTAGCTACACAAGTGTATTGTCCACTATGCCGGGACGAAACATCTTTAAAGACAAGATTACTGAAAAATTCTGCACCCCGCTCTTCCACCTGCAATTGTTTCGTTAAATGTACATTACTAAAAGTTTCTTCTGAAAAACACAATTAAAAAATATAATTTTTAAAACAAGAGATAAATAAAGTGTTTGTTTGTGGTGTAGAGACGACGCAAATATGATTTATGGTTAGCTTTATCTTTGCTCTCTCTTGTAAGGAGTTATGTGGATGTGATTCTAACAAAAATTCATGTCCGTATAGATTATGTATATAAAACAAAATTATAAGAAATGATATAAACAAAACATAGACGCCAGATATTTCGATATAAATTTACCTCGTCCTTTATGCTGCCTTTATAAAGAATGTATAAAATCCTAAAACACAGGTTATTAAAAAATACAATAATTTATTAACATATATACAAAAATAATGTTTTTTTCCTATTACATATAAGTATACAGTGAAAGAGATTCAACTGGAATACTCAGGATATATTATTTTGTAATTTATATCCACAAAGGCGGATCCCGGGAGAGAATAATACGAAAGTTCTCGGCTTTTCTGTATTGCAGTTATGCAAATTGTTAAAAGTGTTGCATAATGCACCTGAGTCTAGCCGATAACAAATGTCTTCAGCCCTAAGCCTTTACAAGTACTTCTGCTGCTCAACATTAGAAAAAGGTAAAAGTAAGTAAAGAAATAAGATCATTATTTCTAAGTACTTACACATTTACTTTTAGGTAAGTAGTAGTTTTAGTAGTATCAATTACTTACCTGTTTGTAGACAAGAAAATAGTATAGTGGAAGTACCTGTACCTTATCTTACTTCCACAGCTGCATTGAAAGCTTGACGTGCATAATATTAAGTGGTTAGGGTAATAAATAATAGTTGGTTTAACCTGAAGGGTGGCAGGGATTGGAGCATTATCCTTATACCAGGAGAAGTAGACCGGCATGTCACCGGAGGTGACGCTGCAGCTTACTTGAGCCCTTCGTCCTTCCTGCAGACTTCCCGGGAAGGAGAATGGCTCAATCTCTGGAGGATCTGGAAAATGAAAGTGTTGTTGATTAGTTTTTTAGCAGCAAGAGTAAATATAATGCACAAAACTATTAATAATATGCTTTTGAGCAAAGCGGTTAATGGGTAGGTAAATGGGGTTGGATATAACAGAACAGAGACCGTAAGATTGCTTTGTAGTGCATTCTCAGATAGGCTGTTAATACAAGAGATAATAGCTCTTGGAATCTGTATTTTTTTGCATTAGCTCCACACGGGAGGCCCTAAAGAAAAAAAAATCCCTCAGGGCCTATGTCATCATCGGGGATGCTTTGTGGAGGGTCTTTTTAGGAAAAAGAAGGAGAGTAAGTTCTGGGAAGGAAAAGGGTAAGAAAGGTGGATAGGAATTTGGGGGTCAATGTCTCCACGAGTGACGGACGTATGAATCCTTCCCTCCCATTGAAGAGAGTTCGGCTGAAGAGCTCTAGGTTAGGTTAAGTTAATTAGTAGGCAAATGCATTCGCCACTAAAATGTAGCGAACCACTTGGGGTGACCTATGGCGGATGTGTTGGTTATTCGAAAAATGGTTCAGGGGCGGCGGTACCCATACGCCCCTCCCTAATTGTGATGGATGGTTTACATTAATATCCCCCTCAAAACGTATTTATTTCTTACATATTTTTATGGACTATTTTACGGACTATACTTTTTATAGTAAAGTAAACAGCACATCAAAAAAAAATAATTATGAAAGAAAGTATTATTTCATTACCACAATTTAGCAGGAAACAAAAAGTTTCCTTTAGTAAAATGTAATCACTGTAATCTGTCAAGAAGGGATTTTCAGAAATGTAGGTATTTGGTAGATGCTATTATCATTTATAATGTTACATACCGGTACCTACATTTAAAAATGTTTATTTCCAGAGTAGATATTCCCTAGAAAGATAATCTATGTCTTAGATACATAAGAATTGCCATCTTTTTCTTACAGTGCAACATAGCGCGCTGTCTATCTCAGTTAGCTCAGTTGCCGAGCAGAACTTGCGCGGGGGGCGGCTCTGTCACCACGCTCAGTACAATAATTACGGAGAAATACATACACCATTCATCCGAAATACATATCATTTTCAGACTCGTTCATATAAATGTGATTTGGCGAACAAATTTTTTTTTCATAATTATTTTTGATTATAACGACTGATTATCATTTAAACTTTCATAGCATATAAAAAAATACAATTTAGATATAAAAAAATGAAACAAAAATATTTTTCATTAAAAAAAAGACTCAGTAGTTGATTTGTATGAGGTTCACAGAATTTTGGTATTTTTTTAATTAAATATGTTTTTTATAATTATTTTGATTTTATTTAAAGTACAGGTAAATATCGGTTCGGACTGGCCACGCTTATTACGAATAATTTTTAGAAAAAAACTTTATATTCGCCTTAATTACTATTAAAGGAAACTTTTTGGCTTTGGGGCGGCGGAAAATAATGCATTTTAATTTTCAATTGCATAAAACCAAAATTCACTTCGCGAACCGATCCAGCGAAAATCCGCCGCCGTAACTGTCACTGTTATGTTGGTATCCTTGATAAATTAGCAAGAGCTAATACGACTGTAGCCGACTTCGTGGGATAAGGCGCGTAATTATGAAATTTGTCTAGCGGGTTGTTTGTGTAACATGGTTTGTGATACAAAAGAATGTGCCCCTTTATAACGCCTACTCGCGTCAAGGCAAGAAAAACATCCCAGTTTTCAAGTAGTATAGCGGCTACGCTAGGTTTGTGTAACATGGTTTGTGATTCGCGGTATTTCATGTAGGTATCCCACGAAGTCAGCTACAGTCCATAACAGTGACAGCTACGGCCGCGGATTTTCGCTGCGTCGGTTCGCGAAGTGAATTTTGGTTTTATGCAATTGAAAATTAAAATGCATTATTTTCCGCCGCCCCAAAGCCAAAAAGGTTCCTTTTATAGTAATTAAGGCGAATCTAAAGTTTTTTTCTAAAAAATTCGTAATAAGCGTGGCCAGTCCGAACCGATAATTACCAAAGTACAAAACCCCCAACTAATTATTCAACTAAAACTGTGTAAGTAATATGTTAAATATACACTTAACTTCAGTACCTCCCGACATATCATTTATCTTTCGTAAGTAGGTAAAAATAATCTTTCCAGGGTTAATAATAATTAGGTATAGGGTATTAAAAACTAGTAAAATATGTATGCATCCTGGGATGGTCTTTCCAAATTGCATACTGAAAGTACGCTTCTTGGTTTGGAACTACTGCTCTGGTCTGGATACAAAATAATGATCTACTCTCATAAGTATGCCTACCTACTATGATAGATATAAATATTCACTAATTCACCAACACTGGAAGAATAATTACAACTTTTCTTTAGTCATAAGTCATAATGGCCACATCATCTGTTTCTGGATAATCATAGAATATTAAAATTATGCCATTTGTATTGAATTATTATCATGCATAATATTATTTGAAAAGAGTGCTTTCCGCGACTTATAATAAATATAAAAGGTAACCTGAAGAACAGGTCTTCGGGGATTTTTTTACGCCAAAGGCCTTTGTGGCGGAATTCGGAATATTTGAAACTATTTATGTGCATTAGAATTATTTTTGTTCAATGCATAATGCAATTTTTCCCAAAAGTCACAAATCATAGCATTTCAATAGTATATTATTATTTATTGTTGTGAATTTGAAGTTGAAGTTTGACATGTATGTAGCACATAAAATGACAATAAACAAGAAAAAAACAAAGATATGAAGTTATCCACAAAATAATGTTTTCGGTGGTTTTAATAAAATTTATCAGGCATGTAACTTGATAAGTAAAAACTTTTTAAAAGTACCTTCTTATGTAAAGTACCTACCAGGGGTAGGAGTGTTCAGACATGAACTGAAAAGATAAAAAAATTAAAACTCTACAAAAAACTCTAACAGCAACGCTTTTTTTAGCATCTTACCTAAAACTAAACCTGCTAGCCTACCTGCAGAGGTTATCGGGGGGAGTAAAGGATATAAAATAGGAGATAGGATAGGAGATAGGAGATAAGAGATTATAGGCGCTCTCATTAATTTCACAGAACTGTGGTGGTTTCTACTACTTACTGTTAACGATGAGTTGTATATCCCTCCGCGCTTGCTGTCCCTCGGCCGCGCTCACCGTGCAAGTGTACTCCCCCGCATGAGACGCGTCCACTCGGGTTATCCTGAGGGAGCCCTCGGCCCCGACGGGCCCGCTCACCGAAGAAGTTATTGGGATGCCACCAACACGCTCCCATTTTACTGAACTGGAAATATTGTATTCAAAATGTAAATATTTATATTTTTTAAAAACAAATTTGTTTTGAACGTCAAGTGTGCAAAATTTCATAAATAATCAAAATTCTGCTTTGGGGTTCTCTTGTTTTGAATGGTAAGTGTGCAAAATTTCGTCAATCTCGGAATAAAATTGTATATTTGTATGGATATCAAATTCACGCTACCCTTATCATTGATTAAAAATTAAAAAATAATCGCCGTAAATATTCTTTAAATCGAGTAGTAAGGTACATTTAGCGAAACAATTTTCGAATTTCGGACCAAGGTTCGAAACCTACGAAATTAAAAAAAAAAATATATATTTTTAATTTTTGTAAAATCAATATCCAATCTTCAAATCACTCCAAAACACAAAGGAAAGTGACATCTAGCGACTCCGAAGAAGAACACACAAATATCGGAAAAAAATTAAAAAATCATTTATTTATTTGTAAGAGACAAACAGCTTAGGGAACGTACCCATACTACATGACCATTTGTTCCAAGCATGGTATTTTGAAGACCCCCCCCCCTAAACAGGTCACGTAGTATGGGTACGTTCCCTTATACGTAAATGTAGAAATACATAATACAAAGTTAAATTAAGTCAAACCATATTGAAAAAAATATATAAAATTACTTGCGTTGTCTCATGGTTTAAAGTGAACATTTTTTCATACTTGTTTCCCTTTTTTAACCCTAGACGCAAGGAGCGGTGTTATAAGTTTGACCTTCTGTGTGTCTGTGTCTGTTTGTGGCATCGTAGCTCCTAAACGAATGTACCGATTACGGTACGGTTTTTTCGTTTGTTTGAAAGCTGACGTGATCGGGATGGTTCTTAGCTACAATTCGTGAAAATCTTTTAAGGCGTTTTAAGGCCATCAGCTCTTTTTGATATCTGGGGTTGCTTAAAATTTTGAAAATTTTACTTATGAGTTATTGTCTTTTTAATGGAATGGGAATAAAAAACTTCACAATACCTTACTCAAATAAAAAAAAAAACACGATACTTCATCTTTTTGTCCACGGAAAATAAATTGTCATCAAATACCATCATTTACTCCAGTAATGATTGCATGTTTGGTCAACATATTTTTTTAAATATTCATCTTTGACTCTTTTATGAACAAGGAAGATCAACTTATTGTTAGATTTTGTTTCAAATTTAACGTTATTCTCAATTAACCACTGACATAAAAAAATTACGTGAAAATGACATCCGGAATTTAATTACTTTGTAATCGTAATAAGTCGCGGAATAGAGATACGCTCATTTACGCTGCGGTATTTAGGTGTATTTGAAAATGTGCGGCTGCGGAGTCAGGTTGTTTACGTACGTATATTTAATAAAAAATAAAAATAGTCATTAAAAATATTTTGCAAGGTGGGCACGTGCTTTATTCAAATAATAATAAAACAAATATTTTTATAATTTATGTATGATTTCTTGGTTCAAAGAAACATTTAATGTTCAAACTTTTTCCATTGACTGTACCATTATTTACTAAAAATTTCAAAATTATTTTGATGACTTGTATAAAAATAGCACAATTGTGATAAGTAAAAAATCCAAAACCCGACCTTATGCGAAAAACGATTGGATATCTTCCGATGTTTTATGTAAAATTAAAAAAAGAGATAATTTACATAAACGTTGGAAAAATGCTCCGACAAACAAATATTACGAGAAAGAATATAAATGTTTTAGAAATGTGTTGAATAAATTATTAGTTAAACTAAAAACTTCTTACTATAATGATAAATTCAAAAACTATTTTCAAGATTAAAAAAAAAAACATGAGAGGAGTGTAGGTAATAAAATTTTAGGAACTAAATGTAAAAATGACTGATGAAAATGCTTCTAAATATCTGATGAAAGATCGAACAAAAGAAGTTTTAATAAATGGTTTTGTTGATTATTTCTCTGAAAGTGTTTACAATATGTTACATAAGTGCAATCATAAGACAACTGAATTTGAACCCGAGGCGATGCCTCAAAGCATGTACCTACCGAGGGCAAAAGCGGCGGATATAGAAAGTATTTTTTTTTTTTTTACATGAGCTCCACACAGGAGGCCTTGAGGAAAATAATTTCCCTCAGGGCCTGTGTCATCTTTGGGGATGCTGTGTGGAGGTTTTTTTTAAGGAAAGGAAGGAGAGGAGAGTTCTGGGAAGGAAAGGGTTTAAGGGGTGGGTAGGAATCTGGGGTTCAGTATGTCCTGGTCATCCGCCTCCAAGACCTAGACAAATCTCACCCCATGAACCCATGAAATTGTTAGACATATGAAGATTTCTTCCCCAGGAATTGATAATATCAGGATGAAAGATATTAAAAAACATATTTTAATCCTAGGCCCAATTATAACCCATTTTATAAACAGAATCGGTAATTTTTATAAACAGAATAGATTCGGTAATAGGAAAACTAAACAAGTTGATTTACTTTTTTAAAAACTTGAGAAATATTTTAAACATATGTGACATAAAAAATATATACCTCGCACTTGCACAAACCATAATGGAATACGGCATTATTGCCTGGGGCTGTGCCAGTAAAAAATACATTAATACAGTGTTTAAAGCTGAGAAAACCCTAATAAAAGTAATACTTAAGTTACCAATACTAACACCCACTTCAATCATATTCGAAAAATTCCCAGTGCTGAAAATTCAAAAAATTATATTCAAAACAAATACTTACTTTCCTTTACAAGAACTTATCCACATTTAACACTTCACAAAATTCTCGCAATACTAGAACAAGACATTCTCACCAACTACAAATACCAAAAACAAACACATCCTTTGGACAAAAACACTACAGATACCAGGCTATAAAACTATACAATTCTCTTCCTACACAATATAAAACAACTAATATTATTGAATACAAAAAAAAACACAAGAAACTGGCTACAATCTTTTAAACCTTTACTTTATAATTTTTGTCGAATTGAAGTCGATTTTATATTTTGATTTTTATTGTTTCTCATTTTGTATTAGCAATTAACACTATTTTGTTTTACTATTCACAATTTATAATTCATAATTTACAACTAAAAATGTCCTCTACAACACAGGTGATCTCCTAGTGTGGAGGACAATATATTATACCTTTGTAATGTAAATTTTCTAAGAATAAATAAATAAATAAATAAATAAATAAATAAATAAATAAATAAATAAATAAATAAATAAATAAATGAATAAATGAATAAATAAATAAATAAATAAATAAATAAATAAATAAATAAATAAATAAATAAATAAATAAATAAATAAATAAATAAATAAATAAATAAATAAATAAATAAATAAATAAATAAATAAATAAATAAATAAATAAATAAATAAATAAATAAATAAATAAATAAATAAATAAATAAATAAATAAATAAATAAATAAATAAATAAATAAATAAATAAATAAATAAATAAATAAATAAATAAATAAATAAATAAATAAATAAATAAATAAATAAATAAATAAATAAATAAATAAATAAATAAATAAATAAATAAATAAATAAAAAAATAAAAAAATAAATAAATAAATGAATGAATGAATGAATGAATGAATGAATGAATGAATGAATGAATGAATGAATGAATGAATGAATGAATAAATAAATAAATAAATAAATAAATAAATAAATAAATAAATAAATAAATAAATAAATTAATTAATTAATAAATAAATAAATATATAAATAAATAAATACATAAATAAATAAATACATAAATAAATAAATAAATAAATAAATAACTACAGACCAATTAGTATCTTGCCATCTCTAGAAAAAAATCTTGAAAAATATATTCAAATAAAATTAATAAATTATTTAGTAGATTTTTCTATAATAGATACTAATCAATACGGTTTCCAAAAAAAAGAGTACCGAATTGCTGCTTCAAAAATTTGCCAACATGATAAATAATGAATTAAACTGTAAAAAACATACATAAGTCTCATTTATAGATTATTCGAAAGCTTTCGATACTATTGATCATGGTAAATTACTTAAAATACTAGAAATTATCGGAATAAGAGGAAAACTACTAAAACTTTTTGAATATTACTTAAACAACCGATGCATGAAATTAGAACTCTTAAAATCTTTAAGTAAAAAAAAGAAGTTTTTTTCAGGCGTTCCTCAAGGGTACGTCTGAACGTTCCGTTAGGTCCAATCCTGTATATTATATATGTATCTTTTATTAAATTCATTTTTAGACATGTAAAGTACTTTGTATACGCGGATGATACTGCTTTAGTTATTTCCAGCAGTGATTTGCAAACTTGTATAGATCTTTTACAAAAAGACTACATTGAACTCTTAAAATGGTCTAATAACTCTGGCTTAATTACAAATGCCAAAACAACTAAATTGTTACACAGAAGATCCCCTAATGTTAAGGTATGTATTACACCTGAAATAAAGACACATACATCAGATTGCTTACACAATGGTATTCCAGCAACGTGTACATGTGAAAATATGGAACTAGTTAAAGAATATGTTTATTTAGGTGTTATTATTGATTGCTTTTTCAAGTGGGATATACAAATAAACAAAGTTTGTGCACGATTAAGATCAATTGTAAGCAGACTGTATAAACTAAAAAATTTTGTTCCTATCTGCACACTTCAAATAATTTATTTATCTCTAGCTGAATCTGTTATAAGGTATGGAATAACAGCTTGGGGATTTTCTTGTAAAACAAATATAGATCATGTTCAATCAGTGCAAAATTCATTGGTTAAATTATTAGCTGAAAAAAATTTATACAAAGAAAGGCATAATATTCCATACTTTTATCAAAGTCTCAAAATTCTTTCAGTGAGAGCAATTATGTGGTACAAAATTATATTTCAGCACATAAATAACTCTTTATATATAAACAGGCTGGAACACAACCATAATACTCGTTTTAACTTTAATGAAGGACTAATTGTACCTAAACATACAAATAAATATGGACAAAGAACGTTAAATTATATGATTCCCAGTTGTTTAAATATGCTTCCAGCTGAAATTAAAAACTGTGCCCAAAACAAACAATTGGTGAACTTACTGAAGACTTGGATTACGGAAAGAATTTATTTGTATTAGCTTACAATAACATATTATTTATTCTAAAGACTTTAAGATTGTTATTCATGTTTTCAAAATTTTTCTTTTATCTAAGTATATTTCTGTAAAAAATTTAATTTAATTTTTTATCTTTAATTGTAAAAATGTTACTATTAAATCACTATAATAAGATCTTTAATGTAAAGAACCCGTTAGACAAACTGCTAAAAAGTAGTTTATCGGGACTTTTTGTCTTTTATTTGTAAAATGTATAAAAACAAAAAAATTTTGAAAAAATTAAATAATTTTAATTTTAACAGTAGGAGTAATTAACTTCACCAAGCCCTTTCTCAAATTTAAAAAATATTATTAATGGTTTATCTTTTTGGTTTGACCTAATTTAACTTTGTATTGTGTATCTCTACATTTACGTATAATCTGTTTGTCTCTTACAAAAAAATAAATGATTTTTTTCATTTTTTTTTCGATATTTATGTGTTCTTCTCTGGAGTCGCTAGATGTCACTTTCCTTTGTGTTTTGGAGTGATTTGAAGATTGGATATTGATTTCACAAAAATTAAAAAAATATATATTTTTTAATTTCGTAGGATTCCAACCTTGGTCCGCTAAATGTCTAGCCGCTGAAGTTCGTCGGGCGCTTTATAATATCACTACACTAAAGGATACTTGCGTGGGACTGTGGATTTATCGTAATATATTGAAACTGAGTACCCGTGAAATAAAGAAATATTTTATTGCCCATTTCATTCTCTCGCAGGCCAAATCCCATAGATGTATTTACGTGTTTGTCTCTTTTTAGTCGCTCTTTTCCGTTTCAAGAGTTTCAAATCACAACGGTGATTTAAAAAGTTTCACTTCAATAAAGTTAGAAAACAAAACAAAAACAGTTAGAAAATAGAAACAACAATGAACCACCAAATAGATTACATACAGAGAGCCTTTGCCTCAATTTTAACCCATAGTATTTTTGGTTTGTTAGGTATTTTACAAAAATGTTTCGGTAGAGAAGTCAACAGGTAGGTATCAACTACAAAAAAATGATTATCTTATGGCACCGTCTTATAATTAATGATGTACGTAATATATGAACAATGTGGAAGTATCATACTACCTTATCGGATATCCCGAATAGGGGCAGTAAAGGATAATTTCTCGCCCGGAAACTGCTCGAATTGGCCCAATCGATCGCACGTATGGTGGTCCTAAAATGAAAATAAAAACGCATTAAATTTTAATGGACATTACGTTTATTAGTTTTTGGTACCCAGCATCGCCCGTGGAGTACACACATAACATCATCTATAATCTGAGGGCATGTCTACATGACCATACAGGGTGTTAAGGGACGTACTTGACTTACTTTAACCAGTGATTCCTGACATTATTTGGAGTAAAAAATGTAAATGAAATTTTGGTCTCCGGTGACATTTTTGATGTTTTTTCTATTTATTTTTTTCTACAAAAACATAAAAAATGGTAGGTGTTGGACAGTTGGAGGCGGGGTAAGGGGTTGGTCGGATTCTCGGCTGAGTGACCAGTGACGAAGTTGGGAAGAATTTTTTTTGTTTGATTTTAAAGAAAAAAAATTTGAAAAAAAAAAAAAAAGTTGTCAAAAAAAGTCAGCGGTGACCAAAATTTCATTTACATTTTTTACTCCAAATAATGTCAGGAATCGCTGGTTAAAGTAAATCAAGTACGTCCCTTAACACCCCGTATATTGCAAAAATAATTTGAACTATTTTTTTACCTTTGGGTATGATATTTTTTACGCTCGTTGTTCCAAGTGATTTGTTTGGTAACGCTCGATTCGCCTGTTGGTCGGAGAGTTGCGTTAGTATTTTGGCATTTGAGGAGTGTTGAGCCAAAATTTCGGCTCAACAGTTGATCAGTGGGATTGGGAACAACGGCCGTTAATTTTTTAATCATCGTCCCGTTTCGCGTACATAATTGAAATGATCATTTATTGCTTACAATTTTTTTTTTAATAAGAGAAAGTTAGCACATTTTTTGGATGCGAGGTTTACTGTTCAGAGAACTACTAGTTTATTTTAAATTAAAAAAAAATTGAGATCCACGAACTAAGCACAATAACGAAAAAAAAGATAAAATTACAATTGTACCTATGCCACGGGACAACGGTTAATAAATACTATACGTATTAATGCTACATTAAGAGGAACGTTTGCGCGGGCGGTTTCATACAAATCTTAATTTTGGATTTGAGATAAAAATACCCAACCAAACTGAAAAATAATTTTTGTATTAAAATATCAAGTACGGATATGAGCCACTTTATTTATTTTTGCGTAAAAATATAAGACTATTGAAGATTTTAGAAGCAACTCGTGCAATTATTTGTGAGCAAATGAAAAACATTAAAAAAATAATTATACTAATATACAATTATACATTTTAAAAGTATGATGAAAAAAAAAAAAAAATATAACATCGTTAAAAATGCGTTGTTTTGGGTAGTAATTTTAATATATAAACGAAAATTTACCCCCGTAAACAGGTAAATTGTAATTTAAATTTACACCCATCAAAATTATTTTTTTTATACTTAATTCATTATATCGTTATAATAAATAAATAAATAGAGATTTTTAAAAATATTTTTTCATTTACTCACCAATAATTGCCTCTAAAATCATGAAATATTAAACTCTTAATGGCGCATATCTTATAATTTAAAGCCAAAATAAATAATGTAGCTCATATCCGTACTAGATATATGATATACCTTTTGATTACGAAAATAATTTTTCAGTTTCATCGGATATTTTGATCTCAAATCCAAAATTAGGATTTTTATGAAACGGGCCGAAACCTAATGTCACTAACTTTTGTAACACGTATTATTTGCTAACAATAAAAGGAATTATCTGCCGTTTTAATTTACGCTAACCGAATAAAAGAGATGAGAAATAAAATCCATTGGCTTTATTTTAAACCCATGACCACTCGAAACTAACGACTCGTCCACCCTACGGAATTCATAGCCCCATAACCTTTCTATTTACATTTTCCATTAGCCTGATACCAGGAGCTCTGGAGTAAGGAGGAGTTAAATATTCACCGTATATGTTGAGCCTGGCCGTGTGGGTGACCTCGCCAAGGGAGTTGGTGGCTCGGCATGAATAAAGGCCGCCGTCCTCGGAGCGGACGCTCGAGATGTTCAGGTGGCTGTGCACCTCGTTGTTTTTACCGACGTATTGGCCGATCTGATACCTGAAACAAGATTGTATTTCTGATAACAATTTGTTAACTGTAAAGTCGTTGTAGATGTGGTTCCGTAACAAAACAGAAAAGATAAGAAAAATAAGAAAAATAAGAAAAAAAAACGAACTAACCTAACTTAATCTAAAGCATACTTTTATCAAGTTCTGTTTTGTTTTATTGTCCGATCTGATATCTGAAAGAAGATTGCATTAATTCATTTATGATACGTTTTAAGGTCCAGTAGAGTGCTGAAGATGTGCTAATATTAGTGACGATTGCATGGAAAAACAAAACGTAGAAGAAAAATGAAGAAAAGCGAAGAAAAAAAAATTAACCCATTATTTTAACATGTTTTCTTTTGACACTATTCTGTTTTATTCGGTTACCAAATTGACCACAGGTACGCTGAGTCCATTTAAAAGGTATTTTAATGGAGACTGCTGGGAGGAGGTAACGGCATTTTTCTGCAACTGCGCACAAGCGATGTCGGCACCATGTGAATTCTAAATTTGTACTGCGATGTTTGCTTTTAGATTATTACATGTTTTCATGGAATTTAACGAAAAAAATATAAGACTATCTGATATTCCCTGTAAATAATATGGTCATATCACCATGGTGACTAACGCTTATGGAAGCTGTCTGAAACTTGATTGCAAATGTTTGTCTTCCTTTGGCGCAGATTGTAATTAATTGGTTGCGGGCATGTTCAGAATCTCAGCAGCGGACATTCTTAATTTAGTTTTGTTGCTTAATTTTATAAGTAACCTTTTACACCGACAAGGACGGTCCTGGGCAGGCACAATTGGAGCACTCCGCTCCGGTCGGTGAATTGCCAAGGCACCCAGGAGCCAAGCGCTGATAATTCCTAACACCTAATCCCTTGAGTTTTTCTAGCGCCCGGCGTCGCACTGTGTTTCGTTTCATACAAGCTAGACGGTAAAACTCTAACACATCAATCGAGTACTTCGAACTTCGATCCCACTATCGGGAAATAAACGTAAAGAATGTGATAAACATTATAATTTAATTAAAAAAAAATGTTTAAATTTTTTAACTATTTTTATAACTTGTTAACATCTAAATTACATTTTGTACCCACCTTCGGTTGTATTTAACCCTAATTTGTATGTAATTTGTATTATTATTTTTCCAATAGATTAACTGAATTTTTTTATCCACTTTAACTATTACCGGCACAAAGCACTCTTTTCAGGGTGAATTGCCTAAAACCAAAAAAAAACCCCTAATTTGAAAAAAAGGTGATAAATAGCATTATTTAAATTCGATTTTTTTTAACATGCATGCATTAAAATTAAATTTTGTACAAAATGGAAGTCCTGCAAAATTATTTATTTAGGCGTATTTTTGGTCACGTGTCATGCATCTACTGCATACAGTATTTACAAGTTATCAGAATTAAGATTGATTAAATTAAGCCCATTTTATGATTAAATTAATTAAGCCCACCTCTGCTTTTCATCTGTTTTTTACCACTTTTACTGAGCTTTTTAAGCTCAAATATACTCAAAATATTATTATACTTTTCCTGAAGCCTTTCTTTCTTCTCCAAACTGGGCAAACTGCTCCATATAACGAACTTCCTGCCTGAAAATCTTGTACGTGGTAATGTAACAGAATAAGCTTGATGCAGGTTCGCGAGTGAATATTTCGAAACTGTTTTAAATTAAAAAATAGTTGCTGTATTTAAAAAAAAAAATAATAATATTTTTTATTTTAGAAATTTGTACATTTAAGTTTACAAATTTGTAATTAATTATAATATTTCATATTGCAGCTAATTAATTATAATATTTCATATTCACTATATTTTTTCTAGTTTTATGTAGCTCCTACAATACATCTTGAACTTTCCAATTGGTGTGGACTTTAAAGTTTCTGGCAGTGTATTCAAGGGCGGATCCAGCTTTGGCGCCAGGGGGGGTCACATAGCGCCAGGGGGGAGGGGGTCATATAGCGCCAGGGGGGGGGGGGGTCACATAGTCGTGGTAAAGTCACAAGAAGTTATAATTTAATTTTGATAATAATAGATACAAGTAAAAAGTAGGTAGGTAGTTTTGATAATAATAGATACAAAAAATATATAAAAACATTATGTTTAACAATTTTAATTAGTGGTCCACCTAGGTACTGGGGGGGGTTCATGACCCCCATGACTCCCACCCTGGATCCGCCCTTGAGTGTATTATATAAATAACTTCATTCCCTTGTACAGTAAACTGTTCTGTAGCCTAATTTCCTTGCACGTCCTTGTGTTATATTTGTGAATGTCCTTGTTGTTTACAATTTTATTTGAGAAGTATTTTGGTAAACATGTTCAATATTTTGTGGATAAATACCATCGTGGTCAGCATCTGTTTCACGGTTAACCAATTTAGTTTCTTTAACATTCTAACTATTTTTGAAAATCTATTTCGTCGAAGAATATTCTCGTTGCCCTGTTTTGGAGAATTTGTAACTTATTTTGTTCTCTTTCATTACATAGGAAAAGGATACTTGAGCATAGTTAAGTGTGGAGCAATAATTGAACTGTAAATGGTGATTGCAGTTTTTCTAGAAATTTTTGGCCGAATTCTTGATAAAAAAAGAGAAAAAAGAAAATTATTGTGCGATATATGTAGGTACTCTTTGACATACTATCCGAAATACATTCTGGGTAATTTAGAAATATAATATTTTTATAACACATAAAATCACGCAAGTTATTTGTAATCATATAAAAATCAAACATTTTTTTTTTTTTTTAAATTAACTCTACACAGGAGGCCCTGGGGAAAATAATTTCCCTCAGGGTCTTTTTGAGGAGAGGAAGGAATGAACATTGGTATTGAAGAGACCAATGTTGTATGAAGGAGGAAACACGGAGGCCGGCAAATCGTTCCGCAGCCGAGCTGTTGAACACAAGAACGAGTCGAAGAAACGACCTGTTCTCATGTGACGAATGTCAACTGTGTACAAATGTTGGGCACGCATTTGGCAACTTCAATGATGCTAGTTCCTCGGAGCATCTTCCATTGTAATACCGGTAGAACAAGGATAGCATTCCCACCCGACGCCTGTGCTCTAAAGATTGCAATCCGTCTGTTAAGATGGGAGAATCTATCAAACGGACCGCCCGTTTCTGCACAGAGTCGAGGGTATTTTTCAGGTATTTTGGAGCTCCAGACCAGAGGTGGCTGCCAAATTCAACCGTGGGGCGCACTTGTGATTTGTACAAGGTTAGCAGTTGTGTACTATTAAAGTATCTGCGGGCCCTGTACAGTACGCCCAGTTTTTGGGAGGCGAACTTTACTCTGGCTTCGATGGAGCCCCCATCCCTGAACTGGTCACTTAGGGTTACACCAAGCGTATCAATGGAGGGTAGGGTGGTCACAAGGTATAAGGTGAACATATATTTTCATCCTAATGCCGGAGGGACCCCCTAATATTTGCTATTTGTCTAGAAAAAAAGATTTGGAAAGTTTTAGCTCAATTGGATAATGTTAACCCGTGCCTCATCGAGATTAAAGTCGTTTTTTCCTCATACAATAAAAACTATTTGTCCTAGAAATTTGATTCTTGTTTCATTTCATGGGGAATGTTGCTATCTTCAAGTTTTATTCTAATCACTTTTTTTTAAAACGTTTATATTTGAAGATATTTATTATTTTCCAAGACCGGACATGATCCGAATCCTCAAAGTCACCTTTAAGTCGTCTATCCCTTAAAAGGTCGGATGTGTTACAAAAGAGCTATTGCCAAGGACCCTTTCTTCAGAGAATCCCTACCTGGAGTGTCATAAACCACACTCTTCTTTTTGTGTTCCTTGTCTGGGGTTCCTGGGTTATTCCCACTCTTTCGAAAGTGTGAGGGAGAGGTCAGAGGGCTTTAGTTAACGTTTGCTTTTCAAACAGTGAACAAGTGAACATTCTGAACATTATTGAACAACGTTCTCTTAGTGAGTTTTTTCTTGTGAGGTTTGTGGGACTATGTAATGCTCGTGCAGGTTCGAGTTCAAGACAGAAAGAAATGGTATATTTAATTGGCCACATGTCTCATCAAATCACTGGCAGTAAATTACCATCTAATTGTCAAGTTTTACGCAGCTTATTTTATAATATATGGCAAGTGAAATTGAACACCAGAGAAGCTGCAAGACTTACAATACAGGAAGTTGTAATTGTAACCAGACACTTTAAAGATTGTGTTGTAAAGCTTGAAAACTGTACGAAGAGTGGAGAAAACTACAAAAAGACGCTAACAGATCTAAAAGCACAGCTCAAAATAAAAAAAAGTAGAAGCTTTCAAGTCAGCCCTTGATGACCTTTTTGATATTGCTCATCAGGATGCATTAAAAAACACTATTGAAGAAGACAAGCAGTTTTTGTTACTCCAAATTTTGATTTTTAAAAAATTTCTGTCTGGATGGTCGAAGCTAGACAAGACAAAATACAAAACTGCTATTGATGATAAAAATATTAGACATAAAATAGGGAATTCAGATGAAATATCAATTTTTCTTACGGAACAATTAAAAAACCAACAGCCAAGGGATGATTATAAAGAATTAATTCAACTTTCGTTAATTGTGTTAGGACGTACTCCCCCAAAAGATACCTTTTTCAAAGTACCTGGTGCCATTCATCACGCTAGATGGATGGCAAAGGCCATTTATTGTATCAAAATGTGTTTTTTCAGGGATCAATTACATTAACAAATTTAGAAAAAAAATCTATCACTGACATTTGTTTATTTTTAACAAACATTTATGTAAAAGCGTGGTTTAACGCCCCCAAACCCACTTTGACCCCCAACAAAGACCTACAATTTTTCAAATCTCTTGTAAAATATAGAGAAATCGATAAATAACTTGCAGACAAGGCACTGTCTAAAATGATAAATCATCTGTGGTACCTCAATTCTGAGCAAGTCACATTTTCTTTCCTCGATGAAAATTTAGAAAAAAATGTCAAAACAAGCATGGCTGTAAAAAGTCTACAATTAATTCCAATTCTATATTCCAATTCTATATTTTAATGAGTTCAAAATTGTAGTTATTAACTAAAGCTTCTACGAGGAATTCAATAGTAACACTTGTTTCATTCAATAAATAATATGTTTATATAATTAATCAATGTAATATGAAATTATGATATGAACTAAATTTGTCAATTTGACCGGCCTAAAACAGGATCCATTCCTAGTTGGCTAGTCAAAGTTTCCACATATGTTTCATTGTATAATTTTATGTGAAATAAATATTATTATTAAATATAAATAATAATAATAATTACTTCTTTCTTTTATAATGCTTTCTTTTTTATATTTTAATTAATAAAATTTTGAACATTCTTCTTCTTGTTTTTTATACCTTTTTGCTTTTCTTTTCTCCTAAATCCATCATTTTCAATTTGGATTGTGCTGTATTTACTCTGAAAACAGTTTTAACTGCATTCTTTTTTATGTACCAATTGAGAAAATAAATAAAGCAAAATCTGGACAGCATATGTAATTAAATCTTGCAATATTGTTAGGTATTTTATAAAAAAAAAACATTTTAATAGAAAGTTAAAACTTCAACCTTGATGAGGCACGGGTTAACCTTATCAAATTGAGCTGAAACTTCACCAATCTCATTTTTTAGCCAATTGGCAACTTTTAGGGGGTCCCCCCAAAAAAATTCCAACATTGATTTCTTGTGACCACCCTAATGGAGGGCCCGTTCGGAAGATTGCTTCTGTTGAAAGAGACTAGATTTTCATTTTGATCCCTTTTATACGTAATCAGACAAGATTGCGTCTTTGAAACATTAAATTCAACGAGATTATTTTTACCGCAAGAGAAAACACTCTCGAGGTAACCGTCCATTCTTTGCTTCAAAGCCCTACGAGCTGTTGGAGTTTGTGAGCCCTTTGGGGGATTGTCAAACAAAAAGCTATAGTGAACTGTACTGTCATCCGCGTAACAAAGAATTGGTGCACATGACAAAAGGTCGTTGATGTGCAACAAAAACAAAGTCGGAGACAGAACCGATCCCTGTGGGACGCCAGCATTTATCGAGTGTGAAGAAGAGGTGAAACCATCGGCTACCGTTTGAATCGACCTCTCCCTCAAAAAGTCGGCAATCCACGTACACAAGGATGCGGGAAGTCCGTAAGAAGGCAGTTTGTTCTCGGTGCCAAACCTGTTTAATATTAAAATATTTAAAAAAAACTTTTCCAAAGTACGCTCCATTTTTTTCCGAACCGTTAAAAAACATCTCAAATTTAATAAATAACCTAAATCTGCCTGGAAATATCGCATGTGGTACCATTAAAATGACAAAATAAGTTTGATGCAAGTTCGTGTGGAAAGATATCGAATCTGATAAGAACAAAAATTAATTGCTCTGTTAAAAAAAAAGAAAATTACTGTGTGATTTTGATATACTCTTACAAATAATTTCTCGAATACCTACTTAGAAATTAATATAGTTTTTAAACCACATTAAAAAAAAACACAAGTAAAACATTATTAAAAAAATCTAAAATGATTTACATAAAAAATTTAGAAAAAAACCTACTATATATCTTCCCTGGTACTAGTCAACACTTTCATAATTAACCTAATAAAAATGCATTTTTCACACTGACTACCTGGTAATACTCCCACGACGTCATCGTTCATGAATTCCAAAGTGATTTAAAAATCTTTTGCGTTAACGATACCCTAATGTTTTATGTTTTTATCCGACATTGTAACGCTACTCTACATCGATGGGTTTACATCAAATAATTCTGCTTTGAGGTAATCTTATATTTTATTCATTTCCTCCCTTACGGATCCAATATTTCTACTGGATTCATATCCGGACTGCTTCCTGGCTGTGTTAGCCCAAGTACTTGCGTTTCCTGTAGATATTTTTGTACATTTTTCACATTGTCCCAGTAGGTACTCCTTTAGTGGTAGGGACTTAAACCCACATTAATATGTCACCCTCAACCAGCGAAAATTGCTATCTGTTGCATGGAACGGTATGATATGTGCATCATGTTAATAATAATTTATTGTAGGTATTACCTGAGCCCCCTGGACATGGCAGTGAGGGGTTGCCCATCCAGCATCCATTGGAACCTCGGGGGCGGTGCCCCGGCTGCCGTACAGCGGAGGGACACGGCGGGGCCCCCGCGCAGGGCTTGCTCTATAAACGTGTACTGCAGTTCGGGAGATGTGTCTGGTAACAAAAAAACATACACACACACATTGGAACCATGGTTACAAAGATGCAAAGGAGAACGAAGAATTTTGCAAACACACCTAAATAGAAATTAAATAATACTAGCTGGTAGAAATAAATTGATTCTCCCTGCATGTCCTTTCCCGTGCGTTACCGTTCCCTTCCATTTTCCCCGCCTTCCCCCTCCCTCGTCTCTTCCCTCTCCGCGGACCCCACCTTTCCATTTGCCTTTCCTCCCTGCCGATAAAATATATGAAATATACACATTTTCATTTATAAAAATTTCATAAGGCCAGAGCTGACCATTATATATAGCCTATGTTACTCGCTCATAATGTAGCTTTCTATTGGTGAAAGAATTTTTAAAATCGGTTTAGTGGTTTAGGCGTGAAAACGTAATAAACAAACACACACACTGTCGCATTTATAATATTAGTATGGATATACGAAAGAACAGGTAGGCAGGGCTGGGCAAAATACACGGTTTGCTGTAATTGAAATACAAATTACAAAATACTTTGTCACATGTATTTAAAATACGGAATAAAAAATACTTTCAAGTCGTGTATTTGAGATACAAAATACAAAATACAGTATTTTAACCATTTTTTTTATTTCAAATACAAATTACAAAATACTTTTGGTTTTGGTAGAACCTTTGGTTGCAATAAATTGTGGTAAGTGCCCTTATCTATGGGTGCGTTTCCACAGAAGCAAAGCTGAGCAGAGTGAAACAGAGACGTGCAAAAATTGACCGATCGTAGATATTGCTCAGAAGACACATCTCGTCTCCGCTCCACTTGTAAAGTTTTGTGGTATAGGACTTAGGTGTTAGATAATAATAATTATTTTTATAATAACACTAGCTGGTTCCCGGCATGCGTTGCAATACCATATTCAAAGAAATAAATAGTTTCTCCCTGCATGTCCTTTCCCGTGCGTCCCCGTTCCCCTCCCGCATCTCCTTCCCCTCCCGCGTTCCCCTTCCACCTTTACCGCCTACCCTCTCCCCTCTCCCGGTCCCCCGTCCCGCCAACCCCCTCCCGCGTTCCATGTATTCAGTCCCAGTACATTCAGTTTTCAAACAACTCGCGTGCCAGTTATTACAATTTTTTTATTCAAATTTCATTTTTCACATATTAAAAATATTCATTTTTATATATTAAGAACAATCAATAAAATCAGGTACCTATAACATAGGTACATAAAAATAATGAAATAGCTAAAGTCGTTCTGAAGTTATGGCGTGACCAAGGGAAACCAGGATTTATTTTTATATACATGGATGACATTTGTATTGCGCAGTTTTGTGTTATTTCACATCAAGTGCGCTCTACAAAGGAACTTAAAAATATTCTAGTATTCAGTCAAATTATTCATATAACTTAATAGGTACCTATTTAAAATATATATAATTTAAAAAATCCGTACACAATTCTTTTGTTACAAAAAAAAACAGCGGCATGCTAAATTCAATTTCATCAAACGCGCGAACTGTCAAAATAGTCGTTAAGTTTTCTGAAATTATCCAATTTTCTGCGTATTTTCCTAATTTTTCTTTCCGTAAGAACCTTCTACAAAGTATTAGAAAACCTTAAAAAAATGAAATAGGTAAAGTCGTTCTGAAGTTATGGCGTGACCAAGGGAAACAAGGATTCATTTTTATATACATAGATGACATTTGTAGAGCACAGTTTTGTGTTATTTCACTTCAAGTGCGCTCTACAAGGGAACTTAAAAATAATCTAGTATTCAGTCAAATTATCCCTACAGTGCTTGATCTGATACTATCATAAAAAATGTATAATACAAAGCAATGACAAGTATAATATAATACAAAATGTACAATAACAGTGCTATTATAGCACAGGACAATAATAATAACTAACATGACATAAAAACATGTACAGTACATTATAAAGCAATGATAAGAGACAAATAAACATTAGTAAGGGTGCTATAGCACAGGACAACAGGACAATAGTACAGGATTCTAGCGTTTTCAGTCTATGTATTATCTATGTCAGTTTATTTTTCATTATCATTATTTAGATCGCTAAATGTATTTTAAAATGTATTTTGAAGCCATAAGTATTTGAAATACAAATTAAAAAATACCTCAGCAGCAGGTAATTGAAATACCAATTACAAAATACATTATTAGGAAGTAATTGAAATACAAATACAAAATACGTATTTGTATTTCAAATACAAGTAATTCAAATACTGCCCAGCCCTGCAGGTAGGTAAGTAACAAAGAGATAAATGAGTCTGTACAACAAATCCAAAAAAAAAAGATTATTGAACAAATTTGAGTCGTTTGGTGTTCGAAGCCACAAATGCCTGTCGTATACTACTTACTTCAAAATTGTTAACAGTATTACGTGTTACTACTAACACCTATCGATTTTTTGGCATAGCGATTTTTGTAATAAACTTTATAATGGAAACTGGGAACCCGCAGCTTTAACAGTCTTTACCGCCCTCGAGAGGCTAAGGCAGGAATGCCCAAACGGTCGATCGCGAGTGCTTTTTGAGTCGATCTCGAGAAAAAATTGCCGACGTAAATAGATCTACAATAAAAAAAATAAAATAAATAAATAGATCTATTCACAGTTCTTGTTTTAGTTGATCCTAAATTAATAAGACCGCCCATTTTTCACGCCTTTCTGTTTAAAATTTAGTTGTAACGTATATTGTCAATGGTCGCGCATTTTGGTTGTTGTATACTCTATCCTCATCTGTAGTGTGTGACGTCATAAGTCCCCATAGAAAAAAACTCGTAAAATTATTGCATATTCATTGTGAAATATTGTTGAAAATTGCCCCCTTCAAAAGCCCGAAGTTATCGATCTAGTTTCTAGTGTGTGGTTTAGTTTATTTATGAGTCAGTCAGTCCAAATTATAACTTGAAAGCGATACGAAGTTTATTACTAAATATTTCAAAATGAGGGCAGTGAATAGATTCACTCTTAATTCAAAACCAGTTATGTGATCAGAATGTAAAATTCCAGTTCTTGATTCATCTGCTGACAAATTTCGAAGGAAAACATTCTCTTATTTGACGTATAAAATTCTAATTACAGACTCTGTATGTGCTGCCAGAATAAAGAACAATCATTTTCATCTGAGTGTGGTTTTAATTCGCCGCACACATTTAATTTAATCCACTTCATAATGTAAAATTTCTGTTGTAATATTTCGAAGGCAAACATTCTCTTATTCGAAGTGCAGTCATGAAATTCAAGTTGCAAATGTATGTGCTGCCAGAATCAAAGAGAAGCCATTTTCATGTTCTGAGTGTAGTTTTAATTTGCCGTACACAGATTTAATTTAAACCAGTTTTGTGTTTAAAATGTAAAATTCCAGCTGTGGATTCAGAAGCTGAAACATTTCGAAGAAAAACATTATCTTATCGAGGTGCAGTAATAAAATTTTTGTTACATATGAATGTGCTGCCAGAATAAAAAAAACATTTTCTTGTTCTGAGTGTAGTTTTAATTTGCCGCACAAAATTCGAGTTGCGGATTCATCTGCTGACACATTCCGAAGGAAAACCTTCTCTAATTCGAAGTGCTATTATAAAATTCTAGTTGCAGACTATTTATGTACTGATTTAAAGAAAAACCTTTTTCATATTCTGAGTGTAGTTTTAGTTCACCGCATACAGATTTAATTTAAACCAGTTTTGTGTTCAGAATGTAAAATTACAGCTGTGGATTTATCTGCTGACACATTTTGAAAGAAAAACATTCTCTTATTTGAAGTGCAGTTATAAAATTCTAGTTAGTCGCAGACTATTAATGTACTGCCAGAATCATAAAATAATCATTTTTGTGTTCTGAGTGTAGTTTTAATTAACCACACATAGAATTTAACCTAAACCAGTTTTGTGTTCAAAATGTAAAAAATTCCAGTTGTGAATTTATCTGCTGACACATTTTGGTGGAAAACACCACCACCAACCCCCCCCCCCCCCGGCGCTACGTCATGTCAGAGTCGATCGATCGGAGTCTAATAATATTAATAATATTGAGATATATCGCCAGCAGTTCAAATATGAGCACCCCTGGGCTAAGGTATGGGGGTAGCCAGGTTTTGATTTAGGGTGGGGCAAAAAATAAAAATCTGTGGTAGGTACCGAAAAAAGTAGGCTTTTATAAATACAAAAAATAATATGAACGGAAAAAGGAAAAACCATACTATGAAGTGCTGTAAATTTGAAAACGAGACTCGATCGACAATTCCAGATCCCAGAGGTCATGCATCGGCCAGCCAGGGTAAACGCCGCACCTTGCCCCACCGTGGCTACGCCCATGGGCTCAGGTTCTATATATAGCGAAATCTAGTAGAACTACATAGTTCGAACATTATATCAATACATCAGTAGTTCATAAAATGTGATATTAATTAAAATACAATAATGGTACAACATTATGAAACACAATAAAATTAATTAATGAGAAGTTTACTAATTTACAAAATACAATAATAATTTATGTTTATATTGTGTGGATTCAATATACATAAAACCACGCTACAATGGAATTAATTTGTCATTTCATAGATACAGAGAGTTTTTCACTTTCGACCTATTAATTCTATTAATTTAATACATAAATGTATTCCGTACTGATGCATTTACACGATGTAACTAAATGTGTTAAGTCAAAAAGGTATAATTTGGTGTATGCAATTGTGCGATAAATAGCAAGCTTTAGAACACTATATATCATTAAAAGAAAAAGATGGTTGTTTTTAACATCATTCAATCACTTCATAAGTAAATAAAGAAAACTTCCGATAAGAGAGTTTTTTTACCCCCTCTTAATACGCGTCATTAGCCAGATTTAAGCTTATACCTATACCTTCTACCGCAAATAGTTATCACACGGGGGCGGTTGAAATTATTTTCTTGAAAGGGGTGTCTCACGTTTTAGACCAAGTTAGAAGTTCTACTATACGTATAGTTAGTAGCATTTGGTTTCGAACCCTTGCTTATTCTCATTTCGAACATTCCAGAAGGAGGGTGTAACTCTGGGTGAAGGATACTAGCAGAACGATCTTTCAGTCAGCAATTCCAGAGAAGAGACGTGTTGTTGGTTGCCCCAATCAAAGCTGGCGTAAAACAAATTTAGAAGTTTAGCGATAGGAGTCCACGCTATGTACTTGTTTTTAATATTTCACAATTGATTAAGATGATCACCTAAGCGCTGAAAACTAGGAATGTTACCTAACCTGTCTGATGAATTGACAAGTGTATTAGCAGAGTCGCTATTATTATTGTATTCATCTATTCTTCCAGACACAGATTCACATTATTGCATAATAAACTATATCCATTGAGAGATCCATTGGAATAAAATTTTTCGTTACTTTGACGTCCCACTGATTGCCATGTTTTAATAACAGTAAGATCCTTTGAAATTTCTGTGTTTGTTACGTGCTTCGAGAAAGGGGAAGAGCTTTCAATGGAGCTGACAGTATTCTAATAAACTAACCTCCTAGTCTGATCTCTGCACTGGCCTGCGCGCTTTCCATATCGTTGCGCACCACGCATTGGTACATGCCCGCATCAGCCCTACGCACGGAGCTCAGCACGAGTGACAGCGCGCCGTGCACGCGTGCCCGTCCGTCGTGTCCGTCATGCACGCCGTTGCCGACTGGCACGCCGTCGTGCAGCCACTGGATCGGCCCCAGCGGGGACCCGCTCACCGAACAGTTGAGAACAGCGGTGCCACCAGAGTTAACAATCTGAAATAATAAAACATTGTTAGAGGACTATTCACAATGTGTCCGATCAAAGTTGGTCGATGGTCCAATCTGAATTTTTCAAATGGAAATAAAAGAATCACGTAGGGTGTCCTCCGTCGATGCGCTATTAAGCGAGGCGATGGGATGCCCAGCCCATGCGAAGCATTTTCACAAATTCACATGAAATTCACAAACTCATTGTATGCACATACTCTTTGTTACATTGTACAGATTTATTTATTTATTTTATTTTATTTATTTATTTAAACGCCCATAGGGCTTTTACATAGAATGCAGTACATTTTTTTTAATTACAGTGAAAAGATGGGTTTACAAAATACAATACACAATACAAGTAACATAATATTTGTTAAAAACAAAATATAGGTTACATAAAATATAAGGGTTAAAAAAAAAAATAAAATAAAAAATTTAGGTTACATAAAATATAAGCGTTAACAAAATACAGGTAACATAAAATATAAGAAACAAAATATAGTCCATAAAATATAGTAGTTGACATAAAGTAGGTAATTTTTAAAATTGTTGTTCTCATTAGTTTACGGAATAGGTAGAAATAAATAGTTGGCACATATGGCGTTTGAAGTTTGCTAAGTTCAAATTATTGTCAAATACATCCAGATTGTTTAAGTATTTGTTACCAAGACTATGCAAACGTTGTATTGGAGAATGTAAATCATAGTTCGAATGAGATGTACGTATATAAAATGTCAATGTTTGTCTAGTTGTTCGTGTAGGTACATGTAGATTTATTAATTGCAGGAGTTCACAACTGTCGAATTTAGAGTTTAATAATTTTAATAAAAAAGTTAGGTCGTTTATTTTTCGTCGGTTTTCTAATGTTGGAATATTTAAAGTATTCATTAACGACGGATAATTTATGTGCTCTAAAGGGATGTTAAGTTTAAAATTTACAAAACGTAGAAATTTTCTTTGAATTCTTTCAATAGTATGAATATGAATTTTATAGAAGGGCGACCAGACTATGGAGTTATATTCTATTAGGCTTCTAACAAGGGATGTATACAGTAGTTTAATGATTTGTAGAGATTCAAAGTTTTTAATTGTTCTTAACACAAATCCTAAAGTTTTCATACCCTTATTTGCAGTTTGTTGAATGTGAACCGTGAAGTCTAGTTTCTCATCCATTATTATGCCAAGATCCCGCATTTCCGATACTCTTTCTAAATTTATTTTATTTATTGAATAGTCGAAAAACAGTGATGTTTTTTTTCTGGAAAAGGTCAAAGTTTTGCATTTTTCTACATTTAAATATAGATTGTTTTGTGAGCACCAAATTTTTAGCATGTCTATATTTGATTGAAGAATTTCACAGTGATTAAGGATAGTTATCTCTTTATATAATTTAATGTCATCAGCGAAAAGCAACACTTTGACGTCTTTAAAGTAGTTGACTATGTCGTTTATAAAAATAAGAAATAAAATTGGGCCAAGATGACTACCTTGCGGTACTCCACTAGTGGCAGAAAATGGTTTGGATATAAAAGATTTTATTTTTACAAATAAAGTTCTACCTGATACGTAACTACTTAGCCAGTTCAACATATTTGCTCTGATTCCCAGAGCATGAAGTTTTCGGATCAGTATTTTGTGGGACACTTTATCAAAAGCCTTCGAGAAATCAGTATATATACAGTCAACTTGTTTGTTTTTAGAAAATGACTCCAATATATAGTTTTGAAAGAGTAATAAGTTTGTTGAAGTTGATCTACCTCTAATGAAGCCATGTTGTTTGTCATTTATTATCTCTGTTAACGTGGGATATATTTCATCAAGAACTAGAGATTCAAAGATTTTGGGTAATACAGATTGTATGCATATAGGTCGATAGTTTGAAATGTCAGTCTCATCGCCTTTTTTAAGTATTGGGATAATATAGCTGGATTTCCAGTAGACAGGAAAATGTCCAGAAGATAGTAGCTGGTTAAAGAGAATGGTTAGTGGTTTAGATAATACAGAGGAGCAATGTTTTAGGAAAATTGGCGGGATGGAGTCTGGGCCTGCAGATTTGTTAATGTCTAAGGAACGTAGTTTCTTTTTGCAAGATTCTTCTGTTATGTAGCAGTCTGTTAAATGTATGGTTTTTTTAAATGAGTATGAAGGAATTTTTTCTTCTGGTGTTTCCTCATCGTAAACATTTTTAAAGAAATCTGAGATAAGATTTACGATATCTTGTGTGCTGTTAGCACATTTGTCATCCATATGCATTTGTGGTGGATAGTCTGTGCTGTCATTGTTTAGTGTTTTGATAAATTTCCAGAGATTATTTGAGTGCAAATCTGTGTTTTCGATAGAGTTTATATATGCTTTATAACAGATTTTAGAAAGATCTTTGCATTGTTTTCTAGTTTCACTGAAAATTGCATAATCGATCATCGATCGAGTTTCTTTGAATTTTTTATGAAGTTTCTTTTTTTGTTGAAGTGAGGCTTTTAGTTCTGGTGAGAAATAAGTCGGATATGTATGTTTTTTAGGAGTATATAGTGGTACATATGATTTTATGGTGCTAGACAATATTGAATATAAATTATCTAAGGATTTGTCAGTATTCACGTCCGATAAAAAAGACCAGTCGACACGGGAAAGATGATAATTTATAGATTCAAAATCTGCACGTTTGTAGTTGAGAGTCTCTTCAACGTGTTTCGGTTTAACGCTACACACATTTAGCTTAATATAAAGAGGGGGGTGGTAGTTATCAACAGGTAAGAGAGGATCATTACATTTGTCAATGACCAATTTAGGATAATTTGATATTACTAGATCTAGTAAGCGATTATTTGCATTGTATATAAAGTTATGTTGGAAAAGATTTAAAAAATTTGTCATATCCAAAATCTCACGTGCACGATCATTCTCGCCCTCATTTACAATTAAACCACTATCACTTGATTTCCACTTCAGGTTAGGGAGGTTGTAATCCCCAAGAATAATAATTTTAGAGTTAGGGTATTTGTATAGTAGATCTTCAACGTCTTCGCTGTGACTTCGGTAGATTAGGGCATCAGACAGTGGCGGTGTGTACACAGTTGCAATTATTATCTTTTCTACGGTGGTATCAATTTGTATAAATAGTTGTTCGAGTGTATTATTTTTTGTTTTGAGTTTTCTTGATAACAATTTTTTTTTAATTGCAATTAGCACTCCGCCGCCCCTTGTTTTGGAACTGGATTTAGAGTTTCTATCGCAGCGAAAGATTTTGTAGTTGTTAAGTCCTAGTTCTGTTGATTTTATTTCCGAGTCGAGCCAAGTTTCTGTCAGCACATAAACGTCATAGTGGTGTGTAGATATGGTAGAACGTAGTTCGTTTAATTTAGTTCGTAGTCCACGGACGTTTTGATAATAAATTTTCATAATACTCAGTTTTTTGGATGAATGTTGACGATTTTGGGAGACGAATTTACGTATTTAATTGTTATATCTGTCTCACCGTTAGCTTTTCGTTTTTCTAGTTCTACTCGTAGGTCCGTTAGATGCTTTTGCTGAGCTGGGGTCGAGTCAGAGTAAATGCGTAGGTTGTCCTTTAAGAGATGTTTTTTTCCTTGTAGTGTTCTTGCTGTCTGGGAATTATCAAAATGGATTTTTATAGGTCTTGGTTTATTGCTGTTATATTTACCAAATCGATACATTTTTACAATGTTGTTTATTGCAGGTGTGTCAATTTTGGAAATTATTCCTGTTACTACAGTTTGATCTTCCATAATTTTGTCTGTAACTGCTACCTTCGTGCTTTCGGGTACGTTGGACAAAATTTTGTTTTTTGACCTCTCATTAATTTCGTTAATTTCATTGATAGCTTCACAAATATTGAAATTGTTTTGGGGTGGGATGTTTTTTTGAATTTATTTATAGGCCCTCAGTTCACCTTCCAAGGTGCCAGTTTTGGTAGCTACCGCTGCCGACATGCTGCCAATTGACGCTAATATTTCACATGCTATCGGAGTAATTTTTGCTATTTGGTCCTTATTAAATTTGTTACCAGGGTCAAGAAGCACTTTGTTGATAGCAGATGGGTAGAAGAAGGCTTTTGCAAGTGTTATAGCAACATATCTACTTGAGAAAAATAAACTGGAGGGAGACAGCAGGATACGTAGTCAATTCCTTGAACCATCCAGGACTCTCCAAGAGTTATAGTAGGTATCGGTCAGATGGTTATTTTAATTAGCAGTAGGTATTTTGCAAAAATGACGTAATTATTATGTGTCACATCATATTCATTCATATTAATTTATGCCTACCAACAGTGAAGAGACCTAAAGAAAACTAAAACTACTCATACATACAGAACGAAAAGCAATAAATATTTATAAAATAGTAAAAGATCCCTTTACATTAAAGATAGATTTATAAAAAAAGTGTGAAAGTATTGATCGTTGAATAAAAAATGAACCTTTCCAAGAATTAAACATTTTCACTCGTAAGAAATGTTTCTACGAAACATTGTGCAGTGTCAGTTTCGTCGATAGAACTCTTCCAGGAAAAATCCTGTTAGCAACGCTCTTATATACTCTTTTCTATGAAATAGAGGTTGATTTCAAATTCTGTCTGTATAGGGCTCCTTCCCGGGTACTCGTCTAGCTTCTTCCATCTAGATTTGGACTCGCTTTAACTTGTTTTGGTGCTAGGAATGACCTACGTTTTATGCGAGATTAAAAATAAATATATTTTTTTATTAAATCAATCTGAAAGTTTTCAGTTTTGGCGCTTTACAGATCTTTCCATCGTTTCTATCGCTCTCTTTTCACTTAACCTAATTGCAGTATTTATATCGGAATTCTCGGATTCAGGCACGCGAACTCTGAGGGCGTTATAGCAATCCGGACACCCGTGACCAAATACATCAATCAGGAGTGACTTTCCGTGGCACGGCAATTTACTCCTAACGATGTTATGTGGGCAGAAAGCATAAACTTGGAATAAAAATAATAAAACTAACTATGATTGATACACTTTTCAAGTGCTTGCTTTATGGTGGAACATGCCGGAATGTCGTTCCGGGATCTATTTTTATAGGGTAACAGTTTTTAGAATATTTTGAAATCAATTGTGACTTAATTAATTTATTTTAGATGTATTGAAGCTTAAATCAAGAAAAAGAAGTGTGTCTTCAAAATACCCTAGTTACTCTCGTAGATAGAGTTGATTGTTTTTTAAGTTCAAGTTCATCGGCCAAGCATTGCGAAAATGTATTCGACATAAAAAGAAGAATATCCAAATATCTTGGTCATATTGTGATGAGCGACAAAAGAAAACCTAATTGATAATGTAGAGGAAGATTGATCGAAGACATATTAGATTAAGACGCCACACCTCATTGCTTTGAAATCTATGTGACCGGTATTGGTTGTTCAACCCTTTTGCCTGCAGCCTGAAGATTGCCCTTATGAGAACCAACCTCCAATACAGACATTCTGCTATAATTTCGTTACAAATATTAGGCCTTTCGTAGTTCATGGAAATATTAATTGTAGCCTTAAAAAAATCAAATAAGGGAGAAATAAGATCTACTATTTACCCCACAACAGTTTTCGTTTTTGTTCATCAAACTTGTGAGACCGCTTCTGAAACTGGATCCTAAATACGTTAACCTTCGGTTACTTAGACACTAGTGGACGATGTTCAGCCTGTACTAACAAAAAGTCAAGTAGTACAGACGATTTATCGGACGAGAAATATAAAAAAGCTTATGGTAGTTCCGGAACTATTCTCTTTACAAAAAAAGCACTGTATCCACTTCACAATGGCGCTTGGCGGTGACAAATTGCAGTTCGCCCAGTATTGTAATACAAACCTACATGTTCTAGTTTTCCGTTCGCGTGACAATGCCAGGCGTCCAGCGAATGGCGTTGAAATCAATTACAAAACTAAATTGATTAAACATTCTTGCTGATTGCGTTTGAAATGTTCAAACCGGAAAGGCGTGAGAGTGCTGCGAGGATTTGCATTGCGTTCGAATGAAGGAACATCGCAATTCCATTTGAAACATTTACGAGGTAAAAATTCCGAGAACTTTAAAAATACAACTTTAGCTGCTTTTACTCGTAAACTATTTACTCAATCAAATGGTCGATTAATTAAAAGGTTTCCGATCCATGTATGCTTTACTGGTGAATAAAAATGGGAATAGTTTTTTCCGTTTCGAATAATAAAAATCTGAATAAAAAATTGACAATAAAAATAAACTCATTATTTTTTTATGTGAGTACCGCACTGTCCCAACTGCTCCCGTCCGTGAGACTATGCCATCCCCAAATTGGGGTTTGTTGTGAGGCTGAAGGTAGTGGAAAGTGGAAGGAGACGAGAGAGAGAAAGGTGAGGAAGTACCTGGCTATTCAAATCTGGTCACCAAACATGGCTAAAGCCATTTAAAGCAACGTTTCTATTCTGAATAGTGGTCTTACACCTGGGCAATACTAAAAGTATTATCCACCCTGGAATGTGCCGCAAACATACTATATATTATTTTTAATGAATTAATTGTGAAATAACTCAAAATTTTTTTGCGCACGCCGGAATTCGATCCCGCGACCTTCGAAATGCGAGTCAAGAGCCCTCGACCTTCAAAATCAATTTTTTCGTTTCTTATGTTCAATGTTACAATAGCACCATAGGTAATATTGTCCGAAGGCGAAAGAAAGGGTTACACAAGGTAATGTTTCGTTAAATTATTTCTTTGGAATGATCCTTTTTACAGTAGTTGCTAGTGAATCATATATATTTCATAAATCGTTCCCGCCTGAGCACACAGGTGTGGGTGGATGGCCTTTGATTCGTGAACTGTAAATAAATAATAAGAGACGTGGCCGTGTATTCTCGATTCTTCAGTCTTATGCCCAGGAGCATGAACTGCAGCTTAGCAGAAGAGAAGAGGAGAGAGGAACGCGGAAGATTGTAAAGCCTTTCTTTGCCGGATATCCGAACTTCAACTATCCAGGGACATATTATTATGCTTATATCCAGCGCCTTATCCGCCTATTTCTACAATATACCATTCAATTTCCGTTTCTCTGGAACTCGATTCAGTTTGTATGTATCTTGCCAGCCGTTTTCTTCCTGGAGTATTTGTGGAATACGAAGTCTAAGCAGAACATCTTTTGCCATCGCAGAGTAAGCTCACACTGACAGTTTTTACGGTATTACTTACCTGCTGTTTATTTACCGCGAGAGATTGTCGAGATTTATTTGTAGCAGTGCAAGAACAGTACAATGTACTCGTACTATGTCGTACAATGTTTGTACACACACGTGAACGGAAAACTACAGGAAAACCTGTTTGAACAAAAAAGACTTTCGTATACCCGTACCCTAAGGTGGGTAAACTTTATTACTGCATTTTATTACTTTTAACATTTCCCTGAATTTTTTTTATTTCTTTCGGCTGCTAATGTATGTACGTGTCCTCCAACCTGGCGTCCAACATTTACGGAAAAATACGGACGTAAAATATTTGTTCGCGTTTGCGAGAAAAAAAATTCTTTCACAATGATTATAGATTCAATTTTGGAGGCGGGTATGTCGAACCATTTATTGAATAACCAACACCTCTGCCATAGGTCACCCCAAGTGGTTGGCTACGTTTGGTGACTTAGCAGGGGCGCCCGGGTTCATGGGGTCAGATTTATTTTGGGGTGGATGTGTTTGCCACCAGTAGCGTGGGAGGCCGGGTTGGGAGAGCTGAATCTTTAAGGCCCATTAACCGGGCAACCTAGAATTCAAATTTCGTCGAAAGATGGTCTTGCGATTGTACCCTTGCAAATGTATAGGGTGGTTCCGATAAGAAAGATTGATTATTCTCCGTACCAGCATTTTTAACTAACAACTCAATATCGTTTTTATTTCATTGATTTATTTCTGTAATACATACCTACCCACAAACGTGTGATGATAGAATTATATACTACTAGCAGACCCGGCCACACGTTGCTGTGGCTATCGAAACACAACGCCATTACCCAAACTTTTTAAAATCCACACCACCCGCTTGCCAGCTGCCCGCTGCCTGAATTGAATATTTGAATTTCTCGGCTTTTCTCTACTATAATAAGCATGTATTATACATATAAACCTTCCTCTTGAATCACTCTATCTATTGGTGAAAACCATATGAATATCCGTTGCGTAGTTTATAAGATCTATGTGCACATACATTTTGAGCGACTTCATTTTATACTACACTAGCAGACCCAGCCACACGTTGCTGTGGCTAACGAAACACAACGCCATTACCCAATCTTTATAAAATCTACACCATCCGCTTGCCAGCTGCCCGCTGCCTGAATTGAATATTTGAATTCATCGGCTTTTCTCTACATTTATAATAAGCATGTATTATACATATAAACTAATTAACTCGCCACTTTATACAATGCTTGCAATGCAACAATGGATATTTGAAAAGGGAAAATCAAATACCTGCTTACTCTAGGACATCTATTTTCCAATTTCTTCCATAGAACGAATTTCAAAAGTGACTATAGTACGCCAGCCGTTTTAAATCGCACAAAAATATGTTTTCTTTGAATTTCTCGGCTTTTCTCTAATATAATTTACATGTATTATACGGTTCCATGACAGTTCATCCTGCGACAATTCATCCGGCGACAGTTCATCCTGCGACAGTTCATCCGGCCGACAGTTCATCCTGCCGACAGTTCATCCTGCTGACAGTTCATCCCGCCGACAATAGAGAACTCCAGTCCAATTTTTTTATTTCTTTTAATGAATAAAGACCTTCAAACTTAAATAACTGCATTTTTATTTTTATAGTTAGTTTTAATAGTTAAAATAATTGTCAAAGTTTTAATTTTTAAAGACTCCCAGAAACGCACCGTATCTATGGTGGTCTTCACCCACCCATAGTTTTTTACTTTTTAAGTTGTCATTTTGAATCAGTGATGTCATGACGAGGGAAATTTCCCTAGATCTAGGGGAGAAAAATATTTTTTAGGGATAAGGGAAATCAGGACAAAATCTAGGGAAATTTCGAACTCTGGCAAAAATTTTATTACATATGACAATATTACTGGTAATATTTATATATATATATATATACGTATATATATTTTTTGGAATTCCTATGAATCTTAATTATTGTTCATGTACTTACATGCAATGTTATTTTTAACACTGACAACTCAAAATGATATTATGGAACGTACCCATACTACGTGACACGTTCGAGGGGGGGGGGGGGTCTTCAAAATACCACGCTTGGTACAAATGAGCGGCGGGTTGCTTATGATTTTTATTTTGCAAAGTGTTTTTTTTTATTTGGAATTCAGTTTCTAATTCAGTGGTGAGTGTATTCGTACTTTTAAATTATTACTTCACGTAGCAAAAAGTGTTTTATTTGGAAAATCACGGTATTATTAGTATATTTACCAAGTTCCGATATCTTTCCAATTAATTATCATATTAATTAACATATAACAGGATTAGTGTTACACAATCGGGTGGCTACGTAGGTAATTGCGTAAATGCGAAATTTTACTTCGAAATCCAGGGAAATAATTTTCTTGGGCTGAGCATCCCTGATTTTGAATATAAGAAAATGGCGGAATAAAATTAATATAGGATGACTCAATGACTTTTGTGTGAGAAATTGAGGCGTTTTTATTTAAGATTAACTGCTTTTAATATAGAAAAACATTGGTAAAATGTCCACATTTCACCGCTACTGTTATTGTATTTTAACAAAGTGCAATATTAAAATAATAAATCATCTTTTTCATTGCAAATACAAGTGACATCATTCTTCAATTTTGTGTTCAGGCGTGATTTTGTACATTGTTTTAAGTATAACACATACAGAAACACTGGTATTTATAATACACTGATCATGACGATTGTGTAGTAACTTGTATAAAAAGCCCTATACTAAAAACAATTTGAAAATACAATGTCAAATATGACACGACTTTAACCTCAAATAGGCAAAATTTATTGCAGATTGTCCGCAAATATAGCCCTTTTCGTTAATTGTTGAGGGCCTAAATTATGTTTCAATAAACACAATAACTATTATTTATCTAAATCTCTATAAACAGTATGAAAATAAACCAAACACACGAAATGTTGAATTGCATAGGTACGTGTGCACTTCAAGTCATTTCAAATGTCAACACACTATCACCAGGTGACAGGTTAAGTGTGACGTCACAGTTAACCATTTCAGTAATGCCAACTTAACGCTGTGTTTTGAAAGAGGTTTAAAAATGCACTTTTTAATATTTTTTTAAAAACTCTGCGTTTAATATTATGAAATAAAACTTATATATTCAGTATCAGCGTTTCTTGGTCTATATGAACATATTTTTTTAAAGCCATAATATTTTTCACTGGAGTTCCTTATTCATCCGGCGACAATTCATCCTGTCTATTCAACCTAACCTAACCTAACCTATAAGTATAAGTATGTCGTATTTTGTTATTCACGCATGCCTCTTCGGAGAGTCGAAATTATTGTTAGTAAAAATATTTTTACAGCGGATTTCCACACAAGATGCCTTCAGATATAAGTATATCGATTTTGGTTGTACGGCCGTATATCCTCTTTGCATACTTACTTAATAAAAATCTTCTAAATGATCGGGCAGGATGAATTGTCGCCGGATGAATTGTCGGCGGGATGAACTGTCGGGCAGGATGAACTGTCGGCAGGATGAACTGTCGGCCGGATGAACTGTCGCAGGATGAAATGTCGCCGGATGAATTGTCGCAGGACGAATTGTCGGGTCACCGTATTATACATATAAACATTCCTCTTCAATCACTCTATCTATTGGTGAAAACCGTATGAAAATCCGTTGCGTAGTTTAAAAGATTAGCGCCCACATACATTTTGAGCGACTTCATTTTATACTATGTAATAATGATGATGATATGTAATGATTTGTGATTATTTTTTGATCATAAGTATTTTTAATTTTTCAATAATATTTAAGCAAAAAAGTATGTAAAAGTACGGTATATTAGTTTGTAATGCCGTAAATAAATAGATAAACTGAAGCATTTTCGTCACAAAACACGAGCACGGTTTTTTTAAACTAAAATAAAAAATCTGAAAAGTAGCTTTCCTAGAAAATTTATTGATTTATTTTACAGTGTGATTATATGATTTGAAATGTGTGTTGTATAATACAACATTTTGTTTGAAAATTTACCAAATCTGCCAATGACCAACGGTATAACCTTATTATAATAAAAATATACAATTAAAAAAAAAATTAAAACATAACTTTACCAAATAAAATAACAATCTTTCAAAATCAATTTATATTTTCTTTTAGAAAATAGTCGATACATCTTTAGAATTAAAATTAAAATTACGTATTTCCGGTTGTGTCTGTTTATTCCCTCAATCATTCACAAAATCTAGGCACTACAGCTTATTATAGGCACTATTATAATTTTTTTTGTAAGACAAACTTAAGGCTCCGCAACCGGGCCCGAAAAGAAGAAGATGGAGAGATACGAAATTGCGAATGTTAGAGGAGAGCGCTAACATTTACAGAGACAAAATCGATGCGAAAATTGCGAAAATGTTTAATAAAACACGACTCGTTTAAAATAGAGCAAAAATCTCGTGGGGGCTGTGTCAAGTACAATTTAAAGAAACATTGTGAATTTTTTCATACATATAACTTTTAAAATAACCGAAACAGACTTGATAAAAATAATTTTCGGAGCATACTTCGCGATTTTTTCTATCGAAGGAATTTCATATAATTTGAGTTTCGGCATGGGGAATGTATAGATATTATCTTCGAAAATAACATGTATTTTTTAAGGAGCTTAAAAACTTCAAATATTTAAGGGGGATATGCAAGAAATCGGTAGAAATTCGGGAAGCGGACCCTTAAAGGTTTTTCATGATAAGTCTTGAAAAAGACATCGGCGTGGGAACTATCCAAACACTTCCCTCTCGGGTACTGTCGATATATTAGGCAGGTACTTGCTAATTAATATTTTTAAAATTTACCTAATGCTAACACCGAAATTTAATTACAAATATTTTGAAATGCTTGGAGTGGTATCTTTGTTCGAGAAGTGTTTAAATTTTTTTACATTAAATCCACACAGGAGGCCCTGAGGAAAATTATTTCTCTCAGGGCCTATGTCATCTTTGGGGATGCTGTAAGGAAGGTAATTTTATGTAAAGGTAGGAGAGAAAGTTCTGGGAAGGAAACGGGTATGATGATTTGGTAAGAAGCCGTGGGTCAGTGTGTCCAGTTTTGACGGACGTATGAACACATTGGGAGGCGGGTATGGGTACCGCTGCCCCGAGAACCATTTATTGGATAACCAACACCTCTGCCCCAAGTGGTTCACTACGTTTGGTGACTTAGCAGGGATTCCCAGGTTCATGCGGTGAGGTTTGTCCGAGTCTTGGCGGCGGATACGTCTGCCCACCAGCTGCATGGCAGGCCGGGAGAGAGTGGTTGAGGGAGTCCCTTTCTACTCTCTAGGGGATACTCTCTCGGAATATCGCCTTGCACTGCATTGGGAGGGATGAATTCATACATCCGTCACTCCTGGACACAATGACTAGATTCCTACTCACCCGCAATACCCCTTTCCTTCCCAGACCTTCCTCTCGTTCCTTTCCTAAAAATACCCTCTACACAGCATCTCTAAAAATAGGCCCTAAGGGAAATTATTTTCCTCGGAGCCTGTGGGAGCTACTGTAAAAAAATCCGACTGGGGTGCAAGGGGTCAAAGGTTTAGATCCGGCTTCTCCCAATCCGGTCCACCAAGCTGTTTGTGGACGGACTCCAAAGCCTGGATATACCTTACTCCATTTACCCGGGCAACCCTTCTAAGTCACCAACCTTAGCGAACCTCTTGGAATGACTTATAGTAGAGTTGGTGGTTATCAAATGAATTGGTGTCCGGTGTGGCGGTGCCCGTACCCGCCTTCCAAATTGTCCGACTGAAGGAAATGTGGGAGAACTTGGCCCTTTCTGGTCTTTGATTATATCTACTTATAGTAATTTCGAATAATGTTTTAATTTTGAATGGTGAAGTTAAGGACGGTTTGTTTCGGAGAATTTGAACAATTCACCATATGACAAATAATTTTCAAGTTCTGTTATTAATTCAGTTTTATGAAGCAACTGGCTCACAATGATACGATAACAGAACTTGAATAGGATAATAACAGAACTTGAAAATTAACTTTGAAATTTGATGAATTGTTGAAATTCTGTGAAACAACCATCCCGTCGAGTATCTGTATCACACTGTAAGAAATAAAAATATTTATTTTTATTTTTATTTAAATGTGTAACTGAAATTGCAATTTTAAATTCGATACAATTATTTTTATTTAATTGAAAAAAACACACTTATAATAAACCACTTTTTATTTTAATTAACAAATGACAACAGGGTTTCGCTTATCGCAAGCTTCGTCTTTTATTTTTATATATAATGCTAGCTTTTGCCCCCGGCTTCGTTCGCATAGTATTAGGGGGGGGGGGTTCCCACTCTGCCTCCTCCACCTTCTCTATCCCCGCTCCCCTCCTTCCCTCCACCACCTCCTCTGCCCCCCCCCCCCTCTGCCACCTCCCATCTCCTCCCTCTCCACCCCCTCCATAACAGCTACATTCATGGTTCAAACAGATCGCATGCCACCTATTAAAACGTAACAATCAAACACACGCAGTTTTGCATTTATAATATTAGTACCTATAGATTAGTATTTTATAGATATTTAAATTTTAACTATCAAAGGGAACTACATAGTAACCTAAACAATAACAAAATGACAGCGCACGTCAAATAATTACTTATCGTTACCAAGCAACGATTTGGTCGAGACAATAAACGTATAATAAATAATTTCATAACGCCAGAGCTTACTATGTAGAGCCTTTATTACTCGCAAATAATGTAGCTCTCTATTAGTGAAAGAATTTTTAAAGTCCATTCAGTATTTTTTGCGTGAGAGAGTAACAAACATGCGTACATCCATACATCCATACAAACTTTCGCCTTTATAATATTAGTAGGATTATAAGCCATAGTAATTATTTTGCTTAAGTTTCGAGTCCTCAATCTGTGTGTCCAAAGACAAAGAGCTCTACTCTGCAATGGAGGTTGTCGAAACAAAGCTTCTGTTTTTGAAACTTCTGACGGACCGACAAACGCAGAGCACGCGGAGCGAGATTCCAGGAGGCGGATGTATTGAGCGACTGTGTTTGTAAACGTCGGGTAATTTTAACACGAATTTATTTGGCGCTCTGGATCTGTCAAAGTGCCAAAAGTTTTTAGCTTTCCGCCTAGAATAATGTTTTCATTATTCAGCAGCGGGTGGAGACAGGGCGTTTGTGGTGCTCGTCCGTAATCCGGACCTGTCACGGAGAAAATTGCTATAAAATTGTTTTTAAACGGCAATAATGATTTTTCACGAGGCCAGGTGGACGTTTCGCGGCTAACCCTGCGCAACCTGTTTTCATATAAATATGCCAGATTTAATTGGCGGCTACGGAATTTATGTCACGTTTAATGCTTTGTAAAGGAATATTATTTCGCTGCAAAGAATTTATGATAAAGCTCTCAGCTAAAGTTAATGGTCGAACGCTACACATGTTTAACGGCCTCTGTGGTCGAGGGGAAAGGCTCTCGACTGGCGATTAAAATTCCGGCATGCTCAATAAATTTTATTCGATTGATTTGTGTTGTCACAATTTAATTATTTAAAATAATAAAATAAATATTTGCGGCACGATCCAGAGTTGAAGAAACTCCCTGTATCGCCCTGGTGTAAGACAAAACCACTCAGAATTGAAACGTTGCTAAAAATGGCTTTAGCCGTGTTTAGTGACTAGATCTGAATAGCCAGGTACTTTGTAACAGATTGAAATTATAATGCGAAGTATTTAAGCACCCAATAATTAAGTTGGTGGCTACGCATCATTTCAATTTGAAATTTGAATTCCTAATTGGAAATATTCTTTGAACAAATGGAATCCAGCATTTATTTTGTTACCCCAATATGAACAAGAAATTTTACATCGTCAGTTCCAAGTAGAAAGCCAGAGGTTCCGGATGTTTGTTTCGATGAGAGAAGACACATTCTTCGGTGAGATCGCCATTACCTGTGAGCTAATACTTCGGTTAGTTTTGAGTTCATTGATTTACCATTTAATTTTGTCTTCTATTTGAACTGCCCCCCCCCCTTGTAGTAATTTTAACATCTTGAGATCATTTTTAAAACACGACAAGCTATCGATTCATTTATTAGTTTTCTAAATATTTAGTTTCTTTTTAAAAGGCTAAACACTACCCTGTGTTTTTAAAGTATTAGAATATTATTATTTTGTTAGAGTCTCATGTTCTGATTTTATTATTATTTAATAATATAATTTAATTGTTGTCACAACTCTTTTATTTATAGCTAATGTTCTATTAAGTGTTGTACTAATTCATTTACCAGCATTACATTGACGCCCAAGTGTGGTGTATATTTTTAAAGCATTACAACTTCTCCACTTTCCTCTAGCCCAACTCCTTCGCCTCTCAGCTGGGGATGCCATAGTCTCGCTGGTTCCAGATAAGAGTAGTTGGGAGGTATTCACATAAAAAAAATATTTCATGTGAAGCTTTCTGGAGGCGTTGTTATTAAAGTTGTCAGTTTAATGACACATACGTAGGGTTAGCATAGTAAAAGTAAATGCTCTAAATTCCGTGATTCCTTTGGATGCTAAATAAGATATACATATGTACATAAATATTCATCCACAGGAAACGTTCAGTATTTTATAAATTATAATTTCTCGGATTTCAGGCAACGTAACCATAAAATATTATTTTTGTTAGCAAAGCATTCCAGGAAACATAAATCCCTGTTTTCCGGTTATTTTTTTTTTGGTCGGAGATAAATTAAAACGTATTAAATGGGAATATTCCGTGGTAATACCGAAGTATTTGAATGGGTTTTATTTCAATAACATTATATCTGTTTTCGTAAAGCTTTCTACATAAATTGATTTGCACAAGAAAAATTAAGGTAAAAAACCAGACCCAAATGGCTGTGAAAATCTCATTTCATTTCTTATATCCAATTCTTCGCTACAAGGGGAGGGTTTGTTTGCAGAGAAATTGTTCTGATTATTTGATCACAACCTGAGGGGAAATATCAACCCCGGGGATGCAGAACAATTTATGGCAGCTGGAAAAGCCAGATATATGAATTTGGGAAACGAATTTGTTTGTTAGTTTTTAAAGGCGTAAATACTTTTTCTCTCGGCTCCAAGCTACTCGTCGCTTACGGCTACGTCATTTACGTTTGCTTCTCCCAGGTTTTATGCTAAACGAAAACAAGCACGGTGTCGAAGCATTTTGATCGTATTTGCCGTTCATTATTGATGAACACGATTTTTAAGTGGTCTATTATAAAGCCAAAAAATAATGAAATTGAAAAAAGTGTAATTTCAAACATCATTTAAAGAAATAAAAAAAATCTAAATTTTTATATCCTGTTCGTGTCATTATTTAACATTGTTATCGATTCACTTCAGAAAAGAACACACAAATGATATTACGAAATCTAAAATAATAACCTAATAAATTTCCAATTTCTTTCATCTGACGAGGAACTTCCTGAAGAAAATGATCTTATTATCTTGAGTTCGTTCAAAGTAAATACTTTTACTTTAGAACTGAAAATACTGAAGTCATATTTTTTTACCAAATTGAGGTAATAATGTCAATTTCGCAATATATTTAGGTACTATTAATGCTGATAGTAGGTACTTCAGTCCTCCGATAAACCACTTCTAAAATAGCATGAAGTGCAATGAATTTCTGGTCTAAAACCTCGGTTGACCAGTAATTTGAGCTGACTATCCGAATGTCGATTAATTTACATTATTTTAGAATTAGATTAGAACTTGATTTGATGTTCGATAGAAATATTTGTAGAGTGAGCTGAAAATCTGTGAGATGTATGAATTGTTTGTTTCCGATGTATTTACAGATGCACCCAAAAAATGACCTTAAAGAATTATGTTGTTTTTCATTTAATACTCTAAATTACTTTACTGAAATCTAACAAGGGGAAATTATACAACAAATAGATACCAAAATAACATTGAAGCCCCTTGTAATATATAACTAGCGAGTTCTTGGCGTGCGTTGCAAAGCCACTTAAATAAATACATTGTTTCTCCCTGCGTGTCCTTTCCCATTCGTCCCCATTCCCCTTCCCTTCCTAGTTCTCCTCCCGAGTTCCCCTCTCCCCTCCTGCATACCTCTTCCACCTTGCCTGCCTTCCACCCCTCCCTCGTCCCCCCTCTTGCGAACCCCCCTCCTTCGTTCTCATCTCCTCGCCGGATTCCACTCCCCCTCCCTCCTTCCCTCCCTGCCACTAAACTAAATGAAATACACTCACTTTCAAACAACTCGCGCGCCACCGATTACGTTTTTAAATACAAATTTCATAACGCCAGAGCTCACCAGTACATATAAACCTTTGCGGGCGTGCAAACAACAACTCAAAAAAAAAACTCAATGCAATCGGATGTATAACATAGTAAATAATTTCATAACGCCAGAGTTAACTTTAACAGGAGGCTCTAACCGCCTGGTCCCCGATAATCCTCCTCGCACTAAAATCAAATGGAAAAAGTTAACCGAGCTGCTAATTAAAAACATAGTTATACCTACATCAATTCCCGACGAAGCCTCCCTAAATGCCGCTACCTCCAACTTTATCCAGACAATAAAATCATGCATCACCGAGGCGTCCGATGAGATTCCCAACGTCACAACACGTCACGGAATACCCGAAGAGATCAAAGATCTTATTAGGGAAAAAAATCTTGTTAGAAAGGAGTGGCAAAGATCTTGCAACCCGATAGTGAAACAACATTTAAATCGACTCAACAGAGAAGTGCGCGATGCCCTCAGCGAATTTCGCAACGAGCGTTGGCACGATTTCATTTCAACTTTAGAAGACGACAGAGCAGCTTACTGGAAGCTCTCCAAAGCACTAAGACGCCCGAAAACTAAAATCTCCCCGATTCAAGGCCTCAACGGAAAAGTTTACTCCGCTGCAGACAAGGCAGAAGCCTTTGCAGATAGCCTTGAAAGTCAATTCTCTCCAAACACCGATCACGACGATCCTGCGTTCGTAGCAAAAGTGGATTCAAAAGTAGATGCAATCTTAAATCTAGACCCTGAAGACCCCCCAATCAGGTGCACAACTCCTAAAGAAATTTTAAATATAATTAGGAAATTAAAGAAGAAGAAGGCCGCCGGGCCCGATGGCATTTCAAATAAGATTTTAAAACATCTATCAACTAAAGGCATCTGCGCCATCACAGCCATCTGCAACGCGTCACTTCGGCTGCGTTGCTTTCCTAAGGATTTTAAAGAAGCTGACGTAATTTTAATTCCCAAACCAGGCAAGGATCCATTATTAACGGAGAATCATCGGCCAATTAGCCTCCTTTCATGCCTAGGTAAAATCCTGGAAAAAGTAATACTAGCACGACTGAATTCATTCACAAATAAAAGTAAATTCTTGCCAGACTTTCAACACGGTTTTAGAGCAGGTCATTCCACCTCTCACCAACTCCTACGTGTGGTGGAACACATCACGGAGGCATTCAATATCAAGAAAAAAACAGTAATTCTCTCACTCGATGTCAGTAAGGCTTTCGACAAAGTCTGGCATAACGGCCTCTTATATAAAATGTACTCTCTTGGCTATCCATTAAGACTTATTCAACTAATAGCCAGCTACCTAAGAGATAGATCCTTCAGAGTCAAAGTAGAAAATGTATTCTCCACATCCCGCCCCATATCAGCTGGGGTTCCACAAGGCAGCCAACTCTCACCATCCCTATACAACATCTATTGTAGCGATATCCCTAAACCCGTGGATCATAATGTTAAAATCACTTAATTTGCGGATGACACTAACATCATTTCTAGCTCAACTGACGAGGCCACTGCTACACGCCGCGTACAGATACAAACCACTCTAACTGAAAAGTGGTGTAAAAAATGGAGAATATCTATTAACCCGACTAAAAGCGCCGCGACCGTTTTCTCAAAGACACGGCCAAGACGGCCCCCATTCATTAGACTGTTTGGGGATAATGTTCCATGGGAAAAGTCAATTAAATACCTAGGTGTAACGCTAGACTCCAAGCTCACCTGGAAGAAACACATAACTGGAAAAATTAAAGCAGCTAATAAATGTCTATCTTCACTCTGGACGCCAAGCGGAATCCTTTGCCCTTTGCTACGGATTGGAGCAAATGGTTCAGGAGCCTACAAGGGTTCCTGATGTCCAGACTCACCGTTCCAATCTGTTAGACCTTTTTTTAACTACTGTGCCACACGGTTACAGTATTGAAGTCACAGCGCCTTTAGGATCGTCCGACCACTGCCTGGTGACGAAATCAATCCCTGTAAACTTCAGACCACCAAACGAGAGGCTGAAGAGAAAAGTGTGGCACTATAGGTCAGCAGATTGGTTCGGTCTGCGGGCACATTTTAATGCTTTCCCATGGTCAGCTGTCTGTTTTCGGACTTCGGATCCCTCAAGATGTGCCCAGGAAATTGGTGAGGTCATCACATCCGCGATGGATGGCTTCATCCAATCTACTGTTAAGGAAACTGGTGTAGGCTCAAAGCCGTGGTTCAGTCGACAATGCGCTGAAGCAGTGCGACGAAAAAACGCTGCTTACCGAGCCTACAACACATCTAGAACATCCGAAGACAGAACAGCTTACAACAAAATGGCAAAGGAAACCAAGAGAATCATAAATAGGTCAAAATTCGAGCACGACCAGCAGATCAGAAGAAAGCTGACTGCATGCCCGCATGGCAGCAGGCAATTCTGGTCGCTTGCGGGCTCAATAGGTCGCAATTTCTGCAAATCCAGTCTGCCACCTCTTACCAGACCTGACGGCTCACTAGCAAACACCGCCACCGAAAAGGCTAACTTACTAGGTAAAATGTTTGCGGATAACTCAACCCTCGATGACCAAGGTGCTGTCCCGACGTCGGTTCCTCACTGCGGTTTTCGTATGAAAAAGCTGAGGATCCGGCATCGGGAAGTACTCCATGTTTTACGAGGGCTTGATGTTAATAAAGCTAGTGGGCCTGACGGAATACCTGCCCTGGTACTGCAAAGGTGCGCTGCAGAAATAGCTCCAATTTTGACGAAGCTTTTTAAACTGTCCCTGAAGACTGGCTCTGTGCCCTCTGGTTGGAAAAAAGCGGTTATCCATCCTATTCCAAAGAAGGGTGACCGCTCCAACCCGGCCAACTACCGCCCCATAGCGATCACATCAGTTCTGTCTAAGGTGATGGAACGTGTGATCAACGACAAACTGCTCACATACCTCGAGAAGAACAAAATTATTAACGACCGTCAATACGGATTCCGGCGGAACCGCTCGTGCGGTGATCTTCTCGCGTATGTGACGCATGTTTGGGGGCGATGCCTGGAACGTTTCGGTGAGACCCAAACGGTTGCACTGGACATATCCAAGGCCTTTGACCGGGTTTGGCACCGAGGACTTGTCAACAAACTGCATTCTTACGGACTTCCCGCATCCTTGTGTACGTGGATTGCCGACTTCTTGAGGGAGAGGTCGATTCAGACGGTAGTCGATGGTTTCACCTCTTCCTCTCACTCGATAAATGCTGGCGTCCCGCAGGGATCGGTTCTGTCTCCAACTCTGTTTTTGTTGCACATCAACGACCTTTTGTCATGTGCACCAATTCACTGCTACGCGGATGACAGTACAGTTCATGATAGCTTTTTGTTTGACAAGCCCCCAAAGGGCTCACAAACTCCAACAGCTCGTAAGGCTTTGAAGCAAAGAATGGACGGTTACCTCGAGAGTGTTTTCTCTTGGGGTAAAAATAATCTCGTTGAATTTAATGTTTCAAAGACCCAATCTTGTCTGATTACGTCTAAAAGGGATCGCAATGAAAATCTAGTCTCTTTCAACGGAAGCAATCTTCCGAACAGGCCCTCCATTGATTTGCTTGGTGTAACCCTAAGTGACCAGCTCAGGTATGGGGGCTCCATCGAAGCCAGAGTAAAGTTAGCCTCCCAAAAACTGGGCGTACTGTACAGGGCCCGCAGATACTTTAAAAGTACACAACTGCTAACCCTGTACAAATCGCAAGTGCGCCCCACGGTTGAATTTGGCAGCCACCTCTGGTCTGGAGCTCCAAAATACCTGAAAAATACCCTCGACTCTGTGCAGAAACGGGCGGTCCGTTTGATAGATTCTCCCATCTTAACAGACGGATTGCAATCTTTAGAGCACAGGCGTCGGGTGGGAATGCTATCCTTGTTCTACCGGTATTACAATGGAAGATGCTCCGAGGAACTAGCATCATTGATCCCTTCGGCACCGGTGCATAGTCGGGAAACACGCCAAACGCGTGCCCAACATTTGTACACAGTTGACATTAGTCACATGAGAACGGGTCGTTTCTTCGACTCGTTCTTATGTTCAACAGCTCGGCTGTGGAATGATTTGCCGGCCTCTGTGTTTCCTCCTTCCTACAACATGGGTCTCTTCAAGACCAATGTTCATTCCTTCCTCTCCTCAAAAAGACCCTCCACACAGCATCCCAGATGACATAGGCCCTGAGGGAAATTATTTTCCTCAGGGCCTCCTGTGTGGAGTTAATGTAAAAAAAAAAAAAAACTCTATCCAATGATGGGAAAAAAAGTCGTTTATCAACGGGCAACAAATTACTGTTATATAAAACAACCATAAGGCCTGGCTTCACCTATGCTTGCCCCGTTTGGGGGCACGCGGCCCCCAGTCTCTTAGAGAAGAAATATTTCAAAACAAAGCCATTAGACTTGCCTTAAATGCGCCTAAATGGAGTAGAATTTCTTGTCTCCATAAAGACTCCAACATTCCGTTGATAAAGGACTTCATTTTCTCACAAGCAACTAAATTCTACGCCGGCCTACCCGGCCACTCAAACCCCACGATTAACACGCTCGCGAAATATAGCGAAAATGATAATTTTAAATATAAAAAACCCAAGATAGTCCTCCGGAAGGAATAAAAAAAAACCTGCATACAGTCGCAGTATAGTTTTAATCTCACTTTCAAACCAACCATAATAATAAAATACCAGTAAAGTATCTATAGATAATCCATTATATAATTATGTTAGAGTCAGTAAACTCATGTTTAGGAACTCTGTAAAATAAATCAATCAAAAGTCAAAAGTAACGCCAGAGTTCACTATTATTGTATATAGAAACCATCGCGGGCATGCGCACATCAAATCCCCAAAGTTTCATCGCAATCAGATAAATGGTTTCGGAACGCATAAGGGACAAACAAAGAAACATTATTTTTTTATATATTAAGATTACAGCCCATATTTTTATTAAAAGAAAAATTCTCGACCTTAAATACTCCATATTAATAGTATCCTTATAATATACCAGCTGATCCCGCAAACGTTATTCTGTCCTATGAATTATTTCTAGTGAATATTTTGGTTGTTAAATAAAAAATAATGAATGTATTGTAAGTGTGTGGGGATAAGATCTATGACAGAAATAGGAATGGAGCGCGGCAGCTGTAGACGATGACCGCCGATAAAAATAAAAAAACATTCATTTTCTCAATTCAATGTACGAGTATTTCATAGTAACGGACATATTCATTGTTTGATCTCCTAAAAGTCAAATGTAAAGTGAAAAAAGTAATATATTTTTTTATCTTAAAGTGGGAAAATGAAATAAAGAAAATAAATATTAATATCGTTCTGTTTAAAATACGAACGACGGTTAAATTTGTTCATAGAAAAATACTAGGGTAGGGGTACGAGGGTGAAAATTTGGGGTTATAAGTATGTTGTGATGCAAAAAAAATATATAACAATAAGTTTATTTATTGTTCTGTTATACGTGGTGGAATTATATTGTATTAAATTGAAATTAAAACCATTTTTTAACTTATTTCCACATATTTATTTAACCAGTATTAAATTGAAATTAAAACAATTTTAACTTATTTCCACATATTTATTTAACCAGTACCGGTTTCATCCTATTATGGACATCTTAGTACTAGTAAAATAAATATGTGGAAATAAGTTAAAAAAATTGTTTTAATTTCAATTTAATATAACAATAACTTTTGTCAGAAAAATAGAAACATTTTCCTAATCACCTAGCGGTATGAAATATTTTTTAAGACCTTTTCTCATGCCTACCAAACACACATAAAATTTTTCATAAAAATCGGTGGAGCCGTTTCGGAGGAGTGCGACCACAAACACCGTGACAAGAGATTTTTATATTTATAGATAGACTAGCTGGGTTACCCGGCTTCGCTCAGGACAACATTCGAAAGTGTTCTGGAATGTTCCACAATGATGTTCACGATTCCCTATTCCCGTAAATTCTACGAAATACTCCGCCACTCCTTCCAGAACTATCTAGAGCTCTATCGAACTGACTGTTCGAGAAATTTCAAGAGGGCGAAACTTTGATCCCTTATATCTTCAAAAGCACGCCCTTTAGGTGAAAACTGGAACCATCATTCTGGAGGGGGGATAGAGATCTACCACACCATATAACTCCCTTGACTGGGACTCGTTTCTGAGTTTTTGCGGGACGCACGTTTTTTTGGACTTTCTTTTATAATATATATTGATTACGCAGTAATTTTTATGGTACAAAAATTTGGATTTTTACTTTAAAAGATGCAATCAAAACTTACAAACACTTCAAACCTCCCTCTTCGATAATAAATTTAGCCAATGTTACTTCCGGACTTTACAGAATTTGTTTCGGAATCGGCGTTAAGGAATTCATTACTAATGCTGAATTATAAGTAGAAATGGATGGTGGTAAATTATCTTGACTTAGAAACTGTGACATTTATTGGTAATCTTAGCAATTTGAATGTAAATAATGTTCATTAAAACCGCCATGAGGAATATAATCAAGAACGTTGGGAGCCTGATTATTTCGAAGGAATTTCTACCTTTGAGGATACAACAAAGGCATTCATAGGTGGGATACTGGATCTACAAAGCGCTTGTATTAACATGTACGTACATCGAAATACCATTATTATACCTAAGTATATTATGGTAATGAAATAATACAATATGTAATTAAAGGTAAGTATTAATAAAATCGTCATTTATAATTATTTATTATGTGTCCCTGTAAAAACATTGTTTTAGTGGAAATGATGAAAGAATATTATAATTGTGATGATACCTATATTGAACATCTTGATCGACAATGATGCTGATATTTTTAACGTGTCTCACTGAAGTTTAAAGCTGAACAATTAAACACTTTAGCGGTAAATAAAATGAGGTCACTGCAAAACAGGTTTTTGTTATTGTTTTTGTACTGCACTGCTTTCATTAGCTTTGTATTATATGTATATTATTTTTCTTTTGTTTTTTTTTTGCTTATGTATTCTTATAATTTTTCCTTTCTTTCTTCTTTCTGTATTGTACTATGACTATAAAAAAAATAAGTGTGTTTATTTATAAACATGTGCCGTTATTTATAAATAAATAAATATATTTGTAGAAAGCAATCACTTTGTGGTTTTACAAAGTTTTGTTTGGTTTAACCGGTCAGTGGTTGAGTGGGCTTCGCGTTTGGGTCCCACTCAGGCGTTCCGTGTTCGATTCCTCGGCTGGCTAAGTCCTCCATCACGTCTCAAGCAACATTTTCGACTTACTGTGGTGGTAGTAGGAGATTTTAAAATATTATCAGGTTATTTGTAACCCGGGAATGTTTGCCTTTCTTCAAAAAATATAATTAAAAATTAATAACACATTTAATAAAAATAAAACATTTGTTCACTTGAAGCAGATACTTTGTGATGGGACTTTAAAATTTAAAATAAAACAACAACTTTGTAAACACAACTTTTATTTTTTATACTTTATGCCAACCGGGTTTCGCTACAACCGCAGCTTCTTCAGGGCAGGTTTTACACTTATTTTGTGTAAAACCACGAGTTTTGCTTTGCTGAAGCATTACCGAGGTACAAATTAATGCAGTATAAATTAATACAATATTGCATATTGTAAATTCATACGGTATTAATTATTTGTACCTACTAAAAATAGTTATTTTCATTATTTTAATTGTAATCTAGAAATTGCTAATTACAAACTTAGTAACAACTCTTAAAGTTGTGTGTTCCAACCCGTCTAACTAACCGGATGCTAATTACTCCAGAATAGGTTCTGATAATTGGGACGTCAACCATTTTGTCAGCATAGGGCCAGTTGTTTCACAAATTTTCAAATAAGTTGTTGTCATCAAATGGAACTCAGCGCGGTTTTGTATTTTTTGACGTTTAAAAGGTTCCCGTTAAACATCGATTCTAGGTACTTTTCAGCTTTCCATCAAATTGTAATAAGCTGACAAGCTTAAGAACAGACAGTTGTCCTCTTCTGCTGATCATAATTGTTCAAAAGCTGAAACGGACTTATAATCAGCATTTAACGGTGACCTTTCAACCGTCAAAAAATCAAAATGGTGCTGAATTTCCATTTGATGACAATGTTACATTTGAATTTTTGAGAAACAACCCGTCCTTTGCCTGGGGAATTGAATTATGAAGTAATTTTTTTATTTTTTTTTTAACTTAACGAGTTAAACCTCAAATTGCACCTAATATTTAATTAAATAATGACAAGACGAAACTAAATCGAAAATCTGGAGATAGAAAAACAAGAAAAAAATATTGGCATCTTTGGCTTTCCGGGCCAAAGCTCTACCAACTTAGCTAAAGTGTATCTACCCGATTCGGTCATTTTTAATTTTTAACTGGGTTCGAGTCCCAGAGGTGCCAATATCGTTTCTGATTTTTCTGTCTCCAGATTTTCGATTGAGTTTCGCTAATATTGTCTTCATTTAATTATATTAAATAATTTTATTATCGACCACCGATTTTCAAAAATTATAATTATTATTTTTTATTTATTTTTTATTACAGCGACTATATAAATTTTTTTTACATACAAAATGTAATGTGAAATTAAGTATAAAAGATTGTATTGCTTAGTCCTTCTATGTGCCGAGGCGGACTAAAGTTATTTAAATAGAGTTCATTTGTCTTCTATGTCGTTTTTAGCGTCTTCGCTAGGGTTTTCTGATTGACCTCTTTAAGCCATATTTTTATTCTTGATTTGTATTCAATTGGATTTTTTATTAGTTTTATGTCTTGGGGAAGGATGTTATGGAGTTTTGTTGCAAAGTATGTAAAGTTTCTTTGTCCAAATGTGGTTTTATAACTTGGAATATTTTTTATATCAATTTTATTCGATCTAGTGTTATGCATACACGGTCTAGTAGAGGACTAATTATTTTTGAAGAGCTTCAATAATATATTTTTGGCATATATTTGTTGTACATTTGGTACGTTAAAATTATTGAAAATTTTAATTGAAGGCGTTCTAATTGGTACTTTCAATATGGTCTTTATTATTCCTTTTTGAATCGTATTCAGGCTGTGTAGGTACGTATTTGCATATTCAATTCTAGAATGACATAACGCATAGTAGACCTTTTTCAAAATTTTTTTATTTAACACGTTTCTTAGATTTTTGAAGAAATATATAAGGCTTGTGAGTTTTTCCGTAATACCTTTGATGTGTAGGTCCCATCTAAGATTTTCGTCAATTATTACTCCGAGATATTTTATGTTTTGTGTTTTTTCGATGACGGGGCAGTAACATTGTATATTATTTCCATGGCATTCATGTAATTTTAGTTCTAGTGATTTTATTGGTTGGCCCCTTGAGTTCATTGAAAATGTTATATATTTTGTTTTGCTTATATTAAGGGTAAGCGAGTTGATTTTAAGCCAATTTTGAAGTGCACTAAGCCCCTTTTCAGACTCATTAAATGTATCAGTCCAATTTTCTTTTTGAAATAATAAAACAGTATCATCAGCAAAACTGATTATGTTTCCTTTAATGGTAAGGTTAGTTAAATCGTTGATGTAGATAATGGACAGAATCGGTCCCAGTACACTTCCTCGAGGAACTCCATAGTTTAAAGATAGAAGTTTGCTCTTTTGTTTGCCAATTTGTACTTGTTGATCTCGTCCTGTTATATATGACTCCAATAAGTTCATTGTTGATTCGGCCATTCCTATTTTTTTTAGTTTAGTTAGTAATATTTTATGGTCTATTGTGTCAAAAGCTTTTTGAAGATCTATGAATAAACCTAAACATTTTTTCCCATCATCTATGTTTTTTATGGCCATGCTTGTTAGATTTTCTATGGCATCATTGGTGCTCAGATTTTCTCTAAAACCATATTGGGATGGTGATAATAATTTGTTTTGTTCAAGAAATTGAACAATTTGCTTCTTAGTATAACTGTAGCTTTTTTAAGGCATGAAGGGAATACATTTGTAGATATAGACAGATTGACAATGTATGTCAATGCGAAGGTCAGTTCATATTGTGGTTGTTTTATTGTTTTATTTGAGATTATGTCATTTCCCGATGATTTATTAATATTAAGGGATACAATTGCATTTCTGATTTCAGTATTGGTTACATCAGTTAACTTTAATTTATCTATCTGGTTCATATTTTCCCTTTCTTCTGGTAAAATGCAAGTTATTGGTTGTCTGATTTTCTTGGCTAATTGTGACCCTATATTAGTAAAAAATTCGTTTACGTATTCGAGAATTTTGTCCGGATGCTTTGCGAAACAGATTTGGGTGTGTTCAATTGTAAATTCCTTCATGTTCTTGTAATGGGATGATGTTGCATTTGTAATAATTTCATTAATGATCTTCCATAATTTGCGCGGATCATTGTTACATTCGTCTATTTTCTTCTTATAATAATTTACTTTGACAGTTCGTATAACATTCTTGCAAATATTTCTGTACCTTTTGTAGTATCGTTGTATAAAAATATCACAAGGATTTAATTTAGATTTCATATGTAATTCATATCTTTTTCTAATGCAATTTATAACGCTTTGAGTTATCCATGGCTTAAGATGTTGGTTTTTATGCGAAATCTTTTTTTCTATTGATTTGGTATTTGACACGATGGTGTATGTTATATATTCAGTGAATTTACTCCAGGCATTATTTGTATCAAGGTTCTCCAGTAGGCTTATCCAGTTTGTATTGAGTAACTCTTGTTTTACATCATTCCATTTGGTTTCTGTCTTTTGCGCGATAATTGGGTAGGGCTGCGATATTTGTATTTTCTTTTTTGTAATAGATGAAATTGTTATATAGTGGTCGGTTATAGTAGAGGTGAATATGATAGATTTGGTTGATTTAATAGTCTTACTGAACTTGTGATCGATGCAAGATTTGTTGTCATTAGTTACACGCGTAGGTTTATTTATCATACTTTGGAGTCCATGGAAGGCCAGTGTTTGTAGATAATCAGTTCTATTGGGATGACCATTTTCTAATATGTCAATATTTATATCTCCCATAGTGAAGACATTTTTTGTGTTTTTTAGAAGATTGAGTTCATTAGAAAGCGTTTTAAGAAACTGATTAATATTAGTTGTAGCTGGTGATCGGTACAGAGCTAACATCGTGGAGAGCTAATATTACTATATCGGTATAGAGCTAATATTACTTATAGATATTCCTGAAGAAGTGAACGCGTCAACAAAACTTGATGATTGTGAATCAAAATAAAATGTTGTAAACACAGTTGTTTGTCTTTTAATTAATTAAATAATGCCACCACAAAGCGAAAAAAAATCTCGAAAAACCTTCCTTCGAAAAATTTATAATTTTTATCTATCACGAATCGTGTTAGACACAAAAGTACAAGTCAGAACAAAAGATTTTTCAGTTTATCATTATTATTTATAAATCCGTGAAAAATTATTTTTGGGAATATTTAGATGACATTTGTTGTAAAAATAGGTTTTATACAAAGTTGGGGCGCTATGAGAATGTATCCGAATTTTTTAGGAATACAAGTCTAGACTTGCCAAGTTAAATCTAGCTGTTTTTCTTTATATAATACGTACCTACACCTATGTAGATGACATTTATTGTATCTGTGAGGCTAACGAGAGTGTTGTGTGGAAACGATGAAAGAATATTATGGATATTCAGATTTAGTCACTCAATAAACGCTGCAATTTTGAGCAACGCAACGATTGTGGTAACTGTCTTTCACCAGAACAATACTAATGGTGGGTTTCTTCGTTTACCAAGAATGCTAAATGTAATGCTAATTGTAAAAGTAAACGATCGAAATTTAAAAATTTCTATGCATTTGACCGTTTACTTTTACAATTAGCATTGCATTTAGCATTCTCGGTAAATGAAGAAACCCACCATGAGAGTATCTTAAATCTGTGGTACAATACCCTAACTCTTTAGATTAAAAAAAGCATTATTGGTGTAATTTTCCTTTTTATCTAGTGTTACGAATTAGCAAGCAATGTTTGTTATCCTCCTACGTCTGTCCTTACAAGCGGAAAATGTTGTTTGTGTGACGATGGAGGACTTTGTTAGCCGTGTGATGAACCTGCGTGTGGTTATTAAGATGACAATATACCCTAAAATTTATTCAGAATTTTAACGACGCACGTAAGTAAAGAAGCAGTGTAAACAAATTGAGACTCGCGACCCGTGTATTAGACAAACCTACTGTCGAATTTGCCCTGTCAAAGAAAAGAAGAAGAAGAAAAATAATGTGGGAATCTTAACGACGTAAGTGAAGAAAGCGTGTAAACAAATGTACTGGACGAACGTACGGTTGAATTCACCATAACGTGCCTGGAGATTAGACCTTTCCGCCGCATTCATTTTAATTAATTCTGAAGAACGTGTTACAAATATTTAAGATTTTCTAAATGTTTTCCTGCCGAAGTTATTAATTCATCGTCTAGAAAAATAAAACCTGATGCTTAGCGCTAACTTTATAGTTGAAAACACGGGTTATAAAGTTTTAAAATCGTTGTACCTACGTAAAATATATTAATGGTAAGGTATCGTTTTTATTAATCTTAAATATAAAGAACTTACTTCCCCGGGTTTCGGTTTGAATAAAAATGTTATTATACTTACGAATTCGCCGGAAATGATTAAAATGTGAGTTTTGAGCAAACAAAAATTATTAGGGCTGTGTACCGCCTAAAAAATAAGGTATTTTTACCAATCAGCGCCGCTTCACCATAATGTGTAGTAGGTAACTAGTGAAATTTGCTGTTTCCGACGTAAGCTCAAAAATCACGTCCCGCTTCCCAGTAATCTGTGAATTGGTCCGCTGCTCGTAACCAGAGAACCCTTCATTGTTCATACCCTATACCCGGCACCCTTACACCTCGTACCTTGAAACCCTGTACCTCGTACCAACACTATTGCTCCCTGTTATGGCCGGTCCCTGGAAGCTAATAGCAAAATACATGCACCGCCCAGGGACGCTAAATGTTCCATTAACTTAATGGAACGGCCAGATTCCCGTCATAAAGTATCAGAGACCAGTGCGGTCGGATTGCACCCGAAACTATGTTATAATTTAACTGGTTACGGGTGGCAGCTGATTCGAACCCTGTTATTCTTTTGTTTATGGATTATCGGCGGTTTCGGAATTGTAAAGGGGTCATCAATTAAACAAGGTTGTTTTAAATTTCAGTTACGTACAAACGCGTTAAAAACTACAAAATGTTTTTCGGGAAATATCTTTTAGAGTCGATTATTCTGCTTTTATTAATACATCTTTAAGCAAAGATTTAAGAAAATGTTTTAAGAAAATTCTGTCTTTCTTAGGTCCGTTTTCTATCATTAGCTACGCGTCCTTGGCGTATCCAAATATCTATAATAAAGATAACACATTATATCTTGACTTTATTCCGTTTGATTCAATTTTTTATCATATTTTTCAATGGGGTATGGGTACCACCGAACCAGGAAACATTCACTAGACCTCTGTCATGTCACTCAAGTGGTTCGCTACGTTTGGTGATTTTGCAGGGATGCCCGGATTTATGGGGTTGAGGGTTGAGGTTTGTCTAGGTCTCGCAAACGTATGCGTCGGCAATCTGCGTGGCGAGCTGGATTGGGAGAGGCAGGTTGAGAGAGACCCTTTCACCTCTTTAGCTGAAATCTCTTGACCTTGGCAATGGCCTTGCATCGCAACAGGAAGGATGGACTCATACGTCCGTCACTCCCGGACACACATTCAAAGATTCTTCACATTTACCTTGTAGGAAAATATTTTCTGCAATCCTTCCGGTGTGAAGCAATTATACAAAAATATCAATACTATCCTAATAATTTCATAATTTTTGATAAAGTTTTTTCACCGACCTTGCCTTATTACCTATTTCGTTTTTTATAGTAAGTTTTTTGTTCCTGTAACTTTCTGGTGTCATCATCATAGTAAAATAGCATTTTGATAGGGCAGATCTGCCTTGGAGGTTGACACGACGCTATCCGAAAAATTGAGAAAATTTCCGTAAGAATCTTAATATTTTGTATGACTTCGTGTATCAACTAGGCTTATTGAATCGTGACGCTCGACGTCAAATAACAACAATAACTGAATCATAAAAGTTTGTATAAACAACACTACACAACACAATAATTGTGTTGATAATAAAATAACCACATAAGACCATATCAACAAGTCAAATAATGGTCCATGTGTAAGATCCAATACTTTATAATGTGAAATCGCAACACCTATAGGCAGTAGGTACGGTGCCGGGGTGAAGGGGTGAAGTGGTGAAATGCAGGTCAACCCTAGTGACGTCCGGCCGCGTTATATTCGGTCCGGGTCGATGTTGTCACCGCGCCTTTGGAACGGTTCCACCGAAACAAAGGATGCGCAGCACTACTGCCACATCCACAGCTCCAAGTCAGTTCCTGATACACACATACGAGTCATGGGAATTGAAACGCCGAAATCGGTAACGGTAAATGTCAGTTTTTCGAACTGATTATAATTTTTTTCACAAGGTTGGAATATCTTTTCCTATGATGCTCTGAGGAGGGAAATTTTTGAGTCTTTCTATTCCTGGGTCCCAAACAAACTGACGAAAATTTTTATTTGCTCAATAATGCCCACAGCACGCTGCTATCGAATCAACTCTTCAGCGTACTGAAAGATGTCACCTTACAATGATGGTATAGCTACTATAACATTCTTAAAATATAGAAATTGTAGTTTTTGACGCGATGCTAAATCAGATGTCGAGGTTGTGAGCCTTACGGCTATCGGCCAGTTTTCAGCTTGACCCAGAAACCTCGTCGGTAGTAGAACAAACGAATTTATCATATTTTTTGTATCTGTCATAGTCAAAGGTCGATATGCGGTCTCTTCGCGGAATGACTGGTTTATCCTAGGTTTGACCAAAACCTCGGGTGGGAATGCTATCCTTGTTCTACCGGTATTACAATGGAAGATTCTCCGAGGAACTAGCGTTATTGATCCCTTCTGCACCGGTGCATAGTCGGGAAACACGCCAAACGCGTGCCCAACATTTGTACACGGTTGAAATTTGTCACATGAGAACGGGTCCTTTCTTCGACTCGTTCTTGTGTTCAACAGCTCGGCTGTGGAATGATTTGCCGGCCTCTGTGTTTCCTCCTTCCTATAACATGGGTCTCTTCAAGACCAATGTTCATTCCTTCCTCTCCTCAAATAAATCACACAGCATCCCAGATGACATAGGCCCTGAGGGAAATTATTTTCGTCAGGGCCACTTGTGTGAAGTTAATGTAAAAAAAGCCTTGGGGCTTAAGACTTCAAGTCAGACCTGAGGATTGACTATAACATATCCACAAAACCAACAACTGTAAATCAAGCGCGTCTATTTGTACTCACGTATAATATTCATAATATATTACTTCGTAACGTGCTTTGTCCGTAAAACAGAGATGAAAATAAATGTTTTTTCAGCTATTTCCCACTATGATAGACAAAACACGACTTCAAAATCTTTAAACTTTTTTCCAATTATAATTTGTGCTACCTGACACCGGTATTACATTTACAAAAAAATAAGTGATAAATCAACGCTTGATTGTTGATTCTTGAGAGACGACCCGCCAAAGCTCTGAGATTTAACTAAAAATAAAATAAAAGCATCCATGCATTATCAAATAATGTTCTTCCATCAATAACAATAAAATATAAACATAGATATTAAAGAAGTGATTTTTAAGGAAGCTAAATACTTATTAAACTTAGCTGCAAGGATAGGTGGATAGAATATTTCAATTTTTAAGTCGTATAATTTCAGCAGGGGTATTTAAAGTCGAAATCACTGGAAGTAGAAAAAAATAAAATCAAAAGATAAAATCTGACTGATAAGTAGTGAACTAATAATATGGGATACTAATAATCTCTAGGGGCTCCATCGAAGTTAGCCTCTTAGAAGCTGGGCGTACACAGAGCCCGCAGATACTTTAGAAGTACATAACCACTGACCTTGTACAAATCGCAAGTGTCAATTGCGGTTGAATTTGGCAGCCACCTCTTGTCTGGAGCCCCAAAATACTATTAATAATCCCCTTGATTCTGTGCAGAAACCAGGCGGTCTGTATTAACTAATGTATTGCAATCTTTAGAGCACAGGCATCAGGTAAGTACGCTGTCCTTGTTCTTCAGAAGAGCGTCATTGAGCGACATTTCGGCACCGTACAAGGTCGAGAAACACGCCGAACGCGCATCCACCACACGGTTGACATTTGTCATATGAGAACAGATCGTTTCTACGACTTGTTTTTTAGTTCAACAGCTCGGCTGCGTAACAATTTTGCGGCTTCCTTGTTTCCTTCCTCCCACAAAAAGACCCTCCCCACAGCATCCCCAAAGACGACGTTGGACCCGTGGGAAATTATTTTTCTCACTGTCTCCTGAGTGAAGTGTATGCAAAGATATTCGTCGTAAGTGAAGAAAGCGTGTAAACAAATATACGCTCGCGGCACGGCGTATTGGACGAACGTACCGTCGAATTCGCCGTAGTGGGCCTGGAGATTAGACCTTTCCGCCGCGTTCATTTTAAATAATTCTGAAGAACATGTTACAAATATTAAAGATTTTCTAAATGTTTCCCTCCCGAAGTTATTAATTCATCGGCTAGAAAAATAAAATCTGATGCTTACCGCTAACTTTATAGTTGAAAAAGGGTAAAGTTTTAAAATCGTTGTACGTAAAATATATTGGTGGTAAAAATAGTTTTTATTAATCTTAAATATAAAAAACTTATATCCCCCGGTATTGGTTTGAATAAATTTTTTATTATAGTTACGAATTCGCCGGAAATGATTAAAATGTGAGTTTTGAGCAAACAAAAATTATTGGGGTTGTGTACCCCTTAAAAATAAGGTAATTTTACCACCAGCTCCGCTTCACAATAATTTGTAGTAGGTAACTAGTGAAATTTGCTGTTTCCGACGTAAGCTCAAAAATCACGCCCGCTTCCCAGTAATCTGTGAACTGGTCTGCTGCTCGTAACCATTTTAAAATTTTGCGGCTTCCTTGTTTCCTTCCTCCTACAAAAACGCACTCCTCACAGCATCCCCAAAGACGACGTTGGCCCTGCGGGAAATTATTTTCTTCACTGCCTCCTGTGTGGAGTTAATTATTCAAATACAAAAGAGATATGCTATGATGTCCGCGCGACTGTCGACGGACTACTACCTAATCGGAGTAGTTTGCATACAAAACGAATTTGTTCATTTCATAGATTTTTTTAAGGTGTGCATTAGTATTGGTTAACAGTATAGTTTGAATACGGAAAGAATTCGTTCATTTAGTTTAACGTTCGTTTAGTTTATTCGTTCATTTAGTTATTCGTTAATTGGTAAACAATATCTGCGACACCCGGAAGCGCAGTCCCACCTAGTAAGAACGGTGGATAGAATAACTGTTATATTTTAATATCCTTGAGTTAATGCAAAAAATTCATTATCGGTCACTTTTAGAGCACCTTTTAGTAATAAACATCGCCATAAGGATTTTTAATATACGATAATATTACATTGCCGATCTGCCAAGGAGATGTATATGTTGCATTCTAAATGCGCAAATAAGTTAACACTCTTTGACTTTGTGTTGATTTTGCCGAAACATTCCTTTTCAAAATATAAAAAATCCACCACAATTTAAACTAACAAAAAAAAATATATTTTTTTGCATCCGCCGCCAAGATTCGGACAATCCTCACCCCATGATGCACTTAAAACACATCATCACGCTACTTAGTGCATAAAACAAAACATTTCTAATTTGTTAAAGTTTAATTGTCAAAAAGCTGTGCAAATTCCACGAGGAACATAAAATTTTCTGCAAACTTCAACCAATGAAATGGGATTAAAACTTGTAGGTTTTTGAGAATTAATATTCTACGCGTATTGTTTCTGTACAAAATGTCATAAAAATATATGAATATGTAACGAGAATAGTCGTTTATTATTCCGGCCGCCTCAATGTGTCCACGTAGCTACGGAATGTATCTTATATTTATGTAGATTGGGGGCACATTGTTAATTGGGGTTGGCGTATGATGAACGCGCTTGCATGAAAGGAGTCAGTTCCAGCTGTGATGCCCGAGCCGCAGAAATAAACATATTCGTCAACAGAGCATTACAGAACAGAACATAACAGCACGGCGCGCTGCATGTTCTGAATATTCTCGATGTTTTGGATCTGTGCGGTAGAACTAACAAACTATTGCGGTTGGGCGACGCGGTTGCTTTACTCGATACGGTGAAAGGGACAATTTGAATTGTTTGAGAACAATAAGCACTATTATGGAATCCATGTCGATGCGGATCGTCGGAGTTTAGTTTACAGAGCGATGTGATATCATTTTGTCAATGTACCATCCCGTTGTTTCGCTAATAATTAATTATTAAAACCACATTAGTGGCTATTACTGCAAGACTAATGGAGTTGATAAATGCGCCTGGTTCTCACTCACCCTGGTTCAATTCCTTTGATAGTTAAGTCCTCCACCCTACATATTGCACAGGCGACATAGCCCGCTTAAATTTTTTTTTTACATTATTATTTTTATTATTATTTTTTTTAAATTCCTTTATTATTCCCATATTTTACATTTTATATTTACATATTTTGAAAATCATAACAATAATGTGGGAACCCACTAAGGCGCAGCCTGTGCGTGGGTAATATAGTTAAAATAAGTTTTATTTAGTACGTAGAAAAAAACAAACAGTGGTATATAAAGCAAAAACAAAATTTGTTTTAACAGTTTGTACAAAAAGTGTAAACAATAGTGTACGGTTAAATTCGTGTATAGTGTAATAAATGATATACATTGTAATAATAGTTGTAAAATTTGTGAGAAAGTGATATAAAACTAAATAAATAAAGTTTTTAGAAACATAAAGTGAAATGAATCCAACTCGAGCGACAAGGCAAAACATATTATTCTGCAACAATAATTGTCTAACCAACTACCACACACACGCATCAATTTCTCGACTACACACACTAGGGAACAAATATACCTCAAATATCGATGTATTTAATACAAGTTTACCATTATTCAAGAAATATCTGAACAATATTTTTATGTAGAATATTTTGATATCTAAGGAGCATCACGTAGGGTCTATTGCATATATTTGTGTATTTCTATCTCTCTGTAAAAACTTGTTAACGTTTTCTTTTATGTACCTTGCATTATGTCATGTATTATTTATGACATTTAATCAGTCACCTGTAAATTTTGTATTTACTAACATACCAACTAATTTATTTTCTATGCCATTCACAACTAAGATACTTTCTCTTTTATTGTAATGCACTATCTTTCCTTAAATTTATCTGTATACCTACCTTTCATATGATGTTTACTTGTTATGTTTTTATAGTTTATCTTTTTTATTAAAAAAAAAACTGTCTCTGTATCATAAACTTGTCATGTAAAAGCCCATCAGGGCGTTGAAAATTAATAAATAAAATAAAAAATAAAAAGAAATAAAACTAAATAAATAGAGTTTTTACATCTGTATGGTTTAGCCATAATTTTAACTCTTTTATGTAATTAACATTAGATCCACACAGGAGGCCCTGAGGAAAATAGTTCCCCTCAGGGCATATGTCATCTTTGGGGATGCTGTGTGGAGGGTCTTTTTAGGAAAGGAAGAAGAGTAAGTTCTGGGAAGGAAAACAATATTAGGGGTGGATAGGAATCAGGGAGTCAGTGTCTCCAGGAGTGACGGACCCGTGAATCCATCCCTCCCACTGTGGTGCAAGGCGATGTTCCGAGTGCGTACAGCTGGAGAAGTCAAAGGGACTCACTCAACCATCCGCCGCCAAGATCCGGACATCACCCAGACCCGCCTCCCAAATTTACATTGATGGTGGTTGGAGTTTTTCAGACCCGTATTCGTAACCCGGGAATGTTTGTCTATCTTCAAAAAAATATTACTATCAATGCATACAGCAGCCATTGTACGAATCTTTGGAAAACACATGTAGATAATATAGAAAAAGGTTTTTGCGTTACTGGGTCTCGAACTAGGAAAATTTTGCTTTTCGCTTGTGGTGCTCTACCAACGCACCTATGAGTTTTCACACAACTCTTCAGACCTACCGCGTTTCTAGATGTTAGATTTTACTTGCTTAAAAAATATGATTAAATTGTTTCAACTTTTTTCCATGATCATCGATCGAATTAGTGTTCTCATAAACATGTTGAAATGTAGCGAGAAAAAGGCAAGGAATACAAGATCCCGAATGATAACGAGCCTTCCTTTATATCTGATCTAAGAGTTTCTAACTTAAAATTCACAACGACGGTAATTGGAATTCATGATTCGAAAGTAAGAGCCCTTCTATCTTCTATCTTCTTATACCTTCCACTTCTAAAATCTTCTTCGACACTTTGGCATAACATTCACGTCATATTTTATTAGTCATTACCTAAATATTAGGTTAAACATACCTAAAATATGGGTCGACTCAATACAAGTTTTGCTCAGGCTAAAATTTAATATTAAATTAATATTGGTTATTAAAACTCAACACACGCGAGTAAGCCAGGTTACATGCAAAGAAATTTTGATAATGATGAGAAATTAGTTATCGAAACGACAAAATGAAACTCGAAATGAAGCTTAGTAGGTACTAAGAAAATATAACTGCCATATTTCAGGCAAACATTCTATCAGGAACAGTATTAATTTTACTCCAAACATGTAGTTGTACGGCTTTGTAAGGCGGCTGTAAGAAAATTTGATTTCGAACAGCGTGGTTCTGATTTTAGTTTGTGATGAATTAGTTGTTTGCGATATGGGAAACAATGGGAACCCGATGTGTACGGGGAAAATTAGTCAAGAGCATTGTTTATGCTTTCCACAAGAGCATTTTGGTTCATAATTAAGTAATGGTAGAGGAACGAACAACAAACACAGCCCATTATAGTTGTTTTAATTCAGGTTGATTCAATGATTTTTACAAATGACTACGGAGCACGAACTCCATTTTAATTAATTTAGAATCGGAACCAAACAATGGAATTTGTAATCGCGTAGATCTGTGCTTTATGTTGTCCATCGAAAATTAAAATCTGATAAAATTCCACTAGTCCGTAATAATGTACGATAAACTCCGCCGAAATATCTATGTTGTAATTAGTGAGTTCGTTTTTTTTCCACTAAATTAAATTAGATAACACAGATTATTATTTTTTAGTATTTGTTCCCCGCTTTTGAAAACATCTCCCCTTAAGTAGATCAAATAATGCTCGATTGTTGTTTTTGATCATGATTTAAATAGCTAAATATTTGCGCTTTTTGCTGAACTCTAAATATATTGGGTAAATTTGAACTTAACCCGACGAGCGTAAGGTTGGGTGTGGTACACCCAGACCAAGATAAGTCGATCAAAATTTTAAGCGACGAAGCGACAGGAAACGAGGATTTAGTCTTTCAGTAAGGCTGTCAGTCAGTCAGTGAGGCTGTTAGACGACGTCAAAGTCGTCGGCGGGTGAGTTTTACCCACCTGGCGCTCGGTGTTACCATTTTTCACAATAGTACGACCACCTACCACCTACTTATAAATTGAAATGTAATAATATATTTTTTTTTACTTTATCTATATCCTTACTTTTAACTCTCCCGCAGCCAACTGGGGCCGAAGATAGACCCCAAAATTACTATTTTATTTATTTATTTATTAGAGATAATATATTTCAAAATTATTACATAAAATTTATAATAAATTACTCCCAATGAGTTTAATAAAACTCATTTCGGGAAGGACAACATTATACATCTAAAGGAAAATTATTTTTACATAAGAATACGAAATCAATGAACAATACATAGATTTTTAAATGGACTAGACACACTTGATACAGGTAATTGAAGAATATACAAGAGTTACAAAGGAAGACAGATAAATTCGTCATCGGTTAATAAAGTTGCTGAGAAAATATTCTTTTAGATCCTTTGCCAATATTTTTTTGTTTGATTCTGGTAGTTTTAGGACATTAGGTAATGCGTTGTATTGCGTAAGTGCGATGTATTGTAAGGAGTTAATTCCAAATTTAGTTGTGTGTGTAGATGACGATAGGTGTATTTGATTTTGTGATCGTGTTTTGTGCTGGTGTATATCGGAATTAAAGGCTGGTTTAGTGTTGGTGTGTGACGAGTGTTGAATTATTTGTATGATGGCAGTGGTGATGCTATATTTTGGCAGAATGGTAAAGGGAAGAATTTGTGTCAGTGAGTATATGTCTTTGACATGCGTATCCCATGGTAGATGGTATATATTTCTTATGGCTCTATTTTGGATTACTTGTATTTCAGATATTTGTTTCTTAGTAATGGTGCCCCAGATACTAACCAGATAACTTAGGTGAGAGAGGATCAGAGCATAATATGTGGCACGCAGTAAAGCTGTGGGGTGCACATCTTGAAGTCGATAGAGTACACCAGTTATCGGGGAAATTTTGGATTTAACATATTCAACATGGGAGTTCCACGATATCCTTACTATCGACTATCCTTCTCATATATACTTAACTACATGAAATATATTTTTAGTAAAATAAATTAAACAATTTAACTTTGTTTGAACCACTTTTATATTTGAGTAAATCCATTTTAATGGTTTACATGCCAAAAAAAAAATTGCATGGGGTGATCGGCCGACCCACATGGTTACGGACGTTATATTTGGCATCTTGGCCTCTCGAGAGTTAATTATTTATACTGTTTATCTAATTTAGTAACGCCTATATTAGTAAATTTCATTATCTTGTTATCGTTTTTATAGGTTTATTTGTTTCTTAATTCAATTATTTTTTTCTTTATCTTTTACTGTAATGGCATGACTCCCCAATTCAAACACGAGAAATGTTTTTCTCTATTAAATTGGGTAGATTCATTAACAAGAAACTATTTTATTTGTAATTCGTTTTTAAGAACCGTATATTTTCCTTCTTATCGTATGTATGTATTTCAAATAATAATAATAAAAAATAATAAAAATTTGTTGTAGAAGAAAAAATCATAATTTGTGTTCGTTATGATTAAAACCATAGAAGATGTTAGTTTTTTGTGATTATATTTAGTTTTATATAAAAATAGACAAAACTGCTACAAGTTGAATTCTCTAAGAAAAATGTTGATTCTAATAAAAATGATTAAACAAAAAAAAATCTTTCAAAACTTGTCAGACAACCTTAAAATTTTCCTAATTTTCTAACTAAGGGCATTACTTATATGTTGCCTAAAAGCGAAAATATTAATAATCCCTCTCAATATAGACCCATTACATGTCTACCGACAATATACAAAATTTTAACCTCTTGCTTGACAGATTTAATATATACTCATTTGGATGAAAAAAGTATTTTATCTGAACAACAAAAAGGTTGTCGCAGAAAACATATGGGATGTAAAGAACAATTAGTTATTGATTCTGTAATTTTAAAACAAATTCAAAAATCAAAAGCGTAATTTACATACTTGCTATATACTTAGATTATCTAAAAGCTTTTGATAGTGTCCCGCACTAATGAGAATGAGGTTTATAAATATTTAGGATACCCGCAATCCAATAGATTAGATCACACTAGTATTAAAAATGATATTAGGATTAAATTTAAAACTAGGATCAGAAAAAATTTAAAATGCAATCTATCTGCTAAAAATTTTGTAAAAGCAATAAATACTTGGGCAATATCTCTATTAACGTAGGTACTCATTTGGCATAATTAAATGGTCCAATACAGATATAGATAGTTTAGAACGATTAATTAGAACTACGTTAACAAAGTTTAATTGCCATCATCCAAATCCAGCTAAAGAACGAATTAATTTACCTAGAAATTTAGGAGGTAGAGGTGTAGTCAAAATAACATCTTTGAAATACAATCACGTAGAAATGCTTAGAAATTTTTTCCATAGGAAAGCTAATAGCTCAGAAATGCACAAAATAATTTGCAAGGCAGATAGAAACATTACACCTTTAAATTTATATGACGAGAATGCCAACATTCTTATAAATACTAACCAGGAATTATTAGATTCCTGGTCAAATAAAATTATTCATGCAAAACACTTCAATTATCTCAACCAAACGTATGTTGACAAACTTTCGTCAAACAAATGGTTGAGTATTGGAGAGTTGAAAGTTGAATAGAAGGATTTATGCTTGCCATTCAAGAGAGAGTCATTAATACTAAAAATTATAGGAAGCATATAATCAAAGATATAAATCAAATTGATGATTTATGTAGAAAAGGTTTGGCTTTCATGGAAACTATAGAACATATTATATCGGGATGTTCTATATTAGCGCCGCCAGAGTATACATTTAGGCAATAGGCGAGTGTACAATCAGGTTTTAAAAATAATGCACCAAAGTTTGGTAATTAAACATATAGTACCATATTATGAATATGAACCAAATTCATTTTTAGAAAATGAATTTTATAAAATATATTTTGATAAAACTATACTAACAGACAGAACAATGAGTCATAATAGACCTGATATAGTTTTACATGGCAAAATGAAAAAAAAAAACTTTTATCATTGATGTAGCTATTCCAAATTCCTGTAATATTCAAAAATCTGTTTCTGAAAAAATAAGAAAATATACGGATTTAGAAAATGAGATTAAAAGAATTTGGCATTCTCAGACTATAAAAATATTACCATTTGTCATTTCGGCTACTGGCATTATACCTAGGTCTCTTATTCAAAATTTAGGCATATTAGATTGGTCAAAGAATTTATATATAAAAATGCAAAAATCAGTAATTTTAAATACATGTAGGATAACAAAAGATTTTTTAAATATTTATGTTGAGGAATCAGTAGGATTTATAGGTCAAATTAGGAATTCCACAGAGCCGAACCCTCTGATATGAAAATATCTGGAGTCGGTGAATTATTTTCCTATTTGGTCTCTGGTAGTTTGACATGTTGTTCTTGTATTGTTTTGTATTTATAATACTTATATAGTGCAATTGCATAGCGTGGTTTGACTAGATGATCATTTGAGGAAGTGTGTGAAAGGGTTTAGTTTTTCCTGTGGGGAAAATTTAACCCGGACATTTAAATCTGGTGCGTATAACTAATTATAACACTTTTATACCTAGTTTCTAATAACAAGTACTTAGAAAACAGGTCAAATAAGTATTGAATTTAAAATAGTAATAAGTCGTGAATTAAAAAAATATCTTAGTTAGAATTAAGGGTGCAAATTACCCACCTCACGCGCGATGTTACAAATTTAAACCTGACGATCGTCGGGTTAAATTTAAAACGAACGGCGGGATTAGATCGGATGAAACACGATAAATAAATAATTGTGAATTCTAAAGCTGCGCGATATTTCTTGTCCAATGACTGCGGTGGGTGTGTCAGACTTCAATGGAAAGCTCCCAAACGTGAACAGCACTCGTAGATGCTTGCTTTGAATTAAGCTCACACTTAGCAGAGATTGCTCCCACTGTATGAAAACATTAATTTAATTAGTATCTAGATACGGGAAACCTAATGCATTTAAATGGGCAAATTGGCTTTACGATGAATTGCTGAGATGCAACATCTTGATTAGAAAAGCTCTTGTGCACAGCTGTTTAGTCAGTAGTACATAGTTAATGGTTACAACAACACAGTAGACCATCGTTAATAGTTGCTACAATAAGCGATAAGCAGCAAATTAATATATTATTCCAATAGCGTCACGTCACTTAAACCCCAATAAACATGGTAATTTTGATGTTTAGTGCGTGGATTAAGATAAACCTTTGAAAACGTTACTATGCAGTATTTAATGCGAGTGATGTGTGATTGGTTTCCGCATCAGATTATCGCAAATTGGAAAATGTCTGTTTTTGACACTCAAAGCGCTTTGAATTCAAACGTATTGACACAAAGCCACCATAAATATCGATTGTCAATATTTTGACACTAGAAATACAAGTTGCGCCACTCTAAAGTTGGTAGACGCTAATTAAATTAGTAATTAATTTATGTAATAATATCCAATTCATGTGGGTTGAAGTGATAACGAGGAATCGATAATATTACCAAAAGTACATTAAACGGAATCTAAATTTGTTATTTTAAATACGCTTTAACTACGATTTGGATGAAAATTATTAATTTATGAGAGAACTTAAGAAAATAATGTGACGTGGGAATTTATTAACGTTCCTTGAGGCATTCTGATTTGAGGGTTGAGTCTAGACCGTCCATCGCACCACTAATGAGCCTTCTAGTAGAAATAAAAGCTTCCGAGCGCCATGGAAAAAAAAAATTAAATTTTTTGCCATAATTTGTTTTGAGAGCTGCAAAAGACTTTAATAATTTAGGCACATTTATCACATTATATAAAACTCTTGTCAGATGCCAACTAAAGTATAACTCTACGTTATGGTCTCCATTTTACAATCTTCAATCCGACAGCATTGAAAAGATTCAACATAAGTTCCTGAGGTTTATAAACTAAAAATTGCATATTACTGTACTAAATATTGATTATAACTACCTACTGGATAATTATACCCTATTAAAACTTTCAGAAAGAAGAATTACCACAGATTATAATATTATTACATAAAATACTGCATAACAAAATTGACTCTCGTGAATTACTTCAATTAATCAACATCCATATTCCCAAAAGATCTTGCTGATATTTACTACCCTTTTACTTTAACAACACCAGGACACTCTCTTGCCAAAATTCCCCGATTCCGAGGCTTCACAATCTCGGAAATAAATATTCTGATCTAGGTGATATATTTCACCTTAAGAGTAACCAGTATAAAGATTGTTTATTCCAATTCTTTTATTCATTCATTCATTCTGTTTATATTGCATATTCTTTTTTATGTTAGACTTCTTATCATTTTTACCAATGTATTGTATTTCATATTATATGCTTTTGTTTTCATTGTATTATATTTTCATTATTGTTTTAGTTTTAAAGTATTTAAAAGTACTGTGTTACTTTGATTATATAAATGTCTAGATAGAGTGTTGCGCTGTAACTCCGAAAAAAAGAACAGGCCAGATTTGAAACGCTTGTGTGCGTGACACGCACACAAGTATAGGTAACTTATATTGTTAACGTTAAGCGCTTAACGTCACTGTAGGCGTGATGAGTGATATCAGCTCCCGAGTATTTCCCAAAAAAGTGGGTTAAAAATATGTTTCGGTTTAGCGGGACCTATAATTCGTTTAATTTTGAATTCATTTAAGTAAGATAGTTTTCTACATATAATGATATAAATGAAAAGAAAATAATTGTTAAAAGAGATTTATTTTTGTTTGATTATTTTAAAAAAATAAATAAGAAATACAGAAAATAAGAAAGATACATTCATAGACGCTGCCAACCGGCTGGCAGGTATCGTTGTGTCTACATTTTAATTTTTATCATCATCAAATAAAGAAGGTGGCCCACATCCAGGTAAATCCCTAAAAATGGTAAAACTATCTTGTCACACTAAAAAAGACAATGCAAGTTTTTAAAACTAGAGCTATCGATTGTTATTATTTATTCTTAATGACCTTCCCTTTTAATTGGTTTTTTAAACAGTTTTCGTATAGATTTTACATCCCGGTTAATATTATCCAATTTTGACTTATAGTGATATCTTAAGGCCAAATATGTTTCCACGGCCAAACTTATCAAATTAACTTGATGCAGAAGACCGTAAATCTGATCGGTTTTTACTTCGAAATAATTATCGGGAAAATTTAATTTGAAGAACAGGCAACCCTGTAAACATGGCGTCAAAACATGGGGTCAAACGACGTTGTCCTAAGACCAAATTACACTATTAAAACTGAATGGTTATTTAAAGGTTATTAACCGATGATAGGTAACATTTTTAGTTGTTTTCAATCGTCCTATGTAATTCCTGCACACTGATATAGCGCAAATCGTCATTTTCAAATGTCACACAACACGTGTTTACCGTACAACGATAGTGTCGCCACTGAGCGGACAGGCCGAGCTTATCGGCCAACATTTGGCAGATATTTTTTTTGGCGCTTCGTCACTCGAGCGCTATATCTGGACATTTATATAATCAAAGCTGTGTTACTTAACCTATAAACATATAATGTAAAAGCCCATTAGGGCGTGTAATAAACTTTGATTATATAAATGTAACTCGAGAATGGCTGGACAGATTTTGATGATCTTTGATTTGTTGGATTTGTCTCCGCCCCAGATAACAGAATAACTAATAAAACGTCGCAAAAATTCACGAAAAAGAAAGTTATAAAGAAAATTAATTTCCTCATACATTTTGTATGGAACGAATTTTCATCTTTTGAAAGAGCTGCAGCAATATTGTGTTAGTATTGGAGTTTGGGTGAATTCCAAAAATTCAAAAACGTCAAATGTCAATGCGATTATTGTTTTGCTTTTGTTTTTAAACATATAATGCTGCCTCTCTTTCTTACACACTAAATGTCAACAGTCCAAAAAGAGACCAACGGTGAACGTATGTCTGCACTACTCCAGGAAAACAGCCACTTCTTTCCAAAACATTCAAAGCACATTACAGCGTGGAGTATTGCAATTCGGTGAAGTCAATCAAATACAACTGCAAATTTGTCACAAAAGTCAGCAATATGTTGGTTTTTTGGCGTTCAAACTACAAATAAAAAACGACGAAATCACACGCTATCAAGTTGGTGAGCTACAATGAGGCGATTTGACGTATATTCTCATTCCCCATTCATGAACGACATCCCATTGTTGTGCATTTGGCGGTGCATCTGGAGAATGGTCAACGAGTTTATTTCATTGCATCGAATGTTGCCAAACTAGCTGAAACACCTTCAGCAACAACATTGACCAGTTTCTTTTCGATTTGCCAATGCGATCTGTTTGCCCGAACGTTGCTCTACTCTGAGATGCCACGTTATTACACTTGGAACACTTCGACAAAGAGATTTCCACGTCGGAACCACGGCGATGTGGTTACTGATCATCCGGTTGTGCGTTTTACTGATGCTCTTGGTTGCATTTACACAGTTCATCTAAAAAATGACGAATGCTTCTACTTACGGTTGTTGCTGGTGAATGTTAGTGAGCCGACATCTTTTGAATCACAAGTCAATGGTGTAGTGTGTCCAACATTTCGTGTTGGAAGTCAGCAGGTCAATTTGCTTGAAAACGATACTCATTGGGACATGACAATCGCTGAAACTATTGTTTCTGCATTTCCAATCTGATACGCACATTATTTGCTATTATTATTTCGACATGTTTCCCATCGAATCCACATGAACTATGGAACAAGTACAAGGATGACATGTCAGAAGACATTTTACATCGAATTCGTTTCAGTTCAGGGAATCCTGATCTCGAGGTGAATGAGGATATACAAAAATAGACTTTGTTTTTGATCGAAGACATGTATTACCTCATGTACGGCAGTTTGTTAGTCAAGTTAGAACGTGAACGTAATCAAGAATTGGAACGTGAACGTCAATATGATCAAGATGCATTGAACCAATCAGTTCGAACGAATGTACCACTGTTGAACCCTCAACAGAAGGAAGTGTACGATACGTTAATGAAGGCAATTGATGATGGAAATGGTGACTTATTTTTCCTCGATGCGCCCGGTGGAACTGGGAAGACATCTAATGACAACAAAACGAAAAATGTCGTATATCACAAGGTGCTTCAATGAAGGGAATCAACCCAAGTGCAACCCATCCAGCAAATAGTTCAACAGAAAGTAGTACCATAATGCCACGTGAATCATTTCGATTCACTTATTAATTATTCGCCTTGCTGCCACGTAAATTACTTTTCTTAATTCATTTTGAGTATTCATTTTAACTTAAAAAAATGAAATTAATTCAGCTAATAGGTTAACACAAACAGTTATTGATTGAGGCGGTACGAAGTTCGCCGGGTCAGCTAGTTTAAAATAAAAAGTCTTACTGCATTTCTATGTGAGTTGCTATAAATAATATGACAGTGAGTACACGAAAATCTTATTTTTTTCTTCCTTTATAACATGTGATTCATGACATCATTCATTTTGTAAGATAACATAATAAAGGGGGAGAAAAGTACCCGGTGATTCAGTTCTTGAATTTTGACATTGTTTACGTTCAGTCAGTAGGTAGGTTGGCTTTTGAAAAAATGTCTGTCTTTCATTCATAAACCTAATAATTTGCATTAAAATGATAGTTTTATCTTCAGTAGTAAAACTTCGCACACCCGCCTCTATTAGGTACATTTATTACTTCCTCAAAAATAGCAAACATACTTTGTGGCTTCATTATAATATAATGAAAATCAAATCACTTTGTTTAAACCACTGTAATCACTAGTGGTTTAAACAAAGTGATTTGATTTTCATTACATTTATTATCTATTATCGCGTTTTGGTCGGCTGTTTCTCTTTTTTCGCTGCAGCCCATCACTGAAAATGGTTGGAAACTCCTGATGTTGACTCTTTATCCACGAATTCTATTAATATATTTTGTACTTAATACATTCTCGTTCGAATCGACTAAAATCCGTAAATGTATTTACTTAAAAAATATATCCAAGAAAGAGTTAAATTGAGTCCGATGTTGTTTAGGACGGGATGTTTAAATACTTCAGAATGAAAAACATCTTTCATGGGTTTTCGTTACTTATTTAGCCAACGTTTCGGACAGCGTTGCAGTGTCCATCATCAGGGCAGATCCAGCAGATCTTTGAAGGGTAATTTAATTTTCGTAACACAAAAATTTAAATGGCCGGAGGCCTTAAAAATTCTGATAATCAAATCTAAAGCCGTTTTATAATATCTATTCATCTTAATATTTACACAATTTCTGTTATTACTCGTTCATACTTTCGATCCTCCATCCAGTCTATCAAGTCATCGTTCAATTTATCATTACCATTAGTATTACCAATTCCTTTTTTTTTTTAAATAGCTATTTTTTCAACACAGGTAAATATCTCGTATATGTAACCTTATCCAGAGTTACTTTTTTGCATTATTTGGCAGTGAGTTAAATATCCTGGGTATATTACATTTCAACGTTCTTTGTCCACAGGTATTTATTTACATATTTCGGAACTATCCATTTTTGTTTATAAACCTCGTTGTGAACACCGTCGTTCGTTAGTGTTTTAAAAATATTTTTCGATTTCTATTGTCGTTGCCGGTTAAATACATGTTGAATTTTAATATTGTTTAACACAATGTAGCTGTAATGCGATGCACCTCTACCTACAATTTTTTAAATCGGGCCGCTAACAATAAAACTCCTTATGTAGATGATGATAAGGTTTAAATTCCCGCTTAAAACCATCCGCCTGTTTTATTTATACAAGAAAAAAAGGTGTTCTATGTTTCGAAGTTGAGGCATGCACAAATATATAAAATGATTTACAATCATTTTCTAAAGCACTTAATTTTCCACATTATTCAATAAAACCATAACCCAAAAGGGGTTTTTAAGTAGGCGATTTTGAACATTAAAGCAGTTTTTATATTTTATTTTATTTATTTATTTATTTAAACGCACATAGGGCTTTTACATAGAATGCAGTACATTTTTTTAATTACAGTGAAAAGAATGGGTTTACAAAAACAAGTAACCTAATATATGTAAACAAAATAAGCGTTAAAAAAATTAGGTTACATAAAATATAAGCGTTACAAAATACAGGTAAATAATAAAATATAAGAAACAAAATATAGTGCATAAAATATAGGTGTTGACAAATCTTTAAAATTGTTGTTCACATTAGGTTATGGGATAGGTAAAAATACATAGTTAGCACATATGGCGTTTGATGTTCGCTAAGTTCAAATTATTGTCAAATACATCCATATTGCTCAAGTATTTGTTACCAAGACTATGTAAACGTTGTATTGGAGAATGACGACCTCCGTAGTCCAGTTGGTAAGACTCTTGACTCACAATCCGGAGGTCGCGGGTTCGAACCCGGCATGCGCAAATAAATTTTATTTGATTAATTTGTGTTATTTCACAATTAATTCATTTAAAATAATTTAGTATATTTGCGGCATGTTCCAGAGTGGAAGATACTATCAGTATCGCCCTGGTGTAAGACCACCATTCAGAATTGAAACGTTGCTTGAAAATGGCTTTAGCCGTGTTTGGTGACCAGATCTGAATAGCCAGGTACTTCCCAACCTTCCTCTTCCCCACCTCCTTCCCCTCCCCACTACCCTCAGCCTCACAACATACCCCAATTGGGGATGCCATAGTCTCACTGGCTCCAGACGGGAGCAGTTGAGATTCTTGTGCGGTATTCACTGTAAAAAAAAAAAAATGTAAATCATAGTTAGAATGAGATGTACGTATATAAAATGTCAATGTTTGTCTAGTTGTTCGTGAAGGTACATGCAGATTTATTAATTGCAGGAGTTCACAACTGTCGAATTTATAGTTTAATAATTTTAATAAAAAGGTTAGGTCGTTTATTTTTCGTCTGTTTTCTAATGTTGGAATATTTAAAGTATTCATTAACGACGGGTAATTTACGTGCTCTAAAGGGATGTTAGGTTTAAAATTTACAAAACGTAGAAATTTTCTTTGAATTCTTTCAATAGTATGAATATGAATTTTGTAGAAGGGCGACCAGACTATGGAGTTATATTCTATTAGGCACGGTAGAAGTGAAACCTTCAGAAGCTAAAGTAGACAAGATTGAGGAGGCTACAAAGCACCGCACACAGAGGAGACCGATTATTCTATCTCATTCTCTAGAGGGCAAAATCCTATAGATATATGTGTTTGTCTCTTTTTAGTGTCGCTTTCATAGAGTTTCAACTCACAATGGTACTAAAGAAGTTTTTACTTCAAAAAATCATTGGAAAATTAACAGTTATTGTTCTTTTCTTCAAAATCCCGACGAAATCACGGCAATCACGGCAAAAATTTTAAGATTGTTCACAAGCAATAGCTGAAGACTTCCTTGGCCGAACGACTAAGATCCCCAACCTAATATAAAATACAGAATGAAACAAGTTCTTTGTTTAAAACCACTTCATTTTAATTTATTTTTGTCCACCGATTTTTCGGTTGACCTAAATCTTCCTCAGAATAATTAAATATAAACTCAAGTGTATATCTTTATTGTCTTAAGGAAGGTTGAGGTCAACCGAAACCGATCGACAAGTATAAATCAAAATAAAGTGGTTCTTGTTTCATTCTGTATAATGTCAAGCCACAAAGTATTTGCTTTCTTCGACAGTTTAATATAAAATAGTAGGCACGTAGCATGAAGTGACACATTTAGAATGTTAGGTACTCTCAGTATCGACCAAAATTCAGAGTCGAAACGTTGCAACGCTTTGCTTAAAATTACTTTAGCGGTGTTTGGTGACCAGATCGCGTATTTACAATCCCTACCGCGATTCAGTCACGCTAGCGACTGAAACACGGTAGGGATTGTAATGCGTAAATCACCAACAAACACTACCGCGTTTCAGTCCCGTTAGTGACTGAAATGCGGTAGGGATTGTTATACATGAATCACCTTACAAACACTACCGCGTTTCAGTCGCCTACGCGCTTCGTTGCTCTGTCTGTTTCGGTGAGGGTGACGACCGTAATTATAGAGAGGTTAGCAGAGAGGATGGACAGCGTTTTTTTAGTTAGATTTTTTTTTTTTAAATAAAATAAATTTTCAAATAATTTTTTTATATAAATTATCTATGTAAAAAAAAAATTATTAAGTAAAAAAAAAACGCAGTCCATCCTCTCTGCTTACCCTTCTATAATTACGGTCGCCACCCTCAGTTAAAAAAAACCCGCGTTTTTTTTAACTTAAAATAAATTTTCAACGTAAAAAAAAAATTCTATAAAAAAATTATATGAAAATTTATTTTATTTAAAAAAAAATTCTAACTAAAAAAACGCTGTCCATCCTCTCTGCTAACCTCTCTATAATTACGGTCGTCACCCTCACCGAAACAGATAGAGCAACGAAGCGCGTAGGCGACGGAAACGCGGTAGTATTTGTAAGGTGATTTATGCATAACAATCCCTACCGCATTTCAGTCACTAGCGGGACTGAAACGCGGTAGTGTTTGTTGGTGATTTACGCATTACAAACCCTACCGCGTTTCAGTCGCTAGCGTGACTGAATCACGGTAGGGATTGTAAATGCGCGACCAGATCAGAACATAGATGCAGGTATTTCCCATCCCTCCTCTTTGACATCTCATTCCCTATTCCCTCTATACTCCTTTCCAAAATTAATCAGGGCAGATGGAACTTGCGGTATTCACTTAATTGAACAATTTTTTTCTTTTTGTTATGGTGTAGAAGGTAAACTTTAATACAGGAAAACACATTAAATGATTTTTTTTGTTACCTGTACAAGCGGATGCAGATGTGCACTGAGATGTTGGGTGACAACAACTCTTGTGTCTCTGGTGCGCTCTCCCATTGTGCTCACGGCCCGGCACGCGTAGCGCCCGGCGTCCGCGGGCTCGGCGCGCCGGATACTTAGGAGCGCACCGGAGCTGGACACGCGCGCCGTGGGCGACAGCACGCGTAGCACGCCGTCGGCTTCGTGCAGCCACCTGGGAAACAAGTTAAAAGGGATTAAAAAATATCAATGATTACCAACTATCAAAGCATGAGAAGCACCTGCTTGGTTAAAGCAGTAGATATGGTCAAGTGGGTTCAGACTGGAAGCGACGCAAAGACAAAAAGGTCAGACCCCGTGAAAGACGATTAGAGCAGAGCGCGAAGAACTGACGACTGAAAGCGAACGATGAGAGACGGCAGCTGGTTAGGAGATTTCAAAAATCCCACCCCGAGGCCATAGAGAAGGAAGGAAATTCGAAAAATTGACGGAGATACAGCAGTTTATGTGAAACCGCTTGGAACAGTTTGTATGTTGAATTATCCTTTAGCAAATTTTGAATGCGTTTTATTTTTGAATGAATTTTATTTTCCTCGTCTGGTATCATAGTCAGGGCCGGATTAAACATGTCGGGACCCCTACTCAATGAAAGTCTCGGGGCCCCTTTTCCATAGGGGCCCCTAGCCGATGCGTGGCTCCTAGGCAGTGGCCTACGCTGCCTTGGGGAAGGCTGGCTTAAACATGTCGGGGCCCCTGGGTAATGCACGTCTCGGGGCCCCTTTACCAGATGCGGGGCTGCTACTACACTGCCTTATGGACAATACGGCCCTGCCAGGGCCGGCTTAAACATGTCGGGGCCCCTAGGCAATGCACGTCTCGGGGCCCTTTTACTCTCGGGGCCCCTACCCGATGCCTGACCCCTAGGCAGTGGCATACACTGCCTTGTGGACAATACGGCCCTGCCAGGGCTGGCTTAAACATATCGGGGCACCTGGGCAATGCACGTCTCGGGGCCCCTTTACCCTAGGGCCCCCTACCCGATACGGGGCTACTAGGGAGAAGCGTACACTTCTTATGGATATTACGGCCCTGGCTATAGTGACTGGATTTTTGAAGGCGGTGGCCTACACTGCCTTATGGACAATACGGCCCTTCCAGGGCCGGCTTAAACTTGTCGGGGCCCCTAGGCAGTGGCCTACACTGCCTTATGGACAAAAGTAGCCTGCCAGGGACGGCTTACACATGTCGGGGCCCCTACGCAATGCACGTCTCGGGGCCCTTTACCCTAGAGGCCTCCACCCAATGCGGGGCCCCTAGGCAGTTGCCTACACGTTTTATGGATAATACTGTGAAGGCTAAAGTGACTGGATTATCGAACAGTTTAAGACTTGGTGCATGGTGCATGCAAATAAGATGTATAGTTTTTCCAATATGTTGTCAACCAGGTTGAAAAACGTAGTTTTGAGAAAAACTCGTTCAAAGTTTTGCTGGAGGACAATTCAACATACAAATTGTTTAAAACTTTCTTCAAATTTTCTTACAATTTCCTTGAAACTTTAGGTGATAGAATTATTAACAAATGCATCTTGTATAAAATGAAAAAAAAATATGACAATTTTTTTTTTACAGTGCCCTGGTGCCTTAAGGCCTTATTTAGGATTTGATCAAGGGAACACGGAGGCGCTTGGAGGTCCGCCAGGACCAGAGGCCCGTGTGAACTGAATAAAAATCTTGCAAAATTATATCAACTTTTTAAACTAGGGGGGGGGGGCTCATTCAGCTTTCCTGCCCCGGACCTCTGACGGGATTAGTCCGCCACTGCGGAGCGGCGCGGCGGTACCTAGTGATGAGACATTGAAGCCGGTGCTTTTTTTATTTTTTTATTTATTTTTTATTTATTTTTTTATTTATTTATTATAGATACAAAAGTACAAATTACAATTAGGAAGCTTTGCCTGTCCAACTAGGAAAGTTTCCCGTTCCAGGATAGGCAAATTGACATGTTTAGTTCATATTATACCTGAAATGTACATAAATTACATAACAAAAAACAAAACCAAAAAAAAAAATAAAAAACAGAAAAATTCATTTTTTTCTGAAGCTAAGGTGTGTAATAAAGAAAATGTATATAAAATATATAAATATAAGTACACATACATTTTTTGTGACAAAGTAGAAAAGGTAATCTGGTAGCATATATTATAATCGGATTTACCGAATTAACCTGGTAACATATGTATAATACATTCAGATTTACAAGATGGAAGAATTACAAGAACAAGATGGAGGAATTACAAAAGATTTACAACATAAAGAAATGAAATTATGTTAAATTTTACTATATATTAAAACTACTATATTAAAATTTACAATAATAGATATAATAATGAACGTAATAATCTATATGATTTTATGGTTTTCAAAGTGTTTAATAAATCAATGAAGTAGATGGATAATAAGATGAATGATGATACGCGTAAGTCAAACATAACATATACAACAATACAACAATACAACAATACAACAACAATAACAATATTCTGTCAAAATATATCCCATTATATTTAAGAAATTCTATGAATTTAAAGTGATTTGTTAACAGAAAATTGTAGTAGGCAAAAACCCATGGTGATAAACAAGTGCATCTTACATTATTAACAGTTTTTATACACTCAATATACCTTAAACTGCTCTCGAAAAAATTTTAATTTGAAGCTGTCAATACATAGTGTTCTAAAGATATACCAAAAGTGTCTAGTGATTAGTACCGAGTTACAAATCATACTTTAAAATTCAATTATTAATTAAGTGCGGGAAAAAGAATAAGATTGTTCAAAAATAGCCTCATCACCAACACAAACTGAAAAAATGGCAACATCACATCGTCATCATAAAACTAGATCCAACTCTTCCTCGGGAGATTCATCCAGCTCCATTATGGAGCAACTTGCTAGGATCAGCGACCAGCTAGCCGCGCTGTCCTACTTGCCAGCCGCCGTCAAGGAACTGCGGGATGAGGTCAGTGATGTCAAACACTTCATCGACTTCAGCAGAAAAATAGTAGAGGATATGAGCAAAAAAATCACGGCAATGGAGAATAAGCTGAAGCTGGTCGACTCATTAAAAAATGAAGTCGATTCCCTGAAGGCCCGCTTATCCAACATTCAAGATGACATGGAGCAGCGTGACCAGTGGGCGCGCCGCTCCAATATAGAATTAGTCGGCATTCCTGAAAGGAATGGAGAAAACCTAATAGGTATTGTTTCCAGCCTTGCTCGAAAAACAGGGTTCGACCTTGATCCCAAAATTGATATAGATTTCGTTACACGAGTGGCACCGAAGGAATCGAAGAAAGGTCAACATAAGCCCATAATTATCAAAATGCAAGCTAGATATAGAAAGGATGATTTCTTGTCTTCAATCCGAAAGATGCAAAATTTAACCGGCAGCGACATCGGATGTGGCGGCGACTCCCGCGTCTACGCTAACGACCACCTGACGAGCGCATCAAAAAGGCTGCTGCACCTGACGAAGGAAGCAGCCAAGCAAAATAACTTTCGCTTCGTCTGGGTCCGCAATTGCAGAATCCTTGTCAGAAAATCCGAGGGTTCTCACATCAGATCGATCCGAAAGGCTGAAGACTTAAACAAAATCTTATAAATTTTATTTCTTATTTTTTATTTCTTCATAATATCTCTGTTTTTAACATGTAATTGCCTCTTAATCTCAGCACTGTATAACAAAATCTCTTCTAATAATGTTAACTCTCTTGTCTCGCTCACTACCATATTAATGAATCATTTACTTTGCTGCAAGTACTTAACAAAAATAATATTATTGTATTACTCCACTGTAATCACCGCAAACGTACGTTATTATTGTAACCATGTAAATTTAATGGGTTCGATTTCAAAATCAAGATTCACCATAAAATCTTTAAAAAATGTATACTATTTTACAGTTTTCAATGTCAAATTGTCAATTATAATATTATATTCAACTGATCTTTGCTACGTTTCCATAGTCCAACATACTGTATTATTATTATTATTGTTTTCACATAATATGTTGACCTACATGTTCCATTCAAATGCATGCTCTCGGTGAATTAAATATATATTATCAAAATTTTAGAGGTCTCCGAACCAAAACGCATGTGTTTCTTTCCAGCATTCTTAATGCCGATTATGACGTGATATGCCTAACTGAGACATGGCTTCTGCCAAGTATATTTGACTGTGAATTATTCGATGAACGTTATGTAGTGTACCGTTGTGATCGCGACTACATGTTGTTAGGCCAGGCGCTCGGTGGTGGTTCACTGATTGCAGTACGTCGCGAACTGCCCGCGTGCTCCTCACTCTCCCTCCCACCCGTACAGCGCGCAGAGATATCCACAGCTACTCTTGCACTAGGCTCTGGCGCGCGTGCTTCTAAACTACGCATATACTGCTCATACTTCGTCCAAAGTGCGGAGCAGAGTAAATCTTTAAGTGACTTTTTTGAATTTATATCTTCGTTGTATACCAATTTCCCTGATGATGAATTCCTTCTATTAGGAGATTTCAACATACCACATGCCTAATGGCTTCTGCCTTTGACCGCAGACGGTGCCCTGGTACTTAATAGATCCTCAACCGATGCACTAACTTCAACACTTTCTGATTTTTTAGACTTTACCGGCTTCCATCAATTCAACAACCAGCTTAATGTAAACGAGCGTGTTCTCGACCTGGTGATTTCGAGTTGCATGTGCACTGTAAGGGGGTGCAATACACCGCTAGTGCCGGAGGATGCACACTACCGCTCGCTAGAGGTGGTGCTGCGCATGGCCCGCGAGCCGTCCCTCCAAATCCCACGCTCGCGCACGGTCCGCTCCTATCACAGCGCTGACTATGTGCAGATTAATAGCGCCTTAGCCGCCGTTGACTGGACAACGACTCTTAACAGTAGTAATGTAGACTCAGTCACGGCGCGCTTCTATTCAGAATTAAATAAGGTAATTGTCATGCATGTACCATCTAGAACAGTTAACATAGATTCCAGGTACCCCCCATGGTACAGCGCTGTCTTAAAAAAAGTAATTAAAGATAAACTTAAGTTCCACAAAAAATATAAAATTTAAAACCGCATCTCTGACTATCAAACTTTCTCTCTTCTCCGAGAACGACAAAAGCGTATGGAGAAGGTGTGCTATGATAATTTCATTAATATGGCCGAAATTAATATCAATACCGATCCCAAACACTTCTGGACCTTTGTTAAATCTAAGCAAAGAAGCTCTGAACTACCTAACAATATGTTTCTTAACTCCCAGCGTGTATCGGGTGGAGAAGCTATAAGTAACTTATTCAACATACATTTTCAATCCTCCTTTGAATCCCCCGCCCCGTCCACCTCGTCTACCAATCGAATATATAATCCAAACACCACAGTACTAAATCTTAATAATGTTCATATAGACACTGAATTAGTTTGTAAATATCTCAAATCATTAGATCCTACCAAAGGCAGTGGGCCTGATGGTATACACCCGGTATTTTTAAAGAATTGCGCTAATGTTTTATGTTATCCGCTAAGTCTAATATTCAAAATTTCTTTGTCTTCTGGTATTTTTCCACTAGAATGGAAAAGTTCATATATTGTGCCTATATTCTGTCACATAAATAATTATGTGACTAATGCAGTTCTTGCTTAGGTGGTTATTTTGTCTATGGTGTTTTTTTGGACACTGGTAATTTTTGGAAAAGACAGAGTTTTTTTTTGTTTATGGGCACTTCCTTCCGATCAACTTGGGCAGTTGGGTCGGAAATTGGTCACTCACCATCCTGGTGTTTAAATTTACGTTTAATCATGAGAATCTAAGTCGATTTTAAACCTAAAAGAACGCGGGGTGTTTTTTACGTAACACGCGAGGTTCGTGTACGAGTTATTTATAGTGGATGACGTGAAAGTCCCACTTTTTTCCGATGTGGCTGGTTGGCCGTTATGTGGAATTATTTCTGGAAAAGGAATCGTGAAGTGAATTGCTCCTGGTGTTGGCTACTATAATATGCCTTCACGACCCCGCGTCGCAAAGTCACGGTCTGCTAACCGTAATACGCCAGACTTGGATACTGTTGGGGGCCACGTGCCTTTTGATTGGAGTTCGTCGAGATGGCCCGTGGCTGAATGCGCTCCTTGGAGGTATAGCGGCCTCCTGCCCAATTAGAAGGACGACCTTGGTGCTCTGGATTCCGCGCCGTTCCCATATGGGAAGACTGGAGTTCCCGTCCCGTCTCGTGTTTTCTCACTGCGAAGCAAGATCGCGTTCGTCTACCGGGGTTATTTCCGTATAGTTAGTTTAGCGTGTCCATTAGGAGTCCATCTGGTATGTGTATTTTTTATATTTCCTTTTGTTACCTTGGTACGAAGTTTGTACACTTCCTTGTTGCTTTTTGGTTTGGATTCAATATATTTTTATAAAGTTCCTCTTCTTTTATTTGACTGAAAACCCTACCTACATGACAGATAACTACTTGGCCCACTATCCTGAGCCCTGGTCTCTGCTCTGCCGCAAGGTTACATTTTATACGAACATGATACGTTTCAGTGGCGCTTCCAACGTGTAAAATCAGTTATTTTCGGTGCCCGAAACGTACTTTTCTGTCATGTGGGGTAGATTTTCAGTTCTTTTGCTGATAATTTTAGTGAATCAGAAATGAATCGGTGTGTGTGCATATATTTGGTTATATATCTATCTTGTTGATATAGAGCCTGATTAACTTATCGCTTCTTCATCCCGTCAAATGACCGTAACCGGTCTGCAGAGACACTGTGTGTCGTATTATTGTTATTAACTATTATTATTACCGTCAAATGACATTAACCGTTCTGCAGAGATACTGTGTGTCACTTAATTGCTATTAAGAGAATTAAATTCTGAAATTACATTTCATTAAGTTATGTTCTGTTTCTGTTGAATATTTTTGTTTGTTTACCGATTTGTGAGACTTCAGGTTACTTTGACAGCAATTTTAAGTGTTGCCATTAAAATAATGTTAAACAGAAAATTAATTCATAATATCTCTAGAGGTGATAGCCGAATTGTTGTTGGGAATATTTTTTCAGTTTACTGGCAATTTTTATTTTTACTGTCAGCTGTCTATTTTTCATCTATGTAATGCTTTATCGGAGCCGAGCTGTCAATTCTTGTTGACATTTGTCAGGTTATGTGCATTGTTTACTTACAAAGCCGCGAAAGTTCATTATTAAATACATTATTTTTGTTTTTTAAACATAGGACGACTTGTGACAGACATTTATCATAAATAATTGTTTATTATAAGCTTGCGGTTACTAAAATATTGGGAGAATATAGTAACGGCACTATTCTTGTTCGCATTTGTGTCCGTTTATACCTTCATACATATAAAGGGAGTTCGTGGAACGTATGTTGTAAAAAATAATTATTATTTTAAATATTTACTGCATTCTAAGGTGATTTTAAATAAATTATAAATGGCTTTGTCGTTATTGAAAATCAATGACTATTTTTCGAGTTCATACGTACAGGGTGTTTGGTAATTGACGTGTTACAAATAAATAATTAATTATAACAGTTTGGTTAATCCTATTATTACATTTATTTTCATATAATTATTTGAGAATAATAATTTAATTATAAATTAAATTAATTTTTTTTATTTATTCTTTAAAAATGGCGATTTCCGATATTAATGGGGTAACCAAGAAAGAAATGTTAAAATTATTAACGGATCGTAACATCGTTCCGGAAGCTACATTATCAAGTATGCGCGAACAGGCTCGCTCTTTTAATAAAAGTTTGAAAGAGGGGAGTGCTTCCAATATGAATATAGGTGATGATAATACAGGAAGTGGTTCCAATTTGAATATAGTTAACGATAATACAGTTAGTTTAGAAAAGACTACAACCGTAATTAATAATTATTACCAATCGTCTTCTCCTCCAACTTCTTCTTCGTCCGTCCATTCTTGGGATTTAAAATTTTCTGGGTCTTCGGATGTCAGGAATTTCATTTTACGCATAGAAGAATTATCCAGATGCCGGAAGGTGGAGTTGTCCTCAGTTGTTACCTCTTTCCCTGACCTCCTGGAGGGAAGAGCTCTTTCCTGGTTTAGAACTATTTTTGATGACTCTTTGTCTTGGTCAACTTTGAAAAAGCTCCTCATTTCTCGTTTTGACGTTTGTACCAATCAAACGGAAGCTTTAAAAGCCTTGTTCGCTATGAAACAAAAATTTAACCAGGCTATAGTGGATTATGTCGAAGATGTTCAGTTAGCAAACTTAAGGTTGGATGTTCCGCTTTCTGAGGAACAATTGGTGGACTTAGTATGTGACAGTCTACAACCTAAATACGCTTTGGCCATTGCCTATTACTCGGAAAAGAGTCTTTCAGCTTTAGTAAATGTGTGCCGTAAATTTGATAAGCTTGCAGTAGACAAACCTGTACCACAGTTTAATTCATCTCCGCGGGTTCCATATTCTCAACCGCCGTACCCGCCACGAGCTCAAGGCTCGCACTCTCCCCGTGTTACTTATAATCAAGCTTCCTTTTCTCCACGAGCGTCTTCTTCTAGTTCTGCTTTCAATAGTAAGAAAACTTTTAATTGTTTCTATTGTAAGGAACAAGGTCATACGAAACAAGTTTGTCAAAAATGGAAAAGGGACTCTCTTAAGCATAATGTCGCGAATAAATCTAATTCAAAAAACTAACCGACGATCTTTTGCGTTCTGTGCACAAGGATGACAGAAGATCGTCGTCAGTTCCTAGTAATATATCTAAGTTTACCACGCACAACATGGACGCATGTGTGCCGTTAGCTGATTGTGGACGAGATGTTAGACCACATGTTAATATTAAAATTAAGGATTTGGTTTTTTCAGGACTTTTAGACAGTGGAGCATCTGTCAGTTGTTTCGGGGGTTCTGTTTATAATTTTTTCATAAGTTTAGGGTATAAGTTAAATAAGTTAGATTCCTACGTTACCACCGCGGATGGCAAACGTCAGGATATAATTGGTACTATGCGAGTACTAGTATTGTATAATAATATTAAGAAATATATTAAGTTTTTCGTGATTCCGTCTCTGTCCTCTTCAATTGTTTTGGGAGTAGACTTTTGGAAGCAATTTGACGTGGCCCCTCAGTTGTTTCCAAAAGTCGACAACAATGGTGATTTTGGGAAGGTGGTCAGTGAGGTTCGCAAATTAACATCAGCTTCCTTGCTGTCCCCCCAAGAAAATCTCAAATTAAATTCGGTTATAGTTAAGTTTAAGTCAATTTCTTTCGAAGAACGTGGTTTAGGTAAAACCCATTTAGTACGTCATAAAATAAATACAACAGGGGATCCTATTAAACAGCGTTACTATCCTTTATCTCAAACTCGCCAGAAACAATTAGAAGCACAATTAAAAGAAATGTTGGATTTAGGTGTTGTCCGCCGTTCCCGTTCAGCTTGGTCAAACCCAGTTTTGATTGTTCCTAAGAAGGATGGTTCTGTCAGGTTTTGTTTGGACTCGAGGCGCTTGAACAGCGTCACATTGGCAGATTCCTACCCCCTCCCTTACATTTCACGTATTTTAGATAAACTAAGGGGTGCTCGTTTTATTTCATCGATAGATTTGAGCAAATCATTTTGGCAGATTCCCTTAGATAAGGAATCCTGTCCTAAAACGGCTTTCGTTGTACCAGGCCATGGTCTGTTTGAATTTGTGAGGATGCCGTTCGGTCTTAAGAATGCTCCTAGCGAATTGCAGCGTCTTGTGGATGCTCTTTTTGGTCCTGAGAAAATTTATGAACGATTAAGAGATGCGGGTCTAACAATTAACCTCAAAAAATGCGAGTTTTGTAAAGAAGAGTTAAAATATCTAGGTTATATCGTAGACGCGAAGGGTCTTCGTACAGACCCCGTTAAATTAGAATGTATTCGTACTTACCCTACCCCTAAGAATTCGAAGCAAATTAAAGCTTTTATAGGTCTTTGCGGTTATTATAGGCGTTTTATCAAAGATTTCTCTACTATTGCAGCCCCGTTGACAAAACTCACTGGTTCCAGAATGGGAATAAGTAATTTTTCTTGGTCTCCAGAAGCGGAAGACGCGTTTAAAAAATTAAAAAAAGCTCTAACTTCTGCTCCCGTTATTAGTTGCCCTGATTTTTCTTTGCCCTTTACTATCCATTCCGACGCGAGCAACGTTGGGATCGGCGGCGTGCTTACTCAGGTGTTTGACGGTGAAGAACATCCTGTTTCTTTTTTCTCTAGGTGCTTAAATGTTCACGAACGAAATTACGGCGTTACGGAGCGCGAACTCCTTGCGGTATTAGAATCAGTCAATCATTTCAGGCCTTACGTAGAAGGAGTTCATTTCACAGTAGTGACGGATCACTCCAGTTTGCAGTGGTTGGTTTCGTTGTCCAATCCAACTGGTAGGCTTGCACGTTGGTCTACGCGTCTTTCCCAATATTCTTTTGATGTGGTGCACAGAAAGGGTAAATTAAATACTGTTCCAGATGTTCTTTCTCGTAAAGACGATTTTACTGTTGCTGCCATAGATTCTTCGCCTACAACTTCGGATAGTTGGTATAATAATTTGTTTTCCAATTGTATGAATAATCCCCAACGTTTCAATAACTTCCAAACTAAAGATAATTATTTATTTCGACATTCTAAATCTCGTTTCGCTTTGCAAGAGGATACAGCCTGGAAACTGGTTGTGCCTTTTGAAGACCGCAACGCTACTCTAAGTAAAGAATACGAATCTATTAACTCTTGCCACCCCGGTGTATTCAGAACGTATAAGAAAGTTCAACTCCGTTACTTTTGGCCGGGTATGTATAATGACGTCAAAAAGTTTGTTAATAAGTGTAAAACGTGCAAGGCACATTAAATAAATACATCTGCGCCGGCTGGTATTTCTACGAATCCAAAAATAGTCAACAGCCCGATGCAAATGTTGTCTATCGACCTTGTTGGACCTCTTCCACGTAGTTACGCGGGTTTTATGTACATTTTATCGGTTGTTGACGTTTTTTCCAAATATACATGGATTTTTCCACTCAGAAATGCTACTACTAAAAGCATTGTAAAAAATGTTGAACAATTTATTTTTCTAGTCCACGGTGTTCCACAAACCCTTGTGTGTGATAATGGTAAACAATTTGTTTCAAAAGAGTTCAAACAATTGTTGGCTGATTATAATGTTCCTATGCCTTTTTATAACGCCTATTACACCCCGCAAAATAATGTAGTTGAGCGGTATAACCAAACTATCGGGACTGCCTTATCTATCTTGACCGAGTCTGACCATCGTAATTGGTCCAGATTTCTGCCTCAGATTCAGTCAGCCTTGAATAATACTGTCAATTTTGTAACAGGTTTCACGCCTTTTTTCCTTATGCACGGCAGGGAACAAATTGTTGACGGCAATTTACACAAAATTAATGTTTCTTCTAGTGTCGTGGACGTACCTTTGGATCAGTCTAGAGCCGAATTTGCAAAAAAGTTGGAAGACTTAGTTCCTATTTACGAACAAGTTTCAAATGCATTAATACAGGCCTTTAAAAAGAATGCCCAACATTATAATTTACGCCGTAAATCCGTGGTTTATAATGTAGGTGATGTCATTTGGAGGAAAAATTTTGTTCAATCCAGTGGTCCGGATTACTTTTCCCATAAGTTGGCACCTAGATTCGTTCGTAATGTTATAAAAAATAGAGTCTCGGATTTAGTGTACACATTGGCAGATATGCAAGGTAGAACTGTAGGTAATTTTCACGTGAAAGATATTGTTCGGATAGATTAGTTTTTTTTCTTTAAGGAGGCCAATGTTGTAGTGTGCAGGCCTACCAACCCTTCACATTATTACATTTGTTTCTTTTGTGATTGTTCTGGTCTCATGATTTGGAGTTTGGTACCTCCAAATCTTGTGCTCAGTACAGACACTTAATTCTAGTTCATTGACGATAAACCGTTTATTTACCCTCGGTAAACTGGAATGTGATCCTTGTGGTCACTGGCGCCCAAATTTTGTTAGTTAAGTCTTTCTTTCCTCCGTTAATATGCTTTTCTGTTAATAATAACATGCACTAGTTTCGAGTTTTTTTTTGTATTATTAAACGTATGATTATTTTGGTAATAATATACTTGTTCACATGAGTACACACACACTGATTTCATACCTTGTTCCATCTGTTTAACGGATTTAGTTGTAATGCTATTATTTTTATGTTTATGCCCTTCTTTCTTTAGTCCACTGGAGGCTCTTTTATTGCCCATTGCCCATGGAACCTCCAGAGAACTTGAGAAGGAATATTTTGGAATTTTGTGTTTCAGAGACTTGAGCACCTTTCTGATGCACAAAAGTTCTGTTAGTTTTATTATTGATATTTTGTATTTCATAAGTTTAAGTATGGTATAGCTTTCCTAAAAGTTCTTTATATAAATCTTAGTTCATAAGAAAGTTGTTTTGTCTCTAACAAAGTTAGTACTGCTTCGGCGTGCTTAACTAATAATTAATTCCTTTGGAATTATCGCTTTGCCTCTAATACAGGAAAGTGTGTTCTGTATAGTTTTTTAAGTCTAAGTCTGTTCTGTATAGTTTTAACTCTAAATAATATAAACATTAATATCTTACTGTTAGTATCATTATTAAACTTTAAATTAAGTATTACTAGTGTCATTCATTAAAATTTTGAATTGATCACTCCTCGAATAGTGTCAACTCACTGAAAGCCATAGTTGATCACACATTTTGTTTTGTTTGTACAAGAAATGCTGACTTTTGTGCACTCGTGTAGTGTTTTTTTCAAGGGATGCCAGCTTGGGTATTACCGTGGTCTCATTTTTTTTACAAACAATGTCACTCTTTTGAGTTTTTGATGCAGGTTGTTTAATGGATTTTTGGATATCCTAAGCCGCGAGCTTAACTTTCTGTTTTGCTGTTAAGTACCAATTGACTTTTGTCATGATCTGATAGATAGGTATTGTGTTATGTAAATCCTAATCTGACCACCTTGATTGGCAGGTATTTATTGTTTTATAAAACCTGACCTGATTTGATTTTTGAAAATTGGATAATTTAAATATTATTCTAGTTTGACGACCTTTTTACATATAGGTATTTCTTCGGAATTGTAAATCCTGGTTCAATAATGACAGTTAGATGATCCAATGTAAGATCCCTACTCTGCCCACGTCTGATAGACAGTTTGTATACTGATTCTATATTACTTATAACACAGATAAGTATTTTCTTGTGTCCTAGTTTTGCCAACATTGAACTCCATTGTTCTGATTGAAAAATCTATATCTATATAGTTATTTTCATAATTTAGGCTTCTTTAATTTTAAGTATTTGTTTATTTTTAAATTTTATCTTAAGAATGTTAAACCGGATGGACTTAGTTAGATAGGTTACTTTTTTTTTGCTATTCAAATATAGCGTAAATTCAGTGCGAGTGAGGGCTGTTTAACCCTAAAAAGTGAAGCCAAATTGGCCTTTATTTCCTGTATAAGGAAAAGTGATCAATTTTTTTTCTTTTCTACAATTTATTTGGTTGTGTTTTTTCTTAAAATATAAAATGTTGAGTATTTTATAAATATAAATCTTGTTAAATTGACATAAAAACAACAGATCTCCTTTTTTTTTTTTTTTTTTTTTTAAAGTAAATTCAAAAATTTGTTTAATTTAGTAGATGATGGTTGACTCCTTGTTTTCGTGCCTTTCTTTTCTTATTTGTTCTTTATTATTAAGAAATTTTGTTTTTTAAGAAATTTACTTTTAAGAAATTTAGTTCTAAGTTGTTATTTTAATTACTAATTAATGTTTTTGTTATCATTTTTCTAGATACCTGATGGACTCATAGTTTAGTTAGTTTGTGGACTTAGTTTTTCATGTTTGAGGGCAAACATTTTCGTGGGAAGGGGGGAATTGTCACATAAATAATTATGTGACTAATGCAGTTCTTGCTTAGGTGGTTATTTTGTCTATGGTGTTTTTTTGGACACTGGTAATTTTTGGAAAAGACAGAGTTTTTTTTTGTTTATGGGCACTTCCTTCCGATCAACTTGGGCAGTTGGGTCGGAAATTGGTCACTCACCATCCTGGTGTTTAAATTTACGTTTAATCATGAGAATCTAAGTCGATTTTAAACCTAAAAGAACGCGGGGTGTTTTTTACGTAACACGCGAGGTTCGTGTACGAGTTATTTATAGTGGATGACGTGAAAGTCCCACTTTTTTCCGATGTGGCTGGTTGGCCGTTATGTGGAATTATTTCTGGAAAAGGAATCGTGAAGTGAATTGCTCCTGGTGTTGGCTACTATAATATGCCTTCACGACCCCGCGTCGCAAAGTCACGGTCTGCTAACCGTAATACGCCAGACTTGGATACTGTTGGGGGCCACGTGCCTTTTGATTGGAGTTCGTCGAGATGGCCCGTGGCTGAATGCGCTCCTTGGAGGTATAGCGGCCTCCTGCCCAATTAGAAGGACGACCTTGGTGCTCTGGATTCCGCGCCGTTCCCATATGGGAAGACTGGAGTTCCCGTCCCGTCTCGTGTTTTCTCACTGCGAAGCAAGATCGCGTTCGTCTACCGGGGTTATTTCCGTATAGTTAGTTTAGCGTGTCCATTAGGAGTCCATCTGGTATGTGTATTTTTTATATTTCCTTTTGTTACCTTGGTACGAAGTTTGTACACTTCCTTGTTGCTTTTTGGTTTGGATTCAATATATTTTTATAAAGTTCCTCTTCTTTTATTTGACTGAAAACCCTACCTACATGACAGATAACTACTTGGCCCACTATCCTGAGCCCTGGTCTCTGCTCTGCCGCAAGGTTACATTTTATACGAACATGATACGTTTCAATTCAAAAAAGGCGACAAACACAACATAGAAAATTACAGACCAATCTCTAAATTAAATGTAATGGGTAAACTTTTTGAAAAGATTGTTTTCGATATCATTTTTCCTTGTATACGACCACACATCATTTCGAATCAACACGGCTTCGTGAACAGAAAATCAACAGAAACTAATCTATGCGAATTTGTTGACACAGTCCTTGTTGCTATGGATAACGGTTTTCAAGTCGATGTAGTCTACACAGACTATTCCAAAGCCTTTGATAAAATTCCACACAGCATTTTAATTGAGAAAGTCGAAGCAATGGGTATACACGGTGACCTCCTTCGTTGGTTAGCCTCTTATCTCGACAATCGTACGCAAGCTGTAACTGTACTGGGGTTCTGCTCTAGCTTTGTCCCCGTAACCTCAGGAGTTCCCCAAGGATCTCACCTTGGCCCCCTTTTATTCAACATTTTTATGAACGATGTTAACAAAACTTTTCGTAATTCTCAGCTGTTCCTATATGCGGATGACAAAAAGATTGTCAAAATCATTAAATCTGAGATGGATTGTATAGAGCTCCAGGATGACCTGAACTCCCTGGTCAATGTGTATTGTTTAAAAAACCGCCTTCTTTTGAATGCAGATAAATGTTCCGTCATATCTTATTCTCGAAAGAAAAACACTATACTATATACGTACATAATTAAAAACAATCTTTTAAATAGGGTAAATGAAATTAAAGATCTTGGAGTTCTATTAGACAGTAAGCTTCTTTTTCAATCTCACGTCGAGCACATCACGTCTAAGGCTTTGAAAATGCTAGGATTTATACTTAGAGTAAGTTCTGTTTTCAAAAATCCACAAACATTTAAGATTCTCTACATATCATACGTCAGAAGCCACCTAGAGTATGCTTCAACAGTATGGAACCCCCATTGTTCTACATATAAATCAAATATAGAAAGAGTCCAGAAAAAGTTTTTGAAATATGTTTCGTTTCGCATGCGAAATGATGTAAATTATGTCTCTATGAACCTCAAAACCCTTGATCAACGCAGAGATATCAGAGACCTAGTAATGCTTTATAAGATAATCCACAATTTTATTGATAGCCCTTACCTATTACAAAATATCAATTTCAGATGTCCAATAAGAGTCACTCGATCTCCAGACATATTTTATATTCCTAAGAGCAATGCTAATTATCTTCAAAATGTGTTTATAAGAAGAAGCTGTAGCACTTTCAATAGATTATGCACAGACATTGACATGTTTAACACGAACCTTGCTAACTTCATAAAATTCGTAAAAAGTAATATTCAACGGAAAACTTAATGTTTCATTAATTCCTTATCTTTCTGTTATATTTTCATTTTTCTTCATTTTCATTACATTTTCTTTTTTGATTTCAGCAGTTTGAAAATACATTTTTTGTAGATTTAAGTGAGTAGATGCACTTTTTCAGAACTGTTTATATTACATACATATATTGTTTTGTTTGTTTTTTTTTAATTTTTATTATGGTCTCAAATTTTTATGTCGTTATTTTATTGGTCAATGATATGACTATCTCTAACACTGTTATATATGAACTTGTAATGACTGTTTATAACGCTAATAAATAAAATAAAATAAAAATAAAATAACCTGCAAAAAGTGACAGATGAGTAGATTTCATATTATGAATAAAAGCAATATATTACCACGAATATTCATAGTGGCGAATTGCCAGGCGAGCGCCTGCCTGGTGTACTACAATATGCGTGAAAAAAAAAAATAGGACTTTGAGATGGAATTACTAGTGAAATTGGCAAGTGTCTATCGCTGCCTATACTCAACGTTCATGCATAGAGATTTATGTAAAACTGAAAATAAAATCTTCGTCAAAGAGGCGGTCGATAACCCGATAGAAAGGGCTCTGCGAAGCGTCCTGATCAAGTACAAAATTGTACCATTACACGTGTCAGTATTCGTATCACTATTTTAATACTGATGCGAACATTGACTCGTGTATTGGTATTTACTGATGTATTGACAGTATTACAGGGACATTTAGATATTCATCAAATATTTGAAGTTAATTTTCACGTTCTGTGTGAGTTCTATTCAAGTTTTGTTGTTATATCATTATAGGCCAGTTGCTTCATAAAACTGAAACTCCCAAAAGAAAGTGGTTCTGGTGTTGGTAAAGCCATGTATTTCATGTCGGATTTGCATGCAAAACATATCGTCTGGTCTAAATAAAGTATTTAAATCAGCCATTTGTACCAATGCCCAATGCTCAGAGCCTGGATTTAGCGGGTTCTGAGCCATTTTTTTTTTTACATGAGCTCCACACAGGAGGCCCTGAGGAAAATAATTTCCCTGAGGGCCTATGTCATCTTTGGGGATGCTGTGTGGAGGGTTTTTTTAGAGAAATTAAGGAGAGGTAGTTCTGGGAAGGAAAAGGGTTTAAGGGGTGGGTAGGAATCTGGGGTTTAGTGTGTCCTGGTCATCAGACCTAGACAAACCTCATCCCATTAACCCGGGCACCCTGCTAAATCACCAAACGTAGCGAACCACTTGGGGTGACCTATGGCAGAGGTGTTGGTTATCCAATAAAGGTTCCCGGGGCGGCAGTACCCATTCCCGCCTCCCAAATTGAGCCAGAAGGAAAATGTCCCAGAAGGAAAAATAGACGCTCTAAAACAACGCGTACTTTATGCCGTCAATAACTCCGCACCGAGCACCTGACGAGATGGAAGAAAGATATTTTTTAATGTATCTTATGTTTTTTTTCCAAACAGTTTTTTCCGAAAGACTACCAAGAGTTAAGATCAAAGTTTAGAACAGATCTTATTTTCAGAAATTAATTTTGTGGCTTCGTTTTAAATAAATGAAAACAAATCACTTTGTACACACCACTTATTTAATCAAAATTATCACGAATACATATCATCTCGTATGTATTTTATTTATATCAATCAAAGTGTTTGTCATATAATACAACTGGGTTTTAAATTACATTATAAATAGCGTGAGCATTTTGCCCATGCTCGCCTATCCATGTATTTTTTTAGGCGCGCCTCCTTACAGGTTGAAAGCACAAAAAAGTATCGGAAAAAGACTGATATCCTGACTAAAAAAAAACAACAATTACCATGACATCCCAATTCCAAACCCTAGTGGCAACAAAAGAAAATTGGCAAAAAGATATCTTTTTTGGAAGAATTCGGTCAAAAATTTCTAGAAAAACTGCAATCACCATATACAATTTAATTATTGCTCCACACTTCAACTACTGCTCAAGTATACTTTTCCTATGCAATGAAAGAGAACAAAATAAATTACAAATTCTCCAAAACAGGGCAATGAGAATAATTCTTCGACGAAACAGATTTTCAAAAATTATTAAAATGTTAAAGGAACTAAATTGGTTGACCGTGAAACAGATACTGACCTTGAACACGATGGTATTTATCCACAAAATATTGAACAACACATTACCAAAATACTTCTCAAATAAAATTGTATACAATAAAGACATTCACAGATATAACACAAGGACGTGCAAGGAAATTAGGCTACAAAAAAGGACAAAGCGAATACGCAGAACAGTCTACTGTACAAGGGAATGAAGTTGAATAACACACTACCAGAAACTTTAAAGTCCACACCAATTGGAAAGTTCAAGATGTATTGTAGGAGCTACATAAAACTTGAAAAAATATAGTGAATATGAAATATTATTATCAATTAGAAATTTGTAAACTTAAATGTACAAATTACTAAAATAAAAATTATTATTATTATTATAACTCTCCAAGTGAAGATTCGTTTATGATAAGAATTACTTATACAAGGACGCAATCAAAGGAGGTCGTGAAGAATACTTATTAGGTTTTCTGAGAACAGGTTTCAGAAGATGTTTGACAACCCATTTAAGGTTTACAAAACAATCGAAATTGTTTCACGTTATCACAAGTTTGTTTCAGTTTTGCAAAACTTGACCATATTTACAAAGCGAAAACTTGACCATAATTACCATGAACCCGGGCACCCTTGCTAAATCACCAAACGTAGCGAACCACTTGGGGTGACCTATGGCAGTTGTTGGTTATCCAATAAAGGTTCCCGGGGCGGCGGTACCTATTTCCGCCTCCCAAATTGAGCGAAGCCATTCCAAATATTTTTCCTTTCAAAAAAGGAAGCTTATTAGAAAGTAGAGTTATCCACTGTTCGTAATTGACATGTAATCAGGGCTGGGCAAAATGCATGCTTTGCTGTAATTAAAATACAAATTACAAAATAATTTTTCGCATGTATTTAAAATACAAAATACTTTCAAGTCGTGTAATACATTTAGTTTTGGTAGAACCTTTGGTTGCAATAAATTGTCGTAAGTGCCCTTATCTAAGGGTGTGTTTCCATAGAAGCAAAGCTGAGCAAAGTGAAACAGACGTCAAAAATTAACCAATCATGTTGCTCAAAAGACACACCTCGTCTCCGCTCCACTTGTAAAGTTTTGTGGTATAGGACTTAGGTGTTAATAATAATAATAATTATTATAATAACACTAGCTGGTTCCCAGCATGCGTTGCATTGCCATATTCAAAGAAATAAATTGTTTCTCCCTGCATGTCTTTTCCTGTGCGTCCCCGTTCCCCTCCCGCATCCCCTTCCCATCCCACGTTCCCCTTTCACCTTCCCCGTCTACCCCATCCCCTCTCCCACTCCCCCGTCCTGCCAACCCCCCGCCAGTGTTCCATATATTCAGTCCCAGTACATTCAGTTTTCAAACAACTCGCGTGCCAGCTGTAACATTTTTTTTATTCAAATTTCCACTTTTCACATATTACAAATATTAATTTTTCTAAAATATAATAAATAAATAAAGCATTCTATATATAACAAATCAAATCTGGTACCTAACATAAATACCTACTTTAAATATCTATAATTTAAAAAATCCATAAACAATTCTTTTGTTAGAAAAAATACAGCTGTTTGCTAAATTCAATTCATCAAACGCGCGAACTGTCAAACGTGCCAAGTTAAAATAGTCGTTAAGTTTTCTGAAATTATCCAATTTTCTGCGTATTTTTCTTAATTTTTCTTTCCGTAAGAACCTTCTACAAAGTATTAGAACACTAAAAAAAAATTTGTGAAATAGGTAAAGTCGTTCTGAAGTTCTGGCGTGACCAAGGGAAACCAGGATTCATCTTTATAAACATAGATGACACTATTTGTATAGCGCAGTTGTGTGTTATTTCATTGCAAGTGCGCTCTACAGTAATTAACTTGAAAATAATCTAGTATTCAGTCAAATTATTCCTATAGTGCTAGATCTAATACTATGAAACAAAAACGTATATACTTGTCAAAGCAATGACAAGTATAATATAATATGATACAAAATGTACAATAACAGTAATAATAACTAGCATGAAAAAAAATGTACAGTACATTAAAAAGCAATGATAAGAGAACTACAAATAATCATTAGTAAGAGTATCTATATATAGCATAGGACAATACGACAATAGTACAGGATTCTAGCATTTTTAGTCTATTTATTATCTATGTCAGTTTATTTTTCATTATTATTAAGATCGCTAAATGTATTTGAAAATATATTTTGAAGCCATAAGTATTTGAAATACAAATTACAAAATACTTCAGCAGCAGGTAATTGAAATACCAATTACAAAATACATTTCTAGGAAGTAATTTAAATACAAATACAAAATACGTATTTCGACGTATTACGTATTTGGATTTCAAATACGTATTTCAATTACAAGTAATTCAAATACTGCCCAGCCCTGCGTGTAATACACATTCATTTCTTACCAATTGAAATTAATTACATTTCTTGTTTAAATGAAGCTAACATTAAGGTTTTAATTAATTGTTTATTTGGAAATCCGTTCAAAATCAGAATGTTTATTCTTAACTTATCAAATATACACAAGAAAATAAACGCACCCGGAAAATCATGATCAAATAATGTGGGCTTAACGTGCAATCGATATATACACTAGTATATATTAAATTACCAGTAAGTGTACCGAATCAAACATAAATTCGCTGCGGTATTATACAGGGTAACTGGTACTTTACTCGAAATATTGAATAACTTAATGGAGGGAGATATTACAAGCCATTAAATATTAGTCGATTCCCAGATGTTAACTAATGAAATAAAAAAAAAAATCATGATTACATCAGGACTGAATGCGGAGAGATATCGAAATAATTATAACTTCACGTGCAGTGGGTTTGCATATGCAACTAAGAATATTTTATGAACAAAGAACTGTTATAACTGTTACAGAATATGTCTTATTAACCTTTGTATACTCGCGCCCAACGGCAGAACACGTAAACTCGCGGATGGTGTCTCAGACCGAGATTTCATCTCGTCTGTATTATTTTAATGATATACTTTCTAAGCATTATTGGTATTATTATATGGAAGGGGGTATAATTGAATTAATTTATTTTTTAAACTTTTACCTTATTTGGTAGAATTTGGTATACTTTTAACTGAGCCTGTTAAAAAGAATATAATATTTTGTATTCTAACTTTTAAGTTTGATGTTTAACTCTGATATCTAATAAATGAAAGAATCAAGAATTATAAAATAAGAAATAATCATTATTAGGATTTTTGGTTGGTAATTGTTACTTACCTAAAAGACCGATAACAGTAAATAAATCTCATGCGTCCACTCAGCACCAAAACGCGCGCCGCACTAAACAATGCATAACAACCAATTAAGAAGCTACTAAAAACCTCGAAGTCCTATTGTTAATTAATTTTTGAGAAAACAACGAATTATTGATTTGTCGATCTATAAGACCAACGCGCGAGTGTAGGAAGGTTAATTAGGAAGAAGTTTCGAACAAGTAGCGATTAAATAATCATACGCCGAATTTGGACATGGATTTTTGAAAATTTCCTTCATCTTTATAAGGGTTGAGAAATGACAAAAAAACAATTTTTGTTTGTCTCTATAACTTTTTCCAGTCAAGTACAAGTAATCATGTATAAAGGCCCACATGAAAGCAACATATTTAAATGAACCATGTCGTCAATTTGCTCTCTACCTACTTGGACCTTTATTATTTCACATCAAAGGAAAATGTAGTTTTTTTAACGAAAATCGTGTGCCTATTTTGTATTTTTTCATGAAAGGAACGTCGCTTTAATTTCAGTATCGATTTTGGAAAGCTTTGACGCTTTCCACGCAAATAGAACCAAAAAAAACTCTCCACCATTTTTTGTGAAAGCGAACCTTTTATCGTTTGGGTGTTTGACATAACGATGCTGTTTTGATCGACCTGTGGAAAATTTTGTTGAATGGGTTTGGTTTTGTTGATGCTAAATGCAATAAGTTATATTATGTCATTTGTATGAACTTTAGTCTCACTTTTAACTTCTTGTTCGCAGACGCTAAATTTTCGCGGTGCGCCAGCTGTATTTTCGTGATAACTTACCAGTTTTTTCGTAAATTCAATTGCAAATTGTACGTCTTATCGTTTGATTGTTTTTCACATTATTTGCGCTCATACGTATGTACAACATGAACCCGAATAAATAGTTTTGTTCATAAACATCCTCAAATCTTACAAGAAATGCTTACAAACACAATATGGTGCCAATGATTCAATTCGATATTGTATTTTTGAAAGATTAGAGTTTGTTTATGGATATATCTATTTATTCGTATTATTTTAATTCATCTTAATTTTTTTAATCATAAATTGTAAAAAGTTTTCTTAAAATAATTATACTCGCGTCATCTATGAAAGAGCATATTATAATGAATTCTTTTAAGTATCTTAATCTACCATTAGTGGTTTCACGTGAAAAGCCAGTTATATTCAGAGAAATGGTTTAAATTTGGAGATTCCATAGTCTCACTGGATCCAGACGTGGGCAGTTGGGACTATTGTGGAAATAACCTGAAACTTATGCCTGACACTATTTGAATTGTTAATTATTAATTTATTACTTCTTCAAATTTTGCAAATTCACTTTGTGCTACCATTTTATTATTGCAATAATTAAATACACTTTGTTTTTACCACAATAAATTTTATTAAAAAGTCGACATGTTTCAAGAACGATGTTCTCTTCATCAGGACATATAATGTTGATCTTCTAAGCACCTCCCCTTTCCACCTCTCTCCTCCTCCACTACTTCTATTCTACCTACGTCTGTCTTTCTATGTTCGATCATTTTTTAGTACATTATATGTCCTGATGAAGAGGAACATCGTTCTTGAAACATGTCGACTTTTTAATAAAGTTTATTGTGGTAAAAACAAAGTGTTTTTAATGATTGCATTAATTAATTTATTAGATTACTCGACCACTAACTAACCAGTAATAACTAGATTCGATTTTAAAACATATTTTATAATTTTCTCTTTGAATTGAATCTTTGACGCCATATAAAGAGCAATAGGACAAGCCGAGGGTGTGTACAACAATGCATTCAGGAAACTTCTGCAACCAATGTTCTGAAGTGCTTCTATGATGTTCACTGAAGGGAGGATGCACTCGTGCACCGCTCTTACTTCACACGACTCGTCCAGGACACGTAAATTGACTAACGTCGTTATCGTGACTGCATCCTAGTGACTCAGCTCTTCACTCAATACGCGACGAATGCAGATTATGCGACGACCGCCCTGTAAGACGATGCTATAATTTTATTAATTTATATTATGTTAACGTTAAAAGAAGGTACTTATAATATTTTCATTATTTTATTCGCAACCCCCCCCCCCCACTGTTTTGTGTTCCCCTCCCCCTCCCGGATTTCCTCCATCCCTCCTGCCGAACAAGTTTCATCCACGAGCTATACCATTTGTTTGAAGAGCTGTCAATAACATGATTCATAAAACTGGAATGGCTCCACTGGGTAAGACATGCAGTATCTAAGGATGACAGATAGTCGACTAGGTACCAAAGAGCTCTCTTTATTCTCTTCTAAGCCTGCAGGACAAAGGAATATTGAAAGTTCTATCATGGGTGACCAGAGGATGTGGAGAATATTCCATGTTTGCATGGGTAAAGATGTATGGTGTATAGAAGAGAACACAGGACTTCATAAGAATTATAGAGCTGGTGTTGATTAAGCCCAAGTGACAATGAAAATGATTAATTAAATATAAAAAAACCTAAAGAAATTAAGTTCTGAGGTTGGATTTTATTGTGAAATTTAGACTGGGTTAAGGAATACTCTAATAATAATAAATTTTTGTATATCGTCTCACAAAACTGAAGAAAGCGACTATAACAAGTATTTTCCCTTCCCTTTACACACGAGTAGTTACACTCTCATAAAGGATATATATCATATACATATATATGTTTATACTGTATCTAATCAATTTTGCATGTTAGTATTTAATGATTTGAGTTTAATCCGATTGTTACCTGAAAATGTAATTACTCATGATTATATTAAATGCATATGTATATTAAAACTAATAATAATAAAAAAGTATTTAAATAAAAAAAATAGCTATTTTATTTTATTCGAATAACTTTATGAAGGTTATACCCAACAACGTATTATATCATTGAAGAAGAAGGTAATAAATCTAAACGAAACATGAAACAAGAACAAGACCTAGAAAAATAAAAAAGTACGATCGCAACTACGAATCGAACCCAGGTTATCTTGTCTTATCGGTACATATGCCGAGCTGGTTAAGGCGCTATGTCATAGTAAGATAAGAGATCCTGGGTTCGATTTCCAGCTGCTAATTTTTATTTTTCTGTGTTTTGTTCATTTAGATTTATTAGTTTTATCATTTTCAATCAAAAAGTAATAATTTATTTTTATTTTTATTTTTGTTATCTTAAATTAATGTTTCCATTGTTTCACCTCAACGAAGTTTCGTTTCCTGTTTCGAAGATTAAAAATACGTAAAACCAGTAATAAGAAAAAGTAAAAGTCCAAAGAAACTAGTAAAAGTCCAAAGAAATTATACAATCTTTTTCGTGGAAAATCTTTTTCATCGCGTTATTTTCCATTGCAAAAGCTAAAATTACCAGTAGATAGTATGCCAACAAAAATAGAATGAAATTCCGAGGTGATTAATTTCTTACTGTTTTTTTCAGTTACAGTCGACCGTGAAAGAAAGACAATGAAAAATATAAAGGTGTTGATTACTGAAACTAAATTTGATATTCTGATGTTATGTCCGAAAATAAAGAAGGAAAATGGGAAAATTTTGCTGAATTGAAACATAATTTTTGCGGAAAATTTAATATAGGAGAATTATTTTGTTTTACTCTAGTGAAGCCTTCGGGCGAAAACCAAGAACAAACACCTCTTCTTATTTAGACTTTAAAGTTAATTATTAAGGTATGTAAGATAAATCAAGAAATTCTCAACATAATTTCTTCCAATTTTTCAAGGCAATGTGTTTCTCTTTTTCAGGTTTTAAAACTTTATCGAACCAGAATGGCTCTCTTGAAGATACGAGGGTCAGTCAAAAAGTAATGCCTTCTATTTTTTTCTACTTAAATAGAGTTAGTTGAGTTTAAATTTTGAATTTGGTGCTATTCCTCAAACCTTCTCTATAATCTTCTGCAGTAGTAACTTTTTGCGTCAAAAGGTGGCAGCACTGCAGTCGCTTGCAAAATGGCCGACATCGATGTTCGTATTAGACAGCGTCCTGTGATTGTTTCTTGAATATTGATTCTTGAATTGATTGTAGAATGTGAAACACCCATTCACATTAATGAAAGACTGAAAAATGTGCAACAGTGGATGTCAGCACTTCTAGACGATGGGTTAATCGCTGTAATGTAGCTGAAGAACAAACACCGCTGGCTGATAAAAAGCGGAGCGGCAGGCAACATTTATTGCAGTGACTGTACGCAACATTGAGCGAGTTGATGACATCACTTTGTGGTGACCCCAAATAACTACAGATGTCGCATTCTCTCCCTGAGTAAAGGCAGTGTGATGCCGATAATTCAACAACTGATTTAACAAAAGTTTGTGCAAGATAGAAATTTAGCCGGCCAGAATAAAGAAACAAGAAAAACAATAGCCTCCCAACACTTGCAGCGCTTAGTTTATGGAAAAATGGAAAAAACATTGTGAACGGAGAATAAACATGGGTTCCTTTTTTAAGAACCTGAATCAAAGAGGCAGTCAATAGTATGGCATCACACAAAATCATTAGGGACAAAAAAATCAAAACTGTGTGATCGGCGGGGAGAGTTATGGCGATGGTGTTTGGATGACTGCTTTTTACAACACTGTGATACATGCTCTTGTTAAAAGATGGACCAAAGTTGTGGAAATGGACGGAGATTATATTGAAAACTAACAAATTAATCGTCAATAATGTGGGTTTCAACCCATATAATTGCATTTTTTATTTCTTGACAATTAAAGGAGAAAAAATATAGGAGGCATTACTTTTTGACTGACTCTATTAGTTGTAAAGTAGGTAAAATTTCATTCATTTTACCAATCGAAATCACGTCATCTAGCCAGGCGGAGCCCATAACTAACATAACTAGAATAAAAGAATGAAGTTTCACATGAATAAAGTAAATCGCATTTTCGTACAAGGCATTTTTTAGAATTTTGGCTGTCGTCCCATAAACCGAGTGGTCTCCCTCAACCATTTTATCCCGATCCGGCCTGCCATGCAGCTGGTGGGCAGATGCATCCACCGACAAGATCCGGACAAACCTCACCCATGAACCCGGACTCTCCTGCTAAGTCACCACACGTGGCGAACCACTTGGGGTGACCTACGGCAGAGAGTTGGTCATTCAATAAATGGTTTCCGGGGCGGCAGTACCCATACACGTCTCCCAAATGGTAGTGCAGATTTCTGTTTATGCATTTACCCCTTTAGGTTGAATAGTTGAATGTCATCGTCTTATCGGTGACAGGACAACTCAGAACCTCTGTTGAAAATTGATTAAATAGGTTTCGTTAGGTAAGGGTTATGGGCTATTTTGAAACTATTTTTTTCGTAGCTTTTAATGACTTTTAAAAGAGGTGTTGAGTTGACTTGATTCTGAGTTGGCATGGAACCAAATATACAGATCTCGGTACACCGCAACATTGGATGAGTGGAATCCACTTACATATAACAAAAAATTGGTGACCTTGTGAATCTGGTGATTTTTTTCTATTCGGAATATCAAGATTTCCACAGCGATTTCAACTCGCCGTGAAATTTTTATCATGAGGTACGGAGCTTTAATATCATATTATTTGACTAAATATAAGAGGAACGAAATGCATTTGTTCCATAATAAACTAAAAAAGCTTTAAAAAATGTTTATAACCTCGAACGAAATCGGTTAGTAAAACTATTTAATAATACGGATTTGTACTTTCCAAACAGTGTAGGAGTTTTCTTTGAGCACTTTACCCATTTGACTGAATGTTGGTCTTGTCTTGAAGCTGATGGATGTTTTTACAAGAAGGTCTCGAAAATATGTCGTTTATTAGCGGGTTTAGTGCCGCACAAAGGAATGACAAGTTATTAGAGGCCGTTTACCGGAAGACACGTGGCATGATGGCTAGAGACACGCCAAGGCCACGTGCTTGACAGCCACCTCCGTGATAAACAAACCCGAAGCCGATATGATGCGACACGACACGAAGAAAGAGACGCTGTTTATTATAATGTTGGTAATTTAATGCGGTCGTTTTATTTTATAAACAAAATATTTTTAAATTATATACATTATTTTTTTCAGTTCCGTTCTGCCCAGAAAATTTATAAGATCGCGTGACTGTTGATTCACCGTAGCATCGTCAAACATCCTTTTGCCCTGGTTGAGAGAAGATGTCACAATTTATTAAATATTATAACTTATAATCAAAATATTTTTTATTAAAATTAGTTTATAATGTAAGTATAATAATTTTGATTACAAAATAAATTACATAATAAGTTTTCACAGATAATTTGATTTTTGTATGTTTCTATAGAGAAGCGGAAGCTTGTGATTAGAAGATGGACGAGTATCGGGATGAAAAATATATTTTGTATCTTATAATTAATTATAATTTAAGGAACTTTAAAAAAATAGACAAATTTAAAAGTTATATTAGTTATAAAGATAATTTCATCATTTTGTTCTTTTTATATTGAATTGCTCTTTAATTGCTTCTAGTAGGTATTTATCGCCTTCGATTGTTCTTATCTTTTCGGGTAGGCTATTGAAGTATTTTTTTCTTAGATATGTGTAATGATGTTGTGCAAATGAGCTGTTACATTTTTGTGTTGGCTTTGATTTTGTTTTTCTTTTATAATTTGAATTATTATATATTTTATTTATTCTTAAAAAATAAGGTGTGTTGGATAATCTCTTGGTTTTTTCAATATAATTTTTATAATAATTAGACGTTGCACAATTTCAACAGCATCTCTAGCTTATTACAGCGTATTGGAGATTCGACTGTACTATAGCATGGTAGACTGAAGTTAGATTTTCTAATGAGAGAATGTTTCGGATTTTTAAAAACATGTAAATTAATTTCCTTATTTTGTTAACGGTAAGGTTGATTTGATCTTTCCAGTTTGAGTTTTTATATTTGTGAGAACTCTAAACAACTGAAATTATTGAAAACGGTCAGTAAGCAATACATTTTCAATTTTAGTGTAATTTTTTTCAGTTGGATCAATAATTCGAAGATACTGAAAGGTAAATGTAACTTATCATCTTCGTCTACGATTAGTCCCCTCATTAATGTGGTTGTCTATGGGCTCTTCGGGTCACATGGTCATGGTCACATTTTTGAATTGTGCCCAAGGTGGGTGTACAGAGTCATTATAATTCTAGAACTCCACAGACAAAACCCAGCTTTCAGCCAGGAAGTACGTTAGTCCTTCGAAGTATAATTATAAATTACGATTCGTCAATAAACATTCACTCTAAATTAAAGAGCGTAAGTGCCGGTTTTATAAACGAAGTACCAAATTTCAGTTACGTAACGTACCGTTTTTTGTTAACGGACCGCTATCCGTTCGTTATCTTATTTTACGTATTACAAACAAATGTGTATTACTAGCGGTCATCGGTTACATTTAGTCCGAAAGTTTTTTTGCACTATTAGCATTGTTATACGGATGCGTTGACTTGGGAGATTCCTGTAAAATCACCAGCTGTTTGCAGCATTGATCCCAGAGCATAGAAACGTAGTGTTAATAGTAACTTATTTATTGTTATTAAGTTTGATTTGTAGAACCCTATTTTAATTTTTATTTCTTTTATGTAATCCAATATTATTATGCAATTAATAAATAATATTATTATTCAATTAAAAAAAAAGTTTATTTGTAAACAAGCTCTTCTATGTAATTATTAATTAATTATTATTACGCGTGATAGCTGTTTCGCCTTCTAAATGCATTATCAAGCTAGGCGAAACGGCTGTCACGCGTAATAATAATTACATAGCAGAACTAATTTATAAACAAACTGTTTTTATAAATTGAATAATAATATTATTTAATATAATATAAAAGAAATAAAGCTGGGCTGGCGTTACTGACTGATTACGATAATAAATAAATAACCGAGCGCCGAGAACGTCAGCGAACGTCAGAAAACGGATGGTTATTCATTTAACTGACCAAAATCGGTCCGTAAAGCATTAATCGCTACATAACTGACCGGTAGCCTTGCGAATATATATAAAACGGCAAAATCAAGCGGTAGATCAAATATTAGTGAAAAATGGAATCAAGTAAGACGAACGGATGGATAAAACCGGCCCTTAGTCTTTCAAGAAGCATCGTGTAGTACTGGAGAATACTGGTCCAAATACTTACCAATGATAAATAATGTCTCCGGAGAGAACATTGGAGATATTACATAAAAAAAATAGTAGGTTTTGATAATGACTTAACAAATGTATGAGGTAGGTCGATACTACGTACCTATATATAGAAGGGATAGCATAATATTATAATGTCTTTTCCAGGGTCAAGCCCTATCTGTGTTGGATATATGTGGCAGACTGGCCCTGCAGACTATAGTGGCAGTGCAGACAGTGGTGTCCCAGAATAACTGAACGGCACTCCCACAACTCCCTTTAGTTTTGAAACTAAGGGGCTATGGCATCTTCCTTTTCTACATCTTCCATCAATATTCGTGAATTTTAGTTTTAACTTTTTGGAGATTTTCAATTTTCATATCTTTTGCAGTTATGATTTTTTCCGTTCTATGGAAACGTTCTATAATGCGATGTGATATCCACATTTCAAATGCTTTTATTTTCGCTAACAACGCTTGATTTATTTAGTGAATGTGAATCCACGCAATACAAAAGGACGGAGAAAATACAATACCACTTCTTCAATAGAATAATAAGAACATAATATATTTTGCGATAAAATAAAGAAGGTTATGCGGAAACAAAAGAAGGAAAACATGTTTACCAAATGGGGATGATAGTACGCGGAGAAAACTTTGTCTATTTAATGAGTGGGAAACTGAAAATTTATTTAATCCGATAAGATAAACGAGTATGTTCAGGTTCAGCTTTGTAGGAGCAACGTCTTCGATTAGAAAAATGCTGGAATATCCTTCAAGAAAACCTGAGGTACAACAATTTTCATTGCTTTGCCCAAAACCACATTAGTTTCTAGCATTCAAGGCATATTATTATGTTTACTACTGCTTAAAACTGTATAAAAAATGATAACGTAAATACTTTTGTAATAATACTCGTCGTTCCTATCTACGAATTATTTTTAATGATGTCACATAAACATGTCTTATTTTATAATATCTCTCATTCACGATGCAAAAACACGCCTGATATATTCTCACTTCAATGTGAACTATCTAAGCTGTATTACTTTGCCAAAGTTTGATAATACACTACTGTGCATAATTCGCAATAAATACATTATTATGGAATTAGTCTTAACGACCGTTTTAAATTCACATTAATTTACGAAAGGAGCTTTTGTTTCGGTAGTTCGGTGAAACTCTTTTGAAGGCCGCAAATTAATGTGCAGTTTCCACGGCAGAATTTTCATTAAATTTTAATGATTCCCCAAACAGTGGGTTTCCTCACTAGTTTCGGTAATAATTTACGTAGTTTGGAGAAACCCGAGTTCGTTTTTGGATTTAACGCGGGTTGTATGTATTGGCATGAATAATAAAACTTTTTGTTTACTTCCAAAGCCCCCTACCAAACTAACAAACATAACAAATCAACTATTGTTTGGATGTTCGCGGGCGTTGGTTAAATTGGTTAATAAATAATGCATCGAATAACCAAATTTACTACAGCCTGACCAAAACTATTTTTTACTACCCCTACATGATTTAAATGTAAAAATATCTCTGAGGTTTTTTTTTAAATTTTCTTATTTGTGGTCTTTCAATAAGTTATCCATTAACTCCCAGTTATTTCGCAGAAATTCACGTGTGACAAAATCAGCAAATGGTCATTCAGCCCCAAATCGGTTTTTGACCGTTAAAAGGTTCCTGATTAATTCCCGATTCCGTTTTAGTTTTTGAACAATTTTTTTATCAGCAGAACAGGACGATTATTTTGTTGTTAAGCTTGCCAGCTTATTATAATTTAACAAAAAAGCTGAAACGCACCTAGACTCGACGTTAAGCGGGGACCTTTCGAACGCCAAAAAAATGGCCATTGATAACAATGTCACATTTGAATTTTTGCGAAACAGACTTTTGTGTCACATAACATCAATTGAAAAGCACAGCAAAGTTAAGTATGTACGTGTCTTTATAGAAGTTGACGAAGAGGACAGAGCGCAAAGTTTGAACTGCAACACAACTTTAACCTGATATTACAAGAAAGTTATCTTCCACGAACTTTCCCGTTAAATTTTCCCGTATTATCAAAGAGTATGCATTTGACAGTCACAGAAATACTTGCTTATATCAGATTCGCTTGGATTCTCAGTCGGGTCAGGGCAAGTTGGGGTTCGAGGTTCGAGGAACGCGAGTCTTACGGGCATTAACAGCGTAATCTTTTCCTTTAATTAAATCAGTGAACTGCATATCCTTTGAATGCACTCCAGACGTCGTAGACATTGAAGGGTTATCACCCTATCTCGGAAACGTTCCGAAGAACCTATTTCTTCTATCTGTCATCCTCAATCAAGACTTTAAGGAATTTGAAAGAAAGCTAAATATGTATTACTTTTCTTAATAATGTCTTGGCGCATGACAAAACAAGTTTAGTAATAAGATAAAAACAATCTGTTAAGTGCTCTTCCTGAATGATTGCGACAAGTAAAATGAAATAATAAGAAAAATGCAGAAAACGAGAACATTGAAATAGAGGATATGAAGTCATTTCAGTACGAATGACAAGTTCCGTTCCATTTGTTTATTTGGGATCGGACCGAAAAGTTCCAAAAGAGTTAAAAGTTAGTTTTTTACAACATCCACGAATTAATCCATTTCAAAACCGAGAGTTTTATAAAGGTTGGTATTTTGGTATACATTTAAAATATCCTTTAAACACGATCGACACATCGTGTCTCAGATGATGTAGCACTCTTCGGACAAGCTTCATCGACGTTTCCTAGACATTTTGTACTTACCTGTTATTTTTCATCACACTTAATCCCTAAATGCTCCTGTGGGGAAAATATTGTCACAGCGCTATTGTCACTCTGGGGCTTGCGGTGATAAGTGTCACAATTTGTGACAGACTTACGTGATGGCGGGCGTGGGGTTGCCCTCGGCGGCGCAGCTGATGTGAGTATCGCCCCCCCTCTTAACGCTCACCTCGGGGGGTGGTGGGGTCACGATGCGGGGCGGTGAGCTCGCGAGCGGATCTGCCAAAGAAAACAGGTGACGGTGATTTGGGTTAAAAGCGGATATTTCGCAGAAGGATGTGGTTCTACCGCTGAAAGATCCGTTGTAACATCTTTATCTTTCTCACGAACGACGCATGTAACGGAAAGAGAGGTTACAACAGAGTGTAATAGGTAAAATTAATTGGGCAGGTAAATTTTGCAAGAGTTTAAGGTCCTGCCGCTGAGTGATCCATTGCAATCGCTCTATCTTTGTCGTGAATGACGCGTGTAACGGAAAGAGAGATTACAATGGAGAATATAACGGTAAAATTAGTTTGACATGTACCTAGATAACTATTCGAACTGCGGAATATAAGCGTACCATTGATAACTCCGGTGAAACCTCTCTTTCTGTGACATGAGTCGTTAAGAAGAGAGAGAGGGAGATGTTACGACGTATGTATGTATTGATTGTATTTGTTTGCAGATCGGATAGTGATTTATCTGTCAAACTAATTTTAACATTAGTCGCATTTCAAGTTTGCTTGGGGTGGAAAACCCTCGCTTGATATTTAAAATTATTGTTTGTGCAAGTGATTTGATGATTATTGACTTTGTTTCATTATTAAATTCCATAATGGAGCATTTTACGTTATACAATAATTTACAATGCCTTCGGTCATCTCATGATAAATTCAAACATCCATCGACTTAAAGAAAGCATTTCAAAGCATTTCCCATGAAAACCTTGCTTTAAAATTAAAAGAATACAGCATTGACCGCATAGCCCTCAAATGAATAGTAAGCTACCTAACAGAGAGACCTCAAATAATAAAATTAAACCAATCATTTAGTATACCTCTCACAAATAAATTTGGCATCCCTCAAGGTACCGTCCTCGGACCATTATTATTTCTAATATATGTGAACGACATTTTCCAACAGGAAATTAAAGGTGAATTAATGTCTTATGCTGATGGCACTGTATTATTAATAAAAGGTCACACATGGGAACTAGTTAACCAATTGGCAAATGAAGATATTAATATCTGAAAATCATGGTTTGATATTAACTTACTCACACTTAATGCCAAAAAAACAACATGTCTTATTTTCCTTACAGAAAATGCCTGATCATAAAGTTAATATTGTAATCCACGACGAAAATTGTGATCACATACTCTGTAAACAACATAATACTATTTGTATCGTAATTAACTCTTCTTCCGAAATTAAATATCTCGATGTGATCATTGATCAAAACCTGAAGTGGAATAGTCACATTTCAGAGTGAGTGAAGAGAATTAGGAAATGTATGTATATTTTTGTTAGGTTAAGAAATATTTTAAATGTAAAAATAATCAAAAATATGTACTATGCTGTTGTTGTTCATTTTATTGTTCATTCTTTACTTATCTACGGAATTATAGGTTAGGGAGGACAAAATCAATCTAAACTCAGAAAAGTTTCGCAAAGAATCATCATTAAAGTAGTATTAAAAAAAACTACCTTCTCAACAGAATCACTTTTTAAATTATTCCCAGTACCAAATGTCGATGAAATATTCAAGCAAACTTCCATTATAAAAATGTTTAAAGAAAAAAAATGCAAAGAATATTAAGAATTTTACAAACTAATGAGAAATGGAAACCAATTTATTACACTTAATTTTAAAACAATTCAAATGAAAAATCATTATATTTTGGAAGCAATAAAAAGGGATAATAACCTCCCTTCTGAATTACGTTGTATCATCAACCAATCAGAACAAAAAAATAAAATTAAACAATTTTTCAAAAAAAAAAAAAAACATTTTATACATTTTACAGTAAAAAGTAAACATTTTATACAAAACATAATATATTATAACTCACAACTCACAACCTAAGTAAGAATCGTGGCCCCTTATCAGGCACAAGAGCTCATCTTTTCTGAAAAGGTATACATGACCAAAAACGACCTTTATTATAATATTTTGTAAAATACATATGTATTATGTGACTCATATTTTTTATATTAATTTTTTTTATATATTTTAATAGGTAGGTATTTATACAGGAGATATCCCGAGTTCGAGTCGAGGTCACGATCTTATTAATTTATTTTGTGTGTTTTTTCTACTTCATATCCTTGAATCTAATTATTGTATCCATAATTTATATATTACTATCAGGACTTGGCAGTATTTGAATTACTTGTATTTGAAATACGTATTTGAAATACAAATACGTATTTTGTATTTGTATTTCAATTACTTCCTAAAAATGTATATTGTAATTAGTATTTCAAATATTTATGGCTTCAAAATACATTTTCAAATACATTTAGCGATCTTAATAATGATAATGAAAATATACTGACATAGATAATGCATAGACTAAAACCTCTAGAATCCAGAGCAATATATTATGTTAATATTTCGAGTTGGCAACACTGTAGGTACGTCAAAGCAAGTATCTTGTCAATTGTTATTTTCATCGTTTCGCGGTATTGTGAGTTAATTGATAATTGATAATGGATAATCAAATTCCGTCATTGTTTTGAATTGTACATTTTTGTGTCATAGTATTAGATCAAGCACTATAAGAATAATTTGACTGAAAACTAGATTATTTTTAAGTTAATTACAGTAGAGCGCACTTGAAGTGAAATAACACAAAACTGCGCTATACAAATGTCATGTTATTATAATAATAATTATTATTATCTAACACCTGGGTCCTATACCACAAAACTTTACAAGTGGAGCGGAGATGAGATGTGTCTTCTGAGCAATATGATTGGTCAATTTTTGCACGTCTTTGTTTCACTTTGCTCAGCTTTGCTTCTATGGAAACGCATCCTTAGATCAGGGCACTTACGACAATTTATTGCAAATTGCAACCAAAGGTTCTACCAAAACCAAATGTATTTTGTATTTCAAATACACAACTTGAAAGTATTTGTATTTCGTATTTTAAATACATGCGACAAAGTATTTTGTAATTTGTAATTTAATTACAGCAAAGCATGTATTTTGCCCAGCCCTGATTACGGTGAAGCTTAAAGCTCAAATAAATTAAAGTTACAAATGGTTTTTAGAGAATAGTAGTTTTTGTACTGATTTTATAATAAAGTTGTAACACAACAGTTAACTTCACTGTTAACTATGAAAAAAAAAACACAACAATGAAGTATTTCAGAAAACCTAAATAAATTCCCAAACACCACTAGGTAGCAAATTCAGTGCTAAAAGCATCTTTCTTAAAATAAACAAAGTTAATGTCTATTCTATTCTACTCTATGTTATGTTTTTATGAATTTGAGGAATATCGCGGTTAGTATTAAAAATAATAAATATTTTTTCTACATGTTTTTCTAATGCACAATATCTACGATTTAATGATAATTTGCATTGCTTCAACATTTCATGGAACGATTATAATTTAAAGATATGATGATGATTATGCTCCATGGGAACAAAATGCTTAGAAATTTAGGCCACAGTCACACGTGCCTTATTTATCACGTAGATCTACGTTGTCAATGATTGGGGCACGCTTGTGGGTGGTCTCTAAGGTGTGTTTATTTGAACTGAAGTCATTTATACACATCAATTACTATTAACACATGACATACCTTAATTTTAGTAATTAATTATGGGTTAGCTTTTTGGGAACCAAAACATTATTTTTCTGTAGCGATTTTTATCGCGTAGGTACTATGTAAACTTTGGGGAATTCATTATTAAAGTGGGAAAGGTATTTTGAGATTCCCATATTATTAAAAGTGAGGTCATTTCAAGGCACAAAAGAACAAAATAATTTGGACAGGCATCCGAGATGTATCCCAGACCATTCATACATTTTATTTTTTCTGCTGGAAAATCGCGCTTTGATAATTAAAGTATGGATAAAAGTCGAAGTACGCCACTGCTGCGAAGGCTTTTGTTGAATGATGACTAATGTGTAAGAATTGCAAGAGTTTTCTCACTACTTGAATAAAAAGAGTGCCCATATTGTCTACAAAGCGAAATTTCGCTTTCAGCTAAGCAGATAAGATGTTTGCAGATATACCGAATCCTTGCACTTCTTACCTACCTATAAATATAAATTTGTACAACGCCAAACTTTTCAATGTATCTATATCCATAATGGTAAAAATTACACATCTATCATTTACCAATTGACCATTTTTTATGCTTTTCTGATATTTCCCAAGCACTTAAAATGACAATATGTTTATATCAAACGGGATGGGTAAGTTTCTGGAAGTGAAATAATTCAGGATACTAAATTGATTCCTTCAAATACTCACATTCTAGTGTTGCGGTCAGAGGTTAAAATCGTTCCGTTCAAAATACCGATAAATCTTCGAGACGAGTTCAGACGTGTCAATTTGACATTCCTGCACGGCTTGCTCTGGACCTTTATGATCTGTAACCAGCCTCGTATTATGTGTTGGACTATGGGTCCAGGCCGCTTTGCTAAAAGCGAGGTACACGACAGACGAATAGAAAGCTTTTACACGGAAACTTTGAAAATTTTCAGACCTTGAAACCTTGAGGCAGCTACAATAGCTCAAAGTTTAAGACGTTACCTCGAGTTCAAATCCGAGTCGAGGAAATAACCATCATTCATTTTTTTTTCATTCACATTCACATTCACTTTTCTAATGATTTGAATGTCTTCGAGTTGATTTTGGGTAACCAACAATTTAAACCTGTCACCTGCGGTGTGTTATAAACTTTAAATTATAAAAATAAAATATATTTATATTTTGCGCAGTTACTTTGTAATTTTAAACACAAACTGACTAAAAATAAAATAAAGTAAACATTTTTTTTAAATGTTTAGCCGAACTGACATTGATAGTATCAAAAAAGGTGTTGCCACCGTAATTCAACAAAAATAAAGATTTTGCAAACAGCCTAACTGAATTTTTGGCCGTATAAAGGGGCCTAAAGGGATAGAATGTTTCTAAGAAAAAATGTTCTGAAGAATACAAACGAACGAGCCCATGACTTTCGAATAGGAGATCTACCCTATGGAAGACTTCAAAAAAAATATATTTTTAAGATTGAATTTATATGATTGTAATAATTCAAATGAAAAATGCCTTTCTCTGGTAATTGGGTAATTGAGGAGCATTTCCACACATATCTATCAACAAAAAATTGGTTTTATCGTGAGACAGTTTTAAGTAGTGAATAATCACTCCTGATCAATTTTTTATGACAATCTCTAAGTGCAAATTGACTTGTTAGACATGATGAACAATAAGAAAACTCAATTCGTTTGTGAAAAGCCACCTTTATTTAAAAAGAAGTCGAAAATTGCGATTTTGACAAATTTCTGAGTAATTGGAAAAAAAAGTTTTCACAAAACGAAATATCGACACAGTTAAATTCTAGAATAAAATTATTTTTTAATTTAAAATTAAACAATAACTATGTAAACACGCTTTTATTTTTCATACTTTATGCTGACTGGGTTTCGCTACAACCGTAGCTTCTTCAGGGAAGTATATACGCTACTAAAATTAAATTACATGTATGTTTTAGTTATGATTTAAAACAAAATGTGCTGGACTCCTCAAGTGAAGGAGGAAGAAGGCGTAAATGTAGATGAAGAATTGGGACGGGAGACGGAATGTTCTTTGTCAATAGGGAACAATTTTAGTATTGGACTCTTATTTAAATTTATTTGGTTATTAATTACCTTACTATTACCGTTTTTGGTTTTCCTTAGTTCTAGTGCCTCTAAGTTATCCAACCTGAAACCTATCGTGTTTTTATGAATTAGGGTGACACCCTAGTTTATATCGAATTTATGGCCGGTTTCCATCAAGTGGTTTGCAAATTCCTTAAAGCCAGTACTGTGTAAACATCTAAGATGTTCTTTGACACGGGTGTTTATGTTTCGTGCCGTTTTGCCTATATAATAAGCGGGACAGTCACTGCATTGGAGTGAATAAATTCCCGAGTGAGATAGACTATCTTCCTTGTTCTTACCGTTCATCAAAAGCTTACCTATACTATTATTAGTGTGAAATGCTGGTTTGATATACGATAGGAGATTTTTAACGCTTTTTTGAGAAAAATATTGATGTACAATATCCTACGCAATTGATAAGGTTGATTATTATAAATTGTTATATTATTATTATGAGGGGGACTGTTGTATAAAAATTTACTTGTGAAAATATTGTTGACTGTGTTTGGATTGTAACCGTTATTTATTGCGATTTGTCATAAAGCATAAAAAATAAAAGTGGTGTTTACAAAGATATTGTTTTATTTTAAATTATAATTATAATGTCACATCACAAAGTATAATAATAATAATTGGATAATTTGTAGAGCGCCGTTTTTGTGAAAAATCACCTCAAGGGCGCTTTACAATTTATTACGAATCCTAGGCTAATTTTATTATTTACAAATAGATACAGAAACGTACTTACCTGCAGGACACTTCCGATAAAACACACTTTATTAGAAAGTTTATGCTTGGGGAAGATACTACTTTGCACGTGGAGGACATTATATTTAAAACATTGGACATTGCATGACTTTACCTTTGCTACCCTCATCACTGTTGGTTTTACATTTATATTTATAAGAAGATTAATGCCAAAGTCGAGTTAATATTTATTTATTTTGGAAACCAGGAGAATTTTAAGAATTTGCCTTATTTTTGAATTTGCTTTATTTTTACACACTTAGTTATTTACAATGTCGAAGACGAAGGTGAAAGGTTTTTTTTTTAACTTATGGACACGACTGTCTGAAAAGATGAGTTTCCCGATATCTGCTTAATAGTTAATAGTTATTTAATAGTTAATTAATAATTCAGTATCTGTTTAATATGAACAAATAAAATTATTGTTTGTAATAAAACCAACAAAAATGTTTGCTTTATCTTTCAAAGTACTATATAACTCTACCGAAAAAATAATAATATTTATACAAAACGTTTTAAGATTATTTAAATACAACCATTAATATGACCATTCCTTTTGGAAAGTTATGCTGTGCTAGAGCATATATGCTGCCGTGTAGTAGCTTGAACAAGTAATGTTTAAGACTATGTAGCTAACAATTTGGGAGGTGGCTACGGATATCGCCGCCCCGGAATCATTTATTGGATAACCAACTCCTCTGCCATAAGTCACCTTGAACGGTTTGCTCTGTTTGGTGACTTAGCAGAGGTGCCCGGGTTCATGGGATGAGGTATGCCCGGGTCTTGGGGGTGGATGCACCTACCCACCAAGGACCTTTTGACTAATCCAGCAGAACACTCTCGGAATATCGCCTTTGTTTTTTTGTTTTTGAAATTTTTATTTAGATGTATGTAAATATTTTCATACATCTAGAAGAAAATATAAAAAATACAATTTATGAAGTAGGTACAGTAACATTTACAAATACATTTAAAAAAGAATACTAAATAAAAAAGATAACTATACAAAAATACATTATAAAAGAATAAGACATGAGAATAACATTGGTGAGTAATCAAAAAATATTTTTTACATATAATGCACACAGCCTACGAAAAGTGCTGAGACTTGAGGCTTCCTTTACGGCATTTGGCAGACTGTTATAGAGTTTTTGCTCTTTATAAAATGCGCTATTTTGTGTGCACGAAAGTTTAGTTTTGGGAAACCTAAAGTCTCCGCGTCTTCTCGTAGGATAATTGTGAACATTTTCTTGAAACATAATAGTACTCTTCAGATAATTTGGGAGCATATTATTTTTAAGTTTGTAAATCATTGTTAATGTATTATAATATATTATTGTTGTTTTGTTGTCATCATATTTAAATTTTGTAACATAATTTTAACTCTTGTAAAAATGTTGCATTTTAAAATCATCCTCATCCCCCTATTTTGTATAACCTATAGTTTATTATTTTGGGCTTCGTTACATAGGAATAAAACACTAGAACAATTATTTAAATGCGGAGTTACAATAGAATTGTAGACAAGGCGCGTTGTCTTGAGATCCAAGTTATTTCTGATCCTTTTTAGGAAGCCAACTTTTTTAGCAATTTTCTTTGTTATGTATTCTAAGTGTTCGTCGTATTTCAATTTATCAATATTACACCCAGATATTTAATACTGCTAACCCTTTCTATGCTTTCGTTATCAATTTTTAGTATTGCCTGCTCGTTTCCACCTAGGCTATCCACAATTAAAAACTTTGTTTTCGTTTTTTTTATTTTTTATTAAAAAAATTCCTTTATTATTTATTTACAGATTTTTTACATTTCTAAATTATAAAGTCCCGTTAAACTTATTGATATCAGTTTGTTACATTCAATTTAAGTTTGTTTTGGTGAAACCAAAGCGCTACATAATTTAAATCAATTTGTATTTTTTCAATGGCGTCTTGTAAATTTTTACTGGCTATGTATAACAACGTATCATTCATGTTTAATTGAACAATGTTTTAAAACTTTGATAATATCATTCATGTATATAATGAACAACAATGGACCTAAGACAGAATCCTGCGGAACGCCTTTATTAGTACTATGTGGTTCAGATGTTTTACCACCATATTATGTCATTTGTGTTCTTTCTGATAGGTAATCTACAAACCACTTATTTTCTTTACCATTAATTCCAATGTTACTTAATTTTTTGATTAATCTATCTTTGTCGATTGTTTCAAATGCCCGCTTTAAGTCTAGAAATACTGCAATAATTTTACTTTTTTTATCTCTAAAATTTTTCCACTCATCAATTACATAATTAATAGCGGTTTCACACGAACATTTATTTCTAAAACCAGATTGTTGTGGAACTAATATCTGCTTGGCCTCAATATATTCCGTTAATTGCTCCTTTACCATGTGTTCCAGTATTTGTTCATATTTGTGTAAACAATTGATCGGCCTATAGTCGTCAATTTTTTTGGGTTATCAATTTTCGGGATAGGAGTTATTATAGATGTCTTCCAAGTTTTGGGGAATACTTCACTATTTAAAGATTCATTGATAATTTGGACCATCGATTCGTCAATAATATTTATAGAGTCTTTGATTATATTTATTGTGATATCATCTGGGGATTCCTTCGACTTCATATTACTCAACACCCTCTTCAAGTACGGTAAATCTACATTTTTAAATTTAAATTCTTCATGGGTGCGTATAGGCTCCTCTAGCTGGTTCTCAGGATGTTGTGGAATACTTTCGATTGTAAGATCTATGCTCGAAATAAAATGCTTGTTAAATTTAGTCGCTATCTTTTCTACTTCTTCTTCAGTTCCATCTGGGAAATCAATTGACCTTACAATTTCTTTTTGTTTACCCTTATGATTTCTTTTAGTGTTATCCAAAGTTTTCTTGGTTCATTCTGTTGTGTTTCTAATTTTTGCTTATAATAATCGCATTTATGTTGTTTAATTTGTTTGGAGTACCTAAATATTATGAACTTTTTTATGCATTCCATTTATCGTCTGATGGTTCCAATTTTGCCGCTTTATATGCATTATCTCTTTGTTGCTGAAGGTTGTGTAATGGTTTTGACTACCATTTATTCGTATTTTTAAACATAACCATTTTCATTGGCATAATTTTATTGACTGCTGTAATCAAAATATTGACGAAGTTCTCTGCTTTGTCGTTTAGGTCATTTGATTCGGTAACTTGAGAAATACTATTTTGTAAAGTTTCATAAAAGTTTGTTTGATCATATTTCCTTTTATCTCTATATGTAATTTCCCTCGATTCATTTTTAATTATACTCGTTTCAAATATTGTTAATATATTTTCGTGGTCTGATATTTTTGGAGTATCCACAACATTAACATTCAAGTAAAAAATATTTGTTATAACCAAATCAATAATGGTTGCTGATGTATTTGATATTCTAGTTGGTTTGGTCACTAGTTGTTTCAGTCCGAGATTATTTACTAAATTTTGAAGTCTATTACTGCAGGTATTTTTGGCTTTCATGTCAATGTTAAAATCACCGGTTACATAAAACATATCTTGATTTTTCATGTTTTTATTACACCAACTTTCGAAGAAATCCAAAAATTTTTAATGGCTTTGGTTTGGTGAGTGATATAATACAGCGTATGTTCCATTCATCAAGTTTTTTCTTATTTATATTGCCAGTATCCATGTATTTTTTTCATCAAACACTTTATTTGATATTATTTTAAAGGATATACTATTTTTTATAATCATAACAACTCCTCCCGTATGCCGACTAAATGAACCGCATCTTACAGTTGAATATCCTATAAATTATACTTCAGAATCTTAAATATCACTAGTTATACACGTTTCACTTAACATTAAAATTTCTGTTTTGAGTTCTTGTAATAATACTTCAATTTCATTTACATGGGCCAAAAGACTTGAAATGTTTAAGTAGTATATGGTTGCTTTTCTTTTTATCCTAAAAAATCAATTTTTCTCTTCTCCGATTCTATATTTCTTTTGTAAATAGGACACTCCTTGCTCCGTGCATGGTGGTTATCATTTAAGTGTAATGAAAGTTTATCATTTGCGAGTTTGCAATTCACACACTTGATTTTGTCACTATCTTCCTTACAATCTGACGTATCGTGTGCATTAGAACATCTTCCGCATGCTTTTTTATTTTTACAATCACCTGCTTTATGTCTATATCCATTGCAATTGAAACATCTCAAAACTGAGAGATGATCGTAGACAGCACATCTATTCCATTAAATATTTATTTTCGTTTCCTCTAACATTTTAGAGTGTGTTTTTCCGTGTACTTCTATGAATAAGGTAAAGTTATTATATCCACTACTTTTTTATTTTTTTTTATTAATTTTACTGATATTTTTGAATTTTCCTTATCATTTTGCATCCTTATTTTATTTTAAATTTCTTCGGCGTAATTCCTATCACTTTTACTGTTGGATTCTTGGGTTTAGGAATATCAACATCATACCTATCCCCAAGCTTAGTGATAACTTCTTTTTGGATCTTTTTTGTTGCCTCTGTGTTCTTTAATTCCACTATAACTGATCCTTTTTTGAAATTTTTGATTCCGGCCACGCCCACATCAACTGGATCTATATTGTTCTTTATGTCTTCTTGTGTCTTTGTGTTTTTTTGTTCATGATTTTTAGGTTTAATTATAACAATCGGTTCGTGTTTCTTTATCTTTTCTTTCAAATGTTGTCTAACTTCGAATTCCATAGATTTGCTTGCTTCATCAATTTTTTGTATCATGTTTATGAGATATTGACAGCTAAGGTCAACACTTTTTTTTCATATTAGATAGATCAAATTCTAAATTTTTTCTTACGTTTAGAGTCTCATCATCAATTTTTTGAACAGTTGTTGCTTTAAATCCTCCATCTTTTTGTCGACATATTTTATTAATTTGTCATAGAGCTCCTTGCACCACGGTGAGAGGAATGAATTCATACGTCCATCACTCCAAGACACACCGACACCCGATTCGAACACACTCCTCTTATATTTTCATTCCCTGAACATCCTCTCCTTCCTTTCCCTAAAAGACCCCCCCACCTAGCATCCCCAAAGATGTCATAGGCGCTGAGAAGAATTATTTTCCTCATAGTCTCCTGTATGGAACTAATGTAATAAAAACCTTTTATAATTTGTTAATTTTATTGAAGTTACGAAAATAAAGCACGCCGAACTAACTGACCGATTTCACTATTATTTACACTAGGGCCTTACTAATAAAGGTGTTTTAAATTTTACACAATAGATAAACAACCAATAATGTAAGGGTAATGGTTGTTTATCGGTTGTGTTAAGTTGAAAGCACGTTTATTAGTAAGAAGTAACTCATAAACACAGCAACACCGGAAAAGGAGCATTTACATTATGCTTTTAAGAATCGGCATTTTTTCTCCGTCGAGAGTCGGGGATCGAAAATTTAGAACTTAGATTCATATTAATATTTGTTTACTAAGCAGCGACTCGAGCTAAAACGCTAACAATATAACTGGAATATCAATTAATTTCAGTAAAACTGGAAGTTTTGACAGGCTCCACTGAATATGTTGTAAAATAATATGCTTATAATATGCTAACAATACGGACAACCCTTAGAACGACCGCAGGAAAACAACGCCGCCGCGCCGCCCTGCCCAAATATCATATTATATTGGCATGTGATATTTGGTTATCAGGGGAAGATAATAGATTATAGATACTATAACAAATAAATTAGATGTTCGGTAATAGTTTTGTTATTATATCAGGTAACTTTATTGAACGAAATTATACTCTACTAGAAATATAATATTACGTTACGTATATTCTGGTTAAGCTATCCAAATTAACTTGAAATGGTTATGAATATTTAAATTACTTAGTGCGGTTTTCGTCTGGTGGATTCTACGAGTAAATGATTATGAGGCCCTGAGTGATTTTGTATTCCTTTGTCATCTGTGGGGATGCAGTGTGGAGGATATTTTTAAGGAAAGGAAGGAGAGGAATTTCTTTGAAGGAAAAAGGTGGGTAGGAATTTGGTGGTCAGTGTGTCCAGAAGTGACGAACGTATGAAACGATCCCTTCCATTGCGGTGCAAGGCGATGGCTCGATGAAATGGCTGGAGAGGTCGAAAGGTCTCCCTCAACCATTATTCAATTCAGTTATTCAATTTAAAAACATTTCAAAATTAAAATTTCAAAGCATTTTTAAAAGAGAGAAAATATGATTACCTAGATAAGCAGATTTAAGCAATTTAAAAACCAATGAAGCACAATCAGATTAACAGCAACAAAGCTTGCCATTTAAATTGTGCTTCATTGACGTGAAACATATCGATATTCGAAGTGATTCTATTTAACAAGACCGGCTGATCTGACCATTGGCAAGTTAGTTCTGCAAGCCGGGAAATAAAACATTATATGCTGTCGGTGACGGGGTTAATTATCGGGAACAAAGAAACTAATTAATTATCTCTTATTATTGTAGAAAGCAATCACTTTGTGGTTTGACATATTTAATAAAATAAAATACTTTTTTGTTTAAAATCATGAGATTTATTAATTTATGAACCGACCGGTTTCGCTTTATTAAAGCATCATCAGGGTACAAATTAATACTAAACAAGAATATCATAATTCTAAAGATAAGGACGACTAATTAAGTCATTCGGGAATTTATAAATTAAATTGTAATAATTGTTCGGCTTTCTATATCGGTAAGACAACACGTAATGTCAATGTTAGGATAAAGGAACATCGCCATTGCCTCAATAATAACGGTTTTTCAGAATTCGCCAATCATTTGATCGATAAAGATCATACGTTCTGTCATAGCACCGGTGCTAACATCTAACATACATAAAAATGGACATGGTAACATACTAAACAATCTAGAGGCGCTAGAAATCAAAAAAAGCTGTAAAAACCAAAACTCATATACTTAATAATCAATTAGACATATCAAGTATATTAGGTCTGTTTCCATTAAACCCTTAAAAATAAAAATTCCCAGTGCTTCTTACCACCATGCCAGTTGATGCTTTGTTTCTCCAAATTTATTATTATAACCTACACTATTATCTTTCGGTTTTTCCCATTACTTGAGTACTTATGTTAATGTATTTTATGGCCGTCTATGTGTTAGTAATATTTGTATCATGTTGTCTCCCTCTATATTCTGTTATATATAAGCACACATTATGTACTTCTTGTTTAGTATTACTTTGTACCCTGATAATGCTTTAATAAAGCGAAACCGGTCGGTTCATAAATTAATAAATCTCGTGGTTTTAAACAAAAAAGGATTTTATTTTATTAAATTATCTCTTAATTCGGCCTACCGCGCAATTAGTTGGCAAAAGCATTCGCTGCCAAGACCTAGACAATCCTCACCCCATGAACCCTAGCACCCCTGCTAAGTAAGAGGTGACCTACGGCAGGAGTTTTGATTATCTAAAGTTCCCGGAGTGGCGGTTCCCATACCCACCTACCAAATTGAATAAGTGCGACTTTTAAAATGAAGTTTTCGTTGAAAGTTAGTAGTTTCGTGTTTTTACACCTTACACGGGGTGCTGTTCTTCAGATCTGGTTAAAACAGAGCTAACTTTCCAACAGCCTACCTAATGTTATTTATAGTGTGGAAAAATTCTCCCTAGATTTGGGTAAACGTGCGAGAAAGTTCCCTAAATAAGGGTAATTTAATACGCAAGTGTGTGTGGGTATTCATTTTCTTTCCAGCATTAGGAGGAAACACCTTAAGTTAGGGAACTTTCCGTGGAATTGGTGTACTCTCAGACGATACCCGGCAGGGAGATCATTAAGTAAAAGTGTTAGGGAAAAGTTACATCTGAGGTTTTCGGGAAATAGTATCATGCTCTGTAATAAAACTCACGCAATGGAGGGATTTTAGCAAGAATTTCGGAATAAAATTTATTTGAATAGAATCTAAGTCTCTAACAGAAGAAATTAGACAAAAGAATATTTATTTTTATATTCTACACAGATCTATAGAAAAAATGCTTTCTCGGTTTGAAATCGTGCTGGCAAATAAATATGAAAGGACGTGTTGTGACATTCACAAATGAATACATGGCATGTGTAATGACAATAACGAATATCAAAAGACACTACTTCATAAATAACAAAATATTATATTCTTAAACCTATGACTCATACTAATATTATGTTCTTAAGCCTATGACTCATACTAATATTATGTTCTTAAGCCTATGACTCATACTAATATTATGTTCTTAAGCCTATGACTCATACTAATTGAACTTTAGACGGTAAGATGATACAGTAACTTTTTGGTGCATTTGCGGTGAAGGTATTTGTATTTGAGTAAGATTTTCATTGCAATCAATTTGAGGGGCTTTCTATCGGTACCGCCGCTCCGGGAACCATTTATTGGATAACCAAAACCCTTTGCCATTGGTCACCCCAAGTCGTTCGCTACGTTTGGTGACTTAGCAGGGGTACCCGAGTTCATGGGGTGAGGTTCGTCAGGGTCTTGGCGGTGGATGCGTCTGCCCACCAGCTGTGTGGAATACCGGATTGCGAGATAATGGTTGAGGGAGCCGTACTCTCCTCTCTCGTAGCCTTCTCAAGCCGTACTCTCTCGGATCATCGTCTTGCACCGCAGTGGAAGGGATGGATTCATATGTTCGTCACCCCTGGACACTCTGACCTCCAGATTCCTACCATTTTCCTTCCCACAACTTCCACTCCTTCCTTACCTTAAAAGACACCTCCACACAGCGGAAATTTTTTTTTCAGGATCTCCATAAAACAGTTATACACCAAATTATTACGGAGAAGATTACAAAATTTAAGAGAAAAAAAAGTCCAAGGGGGCAGTTTCACTATGTTGAGACGTATGTCAAAAGAGAGTTACTGAACTCTCAATAGGTAACATTGAAGATGTCGATGCTCAAGGCAGAATCGGCGGCCGGCGTAGTCCACCGGTAAGGCTCTTGACTGGCACACCGAAGGTTGCGGGATCGAATCCCGGCGTGGAAAATAAATTTAATTTGATTAATTTGTGTTATTTCTGCTATAAATAATATACAGTATATTTGCGGCACGTTCCAGAGTGGAAGATACTCTTAGTAACGCCCTGGTGTAAGACCACCATTCAGAATTGAAACGTTACTTGAAATGGCATTAGCCGTGTTTAGTGACCAGATCTGAATAGCCAGGTACTTCCCCACCTTCCTCTTCCCTATCTCCTTCCCCTCCCCACTACCTTCAGCCTCACAACATACCCCAATTGGGGATGCCATAGCCTCACTGGCTTCAGACGGGAGCAGTTGGGACTCTTGTGCGGTATTCATATAAAAAAGAGATATATTATTTTCTTAAGGGCCTCCTGTGCGGAGCTAATTAAAAAAAAAACCGTCTCCACATACAAGAAAAAAAAATTGAACGGATATATCTAAACCATTCGGAATCATGAGATTGTTTTCAAGCTACCTACAACACTACCAGACATATGTAGTAACGACGTATTAGGTGTTCCTGACTTATTAATAAAACTTTCAAATATATTCAAAAGGTCACCGCACCATACTAAAATATGTAATATACTGGAACAAATCCCTGAAAACAATCTAAAGTAGGTATATCTAATTTCGGAAGCATGGAACTAATCTGAAGTGCATGCACCAAGCGGACTTACTAGAGGCAACGACTAAATTTAGTCAAGAATAAATAAATTATTCAAATCTTGCAATATTTGTTTAATTTTATTATATAGTGCAAAACTATATATATTATATAGTGCAAAACTATATATATAGTGCAAATCTATATATATATATATATATATATATATATATATATATATATATATATATATATATATATAGAGGAATGAACTATCAATATATATATATATATATATATATATATATATATATATATATTGATAGATTAATCGTCACCACGACCTGTTCAAGAAATTTATAAAACAGCGCGCAGCGGTAATGTATTTAAATAAGTTTAAAACATTTTTCGTATTCCTATCTTCCAAAAGATGATTAATTTATTGTGCACTTATTTAAATAAAAAAAATAGTAATAATTAGTGCCTCTAAAATTATTACAATTAAATCATATAAGTAAAGGCAACAAAGCAGCTTACAGATTTATCAGTATTGTTCTTTATAAGTAATATCCTATTTATCCATTACTATGTAAGATTTTTTAAATTTCAAATCAGTTTAATTTTATACCCTGAAGATGCTTGTTTTAAGCAAAACCGGTCGGTATTAAAAAACAAAAAAAATCAAACAAAGTTTCAAAGGTTTCAAACTAAGTTATTGTTTTATTTCTGTTAACCCTCCACACAGCATCTTCAGCATCTTCAAAGATGACATAGGCCCTGAGGGAAGTTATTTTCCTCAGGGCCTCCTATGTGGAGTTAATGTAAAAAAAAAATACGATTGCGCTTTCTTCAAGTTTGAAGCCAACCAAATTAATATACAAAGCGCGCCTTGTTCAACGCAGCATAAAAATTTATCGAAAAAAAGGTTGGTAATATCAACCTAGCACATAAACAATGAAAAATTCAATCAAATAGAAAGACAGATAAAAAAAATACCCAAAGATAATATTAGGTCAAGGAGAAAATCGTATTTTTATCCTTACCTACGACTTCTAAGTTAACCGGTGAACTTCTCCGTCTCTCGTTGGTCAGGGTATTTTCTGTAGAGCACGCGTAGCGCGAGAGTGCATCGGTTGGCTGCACATCCCGCATGTGCAATGTGTTCCCAGTCACAACGTATTTAGCACCTGAAAAAGAAAAAATCACGGTTATTATCAGATTATTAATTTTAATTTTAGATCCCTGTACCTGAATGCAGGGGGGCAAACGCATTCGCCACCAAGTCCTAGATGAACATCTCCCCAGGAACCTGGGCACCCCGAGGAGCAAAGTAGTAACGAACAACCAAATGTAGCAAACTACTTAGAATGGATTCAATAGAGCTTTAAATTGGTTAAAATATTTTATTTAGGAGCGTCGATGACATGTTGAGTATTTTTTTCCGTGCGTCCACTACTCTATTTGCGAGGAAGTGTTTCCTAGAATTATGGATGCCAAAATTTGTTTTGTTTTGTTATTATTTTGTTTTGTTTTTAGTGTCCACGGAGATTTATTTTTAAATTATATTTATTATTTATATTTCTGTTAGTGGTAAAGATTTCTCGGATGCTAAGGCTAAAGTCTCAAAATCAAGTCACCCCTTTCCCTTCTTTCTTTTAACGTTGAAAAAAAATTTTTTAAGAAGGAAAAAGCTTCCAGATTACGAATAACCAGATAACATTTTAAAACTCCTACCACTAAGCGGAAAATGTTGCTTGTATCGTGATCGTGATGAAGGACTTAACCAGCCGAGGAATTAAACATACGATTACGTGGCGATGCCAACTCAGCCACCAACCGATCAAATCTTCTTTCCTTGAATCTATGTTTGTATAGCCGATCTTTCAAAGCTCTTGTTTTTTGTAAATTGTCTCTGTGCTCTCTCTCTTAGAACTATGTCACTAGGAATTCGCCTGTCCCACTAGTTTGCTTAATAATCTGTTAAGAATAAAATTGATAATTGTTGATATTTTTGGTACAAATCTATGTTATGAGATTATGTCAAGTATGATAAAGAATGAAAACACTTGACTTTTAAAACAACAGGAAGGTCACTGTATTTATGAGGTTTCGAAAAACCACACCATCCCCCTTTCCCACACTTAAAAGCAGAACTTTGATATTTCTTGATGAAATTTAACAATAAGAAGACAATAATAATTATTATAAGCAATAATTATCAGCCTGAAACACTCATCCACATTGAAAAAATCTTCCGAGAAAAAATACATGACGCCAACGGGACTTGAACCCGTGCCCTTCTGATTGCCGGTCAGCTGCTCTCCCAATTGAGCTATGGCGCCAAATGATTCAATATATACTAGTGTTTCATTCAACAATTACTGCTTATTATATATTTATATATATATATATTGTCAAATATTAATTATTATTTTTAATTGTTAAACTAACGTTTTTAAGACAAGATTTTTATGCATAGCACAAAGGGTAACAATTATCATAAGCAATAATTGTTACCCTTTGTGCTATGCATAAAAATCTTGTCTTTAAAACGTTAGTTTAACACTTAAGAGGGCATTACCAGAGAAAGCCTGAAATACGTCATTTTCAAAAAAGTTTTTAGACGTATTGACTCTTTTCCACAAAAAATTATAAATGGATTTCGAAAGATTGTTTTTTTATCTAGCATTCGTATGTAATAAATTTTTAGATTTTTTTTTAAATTTTTAGTATAATAAGGTTATTCCATAGGTCGTTGGCAGATTTGTTAAATTTTCAAAAAAGTTTTTGTATTATACCACACCCATTTCAAATAATGTAATCATGAAGTAAAATCAATCAATACATTATCTAGCAAAGTTATGTATTAGAATTTTAATTTTAGTTTCAATAAAATCATTAAAAAATATGTACGTACATGTGTTTCTTGACGAAAATTGGTCCATTTGTGTATTTATTTGCGCACTTACAAACTAATATATTTCAGATTTTTTTAACATTCTTATTAAATTTATACATTATTGAAAAATGATAAATACTTATAATCAAAAAATAACTACAAAAAGTACACTATTTTAATAGTTTTATCATCACGCCTTTCAGCATTTTTGGATGAAGGTATAAATTAAAGCTAATTTGGATTGAAATAAATTCGATATTGAGTTATAATTTAAAAAAGCTGGTACGGAGAATAATTCATCTTTCTCATTGTAACCGTCCTGCACGATCGGAAGAACAACTTTCGACGAAATGTGGATTTTCGTCCGCTGGCTGGTTAAACGCTCTTAAAAATAATAAACAATAATTATTATTGTGTATATCTGATTTCTAAAAGCTCTTCGTAAAGCCCGGGCAAGGACCGAGGACTAAAAGTAAATTTCTGAAAAGTAATTAATTCCAACGGTTCGGTTTCGATGGATACTCCTACTTTCAGTCTAACCATTAAAAAACACCCCAAATCACAATATCATTATTGTTTGTTTTTGTGCTGGAAAAACTATATATTTATTCTGAAACGATTTTAACAGCTTTGGAAGAAATTTTTTTGCTAGTCTTGACATCTATGTCACCTTACAGATGTCGTCAAATAAATTTTATAGTTTTATACAACTGTACTACAAACAAAGATCCTTTGCAAACCTTTTCTGGGGGAAAACATTTTTCTGTGATTTAAAAAAATCCATATACTTGTTTCAGTATTTGAAGAATTGTAGCTGCCCAAAGCCAGTGGAATTATGATACCAAAATGTAATGAATGTTATGAGCATATAGACATTGTGATGAGGAAAATCCGAAAGGAAAGTGTATGGTTAGGGAGCACCTGGATATTCAGATGTGGTCAGCAAACAGTGCGATTTTTTTGTATCGACTTTTGATTTTTATCTATAAATAAAGTGTAGTATAGATTTACGTAAACCGATTAAATTAAAAGTGAAATAAATTACAAAACATTACATAAATTAACGTAAAATTTAACAATCACGATTTAGAGTTTTTACCCAAAATTACTCTGGAAACCTTCAAAGTCAATGGTGAAAATGTCAAGAGACCTACGAGATACCATTTAGCAGCCCCATACCTCTTTTGATGGTACACTGGGCCAGAACGTCCTTTCTGCCTTGTGGAATACATAGTAGGACGTGGTGTCGACCTTGGCGGTAGTTGTTTGATAAGAAAATTTTATAGCATTCCAGGAGGCCCATACCCCCTTCTCAATAAAATAGATTATTTTTTTTGCTATAAATGAATTCTCATTGGTAGCCTCTCACTATGGCTATCGTGAGAGAATGTAGCACTCTAAAGTGAAATGGATGTAATTTATTAGCCGAGTGGTTCAAAGCGTCAGTTTGGACCCAGGCATCGCGGGTTCAATCCTCCACATTTGCAGATGCAACATTTTCCGTTTTCAATTATGGCAGTAATCTGAGCAATCCTGAGCACGTTTATATTTTTAAAATAAAAATAAAAAACTAATTTTAGAGTCGTGTATATTATTCTAAATTAACTTGCAAATACAGATTCCCTGTACTATATAATGTGGTTGTATTCAAATTCTATATCCACGCAAAATAACCGATGAAATTTAAATTAAATTTAACAGTTTTCGAACCCACTTTAGAGGGATAGAAAGGATCGGAACTGTGCTCCTATTTGTTTTGCCGAAAAGTTGTCAACCCAGTCTTTTCGCAATTACATATTAAACTCCGGAACCTTTTCAGACGTGATTAAAAATGTGACAATTACGTGAAAGCACTTAGAATTAATAATAATGTCACGTTGTTTGCCATGTGTTCAGCAAAGCCGCTTAGAAGTATGCTGGGTAAATAGCGCGTCCATTTGTCCCGAGCACTCCAACCGTTGGTATACATATTATAATATATCAGAATTAAAGCTTTAAGCTCATATAGTGACTTACTTCACTCGACAATATGTTTGCGTATTTGTACCAAATACTTTTTAATTTATGTACCGTGGCTTTACTTTATGTGAGCGGAAATTTTGTTCAATATTACTCTTCCGTGTTATTTATCCTTTCCCATGAAAGTTTTTTTGGGTATGAACATGTTGTTTTTGTTTTGATGTTGAATAGTTAAGTCGAGCATATTGTAATTCAAACCCATAAATTTAAAGAGAATGTATCCATTTGTAGTTATTTTATAAAAACAGATTTCCAATAATTTGTCGAAGTTTTGAGTATTTTAGACGGTGTTAATTAAGGTATAAAATTTACACACAAACAGATAAAAATGTATACTGTGGGTTTGCATCCTACTACTACATCACTAGCTGACCCGGAAAACGTTGTTCTGCCATTTAAATTATTTCTAGTGAATATTTTGCTCACGCACACAAATAGATAAATTAAAATAAATCGTAAAAAAAATTTTCACGCACTGCGTTGTGATACATAACAAATGCCGAATGAAATGTCAAAATAACGCGACGCTTCTTGTGAATGACTTACGCATGTGCGGATGAAATTTCGATGAGGCACCATCTGTCATTCAACAACATAAATAATTTCGTTCTATTTGAAATTCGAACGACGCGCGACGATTAAATTTGTTCACACACAAATACAAAAACCGTGATTAAAAATGGGAGGTTGGGGGTGGGAGGGTGAAAATTTGTGGTTATAGGTATTTTTTGATGCCAAATAATAAAAAAAAAACAAAATTGTCAAAAAATAGAAAAAAAATTCTGGATAGGGACACCCTAATCACCTAGCGGTGCGGAATATACTTTACAACCTATTCTCAAACGTAACAAATATAAATAAAAAATCAGAAACATCGGTCCAGCCGTTTCGAAAAAGTGCGTCCACAAACACCGTGACACGAGATTTATATATATATATAGATAGTAGTTATACCGTATGTTACAGAACGATAGATTCTCTCAGTATAGCATTGCTGAAAAACTACATTTTTTGTTGATAAGACTGGATGTAGTCGTTCTTAATGATCAGATTTGATTAGCCATGTAATTCTCGATCTTGAACTTCCCTAACCACCTTCTCTCCATTTTAGTTATTTGTTTTTGGGGTGTTATGCCGTGTTGCGCTACCTCCTCCTTTAGCCATCGCTTTAGACAACATCAGGGCAGATGGTGGACACTGTAACGCTGTCCGAAACGTTGTCTAAAGGAGGAGGTAGCGCAACACGGCATAACACCTCAAAAACAAAAACAAAAATACTTTTGGCCGTGAAAATCTAAAATCCTATCTAACCTTCTCTCCATTTTATCTATATAGTCTCAAGCATACCTCGAATTGGAGATGCTAGAGTCCCACTGGCTGAGGTCATTTGCATTTGCGACTCCCATGAAAAAATAATAATGTTAATTCATTAAAAATTAAAGTCAAACACTCTTATAAATACTAACCAGCAATTATTAGATTCATGGTCAAATGAAATTATTCACGCAAAACACTTCAATTATCTCAACCAAACGTTTGTTGAAAAACTTTCGTCAAACAAATGGTTGAGTATTGGAGAGTTGAGCGCAGAAATAAAAGGATTTATGCTTGCCATTTAAGATAGTCATTAATACTAAAAATTATAGGAAGCATATAATCAAAGATATAAATCAAATTGATGATTTATGTAGAAAATGTTTGGCTTTTCCGGAAACTATAGAACATATTATATCGGGATGTTCTATATTAGCGCCGTCCGAGTATACATTTATTCACAATCAGGTTTTAAAAATAATCCACCAAAGTTTGGTAATTAAACGTAACTTGATTGACTGCAGTAATATAGTACCATATACGACTGGTCAGTGGTTGAGTGGGCATCGCACTTGGGTCCCACCCGGGCGTCGCGTGATCGAATCCTCTGCTGGCTAAGTCCTCCATCACAACACAAGCAATATTTTCGGCTTTCTGTGGTGGTAGTAGGAGATTTTCAAACATTGTTGGGTTATTTGTAACCCGGGAATGTTTGTCTTTCTTTAAAAAAAAAAAAAAAATGAACCAATTTCATTTTTAGAAAATGAATTTTATAAAATATATTATGATAAAACTATACTAACAGACAGAACAATTAGTCATAATAGACCTGATATAGTTTTACATGACAAAATTTAAAAAAAATTACTTATATCATTGATGTAGCTATTTCAAATTCCTGTAATATTCAAAAATCTGTTTCTGAAAAAATAAGAAAATATACAGATTTAGGATATGAGATTAAAAGAATTTGGCATTCTCATACTATAAAAATATTACCATTTGTCATTTCGGCTACTGGCATTATACCTAGGTCTCTTACTCAAAATTTAGGCATATTAGATTTGTCAAAGAATTTGTATATAAAAATGCGAAAATCAGTAATTTTAAATACACGTAGGATGACAAAAGATTTTTTAAATATTTATATTGAGGGATCAGTAGGATTTATAGGTCAAATGAGGGGTATAGAATCAAAGACAGCATTCTCCAAAAAGCGTTATTTTGAGAAAACCAAAAAAAACGTTTCATTTAAACAATTCTCACACATTCATAAGTTAATAATTTTATTCAAAAAGGGAAACTGCTTATCTATTATAATTTCCAAAGTAGAATTTGTTTATTGTATTGATTGATTAGTTAAAACGGATTTAATTTTGGAGATTGCTGCATTTGATACTCACCTAAGGAGAATGCTGCTTTTGTTTCTCACACGTGTGAAGAAATCTGACTTTGGTACTGAGAAATAAATATGACGTCACCAATAATGGACCGACCAAATCACAGGGAAGTTCGTGATTATTATTATATTACTTTGATTTTAATTTTAGTATAATTAAAATAAAAATAGGTTTTGTAATGTACTCATACAGTACAGAATTTGGGAGGCGGGTATGGATACCGCCATCCCGGGAACCATTTATTGGTTAAGCAATACCTCTGCCATATTTCGCGGCCAAAAGTATTTTCGTTATTTGTTATTGGGGTGTTATCCATGTAGCGCTTCTTCTTTAGCCAAAGTTTCGGACACTGCAACGCTGTCCCAAACGTTTGCTTTGGCACTTTGGCTAAATAAGGAGGTAGCGCAACGCGACATAACACCCCAAAAATAAATAACGAAAACCTCTGTTCAAGTGGTTCTCTACATTTAGTGATTTAGCTGGGACGCCCGGGTTCATGGGGTGAGGTTTGTCTGGGTGTTGGCGGTGGATATTATTTTCCTCAGGGCCTCCTCTGTGGAGCTAATGTTAAAAAATACAAGTGTGCAGTACACACGCGGTACAAATGAAACCTGCAGAAAACTAAAGTAGACAAGAGTGGGGATAAGCACTGCACGAAGAGGATTTCAATTATTATCTTATTCTTTCGCAACCTTAATCCTATAGATGTATGCGTTTGTCTATTTATAGTGTCGCTTTTTGTTTCATCGAGTTTCAAATCACAACGGTGCTAAAGAAGCTTTCACTTCAAAAAATAATAATATTAAAAGAGAAAATTTAAAAAAAAGAAGAAAAATAATGAAGGTTAATTATTTTGATCAAAATTGGCTTGAAACTCGCAAAACTTTCAACACTAAACATGTAATTCGGAATGTTTATATCCAAGGCTATGAATCCTAGATTTAATTATAAAAGTAAAAAATGTTTATGCATATTAATTTAATTTATGAATTTTTTTAACACCAAAAAAATCTTTTGCCACTCTACGCCTGTGAAATAAACGGTTTTTTATGACAGCTCATCTTGGAATTTTGACTACTTTTGCTTTCCATTTTTCTGGATTCCTTGACTTCTTCCTTGCGTTTTTCTTGGGCACGGATAAAGGGTGAGAGTCCATAATCACACTGGCATCTTGTTTTTATTTCTAAATTCACTCCGAACTATTAAAAACAGTAAAATTAGAGCGACAGATTCAACACACGACTATACAATTTTGTATGGGCGGCAATGTTGTCACGTGATCAAATGGAGGCTTATCATTGGTCAAATTGGAGAATGCTGGTTTTGTTTCTTAAGTGCCTTGGAGATTGCTGCCTTTTACTAACGCAGTTTTTAAAATGGATTTTTAAAGCATAAAGAGTTGGTTTTAATGCCAAATAACTGCTTTTCTAGGTAAAAGAGTGAATCATTAACAAAGTTGCATCATTAGTCCATTTTTGAAAAAAAGTGGAGAATGCTGCATTTGATTCTACACACCTCAAATTAAGAATCCCACAGAGCAGAACCCTCTGATATGAAAATATCTGGAGTCGGTGAATTTTTTTCCCATTTCGTCTCTGGTAGGTTGACATGTTGTTATTGTATTGTTTTGTATTTATAATACAATTTATAGTGCAATTGCAAAACATGGTTTGACTAGATGATCATTTGGGGAAGTGTGTGAAAGGGTTTAGTTTTTCCTGTGGGGAAAATTTAACCCGGACATTTTAATCTGGTGCGTAAAGAAAAGTAGAAATGAAAACATTGAATATGTTTGTGCCTTTTCACACGATTAAAAACCCGTGATACAATTCATCTGTTTAGAGATTCACGAAAACCAAACAAATAAAACATTTTTTATGCGCACACTTTCCCACCCAGCTTTAACCCTTACTCGATTTTAAATTGAACAAAAAATAGACATAAAGTTCAGCCTGGTTATCAAAACAGAGTCTGATATTGATCGTAACTTTGATAATTTGCTTCGTTATTTCTGAGAAATGTTATTAATTTCCTGAAATGTCATTTAGTACCAACCTATTTCAAATCACAAACTATGGACACCCCGATTTAGAATTCACTATAAAGACTCTTCAGTACCAAAACAGACTAATTGCTAGGTTGTTTTATTAAAAAAAAATTCAAGTGCAGTTTACACGCGGTAAAAGCGAAACTTTTGCAAAACAATCTCAACCAATATTTGAAAATTGAGGTCATAATCAAAGCGACCAATGAGCACAGACCTCGCGTAATTTCCGTTTCACATCTCAACCAATAGAAGCCTTTAAAAGTGACATCATTATCAAAGCGGCCTATGAGGGCAATTGACTCGTCGCAGGTGCACTAATCGTCATTTCCGTTTCATCCGAAATTCAAATCACAGCCGTGTTATAGAAGTTTCACTTAAAAAAAAACAACGATAACTGCCGTTAGCGGTTAAAGTTAGGTGAAATAAATATATAAAAATAATAATTAAAAAAATAGTCATTATAAAAACTATGAATGGTGAGCCTTTTTATTTTGCTATAATCTGTGGAGCTTTTCTATTTTGTTATAACCGTCTTATGCTTATAACCAAGTATACGACGGCTGGCGTGGTCGAGGGGTAAGGCTCTTGACTCGTAATCCGAAGATCGCGGGATCGAATCCCGGCGTGGGCAAATAAATTTTATTTGATGAATTTATGTTATTTCACAATTAATATAATATACTTATAGTGTATTATTTGACCAAGTGAATCAGATACTTGAGTCGGACCATGTGAAGAGTTAGAATAATAGAAGAGCATGTATGAGACGATATATATTAATTTGAGGCAAGGATTGTGTGCCAAGATCGAGTTGTTTGGCTGCCCGCCCTCTCTACCTACCTCTGCGGGGAAACGCCGTGATGGTTAGTTAGTTAGTTGTAGCATATTTGCACGTGGTACGTTCCAGAGTGGAGGATACTCTCAGTATCGCCCTGGTGTAAGACCATCATTCAAAATTGAAACGTTTGACCACTATTCGAAAATGGCTTTAGCCATGTTTGGTGACCAGATCTGAAAAGCCAGGTACTTCCCCACCTTCCTTTTCCCATCTCCTTCCCCTCCCTACTACCTTCAGCTTCACAACATACCCCGATTGGGGACGCCATAGTCTCACTGGCTTGAGACGAGAGCAGAGCAGCTGGGTTCTTGCGAGGTATTCATATAAAAAAAAAATCAAACGTAAACTAATTAATTACGTTGGTTTTTAAACCTCCCTTGCCGGTGCTGTCAACTGATTTGAGATGTCTGTAATTATTTCACTACAAAAATAGATCGATAAATACACATATTTTTGGTGTTTGTCAGCAATGCATATGTAAAGGGTAACAAGATTAAAACAAATACATATTTACCGAACGCAGTAAAAAAACGTTTGGTCGTACGATATGGAAAAAATCATCTATATATTTTTTTATCTCGATACATTAGTTTAATTGAATAATGTTGGGCTCACTGGCTGGCTTAACCGTGCTGAGGCCCGGGTATGTAATACGTGCATCTGCGGCAGTAGATAACTTGCCGAGTGGTGCCGGTAATGAGCAAAAGGGGGTATGGGGGTTCGTTCTCGGTACCATGATGCGCGGTTGTCATAATGTCACGATGGAATGGCCCGGAACAAGACCGTCTCATAAATCGAAAAACTGTACGTTTTTTACGATACACCTATAGCGGCTTTAATAAGATAAATGATCGATAAATTCTTATCCATGGGAAAAAAATAATTTTTCAGTACTTAAGTATATTTAAAATAATGAGAGATATTTAATTGATCCAAAATGTGGAATATTTCGTGATACAAATTTAAAACATTCGAGCTAGTTAATATATTTATTGCATGTTATATATCATCACAAACGTTTTTTTTTAAGCTTTAATAATATGAATTTTAAATTTTTAGTTTTAAATAATTGTTTTTTATAAGCGCCCTTTAAGCACATGATACCTTAACCAGATTTTGACAAAGTTCAGGCAAACTTTCAACTGGTCTCAGGGTTTGCCCCTGTGGATATTAAAACACCATTTTATAAAAGTTTTTTTTTATATGTTCATAAAAAAGTCTCAAAAAACGGTTTTTCCGCTGTCCTTTTTTATCAGAAAATTACCGCAAGGATAAATTGTTTTTGAAATGACGTGTTAAATATCAAAATAATAACAATTCGTTAAATAAAAACATGAAATAAAAAGATTGGTTCAGTTTTTAATCAGCACACCAAATTTAATTTTTTTTTATGATAAGAAACATGAAAGTTACAGATTTATGAGACGATAATGAGCATTTGCAACCACTGTGCGGCGGTCTGCCGACTGTAATGGACGTATCATGCGTTTAATGTGTTGTCGAAGTTTTTTTCCTCGTTTCAGCACATTTTTGTATTATTTTATTTATTTGTTTATTTCACGAAAAAATGTTACATTTTTAGTATTATTTCACCCACCATGCTTGGGATGTCCCTGTGTTAATTTATACGCAAAATATAATAATATTTTACATATTTCACTTAGATAAGTAGAAACGAAAGAAATAAAAGTAACGGGAGAAACTGAAAAAAAAACAAATAAAGAAATAGATATAAATGAGAAGAAGAGAAAAAAAAAAATTTTCCCATTTTCGTTTAGTTCAGTTTCTAAACACTAACGATATAATATGCGCAAGTTGAACCTGAAAATGAAATGTAGCGGTTGGGTTGGGTTGGGGTGGGTTGACTATGCTTTTACCACGGGTTCCTAGTTTTGAATAACAATCAAAGCAATAAATATCTGTATCGGGGAAAGTTAAGGGTAGAAGATTCCTATGTTTCGCGCAGGATTCTGTTCTCTTTCCGTATAGCTAAGGTGAAATTCCACCAACCAGAATTGAAACGGCTTTACTGACTCACATAAGAAGGAGATACGAACATTCCCGGTAACGAATATTCTGTAAATTTTGGATTCTACCTACTTCCATCTTTTTAAGTCGTTAAAGTTGGTTTTGTTATGATGAGAAAATTGCAGAGAATTGAAGCCATGACACCAGGGAGCAAAATCCAATGCGTTTGAAATTAAAATAGTTTTAATTAGAGTTTAGTCTGGTTTCACTCAAATAGAGCATTTTATTTATTTTTAAGTAAATGAAGACATTATTAGCGAAACGCAACCAAAAATCAGGAAAATATACGGTCACATCTGGGACTCTAACTCAGGTCCTTCGCGTTGCCGGGGAGCAACTCTACCAACTGAGCGAATGTGTCCCTGTCCGATTAGGTCATATTTAACTGTATCATACTTCAACTAAGAACTGCCAATATTATCTTCATTTTCTTAACGCATATTCTTATTGTCTGCTTTTTTTATGTACGATTGCAAGATTCAAACCTTAACTAAATGCTATCTGGATGGTGTCTTAGATAAATTTTTATTCATTTTTATTTTTAATATGCAACCTCTATTGACTTTTCTGCAAGTTTAGGACATTTTTTTTCGCAATTTTTAACTAAATGAATAAAACTTCAAATTGTAATATTTAATTAATGAAGATATTATTAGCGAAACGCAATAAAAAATATGAAACAGGAAAATTAGGAAAAGATACAGTCACATCTTGGACTGGAACCCAGGATCTTCGTCTTGCCGTGGAGCAACTCTACCAACTGAGCTAATGAGTCCCTATCCGATTCGCTCATATTTAACTGCATCGTACTTCGACTAAGAACTGCCAAAATTATCTTAATTTACTTAGCGCATTTTTTATTTTTAAACCAAGTAATTTTATGATATATCGTAAGTACAGGATGGCTAATCTAAGTTAAAATAAATCACTGTTTAAAAGTTAGATTTATAAATCTTTAACCTTTTAGGATCGTGATATTATCGAATTGGAGAAATGTTAATCAAAAATAAGTTTCTTAAATATCAGTCTTGGGCACTGCTTTCGCAATTTGTAATAACATTATTAAACCTTTGCTTTGATTTAATACGATAAAATAAACTTTGAAAGGAATAAATTAAAATACTTTGAAACGCTGAAAACAATTTTATAAGAGAGCCCGGCGTTTTGGGGTGGGCGATTTAATGTGATTTATTAATTAAACTTATTATTGTTATTCACGCTTAAATAGCCCCGGGAACAAAGACAACCATCGTTTTCCCAAGGTTAACATCTCGAAAGTTCAACACGGAAGATGAATACAAGAATAATTATTACGTAACCCTGAAAGCCTTAAAAATAATAGGAATTTATTGTCCAAACAATTTCAAATTTTCTCACCGCTAGAATGTAGAATACAAGTACAGGCAACAAACGACTGTTTTGACTAGCAGTTTTTATGAAAATGTTTAGGAAGTGATCGAACTGACTTGGAAATGACGGTCGGACGGCCGAGCCTTTCGATGCGGTGTAGACAAGGGCAGATTCATTCCCAGGAGTGAATCGATTCAGTCTGATTCCCCCGGCCTTTTGAATTGATTCTTTTTATTCATTCCTAATTCAATTAATTAAAACAAAAATGTGTGTGCCTCTTTTTAGTGTCGTTATTTTTCGTTTCATTATGTCATCGTTATTTTTCGTTTCATCAGTTTCAAATCACAACGGTGCTAAAGCAGTTTTCACCACACAACGCACTCTTCTTAGGGTGAATTATGTCGTTAACTCGCGACGGGGTTCATGAAATATTTCAATGTGTACTTAGATATTATTTAGCCAAAAATACAAATTTTTGACAAGAAAAATGTATTTATATTAGGCTAGCAATTAAATCTTAAAATGAAAAAGTTTTTGTGGTTAACCCCTAAAGTTTTAGTAATTTAATTTTTATTTATTTATTAAACTTAAAATTGTTCCACTTCACGTGAGCCTCCCGAAATATACCAATTGGGGATGCCATAGTCTCATTAGCTCCAGACGGGAGCAGTTGGGACTTGTGCGGTATTCACATTAAAAAAACATACTATTTTATTATCGAAGGAAGCAAATACTTTGTGGTGTGACATTATATATTAAATTAAAAAACACACTTTGTAAAGCACCACTTTTTATTAGAATTGATATTTAACAGCCAACCAGGTTTCGCTCATGTCGAGCTTCATCAGGGCTTATTATAACAACTGTTGTTATAATAAGCCCTGATGAAGCTCGAGATGAGCGAAACCTGGTTGGCTGTTAAATATCAATTCTAATAAAAAGTGGTGCTTTACAAAGTGTGTTTTTTAATTTAACATACTATTTTCACGCTTTCATAATATATATCCGATCTGGTCACCTGGAATAAGCTTCACTCAAATATATATTTTTAAATGCACCTACCTCAATGGTGAAGTTAAAACCATGCGCCGAATAAAAACTAATTAAAAGTCTGGGCGACATGCGTCATATAATTTATTACAAAAATAAAGTAGCAAATTACTCGATTATCGATATTAGTCGATATTAGTCTACAGCGACTGATTTTTTGTTTACGGCTGGGTAGACAGATACCATAAAAAACAATAATATAAATAAACTTCGTTTTGTTTCTACACGCATTGTATAATTTACGCACGTGTGAGGGAGAAAAACTATAGGATTGACTTCCGCTTTTTAGTATTTTTATTAACAGAAGTTCAGGGTCCGAAGTGGGAAGTTTCGCCTTAAGATGACGGCTTGGCCGCGTGGGGACTAACGACGAACCTGAACTGAATTAGGAACTTTTGACTAATAAGTGTCTTTTGTCTTGGTGTGACTTGAATAACTTGCATTCCGCGGACCTAATAAGGATTCGAAATCTTCAACAGATTGGAATTGAGCTGTCCGGCCGGATCGCGTATTTACAATCCCTACCACGTTTCATCGCGGTAGGAATTGTAATGCATAAATCACCTTACAAACACTACCTCGTTTCAGTCCCCTTACGCGCTTTGTTGCTCTATCTGTTTCTGTGAGGGTGACGAGCGTAATTATAGAGGGCGTAGCAGAGAGGATGGACCGCGTTTTATTTTAACTAACAAATTTTTTTTTGGATTGAAAATTTATTTCTTAAGTTCTTTAAGGTGAAAAAGACACTTATTAGTCAGAAGTTCCTAATTCAGTTCAGGTTGATACGTGGGACCTGAGATTTGGGACGACGACGTCACAAATGAATAAGAAACAAATGTTTAAATGTTTTGATTCCTTGAATAAGTGAAATAGAGATTGGGGTTGAGGATTGAGCGCTACAGTCCGGACAGACTTGTAGGACCATGACGAATGGCGGGACTAGCGGGACGACTATGAAATAGACGCGACACTCGGAGCTCAGAATTACTTGGTTCTTGGGTGACTTGCTTATATGTTGGTGGTTTTGTCGCTTGGACTGGGGACGGGGACTTTCTGGCCTACGGGGTTTTTTGTAGATATAAGATTTACTGCGCGGGATACTGACGTGATAGGCAATTTTGCGGCGCGCACCGCCTGTAGTAGGTGTATCTATCCGCGCAACAATTATCCAGAATAATATTTCATTAAATTCCTACGAAACACTACAATATTTACAGAGTGCATTATTATTTTATTACCTCAATATAACATGAAATATTTAACTGCAAAATAAATTAATAGAAATAAAAAGGAATACGGTGCCGTTAAAAAATTAAGATTTAATTCCTTTTGACAATGAGAATCAGATCGAGTGTGTTACAAGATTGAATTTATTCATTTAATTCATTCATTCAATTTTGCTCACGTCTAATGCGGTGGCTTCTGAAGGTACATTTTTTTACATTAGCTCCACACAAGAGGCCCTGAGGAAAATAATTCCCCTCAGGGCCTATTTAATTTTTGGGGATGCTGTGTGAAGGATCTTTTTGGGAAAGAAAGGAGAAGGAGTTCTGGGAAAGAAAAAGGTGTGAGGGGAGGGTAGGAATCTGGGGGTCTGTATGTCCAGGAGTAACGGATTAATATATCCCTCCTACTGCAATGCAAGGCGATGTTCCGAGAGAATCCTGCTGGAGATGTCAAAAACACTCCATTCACCAGTCTCCCGGTCTGGCCTGCCAAGAAGTTTGTGGGCAAACGTATCCGCCGCCAAGATCCAGACAATCCTCACCCCATGAACCCGGCCCCCCTGCTAAGTCACCTAACGTAGCGAACAACATAGGGTGACAGAGGTGTTGGTTATCCAATAAATGGTTCCCGGGGCGGCGGTACACAAACTCTCCTCCCAAATTGAGTACATGGGCCGACCAGCCGTTTGTAGACGCTTTATGAGCATTTTTAAACATATAAAGCTAACAATTGAAATGGATTTAAAAATATCAAAATATTATCATAATTGCATTTAAGAGTTTTGAAAAATTAGATTGTTTAAACCTTATACTTAAGTTTGAAATGTGATTTTATTTACTTACCTAATTCCTTCGTACGAGGCAATTTTTGCGTTTTGAAATTCTCTGTTCAGGGTTATTTAAAATCATTGCCATTACATTTGGTGTAAAAAAAATATTTTTGTTTTATGTAAAAAAAAATATGTTACATATATAATACTTTATGTTAAATAGAATACATTTAATGTTAAAAAATATATATTACTGTTTTATAAAAAAAATAACATAGAGTCATTGTTTTTCCGACGGCTTTCATTATTTCAATACATGGTAGGTTTTAGAACGAAGAAAAACATAAAATGCAACCATGAAATAATGTTGGCACTATTTATATATTATCTTCTTCTGTTTGATAAAGGTCAATCGACTTTTTGGATTGAATTAAACCACAAAACACCTTTTTTCAAAATGCTACTGACATTTTCTGACTGTCCGAAGGTGGCAGTAGCGACTCTGTCAAAAATAAATTTTAACAGTGGCAAAAATTTTAAAGTGTTTTCAACCAACAATAACTTCAATGAACAATTATAATACAATGGAAATTGTCCAATACGTTGTTTTTTTTTCAAAAGTATAAAGAGAAAACCTACTTATTTTTAAGGCGGGTAAGAAGCAATCTGATAAATTATTCATCGCCCTCTACCAGTTATACTACACGACCTATTCTTGTTCCGGAAACGGAAGAGCTTCCGACCGGAAAGGACGTAAGGATGGCCTTTATTACTATTCCGCCGTCCCGTCATTTTGTTATGCCTAATGACGTTTTCCGGCATTAAGTCAACGGCGTATACCATGATTATACCACGATCATACTCTTTCCACCCGTTGAGAATACGAAACCGTTTTACAGAGAAATACAATTTTGTTTCGCAAAGTATTCCCAGTGTAGACCGAACCTTTATAAAATAAACGACGGAAATAATTAACAACGAATTTTGAAGGCGATTTAATAGTGGTTTATTAAATTTATAATGCCGCTTTCCGGCAATAAGCACATTGGCACAACGGAATAACATGTTACACCATGTTTTTACCACGTTTAAACCACAATTGTTATAATTACTACGTCTATTCCACATCTATGCCCATTAGTGATACATTTGTGTTTTTAGATACTAACCTACATTTAAAAAGTGGAATACTAAAATAAAGGAGAGAAAAGGATACCAGCTAGATCAGGAACCAGCGATTCACGACAGCGATTCACGACAGCGAAACGCCAATTTACCAAACGAAGTCATTAAAAATGAGTTTTTTTGTCCTTTCTGGGTAGGTCTGGGAAAAGTTGGTAATCAGTCGATCTGACTCGTAGCTGCGGTGCTTTATAGAGACATCGAAAATGCTAATACAATCTTTAGGTTCGATTTCAGTGGGAGTTTAGTTTATATCAGGCTTTTCAGTTACGAGCATTTTCTTGAAATATTGAAACCATAAATTGACGTTATTAACACCATTTTATAAATTGAATTAATTCAGGAAAATTTCTGTACGAGTATCTAAAGCATAGGAGAAACAATGAATGTCTTTTAAACAAGTTTTAACAAAATTTGTTTAAGTCATAACTTGGAAAATCTCTATTCAATCTGCAAATATGCCATAGAAAGCGACAAGCGTTTAGGGTTTTCCTATTTCTTACATCTGTGAACATTACATGAAAACAATTTAGCGAAATAGTTGAAAACACTGTCAATGCGTGTGAAGCAAGTGAAATAAAAGTTTCAATAAATATAAATAATTAATTGTATTATATTATTAAACATTATTAAATATTTTTTATTAAACATTACATTGCTGTGCGTAGAATAAAGCACGTAGTATCTCCATCCTATTTTAAATTCTTTAATAAATAGATAATTATAGAGAGGGTGCCCTAATAATTCAGAGAGAAAACAAAAAAGACTAGTTGCACTCTTGCAATCGCGCATCCCTTGTAGAGAGAGACTAGAATAGCTTCATCACCTACATTATTTTTTTAAAATATCATTGTCATATTACAATCGTCTGTCCAGCTTTACGTGTGACGCCATTGCTGTTTGAACATTTATTTTGAATTGTCGGTCGGCTAATTGTAAAATTTTATTTAATTAAATGAAGACAATATTATCGAAACTCAATCGAAAATCTGGAGACAGAAAATCAGAAAAAGATATTGGCACCTCTGGGACTCGAACTCAGAACCTGAGTTGATAGAGCATTTGCCATGTAAGCAGTGTCCTGGGTTCGAGTCCCAGAGGTGCCAATATTTTTTCTGATTTTCTGTCTCTAGATTTTCGATTGAGTTTCGCTAATATTGTCTTCATTTAATTAAATATTTTTTATAATTTAAGGTTTTACTCATAAAGTTAAAAATAAAAATAAATTAAAAATTTTAACTTAAAAATAATATAAAATTTATTAAATACACTGTCAAGATGCCGTTTAAGTGTTCAGCCAACGGATGTAAAGGTGTTTCAAATAAATATCCGGTAGGTACATCATTTATCAGGTAAGTTTTATGATAACCTGTCTAACATTTTTTAATTTATTTTATCATTCAAACATGTTTTAGCGTACGACATTTAAGTTTGCCATTAGTTAATATTGTATTCACCAAGAACACTTACTCTTTATGACAATAAATACTACTAAATTTTATATTTTATCATTTAAATGACCAGCCGTCATACAAATGTTTGAATTGCACAATAATAATACAGAGGCTTCGCGAAAATGCCACGCGGAATCGGGGCAAATATGTTTTGGACAAATGGTTTATTTTTAATTATATCAATTATAATATATATTGACATACAACTTGATATTAAAATTTTGAAATATTAATTATGCACGGGTTGTTTAAAAAAAAATGATGAATTCATCAAATATTTGTAGTTAATTTTCACGTTCTGTGTAAGTTCTATTCAAGCTCTGTGATTATTTTTTCATACAGCAACTGGCCTATTAACAGAACTGAATAGAACATCCACAGAACGTGAAAATTAACTTCAAATATTCCGTCCTAAATGCAACATGATGGATTAAGCAGTGCCCATAACGTTATACGGGTGTAGATATAATTATGTTTATTAGGTGATGGAGTTAAAAAATAAAAAATAAACAAAAACTCATATTAAGAAAAACAACGCGGCCTCTATTGAAAATTGTTTTTTAATTTCCTAGATGTTTACTACGGTTTACTAGACTTATTAGAAAAATATTATGATTAAATACAGTGATGTATAAACAAAAATATGTTTTATTTATATGACAGAATGCTTTATCGGTATGCCAATGCCTCCTCTCAGGTATTTTGTTTTTACATTAAATTTCGTAAACACAGTTTTATATTGGATATGTAATGCCCGATTGAACAAAAATTTTGATCATGAAACACGTTCACAAGGCATTTATTGTGTTCTTTTTTCTGTAATATATTACTCCAATATAGTGAATTGTAATTGTGTTAATGTTGAAATAGTGACAAGTATTCTATCAGGAGTAGTGAGGTTCGTTTGGCAAGAAAGGTTTTGTATTAAAATACAACAACGAAATCGAAGACACGTCGCATGATTATATATTTTGTATTTCACGAAATAAGAGTAATTTCCTGTGATCTACGAAGGCTGAATACACGTAAAGTGTTGAAAGAAAGTTAAAAAAGTATTATTTCGTAGGAAAATACCAAAGGAAAAATTAAATTAGCATAAGTTCATAATTAACGGATCTTTGAAATAATATTACTTACTAAAACCATTTAAAAATGCAAATTCCATATTTGTTAGAAAAAAGGGAGCTTATAATGTTCACTAAGACAATTAAAGTGACTGAGCTTGCAGGCTTCGGTTCTTCGGGCTTGCTTTAACAACTGAGCCACCGCGACATCTTTCAGACCTGTCGTATTTTGGCATCGTCGCGTAATTTGTATTAAACATTTAGAACACTATGTAACTTTCGTTCCCTTGTTTACAATTAACTTATTTTGCACAGTATTTTTATGGTTGGGTCTGGGGTTGACCAGAATGAACTCTGCTAGAAACAGGCATCCTAACGGGTCAAAAATAAACTGTTCTGTTTTAAAGTTATATAATTGGACCCAGTCCGGTACAAAATAAACCATTTTTTAAAAAGATAATTATCTAGAAAAATGTCAAATATACATCGGTAGGGGAAGTTTGTAATGCCGTAGAGGACAATAAATTAAAAAACGAGTTGGATGTCATTTTTCTCATTTTTTTTCTCTTTCGATCTGCGTCGTCGAAAAAGTTCTAGAAAAATAAGAGCGTTTATCACGACGTACATTTTCAATGTCAGTTTTTTTCTGAAAAATTTAAAAAATACTGTTATTAAAGCAATTTACAAAAAATGTTAAGCATTCTGAAAGATTTATTCCATGTCATATAGTCGTATATCTAAAAAAATAGGAGATGTTTGATATAAGATTTTATGAAACAATATAAACTTTCTTTTCGCTCTCCCGAACAATTAACGCACAAACAATAATTTGACTGATTTACATTTTTAATAATACCTTGATAGTATTTTTTATTCAAACAGAGAGGTAAAACCTAAAGAAAATAATTTCCCTCAGGACCTAAGTCATCTTTGTGTCGAGGGTCTTTTCGAGGAAACGAATGAGAGCAAGTTCTGGGAAGGAAAAAGATTTTAGGGGTGGGTAGGAATCTGGGGTTCAGGGTGGCTAGATCATCCGTCGCCAAAACCTAGACAAACCTCACCCCATGAACCCGGGCACCCTTGCTAAGTCATCAAACGTATTGAACCACTTGGGGTGACCTACGGCAATAGTGTGTATTCATTATGAAATAATATTGTAAATTTCACTGTCCTAAAACGGAATTTTCTAGTTGGACAGCATGCTTTTTAAATTTTCTAACAAAATAAATAAATAAAAATAAATAGTGTTTTACATATCGAAACTTCGTATTATTAAATTGTGGCGGCCACTTGTGCCGCATTAATTGCGCCGCCACTGAACTCCGACCAAACACACTGGAAACTACGAAATACCTACAGTCAGTTTCTACGGCCGCGCCGCCTCGTAAATAATAATTCCGCCACTTAGGCGAAAGGCCTAGAACATGTGGCTGTACCATAAAAGTGCCCACAGAAGGTTCGAGCGATTTCTCAGCTTTGCGTGAATTCACCCAGCCTTGCCTACCGTGAGAGTAATTACTCGCCGCGAGTGTATAAGCAAGCGCTCGCTCGCTGAGTACCAGTTCAGTCTAGTCTTCATTCATGGTTCGACATCTACACACCGGGCAGTGATTCAGTGTCGCTACGCAATATCCACCCACGCGGGCTGATATCGCCCTGCGCAGTCAGCAACAAGTGATTAAAACATGTCTAGTGTGACAACAGTAACACCTTCGAGGCCTCCATCTCCAACTACCATCTCGACATGAGATGTCAAGCAACCAGCAACCGGCAACAAGCCAGCAACCACAACCAGCAACCAACAACCGGCAACGAGCCAGCAACCGGCAACAAGCCAGCAACCACAACCAGCAACCAGCAACCGGCAACGAGCCAGCAACAAGCATCCTCATCGCCTCTCAAGGTCCTTCCTACGTCACGTGTGTGTGTCGACTCTAAGGCCACACAGCCGCCATACCTCGTCAACACGACGACGGTCGACCGCCTGGACCAAGGTCACTTCTACACCGCCATGGTGTAGAGCAACACGCCGCCGGCTCCCTGAAGATCATTGATCTTCACCGCCATAGTCTCCTGACCTTCTTCACTCTTCATCACGCAGCAGCAACACCAACGGCACCACTGTCACTCCGCTCCGCTCCGACCTGGCTACGTAGCTACAGTAAAGACTGACTCACTACACTGACCGACGCCTTTTATTTCACGTCCCGACTCTACCGATACGGCCCGCTCCCTCAAAATAAAGCGTTGATTCAAATCGATTTCAGCATAGTCGTAATGTAAGCACGTTGCATATAGTTCACGCTAAATTAAAATTACCTCTATTTTATATTATGAAGGGTAATATTTAGTGTCCGACCGAAACAGAACGTTCCACCGAAACCGAATCTTCGGTGTCTGTCTCAGTTTCGGCGGAAACCGAAACATTTTTAGACATGTTAAAATTATTGTTTACTGTCATTGGATAATTTTTTACGGTTCACGACGAGTTCATCGAAAACGAATTCATCGAAAATCAATTCATTGAAAATCAATTCATGGAAAGCAAATTCATCGAAAACGAGTTCATCGAAAACCAATTCATCGAAAATCAATTCATCGAAAACCAATTCATCGAATGATTAATTCATCGAATCGCCAATTCATCGAAAAAATATATTTGGTTGATATTTGAGAGAAATTCTGAGCGGACCGAGAAGTTAAAAAAGCATTGGTCAACCTTAACTAACCTAACCTAACCTAACCCAACCTAACTTAACCGATTTAACGAATTTTTAAATATTTTTTATCATCACTCTTAATGACCTTTCTGAGTTCGTTTCATTACGAGTTGTCTGGTCAACGTTCCTTAGATATCCCTTTTTTGCAGTATCAGACAATCGGAAATCGAAGAGATAACCTATAAATTTTACATTGTCACTACGAAACTGACAGTTGCTAAATACATTTAACTCAGTTAAACAGACCTGTTTGGGTATTTAATTTTGACAGCTCTTGATATTTACAAAAAAATTTTTTTCGATGAATTGGCAATTCGATGAATTGATTTTCGATTAATTTGCTTTCGATGAATTGATTTTTGATGAACTCGTCGGTTACCATTTTTTACACTTATTTAGATAGTTAACACGTGTTAAATCAAATAAATAAAAAAGCAATAATAGAAGAAGTGATTTTTTTATTTTTTATATTACTTCTTTAAAACAAACAAAATTTATAAAAAATAACAAAACACGGAACAAAACATAACAACAACACAATTGGTACAACAATTTGTCAATAATCAACACTTATTAATATAATAAGGAAGGACCTCAATAATTGAGTATTTTAATTTTTATTACGTTTACAATCAAAAAAATATTTTTATAAGTGTTATATGAAATAAAAAACAATAATTGAAGTATGTAAAAAAAATATTTATTTTCTTGATTCTACTGCTATAAAACAAATCAAAATTAACAAACATGGCAACTTCTTCTTGGAACAAGCATTTGGCAATGTAATCAACACTTAAAGGATGGACCACATTAATTGAGTATTTTGCTGATGATGGCGGGTGACATACGAGTCACGAACTCACCCAAAGTCAGCCGAACGAGAAGTTCCAAGAAGTAGTTAACATGTTTTGTTATTTTTTATAAATATGGTTTGTTTTATAGAAGTTATATTAAAAAATATATTTTTTCACATACTTCAATTATTGTTTTTGTATTAATTTAATTTAACTGTATGAATAAGAGTAGAAAAAGACCAAATAACAGTAAACAATCGATTTTTAACATGTCTAAAAAAGGTTCGGTTTCGGTTTCGGCAGATTTTCTGAAACCGAAACCGAACCTTCGGTCGGTCACTAGTAATCTAAAACATAAAACGCTTACGGTAACCGAATAAAACAGAACAGTCAATCAAAACAAAACAGAAAATTATAGGCAAGGTTATCAGGTTATTACATAAAAAATATTTTTTACATTTTGTTCAATGTCATATTTTTCACCGTTATGTTTGGTAACGTAATCGTATTTTATTACATAAAACAACATGGAAACATAAATTAATAAGTAATTGGGTTTTCAAAATAATAATTAATTTGTCCGTAATTTGCATTGGATAATTTGTTAAATTTCTCGGTAATAAATCATTCCGTATCAAAACCATCAAATTACAGAACCAGAGGAAAGCAATCAATTTGAATTAAACTTATTTGAGAGTTGGTAAAAAGAGGTAGAAACCATATCACTTTTGTTCGAGTCAGATAAACGTGCCGCTCTTCGTGATGAATGGGCGGATTCCAGGGAACTGTGGACATTCGTATAAGAACAGTTTTATGGTTACAAATTGAAAAGAGGTTGAATGTAGATTTATAATCTTGACAAGGAAAAAGATGTTGGGGAAAGAAATAAAGGAGAATCTACTACCGGCGTAATCGATTTTTAGAATTTCCACTCCGGTAATGAAATAATGGAACATTAATAATAATTTCAGAACCATTAAACTCAGCGCGCTACTAAAATATTTTTTTTTAATTAGAAAAAAAACACTTTAGAGCTGGAGTTTTGATCGTAAAAAATGGCCTCGTTAATGTAAATTAATTACAAAATTGAATTAACTTTAAAGCAATTTGATCTTTGTAAAAGTTTCACCGTGGCCATTGGTTATATTAAATATACATTTTGATGAAAATTAAGAAATTGGATTTCTGATAAGTACTTTCTTAAATGGCTAAATCAATATGGCCACACGCACCTACCCTTATCGATTTTACAATAAAAAATATGTTTAAATCAATAATCATGTTAATTAATTACTCAGGAATACTTGTACGAATGCTTGAGTAAAATTCAAATCAATTATTTCTTCATTGATGTGAATTTATCTGAATATTTTTTTAACTTGGGGACTTTGTTCCGATGTCATTTTGTCATTTATAAGCGAATATTTTTTAATTGTTGAATGTTGGATGGATTGAGAAGGTGGCGGCTTGATAGTAAAACCTCTTGGTAGTTATATTATAATTTAAAAATTTACCATTTTGGTAGTCGTACGGCAAAAGGGCCCATCTGTAAGTTGCTAGATTTTAGCTTAGTCATAATAATATAATATGCACTTTCAGAGCAAAAATAAGATTTCAATGGAGTCCTCTAACCGATATATTTAGCCAATTTTCTTGTTTTAAATTAATTTATGTTGACCCTAAGGTATCGCCTATTGGGCTTTTAAAAACAAGTATTTTGTTTTTATTATATGAAGATTTTTTGTAAAAAAAATTGCAGATGGGCACTTTCACCATATTATTTTTTTTTTTAATATCTCGTATTCCCTCAAATACATTGTGCAAGCATCAAATAAAACGATAATAATATTAGTATTGACATCATTGTGGCAATGTTTTCTTTACATTGGATAACGGTTTTAATGTCTTTTATTTTACAATCGGTTATTATTAAGATGAAATGAGAAATAAAAAAAAAATCGATCAATTCAAACAAATAATATTTATTGAAAACAAATCGTATGTCAGTCGAAACATAAGCATTATTATTTCTTTTCAAGATCTTTTCTTTTAAACCGAACCTTTAACCGTTTTTAGATGAGTAACCATAACCGCCTCCCAAATTATACACATTAAAGAAATTAGGTACATATGTCTGTATATATTTACATATTTCTTTTGATTTTCAATAACGCACTCAATTAAACAGGGTCTTATTTTGCTTTCTTATTTATATTTGTTCTTTCTTATTTTACTTTCTTATTTATTCTTGTCTACTTTGCTGTTGTGTTACACGGTCATGGGATCTTTATACTTACGCAATAAGGAACTCCAGTGAAAAATAATATGGCTTTAAAAAAATATGTTCATATAGACCAATAAACGCTGATTCTGAATAAATAAGTTTTATTTCATAATATTAAACGTAGAGTTCTTAAAAAATTATTAAAAAGTGCATTTTTAAACCTCTCGTCAAAAAACACTGTAAAGTTGGTATTACTGAATGGTTAGTGCTGACGTCACGCGTCACCAGTCATTGTATTGAAATCTTTGATTATGTAGGTATGACATAAGCCATCAGTATTAACAACATTTCATGTTATTCGTTATTTCATACTGTTTATAGAGATTTAGTCGTTGTGTTTATTGAAACAATATTTAAGTCTAAATTATTCAGTATCAAAAATAGAGGTATCTCTCTAATAATGGATCTCTATTATTTAAAATATTGAAAAACTACTGCACAAAAAATAGTAATGCTGCTTCTAGGGAGAATGCTTCGAATAACGCTATTCAAAATGGCGGCACTTGATCAGCTGATTGCCCAATCCTACAGTAATTTTCAGGAATGATGACGTCACACGATTCACGGTACATACGGTGGTCTTAGGGGATCTTGAAAAATTAAAACTCTAAAAATGAAAATAAAAATGCAGTTATATAAATTAGAAGGTCATTATTCATTAAACAAAATAAAAAGAATTGGACTGGAGTTCTCTATTCTAATGTCTCATGTTATAGTTCATGTCTTATATTATTTAAAAGACGAAAGGTGTTATTGATACAAATGAATAATAATTAAATGGAAACACCGAATCACATGTTTTTGCCTCTGGTATTTTGTTCTTGTCAGGTTCACGTTTTGACCTCTATTATTATTTTGTATATTATAATTGCGACATAAGGTCCGCTGCGGAAACCAACACAAATTATCCTATGATATTTCTGTGCTTCCGGTATTTTATTCTTGTAGGCAGATTCACGTTTTCACCTTTATTGTTATTATTTTTTAATATTATAATTGTGACATAGGGGCAACTGCAAAAATTAATGCAAATAACCCAACGATATTTCTGTACTTCTGGTATTTTGTTTCGGCATGTTCCCGTTCTGACGTTAATTATTTATTATTTATACTTAGCGCATACCCATGAAAAATCACAGATGTCTGATTTCTCGACAAATCAGTTACATATTTTAAAATGGCAAATAAAATAATTTTCTGTTAAATATATTTTAGTTAAGTTCTTTATCGCTTGTCCAAACAAACACTTAAAATTTTGAATATTTTTCTTAAATTCAAAGCAAATCCGAGTTCTAGAGATCATTAAACCGGAGTTACAAACATCATAATAAATATTTTTCTGTCAGAAATTTTCCTTCAAACTCTTTTCACGAACATAAAACAAAAAATCCCTGACATACGAGTTCACTAAAGTTGCACATCCCACTCCAAAAACTTTGTCGGTTTCCCGTTGTTGGGTGTGGTCCGCGCAGTTTGTAGTTTCTGGTTGTTTTTTTGGTTCCATTTGAAACGTCAACGTAGTCGCAAGAGTTTTTCATAGCCAATTACGGGTTTTATTAAAAAAAACTACCATTTTTTAATGAGATAACCGCACCAAATTTTGCAAACACTTGAAACCAGGAACTTTGTGCCACTTCTAATGCTTAGTGAAAAGAAACGAAGAAAACAGTGTTCTGGCAGCGCTTAGCTTATGAATTTTAAAATTGGGGATGCTGAGTTAGGGGTATTGTAAAGGGAATGACGAAGTGAGCTATGTCCCAGGGGACATTTTAATAAAACAATTTTTCAAATGATAGTTGTAAAACTGGTGAAAGACCACCAATCACCATTCCGAATCGAAGCGTTGCTTGAAATGATTTTAGCGGTGTTTGACCAGATCTGAAATTTCAGTATAAGTAATTACAAGTCAGTTACTTCCCAATCTTTCTCCCCTTCATATCTCCCAGTCCGCACTCTATTAAGCCTCATAAATTTCTCCAGTTGGAGATGCCATATTCCCACTGGTTCCGGTAGTTCGAATTCTTTCATGTATTACCATAGAAAAAAACTATTTAAAACAATTTCTTTTTCTATAATACATATATTTTTTATTTTGGTAGAAAGCAGTCACTTTGTGGTTTGACATATTAATTAAAGGAAAACAATCACTTTGTTTGTAACCACGATTTATTGATTTAATTTTTATTTACCGACCGGTTTCGCTTAATACAAGCATCTTCAGGGTATAAATTAAAACTGATTTAAAAAATACATTGTGTGAGCTTATATATACATACAGACAGAGACAAAACATAATATAAAGTAAGAGTGAGAGAGTGTAATTAACATCCTACATAGTGATAGAGAGAAAGAGACGGGTATATCTAATGAATAATTACATTATAATATCTACCGGGACAAAACGTCATTTGAACAGGTGATTAAGGAATAAAGTGGCTACGGGTTTTTTTAGTTTATGGGAAATATTCCTAATATCGGACTGTTGGACACATTTAATAATCAGTTAAATGTGTCCAACAGTCCGATATTAGGAATATTTCCCATAAACTAAAAAAAACCCGTAGCCACTTTATTCCTTAATCACCTGTTCAAATGACGTTTTGTCCCGGTAGATATAATGTAATTATTCATTAGATATACCCGTCTCTTTCTCTCTATCACTATGTAGGATGTTAATTACACTCTCTCACTCTTACTTTATATTATGTTTTGTCTCTGTCTGTATGTATATATAAGCTCACACAATGTATTTTTTCATCAGTTTTAATTTATACCCTGAAGATGCTTGTATTAAGGGAAACCGGTCGGTAAATAAAAATTAAATCAATAAATCGTGGTTACAAACAAAGTGATTGTTTTCCTTTAATTAACATATATTTTTATTATTTAGTGAAACAGTTTCGACTTTCCGCCACCGTCATACGCATCGAACGTAATGGCGTAACTTTTGGGCCGCCTGTAGCCAATTTCAAAGATATGTGTCCGGGTGTATGTGCATGACCACCAAAAGTTGATAGAATGCAAAGTCGACGACAAAAAGTCTGTTTGCTTAGTTTCGGCTCGACCGGATGTCGGGAAGTGGGTTGATTAAAAACTTCCAAGATTTGCATTAATTTAAGAAAAGAAAATCTAATTTCAAATAATAGATCCGTAAAATGCGTTTAAAACGAAAAGACAAAGTTTTTCAAACTGACGCTTACGTTCTAACATTTGATATACATCGTTGTCGATTAAAACGAGCTATCCAACGGGTAGTCTAGTTTTGAACAGTGTAAATTGTTTCAAAAGCTTGGCGGTCTTACTTCTCAATCACAGAGGTCATCCTATACAACATCTTCCACCTCATCTAAAAGGTGAGTATACGTCATATTTGTCTTGCACAATTTGGTAGCTCAAAGCATTTCTTCTCAATGTCCTTGGTCCTCGGCGTCCATTATTTCCTTTACGCTTCTCAAAGCTTTGCAATCTCGATCATTCTCAAATAGCTACGTATTATATTCGGTTATACCTTCCTAATGAGCTCTTGTATTTCTAAAACCAAGTGTTTGCTAAACTATCAAATTACGAAACTCTGGAGTACCCCGTACCAACTACCTCGGGCCAAAACGTTGCTCACATTATATTACTATTATTATTATGTAGATGCTTTGCTGAATTCGCTCTCCATATTCCGAAGAGAAACTACGGAATTGTGAAATTTAATTTAATTTCAGCAACAATAATTTTAGAATTCAGTCTTTCAGAATCTCGGTTGTATCTATGTTACACGATGTAGGTCTGTAATAGTTGTTAGTTTCACATTATTTAGTTCGTTCCTTACCTGCATTAAGCAGTAATCAAGTTGAGAACATATTTCCGAAATGTCACACGTTTCAACCCCTTTGATGATTTTCAGGTCCAAACCCTTGTGTCGGTTTATTTTCCAACCGCCTATTTCTTAAGGGTATTTTATAGCTATTTTCTGATATACTCGTAAATTAATGTTACAGGAAACAATAAAATATGTGTTGTTAGATAATATACTTTACGATTTAGTCCTAGAAACAATAAATTGATTAAATTATATTAAAAAAATGAAACAATACAACTTTGTATAAACCACTTATATAATGTGCAAATCCGACCGGTTTCGGAACAAACGTTCCTTCGTCAGGGAAAGCTTATACTAATTTGACAGTTTAGAACAATGTTTTATTATGGTAGGGGTGGAGCCGTTGTTAGTTAATAATGTAGATTGGGTGGGTAGGTATTAGTGTAGAGTGGGTGGGTAGGGGAACAAATCCATGATTGGGCTATATGACAATATTTTTTGTTTGTTGATAATAGATTCATTATTTTCTAAGGGATTTTTTAATTTCCAAAGCTTCTTTGGAAATTAAAATTTTTTAAAGGAAAACAATCACTTTGTTTGTAACCACGATTTATTGATTTAATTTTTATTTACCGACCGGTTTCGCTTAATACAAGCATCATCAGGGTATAAATTAAAACTGATGAAAAAATACATTGTGTGAGCTTATATATACATACAGACAGAGACAAAACATAATATAAAGTAAGAGTGAGAGATTGTAATTAACATCCTACATAGTGATAGAGAGAAAGAGACGGGTATATCTAATGAATAATTACATTATATCTACCGGGACAAAACGTCATTTAAACAGGTGATTAAGGAATAAAGTGGCTACGGGTTTTTTTAGTTTATGGGAAATATTCCTAATATCGGACTGTTGGACACATTTAACTGATTATTAAGGATTTGGGTTTTTGTTTTAACGGCTTTCTTTATTTCGAGTGCTTCTAAATTATTAAGCCTGTTACCATGACTATTTCTGTGTAAAATCTTAACACCGGTGTTTTGATTGAAGGTATGATCTTTATCAATAAGGTGATTAGCGAATTCCGAAAATCCATTATTATTTAAGCATCTAAGATGCTCTTTGATTCTAATATTGACATTACGCGTCGTTTTACCTACATAAAATGATGAACAATCATTACAATCTAATTTATATATTCCGGAATGACTTAGTTTTTCGTCCTTATCTTTCGAATTAATTAAAAACTTTCCTAAATTATTGTTTGTGTAAAATGCCGGTCTTATTTCGGGAGGTAGATTTTTTACACTGCAGGAAGAGAACTGATTAATGAATAAAATACGACGCCATTGGTAACAAAGATTATTATTATTATTTATATTATTATGATTAGTAAATAAGAAATTCTTAGTGGCTATTTGTTTTTGTTTTTTATTTAAAATTGCATCAATGAGTTCGGCATTATAACCATTATTAACCGCGATTTTTTTAATTATTGCTAGTTCGTTGGAGAAATTAGTATTAGATAACGGTATTGTGACCAAACGATGAACCATTGAATGAAACGCGGAGTGTTTATGTGAAACAGGATGATTGGATGTGTTATGGATAACGACGTCGGTGTAGGTAGGCTTGCGAAAGATGTTAAAATTTATTTTATTATTTACGATAGATAAGGTGAGATCTAAAAAATTTAAAGTTGAATTAGTTCCTATCTCTAATGTGAATTTAATGTTTTGATGGTATGAATTTATAAGGATGAGGAAGGCATTTAATTGACGTTGAGTCCCTGTCCAAATACAGAACACGTCATCGACGTATCTACGCCATAGTAAGACGTTTTTTACAAGGGGTGAGGCACTAGTTAAAATTTTGTTTTCTAAATTATTCATGAATATATCAGCAATAAAAGGACTTGTAGGAGACCCCATGGGAAGGCCTTCGATTTGCTGATATATAACACCATTGAATTGAAAATAATTTTGGTTAAGGCAAACATTAAATAATGAAGTCAGATCATTCTTTAAATCTTTGGGTAAATTAGAAGTATTTAATAAATTAGAGATCAAACATTTGCTCTCCTCTATGGGGACATTAGGGAACAAGTTAACCACATCAAACGATATGAGTTTGCAATTTTTAGGGAGATCCAAATCTTTGAGTTCTTCTACTAGTGAAAATGAATTTTTGATCGTATATTTTGGAGAGAAAATATTGGAATTTTGGAAAACATTAGTAATAACAGAAGATATTTTAAAATTTGGGGCATCACAGCAACTAACAACTGGTCTTATAGGTTTATCACTTTTATGGATTTTGAGGAATCCATATAATTTTGGAGCTTTCGAATTCTTTGTTAAAAACTTAACTTGATGATATGACTCATCTTGAAACATTTGGGATTTACAGGCTTTAAGAGTTAGTTTAACTTTATCTAAGAATTTTCCAGTAGGGTCTTTTTGAAGAGTTATGAAGTTGTCGTTATTGATGAAATCTTGCACTTTTGTATTGTATTCTCTTCGAGGTATTATAATCACGGTATTTCCCTTGTCCGCTTTGGTCAGGATTAAATTTTCGTCTTCTAATTTAGCACGAATATTTTTCATTACGGTTGTCTCGGGGTTTGGAGTAAATTTAAATTTAGGTATTAGATTTTTTATTGTTTCTGCACTTTTGTAGAAGAATCGTTGAGGTTTACCATATAAAGCTGTATCGATATCTACTGCAACGTTTTCTATTGCAGAATTAAAGTTTTTATTATTATATTTTAGGTTGTATTTTAAACCTTTCGATAATAGGTTCATCTCTTCAGGTAGGAAATGTACTGTTGATAGATTTTGGACTCGGTCAAAAAACGTATGAACCGGTTTTAGGTTTTCATTATTATTAGATTTATTTAAGGAACACAACATATCAAGTTTTTTATTAATTATATTAAGTTTATTAAATGCTTTCACAGAAACTAGGTGTCTGACTTTATCGTCGAATAAGTCCCACTCAACAGAGTGCAGATCATATACTAGTTCTGTATGTAAGAGTTTTAAATTAAGTTTTATATTATTACGTTGTTTATAAGCACATTTAAGATCCTCTTTTAGCCACGCTATTTTTGCTAGATGAATGGAAGATTCATGGAATGATGAATTATTTTTAGCACTGTTAAAATGTACATTTATGTACTTTGGAAACACTTTCTTTCTTAAACATTAAAATTTTTTATTTTTCCAAGAGGCTGCACCAACCTACCAATTATAAAAGCTTTGGAGAAAATGAATAAACCCCTAAAATATCTATCTCATACATAAAGATATGACTATCTCATACATAAAGATAGTTGCCAATAATATATGCGTTAAAGAAAATGAAGATAATGTAGGTGGTTCTTAGTCGAAGTATGGTACAGTTAAACATGACCGAATTTCATATCGACACCGTGGCGCAGTGGTAAGCGCGTTTGCCCGGAAAGCAAGAGGTCCTGGGTTCGAGTCCCAGAGGTGTCAATATGTTTTTCTGATTTTTCTGTTTCCAGATTTTCGATTGAGTTTCGCTGATATTGTCTTCATTTATTTAAATAAATAATTGATTAAACCATATCAAGCGAACAATATATTTGTACTTCGATTAAAAGAGATCTCTCACAAAGACGATCCTGAATTCTGAAAGAATCTTCTATTCTTTGATGAAAATACCTACATCGTATTTTAATTAGTTTTAATTATACACGTAAAAATGTCAATCAGTTAAAAAAAATACACTTGCCGGGATTTGAAACCGTGACTACTGTGGTTCAGAGTTGCGGAGTTTACCACTCGGTCTAAGTTTTATTTATTTATTATTTATTAACGGCATATTGGGCTTTCACATAAAATATTTTACAATTAATTACAGTGAATACATATAGATATACTCAGGAGACTGAATAACATAATTTTTTTTACCTTCGTCTGGCGGACCCGGAAGTAGCATGGAGTCATCTCTGTACCACGCACTGACCGCCACGTGGTCCTTCACGGCCGGGGGCACGTTGCACGTCAGCACGGCCGTGCCTCCCGGGCTGGCACGCGTGCCCGAAACCTGCACGCTCCACTCCTGCCACACCACTGAAACAAACGGAAAAAATTATGAATAGTTATGTATAAATTCAAGAAATAAAGGAAAAAATGGTAAAAACGAGGGAATAAAAGAAAAGAATACAAAATTATAATAAGGATCTGTTTAAAGCTGCAGCGGAAAAATGCTTCTTTGAAAACGGTTGTTATTTTTTCAAACAGTACAGAAATATTGTTTTAGAAAGAATTTCAGATTTATAATAACTTGTTTAGTTTCCCGATTTTGCTATTAAAATATTTTCAATATAGTTAGTTATAATTTGAAATTTGATTGTTTTTGCTAATCTACCAAAATAATAAATTACTATAATAACTTTAATAACTTGCAATCAGATATTGCACGCATAGCTGCCACGCTTTATTAAAAAAATAATAATCCTTTATAACAGAACTTTATAATTGCATATTATTTTTATATCGAGATTTACGAAAACGAATTATAATAACTTCATAATAACACGCTATAAATTACCCACTATTTTAATTTCAGCTGCAAAATAAATGAGTACTGTTTACTAGGGTGGACTTTCATTTTTTTCCAATTTCGATTCGTCATGTCAGGGGTATCAAAAGTTGAGCAATCGAATACTTATAACTTTGAAAAATACACAAAAAAACTCCGTTCTACCTATCACCTTACAACAGAAGTGAAATTTTTCATAAAATCACCTTTTTGTATGTTTGAGTATCCTGAGTAAAATAAATAGTTTACTTACTTACGAACAAAACCAATTACATTATAAACAAATTCCTCCACAGACCGAACATACTAGATAACTTTTTTAGAATACTATAATGACTTTTTAGGTTGACTTTTCATAGTTGTCAGCAAATAGAAATTTTGTGAAAAATCATTCACCATCACGCAGATAATATAATTGTAGAATTGATAATTTATTACATTTTAGCTAAAAAGCACAGATCCTTGAAAAATCACGACATCTATATTTTGTTGTCCGGATAAATTGAAATTTACATAAAAGATGTTCACATATCAAATATAGAATTACAATAATTTATTGTTAAAAAAATTGTCCCAATTTATAAAATGATAATTAAATTTAAAACAAATACGAGTTCATTGAACCAACGTTACAGTCACTCACTTAACCGAAATCAGTTACCTAGATGATGTTAGAAATATAGTAATCTTAATACATAAAAATGAATGCTTCTTTGTTTGTCCCTTACGCGTTTCTAAACTATTTATCCAATAGGCCACTTGCATCACATTTAAAAAAAAACCGGTTTAGGCAAATATTCTAAGACATTCTGTATTTTTTTTTAATCGTATTTTTGAAACCCTGGGGATTTTTTGAAAATTTCAATCCGAAAAATCAGACCATTTTTTTATAAACCGGAAAACGGGACATAATTTTATAGGTGCGAAAAAACGATAATTACATAGCCGAATAATTACGAATCCTCCACATGAATGGCACAGGAGAATAACGAGGCATACCAAAAATATTACATCTCATAAATATTTTTTTCCTTGATCCATCTTATTGATCATAAATCATTATAATGTACAACGTCTATATTACTAAATTCAATGTAATATACTTGTACTTGTAAATTATAATAATAAAAAGAATATTATAAAATTTGATTTTGATAAAATCAGCACCATAACCATTATACCTCTAAAACACGTGCCGACATCTAAAATGTACGGGGTTCTCTTCATAACATCTGTCAAAAATTCAAACCAAATGATAAGTTAGCAGAGAACAAACAATAAATCTAGTGAACGAATTAAAAAAATTCGCCTGAAATCAAATTGATGCCATATAAAAAAAAAAAAATCGGTGTGGAATTTTACAAAATTAATAGGAACATTTTCGGAGACGGGACATTTTCATGTAGTGACGTCACAAGCCCAAATAATGGATTTATTTATTTAAAAATAAAAAAAAACTACATCTATAATATAAAAATGAATCGCTAAATGTGTTGGTAAGCGCAAATCTCGAGATCAGCTGAACCGATTTCGCTAATTCTTTTTTTAGAATATTCCTTGAAGTACGAGGTTGGTTCTTACGGAGAGAAAAATTAAGAAAATTGCGCAGAAAATTGGATAATTTCAGAAAACATGAGCATGTTTGACAGTTCGCGTATTTGAGAATGACATTTTGCAAAACATTGATTGTTCAATCAGGATTCTATTTTTGAAAGTCTTTAATAAATTTATTTAAAGTAGGTACTCCCCTAATAGCTTAAATCGAATCAAGAATTTTAGATATTTTAAATAGGTACCAAATTTAATGTACATGAAAAATGAAAATTTGAATAAACATTGTAAAAGGTGGCACACGGGCTGTTTAATAACCGAATGTAATGGGATTGAATATATGGAACGCGGTAGGAGGGTTGACGGGACGATGGAGCGGGAAAGGGAAGAGGGAAGGCGGGGAAGTTGGAAAGGGAAGGGGACGTGTGAGGGGGGAGGGGGGTTCGTGGGACGGGGGAAGGGGGGGAGTAGAGTGGGGAGAGGGAAGGTGGAGGTGACGGAGTGGGAACGCGAGAGGTTAAGAGGACGCAGGAGAAGAAGGGAGGCGGAAGGGGAACGGGAAGAACGGGAAAGGACACTCAGGGAGAAACAATTTCTTTATTAAATGGCATAGCAACGCATGCCGGGACCAGCTAGTTTATAATAAAATTTACTAACATTTTCGTAATCTTAGTAAAAAGATCTATCCACACGATTTTTTTCAAGTCGTTACGAAATCCATGCAGGTGGCCTATTTCGATGAAACTTAGGGGATTTGACATGCGCCTACCCGCGATGTTTTCTGTATACAGGGTGTCCGGGGGTAAAGTGCATTAACTTCGGGAGGTGATTCTACATGATAGTACAAGTAAAAAAAAATAACTTTTTTCGAAATTACAACTTTTAGGGTTAGTATTGAGGTAAAAAGATAAAATAAATCCGGCGAGTGCGGCCAGATTTATTATTTTATGCTGTTACGATACGGGCCAATAACAATCGAGTCGGGCGCCCGGCAGGCTCTCAGCAAGTAAGATCGTACCTCACACTAAGGATTTTTAATAGGTACGTCTTTTTGTATTGGAAAAAAAAAGTTGGAATTTCGGAAAAGTTGTTATTATTTTTTACTCCTACCATCATGTAGAATCATCTCGCGAAGTTAATGAACTATAGTGAACTCCTTAAAGTAAAGTCCTTTTCTTAGATGTCGTTTTCTTTTCTTTTGCCTATTTATTTTAAAGCGGTTTGAAGATTGGAAATTGATTTCACACAAATAAAAATGTTTTTTTTTTGGATTTCGTAGGATTCGAACCCCCGTCCGCTTTGTTCCCGCCTCTCTGGCCGCTGAGACTTGTCGAGCGCCTTGCCCACTTGAATTTACCGCATTTTATTAGAACCGAGGACCCGCCTATAATAAATTTCAATGACGCACATCCGTTTCTTCCGAATTTCAAATCACTAAAGGTGCTAAAGAAGTTTTCACTTAAAAAAATAACCGTACATTGACAGGCCACCCTCGCGTACACTGTTGGTCGGTAGAACTACCGTTATATAGTGCAATAACTAATATCGGTTTGTAGCGTAGTGCACAGGTCTTGAGGTGAGTTTGTTACAGCTGCAGTTTGCAGGTAGAGACACGTTTCCAGGATTATATCACGTGACTGGAAACACAATAACGTCTCTAATAGGGCACTCTGGACTCCGAGTGGAATATTGCTTTAACCATAACAACTTCAAAGAATATGTGTTTTGGTTTTGAAGATGTTTCAAACAGTTTGCGAATTATTTTTCATAGATACACGAAATCAATTTCCATTACGCTGCTTAAGGCAAACCAATTCAATTTAGGAACAAAATATCGCTCTTCAGACATTGGTTAGTTACTAAGAACGATCTAAACAGATGATGTTTAGATGTGCCGACCTGCAGCCCTAGCACGGTCGATCGATAAGGATTGTATCAATAACTTCCGATAACTTTTCATTGTTCCCTAGCATGACTGCAGATTGCCATCGAATAAATAAGAGTTCAAAATGGCTAAGGGTTCTTAATATTATTCGACATCAACCGTTGTTAGTACATTGGCGATCTGCAGTTGCCCTAGGGAACGATGAGAAGTTACCGAAAGTTATCTATACAATCCTTATCGATCGATCGTGCTAGGGTCCTGGGAACCATTTTTTGGATAACCAATAACTCTGCATTAGGTCGCCCCAAGTGGTTCGCTACGTTTGGTGACTTAGCAGGGGTGCCCGGGTTTATTTCATTATTATTATTATTATTTTTTACATTTTTTTGGAAAATAATGTGTCCTTACTGGGGTACCCCTTTCTTAGATAACAGTGAATGTACATGGTTATGTGTTTGATAATAATACCTAGTAAGTAGAGATGTTAAAATATTACGAGTGGAAAATTACCATTAAGAAAGGTTTTTCTGGTTCTTGGTTGCGAATGCATTTATTCACATACTGCGTGGCAGGCCGGATCGAGAGAGATTTTTTTGACCTCTCCAGTCAGACTTTGTTGACTTCATATCTTACTCTCATACCTTTTCCCATTCCAGAACTTCTTCCCCTTTCTTTTCATAAAAAGACCCTCCATCCCTTATCCTAGCATCCCCAAAGACGACGTTGGCTTAGAGGGATTTTTTTCTTCCTCCTTTGTGGAGCTAATGTAAAATAAAAGCATTTCAACAACGCAGAATAATACAAAAACCGTACCAAAATACGAGCCATGATAAATCATTTCAGGAATATCGTTTTATTTCATCTCTTTATGCAAATTCAAACACTTCTATATTTTCAGCGGACCATTGTTAAAGTTCCACCATCCCGTGCGGAATTAAGAGATATTGCTCATAAAAGCCAAGGTATGAATGTAGGTAGGTATCATTATTTGCAAAGCCATCTGAAGTTATTGCAATATTTATCATACTTAGGTGAATGCAAATACTCGAACAAACCGTGATGTTTTTATTTGGAGCCAGGCATTGCTAAAGTTATATTTTTCAGCGGATGAATGCTTCTGAACGACTGGAAGAGTGGAGTAGAAGAGGGAGTGTAACAGATGGCAGAAAAAACAATAAAACCGCTCGCCGTTTTACTAAAATAAACAAACGCCTGACTCCTGAGTGGAGGCATAACTTCATGAAAGTTTATCATGGCGAAGAACTCTCGCAATTTTTGTTTGAATAAAACCCCGTACTCGGTAAATGGCATTTTTCCAATCGAGATGCTGTCAAAGAGCAAAGTGAAATAGAGTATGACGTCTTCGATATGCTTTTATGAAAGAATATTGCTTTCTTTGGAGAGAGCGACTTTCCCGGATGGTTTTACGATAGTTTCACCAGTGCAGCGTTTTCTTTGTAGTCGCTTCGTCTGAAAAAGGGTATTCGTATTTGGTCAATCTTGTCGACAGTATCTAAAATATATTTGAACAATAAATAAGATAGTTTCATATTTCTAGACGATAATGCACTTGTAGTGTCCAATGAAAACTCTATAACAGCTATTTAACAATTACAAAGAGACTTTACAGAACTACTGAAATGGTCACATGATGTAGGACTTATTATTATTATGTTATTAATGTAAAAAAAAACAAATGCATTTATATTGGTTCATCGAGCTTGGGAATGTGGAACATTCCCAAATTATCTGTATATCATTTTAAATATATACATAGAAAAATCGATAATATTAGCTACTACGTAACTATAGATTTTAAAAATGAATGTACCTATCTGATACCGATAGTAAATAATAAATTTAATAGGGATACTTTATTTTAAACAGTTTTTAAACACTGAATTTATTTGAGACTAAAAAACCATTTTTCAAACAACTTTAGGCGATTTTTAAGAAAAGTGACATCAGAATGACACCTCACACGAAATCCCCTTGGCTGTACCTACTGCTGAAAAGCCAGGGGAACCCTAACATCAATCCACCGTACAAAGTTATTTATTTATTAATTTACGGACAATAGTCCATTAAAAACATAATATTAACACGAATAAAAAAAACAGAGATGACAGTGAAGAGAGAGCACATGCAATGACAATATAAAATGTAAAAAGTACATGTAGAAGACACTACAAGTCAAAGCATGAAGAAGCATTTAAAAATTTGCTTATCGACTGCCGAAAGTCATTTAGTTTTACACCAAAAAAAGCAATGCTTTGACTTGCGTTGACAAGTGTCGATATTCTGGATAAAGGAGAATGGTATCCATAATTAGAAGAATGTTGATTGAGGAACAGCAATTCATTATTTCGGAGTCTTCGGGAAGGGATGTTGAACTGGATGAGTTGTAACAATGCAGGGTAAAAAGCAAAGTTGTAACAACATTAATATAATAACAGAGAACATAATATTTAAAAAGGATTATTTAGAACAAGAAAGATATAAACAAAGGGGATTTGTCGCCGTTATGAGAGGGTAAAGTGACGTTGTATGTCAGCCACCGTGTTCTTTATTTGAAATTTGAGAGTTTTTAATCCCCAGAGAAAGAATGATAAAATCATCTGCAAACAAAAAAATATTCGAAAAATTTAAGTATTTGTTCCACCTGGTTGCTCTTTTATATCCTTTCTTTGGATAATAATTGTTCCAGACCAAATTTTCTAGCATCAGGGTGAAACCAGTCAGTTATTAATAAATGATGTGTCATATTTTAGAAATACATCATTTTGAACATGACACTTAGAGTCCCAATTGATCCCCACTATGAGTCCTGAACCGGTGGGATGATGGCATCCCCCGTTAGGGTATGTTGTGAAGAAAAGTTGAGAAGGAGGAAAATGGGGAAGTACCTACCTGACTATTCAGATCTGGTCACCAAATACAGCTAAATCCATGTTAAGCAACGTTTAGATTCTGATTGGTGGTCTATCACAAGGGCGATTCTATTATGCTACTCGTATCTTCCTCTCAGGGAGTCTTATTATTTTAAATCTGAATATACCATTACTTTAAAAACAATAAATTAGGCAGATTTTTCTAACGAAATCAACAACAAAAAAACGTTTCGATGGTGACAAACGCGACAGTTTTAAACGGCATTAAAAATCAAACAAGACGCATATATCAAATTTGTGATGATCCTTCTACTAACCTGGATAAGGCAGACTTCGGCTCAACATTCTCATTTAAAAGGAAATATTTGATCAAAGAGACAGAAAACTCAGGGTTCTAAATTCGTTTATTCCTTCGCCAAATTTTACGTTATTTATGTAATAATATTTTTTTTTACCCGACGTAAAATCCAATTTATATGACAAACGTTTTCTCCATCTTAATTTGGTCATAGTTCCAAATGTCCGGCCGCTGGAGACCTATTTTTCACATCTTATTTCGCTTTGTTCTTTTGAAGAATCAAACTAGCAAAAGTAAAGTTATATAATTTTGTTTCAAGGTTTGTTTTAATCTCTGGGGTAAAGGAACATGTATAAAAAGTTTTCTGCTCTTCGAATTCACGCCGACCGAAGTGCTACAAAAATACAATCTAACAAAAGAAACAGTTTTTTGAAGATTTTATGGGTAAGACTGTTAGTTTTTGGTAAAAATTTTTGGTAAAATGTTCATACATTGCCTCCATTGAACCGATAATTCCTGCAAGCATAATTTATTTATTTATTGACGCCCTAGTGGGCTTTTACAAAGATAGATAGCAATAGTTAGGCAGGTACGTAGTACACAATTATAATGATTAAATTAATAGTAAAAAATAAAATTTATTAAAATTAAAATCATACAATTCATTAAAGTAATTATAAAGACTTCGTTTTATAACTAAAACAGAATCTGCAAACATGTCTACAATATTTCCAAATTTATTGCCAAAATGATGTAATCTATTTTTAGGTGTATGAGCCTCATGGTTTGTTTTAAAATTGTCACAGAAGAAGGTAGCACTTTGCCTCGTATTTCTGGTCGGTACGTAAAATTTTATTTTGGCGAGAATTTCAGGGTTGTCAATGCAATTATTAATGATTTTACTTAATAGTACAAGGTCAGAGATGATCCGCCTATCTGACAGCGTAGTTAAATTGAGTTGTTTCATCAAAAGGACATAGTGAATATTTTGAATTGGAATATTCAGCTTGAAGTTAATAAATCTTAGAAATTTGTGCTGTACCCTTTCTATATTGTCGATATGTATTTTATACAATGGGGACCAAATGGGCGAATTATACTCTACCTGGCTTCTTACTAAAAAAGTGTACAATATTTTTAAACATTCTCTTAAAATCACTTGCTGTTCTGCATATAAAACCGAGCATTTTTATAGCTCTATTTGTTATTTCACTTACGTGCAGAGTAAATGTTAATTTTTCATCAAATATAACACCTAAGTCCCTGATCTGAGTGACTGGTGTTCATAAGTTACATGACTTTGGATTTTATGAAAACGAATAACTTGGCACTTTCGAATATTAAGAAATAGTGAGTTGATCACACACCAATGATTAATTGTTTTTGTGTTTAATTCGTAGAACTCCATTTTAATTTTGAGAAATTTAATTAAAATTAAATTTGATAATGTTATTATCGAGTTCTGCAAGTTTTTTGGTTAGTGTTTTAGTTACAGCTGTTTCGACGTGTAAGGTCATTTTCAAACTGTGGTGAAGCCACGTACGGACGACTTATTTATAAGATTTTAAATGTCAATTTTTGAAGGTGTCTAAGTTGATTTATTACCGGTTAAACCAATTTGTAGAGACACTAATTGAGATTGAGAGAGTGCTAATGTGGGATTCGGAGTATTTCCCTTTGGTTTGCCTTGCACTAAGTGTAAGGGTTTTTTTAAATTGATTTAGAATGACGTTATTGCTATGACTCATTTAAGTGCATTATATTTTTTAGGTTTGGTAAACATACTAAGTAGTGGGGAGTAAATAATTTTCCTTACTTTATTAATTAGCGTTATGTTGGGGTCATTCGTTCGTTTATTGATTTCTAATTGTTCAAGCAAATTTAATCTAAGACCCTTTCGTTCTATATGTAATGGTTTTGGCTGGTTATTTTTAAGTGGAACGTGATTATTCACTAAGAGATGTTCGGCGAATTTTGAAGAGGTGTTTTTATTTTTATAACATCTTATATGTTCTTTGAATCTAGTTGAGAATGCCCTACCTGTTTGTCCGATGTACGTAGCGTTACAGTCGGCATGGTCACATTTTAATTCATATATGCCACCGTTATTGAGTTTAGGATTTCTACTTTTTGAGTTTTTAAGGCTTGTTCCCATATTATTATTGGTTCTAAAAGCTATATTTAAACCACATTTTTTAATTTCTTTTGCAATTTTTAAAGATATTGGGCCGAGGAATTCGAGACATGCAAATTGTTCTATTTTTTTGTTATGTACCGGATATATTAAATTAATTTTATTTTTGTATTTCTTGTTTTTTATTATTTTTTCAATGTTTTTTGCCTCGTAGCCGTTATTAATCGCGATTGTTTTAATAGTTTCTTTTTCTTTTACGTATGCTTTATTATCTAAGGGAATGTTAAGGAGTCGATGTACCATTGAATGGTAAGCTGATAATTTGTGGGACCAAGGATGAGTTGAATTTGCATTTATCGTTGTATCTGTAAACGTTGGTTTTCTAAATATTTCGAAGGTATGTTTATTATTACTTCTACCAATTGTCAGATCTAAAAAATTTATTTTACCTTCGATCTCATGTTCAACTGTGAAGCAGATTTTATTATTAATGGTGTTGGCCCAGTTAGTAAAGATATCTAACTGTAGGTTGGTGCCGTTCCAACAAATCAAGATATCGTCAACATATCTGACATAATATATTATGTGTTTTGCTAAGGGAGATTTAAGCATTATATTTTCAATATAATCCATAAATATAATTGGTAGAAGTAATAATAAACATACCTTCGAAATATTTAGAAAACCAACGTTTACAGATACTACGATAAATGCAAATTCAACTCATCCTTGGTCCCACAAATTATCAGCTTACCATTCAATGGTACATCGACTCCTTAACATTCCCTTAGATAATAAAGCATACGTAAAAGAAAAAGAAACTATTAAAACAATCGCGATTAATAACGGCTACGAGGCAAAAAACATGGAAAAAAGAAAAAAAAATAAAAAAATAAAAAAAATAATAAAAAACAAGAAATACAAAAATAAAATTAATTTAATATATCCGGTATATAACAAAAAAATAGAACAATTTGCAAGTCTCGAATTCCTCGGCCCAATATCTTTAAAAATTGCAAAAGAAATTAAAAAATGTGGTTTAAATATAGCTTTTAGAACCAATAATAATATGGGAACAAGCCTTAAAAACTCAAAAAGTAGAAATCCTAAACTCAATAACGGTGGCATATATGAATTAAAATGTGACCATGCCGACTGTAACGCTACGTACATCGGACAAACAGGTAGGGCATTCTCAACTAGATTCAAAGAACATATAAGATGTTATAAAAATAAAAACACCTCTTCAAAATTCGCCGAACATCTCTTAGTGAATAATCACGTTCCACTTAAAAATAACCAGCCAAAACCATTACATATAGAACGAAAGGGTCTTAGATTAAATTTGCTTGAACAATTAGAAATCAATAAACGAACGAATGACCCCAACATAACGCTAATTAATAAAGTAAGGAAAATTATTTACTCCCCACTACTTAGTATATTTACCAAACCTAAAAAATATAATGCACTTAAATGAGTCATAGCAATAACGTCATTCTAAATCAATTAAAAAAACCCTTACACTTAGTGCAAGGCAAACCAAAGGGAAATACTCCGAATCCCACATTAGCACTCTCTCAATCTCAATTAGTGTCTCTACAAATTGGTTTAACCGGTAATAAATCAACTTAGACACCTTCAAAAATTGACATTTAAAATCTTATAAATAAGTCGTCCGTACGTGGCTTCACCACAGTTTGAAAATGACCTTACACGTCGAAACAGCTGTAACTAAAACACTAACCAAAAAACTTGCAGAACTCGATAATAACATTATCAAATTTAATTTTAATTAAATTTCTAAAAAATAAAAAAAATAAAAATAAAAATAAAAAAAAAAAAAAAAAACACACCAATGAAACAATTTATCTAAATTAGATTGTAAAATATGGCAATCCTATATACTATGTATCATTTTATATATTTTTAAATCATCAGCGAAGAGTACAACTTGCATAATCTGTTGCGATTTGAAAGAAAAATAATGTCGTTAATTATTATATAAAATATTTCAATTCCTAGGCCGGAGCCGATAGAGCCAATAGAGCTAGTAGAGAATAAATTATTTTAGGATGGGAAAGTCAGAGGGATATCCGGTATTAACTTGACCGTTTGGCATTTCACCTGTCCATAAATTAATGTTTATGTTCCGTTTCCGGTTTTGAAAACCTGCTGCATTCATTTTATTATTCAAGTAAGCCTTAGTGGACTCGATGGCCGACTTCGACTGAGCATTTAAATAACAAGGTACCCTTGAAAAAAATTGTCAGTACAGCTTTGGACAAATTCTATAATTCCTCCTTAGAAAAATAGTTTTTTTTACATTAGATCCACGCAGAAGGCCCTGAGGAAAACAATTCCCCTCAGAGCCTATGTCATCTTTGGGGATGCTAAGTGGAGGATCTTTTTGGGAAAGGAAGGAGAGGAAGTTCTGGGAAGGAAAAAGGTAATAGGGGTCAGTTGGATTCTGGGGCAGTGTGTTCAGGAATGACGGACATATGAATCCATCCCTCCCACTACGACGCAAGGTGATTTTCCGAGAGAGTACGGCTGGAGAAATTAAAGGGGCTCCCTCAAACATTTTTTCTTGATCCGGCCTGTCATATTAACATGTTTGATTAAGTTCAGCAGCAATAAGAAGAAATGCGGCTTAAATCAGGTACACGGATACGCCCGAATATAATTTTATGTATTTTTCTTTTCAGCGATTTAAATTTATTGCGTTTTCTCAAAAATACAGCCTTATAAATGTCTATGAAGGTCATGAAACGTTAGAGTGTATCTTCTAGTAAGAATGTTGCACTATGAAGCTGAAGAATGATAATATAATCTTTGTACAGTGCACAGCGGCTGTGACATCCAGCCTTTGTGTAAATATAAGGACCTTTCAGAACCCACAGGAAGTGGAACAAACGACGTCACATCATTCCGTGCACTTCCGGCACCCAACAACATCTACAAAGTTATGTATGGCGCTGCAGAGAATATAAAGCAATTATTTTACAGGTTTCATGTCACTCTTCTATAATCTTTAGACTTCTAGAGAAGATCCACATCTTAACTATCTGCTAGAAAATCTGCTCGTGTGCCCCAGGAAATACCTCGGAAAGAAAAGCTCTGGACGATAAACTTAAATCTGTCTAGAATGTATGGGTCAATGTTACCTTTTTTAGCTCGCTAAGAATTTTACTTAAAGAGTTAAGGAGACCCAAACCGGACCAGTTTTAGCCGATTGAATAAATCTACCGGTTCACACCCAGATATCGCTACTTCCTTTGCTAAATAAAACTTTCCGCTTTTAATGATGGAAGAGGAGGAATTTAAATATTTTTAACCAAAGAATTTATTATTGTCTTCTGTAAAAAAATGACGATAATTAATGACAAAACAAATTTAAACAGTGAGTTTTCGACAAAAGAGTGCTAAAAATATGGAAAATTTCATCTTTTATCGAGTTGTTCATAGAATTTTTTTAGGCTGTAGATGTAATTTAATACTTAAACGGGAGAATATTTCCAATGTACCTACTTGTGTAAAACATTTACAATCTATTGGAGCAAAAAGTTGAACCAGTTTCAAAACCGCTTTGATCGCCAATTTTCCCATCAAACAACAGCGATTACAAATTCATAACCGAAACAAATAATTAATACTAACTTTTGTTTGAATCCGAAGCATTTGAGTTTTCGTCAACCAGCGTGCGCGCCGTTCATGCAATATCTTATAAATAATTAAAATATCTCGCTACGCTGGCTACGCCGTAGTTCATCGTAGCTCGGTAATGGTTTCAAGCTACAATGGTCGTAGCTCGTGGCTCGTAGCTCATAGCTTCAGAGTTAATACCAGCTGGCAGGGGTTGTGAAGGAATAAGGCAATAAAATACTAATTGCAGGAACCAATGAAGATGGGATATTATTTTGTAGCAGCGGGAGGTAATTTATAATGAAGTCGAAAGTAGTTGCTTATTTACAAATTATTATGGAACGCTATAAATAATTGTTTTTAATTAAGTGATTCTGCGTTAACGTGATATATTTTGCAGTTGAGAAATAAAACTATAGAGATAATAATAATACATTCACTTATTGTAATGTGGTTTTGGTTTTGTCTCGAATATTTTTTTGGACTATTTATTATATTGCTCACATGGATTCGCCCCATTTAACTTCTTTTTAGAAAGTTGGTAGTACCTTACACTTCAAAAAAATATAATTATTTATTAATTAATTAATAGCCCTTTTAGGGGCTTATACATACGAACAGTAAAAATTATACTATTATAGTATTATTCATAACTGAACTGCCTTAGCGGTTATCTTTTGTATTGTTTTGTGATTAATTTAAGACGTCCACTACTCTCCAATACCCTATATAAAGCATTAGTATTCTGTGGTATGAGATATGATAATATAATTAGTCCCAAAATTTGTGCACTGAAATAAATCCTGACTTCTAGTATTACGTTGTGGAATTCTAGTATTACTAGTGGATAACTTACTAAAGCAAGGAACTCTGAATTATTAAATATATCATTTAGAATTTTCTACAGAAATACCAAGCCTATGAAAATCCTTCTGTTCGATAATTTAAGCAAAATCATAACGTTATACAGAGTGTACGTTTACCAAAACTGCTGGAATACCTATTACAAAAACGTAAAAAACAAAAGATTTTTTTTTTAATAGCTTATTTATACATAAATATTGTAATGTGGGTTCCAAACGGGAAAATTATACTCAAATTGACTTCTAACAAAGGCAACATATAACAGTTTACCCATTTAATATTGTCGAAATTTCTAGTTGACCTAATTAGAAATTCCAACGTTTATAAACCCTTGTTATTATAATTCTACTTGTTTTTTCGACCTTAGTGTCAAAACTATTTTCTTAATTTTGTGTTTAAAGTTTTAATAAATACAAATGAAAAATATGGTGTATTCAATAAATTTCTTTCATTAAGAGATTTTTTTATTTCAGAGCCCTACTGGATGGATTATAAGCTGAAAATGAGCACGTTTATCTGCAATCTAGACGCTAGAATTCAGTATGCCCAAAATATGGCTTCTTTAGGAAGAAGTATATTGCTACTTTAAATCTGAGAAAAAAAGAGCCTTCAAAAATATTCCTTTTTTGTGGTTTAGAATGAAAATAAGCTAAATTGTTAAATAATTTAAAGCGAAAACTGCCTAGAACCAGCTTAATATTAAAAAATGGTTATATAAGATTTCCAGGAAACGACGTAAACCTTGAAACGCAGGTTTTAGCAGCTAAAATAAAACACTGACATAATTTTTTGCACTAATTAAATCATTAAGTTCTTATGAAAGCAAATGGTAAGTAGTTAATTTTTTAATAAATTAAGCCACTCAGGCATTTACCAACTATGTTGCAATGATTGTCCTTCGTTCTACATAGGTAAAACAACTAGAAATGTAAACATTAGAATCTCCGAACATTTAAGATGCTTAAATAATAATAATTTTTCAGAGTTTGCTAATCACCTAATTTCTACAGATCACACTTTTAATAAGGACACAGGGGTTAAAATTCTTCACTGTAACAATAAAAGCAAAAAATTAGATAATTTAGAAGCACTAGAAATCAGAAAATCCCTAAATAATAATGCTAGTATTTTGAATAACCAAATTAATTTATCTTTCAGTCCCATTCTAAATATTTTTCCAATTAACCGCTCTGTTCTTTCCGGAAATCCCGCAATTACCCCCACCCCTTTGCTCACCTCCCACTCAAACACCTAACATTCTGTATCATAGTTTAGTTATAATATTCTCCTGACGAAGGAAGGGTGCTTCTGAAACCGGTAGTGTTTTAAAATAAAAGTGGTCTTAAACAAATTTATGTGTTTTTTTATTGTAAGTTAATTTTTTGTTAATGAAATCGAATAAAACACTTTTTGTGTATTTTTATGTATTAAAAACAAAAGTAGTAAAATAAGGAGAGGTTGGTTTATTCATCAATTAGCACTACGCTGAAATTCAACCTTACTCGGCATCGGTTTCACATTTCTGTTTGGCAAAGCCTTTCAAACGTACAGCTTCTGAACACAGACATATGTAGAGGTACGTAGTCCTGTATAACGCTGAACCGTGTAATACTCACAAGCGTAGAAAGGACTGCCACGTCACTTGGAATGCTGTGAAGCGAAGGCTCTGGCGCTGATTTGTTTGGGGTTTATTTTGCCATAAATTGTGATAGTATCCGCAGCGGAAATAAAATATTCCGAGAAACGTTTGGGCCGAATTTAATCCCGCTTAATGAGTGTTATCAAATGATTATTTCTAATGCAATAAACATCTGGATCAAACGAATTTGCAAGTATCACTTACGTTCATTTTACCCATCCAATTTACGATGAACAGTTTAAAACCATCTCATTGTTAGCTTAACCTAAAGCCTACCCAAAATAACGATTGTTTGTTGATATCCAATAAAATAATCAATAATATTATTTGTTTGTTTTTTTTTTAAATATTTTTATTCAGTTTTTTATTTTTATTTTACAATATTTATCTTTAAAATCTTACAAAATTGATCAATCAGTTTGATTGTAAGAAATGTAATGGGTGTAATGTAAGGGGTGTCGCTAATGTAAATTTTATATCTACTGGCGATAAAAAGCTCCAAAGTTTGTTCATTATTATATTTACTGATCGGTCAATCGTAAGCTCTTCTTGTGTTCTACTACATATATATATTTAAAAATATGCTGAATAAAAGCAAATTGAGAAGACAGCAAACTAAACTGCCTTCAAGGTGTAACTTGAGATTTGTAACGAAATGGCTCGATAAAAAGATATTCGTATTTCCAAACGACATGCTTTTCCAAATAAAGCTATATATAACATTTAGCTAGTAGTCAATAAACTCAAAATAAATAAATAAGTAATAAAATAATCATATTTTACTTACACAAAGATATTTTGTTTACATATCTTACCCCTTTATAAGATATTTACAAAATTTGTGTTATATTAAATACTCAAGTTGGCAAAAGTAAACATTAATGATATAATTGCGTTAAAACAACGTTTATCTCGCTTGACGTCATAATTTGTTTAAATATCCGTACAGATATTTTTTTAATAACATGTGTATTTAATAAATTATATTTTATTTTGCTGGGTTAGGTTTCTATTGTGTTATTTCTATGCCTCCTAAAGCTTCCAAGAATATTATAAGCCAGTTTCGGTTTATTTTATTTTATAATTTATTCATTTAGGTTGATTCTTTTTTGTAAGGTTGGGTTTCTTTCATCACAGTATTGCGTTGTTTCTAGGCCGCCTAAAGCTCCCGATTATCCTGTGCTGGGATTTGGATCAGCCGAGTGCCGTAGTTCAAGCACGTCACGTCGTCGATAATCCTATCAGCCGGGAAATCGAGATCTCTAAATAATAAATACACCGAGATCAATATTCACAATCATCATCTCCTGAGGCATAAGGGTACTTAAATAACCAACGCTTCATTCGATTTAATGTACTCCGCATTTGTTGTACCTATTCTATTTTATAGAAAATTTAGGTAGCATTCTTTTAGTCAAAGGTAAAATAATTTAAAATATCTGTACATTATATATTTAAATAGAAATGATGTAAGTTAAAACTCATGTTGGAATTCTATTTTCATGACCTATTAATGGATTAAAACACCTCTTTATATCTTTCTTCCAAATTTTTTATTGCTGACCGAACCTTTTTCCTCCATCGATATGCTTGGTGTAACTCTAAGTGACCAGCTCAGGTACGGGGGCTCCATGGAAACCAGAGTTAAGTTAGCCTCTCAGAAACTGGGCATACTGTACGTACAGGGCCCACAGACACTTTAATAGTACACAACTGCTAACCCTGTACAAATCGCAAGTGCGCCCCACGGTAGAATTTGGCAGCCACCTCTGGTCTGAAGCTCCAAAATACCTTTAAAAACACTTGACTCTGTGCAGAGATGGGCGGTCCGTTTCATAGATTCTCCCATCTTAACAGACGGACTGCAATCTTTAGAGCATAGGCGTCAGGTGGGAATGCTGTCCTTGTTCTACCGGTATAACAATGGAAGATGCTCCGAGGAATTAGCGTCATTGATCCCCTCCGTAACGGTGCATAGTCGGGAAACACGCCAAACACGCACCCAACATTTGTGCACGGTTGACATTAGTCACATGAGAACAGGTCGTTTCTATGACTCGTTCTTGAGTTGAACGATTTTCCGGCCTCCGTGTTTCCTCCTCCTACAACATGGGTCTCTTCAAGACCCACGTTCACTCCTTCCTTTCCTCAAAAAGACCCCTCACACAGCTTCTTCAAAGATGACATAGGCCCTAAGGGAAATTATTTTCCTCAGGGCCTCCAAAGGTGAAATTAGATGCCGTCAAAGGTGATTTTTTTTTTTACATTCACTTAGGGAAATTATTTTCCTCAGGGCCTCCTGTGTGGAGTGAATGTAAAAAAAAAAAAATTCACCTTTGACGGCATCTAACAAAATCTATGGTATATAAATATGGCATCTACGCCAGGAATGAGGGGTATTGACTCTACACTATATTGTACATTTATATATTTTATTGTTGTCAGAGGGGCTTTATTTCATTTGAATATCTCTTCAGGTGGGTTTATTTCCTTCTAGGAGATGGGTTATATTGCATTGGGTGGACTGATTCTACGGGGGTTTTCACATTTTTATATCGTAATGCTATTGCTGGCAGCTTTATTTTTAACTTAAAAAAAACGTTCGTGTAAATTCATGTTACGATGCCGTTAATTGGGATTTGTGAATTTTACCAAATTTATAAGCCACTTTTCACCATTTGATCAGCGCGGAGTTTTGAACAGACTTTGATATTTTTATTTATTTATTTAGTATTATTTTTGAACATACATTTTACAAATGATTACACTGGTTTATATAGTAGTAGATACAAATATGTTTATATTCTGTAGCTGTGTGTAAAAAAAATTGTTGTAGCATTTTGTGAACACCTCACTGGGAGAACCTGTGCTGAGGAGTTCGCATGTTTAGTTTTAAGGGTCATTAACCAGCCAGCTGCCGAGAATTCAAATTTCGTCGAAAGGTGTTCTTACGATCGTACAGGGCGGTTGATCATTGAGTCATTTGTACGATCGTAAGAAGGAAGATTATTTATTCCCCGTAACTGTTTTTTTAATAATAACTCAAGATCGATTTAATTTCATTAAAAATTTGCATTAATTTATATCTACATTCAAAAATGCTGAAAGGCGTGATGATAAAACTTTTAAAATTATGTAGTATTTGTAATTATTTTTTGATCATAAGTATTTATAAGTTTTTAATAGTGTCTAAGCAAAATAAAAATGTTAAAAAATCTTAAATATATTAGTTCGTAAGACCGTAAATAAATAAAAATAAACTGAAGTATTTTCGTCACAAAACACACGTGCGGATCTTTTTTTAAATGATTTTATTTAAACGAAAAATAAAATTTGGAAAAGTAGCTTTCCCAGATAATTGATTGATTTATTTTACTGCATGATTATACGATTGATTGATTGAGATTTGTGTTGTATAATACAAAATTTTGTTTGAAAATTTAACTAATCTGCCAATGACCTACGCTACGGTAAAACCTTATTGTCCCAAAAATAAACATGTTTTCTCAAAATTTAAAACAAAGCTTTACTAAATAAAAGAACACTCTTTCGAATTCAATTTATAATTTTTTGTTGTAAAGAGTCAATTCGATTTAATTTAAAAATGACATATTTCCGGTTTTGTTTGGTTATTCCCTCTTGAGTGTTATTCTGCCGACATAATGTCGACAACATGTCGACACAGTGTCCTCCTTGAAATTGTCAAGAAGGGCACTGTGGGTCGACCCATGGCGACAGTATCATATATGTATATAAATTTAAGATTATTAGCAGTAAAAATTGGAAAAATAATTATCTTGAAAAGCAGGTAGGTACATTTTTTCTATGAACCACACGCTACTGGCATCTGATAGTATTAATACGCAAGCGTCTGTAAGGTTGAAATTTAAGAACCGACTTCGAGTACATTTCTGAGGACACTTATAGAAATTTATTCTTATTTTTAATACTGCTTTTGTTTTACGAATGCTTATTTAGTATTACCTCATATGTATATGTATATTATTTTGTTGAAATTAAATAGTTCTAGATTTAGATGATAGCATTACTATGTGTATATGATGAATTTTTGGTTTTATGAAAATTTCTTAATTCCATGATAACTGTATATCAACTCCCAATAATTCTTATTTGATTATATATTCTTATGTTTTTATATGTATCTATGTGTACGATTATGTACATGTATGCAAATACCTGTGTGTATGTATGTGTGCATGTATGTATATGTATGTGTGTAAATTTAAGAACTTCGAGTTCATTTCTGAGGACACGCCTTATGCAAAATCATCTTTGTACGTGAAGTTTGTTACAAAGCTACTGTCGTGTTGACGGCGCCTGCAGGGCCATATTAATAAATAATATTGTGTTAATATTTTCTGTCCCGAAACAATTTTTTTTACAGTATTTTTTATTTGTTTGGGTAGGGTCAATAAGGTTTTATAATATTTTGAGTACAGTGAATACCTTGTATTTTGATCTAATCTATGATATGTTTTTTTGTGAATAATTGTAGAATTGTATTAAAAACAGTTAATATAAATATATGGTATTATCTTATTTCATGTTCCTTAAATATTGTTTCTTGATTGTATCCTGATGAAATTTGTAGAATATCTTGAAAGGCGTTTATACAATACTAGCAGACCCGGCCACACGTTGCTGTGGCTAACGAAACACAACGCCATTAGCCAGTGTAAACATATTTCGATCTACTCCCGCCAAAATTAAACATTTAAATTTTTTACTGTGAATTATTGCACACAAACATCATAAAATATTAACAAGCACTACTTATTTACTAATAAAATAGTGCTTTTCATTGTAAGTGTCTGTGAACTGTGTTAACAAAAGCAAAAACAAATCAACATAACCAAACATTGTCAAGCAGTGAATAGTTCCAAATATTTAAACGTTTCACAATGGATGTGCAAAATTTCATTTCCAAAGCAGAAGTAGCAGTCAATGCCCTAAATAAGGTACTATTTGATCCAGCCAACAAATTTAATAAGGATCAAATTTCTAAAATTTCTCCAATAGCATGTGAAATTTTAAACGCCATAAGTAGCATGTCTTCAGCTGTAGCATCCAAAACTGCTAGCTTAGAAGGTGAACTGCGTGCATATAAGGATATATAAGAGCAAATTCTTCTCAAAATAACTTTGGTATTTGCGAGGCGATTTCGGAAATGAATGTGCAACAAGTGCGCTCCAAAAATATTATTATTTGCAATGTGCCTGAAAGTATTAAGACGACAGAAGTCAGCTGAATCTTGGATGACCAGGCAGCTGTCACCAGTATAATCAGTGAAATCGACAAATGAAAATATTTCAAAATTTTATAGAATTGGTAAATTATCAAATAGCAAGCCTAGACCAATAAAAATCACCCTGGAAAACTCAATACAATCGAGAAATATTCTCAGCAAACGAGGTCTTCTTAGGAACAATATCAGAATTTACCCCAACTCAACCCCGGCTCAACCAAAATTTCTAAAATATCTGACGGTTTAACTGGAGATACGGAAAGAAAATGATGAAGATGTCACCATAAAATACATAAACCCCACTCCCAGAATTGTACCAAATCTGCCAAAAAACTAGCCAATTACAAAAATATCCAAGCAATTCTCCCTAACAATCGAACCAGAACTTTAAAAAATTATTACCAAGACGTCCGCGGACTGCGATCCAAACTCGATGACCTACGAGCAGCTCTACCTTCTCATCATCATGACATCATTATACTTACCGAAACCTGGCTAAACTCTGATATCAAGTCGACTGAACTTGGTCTTACTAACTACAAAATATTTCGTTGCAACAGAAACGTGAGATCAAGTTCCAAGTCAAGAGGTGGAGGAGTTTCAATTGCGATAAAACAGAAGTTGTCATCAAGAAAATTAACAATGATACACAAAAACATTGAACATCTCTTTGTACAAGTAACGACTCCTCTCACCACTTTCTGACCCTCAAACATACAGAAACCACTGTGAAGATATCGAAACAATTTCCTCAAAATATTCTCACTCGAAAATTGTTATCGTTGGAGATTATAACTTACCAAACCTAACATGGAAAGCAAACAATGTGGTCTCATCACAAACGAAAGTGAAAACGATCGTGCACGTGAAGTTTTGGACTCAAATTTTATTTTTATTATTTCTGTTTTTCTGAAAACCTATGAAATCGCTGTATTTTTGTGTTTTTATGATGCTTTTTTATCAACTTTTATTTTTAGTATTTCTGTATATGTTTAACAATAATCTGTCATGAATGATTTGTACTACCAAAATGTAAAAGCCCCTTGGGCGTTAAATTAATAAAGAAAATTTAAAAAATACCCAACCTTTATAAAATCCAAACCACCCGCTTGCCAGCTGCCCGCTGCCTGAATTGAATATTTGAATTTCTCGACTTTTCTCTACTATAATAAGCATGTTTTTATACATATAAACCTTCCTCTTGAATCACTCTATCTATTGGTGAAAACTGCATGAATATCCGTTGCGTAGTTTAAAAGATCTATGCGCACATACATTTTGAGCGACTTCATCAAATAAAATAATTCAAATCAATTACCTACTTACTCAAGGACATCTATTTTACAATTTCTTCCGTAAAACGAATTTCAAAAGCGACTATAGTACGGCCCGCCAGCCGTTTTAAATATGTTTATGTTAAAATAAAAATATGTTTTCTAATATAATTTACATGTATTATACATATAAACATTCCTCTTCAATCACTCTATCTATTGGTGAAAACCGTATGAAAATTCGTTGCTTAGTTTAAAAGATTAACGCACACATACATTTTGAGCGACATCATTTTATACTATGTAATGATGATGATATATGTATATATGAACATTAATCTTAAAAACTTAAATTAAAGCGTATTTGTAATAACATTTTCGAAGCGAAAACAAAATTATGGACTCCGAAAGCGGAAGGGTAGTTTGCAATAGCGAGGGTCTTAAAATATTGTTTTACACAAAAAAGTGATTTGATTTCGAATGATAATCACGTCCTTGTGTAGTATTGGTTACAAAGGTTGGGTTGCTCTTGGGCAGTGGTCATCAAACGGTGGCTCGCTATCTGCCAGTAATTGGGTAAATTATCTAGACTAATGTGTCTGCAGTAATCACGTTTGCATATTCATAGAACCCAACACATGAAAAGCAATCTAAGTATTTTTATACATAACTTAAATACAACAATTTGAAATACATAATAAGTAGAAAATCTTCTTCTTCTTCCTTGCGCTGTCCCAACTCATTGCCTAGGTAGGCTGTTGGGGTTGGCTCTTCTCGTTCTCAGGTTGTAATATCTTCTGATCTGGGTATCGCCTTCATCCAGGCCGTTTCTCTGAAGAATTTTGGACCATTGAGTCATCCAGGTAAGTAGAAAATATAGAGTCATCCATCTTCGGTAAGTAGAAAATATTTATGAAGTATATATTAAACAATTTTTTTAATTATTATTTTTTTTAGGTGCTCAAATCGTAGAGATATTTCTTGAAACAAGTTATATTTACAAAAATATCTATGTTAGTGTGTGTTTTAGCAAAATCGTTGTATGATTGAGACATTCTAGACATTGGATTAAAATATCCAGTATTATTGGCAAAAATTTCGGTCCAAAATATGTTAAGGTTTCTGGTAGATTTGGGCCTGGCGTATAACTTGATTTGATTGACTAGGTTACCATCTAATCGATTATTCAAAAAATTTCAAAGCATTAAGAGGTCATTTATGTTTCGTTTTTTAACGAGACTCTCTAATTTGAAATAAATAAATTTGATAAGGCATATATTACAGAAAGTGATATAAAAAAAACAGCTAAAAGAATTACTTACAGATTAATATCGAACGATGAAGATTCTTGATTACTACTATTTTTTATGTAAGTATGTTCTATTTTAGGATATTTTGTAGGTACTTACTATTTCAAGATATTTTTCAATTATTAGTTTCAGTTATCGTTTTTTAACAAGATTCTTGAAAACATGTTTTCATTGTAAACTACATTCTTAGAATATCATTTTTTACTCCTAAAAACAGGCCAAAAGTGAAATGACGTCACCATAGATTTCATTCTGTCCGCAAAACCGTCTCAATCAGATTGAAAAGACGTCAGAACCGAACCGTTTGAATTTGATAGTTTTGCATAAAATTTCCAAAATCTGTTTATTGTTTGTACGAACAGTTAACCAAATACCAAACTAGCACATATTCAGAATACAAATTTGATGTTTTACGTGAAGTTATAACATTTCGCACTGAAAAAAAACCATTTTTTAAATAAATAAATCGATATTTTCATGTCTGGATCATCAAATAACTTTTTTCACTACCGTAAGAAAAAAGTTTTAAGACCACTGCCATAAGACTGTAGGATAACGGGGAAATTTGTAGCTTCCGAAAACGAATGTTTCTTTGTTTCGATTAATGAACGAGGGGGCTGAAAAAAAGTTCTTCGAAGGTCGGAATATTTAGTTCTATTTCTGGTGTGGTTTAAGCACACTCAATACGTACGCTCAGTAAACTATTGGTAATGGCGTGGTATAGGATCGTTCAATACCCTAATTCGAGCAAATATTATTAATGTGCCTATTTAGGTACCTATTGATTGTGCGTCAATGGTCTATTTGGGTGTATATCGGTAAGCAAATCAAGTGGGGAATACTAAAATTGAGCTCGTTAAGATAGAGAATAACAGGTTTTATTGGAATGGTTTTTGAAGCGCTTGAAGCTCGTCCCTCCCAATCTTGTAACAGAGTTATTTGAAATAAAAAAAAATTACAAAAAATCTAAGACTCTAATAAATATGTAATCTTTATAATAGATTTCAGAATTGTAGATATTCTTAAATCGCCCTGGTGGAAAACCACCATTCACAATGAATAGGTATTTTCCGAATCTTTTCCTACCCCATCTACTTCGATTCCCCTCTCTATTTTGCCTCATGACTTGTCCCAATTGGGGATATCTTAGTACTACTTGTCCCGGCAGTTGGTACTTTGCGCAGTATATAAAAAATCTTTTTTCGTTAAATATTTTCCGAGTAGATTCATACAACCGCACATCCCTTCACGAAAATCGTTATTATTTTCATGGGAAATTAATTCATTTGTCCGCGTACATACTGTTTAAATGAATGTATCTTGTCATCGCAGCGTTCATCGTTGTAAATACGGGCTTAAACGCTTTCACAACAAACCATAAGCTCAGCTTATCAAAGCAAGATAACTGTGTAGAATATGTGAAGGAAAGTTGTTAATTTCAGGATGTAGTCGAAATGAATAAGACAATGCTAAGCGGGGACTACGCTATGTTGGATGGAAGGAGCGCGAATTGAGTTTGGATAGCCGAAAGTTATCTGTGACCATAATAAATAGAACAACAATTGTGGTGAACAAAAATTGCTCTAAGTTTAACAATTATTATAAGCAATAATTATCAGCCTGAAACACTCATCCACATTGAAAAAATCTTCCGAGAAAAAATACATGACGCCAACGGGTCAATGGCGTTGTAAGTCCCGTTGGCGTCATGTATTTTTCCTCGGAAGATTTTTTCAATGTGGATGAGTATTTCAGGCTGATAATTATTGCTTATAATAATTGTTACCCTTTGTGCTTTGCATAAAAATCTTGTCTTAAACGTTAGTTTAACAATTTAAAAAAATGCTCTAAGTTTGTTGATGTCGCGTGGTCGACGTGAGGTTTTATAAAATACGTCACCCTTCTGGGGTCTAATGTCAATATCTTCTCTTTAGCAATCACAGGCAATATAAATGCATACCAATTAAGTAATTTGAACGACAGGTTTGGCCTTCGGAAACAAAAATATGTCAATGATGACATAGGCCCTGATGTAAATTATTTTTATCAAGCCCTCAATGTATGGTGTCAATATCATATTTTTTCATAAAATCGTTTTGTGTTGCTAGGTTGGGATGATGATGTTTGAAACGTCAAACAAAATCTCAGTTCAAAATTCATTATTTTATTCACAATACCCAACACAACAATATTAAAAAAAACTAGTTTCAGATGGACTAATTTTCTGAGATTTTATTCATTGTCTATTACTTACTATAAGTGGAGCGATGAGTGTTCTAGCAATAAACTCAGCATTTAACACAAACAACTAATGAAGATATTTTGTCTCAGGATACCAATAAAAAAAATCATGTTTTTATATTATTTTGCAAAATGAACATCGCGATGCCGAAGATTGGTAGTAAAGGTAATTTCGTGAAATAAGGTGTCAGATTATTACGCATTTTAGGAACGCTAGCTCAATCACCTGCGTGTAGTGGAAGTAAGGTTAGTTGGAGTTGATTATTACCTAGTCTTCATTATAGTCAACTAATGACCATTTTTTTATGAAACGAAAAGCTTGAAACAGTTTGATCACAAGATATTATAATCCAAAAAATATATACTAAGACATCTACTATGGTCATATTTCTATTGAAACCATTATTGTTCTCAATTACTTTGTAAAATATTTACTTTATTGTATAAAAAACAAAATGTTATATGATGATGGGTTATACTTGCTCCATTTAATGTATCTACGTATTCAACCACCGACTACGAGTTCAAATAATGTATGAAAATGGTACTAAATACGGATACACTATCGATCGAAAACTGATGCGATTGTCTACAGGCCACAGCGAAAACTTGTTGCGGTAAAGATAGGTTTATCGAGGTAAATATTTGATACGTTTATTATGGAAAGCAGCTAAATCTCTCGAATATTAAGCTGGGACGTCATGAAATTAGCACAGCTTTTCTAATTCTAATTCTAGTCAGGAATTTCTAATTCATCAACAAGTTAAGATTAATTGAGCTGTAGAGATTTTAAATACCCATTTTTATATTAACAAACAATAAAACAAGATGCTTATCGTGTTTTATTTTAAGTGAAAACTTCTTTAGCACCGTTGTGATTTGACACTCGATGAAATGAAAAATAACGACACTAAAAATAGATAAACACGTACATCTATAGGATTTAGCCTGCGAGAATAGTATAATCAGTCTCCTCTTTGTGCGGTGCTTTGTAGCCTCCCCACTCTTGCCTACTTTAGTTTCCTGAAGGTTTCACTTCTACCACTTGTGAATTGCAAACTCTGTTTTTTTTTCATTTTTAATAACAAAATACACGCGTTTAAACGCGGGCGGAACTGGGGAATTAAATCAGGCTCTTTCGACCAGCTCTAATGTCATGACATATGCATAACTTGTTATTTAATCTGATTGATCCAAGTTTCTCAAATAAATATTTCTCCTGTGTTTGTGTCGGTAACCCTTTAAAACAGAAATAATAAAAAAAAAACAATAGGATAATATGTTTCGTTAGGTTAGATTGGGTAGCGTTTGTTTGTTTGTTTGTTTTTTTTCACATTTCAATGTTCTGTTTTGTCGTGGAAGCGTTTGTATCAATCAGAAAACAAGATGATATCTCGGGCAGAGCTGTCCAGTAACTACTAGCACGACAATAAATAATGTTGGCATACCGGCAGTAACGTGCATATCCCTCGAGAGGACCACCCCAGCCGTGTTGGCCGCCCTACAGCGATAGGCCGCGCCGTGGACATCCTGGCGATATTCTTGGGCGGGGAAGGGGCTGAAGACCAGGGAACCATTCTCCATTGGTATCCTGCAACAAAATGTCTTCATGAGTTTTGCGTCATTAAATACAGGGTTTATTTCAAAAACACTTTTCGTAGACTTGGAATAATAATACCTCAAAAAGGAAAATTCTTAATATCTCGCACCTTTGTTAAAAAAATTGGAATTGGTTACAATAATGTAATTAGCTTAATTAAGACATTGTTTTACTCATAAATTCAGTATAACTGTCCACTGGTATCAGTAGAACCATTATTTCGATAAGACAAATGGAGAACATGTTATGTGGCTTGAATTTTGTGGAAATAAAACAAAGCGTTTGGGAAGCCTCACAGAATAATTCATAAAATTTCAAATTCTAAAATCGTGTTTGCTGAAAATTCTATGCAAGTTCTTTTATAATTTCATCATGGTCCGGTTGTTCACATGAGTTTTCTTGAATAACAAGATAACTTGAATGAAACTTTCACAGAACTTGAATTTTATCTTAGAAATTTGACAAATTGTCCAAATTCTGTGAAAAAATCCGTCCTAACGTACATAATATGTGTAATAAACTTGGAATCTGCATACAATTTTTTTTTCAAATTTTATTTTAATTTTTGTATTGTTATTATTTTCTTTTATTTATTTCCTTTCATTATGTAAAAAAAAAATATCTTTCATCTTGAAATATTTTAATTTAATGTATTATATATGTATAATATGGAACTCGTGGGACTGCACTACCCTCCCCGAGATTTGGAATAAACGAATAAAAAAAAAAAAAAAAAAAATACATTCACTCTAGGTATGAAAATTAAGGACGTTATTTCTGAAGGTTCCAAAAATAAAAGTATATTGCGGTCGTTTATCTTACGCTCTTTCATATTAGGAAGTTTTATGTGCAGATATTGGATATTTTTGGTTGTGCTTTTAAAATTTCCACTAACTCGATATCAAAGAAGCCGTAAAACGTTTCTTTATGACGGAGGATGTATTTTCCTGCTTCTGAGAACTCAGTTTTAACTTCCCTTTCTGGAACACGTATCGTTTATGCGAGAAAAGGAGAGGTTTTAACGGAGGTATCTGCGGTACGCCTATATGAATGCGGGAAAGTGTGACAACCTACGTTGGGGGTTATATTTGACAAGCCTATAAAGTTTGCGGAATAAAGCCTTCGGCAATCATTTCCTGATAAGACGTCAGGCGAATATAGTGCCTGGCGAATGAAGCTCGATTATCAAAGTAGCTTGGGGGCAGATATCTAATGATTGGGTTTATCTTGTTGAAAAATAATACTTGAGGTACGCTTTCAGATAACCTAGAGTACTCTGGCATTTCATTTTTATTTTTATTTTGATATCGTACAAGATTCTCAAGGAAAAACAATTTATTGATAAGATCTGTACAATTTTTAGAGAACATACATTTAATTGGGCCTATCTAAGCAGGGGTATAATGTATCGAGAAAAGCGAGATAAGACATGTGAAATTCAATAATATGTAAAGCAAAAATATTTAATATTACAATTCAATATTAACAGTTTTGCTTATTGTGCAATCCCAACGTAAACTTGTTGTCGCATTAATATAACAATTTATCGAAGAATAATTTATCATTGACCACTAATTAAATTAAATTTACAAAATTGTTTCGTTTGACTGAAGCTTTATAGGGTAACAATTAATTGCACAGTTTAATCGGTTTAAAAAATATTAATAACAACAAAGTGAATAATTTATTAATTTTTAATTAAATGAAGATAATATTAACGAAACTCAATCGAAAATCTGGAGACAGAAAAATCAGAAAAAGATATTGGCTCCACTGGGACTCGAACCCAGGACTCTTTGCTTACATTGCAAGTGCTCTACCATCAGTGGAGCCAATGTCTTTTTCTGATTTTTCTGTCTCCAGATTTTCGATTGAGTTTCGCTAATATTGTCTTCATTTAATTACATATTATTATTTCAGGTTTTACGATTTTACCCATAAAGTTAAAAATTAATGATTAAAAAATATTAATTAAAAAGGGAATATTGATTGTAAACGTGGAACTTAAAGATGGTAAATATCAAGAATGAGGTGCTTATTATTTTTAGATCTATATAAAACCGTGATATTTAAAAACATGTTTTATTATTTTTTTTGGAATAACATGATGAATAAAACATCAAATTGTAATATTTAATCATTGCAGACAATCGAAAATTTGAAACAGAAAAATCAGAAAAAGATAGGGTCGCAAGGGTTGGGTCAATTGCGTCTACCTGCTACAACTAAACGAGTACTTTCCAACTAATAATGCGACTTTGTAAGAAAGAATTTTGATCGAAATGAGGTGTTTGGCCCCACTGTGAGACGCACGTCAGGGGCAAACTGACCCTGTATTCTGATGCTTGTTCCACTCGCTGGAAAAATTGACAACCGTAAACAGAATTACGTAACATGTTCCTGAGGTGTAGAGTAAATAGTTTCTAATTGAACCTGGCAAGACTTGGGTTCTGGGTTGAATTCCTAGATGCGACCATATTTTTTTTTAAATTTTATTATTCAAATTTTCTAATGAGAATCACGTGCTATTTTGATCAGAAATTTGTTGTAAATTATGACAGCTCATTGCAAAAAAAATAAAGCACCTATTGTTATTTTTTGATAAAATCTGTTCTATTTAAGTTTAAATTTAGAGCCTTTATTTAAAAGTAGGTACAAACTGGCACAATGAAAAATGAATGCCTTTGAAAGTGTATTTCCAAAACATTTCATTTCTCGGCAGTAATTTATCCTTGCTTGAATTGCCCCCACTTTCAATCACTCTTCGAGTAAAACACAAACAGAATTATTTTATTTGTGAAAACAAAACGTTTTTCACGAATTATACTTTTCGTAGTTGATAATTTTTTTTTTGAGTTTACAAAAATATTAGTTTTGCAGAAAAATAATATTGGTACCTACAATACATATCTATTAATATTGCTGTGAAGGCATTATCGAAAAAGGGGAAGTAAATATATTTTGTACTTTTGAATGTAGCTATAACTTTGTGGTTATCCATTATTTTAAATATATTTTGCATTGAATCTGCAGACCAACGTAATCGTATGCGGTATTTGGAGACATGATCGAATTTTCTAAGGTCAAAAATATATCCGATTTAATGATTAATATATTACCTATATTTTACAATATTAGACTTTTGTAGTGGTTAATTTTTAAACATGTTACAATCACTTCTTTATGTGTCCTTGTTTTGTAGATTTCTTTCGTAAAAATAATAAAAGCAATGCTTAGGTATATCATGATATAAATTTTATTCATTTCGTGAGTTTTTTTGTCTATGAGTGAAATAGGCGCCATATGTTTAGCAAATTCTGTTATCCAGCGCTGAATTCGAGGCGCAGAATAACTTAACCCAAATTTATTTAACCTGCGGCAACCTTTTTAAATATTTATTTTATTTGGGCGTCGTCTGTACCGCCTCTATCCCTTTGTTGTTGCGAGAGAACTCTCAGAAAATCATCATAATCGTGTTATGACGTCACGGGGGCAGGGCGGGATTACATCCGGTGTCGAAGGGGGGCGGAAGTACCCAGGGCGGGAACAAGGGAACAAGGTAATGCTAATGCGAGGTCTCCGCGCCGAAACAAAGCGGAACTTTCAGAAGTGCCCTGTGATATTATTTTAAGTACCGGGCGACGTAATAACTTGCGCCGTGTATTGTGCAGCGGGTGCATTCATATTAAGGTTAAATAAAAGAGACTCTTGTTTAATTAAAAAATAATAATATTTTCTTTGGCAAGACTTGAAATTACATAATTATTGTTGTAACCCCTATATAGAAAAGAGAAAATACGTGAAATTAATTTTATTTTTCTTAAGACCACTTTATGTCTTAATTCTGCATAATATGTATGAAATAAAACCATAATTTTTATAGACTATTTATTTTTACCGAGTTTACCGGTTTTGCCTATTATACCTAAATTTTGTCAGGGCAGTATATTAACATATATTGAGGGAGACCGAAAACAATGTACAAAGTTATCATTGTTTCTTATGTATTTAAAAATAGCCCCAAAGTTCACGGTAAAAAAGAAAAAAAAACATCGTTTAATGTTTTCATTTTCAGAGCTCCTTTTTTTCAGCATTATTGATAAATCTTCTCAATTAATTTGCTGAATACATCAACTTAATTATTTATGTAATAAATAATGTAATAAATTTCATTTTCCCATACTTTGCTGTTTTTTGATTACGTTAACAGAAAATTTATACAACGTTCATAAATTTATACGGAAAATTTGTGTTAATACTATTCATTGAAATATCTGAATTATTTAGACCATTAGAATTCCTAAATAGATAACTTTACACCACAAGGGTGCGATTGAACGATTTGACAAAATAAATGATATGCTGAAAGGTTTCAACAAATGGATGAGAGCATAAATTTTCATTAGATACGAACTGTTGTTATGCAAAAATAGAATTTATAAAACTTTAGAAAAGGCCACTAGGAACCGAATAAAAAGGTGTGTTTGAATGATTTTTGATATTCAGCATAGAAAAGGTAAGGTGGCGTGATATGAGTTATTAGTACCTATAGGTGATGTTTTGTTATTCTGGAAAATGCTGGTATTAATTAATTTTTACAAAAATCATTAATTAAAGCTTTTCAAAGCATTCATTCATTTTACAACCCGGCTTCATCGGTGATTCGATACTTGTTTTATTTTAATATTCCCTTCACAATTCTTAAGAACGTCGAAAAAACTTTTGTTTCATCTTATTACAACGATCTTGTAATTGAGATACTTTTAAAACAATAAATACGCGCATTCCCGAGTTTCGAATAACCTGAAAATATATGAAAATCTCCTACTATCTCACAACAAGCGGAAATAAGGTTGCTTGTTTTGTGATGGAGGACTTGAACTCATAACGCCTAGTTTACAACTCTAGTATTAAGGAGTTGAATGGTGGACTAATAAAAAGATTAACGCACTTTATTTTGAATCACAGATGTGGGTGAAGAGAGCTTAAATAATCGTACATCCTCCGTTTATATCGATAATCGCCTTTCTTTCAGGTAGTCTTTATCGTATAAGACGTTAGGTACATTGCACTTTAAAAACGTTTTAAAGAATTTTACGTTGTAACCATTGAAAATCGCGTAGCTCTTGATGATAAATGTTGTTATGGGTCGAAAATTTTATTGCCGCGAACCATAAAAAGCATTAAAGGAAAATTTTGTAACACAGCTTCTTTTCTGCTTCACAAAAGAAAAATTGTGTTTTTTTTTTGTTAAGAAAACTTATGCAAAGATGATTAAAAACTAAACACTATGAACTAATAATTCTTTTTGTTTGGATTGGTTTAGGTTGGATAATTTTGAGAAGTATATTAATAAAACATTAAGGACAGGCTGTTTCAAAGAATTTGAATAATTCATTATTTTTCAAAGTTAATTTTCGAGTTTTTGAAAGTTCTATTAATATCTGTTTTTATATCATTACGGGTCGATTATTTCGTAGAACCTAAATGAAAACGGAACTTAAATAGAACTTTCAGATAACTTGAAAATTAACTTTGAATTTTGATGAATTGTTTAAATTCTGTGAAACAACTGGCCCTAAGTATCATTGACATCAACTAATATCATATGAAACAACATAGATTTTTGATTCCACATTACAAAAGCAAATAATTTCTGTTAACATAACATAAAATTTGTATTTCGTAATTCTGCGATTGTTCACTAATATAATTTTAGTATATTATTAGCGGCAAAGGGTTCATTTTGATTGCAGAAATTACATAAAAATTTGCTGTAATGTAAAATAAGGGATGGATTACATTGTAACTAAGTATTCAAAAAATAACTATGGCTTTTATATACATACTACCATAAACTCTCGGCAAAAAGTTCCAATTTTGAATATGACGCAAGTAAAATAATGTTCTTTTAAAAAACGCTTGTCTGAATTTTTCACACAATCAGTTGCAATTTAAAAAAATAAGCAAATTTTGGCAACCAAATTTGTTTTTGATGATGTACTTAGTATCTTACAACATTGATTAGGTATTATCGGCTAATTTTAACAACAAATTTTCTCGTTAATGGTATAAAAAACTTAATTTCAAGAGTTTGGAATTTCTGATAACCGATGTGAGTATTTACATTTTATTTAGTTTCTCGTCTTATTTGTTGTGGACATTATTTGAATATTGTTTCCAGCCATTAACAAAAATCAGAGTGTGCAATTCACACGCGGTAGAAGTGGAACTAGAAAGTCACTAGATGTCGCTTTCTTTTCTTTTGCCTATTTATTTTAAAGTGATTTGAAGATTAGATATGTATTTTACAAAAATAAAAACTTTTATTTTTAATTTGATTTCGTAGTATTAGGCCGCTGGCCTCTGGCCGCTGAGATTTGTCACGCGCTTTACACCACCAATGCGCGGAGCCGTGAATTTACCGTATTATATTAGAACCGAGGACCCGTCAAATAATAAATTTTAGTTGCATCCTAATTTCAAATGACAAAGGGGCTAAGGAAGTTTCACTTCATCATCATCATCATCTTCTACCCCTTATCCTATTCAGGTCGGGGACCCATTGCATCGACAAGGCTCCTCCATACGTCCCTGTCTTTTGCTGATTGTTCGGCCTCTGTCCATGGTAGACCCATCCTCTCCTCACACAGTTTCTGGAGTTGCCTCGCCGTGTCTGGGGCGGCCCACTGGACGTCTACCCTCTGGAATCGCACTCGCATCGCACAAGTTTCACTTCAAAAAAACGAAATATGATTGAGCATAATTGTAGGTGAGGGAAAATATTTTTGGTTTTCCCACACGGATAAAAAATAAAAGGAAGATAATAAGACTGTCGCTGAGCTACGACCAATCTGCACGGACTATCAAAACGGAGCCATCGGATACCTTTGGGGTGTGTTTAGAAACAAAGGCGGGGAATGTACGTAGATGCGATTTGCAGTAGTACCGTGAAAGATTTACTTTCGTGCGTAAAATTTCATAATAATAAAAGTTCATAGCCCATATCCACTCTTTCTACTCCCCATTGTTTCCCAGTTAATATTTACCCTTTGGCTTCATCATTTAAATAACAACAACATAAACGGTTCTGAATAAGAATAATAAGGTATAATGATTAGTTAATTTTCATTCTCAGCCTAATAACCCAAAGCTGTTATTCCATAAACCCAAATTTATTGCCTCGGGAATATTCGTTTAAAACGAAAACTTGATTTAAAAAATCATTAATTTGCTTAAGATTCTCTGACAACAGAATCTTCTTCAGCTTTTGCCGATGTACCTAATAAAGAGAATAATTTTGCAACACATAACAATAACGATATTATAACTGTCAAATATTTCATTCTAAGGCTGCTCTAAGTCCCTAAACCCTTTGAAGTTTGGGAACAAACTCCTCGAGGTTCCTGTAAGCCCATCGTAAATAAAGATTAAAACCTGTTTTCAATACGTACAATACATAATGTCTTACAAAAGCTTCATAATAGTTATCCAAGATTTAGTTGTTATAGTTATTCATTTTAATTAAAACATCATATTATTTAATAGAAGCGGATGCGTTTTTTCCTACTTGACTTTTAACTTGATGTTAAAACCGTTAATTGATTATTTAATAATTTTATTTTTATTTTTTTATTTCATAATATTTTATTTGTTAAAGATTTTTGTTTTTTTTTGGCTACCACACCAGGCTAATTAATGCCTGTGGTAGTCATACATTTGATATTTTATATAGCAATTAAAAAATACTATTCTATTGAAACAGATAATAAACATCATCATCATCAGTATTGGCTCTACAACCCCTGGTGGGTCTTGGCCTCATCAAGAGTCTTCCTCCACTCATCTCGGTTTTGTGCCAGCTCTCTCCAGTTTAGAAACTCCAAGATAGATATGTTTTTGAGGACGTTGTCGCTCCATCTTAATCTTGGTCTTCCCAGGCTCCTTCGCCCTGTCGGTCTTGAGTTCAGCAGGGATTTTGGTGCTTGATGCTCAGTCATTCTCTCCACATGATCCACCCACCGAAGTCTTCTTTAGCTCCTTAAACAAAGTATAGAGCTCATTGTTATAACGTCTGCGCCAAAATCCATTTTCTAGAACCGGTCCGAAGATGCGCCTCAAAATTTTCCTTTCAAAAACGCCCAGTGCTCGCTCATGCCTCTTAGTTAGTACCCAAGTCTCAGCTGCGTAAGTAAGTACTGGTCTGATAAGTGTTTTGTACACTAATATCTTCGTGTTTCTGGACAGCAGTCTGATTTTAATTGGTTTTGTAGGCGGAAAAAACAGCGATTTGCGTTCACTGTGCGCTTCTGGATCTCCTCTGTGGTATTATTGTCATTTGTTGTCTGAGAGCCTAGGTATGTGAATCTTGGTACGGTTTCAAAATTTTGGTTTACACATGAGAGAGTTGGGATTTGTTGGGTGCATCCTACGGCCATGTATTTGGTCTTTTGCTGGTTTACTACGTGACCCATATTTTTGGCAGAACTTTCAAGATTTATGAAGGCGTTACGTAAAGCATCTGGAGTTTTCGCTATTATGTCGATATCATCAGCGTAAGCCAATAGTTGCACAGAGTGATAATATACATACTAAATAGATAATAAACATACTAAATAAAAATTAATAAATACATAAAAATAGGTGAAAAATAAAGGAAAAAAATCATATTTTAAAGAAAAATAGAAATAAAAATGAAAACGAAAATTTTGAAATACAGAAACTAATAATAAAGATTTTGTGTTAAGAACCCATGAATTCTACCCAAATACATAAATTAATAAATTATTTAAATTAAAACATACATAAAATTAGGTGAAAAATTAAGAGAAAGAGAAAAAAAAAATTTGAGGAAAAAAAATATAAATAGAAATAAAAATGGCAATAAAAATTTTGAAATGCAAAAATTAATAATTAAAATGTAGTGTTAAGAACTCATATATTCTTTGAAGTACGCTCGTCCCCTTTCAAATATCCAATGTTGTGCACGTGATATATAAAGTGATTTAGAATTACTCGACTTTATGTAAGTACTCAGAGCATTATATATTTTAGAAGCGATGAACAAGAATTATTGTCGTTGAGCGAATGAGGTAATAGTTTTTGGTACCACCCAACCCAGGTTTGATGAAAAGCGGGCGTGTGCTTGATGTTGTGGACCCATTAGTAGGTTATTTTTTCGTATACAACAAATGCTTGTCTTAGTAAATAGCTATCGAATATCTAAGACCCTGATTTTATTGACTTCATTTGGAGAGGCCATAGATCCACAGGCTACGAGATTTTTGATTAAGTGGTACTAATGTTCGGTATTCGCAGTAAGTATGTTTATATCTCTGTAGATAATTAGCTACACATAAAAAAAAATTATTTCATTTTTATTTAAACATTCCAAATGGAAAATATTTTTTCACACCACAATTTAAAACATTAAAAGCAATATTTTGAATTTTTTAAAATTATATTTAACTTCTAAAGGCTCGTAGATATGTCTCAAAATCACAATTAGGTGTCATAGCACTGTATTGCATAAACCAACCCCCTCGATAAAATTAAAGAAACATTATATGAGGTCTATGTTTTCCTATAGGTTTATGGCTTTCTAAAGGTGCCTCCAAACTCATAATGCCCATGGGTATTATCGTGTCAAATCCAAAATTAGGTTTTGTACGTAAAAGGCAGCGCTACAGTTCACTGGTTTGATGACTTAGCAAGGGTGCCCGGGTTCATGGGGTGAGGTTTGTTAGGGTTTTGGTGTCGGATGCATCTGTCCACCAGCTGCGTGGCAGGCAGAATCGGGGGAGACTGGTTGAGGAAAACATTTTTACCTCTCCAGCAGTAGGTATTTTCTCGGAACATCGCCTTGCACCTCAGTGGGAGCGATGAATTCATAAGTCCGTCACTGCTGGAGACATTGACCCTCAGATTACTACCCATCTATACCTCTTTTTCCTTTCTAGAACTTCATATTCTGACAAGTTTGCTGACTACCTTTTGAATCTTAGATACGACGCTGATCACAAACAAGAGATTTGTGGTTATTAGCATTTTGAGCACTTTTTTATGCGACTTATTTTCCATTGACCCGGTTCTGCCCCAAATATTTGTATCACCATCGGATTTGGCGTCGCGAAGTGAGTGAAGGATTTGTTAGATAGAGTCTTGAAGAGGGTATAACATTTCAAAGAAAAAAAAACGTTTTTTCCCCATTTCTTCAGACGAACGTTTACAAGTCGATTCTAATTGATTTAATTTGATTTACTCATCGATATATCCACAATCTGTTGATATTAATTTGACAACGCAGCAGGAACAGACAATATAATATTTCGTTAATCTCGGGAAATGTACCAAATAAGGAATTATTGCACTGGGGATTCGAGTAATTTGACTAGAAACCTTTCTGCTTATTTGTTATCTGGATTCTGAAACTTTGGCTTAAATAGAATATGCGCCCCGAGCTTAATTTTGACGGCTCTCCAAATTCAAAATTTACTCGGAATAATTCAGATCTCACTGTTTGTAGGAACAAGCTCCTAGGACCTCGCTATCGCTTAAGATTTTCTTGGAATTAGACTGTAGATAATTCCCTGGGGAAAAAGATGATCCCATGCGATTTTAGATAATAAAGATTTCAAGGTAGGAATTTTCTTGCTGGTTCTCTGAAAACAGTAAGAATTATTTTTAAGAAGCATATTCATAGCATCTCTTTGAGTCAGAATTCTAATATCTTGGAATAAATAATCACCAACAATTCAATGTAATTCTGCCTACAGGTAATGTGTGCCCTTTGTTGAAAATGTGGAACCATTACGCAGGCACTAAATCTAAAAAAGTTCAAAAGAAGGTAGCTTTCTTTTGTGAGCGCGAACCTGCGCTTGTTTCCTCCGTAAACAGGCTGACGTAAAGAAGTCTCCGAAAGGAAGTTGGCACTCAAGGCACGCACGTTGAGATAGATAAGTAACACTAACGAAAAGCTTCGGATCACTTTGACATGCCTCGGAATTCAGTATTTTGCGTATGTTTTCTGACATGCTTAAGTTTATCTAGGTTTTCGTGGGAAAATATCAATGCGGAGAGGAATATTGTTTTTGGTACGTATCCAATTACGGGGAAATAGTTTTCTGAGGGCTATGAATAAATTCCAGGCCAACAATATTCACTTTGTAAGATGAAATATTCGCTTTAATAATAAAAAAAATAAACGTTCTTTATCATTGGTAAAAAGTCTTTCATGCACCGTTCATCACATTTTATTATCTATAAACAAAATGAAAATAGAGGAATTTTGTTCAAGCGCGTTGGCAACCAAGGATTTGCGACCTAGCCAGAGGCCATTATTTTGATACATGCTTATTGCTTTCATTGGGTCAACGTGGAGTCCTAATCTGTTTACCAAGAAATAATATTATAATTGTGTGAGGTGCTTTTTGATGTGTGAAAGCTTTTTGCTAGAAGAAATTCGTTTACAGGTTGGTGCCATTTTTATGCATGTGGGCAATTTTATTTTATTTTAAGTTCAATTTTTATTTTAAGGGGTATAATGTCCGCTTAGTTTTGGGGCTATTTATATGCTCCATACTTATACTCATACAGATAATTTCTCCTTTTTGAGCTCAGATAGTTCAAGAATCATTTACATATTTCTTGGTAAATTTTTCCAAGTTAAAATCCCACCACATAAAATATTTTTTATTTTGTAACTTCATAAGTAAAACCACAAATTGTAATATTTAATTAAGACAATAAAGCGAAACTTAATCGAAAATCTGGAGATGGAAAATGCAATGATATATATGAGTAGGAATCTGGGGTTCAGTGTGTCCTGGTCATCCGCCTCCAAGACCTACACAAACCTAACCCCATGAACCCGGGCACCCCTGCTAAATCACCAAACGTAGCGAGCCACTACGTTTGGTGATTTGGTAGGGGTGCCCGGGATCATGGGGGTGAGGTTTTCCTAGGTCTTGGAGGCCGATGACCAGGATACATTGAACCCCAGATTATTGTTGGTTCTACCACAATATTGAACAAAATATTATTGTTGGTTCTACCACAATACAGGACTTTTAACAACACATGTTGTAACATAAACTAGCGATCATTGTTAACTTAACTTGGCAGGCGATCATTGTTATTTAATCGCACTCCTACATTGTTATTTAATATACACCTACTCGGTGTACCTACTTACCAAATCATTAAAATGATGATTATGATTTATTCTATTCACAAATCATCTCGGCCAATAAAGTTTGCTTTTCAAGAGGTCTTAGAGGTTCATCCCTAATTTATTCAGATATCAAAAAATATCGGAGCCTATTGATATTCCCGACAAATGGCGAACCCCATACTCTTATTGGGTTTTATTAACGACAGCCGCCAGAAGGGGGGAGAATTTAGGGAGAATGGAGAGTCCCACATCCCAACAACCCGTGGAAAGGTCCATTCTTTATTGCCTGACGCAAGTATTCAATTGACCGTCTGCCTTTCCAATTCCTCCACTGTGCGTGGGGTAATATGGTACAACACTGAATGGAATATTCCGTATTGAAGCTGAACGACAATACGTGAGTTCAACGAATGAGCTTATTCCAATTTTATTTGAATATTACTTCCAGGTCGTCGCGAAGTCCTTTCAGCGAATAAAAGATTTAATTTTCTTAGGAAGGTTGAAGAAAATAATAATAATAATTCATTCCTGGTACAATACAATATGATGTTAGATGTTTTGGATTTCCACCGCGATGTAAATAAAATATCTTTCACAAAACCTTGCAATTAACTTTACTTTATACATATTAACCAGATTTCTTATGTAGTCGTTTACCTCTCACCCTCTCAGGCTGATTTGTTCGCTTTTGAGAACAAAAGTCTCAAAGAAATCATTGTATCGCCCTATGTCACGATGAGAAATATGATCTTAACGGAGTTAGAAAGAGAAAACACTACGCTTTATATCAATCTACAAGTTAATAAAGAAAAAAAATAATTATTATTTTTAATTTATAAACTAACGTTTAGACAAGATTTTTGTGCATAGCACAAAGGGTAACAATTATTATAAGCAATAATTATCAGCCTGAAACACTCATCAACATTGAAAAATCTTCCGAGAAAAGATACTTGCCGCCAACGGGACTTGAACCCGTGTCCTTCTGATTGCCGGTCAGCTGCTCTTGACCAAAAAAATAATGTACTATGAACCAAAGTTCCCGATGGCAATTAAAAAAAGCAACATTGTGATTTTTTAATTCATTAGTTTTACATGAAACGACCAAAAAGTGAGGTGATAGTACATTTGTCTAATAACATTTCTATATATTTTATTTTCCGTTATCAGTAATTTTAGTACGAAAAAACGTGAGAAGAGCCATTTTTAAGACCTTTTTATATCTGAATTCTAAATTTTTATGCTTAAAATATTATACTTACATTTTTTTCTAACAATAAAATTTGAAAGCATATTTCATCGCCTTTCAAAAAAATTTTTTAATTTTCGGATTCATTCAGAAATATTCCATTTATTTGGATTTTATAATAAATAATCTGACCGCCTAACGGAATATGTTCAAGACCCGAAGGGTTAATTAAAAAAATAGCTTTTAAATAATTCGCATAGTTTTAAACCCAATTTCGTTTCGTTTTGTAAATATGTAATCCTTACTAAAATTATAAATGATGTTTGTTTGGTGGTTTTTTATTTCACATCGCAACGGAGCTACCGATGGGAAGTGACACACACTGCTTTTTATTCCGGAAAATTATTTCAATCCCGTGAGAAAATTCTTTGTATAGTAATTTCTCTGTAATACCTCGTTAGCAAAGCCGCGGGTAAAAGTTAGCAACATAAAATTACCACAAACGATTGAAATTATTTCAAAGCTATGTATATACACATTTAAAAAAATGTATTTACTCTTTTAAACGCCCATAGGGCTATTACATTGAATAAATGAAATGCTTACAATTTTTTACACGAGGGTTAGGAATAATCAATTTTTGCATAAAATAATTACTTACATTATCAAACAGTATACCTTAGCGCCTGCGTGATTGACTTTTAGAACCCAGCTACGAGTGCATGTCGGACGCCACGCCGCGCCACAAATAACATATGTGTACGTGGAATTTCGCACAAAGCTACTGTTATAATTCAGTTTCGAATTCCAGAATTCGACACAAGATGTCGCTACTTCAGTCAGCAGGTCAGATGGGGACGTTTCCCCCCTAGGTATAATACTGCTACGAATTTCTGAATATGTGGTATCTCTCGTTTGACGGTAATACATGTTGTATCAAGTGGCTATATACTACATGTGACGTCATTTCTCTGTCTTGGTTACTTTGTTTCAGTGACTAGCTACAGTGGATCCGAGTAACGGGCTGTTTTGGAATCAGTTCGTATTGGATCTATAAAATGGTCACCAACGCTAACTGGGCGAGGCCGAACCAAAAGCCGCCCGCAGGGCCTAGCAGTAAAAACCTGTGGAGCGGGTTTTTAACAGCTAGTTTTATTAATGAATTGCTTACAATTGTACAAAATAAAATAAAAATGAAAAAGTTAAAAATAAACTGAAATTGAGAAATAATATGTAGACATTAAAAAATGTTCTAAACATCGAATTTATTATGTCAAAAATGTCGATTTCAATGCATATTCATTTTCCAAATTGCGCAGGCGATAAATTAGCTACTTTGCCACGTAATTTGTTTGTGAACATTGCAATAGGTCATTAAGCCTAGTGTGTCGAGTAGGTACTCTAAAAATTACTAGAATCACTTGAAATACTGCACGTAACTGCGTATACTTTATTATAAAGCAAATGCAAAACGGTTTCGGCAGGACAGGGTATATTATATTAGTGCAGATCATGTGGGCAGTTATGTGAGCTACCTTTTTTTTTAGCTATTTGCCAAGTTTTTTTCTATAATACAATTATTTGCAATTTTCGTGCCATCTCTTGTGCCGGCTAGTAGTCAATTTCAGAGATCTGAGTCTGTGTGTAACTGTGCACCACCGATAGTGTTTAGAATACACTGTCATCGTCAACGAGTATATCTTCAGAGTTTCAGCTTAATCGGATGTCGGAAATTGGGTTAAGTACCACATGCATTCATTAATTCATTCACGATAACATAAATTGAATTTCGTATTCGTATATGTATATTTAAAAAAAAAAAAACAAGAATTCACTGAGAATTTCTTCTAACTAAATTTCTTCAAACAAATATTTTAATCACTTCTTCTAATAGTGCAAATATTTTAATGTTTTGCAGTAATTTTCTAAAGAATACAATTTTCTACTTTCTACTATAAAACCATAACCGAAAAAGGATTCTAAAGTAGGAGATTGTAACTTTAAAGCAGTTTTTGTTAGGCCTAATACTTTATTTTTTCTGGGGTTATAAAAAGACTAATTAAAAAAATCGATGTCGAAGGCAAGTATTTAGTTAAAGCCTCTAAAATATGTCTAGGCGATCTAGTCTTACTAATATTATAAACGCGAAAGTTTTTATGGATGTAATATGTGTTTATTACTCTTTCACGCAAAAACTACTGAATACATTTTAATGAAACTTTGAAATAATAAAGCTCATGCATCAGAATAACATATAGACTATATTTATAAAGCTGGCTAGGAAGGGAACGCACGGGAAAGAAGATTCAGGTAGAAACAATGTGTATGAATTGAATGTGGCATTGCAACGCGTGCCGGGAACCAGCTTGTATTATAATAAAACACATGTAAAACTTATTTCCACTTAATTTATGTTTTACAGTAACCGGTTTCAGCCTGTTAAAGCCATCTTCAGACTGGTACAAATAATTCATAATCTACACTTTATATACATAACACATGAGGGAGAAGGAGGAGGTAGTCTGCAAGGATTTTTTTTCTTTTCAAAGACCTTTTTTAGAGCTCAACTAAGTTAATTTAGTATAAAAAATCACCCTTTTCTGAGTGACGTGGTACCGTAACCTGATCCCGGAATATCACTGATTGAGTAATCCGCTCCGTATCCTCGGACCGACGAATCAGCGGTTTCAGACATTTGACCCTCGGCCGGCTATTACCCCTGGAAGGAGGTCCCGGGGTCGCGTCAGTTGTGTGCGACCACGGGTTCAGGGATCGACACTGCTGGAGTTCGCAAACACCATGACTACCTACTGACAACTCAAATAATTCTGCAGTCGATTATTTTCTGTTTTCGTAGAAGTGGAAAGCATACACTGTTGGTTTGTTTTGCTTCAACAATTAATTTATTAAAATTTATTCACCAACCAGTTTCATTTGGCTCAAGCTTCATCAGGGTAAACCTGTAAAACTTAATAAAAAACGATGTTGCACTAAGCAATACAAAATCGAGTGATTTTGGTTTGAAAATTAGATCGCCAAGAAATATTTTAGTAGCTTTAATTAAATATTTTGAAAAAAAATCGTCTTTTTTATTAGTCTTTTTATAAGACCAGAAAAAATTAAGTATCAGGCCTATAAAAACTGCTTTAATAAATAAATAATGTGTAATGTGAAAAATGAAATTCTTTAGAAACTGATTGTAAAACATTAAAAAATATTTGTACCTAAGCTACGCAAAATAAAATAAAACACGCTTGTTGGGCTTTTTTTCGTGAATAAATCTAAACTGGCGGCTGGTGTTAAATATAATTTTATAAATCTAAATTTATAAATATTATTAAACAAATAGCATAATATAAATTTATAAATCTAAATTTATAAATATTATTAAACAAATAGCAGTTAATAATGGTTATTCTGCTAAATTAATAGATCAACTAATAAATAAAAAGAATAAAAAGAAATTCTTAAAACTATATATTTACCCTTTTTCTAAACAAATAAATAATGAATGGCGTAGAATTCTATTTGTTAATAACAATATGTCAAAAATAATTAGTAAAAATATTCCCGGTACTATACAACCAGCGTTTTATACAAATAATAAATTAAAAAAGTTCATCCCTAACAACAAAGATAGCGACAATAAAACAAAAAAAATCGGGCGTTTGTAAACTAAATTGTAAAGACTGTAATTACTTTTATATAGGTAGAACAAATAGAAACTTTGAAGTAAGGGTTAAAGAACATCTCAGGGCACTAAATGGCAATAGCGAATCTGAGTTCGCAGATCATTTAATAATTAATAAAAAATGATCATAATTTTGAAACAAAACCATGGACTTAAAATATTACAAACGGGTTATAAGGCATCACAGATAAATAATTTAGAGATTTTGGAAATTAGGAAAAATGTAAATAATAAAGCAGACATAATTAATAAGCAACAATTTTTTATAAACCCTCTTTTGAACCTTTTCCCACTTAACCAGTATTTCCCTCCTAATGACTTTGAAATCCCCAATTTTAATAAAGTCCCCTTAATCTTACCCCTCCCCCTTCCTCCTACCCCCTCCGCCCATATGTGATCTATGTTTACTTTTTAAGTTTAGTATACATTTGATCCTGATGATGTGAACATCGTTCACGAAACATGTAGATTGTGTACAAATAAAAGTGACGTAAACAAAGTTATTTGTCTTTTCATTAAAATAAATAATGCCATCACAAAATGAAAACCTTTCTGGAGACGTTTTCTTCGAAAAATTAATAAATTTGACCAGTCAGTGTCTGGGTTGGAATTACATTTGGGTCCCACCCGGGCGTCACGTGTTCAATTCCTCGGCTGGCTAAGTCCCACATCACGACACAAGCAAAATTTATCGCTTACTAAATATAAATAAATTTACAATTAAAAATTGAGTGTTTTTTGTCTCTTTTAATGATAACTTTTTGTATGTTTACTGCATAAGAGTTTTAGATACGAAGCCATAGGATCAACAAACTAAACAGAAATATAGAAGATTCTAATACCTTTATATTTGTCTAACCTTCCCATACTCGCGCGTTGGTCCCTCAGACCGACAAATCAATAATTCGTTATTTTCTCAAAAATTTAAAAAACGGGACTTTGAGTTTCTTAATTTGAAGTTAGGATTTTTTTATTGTGGCTCGCGAATTAGTGCTAAGTGGATATGTGGCACTTATTTACTGTTATCGGTCTTTTAGATAAGTAACAGTTACTTCCCCAAAATCCTAAAAATTATTAATACATAATTTAATAATATTTTATTATTGTTGATTCTTTCATTATTATTATCGATTTCAGTCTTTTTTTTAATTGAAACTTCTTTAGTGACGCTAGTGATTTGAATTTCAGGTGAAATGGAAATGCGTCACAACTCAGTACTACACAAATACTCGGTTTTAATATAATGTGGTATATTCGCACCTCGACGAGTGCCTTCCACAGCGTACCTTGTGGGCAAGGCGCCTGACAAGTCTCAGCGGCCAGAGAGACAGACATCAAGCGAACGGGGGTTCGAATCCTACGACATCCAAAAAAAAAACATTTTTATTTTGTGAAATCAATATAAAATCTTCAAACCACTTAAAAAAACAAGTAAAAGAAAAGAAAGCGACACCCACCGCGTGTGAATTACACACTCTGATTTTTTAAATTAACGCACGAAAAAAAATATTTTTGTTAGTTAAGATAGAGTACAAAAAATTATGTTATTTTTTAGATGTTGAGTTAAAAGACTGTTTCTAAAAAATAATGTAAAAGTTTTAATGTTTTTCTCTTTTTAATTCAATTATACCCCCTTCTATATAATAAATACCAACAATGCTAAAAAAGTACATAATTAAAATAATACAAAACAAATTAAATCTGGGTCTGAGAGACCGTGCGTAAGTATACGTGTTGTGCCGTTGGGCGCGAGTATACTCGTACAAGGTTAAAGACGGGTTATACGAGTGAACAATTTTGCGGTGAGGAACGTAATATTATTATATGTTGCTTTGTTCAATCGTGTTGCTATCGATTTAAGGTAATTATTTGATTTCTTCATTATTTTTATTTTTATTTTCATGCACTTGTGACTTTTCACGGATCTGGACTAATAATATAATAGTTTTAGATTAGAATAGTAAAATATTATGTTTGTTATCACTGCCTACAGTTCATCCGGGTTCTTTTCTATGTAGATACTAGTCCGCAAGTCGAACAGTGTGCTTGGTTCGCCTTGTGTTTAAACTATCATATATCAGGGGGGGATCACACCCGCCACAACTTTCTATATCCCCTTTCCGTTTCCTCTTTGTACCCTCTCAACCCTGCGCTGACCCTTGCGACCCCTAAGGTCATCATTTACAAGGAATACAACATTCACTTGACCGTGAGATCAGCTTGTAGTACACGATTTGCTTTTTAAAGGGTCCGATATCCATGTACGAGTACCAATAAAACGTGTAAAATGTATGCTTCATATCCAATTACCAAAAACATTCTCTTTGAAATTGGAATAGAGAACTCCAGTCCATTTTTTTTAATGATAAATAATGACCTTCTAACTTAAATAACTGCATTTTTATATTTATTTTTAGAGTTAGTTTTAATAGTTAAAATAATTGTCAAAGTTTTAATTTTTCAAGACCCCCCGAAAACCACCGTATGTATGGCGAATCGTGTGACGTCATCACTCCTGAAAAATTACTATAGGATCGGGAAACCAGCTGATCAACTGTCGCCATTTTTAATTCCGTTGTTCGAAGTATTCTTCCTAGAAGCAGCATTACAATTTTTTTTGTGCAGTAGTTTTTGAATATTTTCAATAATAAAGATAAAATAATAAGAGATACCTTTATTTTTGAAACATTATTTAGGCCTAAACAATGTTTCAATAAACACAACAACTAAATCTCTATAAACAGTATTTAAATAAACGAAAAAAATTAATACGATGGCTTGTGTCATATCATACATTCCCATACAATGACTTTACGGTGACGTCACGACACGTCGAACAGTGACGTCACCACTAAAATTTCAATAATGCCAATTTGACGGCGTGTTTTTACGACCCGATTAAAAATGGACTTTTTATTAATTTTTTAAAAACTTGCGTTTAAGATTATTAAATAAAACTTATATTTATTTATTTATTTACGCCCTTAGAGCATTTATATCAATCGTGTAACATAGTAATAATAGAAATAGAAACAACAAAATACCAATTATTATTTCTCTTCCTTTACACTAATAATAGAAAGGAAGCAGAATTAAAAAGAAATAACAACAAAAACAAACTTAAAAAAATAATAATAAAATTTAGATCAAAATTTTTGAAATTTCTGATATTTATTTAGGTAAAGATTAAATGAAAATATCAACGGAACTGAATTTATTTCCAAGCCTATCTGGTCTTTGGATTGGGGAGTTAATAAAATAGTTACTTTTAGACGGATAAACAAAGAACAGCTCTGGAAGTCTCGTGTCACGATTTGGTACTCGGAATGTTATTAGTTTTGTTAAGTCAGGTGCGTCAAGTGATCCATTAACCAATTTGAATAAAATAACCAAATCGCTCTTGGTTCTTCTACACGATAGGTCAGTTAAATTAAGTATTATCAGAGAATAATTAATTTGTACAATGGGTATGGAGAGTTTGAAATTAATGAACCATAAAAATGTATGTTGAACTTTCTCAATTTGTTTTTGATGTGCTTTATAGTATGGAGACCAAATAGTGGAATTTTCTTCTAAATTACTTCTTACTAAAGCAGTGAAGAGAATTTTAAATGAATAAAGTGACGTAAAATCTTTTACTGTTCTTTAAATAAATCCCAAATATTTCATAGCCTTATTACTAACTTCATTAATATGTGGAACAAATGTTAATTTTTCATCAAATACGATACCTAGGTCCTTGATATGAGACATCTTTATATACAGAATCAGCATTTATTGGTCTATATGAACATATTTTTTTAAAGCCATAATATTTTTCACTGGAGTTCCTTATTGAAAATATGTTTCGTGACCAAATTATCTAAATCAGTTTTCAAAGAGATTTTGTTTAAAAGTACCTAATTTTTGTGCTCAGTTTGTGAAAATCTTCTGGCTATGTTCAAATCGTTAAACAAAAAAAAACAGAAATTAGTGCAAAATTTTCAAAAATAACATTTGAAAATAGTTGAAACTTTCCTTGGCGCATTAGTTTATTCAAAAGAAGCCAGAGTTCACGCAGGAATCGTATTATTTGAATATCAGCGCAACCAAAGCAGATACGCAAAGTACGTTGGATTACTAAATTTATTCGCGAAATATATGAATTTCTTAAATGAATCCATTAATTTTATAATTCACACGCACCCGGTTTCTTGGAAGAATATTAAAAATATTTTTGGGTTTCCAAACGAAGTAATTTAGTTCAAATAGTCTCGTGTTGCCAATAAGTAAAGTGCTGTACGAAGCGTTTTCTGGACAAGTCTCTTTACTGAGGGTATATTTGGAAGGGGTGCAGAGTCACCCCAAATGGCCAAACTTTCACCCCACGTACGGCGGTTAACGGCCAGATTGGTACAATCATAAAAGTGCTGCCCTCAAAGACCGCGTGGCCAGAGCTTAATCAAGTGGGAAGTCGTACTACAGGTGAAATAAGATACCGGGTGGGAAACTACCCCAACCCCTTTGACCTGGGTGGGTGCCTCAAAAAGGTATAAAGCTTGGAGTGGCGGCGATGGATGGGCTGACAACATTGGCAGAGAACTCTTTTCTAGAGGGAACTTGTAAAAGGAGAATGGTTTTGAATTTTATTCAGCAGTGCAGAAGGTATAAGAGCTCGGAACAAATGGCGGATTGTGGAAGGAATCATTTCACGCCCAATCTGACAACGTCGTTGAAGTGAGTTCAGGTCTTATGGCTGTAAACGCCTACATATAGATTAGAATAAAGAGATTCTTGCTTATGTAGTGGTTTACTGGATTGATCAGTAAGAAAATATTATTTACCTTCTGAGCGTTGTTTCAACAACGATTCGTTTAATATGGCGGCTGATGTTAAACGGGAATTTAAACGGGAGTTGGCATCGCGTTTGGATCGTGTTCGATTCCTCGACTGGTTAAGTCCTCCATCACGACTTAAGCAACATTTTCGGTTTAGTGTGGTGGTGGTAGTAATAGTATGGGAATGTTTGTCTTTCTTTAAAAAAAATCATACGCGATAGAAGTGAAACCTTCAGAAAACTAAAGTAGAGAAGAGTGGGGAGGCTACGAAACACCGACAAAGAGGAGAACAAAAGCCTACGAAGCACAGCACAAAGAGGAGACCGATACGCTACGAAGCACCGCACAAGGGCGCAGGAGGAGACCAATTATACTATATCTTTATCTCGCAGGCTAAATCCTACACATGTATGTGTTTGTCTCTTTTTAGTGTTTTGTAAATCACAACGGTGCTAAAAAAGTTTTCACTTTAAAAAAAAATATATAGCATGTAGCCTGCGAGGGAATGAGATGTTATAATCGGTCTCCTCTTTGTGCGGTGCCTGGTAGCCTCCCCACTCTTGCCTACTTTAGTTTTATGAAGGTTTCACTTCTACCGCGTGTGAATTGCACACTCTGATTTTTTTCAAACCCATATTTTATTCCGATGCAAGGTATCCTAAGTATACCTAAGTATTATATAAAACTTTCTTTATTTAGGTGGTCAATGGTTTACCAGGATCAAAATTTATTTTTGACACTTCTTTAAAATCACCACCTAGTTTTACCGAGAGAAGCTTAATTTTTATGTGAATACCGCACAAAAGACCCATTTGATCCCGTCTGGAGCCAATGAGACTATGAAATCTCAAAGTGGGGTATGTTGTGAGGCTGAACGTAGTGGGGAGAGGTAGAAGATAGGGAAGAGGAAGGTGGGGAAGTACCTCTCTATTCAGATATGGTCACCAAACACAGCTAAAGCCACTTCAAGCAACGTTTCAATTCAGAATTATAGTTTTATACTGAGAGTATCTTCCACTCTGGAACCTGCTGCAAATATACTATATACATTGTGAAATAACACAAATTAATCAAATAGATTTATTTGGGCACGCCGGGATTTTATCCCGCGGCCTCCGGATAAAACTACCTCAATTAATCTTATTCACAAGTATATTACTTTACACAATTACTCATATTCTCAAAATATTAATCAAATTACAATTACAACATTTTTGACAAACGTCGCGTCGCTACGTAGCCAGTATGGTAAGGCACTGCGGGGTGAGATGATACTGCAGGGGGGAGTTCTAAACTAGTTCGAAACATTTTCGTTATTTGTTTTTGGGGTGTTATGCCGTGTTGCGCTACCTCCTTCTTTAGCCAACGTTTCGGACATCGTTGCAGTGTCCATCATCAGGGCAGATCCGGCAGATCCGGTAGATGTGTTCACACATCTACCTCATCACAATGCTTTTGGCCGTGAAAATCTTAAAACTTATCTAGTTCGAAACAGTTTGATACATACATGGTTAGATAATTATAATAACATTTGGCATTTTTCATTTCATCATACTTTAGTTTACTAATGTAAATAGCAAAGAAAAGGTTTACAAAAAAAATACCATTGAATTAAAAAAAAATCAAAGTGTACAATTCACACGCGGTAGAAGTGAAACCTTCAGAAAACTAAAGTAGACAAGAGGAGGAACTTTTTTTTAAAGGAATACCGCACAAAGAGGAGACCGATTTTACTATCTCATTCTCTCGCAGGCTAAATCCTACAGACGTATGTGTTTGTCTATTTTAAGTGCCGGAAATTTTTGTTTCATCGAGTTTCAAATCACAACGGTGCTAAAGAAGTTTTTACTTCAAAAATTAAAATTCCAACCGTTTAATAACGGCGCACCACAATTATGAAAATATAAAACAACAGATGTGTGAAAACTAAAAAAATAGCGTTTGAAGTGAAGTGGAGTTTTTTTTTTTTTTAATTTTTATACAATGCATACGATTGGTACATAAAATAAAGAAAAGTATATAAAAAAAAAATAATATAATAATTATTGATTTTATTTATTTATTTTTTATTTCTATGGTTAAAGTGAAATTTCAAGTTAAAACCAGAGATTCAAATAAATTTTGTGACGATCTGGTGGTCGATCGGGTGGTGGCTGAAATATCAGACGTATAGTTGATAAGTCATACATCTCCAAATAGGTACTAAGTTTTAAGTTAATGAGGAAAGCAATATTAGAATGCTCACCATAAATCAAATATTTAGTGTCTATGTTTTACATATTAAATACGCAATAGAATAACACTGGAAAGCATAATGGTCCGATACATTAGTGTGACATTTTGAAATATCCTACTAGTGACCAGGAAAACATCAAGATTTTGTTTAATTCACTGCAAGTTTTTCTGCATTATAATAGATTTTGTTGATTTTATGAGTAATCTGAGGATTGTACTAGATAGAGCAGGGTTTCCCAACCAGTGGTCCGCGGACAACTAGTGGTCCGCAAGAGGCAAGAAGATGGTCCGCGATGATCCGCCGGCCACGGCCATTTCACCCCACCCCACCCCCTCCGTTGTGGTAAATATTCTGCTAGAACCCGTCCCACCCTATCCCATTCCGCCCCCTATCCCACCTGTGGCACCTGGGACGGATAGGGCGGATAACGTGGTGTCACCCCCCCCCCATTAAAGTTGACAAACACAATATGGTCTTGTGGGGTGAAACTCGGTCGGGTGGCACCTACCTGCCTTGTGGTCCCTGTCGAAAAAATAAACGTACAAGTGGTCCTATCCCATTCCGCCCCCTATCCCACCTGTGGCACCTGGGACGGATAGGGCGGATAACGTGGTGTCAACCCCCCCCCCCCCCCATTAAAGTTGACAAACACAAATTTCGAACTCATTAAAAAATTGGTCCGTCCTGGCGGGGGTGGGGGTGGCTAGAGGGGTGGCTAGAGCATTATGGTCTTGTGGGGTGAAACTCGGTCGGGTGGCACCTACCTGCCTTGTGGTCCCTGTCGAAAAAATAAACGTACAAGTGGTCCCGGATCAGAAAAAGGTTGGGAACCACTGAGATAGAGGGTACACTTTTACATCTAACTTTCTTCTCAACTCAAATATCTACCACTAATCAACTGGATGATCGATATTTCTGGAATCTTGCCACCACAATGGAAAGGGTTAAGTTACTTCTTTGGAAGGGTATATGAAAAGCTACGGAGTTTCTACGTAGACTATAGATTTTGATTAATTTATTAATTTATTTTAATATTCATTTTGTTAAAAAAAGCTAATTGTCCCTCCGTTACCCACTTTGTCACCGTAATTTCTACTGCAGATATTGTCTCACACGATTTTGTAAAATCTCACAGTATAATTACTTTGTCGTCTGTAGGTGAACGTTGTTCTTTGACTAAACAAATTCTCAGAATGGTATTATGTGAGCTTACCTCTGTTGCCTGTTCCATGTAACTCTAGCCCCGGGCTTCCAAAGCTTTGTTACTCATGTTGCGCGGAGACAAAGTTAGACAAATGTAAAAAGGGTATCTACTGTGTGGAATGTGTTTAAAAGTAAATTCAAATTCAATAGTTAGGTATGTTGATTATAAATAAAATTGATAAGTGTCGTTATTCCTGTTAAAATCGTCAAAACGGTAAAAGACAACATAAATGTTTTATTTTAATTTTAATTTATTAGCATTATTGTTCCATTCAAGTGTAAATATGTGTGAAAAAACACGTTGATTTTACCACGTTTTTGTAATGCGTTGTTAGAAAAGTAGTTGTAAGCAGTAAAGTATGTGGATTAACAATTGAGTATGGATTAACTTAATATTTAATATGATTTTGGAAAGTGTAGAAAAGTTAATTGTGGAGGTACTTATACACGTCCCTGGTTTCCACCGACTAGATGAATGAGCTACCGAAGCTTGATAGTTTAATTACTTTTACCTAACGTTTTATTCATCCTCACGCCTCTTCTAACATTCGTACAATGTGTTCGTAAGCTGTTGCTACACGTGCATCGGGTTCTGGTTATCTTTATGGTTTGCATGATTAATTTGTAAATGAGTTCATGGTTGAATATTGTGTTATTACAGCCTTACATAAAAGTGTTTTAAATTTTGCACAATTCATTGACAGCCGTTTGCGATTCATAAATGGTTGTTTTCAGTTGCGTTATTAATTAAAAATACTTTTATTAGAAAGGTTGTTAGTTTTTAATTCCATTATTACTAACGAAATAGCTATCTATTGAGCATAACTAGAGAGGATAGAACAGCATACATTTTGATATAAATTTTATGATTTTTCGGCTCTTGATACGACTCTACTAAAGTTTTCGATATATTTGATCATGTATTCCCAAGGGCGTTTGCGACTTCTTTTTCCATCCACTTACTTATTATGTATTACATTATATATTTATTATTTATAACATTATACATTCACTTAATTCATCCTCCGTCCAAGTACCACCATTTTTATTTGTAATATTTAAATTTTTTACCGTACAAGAGCCCCAACTGCTCCCAACCGCCGCGCTGGAGTCGGTGAGACTACGTCATTCCCAAACCGGGTATGTTGTGAAGTTGAAGGTAATTGGGAGGGAAAGGTGATAGAGCCGATACAGATTGGGAAGTACCTGGCTATTCAGAACTGGTCACCAAACACTCTAATATATACACGCTAATAGCATTTCACGTAATATTTCGATTCTGAATAGTGGTCTTTCACCAGGGCGATATTGAAAGTATTTACCACTGAAGTGCTGAAAATATAAGCAACTACCATATGTTTATTATTTTATAAATAATAATTTGTGAAAAACATAAATTAATTATATAAAATTTACGTTGGTGTTTGAACCGGTGACCTCCGGATTCGTATACAAGTATCTACACTGTAGGCCGTCATACACTGTACAAACCACATCTCACTTTTATTTCACACTTACTCTATCTTGATTTTTCAGATCTCCCTATTCGAAGAATAGACGAACATGGTCCGATCACACATCCTCAGGGACTATTTCTTCTACAGTCATTCGGTCTATTTTCCTTATACTTTTCTCAATTCCGTGTCTCATGATTAAATAAATACGTCGACCTATTTTGGTCGTGCTTAGGAGATAACACTAATATGGAAATTAATAAATAACAGTGGTAAAACAATGTATGATCGTGTGAGAAATGTGGATATCCGCAAAGAATGTAAGGCTGATGGTTTGGGCATGTAGAGCGAATGAACGAAGGAAGTAGTGTAAGAAGAATATACGACGCAAATGTGAATGGTAGAAGAAGTCGGGGACGCCCGAGGAAGACATGGCACGATCAAGTTAATCAGATACTTGAGTCGGGTCATGTCAAAAGTCAGAATAATAGAAGAGAATGTATGAGACGATGTATGAATGTGAGTGAGGCAAAGAGTGTGTGCCAAGACCGAGTTGTTTGGCGGTCCGTCCTCTCTGCCTACCCCTGCGGGGAAACGGCGTGATGGTTAGTTAGTTAGTTAGTTAATAAATAACAATGTAATATAAAATATGAACTGGAGAAATGCATACAAATGCAAAATGCATCCTAACTATTTCTCACAGATTAACATTATTCATGTATAACCGGTGGCAAACCTTTTCTCTTTGACCTTTACCTTCCAAGTGAAGTATCACGAATATCTTAGTTTACAAATAAATTATTCCGCTGAGAGTCATCTTATTTGTTTTTAGATGAAATTGTTAATAAGGCTGGTTGTTATATTTTAATTACATAATTATGATGTAATCAAAACAGAGTTTTACGCACTCTGATGAGAGGAATCTACAAAAGGTTATTCTTTGGATTTGATTTTATTCGTTTTCCTTTGGTATGAACAGTTATTTCGCCTTCATGAATTGCATGCCACTTTACATAAGTAACCCAACTTTAGTGTTTTATTACAGTTGTATTTATATGTGCCATACTATGAACAATGCAACGATTTCTAACATAACTCAAATTGAAAGCGCCACTACATGCAGTGTTAGATATTTATTTTGCTTTCAGTAGGAAGATCGTAAGTGCTTTTAGAGGCAGCTTTGAATAAACTGCGTTGGGAGAGAATATTGCTGTGTTCGCTAGTTGCCCGCTGTGCTAAGTATATCATGTCACCTAAAGTCTGGTACCTACCTACACTGAATACATTTGGGATTTATAAAAACTTATTTTTAGATTTTAGCTTCAATTGAATTAACAAAAACAATTGTTTATTTTTTTTAGAGTATTATGTAGGAGATGGTTAACGAAATGTTACTTTAGCAGTTGTTCAAAATTTTCAGAAACAAAGAAGGTTTTAAAGAAACTATAAATATGTTTTATACCAGAAATGTGAAGAAAACATGAAATGCGATAATTATTATAAGGACTCTGAGCTCTATAAACCAATAGAGATGCATGTCGTCATTTTGCAATGTTTGATTTGATCTGTGTTAAATATAGATTTTTTTTATATGAATCTTAAAGGAAAATTTTTCATTATTAATTTTTTAAACTTTATGAGGAAAATCTCAAATTATAATATTTAATTAAATGAAGACAATATATGTAAGCAAAGGGTCCTGGGTTCGAGTCCGAGCGGAGCCAATATCTTTTCTGATTTTTCTGTCTCTAGATTTCGATTGAGTTTCGCTAATATTGTCTTCATTTAATTAAATATTGGAAAATTTTTCATCGGCATTTCTTAAAACATAAGTTTTTCATCACGGCATTAAAATCAGCACTCTTTGCTAAACATTAAAAAAGTTCTATTCTACGGTGTTTTTCTTCAATTAAAATATAATAATCATTTTTTTGCACCTTAAGGGCGCAATTATAATACATGGCAAATACAGTTCAAAAAACAACTAATATGCATGATACTCAAGATGTATTCAGCTGCTAAATGTGCTTTTCAAATTCTGTTATAGCGATGTAATCCCATCTACATAAAAAACGTACAAGTACATTCTATCACGATGAAATATGAATCATCTTCGAATTCTTGGAAATTTTATCGCAAGATCTACGCGACTACTAACAACAACATTAATTCAAAACTACAATAAACACCCACGCTTCCGCCTTTTCCCCCTTTTCTTTCACGCCTCCCTAAATATTTCCATTGTGGCGTCGAGTAGCATGCCAATTATTTAGTTTCTTTATGCATTCGCAACAACTCGTAGTTATTTTGTATTCGATAAAGCGTACCTGCATCCCCGGTGACAGTGGGCGGAGCGGCTAGGGACGGCTAGGGGCGCCGAGTCGAGACATATTATTTCTTTCGCCACCACCTCCGCTCCAATACCCCAGCAATACTTTATCTGATTACCTTCTGATCCACCCTGGCTGTGCGCCAAAGATGAACTTCCAAAGCTCACAGAGAAACTGCAGAGCTTTTGAGCCGAGTTTGGGAAAGGTACCGACACTCTACACACTGTTTCACTATCGCGAATTGTTTTTTCGTACTTCCCGGGAAGTACGAAAACTACCCGATGCATGTTATGCTCGCGAAATATATCTTCTTGTTTCGCTCGCTTTCTATTTCACTTGTTTTCTGTTCTCAGACCATTAGCGTGCAACGTTTTCGGATTTATGCTTTATTATTGTTTTCATACAACAGCGAATGCAGCATTCATTCATTTTTTGTTAGATACATCCACTCGTAATTAAGCACGAACAAAAACACCCACGGACTTATCTTTCATATCTCTGCTATCTAAATCTATTCTATCTTCTACCCTTGTCCTTTTTGTGCGCTCGTTTTTTGCCACAGTAAAATATTCTTAGATACAAAAATGGAGAGACTCAAATGTTTAAATCTTTGAATATTACTGACCAATAGAATCATGATAATACTCGTAATTCCAAAAATCCAATCCTAAGGCTTCAGGTACAAAACGTCTCGAACAAAGTACCTTTCATTCACCGCCAAGCAAAGTATAAATTCTAACTTTCCGCGCAAAAAGCTTTGGCGACAAAAAATTCTCTGGGAATCTCCGGACCATTTCAATCATAAAGCTCTCGAGCCTCGAGGGATTCCTCTAATTAGTATTGTGGAGGCTCTATTTGTGGGCAAGGGGGGACCCTATAAAGACTGTAAGATAAGGGATGGTTTCAGATTTTCCACAGTGGCAGATATTGATGACGATACTGAGTAAATTGTTTTATATCTGTCTGGGGAGGTAATGTAAAATTGCGACAATGCCGAGGTTATCATAAACCCGACAACAAATAATTTATTGGAATTTTTTGCCGTGAATTATTATAAAAAAGTTTTTCAACTACATACTCGTAAGTCGTAAGCCATTCAAAATATTTTACTCATACGGCAATGTACCGGACAGGTACTTATCATTTGGATTTTCTGTTATTTCTGCTAACACCTACAGTGGTGAAATCGCAAAATACAATTGAAATTTTTCTTCCTTCAAATAAATGTATGTCTATATGAAAGGCAAAACACAAAAAGCAAGTGAACAGATCACACGCGGTAGAAGTGAAATCTTCAGAAAACTAAAGTAGACAAGAGTGGGCAGGCTACGGAGCACCGCACACAGAGGAGACCGATTATTCTATCCCATTTTCTCGCAGGCTAAATCCTGTAGATGTATAAATATGTATATCTCTTTTTATTATAGCTTTTTAGTTACATCGAGTTTCAAATTACAATGGTGCTAAAGAATTTTTCACTTCATAAATATTTTTTTTAGCATTCATAATCGGAAACTCTATGGAATTTATAAATATGTTCGTAAAATGTTAAACTCTTCTTTAATTCTGTCCTAATAACATTGTAAAGAAATAATTGAAAAAATGTGCCTTCCAAATAAAACATTTTTTCGGTATTTTATGGTAACAATATATATTTCAGCCTCCTTTATGCCTTCCTTTAATCCTGCCAAGGCCAGAATACCTGACAGTGCTCGTTTATGTATATGACACCAAAAGAAAATATAAAACGGCGCAAGTAAAGTCTGCCTTCGTTACGTGGTTTTATGTTACAGGGGAGAAGAGGATGGGAGAGGTCACTAGAAGAAAAGCAGTGGCAAGCGAAAAATGCAGTGTTCGGTGTTCCTACCATTTGCGTCCTTAGCCTTTCTAGTAGGTATGTCATTATTCCGAGCAATACGAACATGAAATAAACATCAAGCCTTTTTAAAAGTAAAAGTGCGAAGTTGGTATAGCAAAAAGAATTAAACTCTAACTATTTCAGTGATAAGAACTCAAATTCTTAATTGAATATATAAACGCTCCGAGCGAGGGCTCGTAATAATATTTCAGCGATATTTATTAACAGTGAAATTGAATCTAACGCAAAAAGGTTGAGAAAGGAAAAACTTCACGAAAAACGCTGGATTCACGACATCTTTAGGGAAAACTCCAGCAGCAGAGTAATAATTGTGAAGGAACAGAACGGCCATTGCGCGAGAGAAAATGGCGCTGTAAAAGCCAACTGTTATACATAAAAAATGTTATTCAAACGTTAAATTTGACCTTTCTTTGATCTTCTTCTCAAATGGAGAAATCTTAACGATCCCGAAAGCGTAACAGCCGACCGGGTCATTTTATTACCATATTTCCCCTTTCTTTCTCTCAGATCCTCGCAGCGGAACACGTGGCCGCGCGGAGCACTCTTTTATTGATGGAGACCAGAATAGCGGAATACCAGAAGAATAGAAGACGCAGAGGGCACTAATTAACGTGGTTAATCTGTAATCTAGCCTCCTGATAATTTTATTGTTACATTTTAACGTAATAAAGCTACGTCTCTAGACAAAATCTGCCCCAGGTTGATAATGATAAATTTTGCATGGGAGCCAACTTGAATTTATTTGGAAGAAAAATATTATCCGTTTTTAGAAATGGAAATATATGTAAATTCAAAATCACTACTTTATAGGGTCCATATGAAAGCAAGGAAAATGTAAACATACGGAACTAACCGCATTAAAAAAGGGACGTTTAGATGTTCGAACATGAGGAATTGCAAGAGGAGAGTCAGGTGGCTTGCAAACGAATGGAAGAAGCCAGAAAGCCCCCAGGAAGATACGGCACGAATGATTCAAACAATTGAACCAAATACTTCAGTCGAGTGCAGAGAACGTGTGCCTCGCAATGTTGTGGCAGAGGGATTCGCGTTCCCCTCGGGAAATGGCATGATAGCAAGTTGGTTAGTTAGTTTTCTGGCATAGAACGGGTCAAATTCAAAATATTGTATTCTTTCCAAAAGCAGCCAGGTACTTCCCCACCTTACTCTCCCCCATCTCCTTCCCCATCCCACTAACTTTAGTATATACAATTGGCTCCAGACGGGAGCAGTTGGGACTCTTGTGAGGTATTCATACTAGAAAAAAATATTGATGCAGAGACAGGGTTTCTTTTACATTACCTACACACAGGAGGCCCTGAGGAAAATAATTTCCCTGACGGCCTATGACATCTTAGAGAGGTTGCGGAGTGGAGGGTCTTTTTAACGAAAGGAAGGAGTGGAAATAAGAAGGAATATGTATGACGGGTGGACGTATGAATCCATACATTCAATGGTAATACAAGGCAATGGGTGGAGAGATTCCGACTTGAGAGGTCAAAGGGACTCAGTCGAGGTGGGCAGATGGAATTGCCACCAAAATCTAGAAAAACCTCACCACATGAACCCAGGCACCCATGCTAAGTCACCAAACATAGCGAACCATTTGAGGTGACCTATGACAGGAGTGTTGGTAATCCAATAAACGGTGGCGATCCCCATACCCACTTCCCAAAATAGAAGAATTAAGTATATGAATTTTTGAAGAGGACACAGTGTAGTTTTTAGTAATTCGATCATCCTGATTTACTTCTTCATTGCATCATACTAGGTTTACTATCGAGATCAATTCCTTCAACAGATCCTTATTACACAGAATCATTCAATTAATTTATTGTAATTGAATGTCTCGGTTGCAGGTACATTAATTGTCCAGACAGCATCTACGTTGTTCAAAGCTAGCCATTTACGTTATCCTCCCCCAACACAAGGGATGAACTATCACCCTATGGGCAGCCCGGCACGTTGAACTCTCCCATATTGATTAACGACGAAAAAAGTAACTTGCACATTGTTAATTATCGGGTGACCTCCTTCTGTCAGAACATAGAAAAAGTCCTGACTCGCGCTAACAATGCGGATCGGACCCGGGCAGGTTATTTTAGTAAAAGTCCGGGAACGTAGGGGGATGAAATTGCAACTGAGATAGCAGCTAACGAGGAGTGGTTTGAATTAATGTTTACTTTCTTCAAGAAATTATTTTGCTTATAGTATTTTTTGACTCTCATCATGTGAGTATAATAATTGTTATTATTATTGTAACATACTTTTTTTAATAAATTAGCAACTATCACTAAACATACATGGTACTGTACAGAGTTTTATAAATTAGTTACTTAAAATGAACCATATACAAAAAAATTACGAATTTAACAGTAAGTAATAGATTTTAAAGATATAGAAGTGCATGGTTAAAAATTGAGGTTTCTTGTAACCCGCTTCACTAGGCTAGCCTGTGTTGAGGTGGTAATTTTGTAAAATATTTTATAATATCTGGTAACCCTTTTCCTTCCCAGAACTCTCCTCTCCTTCCTTTCCTTTAAAAAACCCTCCACACAGCATCCCCAAAGGTGACATAGGCCCTGAGGGAAATTATTTTACTCAGGGCCTCCTGTGTGGAGCTCATGTAAAAAAAAAAATCCGGCATGCGTTGGAATGCCATTCAAAGAAATAGTTTCTCCCTGCAAGTCCATTCCCGCCTTCCCTCCCTGCCGCTAAAATATATGTAATACGCACATTTTCAAACCGCTCGCGCACCACTTTTAGTAATTTTTTACACAAATTTCATAACGCCAGAGCTTACCATTATAATAACAACACTCTTCTGCCAAAATGCAATGTTTTGTAAAAATTTTGAGTCAATTATCAATCAATTTTGATTGATAATTGACTATAAATTTGGGTGAGGGACACTCTAATCACCTAGCGGTATGAAATAAACTTTACGACCTATTCTCATACCTACCAAATATACATAAAAAAATCACAAAAATCGGTCGAGCCGTTTCACAGTGACACGAGATTTATATATATATATATATATATATACTAGCAGAATTGGCCACATGTAGCTGTGGCTAACGATACCTTTAAAACCAACGCCATCTGTTAAATCAAATCCACACCATGCTGCCCGCTTTCCGCTGCCCGCTGCACGCTGCCCGCTGCCCGCTGCCCCCTGCCGCTTGGCCAGATATATTATGTACCTATTTCAACCAATTTACACAAAAACCTTGAAAAATTATACACATAAAAACCTTCCTCGCGAATCACTCTATTGGTGAAAACCGCATGAAAATCAGTTGCGTAGTTCAAAAGACCTAAGCGCACATACAGCGGGAACGACTTCATTTTAAAGATAAAGATACACATAGATGAATATACACTTGTAATCAAATAATATGTTCAGTGAGTGGTTTCAGTAAATCAATAACTTCGAATTTGGGTGAAAGCATCGGTAAAGTATCATTAAGCGTTTACCTTTTAATTTGATTATTTACCATATTGTGTTCATCTGCGCTCCTCTGTGTATTGTGATCGATCATAAATTTAGAAATGTCTTTGAATTTTTGAAATGAAATTTAGAAATGTCTTGGAAAAAAATAATGGTGCTTTAGGAAAAAAAAACATTACGCCCAATTTTATTATTTATTTTCAAAAATCTATTTTTGTAGATGGTGAAAAAAAAAATCTTTTTATTTTTATTCATAAGTTAAAAATGAGTCATATATACGGTATTGAGTATATTACGGAAGCGTCATGTGAAAATCTAACTTTATCACTTATGGTCTAGCGAATTAAATCTTTTCACAAATGTTGCCAGCTTCATGGGGTTTGATAGATATATTATTTTTTTGGTAGAAAGTCAAATTAGGACTTGAATTTTTGTCGCATATTAGAATGTAGGAACCGACCTATGACAGTAGATGTAACGTTGAAGGGTGTGGTTTACGAATTTCGTGAGATAAATTGAAGAACTTTTCAATTTGTAAGTTTTTTTACGCAAATGCTTTACGTATTTCACCATCATTTTTAATAGGTTTTTAACAAATAATTTAGTGTCAATGTGATAGAAACCTCTAATGAAAATCAATAATATCTTTAATAGTGGTACAAGAGGCGCACAGTCCATGATGGCTGAAAATCTGTGCCTACCTTAAGGAAAATAAAACATAATCCATACTTTACTAAAAATATAAATGCGAAAGTGCGTGTTTTTGTTTGTTACGCTTTCACGGCTAAACCACTAAACCGATTTTAAAAATTCTTTCACAATAGAAATCTACATTATCAGCGAGTCACATAGGCTGTATATAATGGTGTTATGAAATTTCTATAAATGAATATGTGTGTATTTAATTTATTTTAGCAGCAGGGAGGAAAGGCAGGGGGAGGGTGGGGTTCGCGGAGAGGAAAGAGACGAGGGAGGGGGAAGGCGGGGAAGGCGGAAGGGAACGGGGACGCGCGGGAAAGGACACTCAGATTTCTTTGAATGATATTGCAACGCATGCCAGGTAACAGCTAGTTCTTAATAAATGTATTCTTTTCACGAGTTTGATTAGGAACTTGACCCTTCATACATTTAGTTAGTAAAACAATCGGCAAATATTAAAATAGCAGTTTTAAAATATTCGATGCAAAATTCATATCCGAACTTGAAAAATCACACAATCGCCTTTTGGTTATAGAGTACGCCAATGATGAGTAATATCATAAGTTGTATGTTGACTACACTATTGACGATCAAGTAAATTTGTTTTGATGAAAATAGATTTGAATTTTTTGATGAAAAGGTTGTTCAAAAAATTTAAACAATTCGTCAAATTTTTAAGTTAATTTTCAAACTCTGTGTAAGTTCCATTCAAGATCAATAGAATTTGAAAATTTGTGAATTGTAAATTTTTTTTTTTTTAAATCCTTTGTTTATTGCGAAGTTTTTTTTAAAGTCTTATTTCATTCGGGAATGAGTTTTTCTTTACTGTATACAAGCAATGGTAGAATCTACGAATGTTAATTTGAGAACATTTTGTACCATACAACATAGGCTAGCATAAAATGGTTCCACGACAAAGTGTCATTTCAACACTCCTACAAAAAGTCATTAAGAATTATGATTTTTTTTTTAAAGCCCTTAACCCACTTAACTAATTTTTTCATTCATCACTTTTAATGACTTTTCAAAGGAGGTGTTGAAGTTTCGTGTTGCTGAATTATCCAGTCACCGCATGAAATATACAGATAACAACGTTTGACAATATTGAGAGGATATATTGGATGCAAAGCATTGCCTAGGAAATGATCCCAAAAATGATCAAAAAATCCCAACCGTTTGCCATTCCCTTATTACTTATCTACTGTGTCTTCTTCCCAAACAGGTGCTAGTAGGATACGCTGGATACAATCACCCAGCGCTTGCCACCTCGTGGACTTTCACCAACCTGCCTCATTTTCTTGCCTATATTCTATCATACTAACACCTATTGTATCTGTATTTCCCGCTAAGCACTTGCATACTGCTTACTAACAACGTATGCAGGGACATTGGAGGTCTAGTTTCGTTATCAAATGTAGAGTCGTTTTCACCAAAAATAGAGTTCTTGCAAGAGCCTTGAAGGGGTAACCATCTGTTACCTATACCAGGGCGGGTAAGTGGTGGGTCCTCCAATGCCTAGGAAATGAGGTAATTATGTTTCTCTTGCAATTTGCCAGGTCCTTATCGAGAAATGAAGTTAACACTCTTTGTAAGTGTGTTTTCTAATTTCATTAGGTCTTTCGGCTTGTTTCTGATTCCCGTCTTGAGGATAAGTGGTAGGGTTGATGGAATTAAAGGGTGGATCTAATAGACATAGATTAAGCACGAAATTAAGTGTATTTACGATCTCAGTTAGTAAGCTTTGTACGCCAGCTTAAAATTTGAAAATTCTTTTTCGTTTTCATTAAGTTTTCCATTTACATGAAATAGTTATTGAATTGTCAGGGGTTACCAGATCTATTGTTGAAGTTTTCTTCTCACAGTGAGCTACATTTCTTCAGCTATAAAGTTCAAAATTACGACTGTTGTGTCTGATGTTAAAAAAAACATTTGTAAAACAAATAAATACAATCTCAGTATTATTGTATTCTGGTATCAATACCAAAATGATATTATTGTATTCTGGTATCAATACCATTGTCTCTTCAATACCAAAGTGACACAACGATGGCATTTTGTGGATTAAATGGCATTGAATAGTCAATTATTTATTAGTTTTTCGTAGGCTGAACATAAGTTTATCAAAATCAAAAATGTAGTAGGCAAACACTCTTCATTAGATTCAGCAAATCACCTTTATCTAAAATATACCTAATATTTTTTATCAAGTGAATTTTCAAATACCCCAAAAATAATATTTTAGGAGTTACTAACTTTTAAGCTGACTCAAATTTTTACATTACACCGCACAAAAGACCCAGAGGAAAATAATTTCCCTCAGGGCCTATATCATCTTTGGAAAAGGAAGGAGAGGAAGTTCTGGGAATGACAAAAGTTACGAGGAGTGGGTAAGAATCAAGGGGTCAGAGTGCAGGAGTGGCGGATGTATGAATCCATCCCTTCCGCTGCGGTGCAAGAAGATGGGACGAGAGAAACTAGCAATAGAGGTAAAAGGTCCACACAAACCGAACTCTCCCTACCCGATCCAAATTGCATCGAAGAAATAATTTATTGGTCGACCTTAAAAATTTAAATTGCGAACTTTTATTCAAATGATTTGCGCAAAATAAATAATATTTAAAAACAGATTTAGACAAATTTCAGATTGATAACTAAATAATTTGTTTCGCTAAATTCGGTTTTAATCCATCTTTGAAGTAGCTGTAAAACTTGATTTTCGTAAAGTCAAACCGTTTTCCTAACTCAAATTTGTGAATAACTTTCTTCATTTTTTGATCTGATAAATAAATCAAGAGATGGCGAGTCTAGAAAACACTTTCTTCATAGTAAAAATAAATTGAACCTTCTTGGAAATAAAGGATCAACTCAAGATTTTCTTCGATTTCTACTTTACGAATTATATAATGCAGACAGCTTCTTATATTGATTCGTATTTAATTATTTATTCCATCGTTACTTTTATTCTTATATTCTTGCGAACTTGTTTTAAACTTAAACACGTTTGAAAACGTGCTTGCTAATATGAATTTTTTCTAGCAGGTTTCCAAAGCAGAAAAGAACAAATAAAACAAAATTTAATGCTGCACAGTTAACCAGCAAGATTTGTTAACCATTGTTCTTTTTTAACTTAATTACTGCGAGTGCTGCGCATTGTTATGAGTCCTTTGTTTGTGGTTCAATTTTGTAAATGAGGGACCGGGCAAGAAAATTAATCAGGATGGAGCGGCTGGAAAATAACGCAGAGGTGGACTTGAGTTGCAATATTGCTAATAATGGTGGATTTAGGTATATTACGCCGCAGATGAAAATCGTAAGACATTAATAATTTTAGCGCAAGAATTATCATACTGTGTGCATTCATTCATACATTTTCTATTAAATTTATTTAATCAAAAAATGCTAATCACCTATCTACTGGACTGAAAAAAGCTTAAATTTTGTTTATCTTTGTAAGCCAAACTATGCAAACACCCTACTAGGTCCATTAGGTAGCAGGAAAATTGTGCTCCAATGTAGGCTAGAAGTAGAGCACATACACAGAAGACCAACATGAAACTTAATACTGCTATGCCCACGATGAGTGAAATTCCACCCACATCAGTGACTCCCTATCCTCTCGAATGTTGCACCGCTAACTGTGAAACGAGATACATCAACCCACAGGAAATTCAAAAAGGCCTAACGTAGCAACATTTCACCCCACGTCCAGGAAATCCTCCTGGATTAAAGGCGATAGTCTGATTCTATCACGATACTCCCATGGAAATTGGTGGCAGGCTCGGACGTAAAAAACCAACACCTTTTTGTACTCAACTGTTAAAGTGCCAGAGAAGTAATAATGGAAGTAAATGTGGACAAGTAAACAACAAAACACATAGTAGAATATTGTAGTTTTCATCAGATTCCCGGAGGCACATCTGAACCAAGGGCTTCCGTGGTCGAGGGATAAGGCTCTCGTCTCGCAATCCAGAGGTCGCGGGTTCAAATGCAGGCGTGCGCAAGTAAATTTTATTGGGATTGATTTGTATTGTAATTATAATTAATCATTTCATGCAGTGTATTTGCGGCACGTTTCAGATTGGAAGATACTCTAAGTATCGCCTTGGTGTAAGACCACCATGAAACGTTGATTGAAATGTCTTTAGTTTGGTGACCAGATCTTAATAGCCAACTCCCCCACCTTCCTCTCCCATCTTCGTCTCCTCCCCACTACCTTTAGCCTCATGACACTTCCAAATTGGGGATGCGATAGTCTCACTGGCTCCAGACGGTTGGAAGCAGTTGAGACTCTTGTGCGGTATTTATTTATTTATTTATTTTTTTTTTTTTATTATTTATTGAAACATTTATTATAATTACAATTTTACAACAAAATATTTTTTTTTTACAGGTTTTTTTTTTTTTTACTACTCTTCCATTAAAAGCATTTGCTTGTGTATGGAAGGGGAGTGTACATAAATGCTATTAGTTATTAGTTAGGTATAAGTTAGTACTTAAATAATGAATTGTACATAAATATATGTGAGCTGCAGTATTTATTTGATAATGGTGTGTTTTTTTTTTTTTTTTTAAAGAAAGAATGTTATGGAGAACTAAGATATTTGTAAGATTAGTTGACAGTAGTTCTTTTCTTAAGAACATCTTTAAAATGTCTCTTGACAGAGAGCAGCATTCGGGCCTTATCATCGATGCTTCTGATTTCCTCTGGTAGACGATTGAAAAAAGTTCTTCCCTGATAAGTATAATGATGCTGTGCAAAAGACGTATTTAGTTTTGGGCATAGAAAAACATGTTTAAGTCGAGTTCTGTTTTCATTTAAAAATGGATATTTATCTTTTTCTTTTATTATTTGAATTACTGAATTTTTAATATATAAATCTTTAAATGTGGGAACTTGAAATTCTTCAAACAGGCGTTCAGTTGGGTAGTCTAAGGATTTTTTATTTAAAAAGGGCTGGTAATCTGGAAAGCTCCAAGTATATGGCGCTAGTGTCGTCGCGGCCATTTGCAATATCATTAATAAACTTTTGTAAAAAACATTCGTAGCTGCTTAGGGATAAAAAAAGTTTGACATTTTGCATGTCCGCCAGCTCATTAGCGCCAAGAACTGATTTGAGCATGCCCAATTACGTGCCAGTGACTCCCGATGCCGTCGACTTGCTGAATAACCTCAGCATCCCATTTTGACCTCCACAATACGAAGAAGAAGAATATTTATATAAAATACATACAATGTGTAAAATTTATCTTAAACTAAAAACCGCTGGTTTTAACAATAAATTATATTACATTCTACGGCGCAGAAATGAAATATTACCATTTGAAAAAAGCTTTAAAAACCCTTCTGAATATTATTTATTTAAAGTGTGTGAAAAAGAAGTTCACATTGAGCAATCCAATTTGAATGTTATTTTTCTAAAGTATAAATGCTGCACGCAGTCATAATAAAGCAACCACAAAATAATGATTCTTCAATGCTATTTGCGTATATTTTATGGTAATATTCGTATATTTTTACTTCTCTTGTCTTTAAGTATTTCAGGTTTTATGCAAAGATCAGATTTTTTAAAAATTTTTCAATAAATGTTCATAAGTGTATTTTTTTACATTAGTTCCACGTTCCACACAAGAGGTCCTGAGAAAAATAATTCCCCTCAACACCAGTGTCATCTTTAGGGATGGTGTGTGTCTTATTAGGAAAGGATGGAGAGCTAATTCTGGGAAGGAAAAGGGTATGAGGGATGGGTAGGAATCTGGGGGTCAGTATGTCCATGAGTGACGGACGTATGAATCCATCCCTCCCTCTGCGGTGCTAAGCGGTGTTCCGAGAGTGAACGGTTGGAGAAGTCAAAGGGACTCCCTCAACCATTCTCTCCCGATCCGGCCTACCATGCAGCTGGTTGGCAGATGCATCCACCGCCAAGATCCGGAAAAACCTCACCCCATGAACCCTGCTAAGTCACCAAACGTAGCAAACCACTTGGGATGACCACGGTAGAGGTGTTTGTTATCCAATAAATGTTTCCCGAGGCGGCGGTACCCATACATGCCTCCTAAATTGAATAAAACTTATTCACAACAATATGATAACGAAAAATGTGCAGTAAGATTAAAAACTCATGGATTAACGCTGCGTTACAGGACGGCACACTGCTAGTATTTTTTAATTATAGCAAGACAAATTAACCAAGGCAGTAGGTATAATTTGAATTCGTTATAAGAAAAAATGATTTATCAAAATAATGCTTCTGACTTTCAATTTATTTATAAGCTGTAATATATTTCAAAATTGATTAAACAGGAAAAATTCATAGTCCGTTACATCTTTCGAACCCTTTTTTCTACCTCAGAGATGAAAAATATTAGCTCGACTTAAGCTTATGGTTTTAATATTTGCGTTAGAAAAACAAGGCCCAAATTTTGTGTGGTGAAAAATGAGAATATAATTCCTACATTTTTTTAATTTGATGTAAAGTTTTAAAATTTAAGTAGAATTTCGGTGAACATGAATGAGTACGAAAAAGGTAATTTTATTTTTGCGGTATGCAGTTGGAATATTTTTCACCGTTTTCTCTGCATTTTTTTACAGTTTTCACGAGCTGTCGATGGTATTAGATATAAAAAAAAAGTTTCAAGCCTCGATTCATAACACACACGCATAATTGCACGTAAAGGGCTTTACCAACAAACGTGTTTTACTAAAAAATGTGTTGTTTTAATTTTAAACAATCATTAATGTATCATAAATTTATGTTGTTTATCAGTAAACGTTATTAGTAATTCTACATATAAGGCTCAGAGGAAAATAATTTCGCTCAGGGCCTATGTTATCTTTGGGGATGCTGCTGTGGGAGGATCTTTTTAAGGGAAGGAATGAAGAGTTCAGGGAAGGAAAAAGGTATGAGAGGTGAGTAGGAATCTAAAGGTCAGTGTGTCCAGGAGTGACGGACTATTGAATCCATCCTTCCCGTTGCGGTGCAAGAACCGTGCGACGAGTCGAGAGAGACCAGCTGGAGAGGTCAAAGGGTCTTCCGAACCGGTCCGACACGTAGCTGATGGGTAGATGCATTCGCAGCCAAGACCTGAAAACACCTCACCCGAAGAACCCTGCTAAGTAATCAAACCTAGCGAATCACTTGAGGTGACATCTGGGAGAGGTCACCTGTTGGTTATCGAATAAATGCTCCCCGGGGCGGTGGTACCCATACCCGCCTCTCAAATTGTGAATTAATAAGGGGTTTTTTTGATTTACTATATCGTTTGAAAAATTCCAATGATTCTAAAATATTGTAAAAATTTCAATAAATTTAACTGTTCTGGGTAAAAACTTATTTGTACCAAAATGATTTTTTTAACCCTAGAATACTAAAATATCGTAAAAATTACGACGGCAAAATGACGATTCCTGGAAAAAACAGAATGTTTAGTGTTTACGATAGTTAAGTATTCTACGGTTAATATGTATGAAATAAAAGAGCTCATAAAAATATGTGCCTTTTGTCTATCCAAGTCAAGAAAAATGACAACAAACTTTGGCATGAAATATGTAGGACACATATCGTGAACTGTGTAGAATTAAAAATATAAATATATTTTTAATTTAATCAAAAATTAAATTTAATCATAATGAATTATTATCAAGTTCTGCAAGTATTTTAGTAGGTATTTTTGATACAGCTATTTCGACTTACAAGGTCATTTTCAAACTGTGGCTAAGCCACATTCAGACGACTTATTTATAATATTTTAAATGTCAATTTTAAAGGTGTCTAAATTGATTTATTACAGGTTAAACTAATTTGTAGAGACACCAATTGAGTGAGTGATTAAGTGGGGTTCGGAATCTGTTTCCCCTTGCACTAAATGTTATTACTATAACTCATTTAGGTGCGTTATATTGTTTAGGTTTTTTTAGGTAAAATATACCAAGTAGTGGTCAAAAATTAAATGGAGTTCTACGAATTAAACACAAAAACAATTAATAATTAATTAACTTTTTTTTTCATTATTACGTGATCTCTTAAACCCAAAGTATGTTACTATTAAAATAATAAATGTTTTTGATTATCTTATATTTCCGTTTTATTTTCATGTCGCATTTTTTACGAATGTTTAATAACTACTTCACTCGTAGGATAGTTTAGCAATCTAGGGTTAACTTATGTTCAAAATGTCATATTTTTTATAAAAGTATACAAATGTTGACCTAAAATATGTTATACCTATGTTCATAAATTATTCAAATGATTATGTATAGAGTTGTGGGAAGGAACTGAAGGCAGTAACAATAAATCCGTATTATGAAATGATGATTTACTGAAAATAGCGTATTGAATGGAATTGGATTAAAGTTTCAGCCACAAAACAATTTGTAATAACCCCAGGGGGCAATTTTAAACTCATGCGAGTTACAAAACCTAATTATACAATCACCCTTTAACCCCTTGAATAAATAATACATTCCGGTTTTAAAATGGTACGTAACAGGTTATCTTCATTTTTTTGTTGCTACATGGTAAAAATATATTAAAATATTTAAATTTATTTACTATCGCTATTTTACATTGTTTTGACAATGTTTTGGAATAATGAAATTTATAGTATGTAGTTCCTTCTAGAACTTATTTATTTGAACAAATATACAAACACATTATAAGAAAGCTTTGACTGTCCAACTAGGAGATCTCCCGTTTAATCAAATTGCCTGGTTTAGTTCACATTAGGTAGTTCGCAGTAACCGAATCACTTAAAATTTTCCCGTAATAACCAGAAATATTTAATAAAAGCATTTTGCACAATAACAAAAACAAACAAAAATATATTACGCAACCTCGCTGTATCGGGTAGAACCTTATTTCTTCGGGAGAAAATAATAAATAGTAGTTTCGTACAGACGGGCGCAACGCACATGAGCCGCTTCCAACTGGCAAGTAACTTAATAAATACTGACGGGAAGGGCCGAGTACTCTATTGTAGTCACAATTGACTTCGTACACATTATTTTGATCTTTGACTGCAATTATCTATTTGCTAGTTGTGAGCGGCTCAGTACTTTAAGTGGCCCTTCTGTGTGAAGCTAATGGTATAACGTCGATATTAATCATCGTTTCAACACTAGGTGCTCTTTTCAGATCAATTTTCATACAAATAAAAAAAACTTATACTTGAGTGTCACGTTTAATTTTTTTTTAATAATAAAAAACACATTAAACGCCAATAAGATGTGCAAGTATTTACATAATTGATTATTTAGATTCTACATTAAGGGAACTAAATTGAGACGATGTATGAATGTGAACGAAGCAAGGTGTGTGTGCTACGGTAGGTTTGTTTGGCGGCCCGTTCTATCTGTTTCCATTGTGGGGAGACGGCGTGATGGTTAGTCTCCTTTTTTATAGTTTTGAATTACTATAACGTGGTTTTAGTTTATAACCGAAAGAATAACATTTATCAAGTAATAGAGTAGATAGCAAAGCTGTTATTGAAAATGGCGTTTTGGTTTATGTTTCTCTGAATTATCAGCAATGTTTGACATACGACCGAATGACAGCTTAATGGAAATCAGAAATATGTCACCCGATTAATAAAGCTCTGAAAATTTCCTTTCGTGTTTCTTCAATCTGAAATAATTTATGTTTTTCGGTAAAAGGCAACCATTCCACGAATAGCATGACAAATCTCTTCCAAATATTGATATTAGCTTTGACGTAATCATTACTTACCCCGCAATTCTGCCTTCTTCCGATGACACAGGGCTAGTTTTCAAGCTCCTATCTGGGAAATTCACTATCTGTTAGTATCTGTTAGTATCATCGCCCAGTGTCATCGTGTCACTTGCTAACTAGCAGCAACTAGCAGATTGTTGACAATCTACGAAAAAAAGTTGAAAGGTCGTCAACTTTATTCGCCTACACGCTTGCTCCGCTTGCTGGTTATTGGTTTATTTACGTTTCCAACATGGCTTCCGATAAACAGCTGATTTCGACTGTCAAAAATCTGAAGAATTTAGTTCACGCAGGCGTCGTTATTCTTGTTACTGGCGCTAAAAGCGACCTCAGTTTCCTACGCTTCTGAGCGAGTGGACAGTTTTGTGTGTCATCATGACAATCTCACTCGCCGATTTACCCGCTTTTAAAACCGGGAATGGGTACCGCCGCCCCGGGAACCTTTATTGGATAACCAACACCTCTGCCATAGGTCACCCCAAGTGGTTCGCTACGTTTGGTGATTTAGAAGGGGTGCCCGGGTTCATGGGGTGAGGTTTGTCTAGGTCTTGGAGGCGGATGACCAAGACACACTGAACCCCAGATTTCTACCCACCCCTTAAACCCTTTTCCTTCCCAGAACTCTCCTCTCCTTCTTTTTCCTAAAAAAACCCTCCACACAGCATCCCCAAAGATGACATAGGCCCTGAGGAAAATTATTTTCCTCAGCGCATCCTGTGTGGAGCTCATGTAAAAAAAAAAAAAAATGTTTTTGGAGACAAATTGGGCAATTATTTGTGAATAAATGATAAACATTAAAAAAATATTTTTGAAATATTTATCATAAAAATATAATGACCTAAAATTAATTAATATAATGAAGAAACTTAAAATTTATTAAAAAACATTTAGTTTGGTTTAAATTTAAATTATAAATGACATTTTTACTTCGGAACAAAAAATTGTCGGATGTAAATTAAAATTACTACCTGAAGAAACGCATTTTATTAGAATGTTTTATTTTATTTTTCATTGTATAAGCACAGTAGATAAGCCAAATATTTTTTTTAATAATTATAATTAACTCACAAAAAAAATTGCAAGTGTTCAGTTCGTACTCTTCAGAAAACTAGACTGAGTGGGGAGGCAACCCAGCCCGCACAAAGAGCACACCGACTATTCTATCTCATCCTCTCGCAAGCTAAATCCTATAGATTTATGTGTTTGTAGTGTCCCTTTTTCGTTTCATCGAGTTTCAAATCACAACGATGTTAAAGAAATATAAAAACATTAAACCATTTTAAATTATATGTTAAAACCTTCATAATAATTGAACTTTTTGTTGATGAAATCTATATATTTATTATGAGGTAATTTTTAAGTGTTCACAGAAGCGTGAAAGTGTTACTGTGTTTTATAAATAAGTACATTTTTTACAAAACAAAAACCATATATTAATAATGAGGCAATATTCAAGTTAGATTTCCTCGAGTACTTTAATGATCTAAATAATTATTGAGATCTTAAATAGCACGCATTTTTAAACAAATTGATGATATGTTTTTCTCCGTAGAGATTAAAACAAATTGTGTCTGTCATACGTTGATGAAAACATAAGATTACGCGGTGTGATTCCTGCTTAAAAACGCATTTCATGAACATATGACAATTGTCTTGTTGTACAATAATACCTGTCATTCCATAACTTTTGGATTTGGTTGTTTATTTTTTAAGAATCCATACACTTGCAACATGTAGGTACTATGTAATATTTAGTTTTAACCATGTACCTTTAACATAATACGTAGGTATGTAATATGAGACATTTTTTTATAATGTAGAAGCCTAAAGACGATCATTTCAAAAATCCAATGTTGCCTCTAAAATTAAGGAATATTGAATTCTTTTATTATCTATTATTATTAGTGTTATACATAACTAGTATTTTAAAACATTATTTAAAATAGCTCTCATACGAATTAGATATTTAAAATGACTTTTGATAAAAAAATACATCAGTCAGTTTTGTTGGTTATTTTGGCCTCAAAACCAAAATTAAGTTTTGTATGTAACGGGCCGAAACGGGCCGAAAACGGGTCACATTTCACCTTTTCGTTAGCCAGGAAGCTTCGACAACACGGTGGTGACAGCAGCCTTCCAGCATCAAGCGTCGCCCTTGAGTGTGCGCTGGGCCCGAGCTCATTTATTACCACTCCCCACATAATCGATTATTTACGAGTATTTTTATGTAAAACTGTATGGGGTGTTTGGGATTGCACTATCCTCCCCACATCCTGGAATAAAAAAAAACTACTTAACGGTTTGAATTTCCCGATGTCTGGTTACGAAATCGAAAATTTTGAACAACCTGAATATGATTACAATCATGGCGCTGTTTACCGTTTGCCGATAACGACGTTACAGAAATTCTGTTCCGGCGGCGATCACATCATTTCAAGCAAGATGTCACGAAGGAAACCTGACTGTTCTGAAAATGTTATACCTAAAAGATATTCCTGAAAGAACAAGAATTTGTTAACAAAATCTTGAGAAGCATTTCACTGTGATGTAATTCCATGAGTTAAGAGACAAAAGTCACACGTCATAGATATCCAGACATATGTCACAGGTCCCAGGTTACACGTCATAGGTCACAGGTCACAATCACAGGTCTTGAGACACAGGGCACTGGGCACAGGTCACGGGTCATAATCACAGGTAAAAATATCAAAACAGGTCATAGGTCACAATCATATTTCGAACGGTCGAAGGCTGAGTTGGCATCGAGTTTGGGTCCCACCCAGGCGTCCTCTGTTGGATTCCTCGACTGTCTAAGTCCCCCATAACGACACAAGCAACATTTTCCACTTTCCGTGATGGTAGTAAGGGATTTTCAAATATTGTCAGGTTATTCGTAATCCGGGAATGTTTAACTTTCTTTAAAAAAATATATATGTTTGAGGTCAAAGGTCACCAGTCACAAGCACAGGTCATAAATAAAAAATCTCAGCTCACATGTTACAAGTCACAGATCACAAGTCACATGGTACAAGTCACATACGTCACTCGTGGGTCACAATGACATCACGCATATTTCAAGTCACATATCACAGGTCACACATGTCACATACATACATATGGTCACTCACATGTTACATGTCACAGGTCACAAGCTACGTTTACTAATTTTCCGCTTCAAAATGATTTTCGTTTCATATTAAAAAAAATAGAGCACCGGAAAAGATTCCGATTGCTATCAAAGAGATTTGTTAGATTCCATTACCACAAACTCTACCTCCAATATTATCAAAGGAAGATTTTATATTTTCAGTCTTCTAGTAAAAATAATAATGAACTAATGTGATTACATAATTCTAACGCAGTGGAGTTTATTAAATAATAAGCAACTTTAACGACTGAAATATATTTTTTAATACAAATCTTACACCAAAATATTCAACCGTAACAGAAATAAAAGAAACAATGATTGTAATATCATTCACACTTATTTCTGGAGAACCATATTTTTTTTAAATGCAAATATATATATTTTTAAATGAAATATCAGTATGGTAATATAGTGCCCTGTTTATAAATTGGTGGATGAAGCCATTGTAAACGTATCCATTCGTTCATCCATAAAACACTTCTAAATAAATAAATAACTTGATTTAAAATAAAATATTCCAAAAAGAGTTGTATGAACATTGTTTACTTTATAGTATTTTGTTTCGAGCTTTCGTATTAGTTTGCCAACTTCATTAATACTGGTTGGTGTTGGTCTAGCGGTAAGGTTTTTGACTCTTAATCTGAAGGTCACGAGATCGAATCCCGGGCGGGGACAAATAAATTTTATTTGATTAATTTGTGTTATTTCACGATTAATTCATTAAAAATATATTAAAATATATAGTATATTTGCGGCATGTTCCAGAGTGGAAGATACTCTTAGTATCACCCTGGTGTAAGACCACCATTCAGTTGGTGAAGACCAGATATGAATATCCAGGTACTTCCCTACCTTTTTCTTCCCCATATCCTCCCCTTCTTCACCACCTTCTGATGAATATACACGTGAAATCCTATTTAGATACTATTTTGATTAATCTTTACAACAAATCGGCTTACAGTACGAACATCAAAATATATGCTACGGATAAATCGAAGCTTTTACTAGCTTTTCTTTGTGTTGGAATTACAATAAAATTATTATTTACTTTACAAAAAATATAAGCGTACACCACCAAAAAAATGTATTTTCATGACTTAATTATGAAGTATTACAAGAAACAATTTTTAAAAAATACCCCTTTATGGCTAAGACTATTTTTGAGGTTTTCCATGTTCTAACTTTTTTTCGTTCTTATAAAATTATGAAAATAAATTAAAACCACTTTTTCGCTTACTTGCCTCGTGCAAAAAGACGCTCGATTTTAAAATTTTGCAGGCATGAGATTCGAAATATTTCTAGCGTTTATATTCCTATTCAGCCTCACAACATACCACAATTGGGTATGCTATAGACTCATTGGCTTCAGTCGGGAGCAGCTGGGACTCCTGTGAGGTATTCATACCCATTTCACAATATAAACTAAACTGTCTACAACAATGAAGAGGAGCTTAAAAATATTTAAGACTTAAATATATTTAAGACTGTTTTTTAAACAATAAAAGGAACATGTACAGTCAGAGTTGTGACTATTTTCTTTTTTATTTTTCTGTATCTTATTCTGTTTCATGTTTGTTTAGATTTATTAGTATTACGAGTATCTTCTTTTTCAATAGAATTTCATAAGATATGATTTTAGATTTTCACGGTCAAAAGCATTTTCGTTATTTATTTTTGGGGCGTTATGCCGTGTTGCGCTACCTCCTTCTTTAGCCAACGTTTCGGACAGCGTTTCAGAGATGAGATACATCTGCCCTGATGATGGACACTGTAACACTGTTCGAAATGTTGGCTAAAGAAGGAGGTAGAGCAACACGGCTTAACATCCCAAAAATAAATAACGAAAAACAAAAAAGAAATTTAATGTATTTTATTTGGTCGGATTTTTAATTTTATTTCCTAAGAAACTTGAATTTGAACACTCTTTAGCAAAGATATGAAAAAAATGTGTTGAATTCTAATTATATAAATATTTTAAAACGTTCTTCAGTAGCTTTTTGAACATGACGTACATTATTTATGTTTATTTATTTTTAACTTAATGAGTAAAACCTTAAATTGTGATATTTAATGAAATGAAGACAATATTGGCCAAACTCAATTGAAAATTGAAAACAGAAAAATTAGAAAAAAATACGGTCACATCTGGGATTTGAACCCAGGACCTTCGCCTTGCCTAATGTGTAACACTAATGTGTCCATATCCGACTCGGTCATGTTTAACTGTATCATACTTAGAATAAGAACTACCATTAAAAAACTTCATTTTATTAATGCATATTTTTATTGGCTGCAATCTTTATAAATTATTCAAGCCCGAACTAAATGCTATCTAGATAGTGTCCTAGATTTGAGTCCCAGGTGTGACCATATCTTTTTCAGATTTTTTTGTTTTCAGATTTTTGATCGAGTTTGGCTAGTATTGTCTTCATTTAATTAAACATTAATTATGTTTTCTTAAACATCACCAGTTTTATAACACACCCACATTACAAAATTTGATTGTATTTTTCAAATCCAAAGCATATTTTTGTTTTCTCAGTCATCATTCTTAACCCTTTAAGATGTGTCCACTGTCCATTTTCTACAAAGCTCTTAATCTCAGCGAATTGAATATAGTGTCTGCCCTCCAGTGCATTCAGCCGGCAGTTGTCACAGTGATATAGCTCACTCGGTGTGGCTACAGGATAGTTAATCAGAATTAGATCCGGAATGGCCTATACATCACCCGTTATGGCCCGAGCTCGCTTTATAACAAGCGACCCTGAGATACCCACAGCCGTAGAGCCTTCTGGCCTTACATGCCACCAGTGTCCGAGATTAATTGCCATTGTTAAAAACACACACTGGAGGAATATGACATGAATCAGTGTTGCTGTATTATTCAAGAGGTTTCCGAGAGGCACATCAGATAATGACCACACAATGTGAGTCTAGAATCTGCCTTAGAATTTATATCACACAGCGTAAAGCTTACCTACCTGTAATTATTCTATTTTTTAATTGTATATAAGACAACGTTTATAAGGTAACGTTACGAAATTAGTAATAAACCAATGCTGTCACTATTGCACCTATGTTATTGTTATTATTAATGCAACCAATCTATTGTGCGATTATTTTCTAATATAGGTGTAAGTATTTTCGCAGAATTATAAATTGACGTAAAATTACTGCCTCAACACAGGCTAGCCTAGTGAGGCAGGTTACGAGAAGCCTACGTTTATAATTATAAATCTCTATTCTTTAAGTACCTACTGTTATATGTATATTGTTTACCATTATTAACTTTTGTACTTATGCAACTTTTAAACTATTGTATACTTTTTTTGTAGTTATACCAGAGACCAGATGGGAAAATAATTCACCGACTCCAGATATTTTCATATCAGAGGGTTCGGCTCTGTGGAATTCCTAATTGAACCTATAAATCCTACTGATTCCTCAATATAAATATATAAAAAATCTTTTGTAATCCTACATGTATTTAAAATTACCGATTTTTGCATTTTTATATATAAATTCTTTGACAAATCTAATACGCCTAAATTTTGAATCAGAGACCTAGGTATAATGCCAGTAGCCGAAATAACAAATGGTAATATTTTTATAGTCCGAGAATGCCAAATTCTTTTAATCTCATTTCCTAAATCTGTGTATTTTCTAATTTTTTCAAAAACAGTTTTTTGAAAATTACAGGAATTTGGAATAGCTACATCAATGATATAAGTTATTTTTTTAATTTTGTCATGTAAAACTATATCAGGTCTATTATGACTAATTGTTCTGTCTGTTAGTATAGTTTTATCATAATATATTTTATAAAATTCATTTTCTAAAAATGAATTTGGTTCATATTCATAATATGGTACTATATTACGGCAGTCAATCAAGTTATGTTTAATTACCAAACTTTGGTGGATTATTTTTAAAACCTGATTGTGCCTAAATGTATACTCGGACGGCGTTTATATAGAACATCCCGATATAATATGTTCTATAGTTTCCGGAAAAGCCAAACATTTTCTACATAAATCATCAATTTGATTTATATCTTTGATTATATGCTTCCTATAATTTTTAGTATTAATGACTCTATCTTGAATGGCAAGCATAAATCCTTCTATTTCTGCCCTCAACTCTCCAATAGTCAACCATTTGTTTGACGAAAGTTTGTCAACATACGTTTGGTTGAGATAATTGAAGTGTTTTGCATGAATAATTTTATTTGACCAGGAATCTAATAATTCCTGGTTAGTATTTATAAGAATGTTGGCATTCTCGTCATATAAATTGAAAGGTGTAATGTTTGTATCTGCCTTGCTAATTATTTTGTGCATTTCTGAGCTACTAGCTTTCCCATGGAAAAATTTTCTAAGCATTTCTACGTGATTGTGTTTCAAAGATGTTATTTTGACTACACCTCTACCTCCTAAATTTCTAGGTAAATTAATTCGTTCTATAGCTGAATTTGGATGATGGTAATTAAACTTTGTTAACGTAGTTCTAATTAATCGTTCTAAACTATCTAAAACTGTATTGAACCATTTAATTATGCCAAATGAGTACGTTAATAAAGGTATTGCCCAAGTATTTATTGCTTTTACTAAATTTTTAGCAGATAGATTGCATTTTAAAAATTTTCTGATCCTAGTTTGAAATTTAATCCTAATATCATTTTTAATACTAGTGTGATCTAATCTATTCGATTGCGGGTATCCTAAATATTTATAAACCTCATCCCCTTTCATACTTTTAATTTTGAAATTTCTAAATATACCATCGTCTCCATCTACAATTTTGCCTTTCTCTATATGGATCGTTTTACATTTATCTAAACCAAAAGTCATTTTAATATCATCTGAAAAAATTTTAACTTCCTTAATCATTTTCTCTAAATTTGATTCAGAATTTGAAAATAATTTTATATCATCCATATATATTAGATGTGAAACTATACTACTCTCTCTTGTATTTCCCTTAATTTTTATTCCAAACTTGCTTTTAATTAACATTTTAGACATAGGATTCAACGCTAAGCAAAACCAAAGAGGACTCAATGAGTCTCCTTGAAAAATCCCTCTTTTTATTGAAATGCCCGGTACTACTATTTTCTTACCTTTTAAATTTAATAGTAAATCTGTATTCCAAAAGGACATAATATTTTCCAAAAAGCTAATTATAATTGGGTTAACTTTATATATTTTTAATATTTTGATTAGCCACGAGTGCGGGACACTATCAAAAGCTTTTTGATAATCTATATAACAAGTATGTAAATTATGCTTTTGATTTTGAATTTGTTTTAAAATTACAGAATCAATAACTAATTGTTCTTTACATGCCATATGTTTTCTGCGACAACCTTTTTGTTGTTCAGATAAAATATTTTTTTCATCCAAATGAGTATATATTAAATCTGTCAAGCAAGAGGTTAAAATTTTGTATATGGTAGACATGTAATGGGTCTATATTGAGAGGGATTATTAATATTTTCGGTTTTAGGTAACATATAAGTAATGCCCTTAGTTAGAAAATTAGGAAAATTTTGAGGTTGTTTGACAAGTTTTGAAAGATTTTTTGCAAACAGAGGATGTAAAGTAGTTAGACGTTTGTACCAAAAATTATGTATCCAATCGCAACCCGTGGCTTTCCAATTATGAGTATTTTTTATAATTTTGGCTAACAATTCAACCGATATATCAGAAAAACTCATTTGTTCGATGTCTGAACAATTGAGTTCTTCATTTTCTATCCATGGACCTGCCTCATTATGTTTTAAATCTTTACTCCAAATGTTTGTCCAAAAATCGCGCATATCTGATTCAGATGGCAACGGAATATTATTATTCGAAATAATATTTTGTTTATCATCAAGTTTGGAATGAAATATTTTCACATTTTTCTGAAATAATCTATTATTATTTCTTTAATTATACATATAATTATATCTTTTTAATCTACTAGCTTTTACACCTAATTTTTGTTTTAATAAATCTAATAAATCATTGATTATATTTTCATTATTATTACTACCAATGTTATAACCAAATTTTCTCCCAATTTCATCTACATGTCTCAAAATATTTCTACTTCTATTCCCATTTTTATATTCAATTACTCTAGCTATACTACTTCTTAAAAATACTACATCATTTTCTAATCTAATCTGCCATTCTGGTTTACAATAACTATATGATCTATCATCAGAGGATGTTAATTTAACTCATAACCTAGTACATATAGTGATAGCACTAGCGTACACTATCGTATGAAGATCTAAAAAACTAATATCGTCAAATATTATTTTTGGTAAAATTAAATTATTTCATTCAGAAATTAATTTAGATAATATTTTTGACGTATGCAATTTTGGTAATTTTGGTCTAACTGTGGGCTCTATATCTATATATCTATTTATATTATTATGAAGCAAGTTAGCTAATTCTATTAAATTATCATCTAGTAAGTTTAAATTTGCAATGTTGATTTCCCTAAGATTGTGAATAGCGTCTTAGTTATTTGAATCTACTGTAATATCATTGGATTCTACTACTAGAATATTATCTACACTGTCTTCATTCAATGCATCTAATATAACATTACTACTCGTATTAATTTGTTCTAAATTATTCTCCAATTGCAATCTATCTCCTTTTTCCTTTTTTATCTGATTTAATGTTACTACAGGGATTAAATTAGTTTTGAATTATAATTTATTTAATTTACGCACCAGATTTAAATGTCCGGGTTTAATTTTCCCCACAGGAAAAACTAAACCCTTTCACACACTTCCCAAATGATCATCTGGTCAATCCACGTTATGCAATTGCACTATATGTATTATACATAATTACAAAACAATACAAGAACAACATGTCAATCTACCAGAGACCAGATGGGAAAATAATTCACCGACTCCAGATATTTTCATATCAGAGGGTTCGGCTCTGTGGAATTCCTAATTGAACCTATAAATCCTACTGATCCCTCAATATAAATATTTAAAAAATCTTTTGTAATCCTACATGTATTTAAAATTACCGATTTTTGCATTTTTATATATAAAATAATATTATTATTTTATATATAAAAATGCAAATATCGGTATATATAAAAAAATAACATGAGGTTGCTTAGCAACGCTAGCCTCGACGTTTGCTTGTATTTTGGCTCTCTGATTTTTTTATTGTATCAGAAAGAAAAGAATTAGCTTTGATCCCAAAACATATAAATATTTGAAAATAAGTATATTAGATAACCAAATAAATAAACTGCCAGTCAACCGTAGGATATTTAGATAAATAAATACGATATAAAATTTTTCCTTTTGTGAGGGCTTCAGTAACCAAGGTAAACAACAGTATTTTGAGATTACTTTGAAATATATTTTGCAGGTAAATTTAATTATATATTTTATTTTGATAACATTATTCTAAAATATAATATTTATTATAGATTTGTAGTATTGAAGGGTAGTTTACATTAAAATATTTAATTTGGCCAAATTGAAAATTATTTGTTGACAAATGACAGTATTAGGTAACGACGACAGTTGCTTGGTTACTGGAATGTAGGAATAATAATAATAATCATTTCCAAGTTGTTTTGAACGGTGACAAAATGTCATTTTCAACCAACGGAAATGAAAATGGGTTGATTATGTCATCTTTACAGATGAACATTGATAATCTGAGACCCCAAAAAACAAAAGCAGGTATTCCTAGGCAGAGAATGAAATGGACGAACGATGTCAATATGTTCATCGTTCGTTCATATTTTTATGTGACGAAACTAGAAACAGATATGTTATTGTATAGGAAAAAATTACATTTACCTTTCTCACAAAATTATCCGGTTGCCCAAGTAAACGAACAAAGATTAGCTGACCAAAAAAGGGCAATTTTCAAAAATAATTTAATCCCTGTAGTAACATTAAATCAGATAAAAAAGGAAATAGGAGATAGATTGCAATTAGAGAATAATTTAGAACAAATTAATACGAGTAGTAATGTTATATTAGATACATTGAATGAAGACAGTTTAGATAATATTCTAGTAGAAGAATCTAATGATATTACAGTAGATTCAAATAACTTAGACGCTATTCATAATCTTAGGGAAATCAACATTGCAAATTTAAACTTACTAGATGATAATGTAATAGAATTAGCTAACTTGCTTCATAATAACATAAATAGATATATAGATATAGAGCCCACAGTTTGTGATGTATCTCTTTTTCTTCTACTTACTTTCGTATATTTGTCTGTATTTTATTTACTCCTGGGCACTTGGCACCAGTCGTAATATTTCGTCTTTTCTCTTGGCTCTGATCGATATTTAAATTCTTAAGGCTTTGCATATGTGTGGTAGGGATGGAAAATTCCTCCCCTACGTCACACAAGCCTTTATAAAATTGGACCCTTATTTCCTCTGATAACTACAGAAAGCTACTTAAAGCTCCCTTGTACTACATACCTTTAGCGATATATGTACTTAACTAATAAATACATTATTTACGACTTTGAACGTAAATATTTTCGTATTTAGGTTGTAATTAAACTCCATCAAACGTTGTGTAATTTTTTTGATTTATGATATAGGACTTTAATTACTTTAAATTTTGTGGTAACCCTCTTGATTCTAAACAGAGTGTTGAATTTCAAACTGTATTGGTCTCTCTCTTGCAAATTTAACCTTAAGTAATTTCTCTAAACGAACTAACTTCTCTTTGACGTTTATTATGATTCCCTACATCCCAATGAATTCATGAATAAGCAATACTAATCGAAACTACACATGACTAATTGAACAGATAATTAAATATAACTCAAATGGTTAAATGTTAGTAAATTTGATTATGATTGTATCTCGTATCTGCTGGGCGCCCCTCCGTTTAGATTCAGCTGCTATAAGGTACATATAAAGATGGATTTAGTAGGTTAATGTAATTAGTTAATTGCATATTTGACGAACTCAGAATAACCCTTTTTCTGGCAAAATTTGGCTCCTGCCTCCATCAAGTAAGCAGGGTGATCAGAAGTCAACCCAAAATTCGCACAGTCTTTTGGCACGGTTCAATTGATTGATACCTAAGTTATCGCGTCCCAATGAACCTTCCTTCGCCATCATGCACTGCCTTCAGGTCTTCCCCCAAGCCCAGATACCTCCAAATTCCTACTCCTCCAAAGTTTACTATTTACTTAGGGCGAACCGGTTTCGTCCTATATGCAATCATATACTCACGGGTTTGTGTGGAGTTACGGGTCGTGAATCCTCCCTCCACGTTCAAGAAATGAGACGAGAGTGACCCGACAGGCCTAAAGCACTAATTGTAAGTGAGTTCGTTTCATTCAATGAACAGTACATAAAAAGATATATATGTAAACATACGTTTTGGGAAGGTTTATAACTCGCAATACGAAACTACTTGCAACGCATCCCGAGCTCGGATCTCGCCCATCAAATTCTGCGAAATTTTCAGATTGATACCGAATATATACGTAAGAATAGTGTGAAATATAAATAAATATTAGTACATTAAGATCTTATCTGGCGATGTGTTCTGGAGATTCGCCATAACTCCAAGCTTTTGTTTGGTTTTGTTGACGGTTTTGTTTGAGAGATCCGCCATCTCTATGGTTTGATTTTGTTATAGAAGCGACCACTGCCTTCTATTGGTTGAGCTGTATTTTTTTTTTTTTTTTTTCTTACCCTCCCCTCCAATGTTCAACTTTTGATAAATTCTTGCTATCCCGTGATTCTCAATTGAATCATGTAAATCCTCATTACCCCTTATTAAGCTATCCCGTGATTTTTCAACTGCTTCATGTAAATCTTCAATTCACCCTATTGATCTGCTATAATAAATCTGTTAATTTTCAATTGCTTAGGTCTGTAGATACATACCTCTTTACGTTCAAATTAAAAATAGTGTTTAATTTTTTTTTCTTTTGTTCCTAATAATTGCGCAATATAATAATTTTATCCCGTTCCTAGAAGCTAATACCTAAGTACGATATCCACTAATCAAGGTCATTTTTTTTTTCTTTTTTCTGTATTCGAACTAGTGTCCCAGTGACCGATTTATTTTGTAAACAATTTGAGCTTTGTAAACATTCTCGACGGCATCGTGACCTAGATTCAAGCGTATGAGGTATGTTTACTTTAGACATTCCGGAGACGTGTGAGATGACTCTAAAATTTTTCTTTGTTTGATAATGATGTACTTAGCGCAATTGTCTAGTCTGATACCCGATTACGTATACATATTTATTCATTTATATATACTTTGTCTCAATAAATAATTTATAATATTGATCTGTATAATTTTTTTGATTGAAATAATTTCTAATATCATAACTTATTTCAAATGCTCTGGATTTTCTGAAATTATATTAATACATACATAAGATTAAATATAAAATATTGATTTGTAAATTTATCACACATAACTACTTTTAATAGTTATTGATGAATTCAGAGGTAGGAATCGATACCCTTTTCCTCTTTTTATATAAGTGTTTTTCTTTTTTTTTTTTTTTTTTTGATTATAATTTTCCTTGGGAACAAAAATTACATATATATATGTTTATATACTTACATATATAAATATATAAAATATACTTATTATACTTATAATATTTTAATATAGTTACATATCACATATTAAGCGAGTAATATCTTGGTCAAATAATTAATCCAAATACCAATGTTTACTGCATTCCGCTTTCTCCTTGGAATCTGTAAAATTTTAAAACGGAAAAGACTTACCCCTACCAAGGTTTTTTCCGACCGGGAAATACACGGTAACCTTGCTGCGATTTTCCTAAATTAATTTTTTATTTTCCTAAATTTAATTAAATCTTTTTGACTTCAATTTTTTTTTTTTCATTTAATCTAATTAATTAAAATGATGCATGAACTCTATCGTTCTAAACTGTATTTTATCTCAAAACTCGTTGGTTAGATAACACTTTAAATGATAGTTACTTCACGATTAATTTAGAGATGGTAAATTGTTGTTAAATTAAATTTTTATCCCTCCGAAATTTTTATGTATTAATAAAATATTATTTTGTTTTATTATTATTATTTAAGATAATTAATTTAAATATTTATTATTTGTTAGAACACTTTCACTTAGATTGAACACACGTATTTAATTATAACTTCATCACGCTAAATTATCACATCACTTCAGTTATTTATTGCACTAATATTAAACGCGAAATTTCTAAGTTTAAAAATACGATATTAAGTGATTATAAAATCCGAATTTCCCACTAAAACAAATTGTATTTATCACGAGCACTTTTATTTTTCACAAGTAAATAATGCGTTGGCTTTATTGTTATTTTTCACTGACTCTAACTGCAAAGTATTTTTTTTGTATATCACTGACTAGAATGTGAAATTTTTCTAAGTATCAAAATAATTATCACTTAGAATTTTTCCACTTTAAGTCACCCACCGTTTCGTCACGTTCCGCGAAGTTACAAACTTTTCGACCACGACGTAGACTGTCCTCAACTGGCATTTGTCTAGACTTTTATACCCCTCTCAGGTCCAAAAGATCGTATCTGAATCTCCTATAATAAACCAATCTAATTACTATCAACTCGTAATTTCTTGAAACCTCTCCATTATTGTCGAATGCGGTCTCTTAGTACCTTCCGTGTTTGATACATTAAATTCTGTCTCGTACTCCCATACTTACAAGATCCGGATTTAGTAAGATCCATGTTTAATGGCCCAACTTCCTTTGTCCTGGTGTTCATACAAAATTAGCTTGAATTTAATAATTTTAAAGTTCTATTTTCATCTATTCCGTAACATGTCCGTGCGTACGGCATCTACCATATGTTCCAAATCTGTCCCCAAATTCGCCTATCAGAGATATCTTCATGTCGAAGCCTTTCTCGCAAATTGTTCATTTTTATTTTATTATTTTTCCTCGAGTTTTTCTGTATTCTATATGAACCTTTCCATTTAAAACCGAATTTTCTCTATTTACGTCGTATATTTGAATTTTCCATTTTTTCTCGAATTTTCTTTTATTCACGACACTCTTTCCATGAATTTCCTTATTTATTCTTACGCTATTGTTCATATCTCTATAGATTTTTATATTTCAAGCCGTATTTATTTTATTCACTGTTAATCTAAGATTTCCTTTGTTTTTCTCTGTCGTATCTCCTTTCCCCTCACTTCCCCGTACTTCCCTGATATAACCATATCGTTTTTTGATGTTTGCTGCCTCTTGGAAAATTTCATTTTCTATTTGTTATTAATAAATATATCATTTTTTTACATCTTTATAGGAGATACCCCCACTTCGGCCCTTAAATTCCTGTCATTTTTATTGCTTCATAGAGATCGCCTCCCAAATTTTGTCCCGTTCTTACGCAAAATCCCATAAACCATATGCCTTGACAGTTGTATACATTAGTTCCTGTACCCACCTGGCAATAAATCCTTTTTTATTTCAGTGTCGTTAACTTTTACGAGAATTCTTTAATGTAAATATTTCATAAGACCCATGATAATTTTTATAGCTCTTTTAACGACTAATTGCCCTTATATAAACAATTTTCATGTTCGAATATTCCTTGTTTATCACAACAAAATACATCTGGGATCGACAACCATTGTAATGCCTCATTTTTTTTCTGCAATCGCGTACTATGTTACTCTATAAACTCCATTTTAATTACGTAAAATGACTCCTTTTCCTGAGTTTTTCTATCGCAATGTTTTCAGCATTTTCCACTCCCCTCCGTACTGCACTCTATTTCTTCTCTAACACTTGTTACTGCTCTAGACATCTGAAATATACCCTCGCCTATTCTTTAAAACTCTCATTTTTTTTTTACGTTTCCTCCCTAAATCTTTCATCGTAATATCCTAGCTCCGTCTAGAATTGATAACAATAATTTTCCATTGTTTTTTCAACATTTCCATTTCCTTTAGCACGTTTTCCCTCGAATCGATCATCTCCGGTCGTCACAAACAATCGTATTATAGATGAAATCTCCCTAACACCTTACAACACGTTTTCGTCACTTGCTATGCAATTTTCCACTTAAACTTTTCCATCGTGTTTACGTGTATCCTTTTTTCCGCACCTGATATGCTTTAATGCGTTCGGGAACTAGGGTTTCTGATCCCTGGAACGTACCGGTTAATCATAACATTTCTTGGGGTCATCGTTCTTCTGTCCCTGAACAGATTATTTCTTCCCATGGAGTTTATTCACCTCTCGGTTTGGTGGGAACGTCAAACTCATTAATCACATTACTAATTGCCAAGTCCAAAGGTCGTTCCTTTGTTCTAAAAATGGGCTCGGCCCTCTTCCCGTTGATAGGCTGAATTGGTTTTTAATCGCTTTTGCTGCAATTCAATTGGCTGTCAATATATCACGGCCTAAAGCATACTGGGGAGTCCCTGTCTTTGATTATTAGTTGATACCATCTGTGATTTTTTTATCAATACTCGTCTCACTTTGTCTAATTATAGATCCCTACCGTAAATATGAATTCACTTTACTCTAATCCGATAGATGTCGTAGACGTGTCCGTTTTATAAGTAATTGATATTTTCTTTTTAAATTAAAGTGGGAAGCTACGATATTTCCTAATTTTCACTGTTGATCAATGCAATTCATCACAGTTCCCTCCTCTGAACTCAATTTGCTGTGGCTAACGTTGTATTTTATTTTAATGTCCTCTTCTTTTTTTTTTTTTTTTTTTTTTTTTTTTTTTTTTTTTTTTTTTTTTTTTTTTTTTTTTTTTTTTTTTGTTAGACACCGAAATTGTGTTCAAATTTAGACTAGCTATCTTCCCCTCCTCATTTGGTTATCCCCTATCTCTACTCCGTGTCATATTACTTCCTATCTCCCCCTCCTCATTTTGTTATCCCCTATCTTTTTTTCCGTATCCTATTACTTCCTATCTCCCCCTCCTCATTCTGTTATCCCCTATCTCTTTTCCGTATCCTATTACTTCCTATCTCCCCCTCCTCATTCTGTTATCCCCTATCTCTTTTCCGTATCCTATTACTTCCTATCTCCCCCTCCTCATTCTGTTATCCCCTATCTCTTTTCCGTATCCTATTACTTCCTATCTCCCCCTCCTCATTCTGTTCGGATTGTTAACAATCTTGAATTTGAATCTCATTGTATTCTTTATTTTCTTTTCGCGTAGATTTTACTTTATGAAATTTTCTTTAATTTTGATAGATTCAAAATTAATTTCTTTTTGCTGGAACACGCCCCTCGACTCGCGTGTTTTGGTGGTCCCCAACCAAATTGGACTAAGACCTCCCTTACAATGATTTAAGTAAAGATTGTTTACAATCTCGCGGCCTTTCGAACAACTGAAAAGCGGGTGGTCTCTTGGTGTGCAATTAGTTGTTTTTTGTTTTGTAAATATGAATATTTTTTGTGAAATATGTGTTTTCGCACGACCTCACCCAATCCGACAATCAGTGGTATACATGTTTCATATAAATTTTCCAGCATTTTTTTTTTTTCTTTTATTTATTTAAACTTTATTTTATAATTCTTAATTTCTAATTGTAATTTCTTAATTCATCCAAAGTTGTTCTAGCCTAAGTGTTGTCCACTCTAATATTTAAATTTTTATAAATGTTCTTTATTATCCTCAAATTGGTTCAGCGTTCCCTTTTTTTTCCCTTTTTTTTTTTTTTTTTGAAATCTAAACTATTTATACCTTAATTCAAATGTTACCTTTTTATCTCTATACTTAATGTCTACCCTATATCTATAGATAAACTTTCTTATTTCAATATTTCAAAAAAAAAAATCCCTAAGCATTGTTTATTTTTTTTTCAAAATGTCCCTTTTGTGTGCCATATAATATCTCTAATTCTCTCCTTTTGAGTGTTCTTACTTATCTAACATTTTTTTTTTTTTTCTTTTTTTTTTTTTTTTTTTTTTCTCTCACTAACACATAAAAAAAAAAGTCAATTTTTTTTTTTTTCAACTAGAAAATCAAAATTAACGAATTTATTTGCCTTACTCTATTTCAATAATTGAATATGATTGTCGCTTATTAAGAACTTGTCCACTCACCCTCAAAGACTTGACGACGATCCGCCCCTCGCAAGCAATCTGATAATCTAATATTTTAGTAATTTTCTTTCTTCCCCCTCCCCAATTATAATGTATCCTAACATATTTTTATTTGTATTTCTCAATCGTTTATTTATTTATTAACATTTACAAATATTTGTAAACTTCGCACTCTATCCGTTGATTTCCACTAACTGTAAACCTGATTTTTGTTTCTTATTACTTGTGTAATATCTAGCTAAATGTAAAGCGCTATAATCTCCTTTTATCTCCCGAGTTACCGGATCAATTAGGGTATATGTGTTACTGTAAACTACTGAACCGATGACGTACGGTCCTTCGTAAATTAAACCGAATTTCTTGATCTGTTTGCGCAAAAAACTTGATTGTGTAATCTTTTTCAACTTGACCATGGTTCCGATTTCATAGGTAACTAGTCTTTTATTGAGATTATAATATTTTTGTCGATTTGTAGCGCTTTTCTCCAAATTCTTTTGAGCTGTTAACCTAATTTCATCTATTGTTTTCGTAGGTTTTCCACACCCTTGAGTATACTGGTCTAAACTATAAGTTGGCGATTTCCCGAAAGCTATTTCATTTGGTGAAAATCCTGTTGAACAATGTATTGAGTTATTGTAGGTCTGCTCTATTTCTTTAAGAAAAGCTGCCCATTTTGTATGTTTCTCGTGACAGTAAATACGAAAAATTCTTCCTAGTTCTTTATTTACGCGCTCAGTTATATTCGGTCCAGGATTTCGCACTGAAGTATGTACGATTCTTATGCCCATCCTATTCATGTGGCTTTCCCATTTTTTTGATGTAAATTGAGATCCGTTGTCAGTTAATAAAGCATCTATTTGTATGGTTTTATTAAAATCCTCTACACAATTTAACACGGTCTTAGTACTTGCTATCCTTAATTTATATAATTTTACAAATCTGCTGAAGGAATCTTGGATCACAAATATGTATTTCACGCCTCCCACTCCCCTCGGTAATGGTCCGTATAGATCTGCCATAGCCAATTGTCCTACTTCTTTGGTCATAATTGATTTACTCGGCCCTACAGTTGGTCGAATTTCGCGCTTCGCCAGCTGACAAAGGTGACATTCTCTTACTATGCGCTTTATATCGTGATTCATACCCGGCCAGTAATACCTGTCTCCCATAGCTGATCCTGTTTTAAAAATTCCCCCATGCCCAATTTCTAAATGTATCATTTTTATTAGCTCTTCAGTCAACTCCTGGGGTACTGCTAACACCGTTTTGTTTAGTCCTGTGGTGTAATACAAAGTCTTACCTATTTTTTTGTAATTTTTTAAATACTTATTTACTCTTTTTGTTGGTGGTCCGAATTTTCCCTTGCGCAAATACCCGAAAATTTCTCCCAAAAATGTGTCCTGCTTCTGTAGCTCCGTTATATTTTCTAAGTGTTTTCGAATTTGTTGTCTACCTTTAACCGCAAAAGCTGCTATTTCTGGACATGTGTTTTTCTCCTCCTGAACGTTTTCCGCATCACAAGAGTAACGAGATAAAATGTCAGGTCCTATATTTTCTTTTCCTTTAACGTACTCTACAGTGAAGTTAAATTGATTTAAATACAAAATCCACCGAGTCAGGCGACCACTGTACATCTTCCAGCTCTTCAAAAACGTCAGTGCTTGATGATCTGTTCTAATTATCAAATGTACTCCTCTTAAATATGTCTCAAACTTATGTAAAGCATATATTATCGCCCACAACTCTTGTTCTGATGTGGTCCATTTCAACTCCGGTCCCCTTAAAGCTTTGCTAATAAATCCAATAACGTGGTGATTTCCTTCGGCATCTAGCTGGTATAGCTCCCCCCCTATTGCGAATCCCGAACTGTCTGTCTGTAGGTAGTATGTACTATTTGGATCATGATGGTGTAAAATAACTGTCTCTAAAAATAATGTTTTCACCTTCTCGAATGCACGCTGTTCTGAGTCACCCCACCTCCAAGTTCTATTTTTCTGAAGTAAATCACATAAAACTCGTGTTGATTCCCCATATTTATTCGCGAATCTACGGTAATAATTGCAAAGTCCAAGGAAAGCTCTAACTTGTTTGATTTTCTTGGGTACCGGAAAATTTTTAATCGCGTCTATTTTTTCCGGATCCATCTGAACTCCCAAAGGCGTTATAATATGTCCTAACATACGCACTTCGGTGAATAAAAATTGACATTTTTCGAGTTTACAAGTCATGTTTGCTGCCTCTAACCTCTCAAGTACCGCGCCTACATGTTCAAAATGATCTTCTTGGCTCCCACACGTATATATTATTAAATCATCCAGGTAATTAGCGCAGAATTCTCTCAGTCCTGGTCCTAGGATTTTGTCAATTCCCCTTGAAAAACTCCCAACTGATGTCTTTAACCCCTGCGGTAATACCTTGTATACATATGATTTTCCATTGTATACAAACCCTGTATATTTGCGACTTTCTGGACTGATAGGTATCTGAAAATAAGCTGAATTGAGATCTATCGTGGTGATGAATTTTACGCCATGAAAACGCTGTATTATCTCAGAAGTTAAAGGTGGTTTCTCTACTTCGGCAATCATTCTAGTATTTAAAAACCTAGCATCCAAAAGTATCCTGACTGTTCCGTCCTTTTTTAAAGTAAATGTTAGAGGACTAGAAAACTGTGTGGCCTCTCTACTGATGATTCCGAGTAACTCCAATTCTCTAATTTTTTCGTCAACTTTATCTCTATAAGCAAAAGGTACAGGATAAGATCGCTTAACGAAGGGCGTCTCTTCCGTCATCTTTATTTCGTGAGTGTATAAAGTTGTGAGACCCGGTCTGTCTCTAAATACATTTTTATGTTTGGTTAAAATCTTTTCCAACCCTTCTTTTCCTTTTAAATCTAAATCTAGCCCGGACACAAATGTCGTTATTCTACGCTCGAGACACGCCGTATTATTTTTTTCGGGGTTTACTTCAATACTAATTAATTTTCCACTTGCGCAATTTTGGCCGCTAATCTCTCCTTTAGATTTCCTATAAGTTATCGATGAATTTACCAACTCTATATCCTTTTTACCATTTTCTGTTTTTATTTTTAACTTTCTATTTTCGCCACACTTAAATTCAGCTACATATTCATCTAACCAATTGATTCCTAATATAATGGGCCTGATCAACTTGGGTATTATTAAACATGGCGTATTTATCGTAACATTTTCAAATCGCAGTGGTACCAAAACCAATCTAGATATCCTCTGACTTTTGTGTCCTACGGCTACCCTGATCTGAATAGCTGTTACAGGCATAATCGGATAAAGTGTTTGATCATTTAAATAATTTTCGTAGAATTCTTGTGCTACACACGTGATCTGACTTCCGGTGTCTATTAAACAATGAACTTCCGTGTTATCTATATGTGCTTTGGCTTCCGGTAATGACGGTAAAGTGCTACCCTTTTCTACTTCCTCATAACCTCGGTCCTCAAAAATGTTGTTAAACCCCCTAACTTCCCTACCCACTTTTTCTTCAATCATTTCCAATTTATTCCATTCATCAGTTATTTGTTGTAGTAAATTGACGCATCCTTCCACACGCATTTCCTCCTCCGTTCTCGTTTCTTCCGCTCCATCCTTTCGTCTCCTTACATTCCGTTCAGCTTTTACTGGGGCAGTCATCCCTTGTTCACTTTTCCCCAATCCTTTCGTTGGATTCCATCCCCACTTCAGCATAATCTTCAATGCAGTGCTGTGTCTTGGTGCCGGCGTCCCTCTTCCTGTGTGAGTCGTATCCATCAGGACTAATGAATCAACCCCCGTCCGTTTCCCGAGTTGGCTGCGACCACTAGCTCCTTCCCGGTTGTAGTTATTGTAGAATTTTCTTTTGGTGAACTGTTAACTTCGGTGCACTTGCTGCAACTAGCGTTTTCGCCCACACTTTCAATTGCGTGTATCCTCCTTTTTATGGCGCGGTAACGGTCACGGTATTTGTCCTTCTTGCTGGATTCCTCCCCACTCCTCTTCTTCATGTTCCGTTCTTCTGGTGTACATACCATTGTATCTAGTTTTCGTAGAAACTCAGCGGCGACAATCTCATCTCCTGATTGCCCCGAAAACCATAGCGATTGAATTTCCTTCGGATAATGTCTCATAATCTCGTCAACTATGCCCAACGGTGTGTCAGTAATCTTTAAAGCCTTCGCTAGCTCCCAATAGTTTGCGAAATGAGTAAGCATGGATATATTTTTCTTGGCATCATATACCCCTTCTGCAAGACGACGGCGAACTTCATTTTTCTTTATGTCTCCCCAATAGGTAGCTAAAAAATCTCGTTCGAAATCTAACATAGTCTCCCATCGTTTATTGTACAATTTTGCCCACGATTTAGCTTCCCCTTTCAAATTTTCCCGTACGACGACTAATGGATCCGTTCGTTTCACTTTTCTAGTGTATTCTTTTAAATCTTCCAGGAAACTAATGGGATTTTGATTTCCACCGGAGAATGATGGTCGTTCCTGCTGTGGTAACATTTCCACTACTTGGAGAACGCTTTTCGGCGCACTATCCTCTCCTATCACCGCCACTGTTGCTGGGCTTTCCAATTGTTTCTCGAGTTCTTGCATCTTATTGACGAGCGGTGCCAAAGCTGCCTGAATTATTGTAGTTATATCTCCTATGTTTATTGTTGAAGTCTCGGTTGTGACATTTTCCCCGATTGCTGTCACTAAAGCCTGGGCTCGCCTACTTGTTCCACGTTTCCCAACCATTTTCTTTATTTTCCGAGTGTTGCCTGGTTAATGTTTATATTTTTATCTTATTAAGCGACAACCTTATAATCTCTATTTTAATTTCCTAAATTACCTTATGTAAATTATGTTGCCTTCCTTATTCTATTTATTTACTTATTTTATTTTTTTTTCAATTTTCTCGTTTTTCTATATTTTTTATTTTATTTTTTTTTTATTTTTCCTTTTACTTCGTTAACTTTTCTTGTTCCTTTTCCTCGGGTTTTTCCTGTAACATACCATGTGTGAGTCTGTCTTCACACTCTCGCTTATTTTCGCCCTGTTCCTCCGATTTTGTGTCGGTCTCCCCCTCTGGCTGAATGACTTCTATCATATCCTCGACTCGTAACTTAGACCTCTTTGAACGTCTAAATATCTCCCGTAATTCATCTCCCAACGGTATTTCTTTAGCTTCTAATTCCGTCGCATCCACTTTCCTTTTTTCCGCCATTTTTTTGTTTAAAATTTTTAATGAATTTAACTCAATACCAACTATTTATTATAAATATACCTATATATATTTATAATTTATTTTATTTATTTATTTTTTTTTTTTTTTTTTTTTTTATTTTTTTTTTTTTTTTGGAACCTGTCCCCCTATAAAACACAATATTTTTAATTATTTATATTTGTTTGCATGATGATTGTAACCCAAATTAGATCAACTCTACCATCACTCTTCATTTCAATTAAATGTAGGTAATTGCAAAAAAACGGAATGAATATTGTTACTCCAATGTTAATGAATATCCCGTGATTTTCGTTCAACCAATAATTACTCATTGTTTAGAATGCCAACCATTCCTTCAAGTTCCGCAATACCTACGATATTTTCGCAAAATCTATTTAGAGTTCGCAATACCTATCTTGATGTTATTTCGTCAAATCCCCTCCTTTTTTTGGTCCGAATGATCAAATGTTCCCTTAAATAGGTATATACCTATAAAACATTCGCCTGTGATATTAAAGTTCTCAACTCGACACTATCCCCAATCAAATATTTTATGTTATTTTTATTTTATGTTCCTTATCTTTTATGTTATGACTTTTTATGTGATAATCCTCACATACAAACCCACAACATTAACTATAAACAAAGGGTCACTTTATGTAGGTAAGTTCCCCCGTTTTTATCTGTAAAGTCTGTTTATTTTTTCCGTAACCGAGTGTTGATATCATTTTCGAGTTTGTTTATTCTACAATCTCTTAAAGCGATGCGCGTTACCCCCGATGTCGCCTACTTCAAAAATTTTCGATGTTTTGTTATCACTTTCGATGCTTAGGTTATCAATCTTTCGATGCTTACAAACACCGCGGTATCTCGTATCAGATTGTTTACATTACGGTCATTAACATTCTGGACTCAGGAATGTCAATACCATTATTCTGTCAATTTATGGCCTGCCTTGAATAAACTGTTTACGCTTGTATCTGACCTACATTCTTTGTTATGATATTTATAATCTCATAAGCAATCAACAAATTCATGGTCACTTGATTTAAACTTTAAATCGACACTTTTATAAATTATTTTAAAACATGTAGAGTTTATTCGTTAACACTTTTTTTTAATATTTAAATGTATTGTTTATTTATTTATTTATATATTTTTTCCGTGTTTATTTAACGGCGCACTGTTCTGATTTTTATTTTATTTTTATTATCACTTCATTTAACATAACGTCCTACTTATTATGATTATTTTTTTTTTTTTTTTTGCAATAGATTGACCAATAAAAGTTTTTTTTTTTTTTCTAAAACAACTTGTAAAACTCTGATCTCCTGTCACGGCTGTGCAGTTGTGATGTATCTCTTTTTCTTCTACTTTCTTTCGTATATTTGTCTGTATTTTATTTACTCCTGGGCACTTGGCACCAGTCGTAATATTTCGTCTTTTCTCTTGGCTCTGATCGATATTTAAATTCTTAAGGCTTTGCATATGTGTGGTAGGGATGGAAAATTCCTCCCCTACGTCACACAAGCCTTTATAAAATTGGACCCTTATTTCCTCTGATAACTACAGAAAGCTACTTAAAGCTCCCTTGTACTACATACCTTTAGCGATATATGTACTTAACTAATAAATACATTATTTACGACTTTGAACGTAAATATTTTCGTATTTAGGTTGTAATTAAACTCCATCAAACGTTGTGTAATTTTTTTGATTTATGATATAGGACTTTAATTACTTTAAATTTTGTGGTAACCCTCTTGATTCTAAACAGAGTGTTGAATTTCAAACTGTATTGGTCTCTCTCTTGCAAATTTAACCTTAAGTAATTTCTCTAAACGAACTAACTTCTCTTTGACGTTTATTATGATTCCCTACATCCCAATGAATTCATGAATAAGCAATACTAATCGAAACTACACATGACTAATTGAACAGATAATTAAATATAACTCAAATGGTTAAATGTTAGTAAATTTGATTATGATTGTATCTCGTATCTGCTGGGCGCCCCTCCGTTTAGATTCAGCGCTATAAGGTACATATAAAGATGGATTTAGTAGGTTAATGTAATTAGTTAATTGCATATTTGACGAACTCAGAATAACCCTTTTTCTGGCAAAATTTGGCTCCTGCCTCCATCAAGTAAGCAGGGTGATCAGAAGTCAACCCAAAATTCGCACAGTCTTTTGGCACGGTTCAATTGATTGATACCTAAGTTATCGCGTCCCAATGAACCTTCCTTCGCCATCATGCACTGCCTTCAGGTCTTCCCCCAAGCCCAGATACCTCCAAATTCCTACTCCTCCAAAGTTTACTATTTACTTAGGGCGAACCGGTTTCGTCCTATATGCAATCATATACTCACGGGTTTGTGTGGAGTTACGGGTCGTGAATCCTCCCTCCACGTTCAAGAAATGAGACGAGAGTGACCCGACAGGCCTAAAGCACTAATTGTAAGTGAGTTCGTTTCATTCAATGAACAGTACATAAAAAGATATATATGTAAACATACGTTTTGGGAAGGTTTATAACTCGCAATACGAAACTACTTGCAACGCATCCCGAGCTCGGATCTCGCCCATCAAATTCTGCGAAATTTTCAGATTGATACCGAATATATACGTAAGAATAGTGTGAAATATAAATAAATATTAGTACATTAAGATCTTATCTGGCGATGTGTTCTGGAGATTCGCCATAACTCCAAGCTTTTGTTTGGTTTTGTTGACGGTTTTGTTTGAGAGATCCGCCATCTCTATGGTTTGATTTTGTTATAGAAGCGACCACTGCCTTCTATTGGTTGAGCTGTATTTTTTTTTTTTTTTTTTCTTACCCTCCCCTCCAATGTTCAACTTTTGATAAATTCTTGCTATCCCGTGATTCTCAATTGAATCATGTAAATCCTCATTACCCCTTATTAAGCTATCCCGTGATTTTTCAACTGCTTCATGTAAATCTTCAATTCACCCTATTGATCTGCTATAATAAATCTGTTAATTTTCAATTGCTTAGGTCTGTAGATACATACCTCTTTACGTTCAAATTAAAAATAGTGTTTAATTTTTTTTTCTTTTGTTCCTAATAATTGCGCAATATAATAATTTTATCCCGTTCCTAGAAGCTAATACCTAAGTACGATATCCACTAATCAAGGTCATTTTTTTTTTTTTCTTTTTTCTGTATTCGAACTAGTGTCCCAGTGACCGATTTATTTTGTAAACAATTTGAGCTTTGTAAACATTCTCGACGGCATCGTGACCTAGATTCAAGCGTATGAGGTATGTTTACTTTAGACATTCCGGAGACGTGTGAGATGACTCTAAAATTTTTCTTTGTTTGATAATGATGTACTTAGCGCAATTGTCTAGTCTGATACCCGATTACGTATACATATTTATTCATTTATATATACTTTGTCTCAATAAATAATTTATAATATTGATCTGTATAATTTTTTTGATTGAAATAATTTCTAATATCATAACTTATTTCAAATGCTCTGGATTTTCTGAAATTATATTAATACATACATAAGATTAAATATAAAATATTGATTTGTAAATTTATCACACATAACTACTTTTAATAGTTATTGATGAATTCAGAGGTAGGAATCGATACCCTTTTCCTCTTTTTATATAAGTGTTTTTCTTTTTTTTTTTTTTTTTTTGATTATAATTTTCCTTGGGAACAAAAATTACATATATATATGTTTATATACTTAAATATATAAATATATAAAATATAATTATTATACTTATAATATTTTAATATAGTTACATATCACATATTAAGCGAGTAATATCTTGGTCAAATAATTAATCCAAATACCAATGTTTACTGCATTCCGCTTTCTCCTTGGAATCTGTAAAATTTTAAAACGGAAAAGACTTACCCCTACCAAGGTTTTTTCCGACCGGGAAATACACGGTAACCTTGCTGCGATTTTCCTAAATTAATTTTTTATTTTCCTAAATTTAATTAAATCTTTTTGAATTCAATTTTTTTTTTTTCATTTAATCTAATTAATTAAAATGATGCATGAACTCTATCGTTCTAAACTGTATTTTATCTCAAAACTCGTTGGTTAGATAACACTTTAAATGATAGTTACTTCACGATTAATTTAGAGATGGTAAATTGTTGTTAAATTAAATTTTTATCCCTCCGAAATTTTTATGTATTAATAAAATATTATTTTGTTTTATTATTATTATTTAAGATAATTAATTTAAATATTTATTATTTGTTAGAACACTTTCACTTAGATTGAACACACGTATTTAATTATAACTTCATCACGCTAAATTATCACATCACTTCAGTTATTTATTGCACTAATATTAAACGCGAAATTTCTAAGTTTAAAAATACGATATTAAGTGATTATAAAATCCGAATTTCCCACTAAAACAAATTGTATTTATCACGAGCACTTTTATTTTTCACAAGTAAATAATGCGTTGGCTTTATTGTTATTTTTCACTGACTCTAACTGCAAAGTATTTTTTTTGTATATCACTGACTAGAATGTGAAATTTTTCTAAGTATCAAAATAATTATCACTTAGAATTTTTCCACTTTAAGTCACCCACCGTTTCGTCACGTTCCGCGAAGTTACAAACTTTTCGACCACGACGTAGACTGTCCTCAACTGGCATTTGTCTAGACTTTTATACCCCTCTCAGGTCCAAAAGATCGTATCTGAATCTCCTATAATAAACCAATCTAATTACTATCAACTCGTAATTTCTTGAAACCTCTCCATTATTGTCGAATGCGGTCTCTTAGTACCTTCCGTGTTTGATACATTAAATTCTGTCTCGTACTCCCATACTTACAAGATCCGGATTTAGTAAGATCCATGTTTAATGGCCCAACTTCCTTTGTCCTGGTGTTCATACAAAATTAGCTTGAATTTAATAATTTTAAAGTTCTATTTTCATCTATTCCGTAACATGTCCGTGCGTACGGCATCTACCATATGTTCCAAATCTGTCCCCAAATTCGCCTATCAGAGATATCTTCATGTCGAAGCCTTTCTCGCAAATTGTTCATTTTTATTTTATTATTTTTCCTCGAGTTTTTCTGTATTCTATATGAACCTTTCCATTTAAAACCGAATTTTCTCTATTTACGTCGTATATTTGAATTTTCCATTTTTTCTCGAATTTTCTTTTATTCACGACACTCTTTCCATGAATTTCCTTATTTATTCTTACGCTATTGTTCATATCTCTATAGATTTTTATATTTCAAGCCGTATTTATTTTATTCACTGTTAATCTAAGATTTCCTTTGTTTTTCTCTGTCGTATCTCCTTTCCCCTCACTTCCCCGTACTTCCCTGATATAACCATATCGTTTTTTGATGTTTGCTGCCTCTTGGAAAATTTCATTTTCTATTTGTTATTAATAAATATATCATTTTTTTACATCTTTATAGGAGATACCCCCACTTCGGCCCTTAAATTCCTGTCATTTTTATTGCTTCATAGAGATCGCCTCCCAAATTTTGTCCCGTTCTTACGCAAAATCCCATAAACCATATGCCTTGACAGTTGTATACATTAGTTCCTGTACCCACCTGGCAATAAATCCTTTTTTATTTCAGTGTCGTTAACTTTTACGAGAATTCTTTAATGTAAATATTTCATAAGACCCATGATAATTTTTATAGCTCTTTTAACGACTAATTGCCCTTATATAAACAATTTTCATGTTCGAATATTCCTTGTTTATCACAACAAAATACATCTGGGATCGACAACCATTGTAATGCCTCATTTTTTTTCTGCAATCGCGTACTATGTTACTCTATAAACTCCATTTTAATTACGTAAAATGACTCCTTTTCCTGAGTTTTTCTATCGCAATGTTTTCAGCATTTTCCACTCCCCTCCGTACTGCACTCTATTTCTTCTCTAACACTTGTTACTGCTCTAGACATCTGAAATATACCCTCGCCTATTCTTTAAAACTCTCATTTTTTTTTGACGTTTCCTCCCTAAATCTTTCATCGTAATATCCTAGCTCCGTCTAGAATTGATAACAATAATTTTCCATTGTTTTTTCAACATTTCCATTTCCTTTAGCACGTTTTCCCTCGAATCGATCATCTCCGGTCGTCACAAACAATCGTATTATAGATGAAATCTCCCTAACACCTTACAACACGTTTTCGTCACTTGCTATGCAATTTTCCACTTAAACTTTTCCATCGTGTTTACGTGTATCCTTTTTTCCGCACCTGATATGCTTTAATGCGTTCGGGAACTAGGGTTTCTGATCCCTGGAACGTACCGGTTAATCATAACATTTCTTGGGGTCATCGTTCTTTTGTCCCTGAACAGATTATTTCTTCCCATGGAGTTTATTCACCTCTCGGTTTGGTGGGAACGTCAAACTCATTAATCACATTACTAATTGCCAAGTCCAAAGGTCGTTCCTTTGTTCTAAAAATGGGCTCGGCCCTCTTCCCGTTGATAGGCTGAATTGGTTTTTAATCGCTTTTGCTGCAATTCAATTGGCTGTCAATATATCACGGCCTAAAGCATACTGGGGAGTCCCTGTCTTTGATTATTAGTTGATACCATCTGTGATTTTTTTATCAATACTCGTCTCACTTTGTCTAATTATAGATCCCTACCGTAAATATGAATTCACTTTACTCTAATCCGATAGATGTCGTAGACGTGTCCGTTTTATAAGTAATTGATATTTTCTTTTTAAATTAAAGTGGGAAGCTACGATATTTCCTAATTTTCACTGTTGATCAATGCAATTCATCACAAGTTAGACCAAAATTACCAAAATTGCATACGTCAAAAAAATTATCTAAATTAATTTCTGAATTAAATAATTTAATTTTACCAAAAATAATATTTGACGATATTAGTTTTGTAGATCTTCATACGTTAGTATACGCTAGTGCTATCACTATATGTACTAGGTTATGAGTTAAATTAACATCCTCTGATGATAGATCATATAGTTATAGTAAACCAGAATGGCAGATTAGAATAGAAAATGATGTAGTATTTTTAAGAAGTAGTATAGCTAGAGTAATTGAATATAAAAATGGGAATAGAAGTAGAAATATTTTGAGACATGTAGATGAAATTGGGAGAAAATTTGGTTATAACATTGGTAGTAATAATAATGAAAATATAATCAATGATTTATTAGATTTATTAAAACAAAAATTAGGTGTAAAAGCTAGTAGATTAAAAAGATATAATTATACGTATAATAAAAGAAATAATAATAGATTATTTCAAAAAAATGAGAAAATATTTTATTCCAAACTTGATGATAAACAAAATATTATTTCGAATAATAATATTCCGTTGCCATCTGAATCAGATATGCGCGATTTGTGGACAAACATTTGGAGTAAAGATATAAAACATAATGAGGCAGGTTCATGGATAGAAAATGAAGAACTCAATTGTTCAGACATTGAACAAATGAGTTTTTCTGATATATCGGTTGAATTGTTAGCCAAAATTATAAAAAATACTCATAATTGGAAAGCCACGGGTTGCGATTGGATACATAATTTTTGGTACAAACGTCTAACTACTTTACATCCTCTTTTTGCAAAAAATCTTTCAAAACTTGTCAAACAACCTCATAATTTTCCTAATTTTCTAACTAAGGGCATTATTTATATGTTACCTAAAAGCGAAAATATTAATAATCCCTCTCAATATAGACCCATTACATGTCTACCGACAATATACAAAATTTTAACCTCTTGCTTGACAGATTTAATATATACTCATTTGGATGAAAAAAATATTTTATCTGAACAACAAAAAGGTTGTCGCAGAAAACATATGGGATGTAAAGAACAATTAGTTATTGATTCTGTAATTTTAAAACAAATTCAAAATCAAAAGCGTAATTTACATACTTGTTATATAGATTATCAAAAAGCTTTTGATAGTGTCCCGCACTCGTGGCTAATAAAAATATTAAAAATATATAAAGTTAACCCAATTATAATTAGCTTTTTGAAAAATATTATGTCCTTTTGGAATACAGATTTACTAGTAAATTTAAAAGGTAAGAAAATAGTAGTACCGGGCATTTCAATAAAAAGAGGGATTTTTCAAGGAGACTCATTGAGTCCTCTTTGGTTTTGCTTAGCATTGAATCCTATGTCTAAAATGTTAATTAAAAGCAAGTTTGGAATAAAAATTAAGGGTAATACAAGAGAGAGTAGTATAGTTTCACATCTATTATATATGGATGATATAAAATTATTTTCAAATTCTGAATCAAATTTAGAAAAAATGATTAAGGTAGTTAAAATTTTTTCAGATGATATTAAAATGACTTTTGGTTTAGATAAATGTAAAACGATCCATATAGAGAAAGGCAAAATTGTAGATGGAGACGAGGGTATATTTAGAAATTTCAAAATTAAAAGTATGAAAGGGGATGAGGTTTATAAATATTTAGGATACCCGCAATCGAATAGATTAGATCACACTAGTATTAAAAATGATATTAGGATTAAATTTCAAACTAGGATCAGAAAAATTTTAAAATGCAATCTATCTGCTAAAAATTTAGTAAAAGCAATAAATACTTGGGCAATACCTTTATTAACGTACTCATTTGGCATAATTAAATGGTCCAATACAGATTTAGATAGTTTAGAACGATTAATTAGAACTACGTTAACAAAGTTTAATTGCCATCATCCAAATTCAGCTATAGAACGAATTAATTTACCTAGAAATTTAGGAGGTAGAGGTGTAGTCAAAATAACATCTTTGAAACACAATCAGGTAGAAATGCTTAGAAATTTTTTCCATAGGAAAGCTAATAGCTCAGAAATGCACAAAATAATTTGTAAGGCAGATAGAAACATTACACCTTTAAATTTATATGACGAGAATGCCAACATTCTTATAAATACTAACCAGGAATTATTAGATTCCTGGTCAAATAAAATTATTCATGCAAAACACTTCAATTATCTCAACCAAACGTATGTTGACAAACTTTCGTCAAACAAATGGTTGAGTATTGGAGAGTTGAGCGCAGAAATAGAAGGATTTATGCTTGCCATTCAAGATAGAGTCATTAATACTAAAAATTATAGGAAGCATATAATCAAAGATATAAATCAAATTGATGATTTATGTAGAAAATGTTTGGCTTTTCCGGAAACTACAGAACATATTATATCGGGATGTTCTATATTAGCGCCGTCCGAGTATACATTTAGGCACAATCAGGTTTTAAAAATAATCCACCAAAGTTTGGTAATTAAACATAACTTGATTGACTGCCGTAATATAGTACCATATTATGAATATGAACCAAATTCATTTTTAGAAAATGAATTTTATAAAATATATTATGATAAAACTATACTAACAGACAGAACAATCAGTCATAATAGACCTGATATAGTTTTACATGACAAAATTAAAAAAATAACTTATATCATTGATGTAGCTATTCCAAATTCCTGTAATATTCAAAAAACTGTTTCTGAAAAAATTAGAAAATACACAGATTTAGGAAATGAGATTAAAAGAATTAGGCATTCTCGGAATATAAAAATATTACCATTTGTTATTTCGGCTACTGGCATTATACCTAGGTCTCTGATTCAAAATTTAGGCGTATTAGATTTGTCAAAGAATTTATACATAAAAATGCAAAAATCGGTAATTTTAAATACATGTAGGATTACAAAAGATTTTTTAAATATTTATATTGAGGGATCAGTAGGATTTATAGGTTCAATTAGGAATTCCACAGAGCCGAACCCTCTGATATGAAAATATCTGGAGTCGGTGAATTATTTTCCCATCTGGTCTCTGGTAGGTTGACATGTTGTTCTTGTATTGTTTTGTAATTATAATACATATAGTGCAATTGCATATCGTGGATTGACCAGATGATCATTTGGGAAGTGTGTGAAAGGGTTTAGTTTTTCCTGTGGGGAAAATTAAACCCGGACATTTAAATCTGGTGCGTAAAAATATATAAAAATGTAATATTATTATTATTATTAACTTATGTTTGTAGCCGGTAAAACGCTGATTTCACAGTTTTTGAGGAATAGTATGAGGCTAAAAATTGTTTGAGAGGAGAAGAGGAAAGTTGGAAATACCTAGCTTTACAGATCTAATTACTAAACATTACCAAAGCCATTTCAGGGAACGTTTTTATTCTTATTTATGGTTTCTCACCAGCATGGTGTTGAGAGAGTTTTCCACTCTGGAACGAAATTACAATTTGGGAAGCGGATATGGGTACCGCCGTCCTAGAAACCTTTTATTGGATAACCAATTCTGCCGTAGGTCACCCCAAGTGGTTCGCTACGTTTACTAACTTAGCAGGGGTGCCCGGGTTCATGGGGGGTGAGGTTTGTCCAGGTCTGAGCGGCAGATACGTCTGCCCACTTGATGCATGGCGGACCGGATCAAGAGAAACGGGTTGAGGGAGGCCTTTTGACCTTTCCAGCCGGACTCTCGACCCATCGCCTTGCACCGCGTTTGGAGGGTTGGATTCATACGTCCGTCCCTCCTGACGCGTATTTCCAAAACCCATATCGGTTCAGTTGTAGGGTTTTAAAATTATTAATTTCTAATATACACATTGGTATAGGTTTTGGAAATACGCTTCCTCGACAGACTGACCCCCAGATTCCTACCCATCCCTCATATCTAATTCCTTCCCTGGACCTCCTCTAGTATCACACAGCATACTCTAAGATTACATAGGCCCTGTGGGAAATTATTTTCCTCGAGGCCTCCTGTGTGGTGCTAATGTAAAAAAAAGAAATGCTAACTACAAATTATGGTAAATATTCGGAACAAACGTCAACGGTTAATACGCACTTTTTTTATAAAACCTTTAGATTCTTCCTAATTACCATAAAAGACAACTATTTGCATTCGGGGAAGTTGAAAATGTGACATTTTTAATTTTAGTTACGTAAATTGAAAATTTACTTTCGCATTTAAACACAACGCTTCACCATATCAATTTGTAATTATTATAGTCATTTTATTATGTTGGTATTACTGATACTAAAACCTACGGCTAGAAACCATTGATTTTCACTTTTTTTTAAATATTAAATAGTACCTACTTTATGTAAAGGTGAAAGAATTTGAATGAAAATAACTAATACAAAAATATTTTTTTAACGCATCAAAATAACGTCTTGACTCATATTGAATCTAACCTAACCTAACCTACTAACCCAACCTAACCTAACCTAACCTACTAACCTAACCTAACCTACTAACCTAACCTAACCTAACCTAACCTAACCTTTTTTTAACGCATAAAAATAACGTCTTGACTCATATTGAATCTAACCTAACCTAACCTACTAACACAACCTAAATTAACCTAACCTACTAACCTAACCTAACCTACTAATCTAACCTAACCTAACCTAACCTAACCTAACCTAACCTACTAACCCAACCTAACCTACTAACCCAACCTAACCTCTTACCTTTATTGACGAAAAACATCAAACATCAATTCTTAAAAAAAAACATTCCAGGATTTATCTAGTTTGTATTCCAAGACGACCTCCGTAGTCCAGTGGGTAAGACTCTTGACTCACAATCCGGAGGTTCGAACCCGGCATGCACAAATAAATTTTATTTGATTAATTTGTGTTATTTCATAATTAATTCATTTAAAATAATATATAGTATATTTGCGGCATGTTCCAGAGTGGAAGATACTATCAGTATCGCCCTGGTGTAAGACCACCATTCAGAATTGAAACGTTGCTTGAAAATGGCTTAAGCCGTGTTTGGTGACCAGATCTGAATAGCCAGGTACTTCCCAACCTTCCTCTTCCCCACCTCCTTCCCCTCCCCACTACTTTCAGCCTCACAACATACCCCAATTGGGGATGCCATGGTCTCACTGGCTCCAGACGGGAGCAGTTGAGATTCTTGTGCGGTATTCACTGTAAAAAAAAAAAAGCAAAGTTTCTGAGCAAATTAGTGCTTACCTAATTCTGAATTCGTGGTAGGTATAACTAATTTTCTAGCCACTCGTTATTTTATACAGCCAATGCAATGTGAAATATCAGTAATACTAACATAATAAAATAACAATAATACTGCAAACAGAGTGATTTGACAGTGTGAGAGCAAATTTTCAATTTAAGTAAATAAAATTAAAAATGTAACATTTTCAACCTCCCCGAATGCAAATAGTTGTCTTTTATGGTATTTAAGAAGAATCCAAAAGTTTTATCAAAAAAAGTGCGTATTAACCAAAGATATTCAAATACAGAATTGATATGCTATGGTGTCCGCGCAACTGTCGCCGGACTACGGTCTAATTAGCGTAGTTTTCGTACAAAAAGAATTTGTTCATTTTGTTGATTTTTTGAAAATGTGCATTAATATTGGTTAACAATATATTTTGAATAAGGAAAGAATTCGTTCATTTAGTTTAACGTTCGTTTGGTTTATTCGTTAATTATTTGTTCTTTTGGTTTATTTGTTAATTGGTAAACAATATCGGCGACACCCGGAAGCGCAGACCCACATAGTAAAAACAGCAGATAGCACATCTACTTATATTTCAATATCTTTGGTATTAACCGTTGACGTTTGTTCCGAACAATTACCCAAATTATTTTATGATTAATTAAATTTGTGTCACAACTAACGTATATTCTATAGGGCGGAACGTTGTCATGCAAATGTGTTGCCTGGTTGCTAACGAAAATAAAACCAGCGATTATTATTGCTTTCTACCACTCTTGAGAAAGGTGCTGCTATCGATAGGAACCTACTTACCCACACGAAACAAATACCAGGGATAACATCAATCATTTAATTATTATTTTTTAATTTATAAACTAACGTTTAGACAAGATTTTTATGCATAGCACAAAGGGTAACATTTATTACAAGCAATAATTGTCAGCCTGAAACACTCATTTACATTGAAAAATCTTCCGAGAAAAGATACTTGCCGCCAACGGGACTTGAACCCGTGTCCTTCCGATTACCGGTCTGACCACTGAGCTATGGGGGCTTATCAAATACCCGCCAAATAATTCAATATATACTAGTGTTTCATTCAACAATTACTGCTTGTTATATTTTTTCCACCTGAAAACAACCAACTTTATTTTTGCGAGGAAGACATTGTTAGTGTTAAATCCCTCGCTAGGTGGCGTCGAGACAAATTATGTCTGCATTTATTGGGGAAATACTTAAACTTGTTAAATATTAATTATTATTTTTTAATTTATAAACTAACGTTTAGACAAGATTTTTATGCATAGCACAAAGGGTAACAATTATTACAAGCAATAATTGTCAGCCTGAAACACTCATTTACATGAAAAATCTCCCGAGAAAAGATACTTGCCGCCAACGGGACTTGAATCCGTGTCCTTCCGATTGCCGGTCGAATGCTCTGACCACTGAGCTATGGGGGCTTATCAAATACCCGCCAAATAATTCAATATATACTAGTGTTTCATTCAACAATTACTGCTTGTTATATTTTTTCCACCTGAAAACAACCAACTTTATTTTTGCGAGGAAGACATTGTTAGTGTTAAATCCCTCGCTAGGTGGCGTCGAGACAAATTATGTCTGCATTTATTGGGGAAATACTTAAACTTGTTAAATATTAATTATTATTTTTTAATTTATAAACTAACGTTTAGACAAGATTTTTATGCATAGCACAAAGGGTAACAATTATTACAAGCAATATCTTATCAAATACCCGCCAAATAATTCAATATATACTAGGGTATATTGAATTATTTGGCCCCCATAGCTCAGGTGTCAGAGCATTCGACCGGCAATCGGAAGGACATGGGTTCAAGTCCCGTTGGCGGCAAGTATCTTTTCTCGGAAGATTTTTCAATGTAAATGAGTGTTTCAGGCTGACAATTATTGCTTGTAATAATCAATCATTTATTTTTCCTAATCCCAAGTGGCAAACTGGTACATATTGCGATTGAGGTTTTATATTGTTGGTTGCTATTGTCTTGATGTCTGGGCGTTTTGACTACAAAAGCTCGTCTTCTCGGGCTAGGCGTTTTAATCGTTGTGGTTTTCTCCATACAATGCTATTTCTTCTTCTGCATTTTTTTCAGTCCCAAAATTAAATTTTTTCTTCTCTTCTTTTTCATCTGGTATCTGGCATCCTAAAGTAATCAGGCAAAGGAGGAGTAAGCAACGAATGTGAAAACATCCGCCTGAGCTTGTTGAGTACTGGTTGTTTCAATAGCGGTATATCGAAAGCGGTGTTTACAATCTATTACAGATGATAGTGCAGTAAAGTTGCCGAAACAAGTTGATTGATCGACAGCACCACCGCCACCGCCTGTCTCTCAAAAGTTGGAGAATTTGTATTTCAAAACCAACGGAATTGCCGGTTATAAAGTTAAAATTGATGTTAAATAAATTGCAAGTTTCCAGTAAACAGTCCAAACTGATAGTTCACTTGACGATGAATTTATAATTTTAATTTTCAGTCCTATGTCAAGTGTTTTTTAGGTAAATGACTATCATAGAATAAACACATATAATCTCTATATCTACTTTCTGGAAAGAAATATTTTCGTTGTGACAAAGCAAAAACGTATTTTTACAATTAATTGTAAATAAACAATTTACTTAGGTAATAACACGATTCGATGAACCCATTTAAAAGGTGTATCAAGCATCCTACTTTGGGTTTAACTCACGTTTAGCATTAAATAGTATACCTACTAATTGAATATTAGCAATAAATATACACGGACGAATGAGTTGATAGTAATATATTCCCCGCTGTCACAACAGCCAGGTCAACAACACCAAAATTCAATGAATAAAATTACAATTATTGTCTTAGCTGCTTTTAGAAATTGTTTAGTTCTGAAACAGCTTATGAAGTGTTTTCCATTTTCAATCCATTTTCACAAATTCCTTACATTACTATTCATCTCCTTTTGTCCTTGTCCTTCTACGAAAAGCCCCAATTAATATAAAAATAACAAGATGACTCCCACTATGCACACATTCACAATATTATTGCACAAAATCGAAATTACCTACATTTTAAGTCAGTCGAAAATTGTCGTGAAATCGATCACAGCTCTCGCTTGAACTTTCGCTTAAAATTCGTAAAAAGTACTAATTTGTACATAAAGTGACGGTTAAGTGTAACCAATCCTTACGCTATCATCCTGGAAGATAAGCCGTCATCAAGATTTTGACCCAAGCATCATATGACCACAGCAAGGGTAGGGCTTTCTCTCATCAAATTACCTCATCCTGTGAGTGATTATGAAAAAACGCCAACAATTGTCTTACATAATACAAATTACATATTTACAGTCCATCCCCTCTAGTGCGACAATATCGTCCGTGACACTAATCAATATCAAATACCTTTACAATGCACAAATTTCCCACCATTATTCATAACTTATTTAGTGTAGATTGAACTTTATATATTGGAATCCGTACCCTTTGCCCTAAAATCTAGGCTCGAGTGATATTCTGCATCTTCAACTCGCACTAAATCCTCCATCGTTCTAGTTATTAAAGCGAAAATATAATTTCAAAATAACCAACTAAACAGTATTTTGCTGAAATCAAGTATTCTTCTCTAAAGTCATCTTAAATGGTCCACGAGAAATGTCTTTTGAGAGGAATCTTGGTAAATTTCCACGGACTCCGCATATTATTTAATATTTTGTGATGTATATTTATACCTCTCCTTCCTCGTGACCTAAAAGTTTTCTCATCCCTTTGAATCTTCAATAGACTCGGTTCTCTATTAAAACTTCACTTTTCTTCACAATTATTTCACAAGAGCTGAGTTATTTCACCCTAAGGAATATTAATTTTATTCCCTTAATTATTAAACATTTCATGACTCGAGGCGGTCATAATAATAATGACATAATTGCATATAAATTATCACAGAAAAGCGGGTGGCTTGGGGTAATAAGTAACAAAGGAACAACGACGTATACCGTAAAATAACACTCTTGCTCTGGAGTCAGTTAAACGTATTACTGTTAACAGATTTCAATTAAGCCATAGTTACTTCCTTGTTTACTTCATAATTATTTTTGTTCATTCATTCGATTTATTTGTTAAGCAATAATTTTACCATTCTCATACACTGATAACGTAAACATATAACGTAGTTATTAAGCATTTACCTCTTCAATTAAAATTATCTAAGAAGTTCAACAAAAAGAAGACATGTAAACCGATGATGATTAAAGCTTCAAAATATATTTTCGATGGCATTCAACAAACAGGCTTGTTGTAATAATAATAAGTTGTTGTAATAATGTAATAATAATAAGTCGACTTGTAGGATTTCCTATTTGAAAGTTTTCACTTGTAAACGGTATGTAATTGTTTCTTATATTGATATTGTTACGGAGGAAAAATGGCTTCTGTGTAATAGATACAGGGTGCGGCAGGGAAAATTGCTGATTTGAAAAGTCAATAAAAGAAAAAGTACTTTATATATCGATTTAATTATTTTTGTATCGTATAGTACACATTCTGAATTTTTGTTTTAAGTAGTTTTGAAAATGGCATCGGGCAAATGGCGGCCCTCATTAGTGATACACTGATCTACCCTAGATTTGAAGTTTCGCTCCACTCTTTCGAGCATATCGACGGGAAAGTTGGTGATGGCTTGACGGATGTTGTCCTTCAGGTGTTGCAGGGTCCGGGGTTTGTCGTTATAAACGATGGATTTGAGATATCCCCAAAAAAAAATCGCAGGGTGCCAAATCGGGGAAGCGCGCCGTCCACGGTACGTCACCCCTCAAGGAGATAAGGCGCTCGTGGAAGTGTTGTGAAAAGTAGGCCTCGACGGCAAACGCACGCTGTTCCTTTGTCCAATGCATGACGACAACTGGCTTGTGGTGTAACAAAACTTCAGGACCCCCTCTTTCCAATGAGACCCTCCCCACCCCTTTCTGACCACGCCTCGCTCGTCGGCGTCCAATTCAAATCAGCAAGTTTACCTGCCGCACCCTGTACATAATACTATTTTAGAAATAGATTCTGTCGAGACGCAGCAATAGATCGGCGAGAGCGGAGGTATTTCCGAAGGACGGGCAGAATTCTTTAAGGTATGTAGCGCCGATGATAACGTCGAATTATTGTAGTAGTACAGTAATTTAATAAAAAGTAAACACACATTAATCATGGTATAAAAGGACTCAACCGTTTAACAAAAAAGTTGAAGCGATGCAACTCGACACACCCTCCTCTCCCGCTTCTCACCCGCGGTTGTTTCCATGGCTGTATTTTCAAGAACAGGGTTTGAAAGGGCCCTCCAATTAACAGGGGAGAGTCTGGCTCGCTTGAATCCTGGAAATTATTTCCAGGTTACAAGTGCCGCCCCTCGGTCCCTGGTACCGCCGCCGCCCCCGCCCCCGCCTCGCGGAATATTCATTCGTCAAGATGCATGATTGCACAGTTAGAAATGTGAGCACTTGTAATAAATATGAGGCCGTTTGGAATAAAAATATGAGTTCCGTGATAGTTCTATAATCGTTATTATAATAAGCAAGTTTTTTTTTATTTACTTCGGTGTACAAAAATACTTTTGCTATGACAATATATAATACAAGTTCGTCTCAGTTTTGCTGTGACCATATAAAATGGTAAGTTCGCCACTTTCAACAAGAGATGGTATGGATATGATAACATGTGGATTAGAAGATCAAACGAGAAATATAAACGATTTAAGAGTGAGGATAGTAATAATAATAAATAATAATACTTGGATGATTTATATAGCGCCCTTTTTGTGAAAAATCACCTGAATGGCGCTGTACAAACTTATAATACATTTCTAAAATCTAAAAAAACTACAAGCTAGACAAACAATTAAAAACAACTTATGGTCACAAATTGCATACACCGGTTCATTGATCTCCAATACGAAAATATATGCACAATATTTTGACCAATGAACGCGATGCTGCCTAAAATTTAATGAAAACAGGACCATACTTACCTTGGAGGTCGCTTGAAATTAACACTGTATATTGTTCATTTAAAGAAATTTAGATAGAGTTCGCAGGATATCCGAAACGATGCATAAGTAACCATAATGAACAAAGTACGCATAACTAGATTGGTTACATAATAGTACGAAAAGACGAGGAATGATTTGGTTAAACATAAATATATTTGTGTAACACGACCAGCTAACAACATATTTTTTGTTTATTGATTAATTCAGCATAACAGTGGTGTGCGCAATGCTTATTCGTTTAATATAAAAATAAATAAATTACCTAATTATACAAAATAACATGAAAACGAAAAAATAACGCCTATTGCCAAAGAAGAAATTGCATGTTAGTGTACATTTAGCAGTTCTGTGGTTTGGGTGAAACCCAATATCTCCGACCTAGGGGCGCGTTGTCCTCTCTGATTTCCGGAATCCCTGAGTAGTTCTGGCTACTCTGTGTTAAATCAAAACAGTGAAATGTACCTATGCTATGTACCATTCTATAGATGAGCGTAACAGGTTGAAATTGGTCCGGTTTACCAAATAAAAGTGGAACAAAATTCAAAACGGTTTTATAAAATATAATATGATACCTACAAAATATAAAATGTTCTCAATTTGGTAGGCGGGAATGGCGTTTGGTGATTTAGCAGGGGTTCCCGGGTTCATGGGGTGAGGTTTGTCTCGGTCTTGGAGGCGGATAACCAGGACGCACTAAACCCCTGATTCCTACCCACCTCTTAAACCCTTTTCCTACCCTGAACTCTCTTCTCCCTCCTTTCCTTAAAAAACCCTCCACACAGCTTCCCCAAATATGACATAGGCTCTGAGGGAAATTATTTTCCTCAGGGCCTCCTGTGTGGATCTCATGTAAAAAAAATTGCAAATAATTTGAACCATGGATTTATTTACGAAACAGTTTCAAAGATGGTAATAACTTAAATATTCTGCATATTGTACGGACCAGTATTAATACAATTTGGGTGGCGGGAATGGATACTGACGCCCGGAAACCATTTATTGGATAACCAACACCCTGTCACAGGTCATCCCAAGTGCTTCGCTACGTTCGGTGACTAAGCAGGGGTGACCGAATTCATGGGATGAGGTTTATCCGGGTCTTGGCGGCGGATGCGTCTGCCCACCAGCTGCGTGACAAGCCGGATCGGGAGAAACTGGTTTAGGGAGATGTTTTGATCTCTATAACAAGACTCTCTCGGAACATAGCCTTGCACCACAGTGGGAGGGTTGGATTCATACGTCCGTAACTCCTAGACACATTGACCACTTCGCATTAAGATTCCTACCGACCACTCATATCTTTTTTCTTCCCAGAACTTCTTCTTCTTCCTTTTCTAAAAATACTCTCCACAAAACTTCTCTGATATAGGCCTTGATAAGAATAAAAGGTGTTCCTAATAGGAGCCTCCTGTGTCCCCCACACAGGAGGCTCCTATGTAAAAAAAAGTAAATCTAAAGGTATATTAATTTATTTATGTAATAATCTGTACACACGTACACTGACAGATGTTATTATTGTGGAGTTATGTTTGAATCCAATTTAATATATAAAATATGAAATGATTGGTGCAAATGATAAGGCAACCCAATTAAGGCCAGTACATTAATTAACGCAGAGGGAGAATAAAATAACCTCGTTCAGATATTTTTAATTAAAAACGAAAATGTGATATATGTGTGTTACCTACCTGAAAACCTGCTAAAAACATACGGTGTTATTTTTTTTTTTAAATCCGATTCGAAACATGCTCGTTAACCCTCTTTCCATGTTGCTGATGTACTTTAATACCTACCTGACGATTCGTATGTACATTATTTAATACCTACATTTATTTGCCTTTGAAAATTTTTTCTAATTGCTAAAGATGAAAATCATGTTCGAGGGAGAACCACATTATATTCATACCTGTACGTATACGAGTATGTATGCATACTTTGAAACCCGAAAATCCTTTGTATCATTGTAAATATCTTATGAGAGTTTTGGCTTTGAACTTACTGTTAAAATATTTTAAGAATTCTTATTTTAAAATAGAAGTGGGTATGTTTTATTTGCTTAGAACGATGTTGCTAAGATAGCGTCCAGTAAACGCGGTATATTAATAACTAGCTGATCCGGCGACTTCGTACCGCCTCAGAATCAATAACTGTTGTGTTAAGTTGTTAGCTGAATTAAATTCAGTTTTTTTATTAAGTTAAAAATTACACAATGAGGCAATTATTGATGCGTTACTATCCTCGTTTTATTTTTGTCAGTATCAGAGATGGCGTTGTGTACGGATTTATAATTTATGTGATTTTATTATTTTTCGACTTACTTACTCACGGGAATTGCATTTCATTTTCTAAATACGTGTGACGGAGATTAATTATAACTACTGTATTTTTCCTTTGGTGGGGTGTAGACATACGTTCGAATGTTTAATAAAAAAAGCAAAACAACTAGCGCGTTGACATTTGACGTTTTTGAATTTTTGAAATTCTCTTCTCAATATTGTACTTATCACAATGTTCGTGGAGGTTTTTTAAAAAGATGAGAATTCGTTTCTTGCAAAAGGTACAAGGAAAAGAATTTTCTTCGTAATTATTTTTTTCGTTAATTCCAACTCATCGTAAAAATGGGTCCAGCCGTTCTCGAGTTATAAATAGTGTAACTTATCCGACTTTGTTTTATATATTAAAGATATAATTAAAAAACAAAGAGACGCAAAGAAAACCGTTTAATATTCCCCATTTTACCTTCCTGTCTTATAAAGTAAAGGAATATTTGTGTAACAGAAAATGAGAGATTTATTATGGTACAAACCTTTTGACGGCCGGCGTGGTATCGGGGTAAGGATCTTGACTCGCAATGCGAAAGTCGCGGGATCGAAACCTGGCGTGAGCAAATAAATTTTATTTGTTTTTTCACAATTAATTTATCTAAAATAATATTTAGTTTACTTGCGGCACGTTCCAGAACAACACCATTCAGAATTCAAACTTTGCTAGAAATGGCTTTAGCCGTGTTTGGTGACCAGATCTTAATAGCCAGGTACTTCCCCACCTTCTTCATCCCCATCTCTTTCCCTGCCTAATTACCTTCAACCTCACAACAACCCCAATTGGGGTTACCATAGTCTCACTGGCTCCAGACAAAAGCAGCTGGGACTCTTGTGAGGTATTCACATAAAAAATAAAAAATAAACTAACTTTGAGTGAATTTACTCATGTCGTCTATATGGTATATTAATTTTAAAGATATTTCATGTTGATATAACATGTTGGTACACGAAACATGCGTAATATGAAAACTGAAAAACACATTTATCAAAAGCAGAGAAAATGTAATATTTCCAACTGAAATATGACGGGGTAGCATTTTTCCATGTTGAATATTGGCACGAAAATGCTTTCACACAAAAGTACAGCAGGTAGCCCGCTCCAATTTACGGTTCTGATGAAGGCCGAGAGTTTGCGGACTCTCCAAAGAGCGAGTTTAATTAATTAATTTAATTAAGCACCGCTGCCAATATTTTATCGCCGCTTCGATGCCCTTTTCACGTTCGAAGCAAAGTTTCACAAATAGGTTCAATTCTAAACTATTAAAATATCCTTCAAGAATTCCAAATGAGTACCCGGTACCTGACTTAAAACACTTTGGCGTGAAAATGACGTCATTAGTCGTACCTCGTGATCATCATGTTTGCCGTCGTAGACATTTGTGGGATTAAACTTACGGCTTAAATCCGATAGATAAAATACAATTTTGGATTTTCGTCCTGAATGCCTTGTAAAATGTATTGGAGTAACGAACTTTCGGATAACTTGTTCGTAAACTATATTAGAACACGTAGTGACTTGAAGTTCAAACAATGCACTCTAAGTTTTGAACTTGTGAAACTAAAAAGCACAAACTGTTAATATAATTTATTCAAATATGCATCGTGCTACGTTGAAATTATTTATCACAAAAGCTTATTACACAATGTTTCACTGGATTTAACTGCTTACACTACGATAAACGTCGTTTATTACAATTTTAGTGAAGCTGTTATATATATATACATATTTCGCATTAGCGTAAAACTGCGGAGTAAAAAACTAATTGCTGATGTTAGTATTAAACAACAGTATCAATTTTATATGTTGTGCAACGTGCAAAATGTGCAAAGTTTTATTGTAAATAAATAAAATAAACATATTTCGAATTTTCATATAAAGCAGATACTTCGTAATGCGTCATTATAATCAATATTTATTTATTTATTAATTTACGGACAATAGTCCATTAAAACATAATAATAACACAAAAAAAAAACAAACATGACAGTGAAGGGAGAGCACATATAAATTAATTGCAATGACAATGTAAAATGTAAAAAGGACATATAGAAGACACTACAAGTCAAAGCATGAAGAAGCATTTAAATAGTGCGTATCGACTGCCGAAAGTCATTTAGTTTTAGACCAAAAAAATCAATGCTTGACTTGCGTTGACAAGTCTCGACATTCTGGATAAGGGAGAATGGTATCCATAATTAACAGAATGTTGATTGAGGAACAGCAATTCATTATTTCGGAATCTACGGGAAGGGATGTTGAACTGGATGAGTTGTAACAAAGCAGGTGTATCAGTAATACTATTTATAATTTTAAATATGCAAATTAGATCAGAGTCCTTTCTACGTTTTTCTAAAGAAGAAATGTTTAAAATATGTTCAATTTCATCATATGGGTACTTACCTTTTTCAAGACCCAACCTCCAAGCAATTCCTCTTAGGAATCGATGTTGTACGGATTCGAAGTGACAAATGTGGACAGCATATATAATATATGTCATAAAAGAAAGTGTACTACAATGTGCGTGCCGCTAATACTCAGAAATGTGTCCCGATACGATCAAGGGTGTTGTATGGTGTGATAGCCCTCTATTCCCATCCATGAGGAAGGTTCCGTTTTTACCCGAAGGGCGTGCTTTTGAAGAAATAAGAGTTAAAAGTTTCTCCCCCTAGAAATTTATAGAACAGTTCAGAACATTCGAGAGTATTCGATAGTATTCCTCAACATTCCAGAACATCCCAGAATATTTTGGAATGTTGTGGACTATTCGGGAATAGTCTGGAACTTTCGGGAACATCCCGGACAATTGTGGAACATTCCAGAACTCTCTCGAATCTTGTGGAATGTTCTGGAACATTGTGGACCATTCGAAGGCTTTTTTTGTATGGGTGGGGCTACCCATTGGTAGAGGTATATAAAGCAAAATCCGTGATGGGTTCGAACGTCAGTTTAATCTCATATTAATTCCCTGAGCGAAGCCGGGTACCCTAGCTAGTTTAGAATAAAATAGTAACTTTATTTACATTACTTTAACGCATAGGCTTTAAACGTGGGTGATAACGTCCCCTTGTGGACGTTTCATACTTTCAGGGGGGGGGGGGGGGGGTAGTAGAAAACTCAGAGAAAATTGTGGGTCATTGAGACGGCCCAGTGGGGTCGTGGGCAGGTAAAAAACATATGGTATAAAAAGATTAAAACAACACGCCAATCACTTACTAATAAAGCAAAGTAAACTTTAATATTCGTTAATTTTTGTTATTGTATGTATTGTAATAATGTTTATCACGCGTGCGAATATTCACAAATTTCGATAGTTCTGGAATTGGATGAAAATTGAACTGAAAGGTTCCATTACATTCAGACAATTCAGACCTATATTAAATTGGATGATAAGAAAATTTAAAAAAAATTATTATGTAATTCTGTCATCTTAAGTTTATTATTATTGTTGAAAATTGACACTATATCGTGAATACAATAAGGAAGGAGGTAGCAACCCTGTACTTAAAATACAAAACAATTGTTTTTTGAACTTGCTTTAACGTAAAGAAATTGTGATTTTTAAACATCGCGAAAGTGATGTAAACAAAGTTACTGTTTTATTTTTAAATAACATAAATGTTTCAATTTTCTTACTGGGTGCTTAATATAATGATAAAAGGTAAAAAATAATGATAATATAATGATAAAAGGTAAAAAGTTATTACATATAATGATAAAAAATTATGCTGCGCTCTTAGGAAACGGCAGCAAAATAGGGAAGATGCTATGTGGTGGCTTTATTACACACAATAAATCCTCACTGTAAAAGGTACAGTTGTTATTACCGAGCAAACAAGCTAACAAGTGGGCGAAAAACTTGTTTTATTTGATAACAATTATACAAACCTCCCCTTAAATATTGCCATCTTCATTATTTCCAGAATACCCATTTCGTCTTTGAAAATAAATACGAGAGTCCTGTCCTTTAAGAAATGTCTGACGCTTCTGGACCCATATCAAACGAACCGTAGCAATTAGGAGATGGGGAATAAACAGTTTGGAATAAAAACAATGTTGTCACTCGGAGGGAAACAAATAATGTGGATTGATCGAATTAGGAGACTTGGCGGAAGGGGGTCGGTTCTGCTTCACTGAACCCTGAAGCCCGCCCCCTGTAGCTCTGTACCACCCCAACACCCCTCAGCTATCTGCTATCTAACCCCCACTCAGCCAGTCACCCGTGGCAGGCTTTGACGCCTGTCCGTGATGCCTCCTTTACAATTCAAACGTGGATAACATCATTTTTTAGAAATCAATACGGTATGAACGCGTTAATAAGAAACCTGCCAAGTAAATGTCGATGAAACTATCTGTTTTTGAGCCTCTACCAAGTAGGAAAATTAATCGATTGGTTTATTTGCTATGGATGTTACGCATAACCCAATTTTGGCCTGTTTTTGGGATTGATAATTATGAGCCCTAACAATTCGTAAAGCGACGATTAAATACTAATTAAATAATGCTTTTAAAGAAAATTTGTGTCATATTTGATAAATAGGTTTCACGGCATCGAAACCGTGAAAATAATTGATGCTTTTGAAAACAATACGAAAAGTTCTTTGTTGTTTTCAAAAGGAAGTCCTAATGAAGTAAATGCTAAACAAAAAAACATTGTATCAAAATGAATCGACAAATTCCAAAATGATAATTGTACGAATATTTATTTACTAAACTTCGTCCCTTAGGTTTGATCCTGTCTGAAAATCCACACCATCTAGTTTGTATTCCAAGCTAAATAATTGATTTTCTTTTCAATCATACATTACTTCCATATTCCATTTCGTACGTGAGCGCGGTTCTAACGAAGCCTAACAAATTCAGACCTTCCGAAAGCTCCGTAAAGACAGATTCTTATTTTGACGTTGGTTACGAAATCATCGTGAATTTTACCGGAGAGCCCAAGAGAAATATCTTGGTTACCTGCAAAATATGATTATGCTACTTTAGGTGGACAAGTTAAATGCGTTTTGTGGTCGTTAATAAAAACACCTCGGAACTTCTTAATTAAAAATATATTACTTTATTTGACAAATTTTACGTTTTCTAGTATTGGTTTCATTTCTAAGCTAAGAAATATTGACTTTATTGACGTAATGTGCTTACTGACGTATGATGCTTCCTTGTTAAGCATGGGCTATATTTTAGCAAACATCCGAACAATGAACAATAATGAGTTTGTACGGTCTAGATTTTAGACTAGCTTCTAGATTAGCTTCAAAGAGGAGGCCCTGAGTAAAATAATTTCCCTCGGGGTCTACGTCATGTTTGGGGATGCTGTGTGGAGGAACTTTTTAGGGGAAGGAAGGAGAGGAATTTCTGAGAAGAAAAAAGGTATAAGGGGTGGGTAGGAATCTGGGGGTAGGTGTGTCCAGGAGTGAAGAATGAATAAATCCTTTCCACTGTGGCGAAAGGCAATGTTCCGTGAGAGTCCTGTTGGAGAAGTCAAAAGATCTCCCTCAAACAGTCTCTCCCGATCCGGCCTGCCTCGCTGTTGGTGGGCAGACACATCCGCCGCCAAGATCCGAACAAACCTGACCCCATTAACCCGGGCACCCCTGCTAAGTCACCAAACGTAGCGAACACTTGATGGTTATCCAACAAATGGGGCGGCGGTACCAATACCTGCCTCCTAAAGCTAGGTGGCTTTAAGGGCCCGCAACCCGAATTTCTACCGATTTCTTACATCTCCCTTAAACACGCCAGCCTTACTAAAAAAAAACCACAGCGCGACCGATTAACTGTGTTATTGCAATAACATAAATAGAGCTCGTATACACTAAAAGACGTTTTATTACCAATAACGTTTCTTTCGTGGTCACGCTGTTAAAACGCATTGAAGATGTGACAACGTTGTATATGGTTTTAATTTACTAGGAAACAATGTTGTTTTAATTCTTCTCCGCTAGGGGCATTATTGGTGCACCTGTGCATATCGGCCCGCGATGACAAAACAGTTCGGTGTGTTTATGGCGGGATATGGAAAATTTTGTTAGTGCCTAAATGTTGTGATTTTACTAAATAATTTCTATTGTAGTGACGAATTTACTCTTCTGTTCACATAATTGATATATTTACCATATTATTTGTGTGGTTTACATCAGTTTAATCAAGTTATTGTACAAACGCCGTACTTTCAAAGTTGAACTGTCAGAATATTGTTTTTTATAGGTTACTTAAGATAAAATTTTCATTAAATATCTTTATTTTAAGAGAATTTGTTAAAAGTGATAATTTTTTATAATATTAAAATCTAATAAATGTGTTCGTAAACGTATCAAAAAAATTAACGTCTTTAGAGATGCAAGAAATCTGTTTTAAATTTCGGTATTATTTCTAAGTTATTTTTTTGGCAATAAAAAAAACTTTGAAATTTTTTATTATTTTTTTATTGTATACAAGATAAAAAAGTGAGGTGATAGTTTCCTTCCAAATTTATTACATAAAAGGACTGTGTTTTTTAAATTTTGATTTTATTTAAATTTCTCTACATTTTGGTCAAAAATGTTGTGGGAGGAAATTTTTTTCCATGTTTTTCCGAGTTTGAATCATAAAATATGGCAGTTTTTAAAAGCTAAAGTGTATTTCAAATACTCAAATCTAAAAGGTAATTTTATCTAGTTTTCATAAATGGTATTTGTTTTTACGACACCTTCAAAAATAAGAAATATATAGATCATTCAAAATACTATGGAAAAATTACAAATATCGTTCGGACATCAATGGTTAAAACAGAGATAAACTACCCTCTCAGGCCGTGGAAACCATGTGTATTTCTTTCAAAGAACAAATTTTTAATTAGTAATGTTTTCACATCCGCAGCCGTTTGTCAATTGAATAAAATTTTCACTGGGTATTTTAGTAAGGCTGAAGTTTTAAAGGTCTTAAAAAAATATGTTTTATTCTTGATTATTTAGACACTGCCTGCGCCGAAACGCAAATTATATAAAATTCCCTCGATAGAAAAAAATCGCAAAGTATGTTCCAAAAATTATTATAAACACGTTTGTTTCAGTTATTTTACAAGTTACATGTATGAAAAAATTCACAGTGTTTATTTAAATGCTGTTTAAGACAATGCTCGCGAGATTTTTGCTCTACTTCAAACGAGTCGTGTTTTATTAAACATTTTCGCATCGATTTTGTCGCTGTAAATGCTAGCGCTCCCTTTAACATTCGTAATTTTGTATTTTCGAGCCCGGTTGCAGAACCTTAAGAGGAATATAAACGCTAGAAATATTTCGAATCTCGTGCCTGCAAAATTTTGAAATCGAGCGTCTTTTTGCACGAGGCTAGTAAGCGAAAAAGTGGTTTTTATTTATTTTGTACATAATTTTATAAGAACGAAAAAAAGTTAGAACATGGAAAACCTCAAAAATAGTCTTGGCCATAAAGGGGTATTTTTTTAAAATTGTTTCTTGTATTACTTCATAGTTAAGTCATGAAAAAACAGTTTTTTTTGGTGGTTTACGCTTATATTTTTTGTTATGTAAATAATAATTTTATTGTAATTCCAATACATAGAAAAGCTAGTGAAAGCTTCGATTCATCCGTAGCATATTTTTTGATGTTCATATTGTCAGCCGATTCGTCGTAAAGATTAATCAAAATAGTATCTAAATAGAATTTCACGTATATATTCATCTTAAATCTAGACCGTACAACTGTGGCAATTTCATTCTTTATAAATAGGCTAAAATAATAATACATACTCAATAAGGAAACCATTCCTCGAAAATAACATTTGAAAGGCAAATTTAGAAACATGTAACACGGACTAGGAATTACATCTAAGATCTCCGAATCTCATCTCTGTTAATCAAAGATTAGCCGTGACATTCGTAATGATTTTGAGTACCATAAAGTTCAAATACATTTTAAGTCTGCCCTTTTATTTTATTCGAAAAAATATAAATTTTCTCTTTTTAAAAATTTTATACAGGGTGGGCCCTTTTGTAATAAATAAACGTTTATTTAAAGGAACAAAAAATATATTGAAATATCATTCTTAAAAATTATACCGTCCAAATGGCCGCCATATCGCCGCTGTCATTCCTCAAATCTGGCCCTTAGATTTTCAAAAACTTTTCGACACAAAGCTTGGCGAATGTTTTGCTTTAATTGCACACCATTGCTGGTTTATTATGACTCGACTTTTAAGATAACCCCATCAAAAAATCAGCGGGAGTTAGATCCGGACTATGGGAGGCCTTGGAATATCTCTCCTGCGCGAGATCAGCTTTTAGGGAGTTTTTTTAACCACGTGTTTACTCTCGTTATATGTATGGCTGGTTGTGCTGTCTTGCTGCATCCAACATTGTAACCAACGAACTGCTGCAAGTGTCCCCTGCCTCACTCCCCTCCCCCGTTTGGAATTCCCCCTAGCATGATTACTCAAGTGCAAAAATTTATGGCCCACCCTGTTTAAAATTATACGAACTAATAAATCGATTCCGCTTGTTGCCAATAACTGAAAACGAAAAAAAAGGTAATATTTCCCAAAGGTAGAAAAAAATTTTTGCTTTAAAATTTTCTGTCCTAAATTGCTTGAAGGCAGTTTTGGCTCAGTTCTCCAGAGCGCTTTAATCTGTAAGGCGGTTTCAAACAATAACAATAAACAGTGCAGAAATTTAATACGACTTGCTGAATTTTCATCCATACGAACATGGGATTCTCTTAAAAAGAAGTTTCCTGCAATGGCCATCTGTTCGAATTCGGGATCCCAATAATTAATTGTCGCCGGTCTCTTCGCGCGGATGTTCGTACTTTGAAGCGAAACGTGCCGCTTGGGGCCGGTCTTTTAATGAGAGTCTTAAAAATCGATCCTCCCACCACTTTCTAATAAATTTTATTGAAGTTCTTAGCTAGAGCAGTCCTGTTCTCTGGCGAGATTTCCTTTGTCAGTCGCCAAATTAGGATATTGGTAAGTTAATTAATTTTCCAGTCCGGTCAACGTCGATCACAAATGATGAATAAATAAAATATATTAATTACAAAGGATACAGATGTAAAAAAAAATACAACCTTATTGAGTGGAGCGGCCCAAAGGCAGACTGTGGAAATATGGACTGATTGCGTGGAATGAGATTTGAGTAGGGCGGGAAAGCCTGGAGGAAAAAAGAGCTGAAGGCGAGTAGTCAGGCGAAAGCATTAATTATCAAAGAGGAGGCCTAATTCCCACCATTAGAATGATTTCTTAAGGCCATTTAATTTTTTGAGTTGGCTTGCGTACCTACTTATAGGAATTAAAAAAAAATACTGCAACATTATAAAAATGCCTTCTTTCCCTTGTTTTGAAAAAATCTGAAAAAATATTTTGATAATAAAAGTTACTACACGCCACTGGCGGATGCGAAATACAAACAATACAAACTGAAAACTACATTAAATATATCTGATATAGAGCGTGCGCTTTGTGTAAGGTTTTACCAACGGTTTATTGTTTTCGTATTCAATTATTTACCGCTAGAAAAATGTGGATTTCTCTGGATAAACGAACTTAAGATTAATTGAAGATCAAGCAAGAGAAGCGAAAATGTTGTTTGCGGGGTCGTACCTCTTTTTTTAGGTTTTGTTTTGTGTTCTTTTGTTCAGCCTAATATGTAGGTACATATCTGTACTTGGAATCATTATAAATCCTATGTTGATCTTTTCCATAATATTTGTGGAAATATTTTTTTTACCTAGATCCAAAGGAATTTTATTGTGAATAAATAAATATACATACATGTATATACATTCTTTAAATGTAGATTGAAAGAAATTTCATTGTCTGTGGCTGATAAATATAATATTGTAGGTTACAAAAAGTTTTTTTTTTTTTTTAATCTTAATTTAAGCCAGAAATTGTTCTATTTTTTATATATGAAAGAATAGTAATTTCGTCAGTAATTAATTTATTTTATTAAAACACGTTAATTACAAAACGAAAATATTGATTCTTGCAATATACTACAGCATACAAATTTGGTGATAACAAATTTTATAGTCGCTGCGCACCCGTGCATCTAACAGATTGCTAAGGTTTACACATCAGCACTATTATTTTATATGAACTATTTCATAGAACAGAAATTCCCATCGTCGCAGATTTTGAAACGCACATATGGGATTTATTTAAAACTCGCTCTCGGGCAGTATAAAAACGAAGAGTTGATTTTTAGCACGGAATTTAAAGAATGATAGAGTTGAAACACAATATTGTCATAGAGAATACAACATCTGCCTAGCGATTCCGTATTTTTTTGTGAGATCGTTATTAGATAACGGACGTTATCTTCTGTCAGATTTGTGTGATTTTTACGTCACATATTTTAGTTTAGATCGATTTAAACATGAATTCCTGCAAGTACGCATGATTATTTACTATTTTAATGTGCTTTGTACATAGAAAACGCAAATAAAGCCATAAAAATCATACAAATCTGACAGGAGATTACGTCCGTTATCAAATAACGATCTTACAAAAAATACGGAATCGCTAGGCTGGTCAGAAAAAGAAGAGGAAGAGGTCAGGAATGAATGTGGGTGTCAAACCCATATTATAATAACATGTAATTCCATTCTAAGATTCCTAACCATTTGGATCAAATATTGTCTAGTAAGCGGATTGGGTTAATATGTAAAAATAAAGTAATCAATGCCCGGGTTGTCGGAAAAGTAATCCCTCTCTCTCTCAAATGTGTTAAATAGTTTATTAATTTTATTAGAAACACAACTAATACCTACAGGGTACACAGTACCCATTGAAGGATAAAATTATAAAATCAACAGCCTTAACATCAAAACGTTATATGAAAATTTAATATAAATGCCGCAAACGCATTTTTCCGCATTTGTACTTCACATTATCTAATACGAGCATGTTCTATTCGTGTCTCTAATATATAAATAAACTAATACAACCACGATACACGAATTGAAACTGACGATTGTTAAATAAATATTTCACTTTCCTTTTTGTTTTTTGATCCTGAAAGATAACAATACAACCCACGAGTAAAGTACATTACGTTGTATACGATCACTCCCACTTAAATTATAACAGTTTCAACTGAAATTATGTACGTAATCAATATCCTAAATCAGGACTGATTGATTAAAATTCTGCAGAAACCAGCAGAAACTTTCGAAAAATAATTATTGAGCACTTATCGGTTTTGTTATTGATGAAATCTTTGAAATAACAAAACAACCATTCTGAGAGCAAGAGAAGCCGAACAAGTCAAAAGCGGGGTAAAGTTACAATGGATGGTCTTGTAGTACCTACTATGGTCTATGGAGGTAAGTTGCTATGGTAGTTGTATGGTATTAGTAGTAGGTTACGTACATACCCTTCTTTCATTGGACGCTGAGTTGATTTGTAGTTTGCGAGCTAACTTTGTTCAAAGAACAGAATTCGGTACAAGGGAGAAATAAGATAACATACAAACGTGTTGTGTTTACAATACAGGGAGAAGTACATAGTTGCATCGGACATGGGTTTCTATTTTGTATTACAGTTTATGAATTGACTTTGCTAACCGCTGGAGCGTTTTTGGCCACATTTTGGCCAATTTGCGAACACCCGCGAGGGTCGCTGGCCAAAATATGACCAATGTGAAGAGATATTTTATAACATTTATTGCAATTATTTCAAAGGTTCCCGTGCATTTGATACTTCGATTAATCATCCCCAAGGATGACACAGGCCCTGAGGGGAATTATGTGCCTTAGGGCCTCCTGAGTGGAGCTAATGTAAAAAAAATATATCGTTTTTGCCATTCCGTGCACCGAAATTATGGAAGTAATTTTTCTTACAAATAATTGATCATGTGTTTACCAGTGGCAGACAATGACTTTTCAGTGAGCTAAAGTGCTAAGTTTGAAAAATACAACATATGGCGGTGTTTTAGCTGAAAAAGATTTATTCTCAAAATTATTTTATTTTATTTTTAGAGTTTTATTTTGGGGAAGCTGTGCCTCGAGTGGTTATGATCCTTGGCTACGAATTCGGATATCGCGGGTTCAAATCCGGTGCGCGCAAGTAATTTTTATTTGATTAATTTGTATTGTTTCATAATTTATTCATTTAAAATAGTACACAAATAGTATATTAGCGCACGTTCCAGAGTGGTAGAATTTTCATAATGTGTGAAAGACCCCCTTTCTGGAACTGAAAAGTTCCCTCAAACTGCCAGGCGTGTTGGTGATAGGCCTGAATAGCCAGGTATTTCGTCACCTTCCTCTTCGCCATCTCCTTCCAATCTCTACTAGATTCAGCCTCACATAATACCCACATAGTCTCATTGACTCCAGATCTGGGGTGTTACGGATATTCGCATCCGCATCCGCATTAATTCAGACATCTGCATCCGCGTCCGCAGATGTGAACCTCTAATAATCCACATCCGCGGATGTCACAATTTTGCATATCAGGGATGTACCGGTTATTCGAGTCCGCATCCGCAGATGTGAACGTCTAATAATCCGCATCCGCGGATGTTAAAATGTATTGCATCCGCAACAACCCTGCTCCAGATGGTTGATGGCAGTTGGGACGCTTGTGCGATACTCTCATAAAAAAGCAGTACTATGACATCTCTATTTAGCGGTAAGATGTGATGTTGACGGAAGTGGAAAGAGGAATGATATGAAAAAAGGACGATCTAGAAGTACCTAACCGACTATTCAGGTCTGGTCATTAATGTCAAGTAACTTTTTTTTACTTGATAATACACAAGAATCCGACTGGACAAAGCAAATAACGGGCTATGGCTATCCAAACACGGTTAGGTATTTTTTTTTTACATTAGCTCCCCAGAGGAAGCCCTGAGGAAAATCATTCCCCTCAGGGCCAATGTCATCTTTCGAGGTGCTGTGGAGGGACTTTTTGGGAAAGGAAGGAGAGGAAGTTCTGGGAAGGAAAGGGGTAAAAGGGTGGGTAGGAATCTGGGGGACAGTTTGTCCAGGAGTTGCGGACGTATGAATCCATCCCTCCCACTGCGGTGCAAGGCGATGTTCCGAGAGAGTACCACTGGAGAAGTCAAGTAGACTAACTCAACCACTTTCTCCCGATCCGGCCTGCCATGCAGCTGGTGGGCAGATGCATCCGCCGCCAAGACCCAGACAAACCTCACCCAAAGAACCGGACACCCCTGCTAAGTCACCAAACGTAGCGAACCACTTGGGGTGACCTATGATGGTTTTCGGGGCGGGGTAAATTGTATAATCAAATGTGGTAGCATATCTTCACACATCGACGTGTTAAATTTGATTTTGCTGCACAGTTTCTTTACGTTTTGTAATAAACACCTAAAACACCCTGCATCCTCGTGTACCCACTCACGTGAATTATATTATAACGTGGCAGCTTTTAGAGACGCAGGGGCGTATTAGAACGTATAGCGTACAGAGTATTACAACGTATATCGTATAGCCGGCAGGGTAAGAGCTAAAACCGAAGTTTATGTTGCTTGTAGCAGCTTTCCTGTATATTGCAGTGATGAGGCCAGTGAGTCGAACTAATACGCCTCCAGTAACGTACTTGTACCCGTAACTCCGCACTCCGCAGCCTCAAGGAAATAACGAGGACGCATATGTTACACCCCGAACCCAATTCCGATACGAATAAAATTGAGAAGCTTTTTTGTATTAACCGGCCAAATCCGATGCGTGAATGTATTTCTACGTTCTCTTTCGGGCACTTCAATGAGAATAAAACCTTTGACACTTATTATACCTTGCGATGTTTTGTTTTTCTTTTTTTAAATAATACGAGGATACTTCTAATAATAGGAGAAATAATGTGAATAAACGAGAACTGAATGTTTTACGTGAGCACTTAGACGGAAAGAAAAGTATTGAAAATAAATACAATTTTTTTTGTGGATTAACTATTATGAAAATGAATACGATTTAAAATTTAAGAATTGTTTTTTTTACATTAGTTCCTTTCAGGAGGACCTGAGGAAAACAAAATTCCCTCGGTGCCTATTTCATCTCTGGTGATGCTGTGAGGAGGGTCTTTTATGTACAGGAATTTTATGATGGAAAGGTCAAAAGGTCTCATGCAGTAGGTGGACAAACACATCCATCGCCAAGAACTGGACAAATCTCACCCCCACGAACCCGGGCATCCCTGCCAAGTTACCAAACGTAGCGAACCACTTGGTGTGACCTATGGCAGAGGTATAGGTTATCCAATAAATGGTTCCCGAGGTGGCGGTACCCCTACCCGTTTAATTTATTTTAATTCCCGTTTAATTTAATTAAAATTGCGTTTAGCTATGAACTGAGAACAGAAAAAGCTGTAGGTAGATACCTATTTTATGAAATGTATCAAACCCAAAGATTTATTGCTTTGTAGTTAAGATGTACAATCTTAAACGTGTCGTTTTAACGGTTCTTTCTTGTGCTCAAAACCCATTTACGGAATAATGGAATACGGAATATTCTCGACCAGCACAACACGGGCATCAGCCTAGCACGTGGTCCAAAAATCCACAAATAATGTTACCATAATATGCAATGAATAAAGAAAAATTTAAAAAAAAATGTTGTGATTATTGGGTTTTCTTTCTTGTTACCATTTGCAATGAATAAAGAATTTTTTTTTTTTAAGTTGTGATTATTGGGTTTTCCTTCTCCTACTTCGTGGGTCTCTTCAATATGCATTCATCCGTTCCTTTGGATACTCAAGGATAGCTTGACGATAACTCTCTGTGAAAAATACTAATTAAAATGTTATCGAGCTAATTAAAATAAACATTATTTATAAGGAATCAATCTCTTCCGAGATTTGAACGAAAAACAAATTAATGGATGTATTCAGCTTTTAATTGTAAAAACATTTAACATTTTAGATAAAAACAACAATGAAACTAGAAACGTAAATAATTCTTTTGGAATATTTTCGATTCTATGCCAACAAAGTGTAACAGAACATTAAAAAGAAGGCATCAATCATCATCTAAGTTTGCCAAAGCATCGGATTGATTACCATGTCGGAAAACTGAATGGAATATATCTGTCAATTCATGGCCCGAAAAATAATACAAAGAACCTAATTTATCAACACATTACAAAGGACACGCCTTTCCTCTTGTTTTCCATATCGTCGCATTAATTCGTAGACTGCGTAACTCCAAATTTTTTAAAATACGTTTTTAATGCCATCTGGTGTTAAAATTGGTCCCGCATCGACTAGTAAAACTCGCAAATTTAAAAAAAAATACATCTTTTTAGATAAACACAAATTAGGAAACTGCGTAAACACCATGGTGCCATTTTTACTGGCGAATACTTCGAAACTCCTAACTCCACATACTTTATTTTATTTACCATTTCAGGTCTTATTATTTAACTTCAAAATTATTCGTAGTATTATATTGTGCTGTTATGCTTTGTGTACTAAGTATTATTATATTTATTCTGTTATTCTTACATACTGAGACTATATATAAAAGTCAATTAGGATGTTACCGAGTAATTCATAAAATAAATATCGAAGTTCTGTATTGTTGTGTTTTATTTTTTTAATGTAAAATTCCTATCTCCCAAGTGTTCAGCTAGTTGTTCATAAAACTGTTCGCAGAAAAGTACGTATCTATCTTTGTAAAATACGTATCTCCATTCTCGGTTTTTATGTAAACTTCCTAACTCCGATTTGAAATAGAAAGCCTAAACTTACAAAATTTAAATGATTGAAAATAAATTTTTAAATATATTATATGTTCGGAACATAAATAAAAACAATGACCCGTCTTTCATTTTTTCCACTACGAGGTTTTTTGTGCCTCCTGTAAAATGTGACATTTGGTGGTTAAGCATTCTACGAATTAATGCGACGAAATGTGCGAATATTTTGATAACGAAAAAATGCTTTGTAACGCATGACTCTTCACAAAGAATTATTATTGAGAGCCCCATAAAAAACAGTTTCAGATAAAGTGCCAATTTATAATGTGGCGTTCTGCTAATAAATTATATTGATACATCATGTTTTGCCAAATCAAAAACAAAGAGCTTTCTCGTATCCTATTGATTTGAGTGAATCAAATTTGCGACTTATTTTTATTATTTTTAAATTTTTTTATTTAGTAGAAGATAATAAATTTGTTACACATTATTTATAAAATGTTTTCACTGCCCAACCATATTATTATAGCTGCCATTTGTATTCAAAGAGAAATAGTTCATATTTCAGCATCTAAGGCATTTGCGTTAATAAATATTGATCACTGATAATTTTTATGATACTTCGGTTAGCTCTGGCGTCACAAAACTTTTTTAATTAAATCACTTTTTAATTTAGCATGTTTTTGAAATAAATTCATGAACATTTTTTTAAATGAAATATATCCCTACTTATGTTAAAACTACACATCTGAAGACATATTCATAAAAATGCATTATTAATGGCTTCTATATTATACTGTACACCTAATACAAAGCTCTTTTCTTTTTTAATCGATTTATAACGAAATAATTCAAATATCGTTAAAGTTATGAAATATAATCAGCGTTATTCAAGAACATAAAAAATGTCATTTTTACTCAAGGGTTGGAACCTACTATCACACAAAACCGATATTTTTAATGTATGCTTGGTAATAAATATGTTGTTGATGATGTGATAAATATTGAAAGATTATCAACATACAAACATTATTTAATTAAAGCCGTTTGTCGGTGCTTCTCAGTTGGATTATAATCAAATATACTTTGAATGTTTATATTCTTCATCAGTACTTCTGGATTTTAAAAATTTATTTTTATTACGTGATTTACGTAGTTATTTTTTAGTTCAAAATATCTTTTATATGTGTATATAAGGTTTTATTTTTCTTCATATTTGTATTAATAATAGCTTACTATTTGTACTTTATGCTATCACTTCAACACGTATTTTTTAATTTTTTTTCATATGATTTTTTTTTATCTTTAACTATGTTTATTCTGTATCCATTTCAAATTATTGTAATTCCTATGTAAAAGCCGTTAATCGGCGTCAATTCATAATAAATAAATAAATAAGAAAAAAATATTTATTGCTCTTAAGTAGGTACGTAAATACCGAATTGAAGTACCAGAGAGCGTGAAAGTAAAATACACTTGATTATTCGAGTAGTTTATTGGTTTACTCGTTATATTAATCATCCTAAGTTGAATTCCATCACGTGTAAACAGAAACATTTCAGACCTTTGCCTATTGAAAAAACTTCAATAGGAGTACAGAAGGAGGTAGCTCCTAGGCATTCATTCTTTGTATGCGCAGTAAGGGTGAAGAACTAATGAGAGGAGTTTCCCTAATGACTTCATATTCCCGGGGCATCGGGGTGTGGGGACTAGAGGGGGTGGCGTAGGTGGGGAGACGGAAGGGGTTATTTGATGGTTCAATGCGTCTAATTGAAACAGGCAAATAGTTTGCCACTATAAGGTTCTAGGTGTAGCCTGTTAATATCCTGTCGTAGATGAATCTAGCATTAATTTACCTCGAAACTTAATATCTCCTCCGAAACAAGGGGGAGAGAAGTAATAATTCAATTAAAGCGTCGTTTCTTCGCGGTCTTAATATCTTGATTGCATTTTCATCTCTTACCAGTGACCGGCGTATTATTAAAGGCGAAGAACTTTAATGGATGTTGTTGCAAACTTAAAGTTTTAATGAATAAGGAAACTCTCTTTCCCCGGGAATACATATAATGACGCTTGCATAATTCAATTATTAAAAGGAGCAACTTTTCTCGGTGACAGTATTAAAAACAAACGAACAAGTTTTTGAATAGTCAGCTGAAAGAAGTTGGAAACAACTTTTGCTCCTTGAGAATGAAATCGTTTCTTTAAATGAAATATTATATGATAACTAGCTAACCCAGCAAAAGGGTTTTCTGCCATATAAATGATAGTTCGATGAGGGCGCCATCCGTCATTCAACAACATAAATAATTTCGTTCTGTTTGAAATTAGAACGACGCCGACGGTTAAATTTATTCATACAAAAATACTAAAATCGCGATTAAAAAATAGGATGGTGGGGGGTAAGAGGGTGAAAATTTGGGGTTATGTGTATTTTTTTATGCAAAATTAAAAAAAAAATTATCAAAAATGGAAAAAAAAATTCTGGATCACCTAGCGGTGTGAAATATACTTTACGACCTATTCTCATACCTACCAAATATACATAAAAATATTAATAAAAATCGGTGGAGCCGTTTCGGAGGAGTAATATACCACAAATACCGTGACACGAGATTTTTATGTATAAGAAGATGATAATAATGTATTTCTCATATCGGTGTGTGATAAAAAGTCTGCCTGCGGACACAAATTTTTATGATTGTTGGGTATTACTTTCACATTTTTGGGAATTGTAAATGGAAGAACCAAGGTTAACTAATAAAATGAGGTCATGCAAAGTTTGTAAAGAGAATAAAACTAACTAACTGACATAGAAGTACATTTGAATAATTGGAGAAACATTATTTTGCTTATTGTTTTTTGGTAAAGCATGACCTTAAGAGTATTCAAATATAAATACTAGATAAAAATACAAATGGGATTTTCTTACCACTTTGATTATTGTTTTTAATGAACCTGAAAAATGAAAGTTTTTTGGCCATTATGGGTAAAGAGAAGGGTTATCGGTTTACATTTAACAATAGCAGCGATGATTTAATGAATTTTGAAAATAGAATGATGAAGAATAAATAATGTTTGAGAGATGTACGTAAGTAAGATTAAATATTCAACAACATGGACATGATTGTAATAGAGAGGTACAGGAGATCGGTACCATCGATACATCGCATCGGCTTGACACAGCGAAACATACTTATAGGTGTAAAAGACACGGTCAATGTTGCAATTTTGCAAACCTTGGATCACTTACTTTTAAATTTGTTGGTTGGATTTTTATATTATGTAAGTATTTTTTTAATCGTAACATATTGATATTATATAACTCACTGTAGGTACTAAATTTTTGTTGCTTATATTTTTATTTAATTTATATACTTTTTATTCCCATCGTAACTTTATCTAAACTATTTGTTTTCTCATGTTAAAGATGGAGGTACTGCCTTATTATTTATGTAAAAGCCCTCGGGGCGTAAAATAAAAGAAATAAACAAACAACTAAATAAATTAATGTTCTCCAAAACGAGCTTGAAAAATCATTTGTCATAAAGTTGGATTATAATTGTGTAATTTCTACTATTTAAGAAATTCTAAAAATTATAGTACTTTATTAAAATTAAATAGTTATAAATACATTGGGAATTCATATGTCAAATATTGGTTTATAAATGTCTAAATTCTAACTATGCAATTGTAAATGTTCTCTAAAATGGCCTGGAAAGAATCTCCTACTTGTGATCTCACTAAAGAAAACACTCATAGAACATTAATAAATGCATTCACTCTGCATGCATTTATTTATGTTCTCCAAATTGACCTTGAAAAAAATCACATCTTTGCGATTCTTTTAAGGACATAAAGAAACCATCCCTTAATTATATACAATTCTTAATGTTCTCAAAAGTTGTCTTGACAGAAGCAAATTCCCGTGATATCTTGAACGAAACCATTCCTTTGTTAAGAATATTATGAACTAAATATACAATTTGGCTGTCCTGAAACGGGTATTCTGCCCAGTTGGACAGACAAAATATCACATTGTAATGTATTGTAATATGTATGCATATGTAAATAAATAAAATAAATAAAAAATAAATAATAATCGTAATTTATTTTTGGGGTATTATGCCGTGCTGTACTACGTCCTTCTTTAGTCGACTCTGGACTGCCATCAATAGGATAAGGTGCTCCCATAGCCGTTGTGCTCATATGATGCATAGATGGGGCCTTAAAGAGTCGGCGACGTGTGAATGCGGTGCGGTGCAGACCACCGAACATGTGGTCAACGAATGCCCGCTCCATTCATTCCCCGGCGGGATTGATGAGGTCCACAGGGCAACGTCTGAGGCCCTAGACTGGCTCGCAGACCTAGATGTCCCCCTCTGACCCCCCACCATACGAAAGAAGAAGAAGTCGACATTTCGGATAGCGTTACAACCAAAGATATTCAAATACAAAAGAGATATGCTGTGGTGTCCGCGCAACTGTCGGCGGAATACGCCCTAATTAGAGTAGTTTGCACACAAAAATAATTTGTTCATTTCGTTGATTTTTTGAAGATGTGCATTAGTATTGGTTAACAATATAGTTTGAATGCGGAAAGAATTCGTTCATTTAGTTTAACGTTCGTTTGGTTTATTCGTTAATTATTCGTTCATTTAGTTTATTTGTTAATTGGTAAACAATATCGGCGACACCCGGAATCGCAGTCCCACATAGTAAAAACTGCAGATAGCACATCTACTTATATTTCAATATCTTTGGTTACAACCGTGCTTTTATTGTGAAATATATTATTCTTTCCTTCCATAAGTATATTTTTTGCATACATCTATATTTAAATAATCGTTCAAAACCAAACAATAAAACAACACATTTTCAGGATAGATGTGTAGATTATTGTGAAGTTTGTGTTTTTGTGTCTGGAAGCTATCTGGTTCAAAGCGACGCTGACGTATTAATACGTCTGTTTTAAACTAACTTTTATTACTGCACAAAGGTTCCAACTGCCCGAAGTCAGTAGATATTACTATGGCACACCGAATTAGGGAAGAATCGAGCAGAAGCCATTTCAAGAATTCTATAATTTTGGAAATCGAAGAAAAGTTTTCTTGCGCATTTTATGGATGACTTTGAATATTCTTCTTCTTTTGTATGGTGGGGGGTCAGAGGGGGACATCTAGATCTGCGAGTCATTCTAGGGTCTCACGCGTTGCCCTATGGACCTCATCAATCCCGCCGGGAAATGAATGGAGCGGGCATTCGTTGACCACGTGTTCGGTGGTCTGCACCGCACCGCATTCACACATCGCCGACTCTTTAAGGCCCCATCTATGCATCATCTGAGCACAGCGGGAGCACCTTATCCTAATGAGTTTGCGAGGCAATGAGAATCTAGGCTGTCTCTCAGTGGGGTCTTGTACGAGATGGGCATTTTTCATGTTGGCTGATTACCACTCAAGCTTCCACCTATCTACTGTGGTGAGAGGTGATCGCGTATTCTTTCTCCTTCTGTCCAGAAGGGTTATCGGGACTTCAAGCGGCCTGCCGGATGAGAGACGACACCATTGTGCAAAGGTATTGCGTTTTATTGCAGCGCCTTCTTGTATTCCCTCAATGTTGCAATCTCTGGCCTGATATTTGGCGGGGTTATGTTTGCAAGTACGGGGAGCCAAGGGAGAGGAGTGGATTTTAAAGTTCCGCTGATGCTTCGTAATGTGGCATTAAGCTGAACATCGACCATGGAAGTGTGGGGGCTTCTAGCCCATACTGGGGCACAGTATTCAGCTGCTGAGAAAACCAGGGAAATTGATGCCGTACTAAGCGTAGATATTGGCGTTGCATCCTCAGCTAGTACCAGCTAGCTTACTGACCATGTTCAGTCTTGTCCTGGTTTTTTTTACCACTGTTTCCATGTGTCGTCGGTAGTTCAGGCTCCTCTCCAAAGTTACTCCAAGATGGCGGGGATGGGGGTCATGGTAAATATTTTTTCCATCAAACTGAACACAGGGTTTTGCATTTGCCTGTGAGTTACTGAGACGGAAAGCTGTCAATACAGTTCTAATTTGCAACATTCAATATAATAAAATTGGAACATCATTTTTTTTGTAACTCCGCAATTGGCGAAATTTTTAAGCCGTTTCTCTATAAATGGTTATTTAGCCAAACGTTCGTCACTTATTCTGAAGAATGATGAGCAATTTTCCTAGTCGTTAGACGCAAACGAATAATACTTAAAGCAAATAAAAATACTATTATGAACACAAGTTGCCAAAGATTCCTACCCCTATTTGAAAGGTTGTAACAATATTTTATAGTGACCGGATAACTCACAATGAATTCAGCGCAACACCTCTTTTGAAAAGTCATTAAAAGTCATGAAAAAAATATATAAAAAAATTGGTTACATAGGTAACATTAGGTTAGGTTATGGGCTATTTTTAAAAGCTTTTAATGACTTTTTAAAGAGGTGTTGAGTTGACAGTGTCAACTATTAGATCACAGTGTAATCTGCCACATCTGGCCTGGTGATGGACTCTGTAACGCTGCCCAGAACATTGACTGATGTATTCAAAAATTCTATTTATTATGCTTAATTTCATTTTATTGCTAGCAGCATTGGAGGATGATCGGACAACTCAAAATGAATTCAACTCAACACCTCCTTTGAAAATTCATTATAAGTGATGAAAAAAATATAATAATTGATTAAATAGGTTACGTTTGGTTAGGTAATGGGCTGTTTTTTTTTCATAGCTTTAATAAATTTTCAAAGAGGTGTTGAGTTGAGTTGATTCTGAGTTGTCATTGAACCATGTTTTATATATGTATATACCAAAAAATTCACCATAGAAATTAAACACCCATACAAATTATGTGTCAAGAGCGCGGTGATTCTCACTAAGAAACGTTTTTTTACATTATCTCCACACAAGAGGACCTGAGAAAAAAAAGTGGAGGGTCTTTTCAGGAAAAGGAAGATGAGGTAGTTCTGGGAAGGAAAAAAATAGGCGTAGGAAGGAATATGACCCAGACTCACCACATTAACCCGGACACCGCTAATTCACCAAACCTACCGAACCACTTAAGGTGACCTATGGCAGAGGTGTTGGTTATCCAATAAATGGGGCGGCGGTACAAAAATCCGCCTCCCAAATTGAAAAAGTTTATAATTATTTGCTTTATTTTTTATCGAAAAATTACATTAATTTTTTTAAGACAAACATTCGCGGGTTACGAATAACCTAACAATATTTGAAAATATCATCACAGTAAGAGGAACTTGTTGCTTGTGTCGTGATGGAGGACTTACCGGTCACTGAGGACACGGACCGGTAACAAAATCAAAAATTAAAATATAATTTGAAATTATGGAAATGCGCGTCATGCACAAGTGGAAGCAGTATTAGGTAGGTACCTATATCAGCGAGAAAATCGCTGTTATGCCAAAAGTACACATATTGCACTGTTTTTACATAACGCGGAAGCTACTTCAACAGAATATACTAAATAATAAAATTTATATTACAGTAATTATTTTTTTGCGGCATTGAATATTTACCGCCTTTCTATAAAAATGAAGTATTTTATTGTATCTCGAAGATAAATCTGTTCGGCCCGACCATAGACTCTGGCGATCGTAAATAAGATAAATGCCAGTGAACCCTGGGCCCCAGGCCCTGGGCTCTGAATACGAGATGAGGCCCAGGGCCCTAACCGGGCCCGAGTTGACCATTTGTCCCGAGCCTAGAACCTAATCGCCGATTTTAAATAAGTAATGTGAGATCCTGAGAAGCAATTTCAATTTGGAATTAAATCATGTTCAACTATCCGTTGAAATATTAAAGCAGCCCCATGATCTGAAGGATTCTGTCCATCCAATTTTCAAAATCTCTCCTAGTTGAGGGAGGTGGGATTTAAACGCAAACTCTAAAATAAATTAGGCACCTAATCAAGTTTTATAAAATATTTACTAACGCTTTGCTACTCATTTGTTAATTCATAATTTATAGAAAGGTTCAGTAATAAACAACTGGAGAGGGAGAGATAATTAGTTTTCGTTTTAAATATGATGTTGTGTAAGTAAATAAGTTGTAACGGATCGATTCCATCACAGATCATCCAACCGCGATATCGTTCAAAAATACAAATGACGAAAGGCACGTAACATAAACATCCGTGTGAAGGAACACCTAAGATTTTTACACAATAATGGCTTCTCGGAATTTGCAAACCATCTCATTGAAACAGACCATAAATTCGATAAAGAATCGGGCATCACCCTAATTCACAGAAACACGGTATGTATCAGATTGGACAACTTAGAAGCACTAGAACTAAGGAAGGCCAAAAACATTAATAGTAAGGTAATAAACAATCAAATAAGTTAAAATGAAAGTCTAATACTAAGGTTCTTGCCTATTGACAAAGAACATTCCCTTTCCCTTCCCAATTCTTCATCTAAACTTACGCCTACTTCTTCCTTCACTTGAGAAGTCCAGCCCATTTTGTTTTAAACCGTATGTATTTTAGAAAAATGAAACAATACAACTTTGTAAAAACCACTTATATAATGTGCAAATCCGACCGGTTTCGGAACAAACGTTCCTTCGTCAGGGAAAGCTTATACTAATTTGACAGTTTCGAACAATGTTTTATTATGGTAGGGGGTGGAGCCTTTGTTAATTAATAATGTAGATTGGGTGGGTAGGTATTAGTGTAGAGTGGGTGGGTAGGGGAACAAATATTTGTTGGACAAATAAGAACTGAGGCGACGGAGTGTTATACTACACTGAAGAAGCTACGGTGCGTAATAGCGAAATTCGGTCGGCATAAAGTATAGAAAATAGAAGTGGTGTTTACAAAGTTATTGTACAAATAACGAAGTTTGCGACATGTCATCTCTAGTAGCAACCACTGGTGGAAGGAGACCATTTGTTCCCGAGAGTGCGAAAAAGTGAGGCCCAAGGAAAAGACGCTGCGTCGACTGTAAAAATAATACACACAATGGCACTTCGGAACTTAACGTTTTATTTTCATATTAGTTTATTAAGGTTACCAATTTAACTTTTAGCTTTTCATTAGTATACTCTAAAACACAAAAGCGCCCTTTATTCTAGCGTAATCTTGGTTCTAATTATGCATCACTCGCACATACATAACTTGAAATTTTTATGTAACATTATTTGACTGACTGTGAACTTATCTTCGAAGAACTTAGAGTCTATATCAAGCTATATTATTGATTATTTGTATCTAATAGTAAACTCAATAAATCCTTTATATATTAATATAATATCCGTCTTTTATTGAGATTAATAATGTCATATAATATGCTCAGCAAACTAGCCACATTACAAATAGAAATTCATGATTTTATCAATCAGGTTATCAGAAGCTTATTATAAATGTCACTTTTGGTATAATGTACCCATACAGGTTACAAAGTGTTTGTAAAGAAATCAATATATATGAAAATTTAGTTGATAAAAATATTGAAATATATACAGGGTATTAATGGGCCTATTCGACATACTAAACCAGCATTTCCTGACATTATTTGTAGTGAGAAATATTGAAATTTGAGTCTCCGGTGAAATTTTTGGTGTTTTTTTTCAATTAAAAACATACATAAATAAATCTTGGTATTGGACAGTTAGGGGCGGGGTGATGGGTTGGGAGATTCGCCTGAGTGGCCAGTGGCAACATGTGGAAGTAAATTTTTTTGTTTGATTTTGAAAAAAAGTTATCAGAATATAATTTTTATTTTCTACTCCAAATAATATCAGAAAACATTTGTAAAGGAATGTCAAGTACGTCCCTTAACACCCTGAGTACATACATTTTTTTTAAATATTTGTAATTACAACTTTATATCTTATTATAGTGAAGCATCCGTAGATGAAGTGCACTTGATTTTCTTATAGCAAAAATATCGATTTAAATAACTTACATGATTTAATAAATATCAGAGTACTTAACGAGTTTGTCAAAGGCTTTTACACGGTTGACATTTTTCACATGACAACGGGTCTTTTTTTTCTGGACTCGTTCTAGAGTTCAACAGCTCAGCTGTGGAACCAATTGCCGGCCTCGTGATTTCCTCTTCCAGTGGTCTCTTCAAGATCTAAGTTCTTCCCTTCCTCCCTCAAAAAGACCCTCCACACAGCATCCCCAAAGATGACACAGGTCATGAGGAAAATTAATTTTCTCAGGGCCTCCTGTGTGGAGTTAATATAAAGAAAGTGAAAATCGATTGGTGTAAATAATGTAAATAACTCGCTTACTAACTTACTGAATACTGAAGATGGTGTTCATTTCCATTTAACAATATTTGCATAAAATCTCTCCTGTGGTGAAACATACGAACATGATAGCCTAAGATCAGAAAATCTAATAAATAATATTATTATGTTAATAAATGTTTAATCAACCATTTGCGAGTAAACACATATCAAGGAATCATTAAAACATGTCTAAGTGAGCAGGAACCAGTTAAAAACATATTTTTTCAGGCGTCTTGAGCCTCTTCCAAAGCCCTTCCAAGGTTTATTAGTGGTTTTAAATAGGTATTAGGGGATCACTGAGTACACAACGGCACCCTTTTTGCTGGCGTAGTGTAGAAATAATGCAAAGAAAGGGTCGTTAAAAGAAAGAAGATTAACCCTAAAAGGTTTTTCACTCCTAAATAAATACAAAAATACGTAAAGGCAAATAAATGTTTCATTATGAAAAATAAATTAAGTCCCTCGGTTAAGTGGTTGTTAGCCATTTTGTAAAAATATTATTATTACTGTGTATTCAACCGGCATTGTTCTTCCTTCCATGATACGCTAAATAAATATTATTTTTCTAAGATATCGACATATTTTTTCTCTCGAGGATAATCAAACACTCACATTCGAAGGTTAGCGCGTACACTACAACACTTAAGTTCGGAAAAATAACCTATTATCAAGGCGTCATAAAAAGTAACGGATGGAGGAAGTAATCTACAATCAAATACTGCTGAGCTCACAAAACCAACATTTACGAAGTTCCCGGTAAACAGGGTAGAAAAAAAAACAATTTATTGTATTTCCTAGGGAACATTTTATTCCGCATATTAAATTATAAAACAAACGTATTTACCATGGAGCTTTGAATTTAGATTCATGGCTTTATGGTATTTACTTCATAGAGAAAGATAAGCATCCATAACAGTGCCTTGTTTTCCCCGCAGAGCCAAAATATAGGAACATTTGAATTCCGAAAACTTGTTTATTTACGCAATATGTATGGAGATTTTTAGAATACGTTAACCTGGATCATCTCATGTGAAAGGGACATATTTTAGCAAGGGGAGATGTGCCCGCATCCGAAGCATGCATTAGTAAAATGGCACATAAAGTTACAATTGGAACTCATACGAATGGAAAATCTTATTATCCATAAAATAGAAGGTTTTTTTTCTAAATGTCATCACACTTCGTTCCCCAGGGGGTGAGATAGAGCTATGACAGTACCTGCTGTTGTTCGGGAGGGAATTATTAGATAGTTTAACCTTTCACAGGTAGCGGTACCATAGGGATTCTTAAAAAATAACCTTTCGCCTTTTTTGTGATAGGTGAGGAAATTGGTTATGTTTTTAGTTTTAGTTTGCAGCAACAAGGTGGGCTAACAACAGTGTTCACTCACATGTGCCCATATTGTAATCAGCTTTCACCCACGTTTATAAGCGATAACGTTTTGATATGCACAACCTTTACGTTAGATTCAAATGAAATGTAGTAATTTATTTTGCTCGCAAGGGCGTTCAGGACACAAAATTCCAATTTTACGTTAAATCTGTGTGTACTCTCTTAAGTAATCATAATTCTTACGAAAGCAAGTATGAAAGAGAAGTTAATTACTAAAAGCAAGAACGATGTCATTACGTAATCTTTGAAGGCAAAATCTTTAGAAAACACTTAAATGTTAAACAAAATGCGCATAAACTATATAATTTGAGTGCTGTTTTTTCAACTGGAAAGTTTTCACCGTAGGTAAAGGCTAAACCCAAATACATAATGTTTTCTCCAGGAAAATTCAATGTCCCAATTATCTTTTCGCCAAAAACAAATATTTTCCAATCTGCTTTGCAGGCGCTCTGAAATTGGAGCGTGTTTACGAAAGTGGTTAAAAGAGAGTTTTGAAAATAATAAATATTTTGCTAGCAGAATGAAAAAGTGAAAGTATTATCAGCGGAGAAAACATTATTATTTAACGGTTTGAAAAGTCGACAATATACCAGGAGTAAAGGAGTGAAGTGGAGGTCTTTGGAAAGGGTCGTGAGGGGATGAAACACTTTTCATTATATCGCCTGAGATTTGTGCAGGCTCAGGTGCCGCCCTTCTAGCCCTATGTCCCTTGTACTCCGTGTGTGTGGAATAAGGGGTGATGACCGAACCTTCCCAGAAACACTTATTATTCTAACAATGTAAGATTCCCAATCAATTCAATCGCAAGGGATTGCCTGCTAACATATTGTGGATGAACTCTTGGCATAAATACGACCATAAGCAAACGTTTTAAGTGTCACAAGTATAATTCATTAATTTTATAAAGTGTTTGTAATAAACGAAATGAGTTCACTTTTAAAATTAATCTATATTTCACTTTTGAAATCTTGAGAGAGGATTTAACCTTTTTTATACGAATACCTCACAAGAGTCCCAGCTACTCCCATATGGAGCCAGTGGGACTATGACATCCCCAATGTTGTGAGGCTGAAGGTAGTGGGAAGGAGAAGGAGATGGGGGAGAGGAAGGCGGGGAAGTACCTGGCTATTCAGATCTGGTCATCAAACACGGCTAATGCCATTTCAAGCAACGTTTCAATTCTGAATGGTGGTCTTACACCAGGGTGAAACTCGGCAGATAGACACGTTGTTAGTGACAATGCATTATATCATCTTAATAAGGCAATCACACACGCACGTGGTCACACGCAGATATATGTAGGTATATGCATTTCTCTGAAATTCGTTGACATTACGTTGATATTTGTTGAAATTCGTTGACATTATTAATAAATGTCGGTCTTACAAACTCAATATCCTTTTGCCTGGTTGGTAGCGCGGTTGGTTCCGATCGAAGGTACAATCCTCAGTAAAACCTTTTTTTTTTTAGTAAAATTTTAAAATGCATTTGAAAATAGATGTGGGATAGCAAAGAAACATTTTTAAACTTTTTTTTTTCGGACCAACTTTTTTATTGTTTTCTATTATGTCCAGTTAGGTAATTACTATGCAAAAATCTGCTCACTTTACTATATCTATGAACACTGAAGCTGTTTGGCTATTTAATTTTTATTGGAATAACACAACTAACTAACACCAAGTAAGGGTAGGCGGAGAGGACGGATCGCCAAAATCGGTCTTGGCACACACTCGTTGCCTCATTCATATTCATATATCGTCTCCTGCATACTTTTCTATTATTCTGTCTCTTGACATGGTTCGACTCAAGTATGTGATTCACTTGATCGTGCCATACCTTCCTCGGGCTTCCTCGATTTCTACCATTCACATTTGCGTCATATATTCTCCTTGTACTCCTTTCTCCGTTCATTCGCCTTCTTTCTTAATCTTACTCATTACGCTTACGCGATCTTCACATTTCTCAAATTATAATACATGGTTTTACCACACATACGTCTCAGGGATTTCATTTTTACAGCATTCAGTATACTTTCATCCTTCCTCTGCCAGTTTTATGCCTCACTGCCGTATATCTGGGTTACTGGTACTAGCACTCGATTGTGGACCGCTGGATCCGCTTCTTTGGACAGTTTTTTTTGTTAGCGCCAAAGGCATTGAGTCCTCCAGTAAAGGAGCTACCTGAATTTACTCTTCTTTCAAACTTCTCTATCAGCCTTCCCATCTGTCGTAAACATACCTCCTGGATATAAAAACTCATCCACCTGCTCCAATTATTCATCATTCACAATTATATTGCACTCTGTTTTCGTACTCTATTTCAAACACAGTGGCTTTAGACTTACTTACTTCATCGCTAACTCATTCTTCAAACATACTTCATTCATTCTGGACATGAGAGACTATAGAGCACCGCATCATCAGCATACAACAGGCAACATTCTTTCAGATTACCCAACTTCGCGTCCAATCCAACCTCTTTCAAATCTTGCATACAATTATCCATGTTTAGATTGAATAAGCACGGTGAAATTACGCATCCTAGTTTAACACCTTTTGCGATTGTTTTTAGGGAATCCCAACCGTCTGGATCCATTGAGACTATGGCATCCCTAATTGATGAGCGTTTTCATAAAGAGAAATATCCACTCCAAACGTTTTTTTTTCCAGTATTCCTGTTTGCATAGGTGTATACGAAATGGCTAACTCAGATTTAAATATGAACATATTTACCTGCTTTATGAGTGACAGATAATGATAAATTTTCACAAAGTGAAATAACCACATACCATACATCTACATAGGTATATAATTAACAAGATTGGAATAAATGATCATTTATTATCTTATTTCAATGTACCTGAGTAGTCCTCTAGCCATAAAAAAGATGTATTTCTGATTATTAATGCATTATTATATTATTTGAATGTACCTATCTGAGTAGTCCCCTACATATATAAAAGATGTATTTCTGATTATTTATCCATTATTATATTATTTCAATGTACCTGAGTAGTCCCCTAGCCATTCAAAAGATGTATTTCTGATTCCTTCCACATTTTTTGCCTAGGTATTACTTTAAAGACTAGCAAAAAATTTTGAAAACAACAAAAAACTGTCCCAGAAAAAAAAGAGGTTTTTGTAGCTATTTATCTTGAGAAAACTCTTCTCAATTGGTGAATATTGATAGGCTAATATATTGAAGCTAGTGGGGAGGGGAGGAGGAAATAAGGTAAAGGAAAGTGGGAAGTACCTAGCTATTCAGACCTGGTCATTAAACATCAAACACGGCTAAAGCCGTGATAAATTTCAGTCGAGAGCCTTATCCCTCGACCACAGAGGTTTTAAAAACTCATTTTTAAATTTTTTAAGTGGTTTTCGTAATATTCGTAATTTTCGTAATAATACGTTGGTAGATATTAGAAGAGACAGTTTAAATAATATTTGTACAGAAAACAAACTAGATAATAATACTTCAAATATATTCACATTACTGGGATTAAATTCTCATACAAAATGCATAGAAACCATCCCGGTAGAACAAGGTTTCCCACACGAGACAGTTACTTGGAGTTGACGGAACTTTAGCTGAAGGAAATTTGAGTAGTTGTTCCTTTTCGCGACCAAAGCAGTGTGGGACAAAATGTATAACATTCCTGGTGTGAATGACGCAGCACATTATTATATTTTATTTAATGATTGTGTTTGTCGAATTTACGCTTTCCCCAAAAACCACCTCTTGAAATGTAAGACGACGTATATAATTTTTTACAGAAATTGTTAGCGACATTCTAGCTAATTTTATTTCAAGAACGGAAAATAATATTGCACATATAAGTAGCACAAAGCCGCAACTTCTCGATGTAGATTGACACCAAGAACATGAACGATGTCAAGATAAAACCCAGTTTTATTTTTATTTCAAAAATTTCATCACAGGATGTTTCGTTTGCCGTCTGCAATCTGACACAATCGGAATTACCTGCAAATTAACATCAACAAAAAAACAGTATTTTAATCTTCGTTATTTTTTTTGGGGTGTTATTGCCGTGTTGCGCTACCTCCTTCTTTAGCCAACGTTTCGGACATCGTTGCAGGTCCGTTGTCCATCATCAGGGCAGATCCGGTAGATGGATATGCCGGATCTGGCATCTACCGGATCTGCCCTGATGATGGACACTGCAACGATGTCCGAAACGTTGGCTAAAGAAGGAGGTAGCGCAACACGGCAATAACACCCCAAAAACAAATAACGAAAATGCTTTTGGCCGTGAAAATCTTTAAACGTATTAATATTTTAATGTTTACAAGTGTTCTCATTGCATATTTCTTTCACTGTCTAATCAACGGACCAAACGTTTACCCCTTTACCCCTTTGTGGGTACTTGGTATTGATATTTAAAAGTGATATGACCATTCATACAAATGAGCTATTCTGTGGTAATACTTTGAAAATACTGTGCTTCGGAGAGTTTTTTTTTATTTTTTTTATTTTAGCGACAATTTTTTATTTCGTTTTTTTTTCTGGGTCCTGTGCTGAGGCGGACTAAAGTTTGTTATTTTTGGAAAAACTTAATGAGTAAAACCGCCAATTGTCATATTTAATCATTGAAGATATAATAATAACTTTCAAACGAAAATTTGAAACTGAAAAATTTAGATTGTTTTTTTTTCATAATCTGTTTCAAATTTTTGTTTGAGGGTCACTAATGTTGACTTCAAAGATTAAAGTTATTTGGCCTTCTATGTCATTTTTATGGAGTTTTACATGGACCTCTTTTAGCCAGATTTTTTAGTTTTATACCGGTCAGTGGTTGAGTGGGCATAGCGCTTGGGTCCCACCCGGGCGCGTATTTACAAAACCTATACCGATTCAGTCGCGGTAACGACAATTTACATTTTAAATATACCTCTATATTGGTTATTTTTTATCACATTGCGAAAACAAAAATTGTTCTAAAATCTAAATAAAATAATCTTACTGATGTGTATATTAGAAATTAATAATTTTATTTCTAAATATTTAAATTTTAATATTATTCCCATATATATTGCAAATACACGCGCAGTGGCGATATCGTAACCAATGAGGTTTATCCGAGGTGCGATTATTGCTAGTTGAAAACTTTTATTCCCATATATATTGCAAATACACCTCTATATTGATAATTTTTTATCACTTTGCAAAAACAAAAATTGTTCTAAAATCTAGATAAAATAATCTTTCCAATGTGTATATTAGAAATTAATAATTTTATTTCTAAATATTTAAATTTTGATATTGAAAATTTAAAGCCACTGAAACGCGGTAGTGATTGTAAATACGCCACCCGGGCGTCGCTTGTTCGATTCCTCGGCTGGCTAAGTCCTCCATCACGCACAAGCAACATTTTCGGCTTTCTGTGGTGGTAGTAGGAGATTTTCAAACATTGTTGGGTTATTCGTAACCTGGGAATGTTTGTCTTTCTTTAAAAAAAAATATCGACGGGAAGGATTGTGGAGTTTTTTCGCAAAATAAATGCGGACTCTTTGTCCGGCTTTTTTCGGTCTATTGTGATGGATACGCGGTGTAGTAGAGAATTCCGTATTTTTCAAGAGCATATTTTTGGCATTTATTTTATGCACATTTGGTACGTCAACGTAGGTACGTTTTTGGATACATTCAGTGTGGTCTTTATGATTTCTTTTTGAATTGTATTTAGGTTATGTATATACTTAGATATAGCAGATTTACATTTGGTTAGAGAATGACATAACGCATAGTAAACTTTTTTCATATCCTTCGTGTTCATCACATTTCTTAGATATTTAAAGACATGTTTAAGGCTCTTGAGTTTTTCAGCAACACCTTTGATTTATAGATCCCAACTAAGATTAATTTACTTGTCAAAAGCAAAATTAAATGGTTCAGGTAAAAATACTTTGAAATACTCGCTCAGGATGGTAAAGTCTAAAAGACATTCTTGAGAAATCTAAAACTGAGTAGGAATGTTTCCGGCGGCACAACCCAACCCCATACTGAGGATGCTTAACTACATCATAACATTACTAATAGTTTGGAAACAATACACTAGCTCCACAGATGATGGTTAGTCGCGTATTAAGTTGTTTTGTGACATAATCATAAATCCAGAGATAATGAAGAAGGTTGTTTCGGTTCCATGACAATTGCTTCTGGCAGTTGCTTCATAGATTATATTATTTGAGCATCTAATTTGTAGTAGGTGCCTGCCAAAATTATTTTTAAAAATTTCCTGGCAAAATTATTATTTTAATAAGTTGAGAATATCTTATTTTTGCAAAGTAGAACGTGTGAAAGAAAGCACAAGCGAATAAATTTAACTGTCTCTCAAAGCTAAAGTACTATTTCGATTATTTTACATGTGACTCGGTTCTAGATCGTACTTTATGTTCAACAAAATCACAAATAAATTATAAAAAATCTCCTAAAAATATGAAAATTTCAATCAAATCTTCACCTAAAATCCATATAAAAAACGATTTAACAAAGATTAGCTATGTGTTTATACAACCGATAATCATTTGTTGCTACCGGGCTGTGTTTTGTCAAATACAAACGTATTTCCTAATTTCCTCTCTGGATTTTGACACTAATGAAAATGTTTTTTTTTATATAACATAGTTTTAGGCCACTAGCTTGTCCGTACTGTGTCTGTTGCTTTTTTAGAGCAGTTACGTCATACAGGAGATAGGACGCTCCAAAAATCATTAAAATTGTCTGGTTTCAAAATCAGCAACAGACGTTCGTAAAAAAACTAGACAATATATTTTTAAAAAGCAAAAAGCACAGAAATAGAATTTTTTCTTAGAATAAAGTAAGCAAAGAAAAACTTTACAAATAGTCCAGTTTTGAAGGAGATAAATGGGGACAACAAAACCTTGATATTGATGTTTTTATTTAGGTATTATCAGCCTGAGGTGCATTTGTACCTACCTTTCGCTCAGCTTACACGGGAAAGGCAAGAGCAACATGTTTCTTCTTGGTACTAGTGTGTACATATAATAAAACTAGTTTAAGCAATACAAAAAATATATTTTTGAATGTAGCTATAACTTTGTGGTTATCCATTATAGAAAAATGAAACAATACAACTTCGACGACCGGTTTCGGAACAAACGTTCCAACCACCCTGTCTCACAAAAACACTCCACATTCCATTCCATGATACATCGCTTAGTAAATGTCCCAATGTCTAATAATAATTTCCTTTCTGAACTTTCTATAATATAACAAATTGCTATAAATAACGGATATGAAACAAAATTAATTAATAACATCCTAAATAAAAAACATAGGAAAATTTCAAAAAATAAATATCTATACAATTCTAATAATATTAATGATAAAGAATGGCGTAAAATTTTGTAGGGAGATTTTTGCAACATTGAACTGAAAAATTATATTAATAATTGAACATTGAACTGAAAAATTATATTAATAATTTTTCAGTTCAATGTTGCAAAAATCTCCCTCCTAATATTAAACCAGCTTTTTATACAAGAAATAATATCGGTATTTTTTTGAGAAATACTAAAGATAAAGACCATAAATTGACTAATTCCGGAAAATATAAACTCAAGTGCAATGATTGTCCCTCATTTTATATTGGAAAAACAACTCGTAATTTTGAAATCAGAATCAAAGAACATTTAAGGTGTCTTAATAATAATATTTTTTCTGAGTTCGCTAACCATGTGATTGAAAATAACCATAGTTTTGAAAAAAATACAGGGATAAATATTCTTCATATTAATCATAAAGGAAAACTTTTAGATAACTTAGAAGCCTTGGAAATTAAAAAATCTCTTAAAAATAATGAATCAATTATTAACAAACAAAAAATATTGTCTTTTAGCCCAATCATGGATTTGTTCCCTTACCCACCCACTCTACATTAACACCTACCCACACAATCTACAAACTAGCAACGGCTCCACCCCTATCATAATAAAACATTGTTCGAAACTGTCAAATTATTATAAGCTTTCCCTGAAGAAGGAACGTTTTTTCCGAAACTGGTCGGATTTACGCATTATATAAGTGGTTTATACAAAGTTGTATTATTTCATTTTTCTATGATACAAAAAATATTCATTTATGTTTGTAGTTTTATTTATAGAATATAATTTAGATAATGTACATTTCTTTTTGGGTTCTTTATTGCTACAAGTATTTTACTAAAAATAATGATCGTAAGCAAGGAGACATCTCGGGTTGATAGATGTAAAATATCCTACATATTTAGGGTGAAATAAATAAGTAATTCTTCTCTACTCGCGGATGACTTACCTCCCACTGGGGACGTGTTACATATTTTTTTTAAAACCACATGCCCCGTATGTCAACAGCCGCCGAAAAAACATTTACGATTTGAATATTTTATTCAAGATTATAAAAGGGTTCGGACAAGGTACTTTTTAGTTACATCCCATAATTTCGTACCTTTTCGGAAAGTTTACGATATAATAAATGTTTTCTTATGACGGGTTTTCCGTGAGGTAAATATGCTGTATGAACAATGCTTTTATTTGAGTTTTCACTGCAACAAAATTATTAATCACCATTCCTTCATATTAGTTATAATTTCAATATCTAAGCTAATTATTTGCGACTATTGTTGCAAAATTTAAAACTTGTTGTTAGGTTACAAAAGATATACGAGTATTACAGATTGTTGTGAGAGGAGGTTCATTTAAGTCGTTGCGTTGAAGTATTTCTTCCCCTGATCTTTGCCACGTATTTATTATTTAATAATTCATTAACGTCACGCAACCTCGATAAGTTATCATGTCATTAATGACGTGGTTAAATATAAATTTTATTATTGGATGAAAGAGTAAAATATTATTCTTTATAACACACTTGGTATTTATTATGAAAAATATCTATGTTGAGAATAATGATATTTCAAGCATTATAAAAGGTTGGAGAAACGATGCCGCGACGTTTACCTACGGCTGTCTTTTATACATTCGCAGACTTATTTCAAATGTCATTATCTTTCCTAAAAATAAAATCGAGACATTGAACGAAAAACATTGAATTATTGTGAAATTCAATTACTTAAAGATGGGTTACATTTAGGTAGATATCAAAGGTAATACTTTTAATATGAAAGCATTTGATTGTATTTATTTAGTTTTTCAATGCGCTCGTATGTTACAAACCGAACATTTATCGATAATTACGCGATTTGATGAAGTATTGGTATAACGCCTGATGAATTATGGTTAAGTGTGGAAATTTCGTCAACAATGAAAAAAAAACAGTTAACTTTTTTGTTTTTCATAAAATGCAAAAGCATAAATTGATAATGAAAATGTTTTAAACCATTTCATATTCTCGTTGATCATTTAATTACGTATTAATTCAATATTATTGTACAATGATTTTCGATGGGTGTGAGATTGCTTTCTTGTAACATTTTTATAATTATATTGTTCTCATTTATATATCGTTTCTGTTCCTTATCACACAGATACACAGATAAATCAACGCCGCTGTCTTGTGATTTCCAATAGAGTTTTTTTCCAAATTCCAGGGGTAAATGAGAAATATATTTATACCTAAAATTGATGTTTTAGAGACTCCCCTGTTAGAGAATAATTTCTCTGGATATGATGGATAATTAAATTAATTTATTTAGAATCTTAAGTATCATATTCATATATCATATCTTTGCTTTATAATTTCAATAGAAATTGTATTTTAATTTCTTAGGCTTTAATCTTTGAAATGAAATTATAATTACAAGTGTTTTATTAATGTTTTTCTCACGAAGGAAAATTATTTACCACGGTGACAATTTATATACCCAGAGTCTTCACCGCACAAATATACAGAATAATGATTCATTGTTCAAAAGATATACAGATAGCAGAAGATGTACGAAGTAAGGCAGAAAGTGTTCAATAAAAAAGGCAAATGTAGAATAAATGAGACAAACATTGCAATAAGCCTGCGTTAGCAGATGGGCTTGTGAAGGAATGTTATATTTCAGTGCTGCTCGGAGGGAATTTATATTCTTCTCGGTTCCCTTCGTCGCTTCACCCTCCTTCCTCCATCCCCTTACCACCCTCTTCTGTCGGGCCTCGTCAGGGCACAATAATGAATAAAACAAAAGTAGGGTTGTGGGAAAACAGGCTAAATTGTATTTTAAACACTTTGAATGTGAAACAGGATTAAAATTTACCCGTTAAGTTTTTGCGAGTAAAATTTAAAGTGCTGCGAATAAATAACCCACAGATATTTCAAGCAAGGCTTTAAACACCTTGCTTCATAACGTTGGTAAAATAAACTTATCCATTTATTGAGAAATTTAGGGTTCAGCGGGGATTAAACTAATAAAATGAAAAATTTCCCTGCGTTAAAAATAAACAAAGGAAATTTGTTCCGAAGATAAAAGATAAAGAAGGACAAAACGTAATCTAAATGACGCCGATTAGTTTTTCTCGGAAAGAATAACCTTCTATTTGTAAAATGGTCCATTGTTTTTACGCTTTTCTTTTTATTCCGTCGGCAAAAAAACCATGAATTAATTTAAAGTTTGTGTAAGAATGCGGTGGGAAATGTTCTGCGGAAAGGCAATGTATTTAATGATGCTAAAGGCTCCAAGTAAAGTTTTTCCCTAACAAAGAAAAGGTGTCCACCTTCCTGAGTGGAGGCTGTGGCTGAAGGCTTGTGGGTAGGGATAGAGATCGCTCTTTTCTTTCCCTTTTTTCTGCTGCGGTAAAGTAGCGCGCTGCCATCGCGAATTTTCTAAAGTGTTCTGTGTAAGTTACTCGTACATTGCCACCAATTATTTTAAGTGAATACCTATCATATTTTTTAAACTAATAGGCACTTCAACAAAAATTAAGTTACAAGCGTTGGTATGGACCTTTTTGAACATGTCATGTAAATCTCCCACATTGTTAATATCAGAAGATTTTTTTTAAAATTCTTTATTCAGTTTAGTTCTTTATTGCTTTAGTCAATTTTTCGACCACCACGCTAGACACATGCCGGTGTTATGGAGGACGATTTCGTATACAACGCTTTTAAACAATTTAAAAGAATATAAATCAATCATGAAATATAAAATAATGTTAAAAGTATAGAATATAATAAGTTTATTATTTTTTTTATTTTTTTTTATTCATAAAAAGATACATAAATTACAAAAATTTTATACAATAATTAGTTACACAGTATATGTAGGGATTTGATATACCCCCATAAATAAGCTGGGCTTGTGTGTATGGGGGGTGTTATTATAATGGTTTATTTTTTTTATTCAGTTTAAATTTTCGGTTTAATTTTTAAGCTTAGTGTTATTTTTATGTTACCGTTCATGTTTCTGATTTTTTCAGGTAGTGAATTAAAAAATTTAACTCCGAGATATTTATGATTTAACTGTCCTATTGTTTTTTACATTTTGGAGTAGGAAGTATTGACGTTTGTCTAAGATTTCTGTTATTTTTAAAGGTGCAACTTTATTTTGAGTATTATCTTTATAAATGTGTAATTTTGCATGATAAAAGTATATATAATGCACTTAATTTTCTGACCTTAAATAATTGTTTGAATAACAGTTGTGATAAATATGAGTAGGGTTTTTAAAAAAAAAAAATTATTATTAGTTTTTGTGATATGTAAATTGTTTGAGTTTGATTTGTACATGTACCGCCCCATCCTATAATTGACAGAAAGCGAAGTATGTGGTTTTAAGTAATTTTTCGTTTAAAATATCTCATATAAGATGACATAGGCCCTGAGGGAAATATTTTCCTCAGGGCCTCCTGTGTGGAGTTAATGTAAAAAAATCTCAAACATCTAAATATATATGTTAGTTTCCTTATTCTGTTGTTCAGAATATTTATATTTGGGGACCATTTTAAACGCTGGTCTATTATTATGCCCGTACTTAATATCGGTCTTGCTTTCTATGTCTGTACATAATATATTGCATTTGTGGTTTTCTGTATTTGTCACAGAGTGGATTATTATGTTTATTTCTTTAGGTATTTCTTGTTTTTAATGAAAAATGGTAAGTAAAAGTTTTTTTTAAATTTAAAGTCAACCGGTTTTTATCAAAACATAATTTTAGTGCATTGATATCTGTATTTGCCATTTTATTTAATTCAGACCATGTGTTTGCTTTTAGTAGTAGGACTGTATCGTCAGTGTAGGAGACAATGTCCCCATATTTGGAAATACGGAATATATCATTGACATAATATAATAAATAACAGTGGTCCCAAAACTGTACCTTGGGGTATTGAAAAGTCGCTATATTTTGAATCGCTGACTTGATTGTCTTGTTGAGGTCTTTTATGTAAATAACTAGTTATCCATGCTAAGACTTTCCCATTAATTCCTATCGATTTTTATTTATTTATTAATTTTTTATGTGATATGCTGTCGAAAGCTTTTTTGCCTTTTTCAGGTCTATACATATTCCGATACATTTTTTATCGGAATCTAGGGCCGTATATAAATAGTTGGTTATTTTTTTCTATCGCGTCATGAGTGCTTTTATTTTTTTTGAAGCTGCATTGGTTATCATTAATTATTTTATTTTCTTCTAAGAATGTCAAAAGTTGTTTTTTTACAATTTTCTCATATATTTTTAATATGTTTGATAAAAGGAAAATCGGGCGGTAATTTTGTGGATCTTTTCGATAGTCTGTTGCGTAAATGGAAGTAATAATTGCTCTTTTATAATTTGACTTAGGTTTATTATATTTGTTATGGGGAGAACTAAGTATGTTTTCATCGCTTTTATTGTCTTAGCATCTATGTTATCAAAGCCGCGGGCAGAACCTGCTTTTAGTTCCGAAATAGTTTTGTCAATATCGGCTTTTGTGACTGGGTGAAGTTTATTTATTTGACATTGTGTTATGTGTTGTGGATTTGATATATTTGTCGTATTTATGGGTTTTGCTAGGTTTTTTCCAGCGTTATTAAAATAGTTATTTAAAATATTACTACATTTTTTTGTGTCATTTTGTACGTTATATATTAATTTCCCATCTGATAATTCTGATATGTGCTTACATTTTCTTTTTTATTTATTATTTCATTTATTGTTGACCATACTTTTTTATTATTGTCTTTAGCTTTTGTAATAATTTTTGAGTAATAGTCGTTTTTCTAATTAGAGTAGTTAAATTTTTTTTATACTTTTTATAATATAGTGCAATTTTATTGTTAACTAGTAGCCTTTGTGTTATTTTATAAAGTTTATTTTTTCTAATGGCTTTTATTAATTCCAGAGTAATCAAGGGTTTAATTTTCCTTGTTTTTGAATTGGGGACGATCTGTGTTGTTTTTGTTGCTTCTAAAACGTGTTTAGCTAAAGTGTTTTGAAACAGTAAGGCACTTTGGTTGGCGCATTTATTTTATAAAACTTCTTCCCATTTTTCAGCAATTAATGATTTTTCTAATAACTTATAGTCTACTTGGGAATATGGAAGATTTAATTTGGGTTTCGTGTTTAGTTTTTTATTTGTCTCATGTAATATAAGACACGCGTAGTGGTCAGTTATATTAGTTTTGTTATATTAGTAGCGCTAGGAGTAGGGTTTTAATAAGGGTTATCTCGTTAGGGTATTTAATATATCAGGGTAATGATGTTGAATGGGTAATGACACTAGATGGTTGTGTTGTGATTTGTACCTACTTCGTGGTCACGAAGTAGGTACAAATCATTACAATTTGGGAGGCGGGAATGGGTACCACCGCCCCGGGAACCTTTATTGGATAACCAACACCTCTTCCATAGGTCACCCCAAGTGGTTCGCTACGTTTGGTGATTTAGCAGGGATGCCCGGGTTCATGGGGTGAGGTTTGTCTAGGTCTTGGAGGCGGATGACCAGGACATACTGAACCCCAGATTCCTACCCACCCCTTAAACCCTTTTCCTTCCCAGAACTCTCCTCTCCTTCATTTCCTTAAAAAAAAACCCTCCACACAGCATCCTCAAAGATGACATAGGCCCTGAGGGAAATTATTTTCCTCAGGGCCTCCTGTGTGGAACTCATGTAAAAAAAAAAAACGTTATCATGACATTTACACCTCTTATTGAGTGGGTGTATTAAATGTATAGTTACAGGGTTATACATAAAGGTACACAGTTATCAGCTTTAATCCCATGGGATCTTGGACGCCAAATCTCGTGGGTACGAAATATGCTGGACTGTGTCGGTAGGCATGAAATACTCCCATCAGAGCGTGGGCACTGTTATTTTATTCAATGTTGTGAAGCTTGGAAATATAAAATAAAAGAGTGGATGTATAACAAGATTTATATATTAAAAGATTAAGCATACCTGTGGACCGTATCTAACGAGCTACTAGCTAAAAACCTATAACGTTGCTGCGACGAATCCAGATGCAGCAAGGGGACCCTACCTCCCTCATAATAGCATCATCGCCAGGTTTTTCGATCTTCTCCATCCATCTTATATATCCATCTTATACTTGTGGAGTATGGGAACGCCATGCCCTTGGCGTCCTCCATTATATGGTTCAGGTCCCATCAGGTTGGAAATATATGGTGTGGAAAAGGCGGACGGGTTGTGTGCCGTTGTATTATTGGTGATACATCTCGCCGAATGACGGATGGTGTATATAATCGAAGATTATGATTAAATTTGTCGATCAAGCCGCCATTGTAGCACAACGGGATTCTACACTTGAATACCCGTAAAATAAAGATTCTCCAGTCGCGATAACCTTGTACCGGCTGAGATTTAAAGGAAACTATCGTTCACATATTAAATTAACTTGAAAAAACCCGCCGATCAAACAATTTCCATTATAATTTAAAATCCACTTGTTGACTATCGGATTCATATCCTGCCCTCAAGATGAGAATCCAAGAAGTGCAGGAAATCGATCATGATCCCCCTATCGTTCGAAAGTTTAACTAATCGGAGAAAAAGTGAAACTATTGGTAGCCAGTAAAATAATTTGAGTTATTAATATAAACAAATATTAATAACCCTGGCGTAATTTAGAACATTATTTTCCTTATTAAATTATTTTCATAACAGTTTTCCAAACAGTAGATTTAACATTTATTATTTAATTTAAATGTATTTTACCCAGATATGATCTATACAATGACGGCGTTTGGTTTTTAATTTCTCGGGTGTTACTATTAATACAAGATTTATAATTGAGGTGCATCATCATGTTAATGTAATTATTTTTTTCTATTGAGTTATGGTTTGTGGAAATGTTTATATTGAAATCACCACACACAAAAGTAATTTTTTTCGATAATTTGCTTAGATATTCACATAATTCATTTATAAAGTTAGTTATGTTTGATTTGTGTGTTCTGTACACTGTTAAAATTCTGCATAATTTATTTTTTAATTTTACATCTATTTTTAGACAATTTACGTGTGGTATATAAATTTCTTCAATGTTAGTAATTTCACAATCGTCATGAACAAATATAATCATATCACTATTTTTGTTAATTGGTGTTGTTGTTGGGGTGCCTTTGTGTTCGGGTAGCGCATCAATGTGTTGATCGTTATTACAGTGCGTTTCTGTTAACACTATGCAGGCGGGCGATAAAAACCGATCTTTAATATTTATCAATAATTCATCGAGGTTTTTTGCGATGCTTCGAATGTTCATATGTAATGGTAAAAAGGGGAACTGTTTGTAATGCACCAGTTATATGTATTTTAATAAAATAAATAATGCCATCACAAAGTGTAAACCTGTCAGAAGAAGTTTTCTTCGAAAAATTAAAAAAAATAAATTATTTTTGTGAATATTATACTTCCATTATCCGTAGCTTATTTTATTATTTTGAATAGTATAATAATAATAAATTCAAAATAATAAAATACTATTCAAAATAATAAAATAAGCTACGGATAATGGAAGAATAATATTCACAAAAATAAAAGTTTTTTTAAAAATTTTCGAAGAAAAATTCTTGTGAATATACTTTAAAAAAAAAAAAAAAATTTTGTGAAAATTTTAAATTTTTTTTGTGAATATTATACTTCCATTATCCGTAGCTTATTTTCATTATTTTGAATAGTATAATCATGCAAAAATTGTATTTCTCATTTGTTTATAAAATAATGTATTTCTTCGAAATGTCATTTTTTTTTATTTTTGTCATTTGTAAAAAGTATTCGAAGCTAGCCGTCCTCAATGGATTGCTGGTACCTGTATGGCAGTGAGGCATGGAACTGGTAGGTGAATGATGAAAATAGACTGAATGCTGTTGAAATGAGTTCCTGGAGGCGTACATGTGGTAAAACCATGTATGATCGTGGAAAAAGCGCGGAGATTTGCAAAGAATGCAAAGCTGATTTAAGCATAATGAGTAAGATTAAGAAAGGGACGCTCAGATGGTTTGATGGATCAAGGAAAGGAGTGTATGGTAAAAGAAGTCGGGGACGCCCGAGGAAGACATGGCACGACCAAGTGAATCAGATACTTGAGTCGGGCAATGTCATGAGTCAGAATAATAGAAGAGCATATATGAGACGATATACGAATGTGAACAAAGTAAGGAATGTGTGCCAAGACCGAGTTGCTTGGCGGTCCGTCCTCTCTGCCTACCTTTGCGAGGAAACGGCTTGATGGTTATTTAGTTTGGTTTTTAAATTGTGTAGGTACAAATACTAAATCAACATCTAACATAATGGATCTCAATTGGTCTAGGTCTAGAACATACGAATGTTTTTGTTTATACTTTATTAAAGGACTGTTTGTTTCCTAAATAAATATACATAAATGATATGAACTTCGTTTTACACAAGTGTAAATATTAAAATATATATTTACCATAATATCTTCATTTGCATATATTACCAAGTAGGTAGGGACCTACGTACATATATACATGCGCTTTCTGAAGAAATTTATAATGGTTGCCTATTACCCAACGTAATAATACAGTTCGCTTTCATTACTTGATATCTTTGAGTTATAAATTTTCCTGGGAATAACAAATAGTATTTTTCCAATGAAAGATATATAATGTTACCTCGCGAAAAATGAATATATCTCAAAGACGTCGCGTCGGCTCTATTTCAGAAAAACAACATTTTTCCTTCTCCGATAAACAAGGTGTTCTCGCAAGTAATGAGGGAAAGGTAGATCTTTGGCGTGGCGGGCAACAATGCCTTTTCATGTCTCTGTCACTGTGGGAGTGCTCCGCCTCTTGGCCTCATGAATCCCCCGACCCCTTGAATTCCCGCTTGGCCCCTTTAGGAGGCCCTTCGCTGTCCATGCAAAATAAAGTAATGTCTCATACCACATACAGTAATGTTGGTCCTTGACCTCTGGAACACTGAAAACGTGATGTAATGAGGGAAGAAGGCAAGAATATCTCGTATGAAGAAATATCTTAAAAAAGGGTTTGTATAATTATGTCATTTGGTCTTTTCTTTATCATTTTACTGTGTAAAAGAATGGCATGAAGTGAAAATAGGATTTTAAAATGCGTTCATAATCGGAATAATTCAACCGTATCGCTGTAGAATTGATATATTTATGGAGCCAGCTCGGAGTTTTCTTCTAAAAAAAATATAACACCGACTCATTATTAATGTTACGTCTACCAAGTGATGCCGAAGGCGCTCATTAAAAGTTCATACATATCTATTCTAAGAATTTGCATTACCATTTTGAATTGCAATTTCGTTTTTAAGTTCAGTGCTTTTCTTTTTCAGGCTGTTATTTTGTATGTATTTTATAATATTTATAAACAAAATCAAACAGTACCTAAATTATATACTATGGTTAAAAAAAATTACAATTAATAAGTATATTTCATGGTGGGTACCTATTATGTGTTGCATTGGAGTGTCTTATTTGTGGTATGCATATTAAGTAATTACCGGGTGATGTATGTAGTGGGAAGTATGTATGTATGTATGCGCATTGAACCATTTATATTATTGACAAGATGCTCTTTTTAAATTTGGACAGTGAATCTGAGAAAATGTCGATGTTAGAATTTAGACCGACATTATTGAACATATGAAGAGAACGATTGATTGGCGTATTAGATGCCGCATTTGTTTTGTAATTTAAGCGTGTGAAATAGTTCTGTGTGGCGTGTACGTCTTAATGCTATTTTCAAATTAACCAGGAAAAGAAGTTTGGTACCGTCAATTTATTATTTAAAATTTTGTGTGTATTAATCAGCTATTGCTCGACTTTGTTGCAAAGTTTGAAAGGTGCATTCAAAGTTATTAATTATTATTTTTAATTGATAAACTAATGTTTAAGACAAGATTTTATGCATAGCACAAAGGGTAACAATTATTATAAGTAATAATTATTAGCCTGAAATACTCATCTACATTGAAAAAATCTCCCGAGAATAGAGATACATGCCGCCGTGCGCCGGCGGGACTCGAACCCGCGCCCTTCTGATTTCTGGTAAAATGCTCTACCATTGAGCTACGTCGGCTTACCCGCCTACTCTCCTACCCGCCAAATAATTTAGTTATTGTTGAATTTGAAGGTAAGATATTTTATAAATTTGTTTTGAATATGTTCTATGGTATCTATGTATACTTTGTTTTGCGGGTTCCAAATTGGCGAAGCATATTCCGGTGTACTTCTGACTAATGCAAAATATAACATTACTTACGTTATGTCTCAAACTGTTGAGAAATGACATAATATTGAATAAAGAACTTTTTCACACAACTCAGACACCTGAATATGGATGTGGTAAACCTATTCGTATTGACTTGAAGACCTGGGCGACCATCTTATTTCTATCCTTTAATATACATTTTTTTCTGATGACATACACTCAATTCACAGTATAGTTTCTCAGACGTTAAAGATCGAAAGACACGAGTTATTTTTTTCAGATGAAAGAATGGTTGTATTATTGAAACTGTACACATTTTTAATACAATTTTTCTGGAGTTGCCGTGGTATACCGCTTAACGAGTAGTTCTGTGAATTTTAATGGGGGTGACTGAAAAATCCAAAATGGAGTATGACTTATTGCTTATGTGGTTCCACGAAATGATATCAATGATTGAAGTCGGACTTTGTAAATAGACAATTATTATTTTATCCGTTGCTTTTATTTCCTTTTGGTGACAAGTCATTATATTCGGTTCCATGACAGTTGATCCGCCGACAATTGCACCCCAGCATATATATTATATAGAATGTGCAGGCAGTTTAGGGAAAATACGATATACCTAATTACATAAAATATATCTAAGTGACCAAGAAGGGATGTGCAGAGAGGGTGTACCGCCGAATTACAAAAGTATAGAACATATTGTCAAGTAAAAATCTGCTTCTCTACATATTATATTATTTTGTGTATACCAGCGCATAAGTAGAAAAAATCGACACTGTGTATAAATTATTTTTCTTAATTTTTAAATTTATTTTTAATTTAAAGAAATACAAAACATTCCCGGGTTACGAATAACCCAACAATGTTTGAAAATATCCTACTACCACCACAGAAAGCCGAAAATGTTGCTTGTGTTGTGATGGAGGACTTAGCCAATCGAGGAATCGAACACCCAAGCGCTATGCCCACTCAACCACTGACCGATCAATTCGTTTGATGTTCATACCAACTTCTTATTAATGGTATTTTTGAAGTCGATAATACGTTTTAAATTAGTAAATAATGCACAAAAAATTACAATTTGATGCTAACTTGCCTTTTAATGTAACCGGATGTATATTTTCGTTTGTTTGAACAACTACCTTTAAGAGGTTTTTTTGATAATTGTTCTGAAAAGGCAACTAATAAAGCTTAAGTGCATGGTTGAGTGCGGGATTATGTGCAGAATTAAGTACAGCATTTAGTTCAGTAACAAGCTGGTAGGAATTTAAAGTAGTGTTTTAATTGTGCCTCGAAGGTGACGCTTGCGAGGACCTACATATCAAAGCCATTCCAAGAGCAGGTGTTATTCGAATAAACTAACCACTAACATAATAATACCGTACAACAGACCACATCGATCGGATCCAATGAACCATGGCATCATAATTTTTTGTAATATTTAGATGAGGCACCAACCAAAAAAATTGATTCCACTTTTTGATCTCCAATAATTGTCCTCCGATTCGCGCATATCTTTTCTAGCATTCTAATAGTGGAACACTTTTCGTTGAGATGCATAATTAGTACGCCATTGCGCAAACGAATGTTTAGGGCGGTTATTTATTTAGTTATTACTTTTTTATAAGCCCAAAGGGTTTTTAATTTTGGAAAAATGTTTACAATTTTTTTTAGCAAGTATTAGTGATAATAAACAATGGTTTCATATGGTTTACAAATGGAGAGCTATCGTCAATTTATGTTGTGAAAGGGGAGAGAAAGTTTGGGAAAAAGCTGTTTTTATGTTTTGTTTTTTTTTTTTTAATTTATGATTTTTAACTAAGGCGACACTGAGAGCACCTTTTAATAGCCATTTTTTTTCCTTTTGCGGAATCTATACCAAATATAACAAGTGGAGAATATTTTCGTTTTTATGCAAAAATCTCGTTGTCGAATGTTAAATTAAAAGTTTTCTCATAATTTATTTTTCCGCTTAATTTAATAAATGAAAACAAGTGATAAATTCAATTGTCAACACGCCTGAATTATTATGTATACGTATACACTACGGTAGATTCATTCATGGTTTGTTCCTAAATTTTAAACAAAATTAATATCAAAATTAAAAACAATAAAACGTTGGTTTAAACATTCCATTACAAACTGATTAAATTAAAAGTTTCGCGCTAACAGGTAAAACAAAACTGCCAGGTGGGCGTTTGTTATTCCCGCTATTCGGAAGTTCCGTGCAATTTCGACTAATATTGCTGCGTTCGCGAAATGCGAAACATAATTATTAATTGTTTATTTGCTTCGCTAGATTCGTGTTTCAGAGTAAAAGTTTGCCTACCCGAGAAACTACATTTTAATACTTGGAAGCTGTAGGCAGGGGACGTAGCTTCTGAATCTGTAGTGGTCCCAGGGATAAGTTGTACGCGCGTCATCGTGATGCACACCAATGAATGTCGTATCTTGCTTATTAACGAATATTTATGTGAACTAAAAATGATTCATATTCTGCTGGTTCATGGATGACGCCAAATTAATTATTTTAGGGAAAAGTACTATTGCAAGTTGTGCTCTGAAATTATTATTGTTTGTTTGCGCTTGTACGTACATACTGTGTTTGAATGTGAATAAATTGTTTTTTTCATACTAAAAACCCAATTATTTCTCAGAATGACATGCAAATAATAATATAACATTTTATCGGTGATTCAATCAAATACTGTATTTATTTGCCTTTCTTGAAGTAATGTATTTATATGGAAAAAAGTATTTATTCATATTAATACACCGTTCGCAAAGGCGCAAACAAACAATAAATGTTGAATTATTCAGCTTAATATTTTTAAGCATAACTTGCGAAAACTGATTTTTCCTAAAATGATTTAATTAACCCCATCTATGAACGACCTCTGCTAGGAACCTACTGTAATACTGGTTTACAAAGAATGAATGTGACTGGTCACTATTCACTGTGTAGTATTATAACTGTCAGCAGTGAACTAAATCTGGAAATATAAGGAGCCTTCAGTACGACTCACTTTAACGGGTGCATTAGAGAGAGTAATGTCTGAGAAGTTTGAGCAGTGGTTCTCAAAGTGACTCTCCTTTGAGGACTAAAGAAACACTGTTATGCACCAACAAGCTGAACACAAAAAAACGTTACTTAAAATATACAAAAATATTTCAAAGAAGTCGCACCATGCCACGGTGAGTGTTGAGAGCAGCAGGCAAAACACAATGAGTGGCTTATACACTCTTGCGTACTAGTTTTGCACATTCCTGCTACAAAAACATTGCAGTGGTGGGGTTTAATTAACCATCGACAGAGCTTAATATCCTGATTTTAATAAATTTAACAATAAAACAAAAAATATTACCTTAAACAATTTATGCAAATTATTAGCATCACATTAGTTTTCTTATACCTTCTTATCATTTAGTGAATTATTTTTATATTTTATTAACAGCATATACCCAAATCCGTTTTTCTTTCTTTTACTTAAGTTCATATGTGTAACTTTTTTTTTTCTTTCAAATGCATATATTTTTTTTTTAAATTTCCCCTTTAAACACTTTCAGCCTTACTAATAAACCCCGTGAAAATTTTATTCAATTGACAAACGGCCGCGGATGTGAAAACCTTACTAATTAAAAAAATTATTCGTGAAAAGATATATACACTGCTTACACAGCCTGAGGGGGTAGTTTGTCTGTTATATACGACTGTTGTATTTATAAATTCTGAACGAAGCTTGGAATTTTTCCAACGTATTTTAAATGTCTTGTATATTTCTCATTTTTGAAAATGTTGTAAAATCATATACCTTAATAGAAACTAGATAAAATTGCCTTTTGGATTTTTGTATTTGAAATATGGGATCGTGTTTGAAAATTGCAGTATTTTAAGCTTCAACATGAACAAATTTGAAAAAAACAGCTGACTGTAAAAATATTCTATTAAATGGTCGAAATATTTAGGAAAATTCAAAATTTAAAAAATACAGTCCTTTTATTTTATGAATTTAGAAGAAAACTGTCACCTCACTTTTTATCTCGTTCATACAATTAAAAAAGATAAAAAAATATAATAATAATTCCGAAAAAATAACTGAAAAAATCTGGCATCTTGGATTCAGTTTTACGCAATTATTAGGTTGATTTCTCGAATTTGTATTTATTTACATATACATAAGGCTTTTACATTATTAAATAATATTACTTTTATGGAAGTTTTATTAAATTCACGTGGAAAATTCATTAAAAAATAACATTTCAGAAATAACCTAAAACCTATTGTTAAGAGCGTTTAACCAGCCAGCGGACGAAAATTCACATTTCGTCGAAAGTTGTTCTTACGATCGTGCAGGGCGGTTACAATGAGAAAGATTAATTATTCTCCGTACCAACTTTTTAAAATTATAACTCAATTTCGAATTTATTTCAATCCAAATTAGTTTTAATTTATACCTTCATCCAAAAATGCTGAAAGGCGTGATGATAAAACTTTTAAAATAATATACTTTTTGTAATTATTTTTCGATTAAAGGTATTTATCATTTTTCAATAATGTCTAAATTCAATAAGAATGTTGAAAAAAATGTGAAATATATTAGTTTGTAAGTGCGCAAATAAATACACAAATGGACCAATTTTCGTCAAGAAACACATGTACGTACATATTTTTTAATGATTTTATTGAAACTAAAATTAAAATTCTAAAACATGCGTTTGCTAGATAATGTATTGATTTATTTTACTGCATGATTATATTATTTGAAATGGGTGTGGTATAATACAAAATAATTTTTGAAAATTTAACAAATCTACCAACGACCTACGGAATAACCTAATTATACTAAAAATTTTAAAAAATTCTCAAAATTTATTACTTGCGAATGCTAGATAAAAGAAAAATCTTTCGAAATCCATTTATAATTTATTGTGGAAAAGAGTCAATACGTCTAAAATCTGATTTGAAAATGACATATTTCTGGTTTTCTCTGGTAATGCCCTCTTAACAACAAAACATTATTTAAATGACTATATCTGAAAAAAAGTAACGCCAGCATTGCTAATTATGTTGAATTACACTAATATCATAGTGAATTGATCATTTAAGCGAAAATTATTTTCAAAAATATAAAATTAACTGCGAGTAAAATTCAACATTGTCAAACATTAAGTTTTACCGCGAAGCTATTAAACAAGATGGCCGCGGCGTCTGCGCAGATCTATGTGAGATTCAAGGTGACCAATATAAAAATCATAAAACACGTGATATTGTTATTAGTAAAGATGTAAATATGGTGTTGCCCGCGCAAGCAACAAATATGCAGTTTAACGATCGTTAAAGCGTTTTGTTATTAGTAAGGCTGTAAATCTAAAACAAACAAATTAAGAAATTGCACTCGAAATATAATAATTACTAAATATAACAAAATTTCATATCTTGGAGTGAGAGTGACAAATTTAATAAAAGTTCTCCTCATTAGGTAGTAAATAGCAATGGATTGTGGATTTAAATTTATATATAGTCAGCACCTATTGGTAGTGAGGCTCCTATAATTCTGCGTGCATCGCAAATCCTAAGCCGATCGGCAAATATAGTTTTGGCCAATTAATCATCACACGCCTGGATTGCTCTTCTAGAGCAAATATTTGATCCAAGATTAGGCCTAACATTGGCCCATTGCTAGACACTGATTTTCAAGGTAGGTGCTATCACTCCAAAAGGGCACTGGGACCAAAATATGGGTAAAGAGGATGACAGAAGCAGTCGGAACACATATAACTACCATTCTTCCTAATTTTCAAGGTAGGTGCTATCGCTCCCAAAGGGCGCTGGGACCAAAATATGGGTAAAGAGAATGACAGAAGCATTCGGAACACATATAACTACCATTCTTCCTAATTTTCAAGGTAGGTGCTATCGCTCCCAAAGGGCGCTGGGAGCAAAACATGGGTAAAGAGGATGACAGAAGTAGTCGGAACACATATAACCATTCTTCCTAATTTTATTGTTTTATTGTAACACTGTACTTGTATTTGTCTGTACAGGTGCGAATTATTACTAGGGAACCATATCGCCACCCGGAGGAGGGGTCAGAGGCGGGTTAAATCAAAGTTAAAGCATGAAGGGATGTAATAATGCGAATCTTGAAGAGTCCTAGATTATAGGAAAAACAGATGCTGTAGCTGGTTCCACATATGAACCGGCTTACACGAAAAAGAGTCGGAGAAACGACCCATTCTCATGAAGCCAACATAGACTGTGAATGGGTGTTCGGCTCGTGTCCCTCGAGTTTCGCGTACGTGCACCGATGCACAGGAGATCAATCCTACTAGCCTCTAAGATTAGGCTGTATTGAAATACCCGTAGAAAAGACTATAGCTATAGGTACTACGTCTGTGCATTAGAGATCTCGTTAACAACGGATTGTCAATCAGACGAACCACCCTCCTTTGCACACAATCAAATAGATTTATCGAGTATTTTAAGCTCATGCCCAGGGGTGGCTTCTAAATTCAATTCTTGGACATACTTGAGATTTTTAAATGGTTATCAGTTTTTTTTTTTTTTTTTACATGAGCTCCACACAGGAGGCCCTGAGGAAAATAATTTCCCTCAGGGCCTATGTCATCTTTGAGGATGCTGTGTGGAGGGTTTTTTTTAAGGAAAAGGGAAGGAGAGGAGAGTTCTGGGAAGGAAAAGGGTTTAAGGGGTGGGTAGGAATCTGGGGTTCAGTATGTCCCAGTCATCCGCCTCCAAGACCTAGACAAACCTCACCCCAAGAACCCGGGCACCCCTGCTAAATCACCAAACGTAGCGAACCACTTGGGGTGACCTATGGCAGAGGTGTTGGTTATCCAATAAAGGTTCCCGGGGCGGCGGTACCCATTCCCGCCTCCCAAATTGGCTTATTATATTAGCTCTATACAAGAGGCCCTGAGGAAAATAATTCCCCTAAGGGTCTACATCATCTTTGGGGATGCTATGTGGAGTAACATTTTAGGAAATGAAGTTCTGGGAAGGAAAATGGAATGACGGATGAGTAAGGAATCTGGGGGTCAGTGTGACGTATGTCAGGAGTGACAAACGTATGAATCTTCCCCTCCTACTGCGGTGCAAGGCGATGTTTCCAGAGAGTTCGGCGGGAGAAGTCAAAAGATCTCCGTCAACCAATCTCTTCCGATCCGACCCGCCAAGCAGTGGGTGGGCAGGCGCAACTGCCGCCAAGACCAGGACAAACCTCAGCCCGTGAACCTGCTAAGTGACAAAATGTAGCGAACCACTTGGGGTGGCTATGGCAGAGGTGTTAGAGACGTTGGTTAACCAATAAATGATTCCCGGGGCGGCGGTACCCTTACCATCTCCCAAATTGTAAAGCTGGTTACTATTGAAGAATCTGTTAGCCCTATTATACAAGACGCTCCGTTTCTTGGAGCTCCGATACTTGAAAATATATATTATGTAATTATGTGTTCTATACGTATCTACTATTGTGACGAAAATTTTTGTTTATACGAAAAATAGTTTTCGTCATATTAAACCTCATACTTAATGGAGTGTTTTTTGACCAACGATAGTTTCCGGAAGCATTTAATTAGAGGAACTCTATATGATCTATATATTAATATATAACAGAACGGACAGAAGTAAGATAATATTTGGGAGTCACTGAGTAGAGAGTAAGCAGTAGGGTGGAAGAAAAATATTACAAATGTGGACAAACGACAAGACGACTGAGGGGTGAAGATGAAAACATATTGTCCCGTATTATATGTGACTAGCAAGTCTAGTGATTATGCCGCAGCTTTACCTCAGTGGCGTTGAAAAGCTTTCAAAAATAATGAAGGCAAAACATTGCAGAATGTTTGGATCACCAAAATAAATTGGTTTTTTAACGAGATTTCTTACAAAATGTTCAAACACATTTAGTATGGATTTCAATAAAATTTATATTTAAGAGATATTCGTGATCTCTTTCTTGGTCATTATCGAATTTATATTTTATACATTTTAATTCACACTGGAGGAACTAAGGAAAATAATTTTCCTCGCGATTGGGATGATGAGTGGAGGGTCTTTTTGGGGAGAGGAAGAGGTAGACATGTTGTTGGAGGGAGGAAATACTGAGGCCAGCAAATAGATGAACTCAAGAACGTGTTTTAGAAACGACCCTTTATTATGTGACAAATGTCAATCATGTTCAAATGTTGAGCTATTTTAGTGTTGAATTATTGTGCGTGTTTCCCGACTATGTACCGGTGCCGAAGGGATCAACGACACTACGTTCCTAGGAACATCCTCCATCGAAATACCGGCATAACAGGTGAGAATTCTCACAGTACGCATGGGCTTTAAATATAGCAATCCGCTAGTTAAAAAAGGATCAAGTAGGTTTTGTAGCAAGAAAATTGATGGAAGAAGTCGGCTACATCCCAGAAAATATTGCATGACCGTGTAAAATAAATGCCGGATTTAGGTCATTCCAAGAGTCAGACAAACTGAGTGTTTATACTTTCATGAAAGTTCACCGTTCAGAAAGAAACTTAGCTGAACATGGCTTTAGGCGTATTTGGTGACCGGATTTGAATAGTTAGGTACTTCCCCTCCTCCCTTTTCACATTCCCTCACAAAGTATCCCAATTGATAACGCCATAGTCTCGGACGGTTGGGAGCAGTTGGCTCTTGCGCGGTACCGACATAAAAAAATGAAAAACACGAGAGAATGCTCGAGTAGATGTACATAAACGAAGGAAAGAGATGTGTCAGAGAAAATTATTTATTTATTTATTATTTTCATAATAAAAAATCTCATATTACAAGGATTTCAACACTAAAATATTAGTCATGCAAAGCTGCCAAGGCAGCTTATCTGCAGGTTCTCCCGTTGTTCTGAATTTAATAAACTTACATAATATATTTTGGTAAATTTAGTTAAATTTAATTTCACGATAACATCTAAAATATTTCGAAATGTGTTGTTCACATGATTTTTAATGTCGCTACAGCAATTCGATTTTCACAATAATTTAATTATTTATTAAAGCCTGTAGGGCTTTTGCAGACACAATGCGTGTCGAATATTTACAAACATATCAGTACTTACAATCATTTAATACATATCAGTACAATACATACTTATCATTTTACAAATAAATCAGTTATATTCACAACAATTTTTTTTGCTTTGATGCAGAACGGAGAGGTGTTGAAAATATCGAAAATATCTGTATATGTTTATGTATTGGCAGCTTGGTGAGATCGCACTAGCGGTGAATGATATTCATAGTTAGTTCTAAGGTTGTCACAATAAAAAAGGTCGTAGGGTCGAGTAGATTTAATCACGGATATTTATAAAACATAATATTTGAGGGCAGTTCGTCAGGTTATTCAGTGATTTAAAATGTATAAGAATATCATTAATAGTTCTCCAGGTAGAAAGCGGCGGTATTTATAGATTGAACATTAATGGCTTGTACCAAATAATCACAGATTGTGTCAATTTGTATTGAAAATATCTAAGAAACTTTCTTTTATACTTTCTCCAAGCGGTGTAAGTTACAAGTATAAAAAGAAAACCATACAGGAGACGCATATTCTAGCTGCGATTTAACAAGAGAGTAAGGTAGTTTCATTTACTCAAAGTTACAAAAAGTCCTTGTGTCACGTATTTCAAAATCAAAAACTTTCATGGCCTTATCGGAAACTGTTTTGCAGTGACGATCACATGTAAGTTTCCTGTCGAAAATAATGTTTCAAGTAACTATATCCTATAAATCTATGATGATACATTGAGATGGTGTTCTTAGCAGTAGATGCTCTTAAAAATTGTGCCATTGTGCCCATTGTTACCAAGTAAGAACATTTTTTCGCGTCATTATATATCATCCTTTCACCCTGTCACAATTTCAGCTAAAAAGTAATAAGTTTCCATGAAAGTTGGATCCTATTAGGTTTACCTTGCCCTATACCGTACCTGCACACATAAATCGTCCTTGATTATATTAAAAACGTCATGGATCTTTGTGTGTTTATGTCGAGCAGAGAAACATTTAGAAACAATGTAACCAAATTGGACAGTTTTTATTGCCGGCGTGGTAAAAAAAGCTAACATACGAACTTCATATTACGTCGATATTAGGTACTTTGTTGATAAGAACTGAATAATGCTTCATTCTTAGGTAATAGCGGATGTGATGGGACAATAGTGATCGAGCTAGGTTATGCTAGGATAATTCATGTTATTATGTAATCTGTAACAATATTATTTTATACACCGAAATTCTCCTTCATATGGGAACTCCTTATTACGGGAACTTATTTCACATGAAAGCATTGGCAAAGATGACCTTGAAAGCCAGCTCTTTTTAATTTATCATAAAATATGAAACAAATTATGATCTGTTTTATTTTTAACTTTATGGGTAAAACCTCAAATTGTAATATTTAAATAAATGAAGACAATATAAGCGAAACTCAATCGAAAATCTGGAAACAGAAAAATCAGAAAAACATATTTGATTTTTCTGTTTCCAGATTTTCGATTGAGTTTCGCTTATGTTGTCTTCATTTATTTAAATATTAAAATTTGAGGTTTTACTCATAAAGTTAAAAAAAAAATAAATAAAAATAAAATAAAAAAAATAAAAATAAAAAATAAAATAAAATATTCATCCAAGACTTGCAGAAAAAGTCAATAGATGTCGCATATTAAATAAAATGGATAAATATTTATCCAGACACTATCTAGAGAGCATTTAGTTCGGGTTTGAATCTTGCAATCATACATAAAGATAGTTGCCAATAATATATGCGTTAAAGAAAATGAAGATAATGTAGGTGGTTCTTAGTCGAAGTATGGTACAGTTAAAAACATGACTGAATTTCATATCGACACTATGGCGCAGTGGTTAGCGCGTTTGCCCGGAAAGCAAGAGGTCCTGGGTTCGTGTCCCAGAGGTGTCAAAATGTTTTTCTGATTTTTCTGTTTCCAGATTTTTGATTGAGTTTCGCTTATATTGTCTTCATTTATTTAAAAATTATCATCTTGTCAAATTACCTACATCTCATTCTCTCTGTGACTTCTTTAAAATAAAGTACTACTTTCTTATGAATGCATTTGACCTATACGACTTTATTTCGAAATCCTGAAAATTTGATTATTTGACCACGCCGGAGACATCAAAAAACCCTTACGACGTGTCTTGTTGGGTAACACCATATATTTAGAGCCAGTTAAAATGGGATAGTCGTGACTTACCTTAGGCCAGGTATCGTGGAAACTGCAGACCCGTCAGCCGTCAGCCATGTTATCGTGGGCGGGGGAAACCCGTGGGCGGAGCAGGGCGCGCTGGCCCCTGAGCTGTTGCTGAAAAGCAAGCGGGAGGGCGGCTCCTGTAGGAACACCGGCCCGTGCTGCTGGGCAGCACATCCTAGAAGGGAAATATGTACTTGAGAATGAGGTTTCAATGGTGGGGGGGAGGGGGGGGGGGGGGAGGGGGGGGGGGGGGGGTAAACGACATGGGCTGGTGGAGCACAAAATCTGTGGGCACAACTCGGGATTCTGGCGTCTTCATCGGGAATCCCTTCTCATCGTCACATTCTGAAAGACAAAGGAATACTTGAGAAACAAGGTACAGTCTGTCAAATAAGAGTAGAAAATATAGGAGGACGCCACTGTCTTTCAAATGGCAATACTAAAAATATAATCATGTTGTTAATCTAAAGCTGTGTAACCTACATTTTAATTAAAAATTAAATATTGAAAAAATATATTTTTTCATTCCACTGATCTCAAATTAGAATTGCATATAGGTAGGCATATTATTATTATATCTTACAATTTTATGTTAACATAATGAAGACTAACGATATTGTAATAAAATATAAAGCATACTTTAGAAATTGCTGAAATTTATTTAATATTAGCTTAAGTACCTACTAGCTTTGTCCAGGCTTTAGATCATGTCTCTAATTTTAGATCTGAATATATTTAACTCATTCAGATGTAAAAGTAGTTTCACTAAACTCACCATTAATGATTCTTCCTTTCTACCTATGTACTATTAAATTCAAATTTATGTTATATTAAATGGAAGACAATCACTTTGTAGAACACAATTTAATCAAATTATGTCATTAAGTAGAGACCTTAACGACAGTGCTTACTCGATTTAATTTTTTTTTAGGAACAAAAAAAAAGTATTTTTAAATGTGTATACGGTGTTCTGCATCTTTAGTGTGATTGCACTTTAAAATAATATTTGACAGGTAAATTGGTGTTGCCAGCCTACAATTTGTGTAGTTCAATTTTTTATATTTTCTACTCTTATTTGACAGACTCTATAAACGGCAGGATGAATGCGTGCCGTCACACAGATATAACCTCTCTGCATGCAGCACGAGTTGTAGACGTATCAGGGTTCAATGCTGTGCGTCACATTCTGGAAGGAAAGGTTTATGAAAAGTATCAATTCAAATTATTACATTCGAAGTGTTTAATGGTAGGTACCAGTAGGTAAACCTTCAACCAAACCTTCCTACCAGTAGGTACATACTCATGATTTATTCACCAAAACATTCTAGGTTTATTTAGAGTTTTCGGACGTGTTCATATTTTATAAAAAAATGGTTGTTACAGTGAAAAAGTTGGTGGAGTTGGAGCATTCAGTTGGACCATTCAAAAGTAAAAGTTCATTAAAATTTGGTCGCATTGAAATATTCTAGTGAATAGAATTTCACGCTGACAACCAAACCAGACATGTTAAAAAGGGTTGAACATGTTTTTTCTTTTAATAATTTTAATAAGTATGTTTATGTATTTATCTCATAATATTTATTGCACAGTATTTAGCACATTAGGTAAACAGAAACCTAACTCATCTTAATTTCAAAATATACCACATTTTCTATTTATACCCACCTACTCCATACAATGAACGCTGGGAAAAACTGTTCCAGTTTCTATGTTTATATGAAAATCAAACTCCAAATACTCGTGTTTAAATGATTTGAAGTTACTGGCGTTTGATCTACAACACGTTATGGGAACATGTTTTTTTGTGAATACTTACATAATATACTTCCATAACAAAACACCTTGGGTGTAACTCATTATTAGATTGGTATATTTATTTATTTACTTATAATTCGTCATTTTTTTTTTTTTACAGTGAATACCGCACAAGAATCTCAACTGCTCCCCCGTCTGGAGCCAGTGAGACTATGGCATCCCCAATTGGGGTATGTTGTGAGGCTGAAGGTAGTGGGGAGGGGAAGGAGGTGGGGAAGAGGAAGGTTGGGAAGTACCTGGCTATTCAGATCTGGTCACCAAACACGGCTAAAGCCATTTTTAAGCAACGTTTCAATTCTGAATGGTGGTCTTACACCAGGGCGATACTGATAGTATCTTCCACTCTGGAACATGCCGCAAATATACTATATATTATTTTAAATGAATTAATTGTGAAATAATACAAATTAATCAAATAAAATTTATTTGCGCATGCCGGGTTCGAACCCGCGACCTCCGGATTGTGAGTCAAGAGTCTTACCCACTGGTCCACAGAGGTCGTCATAAAATAATATTAGTTGATATTTGAAATTCCGGTTTCAATGCTCCATACCTATATCCTACATTGACCCCCTTGGAAATCTGAATAAAATCATGGCATCTTATAAATAAATAAGAATTCGCCACGAATTTGCGCGAGCGGTATGAATATCAAGCGATTTTATAGGAAACCCCTTTGCCCAACGTAAATTTGTAAGTGTGGCGCGTTGCCCATAATTTAACATTTACGAAAATAAAGATAATTCCCATGAATGTTGTTTCTTTTACTCTGTCACGCGATAAATCATTTCAATTGTATTGTTTTATTAACGCGGATAGACTGTTCTGCGTTGATTTACATTGTATTATTATTTCGTTCTGTTACATATGAATTATTGTAATTTTTCGCAGGTCATAAACATGCCTTTATGGCATTATTTTGTACTGATCTTAAAATCGTAACTACTTCCTTTGTATTCACATTTTCCGTTCGTATTTGGCCAACGTATGTAAAAAATGTGATTGCGGAAAATGTTGAGCTCTAACAGTGTAAAAGCCAATTTAAATCAATATTTTTGAGAGATTCAGTATCTGGAATTTTATACTTACAACAAAAAATGGCACACACAAATATTTCCTAAAGCATACAACCTACATATTTTAGTGAACTATTTTAAACAATATTTTTAGTGGCAAAAGTAAGGCAAATTTTATGCGGGTACGAACTCATTCGATGATTCTTTCTACAAGAATAATATCGACCACCATAACACAGGCATGCCCAGCATGGTGGTCGAAAAAAATTGTAACAATCAAAGAAATGTTTAAAGAAAAATTGAAATAAAAAGAAGCAACTGTTGTGAAATTAACCAAATTTAATATCTACAATACAGATCTGGCCACATCAATGTATATTTTAAACATGGTGGACTTCATAAATACAGGATTATCTTTGAATTGCATTTTTGCTAACATGTGTTTTTCGTAAGACAATGAATTTTAAGAAAAAATAAAGTAAGTAAAACTGAACCAAAAATGAATGTGGCACATTTCTAGGAAAATAATCCAATAAATAGCTTCCGTGAAAGAGGCTTCATCCAGCGCTTCTCCTATTTTTGAAATTTCTGTGATCGATTATTTACAAATAAAACAGATTTTTTAATCGGGTCGTTTTTGGCCAGATTCCATCGCAATAAATCTTGGATATCTGAAAAATATTTCACAATATCCACAAGGCTGCCACGCAGGTAATACTGGCATGTTGTCAATCCGAGGAAAATCCTAAAGAAGTTACGGAATATTCAAGAGTACCAGCCAAACGAACATTCAATTTTCACGGCGGCATTGAGATTCCTTTCGCAGGGAAAATTGGAAAATAGAGATTGTACGAGAGGGCTAATATCAGTAGAGGCACATGAACACGAACCGAGAACAGTATCTTTTCAAGAAGGTAAAAATTGTAACGTGATATTTCTTTAGATCTCGTGTCTGGATTAGCTTTCTCCATAAAGCAGGAGGAAATAATGTATGTGTTCGGCATGAGATTACTCTTAAGTGATACATGAAAAATGTGGGAGATAAATAATATTCGGGTTGCGGTGTAAATCTACTTTTTGCACGCTGCTGGTATAATCTTGTTACATGTGATACAATAAGTTGTTGGTAATTCATTGTTTCGTGTGTTGATTAAATTTAACCTTACACTCTTGTTTATGAAATAGTTTCTCGTGAGTCACTCTTGATCGGAAATCTTTTTAGTTTTAAAATTCGGAAATGTGAAACAAATGGTGCGGTGTTTTAAAATTTTGTGCAATTAAATACAGATTTAATGGCTACATATGGCTCTAATATCACAGTTCTAGCTTAAGGTTACAATTTGCCGTGCAAATTTTATGAATGATACTAGAACTCACAAATTTTTAAATGAGAATTTTTTCAATTTGGTGTATACCGCTTCCCGGGAAACCGTTTATTGGATAACCAACACCTCTGCCGTAGGTCTCCCCAAATGGTTCACTGCGTTTGGTGACTATGCAAAATATGTCAAACCCAGTTTAATTTTAAAGAACGCTAAACTAGAAAAAAGTTTTCAGTAGTTTGCGTATAAAGGAAAGATGATTGCTTCTAAAAATATTTTATACATAAAAGTACTTTTTTGTAAAAGAGTGCTGGGTGCGCAACTCTTTTATGAGAATACCGTACAAAAGGGGGCCCGAGTTCATGGAATGAAGATTGTCTAGGTCTTGGTGGCGGATGCGTCTGCCCACCTACTATTTGGCGGGCCGGACGTGGAGATACTAGTTGAGGGAGTCTTTTTTACATCTCAAGCAGGACTCTCCCGTCCCATTACCTTGCGACGCAGTGGGAGGGATAGATAGATAGGGATACGTCCATCACACCTGACCCCCAGATTCTTACTCGTACCTCCATATCTTTTTCCTTCCCAGAACTTCCTCACCCTCCTTTCCTTAATTTATTGTACCTATAATTCATTTTCAATTAGGTGTAACAATTATACAAGCTTTCGGATTTCACTACGTAATACTAGAAGTCGGGATTCAATTCTCCTTCCTATCCTTAAAAAAAAACCTTCACCCGGCGTCCCCAAATATTACATAGGCCCTGAGGGAAATTATTTTCCTAAAGACTTCTTGGGTAGAGCTAATGTAAAAAAAAAACAAAGGCGAATAGACAGAATGCGCAAACAATCTGTTCATTCAAATCGATTGCAAAAATGTTTAATGGCTTCTCAGTTGACTTAGTACAGCTAATGGAAAAGATATCCTATAAAGTTAAAATTTTTAATAATTGTGTAGATAAAAAATCCTTTTTTTGTTTTTAATTAAGTTAAGATGGTACATGCCTGTGTTTATCGCATTAAAGTTTGAAAATTGTAGAAAATTGAAGGCCGAAAAAGTAGAAAATTGAAGGCCGTTTTCCTACAAAGTACAATACCTTAGACATTGCTTGGTTTATAATTTTAACTACCTTTCTTTTTTTAAATTTCTGTATGACATTATTTTTTATCTATATATATATTTGGTCTTACCATCAAAATTTTTCCAAAAACAATTTGTAAACTTTTATAAGGATATTGCGCATTCTTTTTTCATCTCTCTGTAAAATAATATTTACTTATGTATATACATACGTCTTTTCCGTATTTAACGGTAAAAATATTTGTATATGTTTTCATCTGCTGTCAATGTTAATTCGTGAGAAATAGTTTGGATGCAGGCGAATTCTCTTTTAATTGTTTTGTATATTCTTGTCAATTGACGTCTGTATCTGTATTTTCTCCTTAATAAAAAAAAAAAAAAAAAAAAAAAAAAAAAAAAAATATATATATATAAAAATAAATAAAAGCAAGAAATTCGACCTGCATAAACATTATTTTCTTTATTTATTACAAAACAAGTACTTTAATTATTGCTACACCGGCTAGTTGAGTAATGTTTTTATTTGCATGGCAGGTTTAGGCGATAGAGTCATTTGATGTATTGTAATAACATGCTCAGTAATCCATCTTCTGTCATTGAACGCCCATATTTCATACTTTGAACGCGCCATAGCGATATTGCGATTATTCGATTATAAACGCGCCGGTTAGCTTCCATGTAGATGCAAATTTAGTTTATGAATCTACATCACAGAAACATGAACTCACTTATCATCTATCCATTTATGTATATATATATATAAATGAATCCCTGTTTCCCTTGGTCTCGCCATAACTTCAGAACGACTTTACCTATTTCATTCATCTTTTTTTTAAAGATTTTTAATAGTTTGTAGACGATTCTTTCGGAAAGAAAACTTAAGAAAATTGCGTAGAAAATTGAATAATTTCAGAAACTTTAACTTCACACGTTTGACAGTTCGCGCTTATGATGTGATGAAATTGAATTTAGCATGCAGCTGTTTTTTTATTTATTAAAAGATTTGTGTATGGATTTTTAAAATTATAGATATTTTAAATAGGTAGGTACCTATGTTAGATACCAAATTTGGTTGATTGTTTTTATAACATACATAAATGAATATTAGTAATATACGAAAAAAAATAATTGAATAAAAAAATTCAATATGTGGCAAGCGAGCTGATTGAAAACTGAATGTACTGGGCTTGAATATATAATAATAATAATGATTTATTGTCTTTCTTTCTTAGTAACATGTAGAGATAATGATATCCTCACTGGGATCTCCCGTGCTGAGTATTTCATTTAGGTACATATTATAATTTATATATGGAATGCGGAAGGGGGGTTTGCGGGACGGGGGAGCGGGAAAGGGGTGTGGGTGGGCGGGGTAGGTGGAAGGGAGAGGGGACGCAAGGGAAAGGATATGCAGGGAGAAACAATTTATTTCTTTGGATGTGGCATTGCAACGCATGCTGGGAACCAGCTAGTAGATATAAATTGTAAAAAAAAAATTTAACGCTAAATATCCTCACATTTACGGACATCCCTGCATTCCAGAGTAAATAAATAAATGAAACAAATAAATAAAATAATAAAACATAATTTTAGTCGTATTTGATGGCTAAATCTGAATAGTCAGGTAGTTTCCCACCTTCCGCTTCCTCATCTCCTTCCACTATCTTCAGCCTCATAACATGCCACAATAGTTAGGGATGCTATATTCCCACTGGCATATCCATGCGATTGGAAGCAGTTGGGACTCGTGTACGGCATTCTCATTAAAAATTCGAGTGCAGTTTACACGCGGTAGAAGCGAAACTTTACTAAAAAATCCCAATCAATACTTGAAAAGTGAGGTCATAATCAAAGCGACCAATGAGCGCAGACCTAACGTAATTTCTGTTTCGGATCTCAACCAATAGGAGCCTGTTAACGTGACATCATAATCAAAGCGGCCAATGAACGCAGTTAATGCGTCGCAGGTGCAGTAATCGTCATTTCCTTTTCATCCGAAATCCAAACCACAGTCGGGCTATAGAAGTTTCACTTCAAAATAAATATATAAAAAAAATGGCACTACCAAATGAATCAGATACTTGATTCGGGCCACGTGAAGAGTCAGAATAATAGAAGAGTAGGTATGTGTGAGACGATGTACGAATGTGAACGAGGCAAGGAGTGTGTGCCAAGACCGAGTTGTTTGGCGGTCCGTCCTCTGTACCTACCCTTACGGGGAAACGGTGCTATGGTTAGTTAGTGAAGGATGATTTTATCCATATTTAGTCGTCGACTTCCGGTGCACCTTTTCCTATACATTTGGTCATCATATTAATAATTTTGGTTTCTTCTTCGGAGTCGCTAGATGACGTTTTATTTCGCCTGGTGTGTTTTGAAGATTGGATATTGATTTTGCAAAAATAAAAACTTTATTTTTTTACATTTTATAAGATTCCAACCCAGGTCGTTTGAATTGTCTGGCCAATGGATTCGTGAGGCGCTTTACGCCGCTGGTCTATGGGAGCGCAGCGTGAGAGCGAGGATTTACCATATTAGGTATATAAGAACTAATTAGCTATTACATTAAAATAATAATTTTTCGTGACGCATTTCCGTTTCATTCGAATTTCAAATCACTAACGGCGCTTCAAAAAAGGTACGCACCTAACACTCTGTAATATATTTTTAAAAGTGTAAAATATTTTTAAAAGCAATAATTTTTCCTTTATGTAAAATGTATAGTAATGAAAAGTTTTTTTTTTAGTTTTGCGTTGTTTGAAATTAAATTGGGTTTGACATGTACATAGCTACATAAGGTACAAAAATTGAAGTGTGAAAATTTTTTCGTTATTATTACATCACAATAATTTATTTATTTAATTTTAAAAAGAAAGACAAACATTCCCGGATTACAAATAACCCAACAATGTTTGAAAATCTCCTACTACCACCACAGAAAGCCTAAAATGTTGCTTGTGTTGTGATGGAGGACTTAGGCAGCCGAGGAATCGAACACGCGACGCTCGGGTGGGACCCAAGCGCTATGCCCACTCAACCACTGACCAGTATAAAATTATATTTATTAACTCCTTTTACGTATGGGTAATAAAAAAATGAACGGCAAGTATTTATTATTGTACATAACGGAACTGCCTCCGTAACAACATTTTGTATTTAGTTTTAGACAAATTGAAGATGTCCACTGACTTGGTATAATAATTATTTCCCTCCATTAGTATTCTTAGCAAAGAGAAATACGTATGGTAGTTAGTCCCAGAATATCTTCACTGAAATAATCTCGACTTCTAGTATTACGTAGTGGAATCCGAAAGTTTCTATAGTCATAATACGCACTTGAAAATGAGGTGTAGGTACAATAAATTGTTAGTCTTTACTAAAAATCTTAGCAACATCAGGCCTGGGTCTCTATTCCCGAGCAAACGATCAAACGTTACTCGTTATGCGCCTCGCAGCGACCAAAAATTACTCGTCGTCGCGACCAACTTTGTCGAATCCTTCAATTTTACGTATTCTTGAACGTCGAACGATCGAAGAGATGATTATATTGGCAGCCCTGTGAATATTGTCTATGTTCTTGATGTTTTTGAGATTTCTATGGTGTGAAAGTCAAACGTCAAACAGTTGATATTAGTCGGGTTTAGCATATTTATGAATTGATATGCTGATAATATTTGAAATGGCTGCAGGATACAAATGATTGGTTTATTTATGCATTACAAACAGCCAAAAGCAATTTCTAATAATCGAATTAGTAAGTTCGGAAAGTTTTTGTCGTCACTCACCTTCGGCGAATCTCGACGGAATTCAAACACTGGAGAAAGGTTAGTATTTATTCATGTCCATTAATTTGTGTGTAAAGTACATTTAAAATGTCTACTTGTTATCCTAAAGCTTCGTTCGGATGAAGCTCCGCCTTTCTATTCAACAAAACGAACAAGATACTCACTCAGAATGAAGTCAACTACATCTCTTTGAAGTCATTAAAAGCTATGAAACAAATCATTTTGAAATAGCCCTTAACCTATATTTTTGTATCATCACTTATGACTTCATCGCTCACATGATGTTCGTTTTAAGTCTTAATTTGTATGTAAAATATCACAATATTGAAAAGAATTATAATGGGGCTACATTACTTCAAAGCCAATCGTTTCAAAATTCAAGTAAAATTGTGTGATCTTGACGTTTTCCTTCTTTTTGAATACTCTACGATATAGAAAGTCTCTTTTCACTAATATTTAGTGTAAATAATTAATATGATTCAAAAATATTTTCAGGCATGGCAAGATTTACGCTCAAAGGCCGAAATAAAGAATGCCTCCTTGAGGCGGCTTGCGGCCGAGACTAGAGGCGGACCACCGCCACCGGCACGCGGTGCCAGCAGCAGATGTGATGGGCTGATACTACAAGCAGTCAACCCAGTGTGATTACAGTGTGTGCTGTACGGAGATCAACTTGGACTTTTCCTTTCTCGGAAGACCCCAGCCTGTTGCTGGCTGCAGCAGCTGACAGTCTGCCAAGGAGCCCTGGAGGTGCTCTTGAAGGCCACACCTCCCCTTGTGGAACCCCCTACCATTGATCCTCCACCCGTACAGACTCCGAGGTGTACTGATTCTCTTCAATACCCTCATTTTAAATTTTAATTAAAACCAAAATCATATTCTATTGTCAGTACATGTATTCTTCTTCAGCTTATAATACAAAATATGTTGAAATAATTTCAATTGTAATTACAGTTGTTAGTTTTAGTTTTATCGTGGATAAATATAATATTTTTCTTTAAATTTAACATTGAAGATAATATTTAATAGGCAATATCAGAATTGTTTCTTATTCTTTAGCTTATAATACAAAATATGTTAAAATAATTTCAATTGTAATTACAGTTGTTAGTTTTATCGTGGATAAATATAATATTTTTCTTTAAATTTAACATTGAAGATAATATTTAATAGGCAATATCAGACTTGTTTCTTATTCTTTAGCTTATAATACAAAATATGTTGAAATAATTTCAATTGTAATTACAGTTGTTAGTTTTATCGTGGATAAATATAATATTTTTCTTTAAATTTAACATTGAAGATAATATTTAATAGGCAATATCAGACTTGTTTCTTATTCTTTAGCTTATAATACAAAATATGTTGAAATAATTACAATTGTAATTAAACAACTGAAACAGTAATGTTTTCTGTTTTATACGATAAAAATTGGGATACTATCTAGAAGCAGATACGTTTTTAGATTTTCACGGGCAAAAGTATTTTCATTATTAGTTTTTGGGGTGTTACGCTTTGCGCTACCTCCTTTAGCCAACGTTTCGGACAGCGTTGCAGTGTCCATCATCAGGGCAGAGCCGGCAGATTAGACATATCTGCCCTGATAATGCAACGCTGTCCGAAACGTTGGCTAGAGAAGGAGGTAGCGCAACACGGCATAACACCCCAAAACTAATAACTAAAATATTTAGAAGATTTTTAGTTTTATCGTGGATAAATATAATGTTTTAATTTAAATTTAACAATGAAGATATTTAATAGACAATATCAGACTTGTTTATCATTCTTTAGCTTATAACACAAAATATGTTGAAATAATAATTGTAATTGAACAACTGAAACTGTAATGTTTTCTGCGCCATGTGATACAAATTGTGATGCTATTTATTAGTAGCATTTTAATTTTATCGTGGATAAATATAATGTTTTCATTATCATCGTATCAGCGTAATGAATGAGAGTGTTTTATTTCTATCATGGATAAATATAATGTTTTACTACTTAACACCAGAGTTGTTTTTTAATTTACTAGAAAATAGCATACTTGATTATTTCATCAGTGTACTAATTCTTTATTTTTAGCTTGTTTTACAAAATATATTGACATTGTACATTGAAAACTGTCTTGTTTCTATATTACTTGATAATAATTATAATATACTTAATATTAAATACATTTTTTATGATCACACCATTGTTTTCTTACATTTTACATCACTATATTATCACAAAATATATAAAACCTTGTTGAAATTCACTTTTCAAATTACACAAATATACTGCACATGGGGCGAGACCCACCCACAAGAGTCTGGCGTCTACCGTTGGTGATGGGGCTTATTATTTTGTACAGCAACAACTTAGATGGTATTTTGTTGGCCTTAAATAAATCAGTTGGCTTGCAACCAAAATAAGGTGATGCTTTCAAAATTACTTATAATAATAAAAAAAACTGCGCGTACTGTACAGAGCCCGCAGATACTTTAATAGTACACAACTGCTAACCCTGCACAAATCACAAGTGCGCCCCACGGTTGAATTTGGTAGCCACCTCTGGTCTGGAGCTCCAAAATACCCTCGACTCTGTGCAAAAACGGGCGGTCCGCTTAATAGGTTCTCCCATCTTAACAGATGGATTGCAACCTTTAGAGTACAGGCGTCGGGTGGGAATGCTATCCTTGTTCTACCGGTATTACAATGGAAGATGCTCCGAGGATGATGATCCCTTCGGCACCAGTGCATAGTCGGGAAACATGCCAAACGCGTGCCCAACAAAATGTACACGGTTGACACTTGTCACATGAGAACGGGTCGCTTCTTCGACTCGTTCTTGTGTTTAACAGCTCGGCTGTGGAACGATTTGCCCGCCTCTGTGTTTCATCCTTCCTACAACATGGGTCTCTTCAAGACCAATGTTCATTCCTTCCTCTCCTCAAAAAACCCTCCACACAGCATCCCAGATGACATAGGCCCTGAGGGAAATTATTTTCCTCAGGGCCTCCTGTGTGGAGTTAATGTAAAAAAAAAAAATCATAGGTATTGAAGTATTTGTTGTAACGATTTGTATTTGAAGTGTTTGTTATAACGCAGCTTCATGTAGCCTCACCCCTCACCTCACCACTCATTATTTGTGTGTGGCTAATATCATTTAATAATATGATCTAGACACTTTACAAATGATGTACAGTGAACAGAACAACAAAAGGATAAAAAGACTAGGTACTTAGTATAAACACAGAAATAATTTTGAACTATCCTATTTCGAACAGCTCTACCAGCCACTAAATCTTCTACCAGCCACTAAATCTGGGTTTCTAAACAGCCTCGGGCTCAAGTGGAGCCATTCCTCCAGCAATCAGCCCTAAATCTAGATTATGATCGGTCAGGTATTCTGGAAGATCAAATTTATCTTTTACACACATTTTGTGAAGCACCAAACATGCATTGATAAATGATCGAATTGATCTGACGAAACATTCTTGTCAGTCTCGAAACAGTTGTTTCTTGATAGTCGACATGGTTAATCAAGCCAACATCGCCGGTAAATCAGCCATTCTAAAATTGTAAAATGACTTTACAAAAATAGACGATGTCTCTGCGGGTGCGAAAGTTCGCGCGGGAAAACAATAATGCCGGATTTTGACAGCTAATTGCGTAGATACGCTAACAACCTACCACTCGCTGCTCGTTTCGACTGGTATACCCCACTCGTTGTTGTGTGGAATGACTTTTGACGTTTTGCGTCTAAGAATGTTCCTTCGACCAAGCTCAAGAATAACCAAGTCGACCAACGGACGTACTTTCGACGGCGATTACGAGCGACGACACTTGGAGAATAGAGACCCTGACTAGATAGGAACAACCCCTGAAAGCAAAGTTCGGTCTTATAATAATAATTTCTGACTTTAACGGCCGTTTCCCGCAGTTCGCAGTGCACGGGAACAAGTTAATCCTGGTGCAAGTGCAAACGACACCCGTTTCCAAAGACAGCGATAACACGAAAGCATCTCGGTTTAATTAAAAAAGGTAGAACCGGTGATTTTAACAAAAAACTTCAACCGACCGAACGCTGTTAACTTTTCTACTAGGGGTGTTTGTTTTATGGGATAATTTAGCTCGCTCTTTGGCTCGTGAGACCTGTGAAAAGCGTAGAGCCATGTTGTTTATATGGTAATGAGTAGACCCCGTATGACGGCTTTTGGCCGGGAATCCCGTATTTCACCATTGTTATTATAACGAGAGAGCACTGGGCGGGATTTACGTGGAAATTTACATATCTATCGAAAAAAACGTCGGAACTGAAATAAACTTAGGTAATATAAGCGGCCGATGTGTTTGCGCGTAAGAATTTTTGACAGCTTTATAAAATATCGGGTTTCAAAATCGGAAATATCATGATAAAGTACGATATTTTTCATGTGCTTTTTCAAAGATATTTATTTTTACGTGAACTTATAAAATCAAAGTGAGCTCGCTGTATTTCTATTATTTTTTCTTTGAATGTGAATTTTTTCGCTAAGGCAAACAAACGAATCTATTTTAATTTCGAAGTCTGGAAATCATTTAGAACTCATTATGGTTTGAGAAAATCTTTTCGTTATTTTGAGAGAGTTTGGTGAAAAAAAGGTTTAATATTTTTTATTATGGTGAAGCTTATAACTAAACTCACGTTGTTTTGAAATGGATTCCACTAGAAATGTATTGAATACAATGCTTTTTGTCTTTGCAATGCTAACAAGAAAATATACGCCATGTAGACAAAAATAATTAATAATCCCAAATTTTCCTTCTTTTAGTTGACAAGGGTTTTAGTAACAGGTGTAGGCATTACCAAGTACAAGGACCAAGGCATTTGATTGATGATGAGGCATGAATCAGCCAAGAAAACCCTTTGTATCAAGGACCTCACGTGTGTTATTCCTAACATTATTATTTTTTAACAAAACTGGTCTTTTGTGAGGGTCCCTGGGCGGTCCATAAACCAACAGAAAAATGAGATTATCCGAATAATGTATTTAATTATCCAGAATGATTCGTAAAAATAAGAGAATTTTTCAGAACGATTTTGGCTTGTTTTTAGATAAAATTGGATAAATGTTGTTAAAAACCGACAAGCTTCAATATCATATCGTAGTTTAAAAATAATTTAAGTTAAGTTAATTTATAGTTCATTAGAGAAAAAGATAATACAAAAATATGAAAAAGAGGAAAACACAGAAAAAAGCGTAACGGTCGCAATTCGAACTAGAAGCCTAGATCTCTTGTCTTACCATGAAATCAACAAAAATTACATAAAAATAAGAGGTCCCAATGGTCGAGTTAATTAAGGCGTTTGTCCCGGTGAGACAAGAGATTCCGGGTTCGAGTCTCAAGGGCGACCGTTACTTTTTTTTCTGTGACTTGCTCTTTTTTACATTTTCGTTTAGATTTATAAGTAAATTCTTCTTAAATAATATGTTTTATTGATGGGTATAATCTTCAAAAGTTATTATAATCGGAGTTATTTCAATTTAAAAAAATTGATGGTCATTTTTTGCTTTTGTGAAAAGTGACCATATAAAAACGAGCCAAATATTAGAAAAAATAATTTTTATTAACTTTATCTTATGGCTTTCCAATAATTTTTACTTTTACTAAGCGGCATCGCGTGAGATTCGACACTATTTTTTCTAATTGAACATTTAGTAAAATAGTAGATCAAAACAATATAGTCAACGACAGTCAAACGTTGAAATCAAAGGCATAAATCAATGTGGAAATGATTGTTGGAGGTAAAAATTTGTGCGTGTGCCTCGCAATACAAGAGAGAAAAGGTACTTTATTATTCAATTGAATACGATTTTAAATATGTACATATGTAGTTCATATAATAAAATATCCCAAATCAAATCATATTTATTACACCCGAGTGAAAATAATTATTCACCCACGTATTAATGTAATAATACATGTAAAAGGTTATAATTTACGATTTTATGGTTTTGACGCGATACACTTTGAAGTTTTGTAAGGATGTTCAAAGCCTTATTTATGTTCCGAAGTACCGAAAATAAGAAGATAATAAATTCTCATGTAGGTCTGCGGGCGCACGATACCTTCACATTTTTATCAAAGCTTTTTTAATACAATTCTTTTTGCATGTAAGAGAATCACTTTTATCAAAAAATACAAATACGTATGAACCTTTTTAAAAAAATATGTTTATAATTAATTTAGATCAGTAAATTCTTGGTGAAATTTCCTTTTCAACAGATTTTTCCTGTTTTTGTCATCATCTCAAATCCAGAATGCCTCAGTTACAAATTATTTCGTGACAATAATCTTCCAACATTTAAAAGCTGATATAATCTTATTATATCTTAAGGATTCCTTAACCATGATGTGTTTACGGTTAACGTAATGTTATAATAAAAATAATAATTGGATATTGGTAGAGCGCCGTTATTGTGAAAAATTACCTCAAGAGCGCTGTAGAATTTATTAAGTTACTAGCTGACCCGGCCACACATTTCTTCATTTCGGCTAACGAAACGCAACGCCATCTACTGGTTGGTGACCCAACCTTTATAACCAACGCCATCTGTTGATTTGCGTACAAATGAAATCCACACAGCTCGCTTGCCAGCCCGTTCCCTTTATATATTATATATTTCGACCAATTTACACAAAACCTTGACAAATTAAATACCTAAACTTTTCTCGTGAATCACTCTATCTATTGGTGAAAACCGCATGAAAATCCGTTCATTAGTTTTTGAGTTAATCACGAACGGTTAGACAGAAAGACAGAGTCGGAGGACTTTAATTTATTTTTAATATGTAGAAATATGTTCATTTCAAAATTGTGAAAAGTAGAAATGCTTTATTTTTGTAATCGTTTATTAGGATGATCTCAAAAAGTTAATTGTTTATTATTTCTTTTTCAATAATAATTGAAAAATTACTTTTTTATTTATGTTTTTTGGATAATTAAAAAAAATGTTTGTTAGACTAAGTTTATAAAAACATTAACTTAATTTGAGCATGTTGAAGAACGTAGATAAATATATTTGCAATTTTTGGTGATAATGAGATTTACAATCGCCATTTCACCTCTGGATACATGACCTTAGAACTTAACTCTCAGTCACGGGTATCTCTGCAACAGCTGGCAAAGGAAAAATACAGGCGTAATAATTAAACGAAAATGTTATTAATTTGATGTCTTCAATCTGAAAAAGCAGGGAGCACCTTTACCTAAATTATCAAATGAATAGATTATTATAGGTGTAAAGTAGGTTAGTAATACTCACCGCAGATGAAGGCAATAAGCAGCCAGGACAGGACAGGCAGCCTCCCGGGGCCCTCCCGGGTCCCTCGAACGGCTCTAGCTTCCATCCCCTGCACCATTAGTCCTTAACTTAGTCACTACACATTTCACCCGCACTCTAGTTCCTTTGTAAACTATTGGCCGGTCCCGAACCTTTTCCTTACCTAGTTTTCCGCGATAACGACCCGATTCGTGTCGAATTTCCCTCCGAGGCTCCGCTCTCTCTTTCGCGGACTACGTTTCTCGAGTTCGCAGAGATTCGAGCTCGCATTTTTACCGGAAGAACTCGGCCGAAGAGCCTTCGGTAAATTTCCCCGCGATCGCTTCACGTATGGCCGGGAAAAAACTCATTTCCTTCGTCCATATTGACCGGAACTGTTCTTATTTGATGTACACTTTTTGCTTTCGTTAGTTTGACATGCTGATTGTTTCAAGATTACTGTCCAATTTTTCAAACTTTAAAAAATCTCAATAGAATAAGTTACAAAAAATTAGTTTTTGAATTAAAGTTAAGTTAATTGTGTTTTTAATATATTTTATTAAATAATATTAAAAAGAGAGAAGAAAAATATCTCTACCTCGGTCAACTCAATATTACGAGTATTAATATTTTTTATAACTTAATTAAATGTTAAAAACTTTATATATATATATTTTTTTTTATATTGACTCCACACAGGAGGCCCTGAGGGAAGTTATTTTCCTCAGGGCCTCCTGTGTGGAGTAATAACTTCCCTAAGGGCCTATGTCATCTTTATAGGTGCTGTGTGGAGGGTCTTTTTGAGGAAAGGAAGGAGTGAACACGGGTCTTGAAGAGACCCGTGTTGTAGGAGGGAGGAAACACAGAGGCCGGCAAATCGTTCCACAGCCGAGTCGTTGAACTCAAGAACGAATCATAGAAACGACCCGTTCTCATGTGAATAATGTCAACCGTGTACAAATGTTGGGCGCGTGTTTGGCGTATTTCCCGACTATGTACCGGTGCCGAGTGGATCAATGACGCTAGTTCCTCGGAGCATCTTCCATTGTAATACCGGTAGAACAAGGACAGCATTCCCACCTGACGCCTGTGCTCTAATGATTGCAGTCCGTCTGTTAAGATGGGAGAATCTATCAACCGGACCGCCCGTTTCTGCACAGAGTCAAGGGTTTTTTTAGGTATTTTGGAGCTCCAGATCAGAGGTGGCTGCCAAATTCAACCCTGGGGCGCACTTGCGATTTGTACAAGGTTAGCAGTTGTGTACTATTAAAGTATCTGCGGGCCCTGTACAGTACGCCCAGTTGAAACATTGAAGATCTTGAAGATAGAAGAAGAATTTAAATATTTGAAGGCAATATTAACGACTCTCAAGCGAGAATTTGAAACAGAAAAATTAGAAAAAGATTAAATAATATATTTTTGTTTTTGTTTGACTTTTTTCCGTTTCGTATTGTTTTAACATCGTTAATTTTGATTGAATAATCCATATTACCTACGAAAATATGTGTCAACAATTACATACTATCTATAAGTGCGAATATAATAGCTATTTCTTATAACAGTGTGAAAAATTGTAATTATTTTATCTCCGTGGATGTTGCTATAGATGTTTGTAATTAATTTATTTTAAATTGCTGTCAAAAACGCGTCGCGACACTTTAGTGGCGTCTTGTATGGTACGTCCTATTTTGAAGCAAAGACGAACAGGGTGTTCACTTTTGATACAAGTATTGCTTTAGAATTTCAATTATCAACAAAAATATGTACCTATTATGGAAAAAATGTCGTATATCCCGTCTTTCATACTCGGCTGATTCAATAAATCAATCACTTTGAATTTCTAATTTTGTCCGATAGAAATATTTTTAAATAGTGTTTCTATAAAACGATATTTTCAAAGAAAAAGACAAGTCATACGGCCATTTTTTTTTTGTAAATTTAATAACTTTTTATTTATCTTAGTGCCTCCGTTCACGGAGATACTTACAAGCTACTCGATTCTCGTGCGCGTATCATACGTAAGTACCCCTCGTAAGATTTAGCTGGTGCCCGTTCACGGCGCTACGCGGTGGCCGTCGGCTTCCAATCAGTATCACGATACCGACAGTGCTGATCGCACGCGACAGTCGCATCATTTTTGTCTGATATTTATTCGTTTGACGTTTGACAGAAATGGCGTCGGAACATGAAAGTAATGTCAGATTTGTTCTGGAAGTGGAAAAAATGCATGTTTACATAACTATACTTTACTAGAATACGTAAGAAACGATTTAGTGGAGAACGCATGGATTGATGTTGGAAAAAAAGTCATATGATATCACATGACAGCGTGTTCACTCCACGGCTGCACGTGAAAAATGACCAAGTTCAGTACATTTCGGATAGCGCCGTGTACGGAGACTAGCATTAAAAAGTGGTATATCAGCAGGGTACTTGTGGTTTCGTCACAATTACGTAGATTGTAAGTATCTCCATGAACTTACCTTAGCCTTACTTTAACCTGTCATAATTACATAATTGTGATTATTTTTTGGCTTATTACGCCGTGTTTCGCTTTCTCCTTCTTTAGCCAAAGTTTGGGACAATCTAACAGGGTAGATGACCCAATTTGTCACAAGAAAAAGATCATGACGTCTCCGTGGTCGAGGGGCAAGGCTCTCGCCTAGCGATCCGCTGGTCACGGTTTCAAATCCCGGCGTGCACAAGTAATTTTTTTATAATTTAATCATTTAAAATTATATAATGTACATTAGTGGCTTATTCCAGAGTAGAAGACATAGTCAGTATCGCCGTGGTATAAGAACACCATTCAGATTTGAAACGTTACTTGAAACGGCTTTAGCCGTGTTTCGTGACTCGATATGAATAGCTAGGTACTTATCCATCTTCCCCATCACCACCCCCTTCCCATTCACCTTCATCCTCTCAACATAACCCAATTGGCGATATCATAGTCTCACTGGCTTCAGAAGGTTGGGAGCAGTTGGGACTTTTTGCGGCATTACATTAAAAAAATAAGGAGAAAAAAATCATAAGAATTTGTTATTTTGATTTTAACTAACTAGTATTTCTCCAATTAAATATATAAAATACTCTAAATCAAATGCCTTCTACTTGGAAATATTAGTAAACGACCTTGTATACAAATTAGTTTCTTCTCAATTAAACTTTTGTCGGATTTGTAACGGAACAATCGAACCCCCCCCGATATAAACAGGAGTCCATCGATAAATTCAAAATCAGGAAAGGGGTTAAATGAAAATTTATACGTCTGTGGAAATAATTGTCTGCTGATAAGTTTGTTTGGAACCGGATAGTAATGAACTACGGGAGATATTTACGAGTTTGTTTTCGTAAAAAGTGCCGCTCTTGCTCCTTTCAGCCCCCGGTGAAGCTGAGGTAGCTTTCCTGAACAACTTTCCAACTTACAAGCGATGCAGTTAAAATAATTGCTCAAGTTTCCATGGGGTTATCCTCTGGCTTCTCATATTGCATAAAGATAAGCATGCTTCTGTTCTGCGCTTCCAGAATATTTTAAAACTTGGAGAGATAATCTTTTTTAAATCTAGAGAGAAACAGAGTACTGAGTACTTAGGTGAAGAGTGAAACAATTTAATTTTCATGGGTTTTAACAGATTAGTACTATTTATTCACAGAAAAATTTTACGATTTTTTTTCTAAAACTAGCTAAAGTCCCCGACGTTGCTCGGGCTTTATGGGAAGTTTTCGTAATCAGATGTAAACATTAATTTTTCTTATTATTTTTAATTTATAAACTAATGTTTAAAAGACAAGATTTTTATGCATAACACAAAGGGTAACAATTATTATAAGCAATCATTGTCAGCCTGAAACACTCATTTACATTGAAAAATCTTCCGAGAAAAGATACCCGTTGGCGGCAAGTATCTTGAGTGTATCAGGCTGACAATTATTGCTTATAATAATTATTAATTTTTCTCTTATTTTGAAATGGTCTAGTAGTGGCTTTTTGAAACCTCTTGTTGGATTCCTTCTGTTAATAGTATCAAGTGTATAAAATTCATCAATCTTGGAATAAAACGGTAGACTTGTACTAAAATCAAAGTCATGTCCACCCGCCACAGACACTCTTCTTTATATAAATGGAGTCAATTTTGGTATGGAAACGTTAATAAGTATTTGTATAGGTACTCACTCTCAGGAATCGAGTTGAAAAGCTAAGGTATATGGTAACTAAGCATTGTAATTTTTCATCGTGATTGAATTTTGGGGTATTGTAATATTCGAAACAGTGTTCAGACTAGGGATGGACATTTAAAATATACATCGATGTTTTTTCCGATGTAATGCATCGATCGGTTGCATCGATGTTAATACGATGTATTGAGAAATACATCGATGTTTCCAAAACATTGGTTGTTTTTCGCAATGGACATATTTAGGCCTTAAAGAAAACTAGGTAAGCTAAGCACAAGGAAAAATATTTATTAAAATTCACATTCACACAGCAAACACAGCTTTATTTTGTTTACAAATTCGATTAAATACCCTCCGTAAAGGGCTATTTACGTTCATTTTAGTGTTTGATATACCTGTACATAATTTTTTTTCAGTTTCATTTCTTATCCTTATTCGTTTTTTTTATTTATTTAATTTATGTGTTGTTATTTACTTTTTACCTTAACTTATTATTTATCTTTTTTTGTTATTTCAAAATATGAAATGTATTGCATTGCACTTCCCCTGCATACATTCTGGAATAAACTTCTATTATTATTATTTTTAAATTCCAATTTTTTTTTTCAATGCTATGTAAAAACAAAAGTTTACTTAATCTTTTTCCCTTCAATCGGTTTCTTTGCTCAGTAAAAAATAGCCCGTTCTTTTATTGTCTCTTTCAAGCAAACACCCGTATACTAACAAACAACTCAATACACATTTACATAGCAGAAACTCGGTCGGCCATACTGTTGTTTTGGTTTTATTTTTTAAGTTTGACTTTGCCGGCTTCGCGGCAAAGGGAACATAACCCATTCAGCCAAACCGATAAATGGTAAGCGTGTTATATTGGCTGAACTGATTATCACGTTCCGAAACGTCGTGAAAGTTACTGCAGTCTTAAGTCAGTGTCGGTCATACTCACGAACACTTTCTCATAGTTTGCATATTCGATGCATCAAATAAAAAAACATCGATATATATTCGATGTTGAAGTATAAACAATACATCGGTTCAATACGATGCATCATTACTATACGAGTGTTTACATCGTTACATCGAGTGTTTACAATACATCGATGTATGTATTAATATTTGAGGGTAAAACTTGGAATGAAACTTTCAACAAAAGTAATATAGGTTTAAAAGTGGTAAATAGTTGGTTAAACAATAATATATTAACTTTGAATGCACAAAAAACCAAATTTATCACTTTTAGCATTTCAAATAAAAGTCAGCCTTCTGAAACTCACAACTTGATTATTCACAATTGTTTTCAAACATGTAACTGCACCGCTTTAGAAAATGTAGTCAGCATCAAATACCTTGGTGTAAAAATAGATAAATTTTTGAGATGGAATGATCATATTAATATGTTAGTAAATAATACTAGGAGACTTACCTATATCTTTAAAGAACTGAGACATATACTAGACAAAGAAAAATTAAAAACTGTTTATTTTGCAATAATCCAGTCTCTGCTTTCTTATAATATTGTGTGCTGGGGATCCTGCCCAAAGACTTATATAGAACCACTTAATATTGCCCAAAAAATGATTCTTAAAGTTATGTTCAAGAAAAAAATTAAATATCCAACTCATTAACTTTTTAAGGAATGTAATGTAATGAACGTAAAACAGTTATATATTACACAAACGCTTTGTAGATTTTTTAATAATATTAATTTTGCAGAAAAAACACAGCAAATTCGTACTACGAGAATTGGCTCTGGTCTGAACTTTATGGCAAATCAAACTAAATCTTCTTTTGGTCAAAGAAATTATTTTTATCAAGCTCCACTCATATTTAATAGCCTTCCAGAAGATATAAAGTCATCTAATTCCTTGTACACTTTTAAGAAGGATCTTAAATTATTTGTGTTAGTCGAGGATTGCCAATTGATTTTCTCTACTTTGTCCTTTCTAAATTATTAGCTAAATGAGTATGTTTATAATAATAAGCTAAAATAATATTATTTTTGTTTGAACCGTTTTTGTTCATCTTCCTATTGCCAAATCTACAGCATGTTAAATTATATACTTATTATTCACAACTTAATCCTTAAAAAAAAAAAAAACTTTATATCCCATTTATAACCCATAATCTAATCTCAATCTGTAAGAAATACAACAATATTGTTCTTTCAAAATCTGTATAATTTTGTGTTATTTTGTTAACTTGTATAATTATTGTTAACTTCAACACAGGCTTGTCCTAGTGAGGTAACAAATTGTATTGTAAACATTTTTACCTACAGTGTAAAGAAACAATAAATAAATAAAATAAATAAATAAATATCGTTCATCCCTAGTTCAGACAGTCTTACAGTATCATCAGCGCAGACATGTCGTTTAACACATCCACGCTAATGATGGACACTGTGAGGATATCTGAACGCTGTTTCGAACATTAGTAGCATATTTTTATGTTTTTTTTAAACTTCCACTGATACCATATAATTATAATCACATATATACGTTAATTTCAGTTAATATGGTTCAATGTTTTATTTTATATTTTTACTTTGCTTATAACTTAATTTTATATTATTTTACCTTAACATAAAATTAATAAGAGTTTTATAACAGTTAGTATTTTATGTTTAATTTCGAAATCTTAAATCGTAGAAATATGATATTTTTTTACATTTGCTCTACTCAGGAGGTACTAAGGAAAATAATTCCTCTCAGAGCCTATGTCATCTACGGATGCTGTGTGGCGAGTCTTTTTAGGAAAGGAAGTTGAGGAATGTCTGGATGTATGAGGGGTAGAGGAATCTGGGGGTCAGTGTGTCCAGAAGCGCGGAACCCACTCAGTGCAAGACGATATTCTGAGAGAGTACTGCTGGGGAAGTCAAAGGAACTACCTCAATCATTTTCTCCCGATCCGGCCTTGCACGCAGCTGGTGGATAGACTCATCCGCCACCAAGACCCGGACAAACCTCACCCCATGAACCCGGGCACGCCTGCTATGTCATCAAACGTAGCCAACCACTTGGGGTGACCCATGGCAGAGGTGTTGGTTATTCAATAAATGGTTCCCGGGGCGGCGGTATCCATACCCGCCTCCTAAATAGAAATTTATTGCACCAATCATGCACAGACTTTTCTCTTATGGGATTGTTTTTTAAATTTGGCATTTTTTTCATTTTATATTAATTAACGTGTATATATACAATTGCTACAATTTACCAACAATTTCCAATGTATATATTTTTAAGAATCTATCTTAACCATTTAAGCATATTAATTTATTTTTAAAATTTCAAGTAGGTAAAACATACTTGTTGATTATGAATCAAGTTGGTTTTTATATTAAAATAATGGCTTTTATGTTCATCATGAACAGGCTTTTCCAAAATTCAAAAAAAGGACAACATTTAATTTTTATTTTACAAAAGGTAAAACAAAGACTCACAATATAATCGACACGCAACACAAACACAAAAGCAGCTTTTCAAATTATAACTTACGATTGGCTTTCTTTTTGGTGAAGATATTATTTGATTACTGAAAAAGGAAAGAACTTTTCTAAAATGAATTGAATAAAGAATTTTTTAACAAAATAAATAAATTGGGTTATCAAAACCAGACGCTTTGATAATCATCCTGAACCCTTACCGTTGGGAATATTTCTCAGTATTTTCCAGGACGTAAAATAAGTTTAAATAAAAACGGTTCACGTTCATAAAAACTTGTATTGACTTTTCTAAGGGAAGGTTATTGAATGTTCCGTAGAGACAAAAATTAAAATGGTATGAAATTATTCCGTTAAATCAAAAATTTGTAATTTTACTCCCTACTACGATTGTGCCAGATTCACTGTCCTTCACTGAAGCAATCCTCGTCAGAGAAGCGTCAATGGTTATCGTTTTGAAGATATTTTTCTGTGATTTGTCAATGATGGTGCATTGGTATGAATCAAACAGATTAACATTTTGTCACCTTATTTGGATAGGGTTCTGACTGACATATTTTTCAAATTGAATGCCAATTGAACGATGAGCACTTATTTTGATCATTTCAATACCAAAATTATTTTCAGAACCATCTGTATTGTATTTTCAAAGATATTCGTATGATAAAGATCTAACTCAAGCATTTTAAATATTCATTTATTTTACAATTTTCTAACATCACTTACACTCTCTATTTAGTTTGTATCTGACAGATGATCGTTGCTACTAAGCGCATTATATTCGTCACTTTGGTTGGATAGGGTTCTAACTTCGCCTTTATATGTTCTGAGGTTTCAAAGACGAATTTTCGTAATCTATTTAACAATTTTTTGGTTCAATCTGGCGAAAAGTATTTTAGTTTATCATATCATAACGGAAAATATTTATATAGGACATGTCCCTAGCTTGGATTTGCTTTAGGGAAATTAATTAGAACCTTATGCAATGAATTATTATGCTCTATTGCAGGGATGGCGTTTACGTATCAACGTGTCATTTTTTCTGAAAAAATGTTTAATGAGGTCATAGACATGCCATCAAATAATTTTGACTGTGTTTATTGGGAAAATAATAATAATAAATACTTAGTTTCAATTAAAAACTCTTTATTTACTACAAAAAATAGGAACATTTTTCATTATACGCGTAATTTAAATTAAGATAAAATTAGTGCGACTAGTTGCAGGTTAGATGACAAATAACATATGTTAGGGTTGTAAGATGTTACTTTTAGCAGAATAAATGCTAAACTGGAGTCATCTGTCAAAAGGTTTCTAACCGGGTCTTTAATGTTATTCATCTCTGAAAATAATAACTTGCAAGCATAGGTTGATGAAAATATTGTTAATATAAAATATAAAACTCAAATAAACTTTAAAATACAATTATATCAACAAAATTCACTATTATGTTATGCATAAAGAAACTATGCGTCATTCATTAATAATAGAAACTCGCGATGTAGATTGTAGGTACGAAAATAAACGAGTGAGCGCCGCGCTTCCCTCCGCCACGCCGCGCACCGCCCCGACCCCGCGTATCGCAGCCCGCACACCGCACCCGAACATTCTGTAGGGATCACTCAGGTTCGCTCATTCACCCACTTTTTTACGAAGTGCATAATAAATTTTGTGATCACTGATCAGTGATGTGCCCAAAATATTGCCATTAATGGCACGCGTACCATTGGTTCGCCATCCCTGCTCTATTGCATATGGTTCTATTTGCATGTTTAGGTATTTTCTAAAATGGTAAGTATACGTCCTATTTCAATATTTTCCTTTAAAACATGTTCAATTAAAACACTTACAAAAGATTCAACCTCAAAATAAGAAATCGGTAAATAGATTATGAGAAACCGTCTTTGCAAACTTTGATACCTCATAATATCTCAGAGCAAGGAATTGTGATGTTAGAACCCTATCCAAATGAAGTGACGATTTGATATTTGACGATGTTCGCAGATGAGTTTGTTCATGCTATTGGTCGATAGACGCCGTTGATAAAGATTAAAAAATATATATTTTTGAATGTAGCTATTACTTTGTGGTTATCCATTATAGAAAAATGAAACAATATAACTTTGTATAAACCACTTATATGATGTGCAAATCCGACCGGTTTCGGAACAAACGTTCCTTCGTCAGGGAAAGCTTATACTAATTTGACAGTTTAGAACAATGTTTTATTGTGGTAGGGATGGAGCCATTGTTAGTTAATAATGTAGATTGGGTGGGTAGGTATTAGTGTAGAGTGGGTGGGTAGGGGAACAAATCCATGATTGGGCTATATGACAATATTTTTTGTTTGTTGATAATAGATTCATTATTTTTAAGGGATTTTTTAATTTCCAAAGCTTCTAATACGAAGGAACGTTTGTTCCGAAACCGGTCGGATTTGCACATCATATAAGTGGTTTATACAAAGTTATATTGTTTCATTTTTCTATTAAAAAATATATTTAGTTCAGGCGTTTTTGTTGATAAAAACCATAAAAGAAATTAAAAGTTATTTCTAGTGATGTCCGCTCATAATATGATTTCCATAATACATGCATATGTCATGGTAGAACCAAGGCTATAAAGGAGTCCTGTGTTTCTAATATTTTCGTTTTGGCGAGATGCTTTTCAATCCAAAGCTACTACAAACACCCTCGAGTTCATTTAATGACTAAGAAACACTTCAGAGAACGGCCTTTATCATACAAAACCTACTTTTGGATTTGGGGCCAAAATACCCAACTAATCTGAATACTTTTCTCTTCTTTCTATCAAAAGGTATAGCAAATATTAAGTATTTCCCAAAATATAAAATAACATATATAATTTATTAAAAGAAGCATTTTGATGAGCTTAATTTAATTAAATTACAAACTACCAAGTTACTTCGGAACCCAAATTTATTATTTATAAATTAAAATTTGTAAGAGAAAAAAAGCTTTTTACCAGGTTTTTTGTTACATATTTCATTATATAAACAGAGTAGTTAGTAAAGGCAAGATTTTTTTTTAATAATTACCATTAACTCACAAAACATCGCCAAAGTTATACCTAAAATCAAGAAACATCGAATTCATTTATGGTCTATGTTATTTAATTTATATAAAATAATATATTTTTGAATGTAGCTATTACTTTGTGGTTATCCATTATAATAAAATGAAACAATACAACTTTGTATAAACCACTTATAAAATGTGCAAATCCGACCGGTTTCGGAACAAACGTTCCTTCGTCAGGGAAAGCTTATACTAATTTGACAGTTTAGAACAATGTTTTATTATGGTAGGGGTGGAGCCGTTGTTAGTTAATAATGTAGATTGGGTGGGTAGGTATTAGTGTAGAGTGGGTGGGTAGGGGAACAAATCCATGATTGGACTATATGACAATATTTTTTGTTTGTTGATAATAGATTCATTATTTTTAAGGGATTTTTTAATTTCCAAACCTTCTAAGTTATCTAAACGTTTTCCTTTATGATTAATATGAAGTAAAATTGAAAAAAAACTGCTGATATACGTCATAAATATTTGCTTTACCTTTTGATTAAAAGAAAAACAGTTTGTTAGGCCAAAAAACATAAGAAAATAGTTTTGTACATAGAAGATTGCGAAGCCGTTTCTTTTAATATAAGTTGTATGTAAAAGGCCGCGAAGCCTTAATCTCTTAATATAATTTTCCCATAGTAATAATACACGCTAACATTTGAAATGAAAGGATGAGTGGGTGGCTGAAAGGATTTAGGGCGAGGTTCGATTAGATAAGATGAGATTTTGTTCGTTGAATCACATTTGTAGACAGGTCTGGTGTTTAAGGGGTTGGGAGAATTTTGACACGATGGTCACTAACAAACTTTAAGCAATGACTGGGATACTTGAAAGGATAATGTTTTTTTTTATGTTTCCAGGACTTTTTAAAACTAATACACTAAAAGGTTTTCCTTACGTAAGCATTAATAAAATATACGTATTTTGCACGTTTTCGATAAAAGGAAAATGTTCATTCAATTATCGGCCAAGGGTTTAACAAGACTTTCAAAGGGTAGTTTTTATTGTAAACCTTGTTCAGTCGTTAGGTACTTTATGAAACCTGAACACATCATTTAAAAATTTAAAGGGAAATATATACAAGTATATTTTTTTACATTAACTTCACACAGGAGGACCTGAGGAAAATAATTTCCATCGGGGCCTATGTCATCAGGGATGCTGTGTGGAGGGTCTTTTTGAAAAGAGGAAGGAATGAACATTGGTCTTGAAGAGACCCATGTTGTAGGAAGGAGGAAACACAGAGGCCGGCAATTCACAGCCGGGTAGAAATGGAAGTAGTGGGGGAGGAGAGAGATGGAAAGGGGAGGTGCTTAGAAGATCAACAACGGAGAGGGGGGGGGGGAGAGAGGTGGAAAGGGGGGTGCTTAGAAGAACAAAGACAAAAAATTACAATGGAAATATGTTTAAGATAGGGTTATTCACAAAATTTTTTTCATTGTTAATAATATTTAAATTTCTATTGACATTTTTCCTAATTTCTAATATTTCTAAAAGATCTAAGTGAAAACCACTATCGTTAGTGTGTAAAATTTTAAAACCAGTATTTATATCAAATGAATGGTTAAATACAATTAGATGGTTAGCAAATTCCGAATAATTATTGCTATTTAGACATCTCAAATGTTCCTTAATCCTCGTTTCAAAATTTCTGCAAGTTTTACCTACGTAAAAATGATTGCAGTCATTACAATTCGGAATTGTAATTTTTTGTCTTTGTTCTTCTAAGCACCCCCCTTTCCACCTCTCCCCCCCCCCCCCTCTCCCTTGTTGATCTTCTAAGCACCTCCCCTTTCCACCTCTCTCCTCCCCCACTACTTCCATTTCTACCCACGCCTGTCTTTCTATGTTCGATCATTTGTTTAGTACATTATATGTCCTGATGAAGAGAACATCGTTCTCAAAACATGTCGACTTTTTAATAAAGTTTATTGTGGTAAAAACAAAGTGTTTTTAATTATTGACATTCGTTTTGAATTATGAGTAAAGTAATAAATTTTTAAAATGGTTTCGTGCCACGAAGTGTTTATTAATCAGGACTCATGTTTCTTTTTATATTACTTATGTAAATAACGATACTTGGTAAATTTGGTGAAATGTCACCCCAAGGGCGCTTTGCGTGTTTTTAATATAATATTTCCATTCTTTCAACTTTCAGTGAAGTCATTATAACCCACGGGTCTTTGAAAACGATTTCAATAAATATTTATGTATTTACTTAATATTCGTTTAAGGCAAAAACATGAAATGTTCCGAATTTCCAGCTTTACAAACTGCGTGGTTATTTGAAAAAGCGCACCTTGTTGTATATTGTAGAATATGGAAACACCGATTATAGTAGGTACATATGATACGAGGCGTTAAAATCTGAAATGATTTAATTAAGAGCTTAACCGTAAAATGCGGGTATGGGTACCATTTATTGAATAATCAACATCTCTGCTATGGCATTAATTATATTACCAGAAAGGACAAACATTCCTGGGTTACGAATAACCAGAAAATATTTTAAAATCTCCTGCTAGCATCACAGTAAGCAGAAAATGTTGCTTGCGTCGTAATGAAAGACTTCAATCCAAACGCGATGTCAATTCAGCCACTGTCGGTCTGGTGACTTATTGGGGTTGCTCGGGTTCATTGGTGAGGTTTGTCTAAGTCTTGGCGGCGAATGAGTTAGCACACCTGCTGCGTGGCGGGCCGAATCGGGAGAGACTGATTGAGGAGAGGTTCTAACCTAGACTGGTTGAGAGACTTCTAACCTAGACCTCTCCAGCCGGACTCTCGATCCATTGCCTTGCACAGCAGTGTGGAGGATGGATTCATATGTCCGTCACTCCTGGATACATTGACTCTCAGATTCCTACCCAACCCTCATACTTTTTTCCTTCCCAGAACTTTCTTTTCTTCCCTTCCTTAAAAAGACCTTAAAGATGACCTATGCGCTGAGGGATTTTTTTCCACGGGGCCACCTGTGTGGAGCTAATGTTAAAAAAAAGTTTCAGCAGGTTTTTCTGTATTTTCGCGGCACGTTCCAGAGTGGAAGATACTTTCAGTATCGTCCTGGTGTAATACCACCATTCAGAATTGAAACGTGGCTTGAAACGGCTTAGCCGTGTTTGGTGACCAGATCTAAATAGCCAGGCACTTCCCCAACTTCCTCTTCCCCATCTCCTTCCCCTCCCCATCTCCTTTAGATTCACAACATACTCCAACTTGGTGATACCATAGTCTCACTGGCGCCAGATGGGAGTAATTGCCGGGTTAAATTAAGCACAACACTTAATTGAACCCGGGCATTGAAAGACCCAAAACGCGTCGATGCCTAACTTTGGAGGCAACTGCAATCCACAAAAAATACGGTGATGACGGTGCTAAGCTCAATAGTTCTTTATTTCTTTTGCTTGACGTCTACATCATAATATGACCGTAAATAATTTGTATGAAATACCGGCTCTACGTAAACAAACGCTTCAAGATAATCCACACAGTCATCTGCCCTGATTAAAGCTGTCCGAAACGTTGACTAAAGAAGAAGGAAACGTAACACGGCATAAAACCCAAAAATTAACCGCGATAACGATTTCCTTTGTTGTTTTAGTGACTTTATAATGCGAAATCAATTCAAAATAAATCAGTTTTCGCCCGGCATTGAAAGACCCAAAACGCGTCGATGCCTAACTTTGGAGGCAACTGCAATCCACAAAAAATACGGTGATGACGGTGCTAAGCTCAATAGTTCTTTATTTCTTTTGCTTGACGTCTACATCATAATATGACCGTAAATAATTTGTATGAAATACCGGCTCTACGTAAACAAACGCTTCAAGATAATCCACACAGTCATCTGCCCTGATTAAAGCTGTCCGAAACGTTGACTAAAGAAGAAGGAAACGTAACACGGCATAAAACCCAAAAATTAACCGCGATAACGATTTCCTTTGTTGTTTTAGTGACTTTATAATGCGAAATCAATTCAAAATAAATCAGTTTTCACTCTCCTTATTCTCATGAACGGTTATAGTTATTTTTCAAAAAACGTGTTTTAAATGTGTGGGTAAACTTTTCATTCGTAGTGTTACAATGATGCACAATAGTTTCTTCCATCGGGGTGATATAAAAGTTCTGTAAAGGAAATGTTTGCGGGGTCCTTTTTCAGTTTTCAAAACAGTTTTCTTTATTAACAGAGAAATTTTAGTAAGCTTGATTATAAAGGTTTTCTCTGACCTTTTTACATTCAGAAATTAGGAGGTTTATTAATCCGTGACCCCACGCAAACAGTGGGTACTCTCTTAAGATGGTAATACCAGAGAAAACCAGAAATATTTCATTTATAAATCAGATTTTAGATGCATTGACTCTATTCCACAAAAAAATTATAAATGGATTTTGAACGATTGTTCTTTTATCTAGCATCGCATGTTTTAAATTTTGAGAAAAAAATGTTTATTTTTAGTATAATAAGGTTATACCATAGGTCGTTGGCAGATTTGTTAATTTTTCAAAAAAGATTTTGTATTATACCACACCCATTCCAAATCATATAATTATGCTGTAAAATAAACCAGTACATTATCACTTACACACTAATGTATTACAGATGTTTTTAACATTCTTATTTAACTTAGACATTATTGAAAAATGATAAATACTTATAATCAAAAAATAATTACAATAAGTACATTATTTTAATAGTTTAATCATCACGCCTTTCAGCATTTTTGGATGTAGGTATAAATTAAATCAAATTTGAAATGAAATAAAATCGATATATAGTTATAATTTTAAAAAGCTGGTACGGAGAATAATTAATCTTTCTCATTGTAACCACCCTGCACGATCGTAAGAACAACTTTCGACGAAATGCGGATTTTCGGCCGCTGGCTGGTTACGCGGAAAATAATTTCAATCAAGGCCTATGTCATCCTTGGGGATGCTGTGTGGAGGGTATTTTTTAAGGAAATGAAGCAGAGGTAGTTCTGGGTAGGAAAAAGGCATGAGGGGTGGGTAGGAATCTGGAGGAGTGACGGACTTATGAATCCATCCTTCCCACTGCGGTGCAAGGTGATGGGTCGAGAGAGTCCGGCTGGATAGGGCAAAGGGTCCCTCTCATCCAACCTTATTATTTATCGTTTTTAGTTAATAATAAAATAATAATATTTGGATTGTTTCTATAGCGCCGTTTCTGTGAAAAATCACCTCAAGGTGTAATGTGTAGTTAATTTATAATTCATTAACATTGACGATACATCCGCAAGCTATATTTTAAAAATAATTGAGTCAGATATGCATTAGCTGATTAATTTTACGCGTTTAGTTGAGGTACTGCTGAAAACCAGCTGCTTTCCAGGAGAAATCCTGAATTGTAGCTGAGAGCAGTGACTTTTTCATCAATAGAATCAATGATAAAAGAACAAAATATAATAATATAAAATAAAAAAGTCAATTGATGAATAAACGTTTTAAATTATTATTAGTATTAATCATTTTCTTCTCGATAACTGTGATACTTATTTTAATTATAACGTTCGGAAGAATCAAAACAGGTGTACTCTATTCCAAAATAAGCAACATTACTTCTGGGCTACTAACAAAACTCCTCTTTCTTTTGATTCCTATATGAATATTAAGATTATTTCAGATCGGATTTGACGAGGTACTATGAATAATACAATAGTGAATGATTTGTTCGAATTTGGTATTTTTTTATGAAACTATTATAATTTATTAATAATTGTTATAATTTATTAAAAAATTTAATAATTCATTCAAAATTATTAATAATTATTTACATTCTATACATACAAAAAAATCCTCGCGTTACTAAAAGAATGGTCTAAAAACCCTGTACTACCAATTATTTGTAAGTGCTATAAATTAATATCGAAGATCTAAAGTGTGAGGTGGTGAAAAATGAGTTTTTAAAATTAGATTTTCAGATTGTTAAAAATACATAGGTGAGATACTTGTATATTTTTGAAATTTTGATATACATTTGTGAGTTAAGTTTACTCAAATTATTATATGACGTAAATTAGGAACTTACCCATTAATGTGATAAATTACACAAAATTAAACAAATCTGGCACAATCTCAAAACACGTGGGATTAAATAATATTATTATTAGAGAGTAGGTTTCTCCTTGATGACAGGAGCGGAGTTCTAATGTGAAAAAATTGTCATAATCAATTTTGATAAATCCTTAATGAAAATCGTATTAATAAAAATGAGATCTCATTAAAAAGCCATGCCCATTTCAGCCCGAACAAGAAAATGTACCTCACCGAGCCAAAAAACATGACCTAAAATAAGCTTCCGTCCCGTTCTGACAGATATTCTATTGGAGGTTATACCGCCTGAGAGGTGCGATGTTCCTGTCACTCCCGGGTGTTAACCGGCGGGAGTGAAAGAGACAGCTCAATAAATGGCAGCGTGATGCTTACGGTCAAATCGTGCCGCGATTCGAAGTGGAAAAAGCGGTAAATCAACGGTTCTTGCGCGTCCAAAATGTGCGTCCGCGCCGCGAGGTGGTCGCCTCGCAACTAAATCTGAGCCATCCTTTATCTACTATCCTCGCAAAGGACCGGAAAATCCGAAGCTAGAATGCAGCGAGTAGAAAGGTCTTTCCCACCCCTCGCAGCAGTCATACATGCCCAATGAAATACAATTCTTTTTAAGAAGGGTGAATTTTACAACAACGAATTAAGCTTTTAGGAGACTACGCATCTAGGAACAAGCGAGGGGTGGGAAAATTTTGAAGGAAATCATCAAAAAGTACATTTTCCTTCTTGCATTTTTAAGATGAGTTAACTAATTTTCTCTCCCTTTTGTCAACGTGATCTTAATTTTGCTTGCGTTGTGTTTAGTTTAGTAACCGACCATAACCCAGGTCAGGTCAACTAGACCCGGTGTTTACCTATCTAATCTTATTTGGTCCGGACTTATTAACCTAATTTATTCATGTACATATTCAATTGTGCGACCGTGAGACGTTAAAATGACTGACTAATTTACTGAGGCCGAGATTAGGGGATCATATTAATTGTTAGCCACAAATTGCTTGGCATTAGAGAATCATTTGATATATTGTATCTAGGTATTAGGTATTCAAACGACTCGCTATTTAGGAACTCAATAAAATTGTTGTTCTCATAAAATATATAATTATTTATTTAAATCTTTACTTTCCATGGTTCAAATACTATCATTAATTTTAGATTATATTTTCGGCCGTGGAAAAAAAATCGAGTTTTAGATCATGTATATTGTTTTTGTTTATTTATTTCATTTATATCGTGCTTTATGAAATTATTTTCCCATGCTTACCTTTTTCTAAAATTTAAATGTAAAAGACTTCCCGAAGTCTGGCGCGAAGTATTCCTTCTCTCATCCTGTACGGGAGATGAAAGCTATTGCCGTCTCATTTCTGACTATCCATCACCATTCTGTTTCCATCTCATTTTCCAAAGCTCATGCGCAGATTCAATTTTCACCACGTAAGGGTAGGCGTTGCGTTCACCTTCCTATCGGCTCATCCTCAAACCTACAAGCTTATCAACCAAAAATTGAACCACAACAAAAAACTCTACTTCATATCTTCTACTTCGAATTGTCAGCACAATGATTTGATATTACCTTTTGACTTATTGTCTGCTGCTTTTCTCGGAGCGTACCTGAGAAGCTCGGTTAGATTAGAGGAGATTTACTGTAATTTATTTGAACCTGAATCAAAAAGTTTCTCATTTACGCATGCGCTTGTTATCATTCCATGTATTTAATATTACCTTTTGACGTGGTGTTATGTAAGTATTCCTGGAATAGTGGTCGAGTGGGTTAGGCCTCACGAGCGCGGCAAAAGCGGCGCGGGAATCGATACACAGCCTCTCGGGAAAGCGGCTCTTGACTTCTGGCAACACCAGGATTCGTTCAGAGGATTTTTGAATTTAAAAATGGAATGCACATATCTCAGTGGAAACGTTCGGAATAAGAATTATGCGGCTCAATATTTCCCTACGTGAACTCTCTGTGTTATCACATGATAATTTTATTGCATACTAATAAGAAGCTCTCCACCCTTATACAACTGAAGATCATCAGGTCATGGGTTTCTTCTAATAATATTTATAACCTGTCAAGTCATTTTTAAATACTCGTATCTTTTTAGGAAAACAAACTCATATCCTTTCTAATATAGATTTTAAAATAAAATAAATTACTAGGTCAAGCACACTTTCTCACTTTCGAGCTAATAAATCAATCGTTATTGGCAGACTCCCTGGTTACAGACTTAATAAAAAGAGTAGATATCCAAACAGAGTCACTTCAACAATTTACACCTTAGGTACCTACCTACCTACCTTGTGTCGGCATTATCCCATTCGTTTATATGTCTTAATAGTAAATCTAAAATAAAACTCCGGAAGCGTGCAATACCATCATCATCTCTATTATTGTAGAAGAACGAGCATATTATTTCTTTTTTACGTTTACGTAACTTTAAAAAAAATTGTACTTTAAGAGTGATTCATAATTTCGGGTAAGTGTTGAAGTAAATCTAATGAAATAAAAAATAAATAAAATAATTGCAAACATACACGAATATATTTTAAAAATTTTATTGGAACCATCTTTATTGTGAACACGTTATCGCAAAATAGTTTCAAAGGATGTCTCATGCTGCATAGGTATTACCGCGAGCTAAACCATGAATTATGGGAAAGGAACGGAGTAATCGCAAAGTCCGCAAAACGCCGCTTGCGGTTACTTCGTTCCTTTCTCAATTCGTGGCTCGGGTTTGCGGTAATACCTGCCTATTTACAGGCAGCACTATGTGTAGAGTTTTCTTGTTGAACTAATGAATCCGAAGAAGTGCAAATATAAAAGAAGCTCCCAAGTGATTTTTACTCGACAACTAAGATTTATAATCGAAATATTTACTGACCATCTCTAATGCTGCACATGAACAAAATTCGAATTATGGGAAAAGGAATAGGAGTAGGAATAGTAGAAAGGAAATATTTTAGTTTGAATTTTATTATTATTCTTAATTGTATATGCGATACGTTTGTTTTATTATTATTATTATTTTTAATTGTACATACGTATCTAGGATTAGATTTAGTGCAATGTGCTCCTAATGAAATTCTTAGATTCTTTTGTTGTGTAAATATATTATAATTTTTGCACTTCGTTCAAGGAGATCCTTTCCGAATTTAAACGTTAGATACTTTGAATAATGCATTTTGAAATTATTATTAATTATTATGTAAATTATATTATTAATAGATACCTAAGATGACAACTGTGAAATGTTGTTTCTGTGGAGTCAAAAATTATTCAAATCTTAAAGCTCTACATAGGAGGCCCTGAGAAAAACATATTCCCCCGGGACCTATGTCAACTTTGGAGATTTGAAATGAAAGAGATGAAGTTCTGGAAAGGAAAAAGGAATGAGGAGTGGGTAGGAATCTGGTGGTCAGAGAATCAAGGAATGACGGACGTACGAATCCATTCCTCCCACTGCTGCTCAGGTGGAAAGTTTAAAAAGTCTCCCACAACTAGTCTCTTTTTTTCTCAAGACAACCTCACCCCATGAAACCGTGCAAACGTAGCGAATCACTTGGGGTGACCTATGTCAAGGGTGTTGGTTATCCAGTATGTTGTACCCGTACCCACCTCCCAAATTGTTGAATAACTGGAAGAGCGATAAAATGTTTTTCTCAACAATGGAAGAGGATTTTCAAATGCGAAAGAGTTTGATCTGGATAGCAGCTGGGAGCACCATATAAAGCACAATAAAATTAGCCATAAAACTGAAGTCATAAAGCCATCTTTCCGCTTCTGATGATTACCAAAGAAATTAAAAGTTTTCTCTTTTATTCATTTGCAGTGAAATTGCAACGGGGAAATAATGGTCTTTGCGAAAATGAAACGAATGGAGAAACAAAGAGATAAAATAATGTAGTTAAAAATAAGCCAATGATGTTTTGCGGAATTGTTGTCATTACGCGTAATTTCTTTGTTTAATTTTAATACATTACTCTATTATTTCAGCGAATGAAGACTTTAGTTTTGCAGTGACCAAGTTCTTATTGCCAGGAGAAGTGAAAACCCTTTTTCGAGAGTATTGTAAGGCTGAAGGAAATGGGGAGTGGTACGGGCAAGAAGATTGGAACAAAATTGGTATCAAAACATAGCTAAACCTTTAGCAAGCATACATTTTATTTTGAATGTTGATCTTTTATCAAGTTCATACCCAGATAATAGTTATTGTATGTGAAAAAATCGAAAGAAAAAATTGTACCCGCGCATAAGAAAGTATCCAATAAGTAAGAATTAAGGCTCCCTTTTCAGGCACAAGAGCTCCTATTTTCTGATAAGGTATACATGACCAATAAATATAATATTTATTTTAAATATATATTACTAGCTTGTCCCCGGCAAGCATCGCATGTTATTCCTGCTAAAACCTATTCAGTGGTTATTGCGTGAAAGAGTAACAAACACACATACATCCATTCAAACTTTCGCGTTTTTTTTTTTACAGTTAATACCGCACAAGAATCTCAACTGCTCCCGTCTGGAGCCAGTGAGACTATGGCATCCCCAATTGGGGTATGTTGTGAGGCTGGAGGTAGCGGGGAGGGGAAGAGGAAGGTTGGGAAATACCTGGCTATTCAGATCTGGTCACCAAACACGGCTAAAGCCATTTTCAAGCAACGTTTCAATTCTGACACCAGGGCGATACTGATAGTATCTTCCTTTCTGGAACATGCCGCAAATATAATATATATTATTTTAAATGAATTAATTGTGAAATAACACAAATTAATCAAATAAAATTTATTTGCGCATGCCGGGTTTGAACCCGCGACCTCCGGATTGTGAGTCAAGAGTCTTACCCACTGGACTACGGAGGCGTTTATAATATTGGTAAGATTGTTTTTTATTGAGGGGTGCAGACATACGTTCACCGTTTGTTCTATTTTCGACTGTTGACATTTAGTGTGTAAGAAAGAGGGGCAGTATTATATATGTATATTGTATAACAAAAGCAAAACAATCAGCGCATTGACATTTGACGTTTTTGAATTTTTGGAATTCACTCACTCTCAATATTATACTTATCACAATATTCCTGCAGCTCTTTCAAAAGATGAGGATTTGGTTCAAACAAAATGTATGAGGAAAAGAATTTTTTTCACAATTTTTTTTCGTGACAATCCAACCAATCAAAGATCATAAAAATCAGTCCACCCGTTCTCGAGTTATATATGGTGTTACTAATCCGACTTTGATTTATATATTGAAATATATAAATGTAACTTGTATTCTTTATATTACAATAAAAAATAAATAAAAAAATACCTAAACGCATCTAAAAAATTTTAACACACATCCTCTGAGTCCATTTTTTTTCCGTTCGTCATTCCTTACCTCCCTGTCGAGAACGTGAATTCTTGTTTTGTCAGTCTTCTCAGATTCCTACCCACCTCTCGTACATTTTTCCTTCTCAGAACTTCCTCTCCTTCCTTTCCTAAAAAAGACATACAGCAACCCCAAATATGACATAGGTCCCGAGAGGATTTTCTTCAGGGCATCTTGTGTGGGGCACCTACCAGCATCCTAAAAAGGTCTTTGAATGATAAATGCATCATTAATTGATTCAATAAATTAGGGCATTAGATTCAGGGCAGAAAAAAAAACAGAATATTGTTGATATGTTTGTTTACTATTTTTTTTAAATAATCGCCATCACAATGCATGTGGTGAGCCGTGGCACAAGTTTCTTTATGCCCTCCTCGAAGAATTCTCCCGCCAGCTCCTTCCCCCACTTCAGAACCACTTTCTGCACCTGCTCGTCGGTTGAAAATTTATTTTTACCTATATATACCTTCGGAAAGGTGAAAAGATGATAACCTGAAGATGCCAAGTCAGGGGAACACGGAGGGTGGTTCAAAACATCCCAACCAAAAACCACTTCTGTGGTCAGCATTTCCCTCTTTTTGTTTTGAATGCTCCTTTTGAGTTTTTTTAGGGTATCACAATATTGTTGTGCATTGATGTTTTCAAACTGTAGCAAGAATTCGACCAAAATGATGCCTTTTCGGTGCAAAAATACTGAGGCCATGTTATTTTTTCCCGAAATCGTGGTTTTCAATTTTTTGGCAGATTGGTGTGAAGTCACTTTGACGACTGTTTTTTTTTCAGTAGTGTAATGAGTCACCCATTATCATCTCCAGACATAATAGAGCTCAGAAATCCTCACCTTTTGTATTGTAGGTGTTATTCCTTCCGTGAGTAAAAAGCGTATCATGGCACTTGGCGGTATTTTTTGCCGACATCTTTCACGCAACTGGACACTACAGTGTGAGTTTACTTACTACATTGTTCCTGCAATGATCGCTCTGGTCAGGAGATCCTCTTCTATCACTCAGTGTTGACAACCCTCAAAAACTAAAATACCGTTATGGTACACTTACTTTTTGAACATGCTAAATATATTAATGTAATTTGATATAAATTTATTTGGCACAAAAAAACAGGCCCAGATGTTTAACGTCGTCACAATTCAATAGTCAGCCACCTCTGGTCTGGAGCTCCAAAATACCTGAAAAATACCCTCGACTCTGTGCAGAAACGGGTGGTCCGTTTGATAGATTCTCCCATCTTAACAGACGGATTGCAATCTTTAGAGCACAGGCGTCGGGTGGGAATGCTATCCTTGTTCTACCGGTATTACAATGGAAGATGCTCCGAGGAACTAGCATCATTGATCCCTTCGGCACCGGTGCATAGTCGGGAAACACGCCCAACATTTGTACACAGTTGACATTTGTCACATGAGAACAGGTCGTTTCTTCGATTTGTTCTCGTGTTCAACAGCTCGGCTGTGGAATGATTTGCCGGCCTCTGTGTTTCCTCCTTCCTACAACATGGGTCTCTTCAAGACCAATGTTCATTCCTTCCTCTCCTCAAAAAGACCCTCCATACAGCATCCCAGATGACATAGGCCCTGAAGGAAATTATTTTTCTCAGGGCCTCCTGTGTGGAGTTAATGTAAAAAAAAAAAAAAAAAAATTATCGATGTTCATTGGTTCGATGTTTAATTATCTGTCAATTACAATTATCATTACAAAAAACAAGTGCATTTTTTGTTTCATTTCGTTTATTATTCGGTAAACGATGCAAAGTTATAACATTTTATAAACATGCTGGCTTAAATACAGTGCGTTTTTAACATTTTATTTATTAAACTATAAAATTTTGATATACATCGTCGAAATTTCTTAAAATATAACATGAAATCTATTTACGGAGGTATTTAATTATCTATACCCCAATAACAGTAATAACTCGGAAAACTTTTCAATCCAATGATAAGTATTTTAATTACTTATATTATTGTTTGAAGTACAAATAATACGTTCTTATAGAGTTTATTATGAATGTTCTATGAAGTCGTAACGAAGTTATTTGTATTTAACGATGGATCCGTGGATTTATTATTATTTTATTTTGTAATTATTTTATTTAACTATTAAACACTGAACACTGTTTATTTTATTGATACATTATTTTTGCAACATTGAGTGAGTACTTTCTAAATCGGGACTCGATATATTATGGGAGCAATCGAATTCAATTTTTCGAAATCAACTGTTCGAATTTCAGTTTTTCGAAAGACTAATTTTTCGAACAGCAATTGGCCGAAAGACATATTTTTCGAATTTGTTAATCAACTTTTAAAATATATATTTCACTTGCTTATGACTAAAGAGATACTGTTAGGTTAGGTTAGGTTAGTTGATATTGTCCATCCTATAATAAAATACTCTTATACGTACTGTATACATACTTATACTCGTACAAATTCGAAAAACCAATGTTTCGGTCAATTGGTAGGTATTAGAAAAATATGTATTCGAACAATTGAATTCTAAAAATTGATTTCGAAAAATTGCAATTCGGTCAATTTACCTAGACCCATATATTATTATGTTTATAACATTGAACGAATACTTTCTAAGTCGAGTCTTATTTGTCTAACAATAGTATGTCCCTGTAGTTTTGTCTATCACTTCACACGTGTATCGTGAATTCTCTTCTCTCCTGTTCTTCCCGGTTTTGAAATCTGAAAATTGAAAAAAAATACACATTAGGTACATCGAGAAACTGTGGGTTAAAAAAACACTTCTAGGATAACAAACATGAGAATCCCATCTGCCAGCAGGTTTTGACAGTACCAAGTAAGGGTATGATACGAGACTAAAGGAACTAAGAAAGGGAAAGAGATGAGGAAGATAAAGGTTGGAAAGTACCCACAAATTTTGTTTTGTCACTAGAAGTAGCTGGAATCATTTCATGCGATGTTTACTTTATCATTTCGGTGATTTTAAAAGGAGAACAGCCACCACGGCTGTAAATTTGCGATATTTCTTTTATCTAAATCCTTAATCCGCTCTTGGCTTTCATAAAACATTCTTAAAACTGTCAATTTATTTTTATTTTGTTTTTTATTAATTTAATTTTTTTTTAAGAATACCTCCCAAGAGACCTAGCTGCTCCCGTCTGGAGCCAGTGAGACTATGACATCCCCAATAGGGGTATGTTATGAGGCTGAATGTATTGGGGAGCGGAAGGAGATGAGGAAGAGGAAGGTGGGGAAGTACCTGGCTATTCACATCTGATCTCTAAACACGGCTAAAGCCATTTCAAGCAACGTTTCAATTCTGAATGGAGGTCTAACACCAGGAGAGTATCTTCCACTCTGGAACGTGCGACAAATATACTATAATATATATTTTTTTAATGAATTTATTGTGAATTAACACAAATTAATCAAGAAAAATATATTTGCCGACGCCGAGATTCAATCCCGCGACATTCTTGTACAAAAGCCTTACCCCTTAACCCCGCCGGCCGTCAAATACAGGTATATTAATAAAAGGTATCTTCGTCAAATCATAATATTATATGCATAAGTAAACTAGAAATAAAAAAAGTTATTTTGGCGAACTCCTTATACGAGTATGTGGATGCAGCACAATTGTCCGAAGGAAGCACGCATTCTCATTTGGGATAGGAATGTTAATCAATAATAATGCGAGGCTGAAGTGAGTGGGGAAGGGCGAGATGAGAAAGAGGAAGGTTAGGAAATACCTGGCTATTCTTATATGGTCACCAAACACGACTACAGTTATTCTAAGCAACTTTTCACGATACACGATTCTGAATGCAGTCTTTCACCAGGGCGTACTAAGAGTTTTTACCACTCCGGGTTTGTCCCAAATTCAAAGGCCTTTTCAGCGGCACTTTTTCCTGAAGCATATACATTATTGTATAATGATTGTTGGAATATTGAACAGGGAGTCTGGGGGTAAAGTGCACAAACTTCGGGAGGCTATTCTACATGATGGTAGACGTAAAAAGGATTAAAAAATCAGTGTGTGTAAATCACACACGGTAGAAGTGAAACTAGAAAGTCGCTCGATGTCGCTTTCTTTTCTTTTGCATTTTTATTTTAAAGTGGTTTGAAGATTGGATATTGATTTCAGAATAATAAAAATGTTTTTTTTTTTGATTTCGTAGGATTCGAACCTCCGTTCGCTTGATGTACGTCTCTCTGGCCGCTGAGACTTGTCAGGCGCCTTGCCCACTGCACTATCGAAGGCACGCGCCGAAGAATTTACCGCATTATATTAGAACCGAGTATTTATGTAGAACTGAGTTGAGACGCATTTTCGTTTCATCCAAATGTCAAATCACTAACGGCGTTAAAGAAGTTTCACTTCAAAAACTCTTTTCAATATTCAAACATCTTTTCCATGCAAACATATTTTATCATGGAAGAATATTATTTTTTCCGTATTAACAACTCTTTTTTTTTTCGAAAACTACCTTAAAAAGCTGTTCATCTTTTTTACTCGTATTATCATGTAGAATCACCTCCCGAAGTTTGTGCACTTTTCCCCCGGACTTGCCCGGACACCCTGTATTTGAAAATGCTGTGAAGCGCGATTTTAAAATATTTCGTCGTAGAAGAGTTATAAATATTTTTATCAACCAAAATTACTCAAGTAAGCCTTACTAAAGATAAATATCAAATTAAAATGTGTATCACGGTGGCGGTGTATGGTTTTATTACAACAATATCAAAAGCGTTTCTGATGATTAATCAGTTTTACGTGAGCATTAAGACGTAAACTACACAAACCCTTTAATCATTTAGAAAACACGTATGTCGGTAAATATTCCTCGTTTGCTGAGAGATTGTAATTCGAGATACGATGTCTGATTGGTGGTTGGTCACGTATCCCATAATGGCTTTCGTTTAATATTAATTTCGTTGGAATCTTCCCAATAACCGGAGTATGATTTGATGTTTAAAAGGCTAGGGTATTTTTAGAAACTAATTTAAAATCACGAAATTTTATAAATATATTTTTTTCCAACAATTGGATTTGTACCAGGCTTCTTTGTATTTTGTTTCAATTTAGGTAAATTTGGTATCTTTAAGTACTTGACTATGTATTTATACGATGACTTTTTTTTTATCTGCCAACATATAAAACATATCCTGAATGCACACTTGATAATGAGAGAAGTAATTCATACAAAAAACGATTGCGGCGGGTAGCTTACTACCATTTTCAGAATATTTTGTTTAATTAAATGCCCGGGTTGCCAGCAATTATGTAAATTACATAAAAAATTAAATTATCCAAGTTTGTTCATTTGACTTTTTCTTTACTATTAAAATATTCTGATTGTCAAAAGTGTTAGCTTTAAGATTGTACTGTATATCAATTTGGGAGGCGGGTATGGGTACCGCCGACCCGGGAATGATTTTTTTGATAAACAACACCCCTGCCACAGGTCACCAGAGTAGTTGGCTACACGTTTGGTGACTTTTGCAGGGGTGCACGGGTTCACGGAGTGAGGTTTGTCTAGGTTTGAAGGAGACTTTTTCATCTCTCCAGCCGGGCTCTCTCGATCTATCGCCTTGTACCGCAGTGGGAAGGACGGATTCATACGTCTGTCACTCCTGGACACATTGACCCCCAGATTCCTACCCTCCTCCATACCTTTATACACAGCATCCCTAAAAATGACATAGGCCCTGAGGGAAATTAAAGCTAATGTAAAGAAGAAAAAACTGTTTATACAATTAAAGACTAATGTTTTTATGAACGTACGAGTTTTTATCTAAGGTTTACGATGGCAACTTCAAAGAATTAAATCAACAAATATAAGATAGTATTTAATTGTATTATTTTTTTATAAATTAACTACAATACGGTCACTTTGTATGCTTTAATTGAGTCCTGATAGCTTCCATACAAAGCTATTGAAGAACGGTAGCACTCATTTTTATTCGTATTCGTAGCATCTTGGGAAACGTTATTCCGGATTCCTTGGCAAAACAATTCCAACCCTATCATTACCCTCATAAACCACATCCCTATCTCATACTCTTTCCATCCTTGGAGATTGGGAAGAATATTGGTACATTGCTGGTCAATTCAAAGGAGTCCGATATGCCTCGATTCAAAGAGCTATCCCATTAAAACCATCGATTCAGTAATTGCCCCATTTTTTCAAATAAATAATTTTCCTCACTTATTCCAACGATAATTATTTAGGCAATGCTCCGTTCTCTATAACCTTTTTAAAATTATTGTTCTCGACTCCGCAGATTGTAATTTCTGTGGTATAGAAGTGAGATCATTACATCATTTTTTTAAAGTGAAAGCTTCTTTAGCACCGTTGTGATTCGAAACTCGATGAAACGAAAAAGCGACACTAAAATAGACATACACCTCATATGTAGGATTTAGAGAGAATGAGACAGAATAATCGGCCTCCTCTTTGTGCGGTGTTTTGTAGCCTCCTCACTCTTGCCTACTTTAGTTTTCTGAAGTTTTCGCTTCTACCGCGTGTGAATTGCACACTTATATTTTTTGCTATGGTTTTCACAAATAAATAATAAACAATCCTATCCTTTCCTCTCTTCTATCAAGCCTTATCTAAAATTGCCTCCCCCCCCCCCCCGTTCAACACCTTATCCCCTGTAAGTCACGAATCCTATCTTCCAATTTATTTTTACTTTTTTATTGCTTCATTGTTTAGCATGTCATTATTAACCTCACTAGAAATAGCTTGTATCGGGAATTAATTATGTAATTTTTCCATTTAAATAAAATTTATTTATAAATTCGCCTTCCCTCTCCCCATAGTTTAAAATGATGACCTAGCTAAATGAGTTCTGCAAGTTTTTTGGTTAGTGTTTTAGTTACAGCTGTTTCGACTTGTAAGGTCATTTTCAAACTGTGGTGAAGCCACGTACGGACGACTTATTTATAAGATTTTAAATGTCAATTTTTGAAAGTGTCTAAGTTGATTTATTACCGGTTAAACCAATTTGTAGAGACACTAATTAAGTGCACTTAAATGAGTCATAGCAATAACGTCATTCTAAATCAATTAAAAAAACCCTTACACTTAGTGCAAGGCAAACCAAAGGGAAATACTCCGAATCCCACATTAGCACTCTCTCAATTAGTGTCTCTACAAATTGGTTTAGCCGGTAATAAATCAACTTAGACACTTTCAAAAATTGACATTTAAAATCTTATAAATAAGTCGTCCGTACGTGGCTTCACCACAGTTTGAAAATGACCTTACAAGTCGAAACAGCTGTAACTAAAACACTAACCAAAAAACTTGCAGAACTCGTTAATAACATTATCAAATTTAATTTTAATTAAATTTCTAAAAAAAAAAAATGGTATATTTATAAATATACATAAATAATTATTTTACGGTCGCTTTTCCGAGTTTTTAATCTGTTAATTTAATTTTTCAGTACCAAAATGTCATCAGAAAAGAAATGCGAAGCAATGTCTGATATTTTGACAGCGTTATCTATCTTCTGAAATGCTTTAGGGAGAAACACAAAATAGCAATTTGCTTTAGGAAAACATTATTTTTGCGGGCGGAAAAACGAAGGCATCTAGAGCTATATCAGATTATTAAAACAATTCCATTTCCTTCCGCAATTTTTAAATACTAACAGCCATACTTATAAAAAAACACTTTTCAATCGTTGAACGGTGTTTCAGTTTCACATTGAATAAATACTGATCATTTTTTTTATTTCGAATTATCTTATTTTAATCTTAATCTTAATATATAAAACAAAGTTGAGTTAGTTACACTATTTATAACTCGAGAACGGCTGGGCTGATTTTGATGATCTTTGATTTGTTGGATTTGTCACCGCCCCGGATAGGAAAATAACTAATAAAACATCACAAAAGTTAACGAAATAAATAGTTATAAAGAAAATTATTTTCCCCATACATTTTGTATGGAACGAATTCTCCTATTTTGAAAGTACAGCAGCAATATTGTGAGGGGTATAATATTGAACTGTGCATGAATTCCAAACATTCAAAAACGTCAAATGTCAATGCGTTGATTGTTGTGCATTTGTTTTTAATCATATAATGCTGCCCTTCTTTCTTACACACTCAATTTCAATAGTCGAAAATGAGACAAATGGTGAACGTATGTCTGCACACCTCCAAAGGAAAAATACAATCCTACTAATATTATAAACGTGAAAGTTTGTATGGTTGTATGTTTGTTACTCTTTCACGCAAAAACAACTGAATAGATCTTAAAAATTCTTTCACTAATACAAAGCTACAGTATTTGCGAGATCTATCCTACTAATATTATAAAGGTGAAAGTTTGTATGGATGTATGTTTGTTACTCTTTCACGCAAAAACAACTGAATAGATTTTAAAAATTCTTTCACTAATAGAATGCGAATGTGGAGGGGTAGAGGGTGAGGGGAGTGGTGGGTTGAGGGAGAGGGGGAGGAAGTTGATGGAGGGAGTGGAGTGGAGAGAGTGAAGGTGGTGGAGGCGGAGTGGGGTGGAAGAGGGGGGAGGGAAGGAAGGGAAGGGGGAGAGGTGGAGGAAGGTGGAGGAGGCGGAGTGGGGTGGAAGAGGGGGGAGGGAAGGAAGGGAAGGGGGAGAGGTGGAGGAAGGTGGAGGAGGCGGAGTGAGGTGGAAGAGGGGGGGAAGGGGTAGGGGTGGAGGAAGGTGGAGGGATCTGGAGTGGGGAGGGTGTGGGGTGGGGGAGGGCTGGGTGGAGGAGGGGGAGGGAAGGTGGAGAGGGGGAGGAGTGGGGGAAGGGGTGGGTGGAAGGGAGGGTGGAGGGAGGGTTGATGGGGGGGTGTGGAGTGGGGGGAGGGGGTGGGTGGAGGGGGAGGGGGATTGATGGGGGGGAGTGGAGTGGGGATAAGGAAACTGGAGGAGGCTGAGTGGAAATCCCCAAATACCATGCGAGCGAAGCCGCGGGAAAAAAACTAGTAATTATAATAAATCTCTGAAATGAAACGCATTTTTTTACATAAGCTCCACACAGGAGGCCCTGAGGAAAAATAATTTCTCTCAGGATATATGTCATCTTAGGGGATGCTGTGTGGAGGATCTTTTTAAGGAATGGGGAGGATAGAAAGTTCTGGGAAGGAAAAAGGTATGAGGGGTGGGTAGGAATCTGGGGGTCAGTGTGTCCGGAAGTGACGGACGTATGAATCCATTCCTCCAACTGTGGTGCAAGGCAATAGGTCGAGTGAGTCCGGCTGGAAAGGTCAAAAGGCCTCCCTCAACCAGTCTCCGTATCCGCTTCCCGAATTCCCGTAAGTAATTGTAAAAGTAAGAAAATCACAAAAATATAAATCCGTACACAACGCCATCTCTGATACTGACAAAAACAAAACACGGACAGTTGGGCATCGATAATGGCTTCATTGTGTAATTTTTAACTTAATTTTTTATTTTTATTTTTATTTTTTTATTTATTTATTTTTTTCCATTTTTACAATTTTACAAAGTTAGGTATAAGTACAATTATTTTTTTAATTATGTACATGTAATGCAAATATTTTTTAATGGTGGTAATAATACCTCTCTAATTGAGAATTTCTCGTGTTTAGGGAGGGAGTACTAACACAATTGATATTTTGATATATGTTTAATTGATGCTACCATGAGCGTATTTATGAAAAAAATAAAATAAAAACAACATGTATGTAAAATTATATACCTGTGCACTATTTTAGGAAGAAAGTTTTTTTTTTTAAATTATAAAATATAAAACCTGTGTACACATTGAAAATATAAGTGGGCGTAATATAACACAAACATGAAATTACTTAGTGGTGAAATGTATTTTAATTTTTTTCTTAAAAATTTTATAATTTTTTTCGGATTTAATATCTTTAGGGAGTTCGTTAAAGCATTTTATGGCCGAGTATGTGTAATGGTGTTGGGCCGTTGTAGTATTAAGTTTAGGGATTATTATTTGTCCTGTTGTTCTCGGCCTGGTGCTACATGACTTTATTGTTAGTTTGTCTTTATGGATTTGAAGTAATGCATTTTTTTGATAGATTCTGTTTATTTGTAAAACTTTGAATTCATCGAATATTTTTTGAGTTGGATAGTCTAAAGGTTTTTTTAGAATAATTTTGATGAGTCTTTTATGTACTATTTCAAGTGGGGCTCAGTTGGTTTTATACGCTCCTCCCCAACCTATTATTCCGTATTGCAGAACTGATTGGGCTAATGCATAGTAAACCTTCAGTAGTATAGATTTATGAAGTATATTTCTTAGTTTGAGGAATACGTAAAAAAGTTTACGTATTCTGTTTATAGTTTGTGCAATATGTTCTGTCCATTTAATATGTTGATCTATTATTTTGCCTAAATATTTAATGTTGTTCTTTTTTGAAATTTTTGTGCATTTAGATGAGTTGCAGTTGTCAGTATAATTTTTACAAGAGCTATGAATAGTTATATTGGAATTTATAATTAGAAGGAATTTGTCTGATAGTGTAAATGTTATGAAGTAAGTTTTGTCAGAGTTTAAGGAAAGATAGTTGTCATCCAGCCATTGTTTTAAGTTGTTTATTTCTACATTTGCGGTTCGGTAGGCTTCATCCCAAGTTTTTTTTTCTATGATTAAGACTGTGTCGTCAGCGAAAGATATGATTTTTCCAATTTTCGGTATTGTAAGCATTTCATTCACGTAAATGATAAACAATATTGGACCTAACACTGTCCCTTGAGGAATTCCATATTCTGAATAGGTGGGTTCACTCAATGTATTGTTAATTTTCACGTGTTGGTGTCTTTCATGTAGATAACTTTTGAACCATTCTATAACTGTTCCTTGAATTCCAATATTTTCTAATTTCTTGATTAGTTTTTTGTGGCATATACTGTCAAAAGCTTTTCTTAGATCAATGAATATACTTAAACATTTATTTCCCGAGTCAAGAGCATTATATATTATTGAGGTTATTTTTGCGATATTATTGTTATTTATTTTTATTTTTAATTTAATACAATAGTTATTGATTCTGAGGCGGTACGAAGTTCGCCGGGTCAGCTAGTTACTAATAAAAAAGTGTCTTTCATTGTGCTGCAAAAGAACTGGCAATATTGCATTTTTCCCACCAAAAAGGCAGGTAGGTATTAGATTCTGATGTGTGATTCAAATCATGTTTTTGTTCATAATTTCTATTCTAATGACCAATTCGATATTAGGTATATTATTAATAATTCAATATATTAACTATTATTTGTGTTATTTTCCTTGTTATGCCGTGTTGTGAAACAAATTTTGACACATTATTTTTTAATTGAATTTTACCGCAAATGATTAATTATTTAATAACATAAATACCTTATGCATGTGTAAATAAATACAAATTAAAGATATTTACGTTTATATTACGCAACAATGAATCCTAAATGTCTGAATCATCATTATAATTTTTTATTTTTAGAATGAGATGAAAAGTGGTGTGACAGTATTGTTGCAAATTCGGACTATGTTTATTAATTTTGGATTTGCAGACATTCTAATAAGATGTATTAAAATTTAAAAATATATATTACGTTTAAAATAACTTCGAAAATTTTCGAAATTCGATGAGAAATTATTATTAACTAGCTTTTTCCCGCGATTTCGCTCGCATGGTATTAGGGGATTTCATCTCAGCCTCCTCCACCTTCCCTCTCCCCACCCCACTCCCCCCCATCAATCCCCTCCCCCTCCGCCCACCCCTCTCCCCCTCCACTCACCCATCAACCCCCCCCCTCCCCCTCTACCCACCCCTTCTTCCTCCCCTCCCCCTTCTCTTCCTTCCCTCCCCCCCTCTACCATCCCACTCCACCTCCTCCACCTTCCCTCTCTCCACTCCACTCCACCCACCACTCCCCTCACCCCCTACCCCTCCATATTCCCTTTCCCCACACCACCCCCCCCCCATCAAACCCATTCCCCCCACATCCTACCCCTCCCCACACCCTCTTCCATCCTTACCCTTTACCCCCTTCCTTCCCTCCCCCCTCTCCCTCCCTTAACACCCTCCCCCCACCCTCCTCCCCCTCCCCGTCCCCCCTCCACCAACACCCTCCCAACACACCCTCCCCCCTCCCCACTCCCCCCACTCACCTCTCGCATTCCACACATTCATTCCCGATACATTCAGTTTTCTAACTGCTCGCATGCCACCTATTATAATTTCGGTATTTTTTTGGGATTGGTGTCCATGGCTATTACGAATAATTTTTAGAAAAAAACATTAGATTCGCCTTAATCACTATAAAAGGAAACTTATTGCATCACGGCTGGCGGAAAATAATGCATTTTAATTTTCAATGTCGTTAAATAAAATTTCACTTCGCGAACCGATCTACGACAGCCCGCCCGCTGCCGCCCGCCATTCTGTCACTGTTATGTTGTTGGTATCCCTGACCTCACACAAACGAGAACTAGAAACGATTGTAGCCGACTTCGTAGGATACATGATGGGCGCGTAATTAGGCTACGTCCGCACAGGCAGGCGGCTGGCTTAGCGCCTAGAGCCTAGTGGCAAAAAACCAACACGTTGGTTTACCTGGATACACGCTAAGCGGCTATAAGGTGACTCGCTAGGCTCTAGGCGCTAAGCAAGCCGCCTGCCTATGCGGACGTAGCCTTATGAAAAACAGAATTAATAATATCTGGAATGGAGACAGACCATTCAAATCCTGGGATGTTTTTTAAAATAAAGATAATATACACAAGCCCGCTACACAAACCCTGCGTAGCCAAACAAACCATTCAAAAACGTAGGCTGTTTTTTTAAAGTAAAGATAACATACACAAGCCCGCTACACAAACCCTGCGTAGCCAAACAAACCATTCAAAAACGTAGGCTGTTTTTTTAAAGTAAAGATAACATACACAAGCCCGCTACACAAACCCTGCGTAGCCAAACAAACCATTCAAAAACGTAGGCTGTTTTTTTAAAGTAAAGATAACATACACAAGCCCGCTACACAAACCCTGCGTAGCCAAACAAACCATTCAAAAACGTAGGCTGTTTTTTAAAGTAAAGATAACATACACAAGCCCGCTACACAAACCCTGCGTAGCCAAACAAACCATTCAAAAACGTAGGCTGTTTTTTAAAGTAACGATAACATACACAAGCCCGCTACACAAACCCTGCGTAGCCAAACAAACCATTCAAAACGTAGGCTGTTTTTTAAAGTAAAGGTAACATACACAAGCATTATAAGGCGCGTAATTATGAAAAACAGATTTATAACGTTAACAAACCTCTATTCGTACATATTACCATAAAATAACGATTGGCTATAAGTTACGTAAAATTAAAAAAAAACATGCGTACTAAGCCAGCCGCCTGCCTGTGCGAACGTAGCCTAATTACGTGCCCATCATGTATCCCACGAAGTCGGCTACAATCGTATCTAGTTCTCGTTTGTGTGAGGTCAGGGATTTCAACAACATAACAGTTACAGAATGGCGGGCGGCAGCGGGCGGGCTGTCGTAGATCGGTTCGCGAAGTGAAATTTTATTTAACGACATTGAAAATTAAAATGCATTATTTTCCGCCAGCCGTGATGCAATAAGTTTCCTTTTATAGTGATTAAGGCGAATCTAAAGTTTTTTTCTAAAAATTATTCATAATAGCCATGGACACCAATCCCAAAAATTTACCATAATTTCTTACACAAATTTCATAATGCCAGAACTCAACGGTAGTTTTATACAAAAAAACGAACAAAAAAAAAGAATTATACAATTTGGTTCAGTCGTCGGGTTTATACATTTCGCATACATACGTATATTTCGGTGATTCATTTTTAAAGACAGTTATTAAGTATGAATTATTATTCTTCTTTTTATATTCTACCAAAAAATCCAGTACGGCAGTTTTATACTTAAAAAATGCGATACCTGTCTATCCAATTAAAACAATAATTGTTCTGTGATGTCAAAATTTGAGATGACATTTTGCAAAACTAAGATTCTTAAATAAAAATTCTATTTTAGAAAATATTTAAATTAGCGAAGTACCTACTTCCCTAATAATTTGAATCGATTAAAGAATTATAGATATCTTACTAATCGTGCCACCTATTGCAATTTTTTCATACAAATTTCGTAATGCCAGAGCTCTGTGCTATTGCCTATATGTTTATATTATTGTAAAGTTTCATTAAAATCCATTCAGTAAAGTAGGAATTAGTATTTTATATGTACCTATTTGAATTTTAACATCAAAGGGATATCCATAGTAACTTAATTAAAAAGAAAACATCGTTTCCAAGGCGACAATTGGCGTTTGCAATAAATCGACTTTGTTAACGACAGAAAACGTATGAAAAATAATTTCATAACGCCAGAGATTATTAATAACGCCAGAGCTTACCAATATATATAGCCTATAGATCTCGCAAATAATGTAGCTTTCTATTAGTGAAAGAATTTTTAAAATCTATTCAGGAGTTTTTGCGTGAAAGAGTAACAAACATACATCCATACAAACTTTCATCTTTATAATATTAGTAGGATAACAGTGTATACAACAGATAAACAACCCTGTTTTGTATATGTCGGCGGCCGATCGTAAAATCAGGCACTTCACATAATTATATATCTTTAGGCCTGCGACATATTTATCTTTAAATGAGCTATTTATTTGTTGTCAGTTTCCGTATTAGTTAGATTTTGACGGTTATTTATCAATGTACAGATATGTGTTATTTTATTTATAGAGATTTATTCTTTCCTTTGCTGCTTATGTTTTACGCATTTTTAGTTTATTATTACCGTTTAACAATAATATTATTAATATTATTTTGCTGAATTGTTACTATGTTTAGATTTAGATCTTGGCATTACTATGTGTTTTTAAAGTTTTAACGAAATTCTTGATTGTATGAAACTATATATATATATATATATAAATTCCATGAAAAACCTATAATAATTTCCAATAATTCTGTTAAGATTTTAGGTTTTATAACACTATGTACATTCCATCATAACCTTATAACAATTTTCAATAATTATTTTTATATTTTTGGTTTTACGACATTGTGTACATCCCACTACAACCAACAACAATTTACAATAATTTTATCTAGATTCTGTATACTTATGTTTTTATGATTATGTGCATGCATGCGTATACATATGTGTATGTGTGTATGTCTGTGTATATGTATGCATTTATATGTACCCGTCTCAGAACAGACCTTGTCTAGTGAGGCAGGTTACTTACTTGTTTGTATATGTTAATTTTACTTCAATAAATGCCCGGGTTACCGGCAATTTAAAAAAGAAAAAAATATATAATATATTTACGACGTTTTTCTTTGGGTCTGGGAATGTTAATATCGAAATAGGTACTAAAGGGCGAGAGGCTTTACTATACCAAAATGGAATGGGTATAGACATTTCGAAATGAATGAATCAAACCTTTTTTGTGTGTGTACTGCACAAGAGTCCCCACTGCTCCCGTTTTTTTTTTACATGAGCTCCACACAGGAGGCCCTGAGGAAAATAATTTCCCTCAGGGCCTATGTCATCTTTGGGGATGCTGTGTGGAGGGTTGTTTTAGGGAAAGGAAGGAGAGGAGAGTTCTGGGAAGGAAAGGGGTTTAAGGGGTGGGTAGGAATCTGGGGTTTAGTGTGTCCTAGACATCCGCCTCCAAGACCTTGATAAACCTCACCCCATAAACCCGGGCACCCCTGCTAAATCACCAAACGTAGCTAACCGCTTGGGGTGACCTATTGCAGAGGTGTTGGTTATCCAATAAAGGTTCCCAGGGCGGCGGTACCCATTTCCGCCTCCCAAATTGAATAGCCAGTTTGGAGCCAGTGAGACCATGGCATCCCTAGTTGGGGTATGTTAAGAAAATTATTGAAATTTGAGATCGATCAAAGTCTTCACAAAGCGCTTCTCACTGAAATTCATAGAGACTACCTTGAAATTCATAAAGTCATAAAGAGATGTTTTTATGTGGTATTTTTAATACCGGAGGAATTGATTTTGACTGTATGTATTTTGACTAATAATTCACGATGAAAACTGTGATGAATTTGCACTGCAATTAACACTTCTTCTGAAATTAAATATCTCGGAGTGATCATTGATTAAAACATAAAAAGGAAGAGCCACCTTACAGAGCTAATGAGAATGAGATGAATATTTATTTAGGATATAGGAACGTTTTTGACTATATTTTGATCAAAGTGCAAGCACTCCCGAGCGTCTGCTTGCCAAAATGTGGACAATTTGAAGAAATATTTTGGAACATTAATTTATTGGAATTATTTCGGAATTAGTAATTGAAATCATTCTCTAATATATGTATACACTCATTTTTATCCCAAAAGCAAAACCATTTTACTTATCAAGTAATAAAAAAACTAAAATATTCTTTCTTTTGAATTGTACTGTGTAATTAAGCAATCAAAATAGATAAATTAAACTAAACAGTTTTGCATAAAAAAATTAAATGAAAAAAATCGTGAATCGAAGCTCCCTTATCAGGCACAAAAGCTTTTCCATTTTGAATATACATGACCAATATTAACTTTAAATATAATGTTTTGTAATATTATATAATACTATACGCGTTATTTATATTTCAATAAATAAAAAAAAGTTTTATTTGTGATAACGGTTGGTCGTAGAGCTCTTTGAAAAAGGCACCGATATCAGTTGTTTTCTGTAGTACTTTATGTATATTTTAATAACTTAAGAAATTAAAAAATGTACAAGAATTATATATTTTTATAGCGTGTTATCGCCTACCTCTATATGGTGTGGCGTGCGATGACAAAACAAAACGTTAGCTCGAAAATATCTGACTCAAAATAATTAATAAAAGTGACATTTAAAACATTTTTATTTATCGAATCTGTTGTACGTTTAATAATAAATTATCACTGAGCTTAATTATAACAACACGTGATTATTTGCGATTTACCTGCAAAATGGCGATTGACCATTTTCCGATCCCTGCCGTGTAGAGTAAGGAAGACGTAGCTATTAAACTGTAGGGCCACAGAGGGACTGCGGGCGTGCGAAGGAAACCGCTCGACGCTCCTATATTGTGGGAAAATAGGCCAAGATTTGGCACTCCAAAAGATAGAGCCACAGGCGATATTGATTTCTCCATTCAAATAGATAGTTCAAAATAATGGGATCCATTTTGGATATGAAAATTTCATGACAACGATTAAGAGAGATTATTGTTGCCTTTTAGAATATTTTCTAATTTATTTCATTATTTAATCCAGCAGGACTGGTTGGATGATGTAATCCCAGTCTGCCATATTACATGAGATACTTATACATGAACAATTTATTAATCTCTCATTATTTAAAAAAAGAAAACAAAAGCCAAAAGATAGGCAATGATAACTTAAAATAAAAAATATATATTTATATATTATTGCGGAAACTTGTAATCACTCCCTAGCACGACTGCAGGCCGCTAACAAACAAACAAAAGTTCACGACTACTGAGTGTTCTTAATTAATTTGATGTGAATTGTTATTTATTCTTCGGTGATCTGCATTGCTCGGGATCGATGACAAGTTACCGATACTATTGATAAATCCTTTATCGATCGTCCGTGCTATGTAGGTACCCTGGTAGATATTACGAACTGAAGATTTTCTTACAGCAGGCACCATAAGTTTTTCGGCTGCTATGTCGGTATGCAGCATATTATTAACGTCATGTTATATAGAACTTCTCGTATTTTTTGATGGAATACATGACACGTCAAAAAGATTTCAAATTTTTATATCAAATCTCATCACTTCAAATTTGGAATACTTTCGGGTGACAGCCGTTCGATCATCGGAAGGATCCATATAAAGTTATATCACTCGCCTAGGGCCTGGGGGGGACACAGGGCGAAATAACTTGAATTTCATTATTGTCAAATAGGAGGGGGTTAGAGAGACCAAACGATTTTCAGTTATTTGACAAACTATAATATTTATTTATTTGTTTTATTCTCACAATCTTATTTATAAATAATACATGCCTACTGGTACTGTCCGCTGACTTTTAAATATTTTTTATGGGACTCTTGTGTACCTCATCCCTCTGGTGCCAGTGAGACTATGGCAGCCATATGTTGTGGGACTGAAGATAAGTGGGAAAGTGAAGGAAATAGGGTGGAAAAGAGGAAGGTGGGGAAGACGCTAATTGGTGGTCTTATACCAGGGCAATACTGCGATTATCTTCCATTCTGGAACGTGCCACAAATAAACAGGATATTATTTTTAATTAATGAATTGTGAAATAACACAAATTAATCAAATAAAAATTATTTGCTCAAGACTTCCCGCGACCTTCGGTTTACGAGTCGAGAGTCTTAACCCTCGACCACGGAGGCCGAGAATACTTGTGTATAATATATTTTATTTGAAATAATTACGGGATCATAGAGTTATTGATAATAAAAGCTTGATTTCAGGACCACATCTGTAAACTAATGTTTTATTTATATATTGATACGACTGATGTCTTTCAGTATATTGGTTGGTCCGGTTTATATACCTACTCTCCTATCGGAGATTAACTATTGTCAGAGCAATTTTCACACTTCAGAATGCAACCCGGAACTGCAATCGTACCACTCACGTAGGTTTCGAAGCCACGAGGTGAGGTGTTTTCCTCTGTCAGGTCCCAAAACAATCTATCCCTGATTTATGAAGTTAGTGAGTGTACTTTTGCATGTCGCCTTTGTTTTTTCTTTATCCCTTTGCCTTTTATCAATTTTTGGCCAATAGAATTATGTTACCCTATATTATGTCCAGGTTATTTTAAGTTTATTTAGAGTTCAACAATAAATCTATATTTTAAAGTAAAGTAGGTTATGTTGAAAGTCTAAGATATCGATATTGATACGCATAATGTAATATATTTATATATCGTCAGTGAAGCAATATGGGTTATTTTTTTATAAAAAACTGTATGGGCAAGAATATCAACACGCTAAAGAAAGAACGGCTGCTTCGGGGAAAAATTCATTAATATTATTATATAAACTAGCTGGTTCCCGGCATGCGTTGCTATGCCATTCAAATAAATAAATTGTTTTTCCCTGCATGTGCATTCTCATGCGTCCTCGTTTCTCTACTGCGTTTTACTTCCGCCTTCCCCCTCCATCGTCACCCTTCCCGCGAATCCTACGTCCTTCGTTACCCTCCCCCTCCAGCCTTCCTTCCCTGCCGCTAAAATATATGAAATTCATACATTTTCAAACCACTCGCGCAACAAATGTTGTAATTTTTTTATAAAAAATTCAAAACGCCAGGGCTTACCATTATTTATAGAAATACTCTTCTGCTAAAATGCAATTTCTGTAAAAAAATTGAGTCAATCCGTGGATTACTTTCTGAGATTTGCGAACGCAAACATACGGAAGCTAATTTTTTATATGTGTAGATTGTAATTTTATTAAAATAGTGATTATCAGGTTACTTCGACACTTTAATATTCTTCGAATTTTGCGATATACAAGATCATATTTATATAATTAAGTGAAAACAAAATACTTCGAAACCTTAAGCTTTCTTCGTCAGGATAAGATTAACATTTATTAATTAAAAATGACGCCACTAAGTTAATTTGCAAGGATTGAAGAAATATGTATATAATTTTTTTTCCTCAACATCTGCAAGATTGGTAGTTTGTCTCAAATTGCTTTAACGATGACGACGTTTGGAAGTTTGGACCTAATCCATTTGAAGGAATATTCAAAACAAAGAAAAATTTAAATATCGGCTGGTTAAAAGTTTACTCTGGGATACAAAAAAATTATATTAACTACCTCTTTAGATTTCTATTCAGTATTAAACAATTGAGTTCAATTCTTCATGACGATGAATGTTTTGTTCTGTGTTGGGTTTAAGATAAAATTTAACCACCGGTCGGAAAAGGTACAAAAAAGGCACAAAAATATTTTAAGAATTTCGAAGAATCATTATGTTGAGCTTTTATCAAAATTCCTAAACAAGATTTTTACTATATTTTCGTGGAAAGCAATCACTTTTCGATTTGGCGCATTGTATGATATAAAATAGATCATTAGTTACATAACTTTTTTCCGGGGGCCTCATACATAGCTAGGCCCCCATTTGGGGATGCCACTTCCCATTTAATTAATATTTTACCACTAAAATACATTTTCCACTCACTTTAAATATGACATCGGTTGATAACAATTTTGAATCACTAGTTTTGAACTTAAAAAAAAATATTTCACACGGCAGGCAACTGCAAACTTTCCTCCTGTGTAGGTACCTCCTTTTTTTAAGGAGAACGAGAAAGTCGAAAGAGCCCAAATGACGGATTAGGTATTACTGATGTAAGCCATCGTAGACCATAACGCATAACGAAAGGCTCAAAAACCTAAATCAAATTCGAATAAATTGAATCCTCACGGATTAAAAAAGTTATAAATTACTAAACCGAAGATCAAAATTCTTAAAATATACGTCACCACAGGTACGGCCCCTACAAGTATGAACTATATTTAGTTTGACTAAGGACGCTGTGCCCTTTAGCTTGAGTGTTCCCAATGGACCGTACACATTCGTCATTCGTCTCAGACGTACGATTTGAATTTCTTTTTTATTAGTTTTATTTAATTTATTTATTTACTTATTTATTTTACATATTATTCTTAAAACGAATATTCGTATAAATATCACGGAGGAGAGTAAATATTTGGGGTAGGTACATGTAAGTATAAATACGAATGGAGGCAGTTTTACTAATATGTCCTTACATATGAAATTGGCGTTTTGCCGTACTGGCAACTTTGATCTCAAATATCTTCTCTTTGGTTAAGAATTCCTAATTCAAATTTATACAGCTATTTACTCATGTATTTGTGTTTCGAAAATTATAATTCATTTGTTTTTTTCCTTAATTGTTTTCTTTCTTTGCGTTACTTAGTTCACAAAATAGAAAACTTGAAATATCGCGTTATTTACGAGTACGAGTTCCACCGTGGCACCAGTGCTGCAGAAACGGCTCGAAGGATTAATGATGTGTATGGCGACGGTGCCGCAAAAGAAAACACAGTGCGTTTTTGGTTCCAACGTTTTCGTTCTGGAAATTTCGACCTGCAGAACAAGCCCTGTGGACGGCCGGAGACCAAAGTTGACAATGAAGAATTGAAGGCTAGGCAAAAGCTTGAAAGGTGGGTACCTCACGAATTGAGTGAAGCAAATCAACAAACGCGCGTTGACCGCTAGACCACACACTGCACAACAGACGGCTAGCAAATTAGAGGAGCTTCAATTTTTTTTTTTTTTACAGTGAATACCGCACAAGAATCTCAACTGCTCCCGTATGGAGCCAGTGAGACTATGGCATCCCCAATTGGGGTATGTTGTGAGGCTGAAGGTAGTGGGGAGGGGAAATAGGTGGGGAAGAGGAAGGCTGGGAAGTACCGGGCTATTCAGATCTGGTCACTAAACACGGCTAAAGCCATTTTCAAGCAACGTTTCAATTCTGAATGGTGGTCTTACACCAGGGCGATACTGATAGTATCTTCCACTCTGGAACATGCCGCAAATATATTAAATATACTAATTGGAATGTCTAAGACATCCACCGTACTCTCCGGACCTTGCCCCAACAGATTACCATTTTTTTCGAAATTTGGATAACTTCTTGCAAAGGGAAAAATTCAACTCCGATGGGGCAGTTCAAACCGCCTTCAAAGATTTTATTGATTCCCGTCCGAATGTCCCGTTTTTAGTAAAGGGATCGATGAACTACCTATGAGATGGTAAAAGTGCATAGAAAGCAATGGTACATACTTTGATTAAATAAATATATTATATAAATTTTATTAACTTAAGAAGGCAATACAAAGACTTATCCAGAAAATGTTACATTGATTATATTAGTTTAATGGAAAAAGAGGTTCGTCATAACGTAAAAAGATTATGGAATTTTTCTAATGCTCAGAGAAAGAATGATTGTAGTTTACCAAATACTTGTATCTTAATAACAAATGTACTGACAGTACCGAAGGCATAGTCAATATTTTTGTAGATTCATTTAAAAGTGTTTATGACACGGATATTCTTGATAGTGAGATCCCTAAAGATATATCTGTTGAAGAATTGCTTAATTTAAGCCATTGTTTCATTGAAAAATCTGCAATAGAAAAAGGTATAAAAGCATTAGATTCTAATAAATCTGCTGGACAGGATGATTTTTCCTCCAATATATTTAAAATCTTTTATAAACAGTTTGACTGTCCCATTATTCATATTATTTAACAAGTCTTTAGCATCAGGGTGTTTTCCAGATCAGTGAAAAAAAGATTTTTAACCCCTATTCACAAAAAGGGTGATAAAAGCGATGTATCAAACTACTGACCAATACGTATATTGTTAGCTATTCCCAAACTCTTTGAATCATTAGTCCTAGATGTCTTTAAAAAACAAATCTATAACATAATTGTCCCCAATCAGCACAGTTTTATCACAGGTAGAAATACTTTAAGTAACTTAATCATTTATGAAAATTATATAACTGATTCCCTTGTCCTTAAGCATCAGGTGGATTCTATATACACTGATTTTTCCAAAGCTTTTGATAAAGTTAGGCGACATATTCTTGTACATAAACTAAAAATGTTGGGCATTAAAGGAACCTTTTTGAACTGGTTTAATAGTTATCTTAGTAAAAGAAAGCTTTGTGTTAAAATAAAATCTGTAGAATCCTATATCCTCGAAGCCACAAGTGGGGTTCCCCAAGGATCTCACCTCGGACCAATTCTTTTTTTATTATTTATAAATAACATTGTTAGTATATTTAAAGATGTACAAGTTTTACTTTTCGCTGATGATTTAAGAATATATAAAATGATACGTAGTATAGAGGATTGCCATATTTTACAATCTAATTTAGATAAATTGTTTCATTGGTGTGTGATCAACTCACTATTTCTTAATATTCAAAAGTGCCAAGTTATTCGTTTTTATAAAATCCAAAGTCACGTAACTTATGAATACTCTTTAAATAATGTAATATTGACACCGGTCACTCAGATCAGGGACTTAGGTGTTATATTTGATGAAAAGTTAACATTAACTCTGCACGTAAATGAAATAACAAATAGAGCTATAAAAATGCTTGGTTTTATATGCATACCAGCAAGTGATTTTAAGTCACTAGAATGTTTGAAAATATTGTACACTTCTTTAGTAAGAAGCCAGGTAGAGTATAATTCGCCCATTTAGTCCCCATTGTATAAAATACATTCCGACCATATTGAAAGGGTACAGCACAAATTTTTAAGATTTGTTAACTTTAAGCTGAATATTCCAATTCAAAATATTAACTATGTCCTTTTGATGAAACAACTAAACTTAATTACGCTGTTAGATAGGCGGATCATCTCGGACCTTGTACTATTAAATAAAATCATTAATAATTGCATTGACAACCCTGTAATTCTCGCCAAAATAAAATTTTACGTACCGACCAGAAATACGAGGCAATGTGCTACCTTCCTCTGTGATAATTTTAAAACAAATTATGAGACTCATACACCTATAAATAGATTACATCATTTTGGTAATAAATTTGGCAATATTGTAGACATGTTTGCAGATTCTGTATTAGTTATAAAAATAAGTCTTTATAATTACTTTAATGAAATGTACGATTTTGATTTTAAATAATTTAATTTTTTATTATTATTTTATTCATTATAATTGTGTACTACGTACCTGCCTAACTATTATTATCTATCCTTGTAAAAGCCCACTAGGGCGTAAATAAATAAATAGAAAAATGAAACAATACAACTTTGTATAAACCACTCATATAATGTGCAAATCCGACCGGTTTCGGAACAAACGTTCCTTCGACAGTTTCTAACAATGTTTTAACAATGTTTATATAAGTGGTTATACAAAGTTGTATTGTTTCATTTTTCTTTAATGGATAACCACAAAGTAATAGCTACATTCGAAAATATATAAAAAAAGAAAAAAAAAATAAAAAAATAAAAACTATTAAAAAAAAATCGACTTTATGTTCCTCCCATACAAAACGCCAATGTAATATGTAAGGACCTAATATTTTGTAACATACATCAAAAGATAGTTGCAGAATTGTCAGTAAGTGAAAATGTCGATGGTGAAAGCAGAATCGTTAAGCAGTTGAGTCGCTCTGTTAATTGGCGCGATCGGGAGAGTAGACCATAAAAAAAGTACATGGGTTCTCCCACGAGTATGCTTGCTAAGGACATATAAGTTAAGTAGTCGATTCAAATCAAGGTGTAGATACATCGCCACTTCTATAGATTTTCAGTTGGTGAATACCTACTAGGCTTAAATAATTCTGTTATAATTTTTTTTTGCGAACAAAGTCACTGGCCTCAGGAAATTGTGTAAGAACATTTGGGCGAACTTTCACAACAACAAGTCAACATTTGTTTTGTAGTGTGCCCAATTAATTATTTTTACTTTCATGTATGAAAAATGGTAAGGCTGTGGGTTTCGACAATATTGCTGCCGAATACTTTAAAGGAGATAGCCGTATTATTCTCACATGGTTGTGCAGACTTTTTAACCAATATTTAGAGGAGGGTTACACGCCATTAGATTGGAGAAGGGCTGTAATCATGCCATTGTACAAAGGTAAAGGGTCACGTATGGAATGTGGGAATCATAGGGCTATTAGCCTTCTTAGTACAGTGGGCAAGTTGTATGGTAGAATATTGATTGAAAGGATAAGAATGGAAACAAAAGATAAAATATGGGATGTGCAAGGTGCTTTTATGAGTGGAAGGGGGTGCATGGACCAGATTTTCTCATTGCGTATGCTCACTGAGAAGTTTCTTGCAAAAAAACAGAAACTCTTCTGTGCCTTTGTAGACCTAAAAAAAACATACGACCGAGTTGACAGGAAAAAGCTATGGAAGGAATTGTCCAAGTATGGAGTGAATAAGTATATCATACAGGCAATAAGGAAGTCCAGTGAAAAATATTATGGCTTTAAAAAAATATGTTCATATAGACCAAGAAACGCTGATTCTGAATATATAAGTTTTATTTCATAATATTAAACGCAGAGTTTTTAAAAAATTATTAAAAAGTGCATTTTTAAACCTCTTCTCAAAACACAGCGTTAAGTTGGCATTACTGAAATGCTTAACGGTGACGTCACTGTTAACCTGTCACCTGGTGATAGTGTGTATTGTATTGTATTGACATTTGAAATGACTTGAAGTGCACACGTACCTATGCAATTCAACATTTCGTGTTTTTGGTTTATTTTCATACTGTTTATAGAGATTTAAATAAATAATAGTTATTGTGTTTATTGAAACATAATTTAGGCCCTCAACAATTTACGAAAAGGGCTATATTTGCGGACAATCTGCAAAAAATTTTGTCTATTTGAGGTTAAAGTCGTGTCATATTTTGACATTTAGTTTATGTGTTTTCAAATTGTTTTTAGTATAGGGCTTTTTATACAAGTTGTTACACACTCGTCATGATCAGTGTATTATAAATACCAGTGTTTCTGTATGTGTTATACATAAAACAATGTACCTACATAGTAACGCCTGACACAAAACACGATGTCACATGTATTTGCAATGAAAGAGATGATTTATTGTTTTTATATTGCACTTTGATTAAATACAATAACAGTAGCGGTGAAATGTGGATATTTTACCAATGTTGTTATATATTAAAAGCAGTTAATCTTGAATAAAAAATACACCTCACACCTAAAAGTCATTACAAAGCATTCCGCCTTCCGCCATGATTCTTCATTCAAACAGGGATGTTCTGCCCAAAAAAATTATTTCCCTAGATTTCGAAGTGAAATTTCCCTAGAATTTCACATTTACCCAATTACCTACGTAGCCACCTGATTGTGTAACACTAATCCTGTTATATGTTAATTAATATGATAATTAATTGGAAAGATATCGGAACTTGGTAAATATACTAATAATACCGTGATTTTCCAAATAAAACACTTTTTGCTACGTGAAGTAATAATTTAAAAGTACGAATACACTCACCACTGAATTAGAAACTGAATTCCAAATTTAAAAAAAAACACTTTGCAAAATAAAAATCATAAGCAACCCGCCCTCATTTGTACCAAGCGTGGTATTTTGAAGACCCCCCCCCCCCCCACCCCCGAACGTGTCACGTAGTATGGGTACGTTCTCTAATATCATTTTGAGTTGTCAGTGTTAAAAATAACATTGCATGTAAGTACATGAACAATAATTAAGATTCATAGGAATTCCAAAAAATATATATACGTATATATATATATACGTATATAAATAATACCAGTAATATTGTCATATGTAATAAAATTTTTGCCAGAGTTCAAAATTTCCATAGATTTTGTCCTGATTTCCCTTATCCCTAAAAAATATTTTTCTCCCCTAGATCAAGGGAAATTTCCCTCGACATAACATTACTGATTCAAAATGACAACTTAAAAAGTTGAAAAACTATCGGTGGGTGAAGACCACCATACGGTGCGTTTCTGGGAGTCTTTAAAAATTAAAACTTTGACAATTATTTTAACTATTAAAACTAACTATAAAAATAAAAATAAAAATGCAGTTATTTTAGTTTGAAGGTCTTTATTAATTAAAAAAAATATAAAAAATGGACTGGAGTTCTCTATTGCGTCTCTGTATGAGGGAAGCATTGCATGTGTTAGGGTGAACGGCGATTTTACGGGGTGGTTTGACATCACAAAAGGTGTTAAGGCTGCGTAATGTCGCCGTAATTATTCAATCTATATATGGATAATTGTATGCAAGAATTGAAAGAGATGGGATTGGGCGCGAAATTGAGTAATCTGGAAGAATGTTGCCTGTTGTATGCTGATGATGCGGTGCTGATATCTAATAGCATGGAAGATCTACAGTCTCTCGTGTCAAGGATGAACGAAGTATGTATGAAGAATGAGTTAATGATGAATGTAAGTAAGTCTAAAGTCATGGTGTTTGAAAGAGAGAGTACTAAAACAGTATGCAATATAGTTGTGAATGATGAATACTTGGAGCAGGTGGATGAGTTTGTTTATTTGGGAAGTGTGTTTACGAGAGATGGTAAGGCTGATAGAGATATTGAAAGAAGGGTGAATGCAGGTAACTCTATTAATGGAGGACTAAACGCCGTTGGCACCAACAAAAAACTGTCCAAAGACGCGAAACTAGCCGTCCATAATGGAGTACTGGTACCTACCCTGATGTATGGCAGTGAGGCATGGAACTGGCAGAGGAAGGATGAAAGTAGACTGAACGCTGTAGAAATGAGATACCTGAGACGTATGTGTGGTAAAACCATGTATGATCGTGTGAGAAATGAATCCGCAAAGAAATCCGCAAAGAATGCAAGGCTGATGTAAGCGTAATGAGTAAGATCAAGAAAGGAACGCTCCGATGGTTTGAGCATGTAGAGCGAATGAACGAGGAAAGGAGTGTAAGGAGAATATATGACGTGAATGTGAATGGTAGAAGAAGTCGAGGACGCCCAAGAAAGACATGGCACGACCAAGTGAATCAGATACTTGAGTCGGGCCATGTCAAGAGTCAGAATAATAGAAGAGAATGTATGAGACGTTGTATGAATGTAAACGAGGTAAGGAATGTGTGCCAAGACCGGGATGTTTGGCGGTCTGTTCTCTCTGCCTACCCCTGCGGGGAAACGGCGTGATGGTTAGTTAGTTAGTTAGTACTTTCAGTAGACCAGTTTCTCATTCAGAAAAAGTACCTACACAGATGTGAGCCTAATAATATTGCCTTTGAATAAGGTATGGCGGAAGAAGACGCCCAAAATTGGCTGCCTGTACGAGGTGTTATTTTGCAAATACTTTCGTTATAATAATATTACCTACGTCGAGTCGAATCAGTCACTTCTCCGTAACCTGTCATATCAAATATAAGTAATGTGTTAACAATGACAAAATTTTGAAGATTTTCGCTGCGTAATATTTTGTTATTATTTGCGAGTATTAACATTTTAATAACGTGTTACATAAAGTAAGAAAATTTTTATAGTCATGACAAAAATTACAAGATCATATTTATGATTTAATCATGGTAAAAAATTGTATTATTATTATTCGTAAAAATATTTAAAAATGGAATAAAAACTATCGAGACTGACATGTGGGCATGTTAGTCAATAATAACCTATTTAAAAAATTAACATTAAAATTAGAGATTTAAATATGCGTTATATATGGTAAAAAGTTAGTCGCTGGTTGTGACATTTTTTGCTATGTTTCCGTACCAATTTTTTCCGTATTTTTCTAATACTTTTAATTATTCATTGTCTACGTCCATATAAACAGCACAGTGCACCAAGCGCTCTCGACTAGCTAATAAATAATTCAATTAAATAGTCAAAAGCGAAAAATAAAGAGTATGTAATCGATTGTGACTATAATAACGTTTCCTTTAGTGATATTAGGGGAGAGGGACCTAGCCCCGAAAACTTAACAAAAACCTAAAGATAATACACATATTTTTAAATATTTACGAATGAAATTCAATATGCTAGTGGAAAAATGGTTTATTTATGTGTATTACGCAAGAAATCAAACAAAGCACTTATTTTAAATTTCGAAACTGATGTTTTAAACTCTCTCTCTCTTTATCTCTCACTCCGATGGCGCTACAGCCCATATCAAGCCTTGGCCTCCGGCAACATTCACCTTCAACTCCTCCAGTCCTCAGCGGCTGACTTCCAGTTTGGTACCTGGAGAAGCTGCGCTGCATTCCCTCTTACCTCGTCCTCCCACCGCAGTTTGGATCTTCCCACTTTTCTCTTTCCACCTGGGTGTCCATGTTTTAAACTAATACAATATAAATCGTTATTGAAAAAGTGGCAGGAATCTCCAGACACATAATAATCAATCAAAGCTCATTAGTTCACTCTATTTCAAAACCCACCTTACCTCTGAATTATTTTCTTACTATACTCCGATCATAATTTTCATTCAAAATACATCGACGCTGCCCGTGGGCCTCAACTGGTTGCAGTCAAAACTAGCTCGACGCAACGTCGTTTCACCCCCAAAAATTTAAGAACCGTGACATCAAAGTAATTGTGGGGAAAGCACCACTTTTAACTGAAGAATTTCCTACGTCTTGGCTAAGTAGTGAATTTACGAGGCGTACTAAGTTATTTTATTGTACGGTGACCTTTTTAAGCGTAAGTACTTGTACGCGTTTGGGTCGGTACTTACCTACATAATTATGTTAACGTAGGTACTCCTATTTCGTAGGTACAAGTAAATGAGTCGCATAAAATTACTATAACGATAAAAGTCACATTATCATCGCGTAATCAAAAAGTACGGGTTCGTAAAAAAAGTTTTTCCGGTTTGAAAAATATTTATAAATGCGAAAGCACTCTGCGTTAGAAATATCAAACATTGAAAATAGTTGTAAAGATTAAATCTTTGTTATTTAATGTGCTACTACCTACTACATGGGGTAATATAACTTTCTATGATCTTTGTGCGTTTGTTTGAATGTTTACCTATCTTAGCATGGCTTAAGTTTAGTCCATGAAAGCTCTGGGGAGAAAAGTTTTTCACGCTTAAATAAGCGATATCATTCTAGGATTCTCACAAAGAGATGCAGTAAATATGACCCCAGAGCTATTATAGATAGCAAATCATTTTTTCCAGTAAAATGGAATTAAAATATTTTCATCATTTCAATCTAATAAATAATATATTATGCATACAGAATATAATATTTAGATTTTATATATTTTATAATAGTATATAACACGTCCGTCAATTGGGAAGGCGGTATGGATACCAACTGCCATAGGTGTCATAGCAGCAGTTCCCGGGTTCATTGTGTGATAATTGTCTAAGTCTTCGCGGCGGATGCGTCTGCTCACCTACTGTGTGGCGGGCCGGATTTGGAGGGACTGGTTGAGAGAACCTTTTTACCTCTCCAGCAGGACACCCTCGGCCCATCACCTAGCACCGCAGTGAGAGGGGTGGATTCATACCTCCTTTACTCCTGGGCACACTGATCCCCAGATTCCTATCCATCTCTCATACTTTTTTTCCCAGATCTTCAACTCCTTCCTTTCCTTAAAAAAAATCCACCGCACAGCGACACTAAAGATGATGTGGACGCCGAGGGAAATTATTTTTAATAAAAAAAAAGACCTGGATAATATTTGATAAAATTTTATGTGCTAAGAGGTTGCGATATAAAAACTAGTCGAGTAACCATATGCGAAAGGGATTTAATTGATTGTATATACTAAGCATAATCGAATCGATTGTTGCTTTAATTGACAAATACGTTGTTTTAGATACAAGACATGATTAACCAGGTGGTATAATCTCAACACCTATTTATCCCCCCCATTTTATTCCGTATCGAATTGTTCTCCTGTAGGAGAGTCTAAGACCAAATTTCCATTTACTCATCGCAATGATACCATTGTGTGGTAGTCGAAATACCAATTCACTTTGATTGTCTCAATTATTTTTCAGCCAACCGCCTTAGAAAAATAATTATAATAGACACATTCTTTAATTCAATGCTTATAATCATACAACTGTGAATTTTAGCGGGTTGTTTTGTGAGCTGTTTTATTGAAGAAGCCTAACGGCTTTGAAACTGTGGGTAAAGTTTTTTTTTAATTAACGATACTTTCATCAAATAACGACGAGCAAGAGGCTGTCATAACACAGACTACTTAAAATTGTATACTGCCTAACCGGAAAATTAACGCCTTTAGTATTTTTCCATCATAAAAGTTAACGATAATGGTATCCGCCTGTAAAACAAAATTACCGCTAGTCATATAGAAACCTCGAGATAAACATTGCGTAGTTTATGTACATTTTCAATATAATCTACTTTTGCAGCATGATTTTAATAATAATTATGTGAAAGTATTCTGCAGCATTGCCTAGGAATAAATTCACTTTGCACCCACGTGAAACATAAGTTTACAGGAAAAAAGTTTTAGTTTTGCTTTGAAACTGGGAAAATCGTAAAGGGTTCATGCACGAGTTCAAAGCGTATTTTGCTTCCAAGGCGACAGTGCTTTTGTTTTTTAACACTAATTTGTTCATGGGCGTTTTTATTAAACTGTAGAAATATTTCTGCAATCATGACTAAAAATCAACCTCGAGAATATGTTTTTTAAATTTTTTCTGTATGGCATGGATGGCTGGATTAATCAAAAATTGATCCGGAAAGATCATGTTGGCACATCCTCAAAATGATCTGGAAAGACAAAGGGTAAGCAATTTAGAAGATGAATGAAATATTGTTTACAGCACTATTTAAAAAATTATTTTAATAAAATATGTGTTTTTAATTTTTTTAAATAGTGACATAAACAAAGGACTTTATTTTATATCCACGCGTTGCTGTGGCTAATAAAACACAACGTCATCTACTGGATGGTTATCCAACCTTTATAACCGTCGAGTTTATCGCGAAGAGATAGACAGATGCCGCGGAGGACTTTAATTTATAATAGGTAGAGATGGTGTGAAAGATTATAATAATGTGCATGAAATGCTTGGGGTAACTAACGTATTTAAGTTAATAAGGATTAATAATGTATCCGTCTAAATAACTTTTCAATTACCGCAATGTACGTGACCATTTTTTTAGAAGATAGAATGGGTATAGTAAGCTATTCGTAAAAGATAGATATATTCCTTCGCGGACCTTTTTGTAGATCTATAAAAGAGGAATATCCAACCATGCATTGTTTTGTTATATCCCAAAAGGATTAGGTAGCGTTTTCGATGAAAGCTACCAGGCGGCTTGACTTTTTCCGACACTTCTAACAATTTGTTATGTTTCAACCAATTTACACAAATCCTTGACAAATTACATACCTAAACCTACCTCACGAAACACTATCATATTATATCTATTGGTGAAAACCGCATGAAAATCCTTTCAGTAGTTTTCGAGTTTATCGCGAACAGACAGACAGACAGACGATGCGGGGGACTTTAATTTATAATATGTAGAGATGTAGAGAAGAGATGTAGAGATTAGCTGACCCGGCGAACTTCGTACCGCCTCAGAATCAATAACTGTTGTGTCAAATTATTAGCTGAATTAAATTCAGTTTTTTTTATTATTCAAAATTACAATGAAGCAATTATCGATGCGCAACTGTCCGTATTTTGTTTTTGACAGTATCAGAGTCGGCGTTGAATACGGATTTATATTTTTGTGATTTTCTTACTTTTCCACTTACTTACAGGAATTGCGTTTCATTTTCTTTGTACGTGAGAGAGATTTATTATAATTATTGTATTTTCCTTTGGAGGGGTGCAGACCAAGGGCGTAGCCAGGATGGGGAAATTTTGATTTAGGGTGGGGCAAAAAATAAAAATCTACAGTAGGTACCGAAAAAAGTAGGCTTCTACAACATATTCACACTTTAAGCTCTATGAATACAAATAATATGAACGAAAGAAGAGATAACCACCTACGAAGAGCTGTAAATTTGAAAACTTGACTCGGTCGACAATCGTAGAGGTCACATGCATCGGTCAGCCAGGGTAGGGCAAACGCCCCACCTTGCCCCACCGTCCCTACGCCCATGGGTGCAGACATACATTCACTGTTTGTCTAATTTTCGACTGTTGACATTTAGTATGTAAGAAAGAAGGGTAGCATAATGCTCGTATACAAAACAATCAGCGCTTTGACGTTTAACGTTTTTGAATTTTTGGAATTCACTCACTCTTCAATATTATACTTATCACAATATTGCTGCAGCTCTTTCAAAAGATGGGAATTCGTTCCACACAAAATGTATGAAAAAATGAATTTTCTTTATTTTTTTTCGTGTATTTTTCCGATGTTTTAATAGTTATTCTACTATTCGGGGCGGACACAAATCCAATAAATCAAAGTTCATAGAAATCGGTCCAGCCGTTCTCGAGTTATAAATGGTTTAACTAACCCGACTTTGTTTTACATATTATAAGATAAGATATTGACACCACACAAGGATTTTGCTTTCATTGAAGAACTTATAAACTATTGAATGACCCGAAAGTTTATGCTTAGACTATCGGAATTAAAATCTTCGTTTTTTTTACGTTAGCTCCACGCAGGAAGCGTTGGGGAAAAAATCTTTCAGTGTCCATGTCATCTTTGTAATGTGAGAGGTACTTTTTAGGGATGAAAGGAGAGGAAGTTCTGGGAAGGAAAAAGGTATGAGGGATGGGTAGGAATCTGAGAGTCAATGTGTCCAGGAGTGATGGACCATGAATCTATCCCTCCCACTGCGGTGTAAGGTGATGGATCGAGAGTCCAGCTGGAGATTTCTAGGTTAGGCCTCCCTCAACCGGTCTCTCCCGATATAGCCTGCCATGCAGTAGGTGGGCAAACTCAAACCCAAATTGTAAATCGTTTACGCGAAAGCACTATGATGAAAAAAAAGTCTAAATTGAGTTGATGAATTAATCTCTTATGTTCATATACAGAGCATTTCAAACACTATTTATAAAAACTGCTGATAAAAAACAGTCCATAGACGCAATTGATTTTACACGATACTTTAATATGTGAACTTAATATTGATTATTTGCTCGACAGGTAATTAACACAATTACAAACTTTCCCTTGAAAACTTTCAAGATATCAGAAGGTATAACAATAAAGAAAGCACTTTTATACAACCCAGTAACCTGGTAAAGCAACTCAGGTCGTTAAAACTTGTCAAAGTGCTTTTAAAATCTTATAAAACTATTACCGAGATGCGTAAAATCGTTTATTACCGTGAAATTTTAACGATACTTCTTGCAGTAGTAAAATGGTCGACGATGTTCAAATTTGGATAAAAACAAGTTACATTTTACCTGTATAACTAAGCTAGAGAAAATATGTAAAATAATATTAGGTTAGTCAGATTTAAATAATATAAGACAACTCAGTAAAAATATACCTACAAAATACAAAAGTTTTTCATGTTAGGTGAAAAAGGTTATATGTTGTTGAGATTGTCACAAAAATTATAAAAGAATGAAAAATTGGGAAGGGATATGGAAGTAAAATAATTTGGCAAATAAATAATGTGAATTTGAAATACAAGGAACGCTTGCTATTTTCACGGCTCCCACACACACATTCGACATAAAGCCGCTCGATAGTCAATCAAATGTTTATAAATCGCTGCGTGGGCGAAAAGACGCCAAATAATGTCAAGCTCAACGTAAAATATGTTCCTACGAACTACCTTTCCATTACAAATAATGTGCCAAACTTTTATGTTATATGCCTTTCTAAGCAGGAAACGGTGACTTGACCGTACTCAACGTCTTAAAATCACGTGTGTCATTAAATCTCATGTTCTTAATAGACCTCCCCCAGGGGGTCCCACGTGCTAGGGTTTGAGGCCCCGCCAATATTGAGAGAGAGAAAATCAGTACCTTTCCAGCAAAAAAAATTCTCTTGTATGAAAACGTGGAGTTTTTGTTCATTCGACACTTTTATGTATAAAAACAGAAATACAAATTTTATTTGCGCTCGTAAACCAATAATATGAAAGAAATTTAACTTAATTAAACACTTCAAGTTGGCTTTTGGGGTGTTTTTTTATTTTTATTTTCGTGTCATGGTAGATTATGTATTAATCGTCAACTTCACGAAAAATAAAACAATTTTCTTTCGACGCTCTTCTATTATTCTAGATATTTACTCAAAGCTCCGAGTAGAAACTTCGAGTTGCTACTTCAGGTTTTTTGTTAGCATTTCAATGATGTGCCAAGGGAATTATACTAGTTGTCACTCTCCAAAAAAATGTGAATGGTTTTACCAGAAAGGTTTGAACACTTCTTCATAAAATAATCTGTTTTCATGCGGTTTTTTTTCTGAATTAATTTGCTTGAGGCAAGCCAATAAAAATGAATGTACCATTCCCGTCGTGTCCTGGCAATTAATGTTGGTACAGGCGCCCTTACGTGACCGGTGATTTATCAGTTGTGTTTGGGAATCGGTACGCGGTGGCGATTAAAAGCACGTTTCTAGAACTGTTACTACAAGGGATTGTATTATCTAAGATTTATAAAAAAAACCCCTGGCAGATTGGAAGAATTCACCAAGATCTCGGATTTGAGTCGATTCCCATGTAAAAGACAAATTGAAACTATTATTTGTTTACGTAAGTTTGGAATGTACTCTTTTGCTTTTATTTTTCCAATGGTCAATGATCACGAATTGGAAAAGTTTTGTTTGCTTTGTAGTACGTGTTATGATTTCCGATTTTTTTTTATGTATATTGAGTAAACATAAGTAATTGTTTACTTATAACACGTCACAAGTTGGTCTTAGATATGACACACAAAATTCAACGAACTATGTTTCCATCCGTAACAAAAAATAAATAAATCGGTAACACACGTTACAATCAGTGGCGGCTCTTGACTTTTGGGTGTGCTAGGGTGATAATATTTAAAAAAAATGGCATCATGGATGTTGTCGTATGCGAAAAATTTTTTTTTTTTTTTTTCAAAAATCGGTGTTTTGTATGAAGATTTTTCAGGAAATCGGTGCGGCACACCGCCAAACTGAAACTTCTTGAAATTTTTCATACAAAAAACTGATTTTCAAAAAAAATATTTTTTTTTTCGGCTACAACAACATCAATAATGCCATTTTTTAATATCAGCACTCTAGCACACCCAAAAGTCACGAGTCGCCACTGGTTACAATCGTAAAATTTCTCAATTTAGATTATTTTTCCGACAAAAACTCAAACGGGGATAAGTATTTTGAGAGCTTTATTGTTCATATTTTAATTCCACACATGAGGCTCAACTGTTTCCCTCAGGATCAGGTTTCTTTTGAGATGCTGTCTGGATGTTTTTATTCGGATGAATCTTTGAAAACGAGAAAGATAAAATCAAATACGTGAGCAACATTTTTTTAGAAAATCGACAACTGAAATTTTAGATCATTGACAATCGAAAAAAATAGAGTGTGTAATTCACACCCTATAGAAGTGGAACTAGAAAGTCGCTAGATGTCGCTTTTTTATGCCTGTTTATTTTAAAGTGGTTTGAAGATTGGATATTGATTGACCAAAACAAAAATGTTTATTTTTTTGGATTTCGTGGGATGACCTCCGTCCGCTGGATTTCTCTGGCCGCTGAGATTTGCGACGCACTATACCGCTGCGCTATGGGACGCGCTCGGCGAGGCAAGAATTTGCGCATTATATTCCGACCACCTGTAAAAAAACAAAGCGGCCAATCGTCGTTTCCGTTTTATGTCTCAACCAATAGGAGCGTTGAGCGCAGTTTTATGCTTCGCAGGTGCTGTAGTGTTTCCGTTTCATCTGAATTCAATGAAATCACTCTAACGGAGCTAAGGAAGTTTCATTTCAGAAATGCAAAGTGTGTGTTTTCGATTCCGCCTTCATGTGTTTTCTAAAGCGGTGAATTAGTTCAACAAAAATAAATTCTTTATTGAAACCGATATTCATTTTAGTTCAAAACTTTGGAGGTTTGGAGGGTTTCATATTTCATAATGCAAAAGAATATAACATATATTATACCCACCTTTCAGTTTTAGATAGTAACTTTTAAATAGTAACGTTCAAAGTTCTGTAACTTGAATAGAATCTTGAATATTCACGAGTCAACCAGGAAAACACGTTTGACACGCGGTTCCACACTCAAAGTCATTATGGTTCAAGTTTATTTATTGTGAGTTTTGAATTGACGAAACATACTCGCATCTCTCAACGTCAATCTCGATTTGTGACTCCGGGAGAAACATGGTAACTTTATTATATAACTACTCTATACATACTCTATCAGTATCTACTCTGTCCTTGTTGAGAAGTTGAGAATGTACTGCTAGGGAAATTAAAATTTAATCAAAGACCCTTGAAGACATGAAGAATAAAATGGCTTCTTATAAAAAGATTCATGACATTAGAAAATTTTGAAGTTTGGGTAGGTTGCTTATCAATCTAAAAAATACTGAAATCTTAATAAATGTGTCACTTGTAAATTACTCGTCAACAGTTTGATAGTTTTCACAAAGCGATTGGAAGGCGAAACAGTTGTGACAGGTAATAGTTACTTCGACGTAATGAGTTACAACGTTCATTATACTATTAATTATTTAATGTTTTTGAGTTAAATTCGTATACCACCGTTAATTTTATGGAAGTAAAACTTCTTTACGCACGCTTGACTTGGGGAGTAAGCTGGTGAATGTTAGTGAAGATAGAAATAGAGAGAGTTTTGTTTCGTATATTACTGTAGGGGCAAGAGAGAGAGATGCGAGCACACCTTTTCTTTCTCTCTTTTTCTCATAGCACGTTTCGTATATCTAAGACACAATGCAGGTCTATATCACACTGTAGGAGCAAGAGAGAGCAGTGCGCGCGCCCATTTTCTTTCTCTCTTCCTATCATATAGATGGAGCTAAAGAAGTTTTACTTCCGTCGTGTGGTCTAAAGCACACTCTTTAAAAAAAAAATTTAATGTAAATTAAATTGAATAAGATTATTATTAAGTTCTGTAAGTATTCTAGTTTTTGTCACAATTATAAAAACTAAAATATTTGCAGAACGTAAGAAAATTAATAAATTTATGTTAAAATTATATTATTTTAATTATAGCATTTGTTTAGCAAGGTAGCAAAAACAGCAAAAAGAACATATTTCAATAAATTTTATGTCTCAAGGCAGAGTGTCTAGCATGATTGATTGTATCGATAACTTTCGGTAACTTCTCATCGTTTCCTAGCATGACCGCAGATCTCCAATGAATAAATAACAGTTCACAATGACGAAGTGTTCTTAATACATCCGAAGTCATCTGTTGTTTATACATTAGCGATCTAGCAGTTGTCCTAGGAAATGTTGAGAAGTTACCGAAAGTTATTGATACAATATTGACCGTGCTATGGGTCCAATTCTCTAAATATTGCAATACGTTTGTCAAGATAGGGAATCTATCAAACAGACTGACCGTTTCTGCATAGAGTCAAGGGATTTTGGAACTCCAGATCAGAGTTGGCTGTCAAATTTAACAGTGGGGCGCACTCGCAATTTGTACAGGGTTTGCAGTTGTGTATTATTAAAGTATCTACAAACCTTGTACAGTATGTCTGAGAGGCTAACTAGACTCTGGCTAGAATTCTTTTATTTTAACTTTCTAAATGTGTACCTATAAGAATAGTAGGTATGCAAATTCCTGACTATCATTTTGTTTTACTGCAGAGCTTACGAAAGACGAAAGTTAGACTTTGTGCTGTAGTTTATTTTGTTTTTAAATACAAAAGTCTTTAAAAATACACAACGATCCTTGGGGTCCAGACATAAATTGGAGATATTTCGTTAAAAATGCAGGACAAAGCTGTTTAAGTTTTTCTGGCTCCGCTATACCCTTTTGAGGTAAACAAACCGTTCTGGCACCAAGCCTTGGCGTCATTTGCATTTTTCAGCATTAAATTTTAATTTAATTTGCTTTTTTTCTGGCCTGAAAACCTCTCCGCTATCTGAAAATCCTGAAAGCAAACTTTCGCATAAAGTATCCCACGGCGTAAATAATTTATGGATAACTTAAATTCTTGGAGTCAAAAGTTGTGAGATTTTCTAAACTGGTACATATTTTAAACTTACAGCAAGAAAATAAGATTCACAATTTTTTTCTTATGTTCTTCTGCCTTTTGAAAATAGATTTCAATTTTATGCCTAAATTAAATACATAAAAAAAGTAAAAAACTTTTAAATAGTAGATACAAAATGTATTTACAAATTAAAAAACTTGATAAAATAATTATAATGATGAAAATCCTTTTAACATCGTTAAAATAAATTATTATATAAACTTCAATGGATGTCTGAACGTATTTACAGCAAAAAATATATATAAAACACCACATAACGTTTTTCAAAAAAATAGTCCATTTGTTAAAAATAATGTAAAGGTTGGTAACTAATAAAAGTGACGATGAAAGGGAAATTTATATCCAATTTCTCTTTGGAAAAGCGCTCATCCGAGGTTTCCTTTGAAAGAAAAGGTTTTAACGAATAATGATATCTCTCAAGTTTAATAAATTAATGTTAAGGGCTAGCCTGCAACGATTTTGACAAAACTAATTATTAATTTTGTTTGATGATCATTTATCCGCCCGCGCGGAAAACAGACATTCATAATTTGAAGCGACAAAATTGTCGCATTGAATTTTCCGGGAAAAATGTCGCGGCTAAACTGGTTTTTTATAAATATTAATAACAAACGGCTGATCTATTAATAACAAACGGCTTTTGTTAATTAAGCGAACGAAAGCAGTAGGAAATGAAATAATTCGCTTTCAAATAGAATTTGGTTATTTCAATAAAATAAATTAAAATAAATATCCATGAACAGTCTGTCAAATAAGAGCAGAAAACATAGGAGGGCGCCACTGTAGTTCAAATGGCAATACTAAACATATAACTCATGGTGTTGATGTAAAGCTGTGTAACCTACATTTTTATAAAAATTAAAAAGGCGTAAAAGCGAAAAATATTTTTTTTTAATTACAATATAGCTACCCAATGATCTCAAAAATATAATTGCGTTTAGGTTTATTATTATTATACCTTCGCAATTTTGTGTTAACATAATGAAGAAAAACGATAATGTAATAAAATATAAAGCACAGTTTAGAGATTGCTCACATTTATTTAATACTAGCTTAAGTACCCAGCGCTGCCTGGACTATAGATCGTGTCTCTAATTTTAGATAATATAATAAATTTGGACAACTTATATAGCGCTGTTTTTGCGAAAAATCGCCTCAAGAGCGCTGTACAAATTAGATCTGAACATATTTAACTCATTCAGATCTAAAAGTAGTGTAACTTAACTCACCGTTAGTGATTCTTCCTTTCTATCTACTGTCAAATTCAAATTTATGTTAAATTAAATGAAAGCAAATGCCTTTATAAAACACCTTGTAATCAAATTTATGTCATGAAAAGAAAATGTTTTTTAAAATGTGCTTTACTGTGTTCTATACATTCAGCGACATTGCACTTTAGAAGAATATTTGATAGTTAAATTGGTGTTCCAGCCTACAAATTTTTTACTTTAATTTTTTATATTTTCTACTCTTCTTTGACATTATTATGTTTATTTTATTTTGACACTATTTATGTTTATCCTATTGAAAACCCATTGGTTTAAACATGTCAAATATATGATTAAAAAGCGTTGTTTACATGGATACTTAATTTCATTTAATTAAAATGACGCCACAAAGAGAATTTGCGATTAATTGATAAATTTTAATAAAAATTGATTTTATCTTTAAAAGCTTGTAATATTCCTGTTTTCCGGCGGTTAATAATTACTCAACATGGGATTAAATTATTTTACAAGACAACATTGTCGAGATTAGTAGCACCAGGCTCACGCAGTGGATACAACTTAGTTACGTGACATGTACGGAACAACAAATTAATTATGAAGTCGTTATTGTGATTAAGAATTCATGTTTCAATTCGTATTGTGTTTGCTTATGGATTAAAATATTTAAAAGTTATCTTATGTGAACAAAAGTCTTCTGAATTAACTTTTGGTAGAACAAAAAAATGAAAATACCGCAGATGAATCGCAACTGCTCCCAACCGACTAAGACCAATTGGGGTATATGTGAAGCTGAAGGCAGTGAGGTGGGGTAGGTGATGGGAAAGAGAAAGGTGGAGGAGTACGTGGCTATTTAGATCTGGGCGTCATACATGACTAAAACCATTATAATCAACGTTTCAATTCTGAATGATCCTGGGACACCGGGGCGATATTGTACATATTATTTTTAATTAGTAAATTGTGAAATAATACCAATTAATGGGATTTGAACCTACGACCTCCGGATTGCGAGTCGAGATATTACCCCACCATAGAAGCCGTCACGACGCGTCGTAAAAACTGTTGAAAAACTCTTAATTTTTGCAGAAATCATTTTCAAACGACCGATGTTTTTTTTTGTTTTATTGCGACAGCATATAATTATAATATTTACATTTGGTTTCAGTAAAAATCTAATGTTTTTGAGAAACAAATGTTTACGATGCTCTGTTTACCTATCATCTCTGTACCTTCCGATATTTTTACATTAAACTTGTAACAAAGTAAAAATCTCACAAATAAAAAAGCGTAAACTTCGTAAAATATCAGATTTTATATTCCAGTATGAATTATTATGGCTTCTTCTGCTTCGCGAATGTTTTGTCGGGAAAGGAGAAAAGGCGTGAAAAGAAAATAAAGAAAGATTGGAAAAGTTATGACACGGTTACGAGAGGGAAAAATATCTAAAATGTTTATATTCAAAAGAATATTGATCAATCACCTCTCATTTACGAGATAAAAGGGTATACAGTTAGTAACATACTTCTTGTCAAGGGAAATTTAGATAATAATTTTAAAATTAACAAGATGAAACAAAATATTGTTCCAAATGCATTATTCTGATGTTCTTAATCCATTCATCACCTTATTCGCAAAGGGTTAAACCAGCTGATTCCAGACTTGGCAGCAACGGCTCAAATAGTGTATCTTTAAAATCTTTGTTTTCAATACAAACAGAATACAAAATGCCAACCTCTTGGCAAAACATATTTTGAAGACTGCGTTCTTCCCACCTAGAGTTTCACAGTGAAATCAACCGAAGGCTCCGCAGTAGGTACGTCAAAATCAGTTCATATTATATTGAAAAGTTCGTTGAAATTGCACGTTTTGTAAACAATTTTACAAAAATTCCTTATTCTTACTGTATTATGTACTCCAAAGTGTTTCCAAAATTATTATTTGAAATGTCTATAATGTTGTAATGCCCTGAACCCATCACTTAACTCGATTAAATGGTACACCAGTGTAATACTGTGGAGATAGTCGAACGACGTGTCTTGCATACACATCGAAAATACATATATAATATAACTACCTGACCCGGCCACGCGTTGCTGTGGCTAACGAAACACAACGCCATCTATTGGATGGTTACCCAACCTAGATAACCAAATGTTGTGTCGATAAATTAACTCACATCGCCATCTGCCTGATTTTACGATATTGGCTGCGAGATATATTAATTTATCTATTTTCTAATATAATTACTTGTAATAACATACTTTCTGTACCTACTCGTATTTTACAATGGCACTACTCCAAAATTCAAACACTAGAAATGTTTTCTCTATTGAGTTGGGTAGTTTCGTTAAACAGAAATTAATGTATTGTAATTAGTTGTAAGAAGCACATGTTTCACTTAAATATGTATATTTATGTATTTAAAATATATATATATATATATGTTGGAAACTTATGGAACTTACAAATAATTACAAACCATTGTCCCATAACAATATAGTCAATAATCGCGATAAAAACTATCCTATCTTTTAATTTGGACCAAATTACACACCGTAAGCCAAATTTCATAAAAATTGGTTAAGTAGTTTTGGAGTTTATATCGAACAAACATCGTGACGCCATATTTTTATACGTGTAAAGATAATATATATAGCTTTCAACCATGCATCTGCCTGTTGGGTATTCTTTTATTTTTATTAATTATGAACGCCCTGAATCTTTTACGTATGTTTATATTTTACATGATTTACTGCATGAAATAGAGATAAAAAGACTCGTTAATGTTTAGATAACAAAAATGTGTTGCACAAAGAATGGAATAATTAGGCCAAGCTGCATGAAAACGAAAAGTAAAGACCAAAATGAAAAGGGCTGTCAGAAAGGCAGAAGTTTAAATAGAGCGACGTTTTAAAAAGTCAAGGAGTGCCAAAAGAGCAGACCCTGGTACAAAATATGAAATACAGAAAAGACGGAAAGGAGGCCTTTGCCCTGCAATGTGTAAGAGCAAGGCTATGTTAGAAAAGCTTCTGAGCTATGTAATAGTATTACTAACCCTTGTTACAAAAAATTGCAACCCAGAAAATATACCCAATGTAAAAAGCCACATAGGCGTATAAAAGTTATGAAATTAAAATAAAATCTCAAAAAATATATGTAGAAAATGGTTGAAAAATATATACATATCTGCAATGAACTCTGGGGTAGTCTAATTTCGTATTATCAAGTATGCGCAAAATAGTAAAATGTATTGAAACATGTGGTTACTTCAACTACAACGTTTCTTCCGCAAATAAGTATTTTACTTATCCTCGATTACATTGAGCGAGTTTACAAGCTGCTAGCCGATAAGTTTAAAAGCGGGCAAATCGGCGAGTGCGATAGTGATGATGACACATAAAACGTTATTACTTATTACGCTCAGCAGCAAACTAGCTAGCGAAAAGCTGAGCTAAAATAATAACTCCCGCGCGAACTAATCTGTCGACATTTTGCAGAAAACTGATATATTCACAGTTAGCTCACCGCTAGTAGCTATTTGCCGGTTACTTAACAGATTGCACAATTGAATAATTCAAATCCCTCAGTAATTGGAGAGTTACGAAATCAGCTGTTCGAGGGCCGCCATCTCGCCATCCGCCGTACACGCTAGCGAATAGCGAGCAAAGTTGACACCCTTTCAACTTTTTTCGTAGTTCACAATCTGCTAGTTAGCTAGTAATACGATTACAATGAGCGAGTTTACTAGGAGATAGTGAATTTACCGGCTAGTAGCTTGTAAACTCGCTCAATGTTATCGAGGCTTTTCACATTAAAATATTGGGAACCTCTTCAAATATTGTTATCTTTGATACTAACTTTCGCTCTTTTCGCTCTTTTCGATCTTATTTTAGTAATGAAGACTCTGCAAAGTTCTTCAATATGCAGACGTAAATTTTCCGAAGAAATATAGCAGATTCGGTTATGTTATTTAAAATTACACATAACCTAATTGATAGTCCTGATCTTCTTCAACGCCTATCATTTCATGTTCCAAATCGCAACAGCAGACAGTCACTTACTTTTAATCTCCCTCTTTGCAAGACCAACTCTAAACAGAACTCATTTATCTATAGATCCACACACCCATTTAACTTAAATTATTACCAAATTGACATTTTTAACGACATGACATAAAACGAAAACTCACTAAGCAACATGACTCAAACTAGAAAGTTTAATCCCTATATATTCCCATCCTTTGCCTCTTAGTCCTAACTCTATATTCCTCCTCCCCCCTCCCCTTTCATATGTTGTAAAAAAATAATGTACTTAATATAAGAAAACACCCTTACAATGTCAAACTTTATTATTCATTCACTTTCATAAGTGGAAAGTTCATAATTGGCATAATTAACTATCTTACTATTGTTTTACTGTGTAATCTCAGATTTGCTGTCAACTTTCCCTAAATAAATAAAATTAAATTAAAAAAATACCCGTACGGGCACAGAATTAAAAAAAATATGTAAAAAATTTACTGTAAAATAAATTCACCCAAAGGTCGTCAATAATAAGAAATAACTGAATCGTGTTAAAAAAGTAGTGAATAATTTTGATAATGATCAAAACCCTGTACTCGTGTTATGAACCTTCGTTGTCCTGGATTCGTTTAAATCTTCCGTTGGAAAATATGGAAACTTGTGGGTCATTTAGCGTTTTATGTGTGTTTTTATGCCCTCATTTTGCCGTGTGTTTGACATCTTTATAGACCGTGGCATAAAACATCGCACAGTATAAAATGTTTAATAGACTTTACGGACATGGCCTGGCAACTATATTTCACATATTAAATAATTATATTTTGCGAGTTGGCTCGCGTTAATCAAACATTTCATCAACAATATACATAATATATCATTCGGGGTAAATTCGGGATATGTGTAAGCAAATTAATATTTTAGGAAATTGATGAAAGGATTATTGTATCTACTACAATTATTATTGATGCGATCGTGTTTGTGAGCTATGAAGAGTTCTGTTACAAGGCGTAATGTATGTAGAGTAATATACCAAACTGCTTTAAACGCCACGAATATATACACACAGAGGCTATTCGTCGGTGTCATTATTTATACAAATATTTTAATTTTAACCAATGCGGCGGTGGTCATGTCCACAATTTATAATATACATAAGAGGCCGAAGCTTGTTAGATCTCCCGTCACAGAAAGATAAGTTCTGGATTTTAGCTTCTTGTAAGATTGCGCATGGCAACCAATCGCACTAGAAAATTAGAATAAGCAAGCATTGGTAGAACTTTAACGAAAATTTTATTTACCCACTGAAAACAAAAAAAAAAGTTGCTAAGCGGGTATGAACGGAAAATATTAAACATATTCCGAATTATTATTAAGTTGTATAATATTATGCATAACCGCATAACTCTTTGAACGTAGTCAATAATGAGTAGGAAATATAAAAATTTTAATCATGTGATAAAACTTTTTTTCTCAAATTCACCTTTAATCGAAATATTTGTAAAAGTTATTCTAAATTTTTCCTAAAAATTCTAAAAATGTTTTGTTGTTAATCCCGCTAAAAATGCCTTCAGGCGCAACTTCCAAAAACAAATCTTCGTTTTGTTCAATCATTCAAATAAAATATTCAATCATTAAAGACGTTTAACGAAAATTTGAAACAAAAAAATTCAAAACAGATTCCTTTGCATTCGTAGCCGCTACCAGATTTTTTTTTTGATTTTTCTATTTCAAATTTTCGTTTTATTGGCTAATATTGTCTTCAGTGATCAAAAATTACAATTTGGGTCTTATTCGGAATTTTTTTTTCATTACATTAGATCCACACAAGGGTGTTGGTTATTCAACAAATGGTTTCCGGGGCGGCTGAACCCGTACCCGTCTCCCAAATTATGTTATTCCAAAAATAAATAAAAATATTAAAATAATATATTATTCGTGAGATGTGAATCGGGACTTACAATAAATATGTAGCAAAATTTTCAACATGAAAAGAATACTTTTCATTACTAGTAGAGAGTAAGTTTAATTTTATTCAAATGTTTTTTTTACGTGGAATGTAAAAGCAATCTACATACTGGGATCAATATTTTAAGGGTCGAGGTTTCGAAGAAAGGAAAAGATGCGGAAGTACCTACGGGGAGTAAATAATTGGCCATTTGTTGCAGATATCAAAAAGAGAAATGTCTACCATAAAAACAGAATTCTTGACATGTTAAAGTTTCGGATTTTATTGTAATATTCTTTTCAGATTTTTGAATATGTTATTGACAATATTACTACTTTTGACACTGACAATTGAAATTCCATTCAGTCGTGGAATTCCATTTTAATGATATATTGAAAAAAAATTAAATCCTTTTAAACTTTTTTTTCATATTTAACCCTTAGGCCTGTCATGGTATGAAAAAAATGTTACTGTAAAAAAAAGTGGATTGCAGCTATTAAATTTGACCTGTCTGTTGGGATGGTTAATTTTTTACAAAAATGTATTTTTCTTTTTTACATTAGCTCCTCACAGGAGGCCCTGAGGAAAATAAGTCCCGTCAGAGCATATATCATCTTTGGGGATGCTGTAAGGAGGGTCTTTTTAGGAAAAGAAGGAAAGAAAGATTTGGGAAGGAAAATGGTATGAAGGGTGGATAGGAATCTGGGGGTCAGTGCGTCCAGGACGCATGAATCCATCCCTCCCAATACAGTGCAAGGCGATGTTCCAAGGGAGTTCGGCTGGAGAAGTCAAATGGACTACTTTTCGTAATTATTTTCAAGCAAACGATGAATGGATTTTTTTTGTGATGAATGGAATGAAAGAAGACTGTATACAAATTATTCGGATTTCGAGCATCGTCTGCGGTTGGGCCGATAGCTGTACGCATTCTCATTGGAACTGCCCGGTGGTCTATGGAATACTTTCTCTGGCTTTTCTTTTTATATATTTTATTTTCTTTCTGCTATTATTTACTTACATTATAATATAATCATAATACTGTTTTTTTCTCATTACTTATTTTATTTTCAGAAGGTTTCCTCGACTGGTCATAGCCGTTATTTTTCTTTTTCTTTTACTAACACTATTATCTCTTTTCAATGTTACCTATTTCAGAAGAATTATTCCACGGGCTGCTACTTATATTTATCTTTTGTATAATGTTAATGTAAGTACTTACATACTGCTTACTAACCCCGTATGCATGGACATTGGAGGGTCTAGAGTCGTTCAAATAAATGTAGCTTCGTTCATAAAAAAAAGTATAGTCTATAGAATATGTTTCCTTATAACGCCGTTGGGAAAGTGGTGGGGTCCCCTCCAATGTATACAAATTATTCTAAAGTATAGTTTGCGGTGTAGGTACGCCGCTTTCAACAGGACACTCCGGCGAAATTTCTGCCCCACGGTTGACAGCAATTAAGCCATACGGTTCATTTAAAAAATATATTTAGAAACTAGACGTTTAGGTTTACATCATCACGTATGGGAAATTTTATATCTAAAAGCAATGACGGACCAGCGAATTTTATTTACAATTTTTATGGAAAATTTTCATCCTTCATAAAAAAATAGAAGGGGGCCCTTTATAAAAAAATCCTATGTGGTTCCATAGAAACTGGATTTTCAAAGACTTGGTGCATGCAAATTGGATGAATAATTTTTTTTTAATATATTGTCAACCAGAATGAAAATCTTAGTTTAGAGAAAAACGCGTTCAAAGTTTTGCTGAAGGATAATTTAACATACAAACTGTTTTAAACGGTTTCACGTAAAATGCTGTATCTCCGTCAATTTTACGAATTTCTAATACATTTGGTGATAGCATTCTTAACAAATGCATCTTTTAGAAAATGAAATAATACAAAAAAAAATACCATATATTTTTTACGGTGCCTTAACCTGTGATTATTTTGAGTAAACAATGTAAATGAATAAACACTAGTGCACATGAATAAAAGGTAATTTTTCAAGATATCCAAGCCAGTGGATCTTTGGAATCCCCTATAAATAAGGATATGTGGCGACAAGGGCGGATCCAGGATTTTTTTCTGGGGGGGGGGGGGGGGGGGGTCACAAGGGGCGGACGGGCAAAAAATCAACAATTACTGTTAGGATTTTTTCCTGAGGGAGGGGGGGGGGCACAAGGGGCGAACGGAAAAAATCAACAATTTTGTTAGAAATAAACTTGAAGTATCATACTTCAAGTTTATTTCTACAAGTTTAAGTATGTGTAGGAAGGTTCACGTGCCCCCGTGCCCCCCCCCCCCCCTAAATCCGCCCTTGTGTGGCAAGGTTAAAGGGACTAGACCCGGAAGGAGTCTGGAAAAAAGTTTTGAAATTCTGAGTTTTAGATTTAAAAAAAAAATAATTATAATAAATGAATTTTAAAGGTTAATATTACAATATATTCAAATACACTTTTTTGTTTTGATATATACCATCGCACTAGAATGGGCCTGTTCCGAGACACTCACGGCTAAAGTTATTTTACGCAATGTTTCAATTCTGAATGGTTGTACTTAAGACGACAATATACCCTAAAATATATTCATAATCTTTACGACGTAAGTAAAGAAGCCGTGTATACAAATTGCGACTTGCGACCCCTAAATTGGACAGACCTACTGTCGAATTTGCCGTATCAAAGAAAAGAAAAATAAGTAACTGAAGAAAGCTTGTAAACAAATATACGCCGCGGCACGGCGTATTGTACGAACGTACGGTCGAATTCATTCACCCTAGCAGGCCTGGAGATTCAACTTTTCTGCCACGTTCATTTGAATTAATTCTGAAGAACGTGTTACAAATATTTAAAATGTATCTCCATATTGTCCTCCCGAAGTTATTAATTCATCGTCTAGAAAAATAAAATCTTACCGCTAACTTTATAGTTGAAAAACGGGTTTTAAAGTTTTTAAATCGTTGTACGTAAAATATATTAATGATAAGGTACTATTTATTAATCTAAAATATAAATGACTTGCATTCCTTGTGCGGCATGGAAATAAAAAAGTTATTATAGTTACGAATTCGCCGGAAATGATTAAAATATGAGTGATGAGCAAACAAAAATTATTAGGGTTGTGTACCGCCTTAACACGGCTCATACTTAATTTCCTAGATTTTTTCACATGCTTTATTTTGTAAATTTATGCTCCTTTTTTACAAAACACGTTAGCGTTTGTTTTGCTCCTAAACTAAACATCCCGAATGAGTAATATATAAATAGACTCAGTGAACAATTATATTATTTTTCTGAATTTGTTGGGACATCTATCAAATATTGTCAAAAGCATCAGAGAAGGGTTCTGGGAAAATGCTTTCGGGGTGGTTCTGAAATTCGCTAATCGAAAACGTGAAAATCTTTACACAACATACCTTTCAAATAAAATATGCAGGGGCACGTTTCACGAACATTCCAAACTCTATGAAAATCTATTGGTTTCTATCAATATGCATGCGAATAAAACATGCAGGTAGGTGAGGTAGGAAAGGCACCTCTAGAGGCTTAAAAGTAGGTACAAAGTTATACAATATTTATTTCAGTAGAATTTATGGGTAACGATCAACTATAATAATATCAGTCCAGTCCACCTAAAGCAAAGTGGGACCAAAAGTGGAATTTAGTGCAAAAGTTTTAAAACTACCAGATTCATCGTTATTTGTTATGGTTTCTAATTATTTCATTGAAGCATTTATATTGAACGGTTTATAAATAAAACTATTACTTGGATGCTTCTAAATCTATGGTGTAAATGCGCTCCTATGAAATCCACGTTATCGTCAGCCCACACAGCACGGCAGACACAAAAATCAAAGTTTCAAGACTACCAAAGAGGTCACAAAACGTCCCACATACCTTCTTAACATCTTAGAGATATTGAAAATTCATCTTAGAGACCTCACAAAGACTTTTCGAAAATTTCCAAGAAACTTTCAAATAAATTCAAAAGCCATGGAGACCTTCCAAATGACTTCCAAAGATTTGACCCTTCGAAAACTCTCGAAGATATTAAAAATAGTTCCTAGAGGCCTTGAAAAGATAATACGGTAACCTGCCAGTTACTTGCAAAAGATATTTAGATTCATGGATATCTACAAAATTAATGTAATACGTGTTCGAAATATCTTAAAGAAGTTTGTAATGGGTCTTAGAGTCCTCGGAAAAAGATTCCGGAAATCTCTCAAATATGTATCAAAGCTTTCCGAGGGGCTTTCTGAAACCCATAAAATGGCCGCCAAACACATCTTGTAGGTCACCTTTGAGCACTACAAAAAGCTACATAAGATTCCGGAAAAAAATTCCGGAAACCTTCCAATGATTTACAAAATTATTTTCAGAACCGAGACTTCCAGGACTCCATAACTGTATGCTGTGTGGGAGAAACGCAGTGCATGCATCAGGAGAAAGCAGTGGATAAGGTTCAGAGGGCGGGGTCTACCTAACTACCTGCCACCGCCCCCGGTGAGGTAGGAGGGAGCTCCGCGCCTCGGTGTGCGCTGGCCCACGCCCCGGGGCTCCCGGGCCTCGCGGGGCTCCCGAGCTTCGCGGGTGTCGCGGGCTTCCCCCTTGCCCGGGGACATTTCTGACTGCGACTCTGCGCTCGAGTCAGCCACGGGTCGGAACATGTCTATTTTGAAATAAGCACGAATCAGGGAAAGTCAAGGATCCTTATTTTCAAAAGACATCCCTCCGAGATCATTCAATGTAAACAATTCAAAAATACATAATTTATTTTTTGGCATGACTTCCACTTGCACACAAAATACTTACGTTTTCTATCTGTCAAAACAATCGCACAAAAACTGTGGCTATGATGTCTAGTAAAAAAAGTGGTTTGGTTTCGTCCTTGAAATATCTCGTTCAAGTTTTGGAGAAAACCTGCAGTTTATGCAGGTGGATCAAACGAACACAACAGTAGTGATGCCAGACTGCAGATATGAGTTTTGCACATCGGTTGTACAGAGGTTAGAGTACGTTCAGAGATGTGTAAAAAATAATACCAGACATGCATTAAACCCTTCATAATCACAAGAAATGGGCTCGAAATTGCTGAAAGATAGTCATTGTGGGAATGTGTGTAAAAATGTAATATTTCTTCTTAAATACCAATCAATGACAGCTGACCAGTAGTTTCACTTTTAGGGGTCCAGACAAAATAATGTAAAAGGTAACCGGATAAAACAGAACACGTTAAAAAATAAAAGGATAGATATAGTACAAGGGACACTTTAAGTCCGGCGTGACGTTGATCAGAAATTATCGCAAAAGGTGAGTTTAAGGACAGAAACGTGGTATGCCCACGTCTTTCTCTATCGCACATATGTTTTTACGCATCTTTCTATTTCGCTTACGTTCATTCTGAAGCCAGTAACTGCGCGATTATGGGTCTTATTATGTTCAGGCCGGTCTTAAAGGTTAGCTTAAACCTTTATTATTATTTTTTTTACTTTTCTTCATTTTTTCTGTTTTTTTTTTTTCATTTTTTGTCACGAAACCGATGTGATGTAAATGGAACAAATAGTATAATTTCCTAACCTTTAGGTGTATTGATTGGCACTCTGTAGGAGGGATTGGAGTTGCACTCGGTGCAGGGGCTGCCGCTCGAGTCCGACTCGGAGTCGTGCGCGGCGGAGGGGGGCGGCGCTGGCGAAGGCCGCGGCGTGCGCCCCCGAGACGCCCCCGGAGCGCCTGAGCTGCCCGCCGCCATCGTCATGGCTTTGGATAAGGTGTACTCATCTGAAAAAAAACTTTAATTGAAATTCATCTAATATATAGAGCAGGACTTCCCAACCGGGGGGGCACGCCCCCCTAGGGGGGCATAGAGAAATGTCAGGGGGGGCGTAATAGGTTTGCATTTCCGAAAAAAAATTCAAAGCAAAGCTCTAGCAAAGACCATAATCGACCAGCTGGTACAGAGCATGCTAGCTCAAGTACCTATCTCAATAGTACTTTAAAAGTTTTTATTTATTTGTTCTAAAATTACTTTGAAAGTTGTTGTAATTATAGAAAGTTGTATCTTATTATAAAAATATAAGTTAAATAAATAAAAAATAAAAATAGAATAATATGCACAATTAAAAGACCACTAAGAAATGTAAAATAAATTAATGTAGACATACTAGAGAATGTATTAAAAACATTATAGAAACTAAATAATGGAAAATCAAAGAAATCTACCAGTCCGCCTCTGCATAGGACCACCTAGTGAGGAGGACTAAGAACAAACAGATGAAATATTTATATACATTATCATATCTTGTAATTCTCATCAAACCTGTAATTAAATAGACACTAATAAAAAAAAATTTATGTTGAAAGTGTGCCTGCTGTTCTATCCATATTGTATCTGTATTGTAACTATTTGAAATTCATATAAATAATTTAGTTAATATAAAAAAATGTGTCTTATTTTTGTTGAAGCTTTTGTTAACTGAGGGGGGGTGATCGCCCCGGGTGCCACCCGACGGGGGGGTGACACTACACCCGACGGGAGGTGACACCCGATTGTTAAAAAATTACGAAGGATATTGTCGCAAAAATATTGAATACGGTTTTATTTATATTTGGAACGTCCCGAAACGGGGAGAATTTTGTGCCTGACGGTCTTTTTATTGATGAAAAATTCTCTAGCCACCCCCCCCATGCCTATGTTAGCTACGCCACTGAAGGGGGGCTTGAAAATATTTTTTTTCGGTTCGGTGAGGCTCGGCGAAATAAAGGTTGGGAAACCCTGATATAGAGCTTCTCATTGAAAGAAATCGTGAATATTCAAGTCAACCTAAAACAATCTGATAGAGCCGACTCAACATTTTTGAGTATTAGAATAAGGACAGAAAGTTACAGAAAATTTTTGAGAGATTCTTAACATTATTTAACTACTACTTATAAAAGAGTAGTTAAATAATATTAAGAACTACTTATAAGATATGGAGATATTAATTGAAGGAAGGAATGCAGTCACCCAAAGAGTCGAGCATTTCAGGAACCATTTATTGGATAACCAACCTCTGCTTGGGTCGGCCCAAGTGGTTCGATGCATCTGCCCACCTGCTGCGTGGCGGGTCGGACCGAGAGAGACTGGTTTAGGGAGGTCTTTTGACCTCTCCAGCCAGAATCCCTCGGCCCATCACCTTGCACCGTAATTGGAGGGATGGATTCATACCATCGTTACTCCTGGACACACGGACCCCCAGATTCCTACACATCCCTCATACCTATTTCCTTCCCAGATCTTCCTCTCCTTCCTTTGTTTAAAAAAAACTTTCGCATAGCAACCCTCAGGATGACATAGGGCCTGAGGGAAATTATTTTTCTCAGGACCTCCTGTGTGGAGCTAATGTAAAAAAAACAGTGTGGTATTGGTACCGCCGCCCCGGGAACCATTTATTGGGTAATCAATACTCCTGTTATAGGTTACCCCAAGAGGTTATGTATGTTTGGTGACTTAGCAGGAGTGCCGGGTTTCGTGGGGTGAGGTTTGTTTGCCCGCCTACCGTGTGGAGTACCGGATCGGGAGATACTGGTTGATAGAGTAATTTTATCTCCAGGCGGACTCTGTCGACCATTCGCCTTGTACGGCAGTGGGGTGGATGGATTCATACGTCCATCACTCCTGGACACATTGACTCCAGATTCCTATCCACCCTTCATAATTTTTCCTTCCTTGAACATCACACAGCATCCCCAAAGATGACATAGACCCCGAGAGAAATTATTTTCTTCGGGGACTCCTGTGGATACAAAGATGGGTAGAATAAATTAATATCTACATTACGTAGACATTTAATTCAATGCTTTTCTACGGGTAGGTAGTCTTCATGGTCAAACATCAACAATGTTTTGAGAATATTTACACGTTGGTAATCATAATGGTCAGGGCAGTATGAGTCAGAGGGCGCTGCAGATATTATCTGTGTTAGATATTATTTGCGCCTTAGCTCCTTTGCTCTTTGGCGCCTTGGCAAGTCTGCGCCCGGAGCGGACTGCTCCAATTGCGCTTTCAAAAGGTTCTGATAAGTGTCCCATATGAAGTTTCTTCTAAAAACAGCATTTACCTGAAAATTACTTACTTGAAATATTTTTAATGAAGTTTAATGTTAGTGTTTTGTTACCTGAGCTACTAAAAGACCTATGCTTCGTGCTCCGCCTATCGGTGCTCCTGAGCAGGTTGGGGCGCGCGGGGGCCGGGCCCAGCGCCTCGCATTCAGAGCGCCCGAACGTGCGGAACTGCACCGAGTAGTCCAGCGTTGCCGCCGCCCCGCTCGGGGGCCCACCCATGCTGAACGTGGCGTAGGGACTTATCTCGTACATTTCTGACAAAATACAATACAATAGATATAATACAATATGTCAAACGAATATGGTATCATACCAAAACAGAGCAGTATAAAAGCAGGACATAACAAGAAGGAAAATAAATAACAAACCTAAGAACGAACAAATCCTAATCCTAAACACTATCCTAAGCTAACTTAACCTAACATAAACCTATGTTAATCATTTTACCTTAACCGCGTTCTGTTTTGTCACTGCTCTGTCTTATCCGATTACCTTTAAATATATATTGGTAGATTTCATGGGGTTACAACACCTCTGCCATAGGTCACCCCAAGTGGTTCGCTACGTTTGGTGATTTAGCAGGGGTGCCCGGGTTCATGGGGTGAGGTTTATCTAGGTCTTGGAGGCGGATGACTAGGACACACTGAACCCCAGATTCCTAGCGGAAGATAGACCCTTTTCCTTCCCAGAACTCTCCTTTCCTTTTTTTACATGAGCTCCACATAGGAGGCCCTGAGGAAAATAATTTCCCTGAGGGCCTATGTCATCTTTGGGGATTCTGTGTGGAGGGGTTTTTTAAGGGAAAGGAAGAAGAGGAGAGTTCTGGGAAGGAAAAGGGTTTAAGGGTGGGTAGGAATCTGGGGTTCAGTGTGTCCTGGCCATCAGACCTAGACAAACCTCATCCCATTAACCTGGGCACCCCTGCTAAATCACCAAACGTAGCGAACCTCTTGGGGTGACCTATGGTAGAGGTGTTGGTTAACCAATAAAGGTTCCCGGGGCGGCGGTACCCATTCCCGCCTCCCAAATTGTTCTCCCTTCCCTCCCTTCCTTTCTTTAAAAAAAACCCCTACACAGCATCCCCAAAGATAACATAGGCTGTGTGGAGCTCATGTAAAAAAAAAACATTCGAATGGTACTGTACCGGTTTAATTGCGATTTTCCAAACTCCTCCTTTAATTTGTCGGAATTTTCTTTCAGAAAAATAAATATGACATAATGGGAAATGTCGAAGACACCCATCAATTTCCAGAACAGTTTTAAGCACCGAGCAGATCACTTTTCGGTTCTCACATCAAGGACTTTTAAAAGAGAAAGTAAAGTTTGCTGTCCTAAATTACCCCAAATGTAGCTGCACAGAATAACATAAATATGCGCATGCCAGTTATCTCACCCAAAGTCCGTTTCTTCTTGTTTTAAATATGGACCAGAGATGAAAGAGTTGATGAGGATCGAAGGGTTGGATTTATGCAAAATTCTTGATTACCTGCAGGTTGGTCATTCTTTCCATTGAGATGTTTGATGGGTGATGATGTGTATACTTGTTGACAGTTTCTTCTATTGTCTTGATTTTCCACTGATTTCTCATCCTCTGATATATCGCCTCTGCTGTATCCCTTGAAGAAACAGCTGGACAATGAGACACTGAAAACAATAAACTTCTAAGTCCCCTTTTATATAACCCAACAAAATTTACTTATCTCATCATGAAATTCATCATACCTTCTGTTTCGCACAAGAATGAAAAGTATTATAGCTAATGACAGCAGGGCAAGAACTGCCAATCCTGCCATGATTGCACTAAGGCGACTGAACATCTCTGTTTGAGATCGGTCAGCATCCCAATGGGGAGGAAATACCGCAGGAGCTGCAATCCGACCTACAAAGAAACGATACATTCATTTCATGTATTCTTATGAATACTTTAAAATTTTATTGTATTTTGGGAAAAGCGTTTTTTTTTATAAATAAGACGATGAAAAATCTAGATAGTAAACATGGGTAACACAAAATACGAACCTCCTTCTAGTGTTAATGTTGAAAAATAAAACTTCCCCGTCGTTGAACCAGCCTCGTTCACTGCTGATAATCTTAAATAATACCAAGTTCCTGGGATCAAATTATCAATGACCAGTCCTTCAGTTTTTAAAGCTGTCCTCTCCACGTTCCAAATTGTTTCTGTAATTGGCCGGTACTCCACAATAAACTCAGTTATTGGACAACCACCATTATCCCAAGTCAGTAAGTTAAGCTTTAGGCTTGTACTGTTAGTTGAAATCAGATCTTTTTCATTAGGAACTTTTGATACTCCTCCTCTTGTGACTGCTCTCAACTTTTGGCTTTCGTCACCAGTATCCACCATATTTTGAGCTTGAAGATAAAGAATGTACGCTGAGCCACAGGCTAAACCTTCCAGCGTATAGCTTTGGAGATCACCAGCTAGTGTTACAACCTCCGAAGCCTGGCCCTCACGGGAATAATGCAAAATATAACCTGTAACGAAAATGAACTTTGAATAATTAATTTTCTCCTTTCCTATTTGAAAATTAGGAACTGCATTAAAAATACATCGAGAATGCCGCAAGGTTATCATTTTAGTCATGTGCTCTTCATTCTTTTTTCATTGATGTTTTATATATACAGGGTGTTAAGGGACGTACTTGACTTACTTTAACCAGTGATTCCTGACATTATTTGGAGTAAAAAATGTAAATGAAATTTTGGTCTCCGGTGACTTTTTTGACGACTTTTTTTTTTTTTTTCAAAAATTTTTTCTTCAAAATCAAACAAAAAAAAATTCTTTCTCATGTCATCACTGGTCACTCAGCCGGGTGTCCGACGAACCCCTTACCCCGCCTCCAACTGTTCAATAACTACCATTTTTTTATGTTTTTGTAGAAAAAAAAAAAAAAAAAAACATCAAAATTGTCACCGGAGACCAAAATTTCATTTACATTTTTTACTCCAAATAATGTCAGGAATCACTGGTTAAAGTTAGTCAAGTACCTCCCTTAACACCCTGTATTGGAATCATGGTTTATCGCTATAATATTAAATTTTATTGTACACTGACGTGGTGACATTATTATTCTACTAACTTTGTATTGGTGATCCCCCATCCTCGACCGGTGTCCAGTGCACTTTGAGGGCCCCCGCGGCGGCCTGCTGCAACCTGAGTTGCGGAGCCCCGGGGGGTAACAAGGCCACTAGACTATAGGTTATGCTGTCCTCCCCAAATAAGTTCTTGGCACTGCAGGTATAGTTCCCCGATAATGATGCGTCCATGGCTGCAATATAACAATAACAATTCACTGTAAGATTAGTAGTTCACCGATGAGATGGGAAAAATTAATTTTTGAAGATATTACGGGACAGATAATATAATATGTGCATTCGAAACATTATTGCCTAACAAAATAATATTAAATTTGCTGCACGAAGATATTGTTTTTCAATTGCAAACAATAAAAATACTTTCCCATCATACATCGGAATGAGAAGTCAAGTATAGCCAAGCGGGTCATGTGATATTAAAGCAGCACTGTAACGCACGAAACACGCACGGATCACGTGATCCCATCGCGACGTGTGGGGGTGTGATCACTGGCGACGGGTGATTGAAAAATATATATTTTTATTTTTAATAGAAAAAATTATCATTGGACAGCAAAATGACATACATACTTTTTGTACTCTAAATGTGCCAGAAATCGCTTATTAAAATCCTTCGGGAACGTGCTGTTACACCATCTAAACTAGGTATATGTATATTTGTTTAATAACATTTTATTATATTAGCGGCACGATCGCCGTTCAGAACCGAAATATTGCTTAAAATGGATTTAGTGTTTGTTGAGGAAATCTGAACAGCCTTGCTCGTCTTTATCCCCTTCCCCTTCCCATATCTTATGAGTTCTAAGGAGTAAGACGACTGGGTAATGTCGCTTGAAAGTATGGTTTTATGATCTAAATGGTATACTACGTCAATGTCTAAATGTAATGGTGGAGTTGAGTCATCGAAAACATCCACTGCTGTTTTTTCTATTTCGCACAATTATTTAGATTTATGTCCTTTCCCAGAAAATGGTTTGAACAAACGATGCAAAGTGGCAGCTTAGGCTAGAGTGGTGTAAGGAAATTAATGTTCATTTAGTAAAAATTGTTATGAAGCGATTGTATTAATCGTAAGTTAGGTACTATTTTTTAAATGCATTTTTATTGGTTAGGTTGGCAAAGCTGGGGGAGTTTTCGTTCAACGCGTCGGTAGGCGGCGTTTGTTTTTTTCCGTTTCCGGACTCTGGTTTTGACGGCGGAATGTGCGGTACGCCGTGAAAACAACGGTCACTTAATTATTAAGTTTGAAATACGATGTGATTGAAATCCAAGTTTTGGGCATCTGCATCCGGGGGAAGGAAACACGTTGTGTTTTTTTAAAAAAGAAAATATATTAATTTCGAAGATTATTCACGTAAAATGTGAGTTTTCGCGCGGGTCCCCAAAAGTGAACACGAGTTAATGGCGGTGTTCGATTGTTATGTTTAAAGTACCTCTTTATCCGAGAGATCGGTGTAAATAATTACCCGCCGCGCCTGTCATTGAATGCAGGGCAAACATCGAATTCCCACCGGGGGTTTATTTATGGAACAAACCCGAGATTACCGCAGGGTTGAACGATACTCCGCCTCGATGGCTGACGAGCCTTCCTATACAATTTGGAGGATTGTTTGGGTACTCCTCCCGTTCTCTGAGGGTCCAGGTCCATCATCCCTTCCGGGCGACCGCCGTGGAGGTCGCAGGCACATGCTGGGCCGCAGAGGTTGGGACCTCCCTTGCCACCAGGAGGTGGTGTTGGTTCACGCGACATCGGGGGAACGGCGGCAGTAAAACTTAATTAGTGTAGCTAGGAATAGCATAGATTACGACATTGGTCCCGGGGTGAGTCCATCCAATTTGTTTTATTATATTTTATAATTTCAATACAGTGTACCGATTGTCAACTCTACTCTGTGTTTTATTATGTAGAATTCCTTGTGCAGCCTTTTCAGGAATGTTATAAAACCATGACCCACACTCTGAGAATTGAGTACCGTGATCTCCGCTAGTTGACATACCCAGACATTAGACTGGGTTTGGCGTCCAAGATTTCCTGAGAAGAAATCAAAGTTGACTGGCAGAATACACCCGAGCCCGACCAAGGCTCAACGTTACTTTTCCCTTTAAAATATAACCCACGCACATAACAATATGACATTACAAACATAAAACCATAACAATATGGCGCTCCATACGCTGTCTGGTCACGATTTATAGCATTCCTGAAAATGTTTTCTTCGCCCTGTAATGTAAAGAGCCCAAAAAATTATTATTCATCTGTTCAGTGGAGGTCTTAATTTCGTTTGTTATTATTAAACTTGGTCGCTGTCATAACCTATGATTGCAGTGACGGTGTTTGGAAATGACAACAAATCTCATTATTTCAATTCGCTGGCACTATTACCGGCGTGAATTCGTAAAGAGATACTATGCGTAATAATATTGTGGGTACCTTATAAATGATTAATCTCGTATTTATTGTTTTTTTTTACAATACCACACAGTTATGCATAGTATCTGAAATACCTACCTCCTATAACCTAAAATGGATTGTCATTTTCATTGTTATTGTTTGAATGCATAGAAATCGGTCATAGACTATGGACAATGTGCTAGGTAGAGCTATATATTTTTTTTTTCTTTGCGGAACTAATCAGTGCTAGCTGTTCTAAGAATACCTCGGATTGTCTATGACGGTTTCTCGTTACATTTTATCTATGACTTCGGCTTATGTTGTGTTTACATGTCAAAATACCTGATAGCCGAAGACAAATCAATTTATTATGTGTTTAAATAGGAATGGAGGATGATTATTAAAGATTATTCAAATATTTAAGATATTTATTGAGATTTTAATGACAATGCGGGTAATTCATTTTTGCTTCGAGTGGGAAATTTGTATAAGGTTTTGTCAAAACCTACTATAAATTATACTTGTAAATTGTTTATTTACTAATGTCTAACTGACGTTTTAAATTTTATTTAAATGAGCTGCTTACATATTAATTTAAATGGACAAAATTTTTTATATTTAAATGAGCTACTTACATATTAATTTAAATGGACAAAAATTTTTATATTTAAATGAGCTACTTACATATTAATTTAAATGGACAAATTTTTTTTATATTTAAATGAGCTACTTACATATTGATTTAATAAACTAAAAAAATATTAATTTAAATGGGCAACATACACATTTAAAAAAAAAAAAATTATATAGCAATAACAACAACAACGTACATTAACAGCAATAACAATAACAACAACATCAAGTGATATTAATTATCATTCTTTTACAAATAAAGGACAATTTACACTAAATAGTATTAAGACTTGGAGAAATAATCAGACAATGACGAAACGTCATTATTATCAAGTTCCAAAGGTAAGGGTGGGCTTGTACCCCAACCGCAACGTATCGATCCGGCGTCGATTACGTTTACCTTATATGACAGACAGAGGGCGAGAGATGCTTGCTGTCTGCTCAACAGGCCATGAGTTGCTGACTCTGGTACGGAACAGGGTGTGCAACATCGTCAGTAGGAGGGCAGTGGATCCGTTGCCTGTAGACGGAGGATACCTATAGGAGGCGGAAGGATTGCCAGCCACTGATCAATGTGCATACACAAAGTACTACGTGGTGTGGAACTTGTTTGAGTGGTTCGGGTTGTTCTTGGAGTTTTATGACCAACCCTGACACAACATTCAACAAGTATTCATTAACTCTTTTTAAAATCGAGTTTTATGTTTTTTCTCACACGGTACTATTTGTAGTGATTTATGGTAAATCACAAAACTATTTTCTCAGATATAACAAGTCTAAATTAATACGTGCACACCTTTATATTGTCGTAAGTTATGCTCTACGTTGTTATGAGCCAATAAAATTCTAGCCCATTTAAAATTAGTCACACATGACTCGAAAACATGATTTCTCATATCAAGTATCGAGCATCATTGAAAAAGGTCTAAATTAAAGTCTAATACAAATCAAAATTCATTAAACAAGTATGTCTCGAAACTAATCAAAACACTCATAAACAAACACAAAATTTGTAACTAGTAATAAAATGTCATACATTTAACTTAATTTTTTTTTTTTTTGCCATAAATATGAGTTTTTTTTTTATCCAATTTCAATTTCGATCCGGTATGATCAACCGAGATGGAGATTCCATGCGTTCAGACAGTCATTAGTCCTGTCATAGGCTCATTTCTACGGATATGGGGTACTTACTTCACGGGGGGTGTTTTGTAAGTTTGACATTGGTAATGATGATGCTGGTTTGTTTCTTACAATAAAATCCTCAACTCTGGTACTAATGCTCGAGTTGAGAATGTATTTAAAACTATATATCTGCAAGTGTATGTATAAATTGTCATAGTATTAACGCTAAAACAGACGCAAATTCGGATATCGGCTGAACAGATGATTAAGTTAGGATTATTAGTTGTAAGTCTTGTATCCTGAAATACGCGGGCATATCCGCACACTATCTCTGCGAGTTTCAGGCATACCTTTTTTTTTTGAGTTATGTTCATGCTTTTGATAATGTCATTATTTGTTGTTCCAGATTACATAGAAAACACAGAGACGCAGGGATTGTATCTCTTTGTTTTCTAAGTGATTTTAAATGAAGAATTATTGTTATTCACCGTCAGTGCATTGACACTATTAGACCCTATTTTGTCAGGTTACGCAAGTAATTGCTAAAATGCAAAGTATTTTTTTTTCTCGCTCTTCTTCTGTTTTATTGGTAAATAGTCAAAATATTGTTTTACTCTATAAACATAGGCTGCGTCAGCTAAGCCTCAGCTTTTGGAAAAGCGTTTTAATTTTGTTTTTATTAGTTACAGAAAATGTTTTGTAATGTCCACCTTGTTTATAAGATTTTTTTTTGAGATCTTATAATGTGGGACGATATGGTATCACATATCCTTCCACATTTTAAGCCAACATAGGAAGTAGAATCAATTATATTTGTATAAGATTTTGGATGTATTCTGTTATTATTGTCCTGAGAGACTTATAACATTGTTATTATGTACTATATGGTTGAACAACGGTTTACAGTGAAAACCATAAAATTTGTTCTTTACTTACCGATTACGCCTTCTATAGAGTTGGACGTATACTTGCACTAAATTATAGCTGCACATCTTATTAACAAATGACACCTTCTAAAACAGTTGGTTGTATACTATTAAAAATTATTTGGCACCACCCGATGCGTTGGTTGTATACTATTAAAAATTATTTGGCACCACCCGATGCGTTGGTTGTATACTATTAAAAATAATTTGGCACCATCTGATGCGGTGGTTGTACACTATTAAAATTACCTTTACAATGTATAATTGTTGTTGGTTAAATATTATTCACCCAAGGACCAGAATAGGAGGTTAGTTAGGAATACTCTTCCAAAAGAGGGTTAGTTTTTATCCTAAAAGATATAAATTCAGTGAAGTGTAGATGGTAAACCCATCAAATATTTTCGGCCTAAGAGAGGCTATATAAATTCAGTGATAGTGTTTGGAACAGTGATGCCTAATGCATAGAATTTAGCTTGACGTATTTGGAGGAGTGATTTAATCATAAAAATGTATGTTTTTTTTTAATTTTAAGACTTATCTTTTAAGTAAGTTTATGTGTTCTGTTCCAGATGATACGTCAATGGTAGTGCTCGGTAAGAATGAATATTACAACCACCCAGGTTTTTTTTCCCAGTGCTGAGGGTGCTTGTTGTCCATTCACGTATCATCTTACAAGAAGTTGTTCTTAGGTTATATTGGTTTACTAGTTTTTAAGTTCGAGAATGGTTGCATCGCAAACCTACTATCCGGCCTACACACAGGATAGGCGCGATTGGGGTTACGATGCACTCATACGTCAAAAGAGTATTATTTAAGGATTTTTCTTTTCTTTTTCATTTCTGATAATTGTATTTTGCATTTCACATTTGCTGTTTGTTTCTTTTTATTTTATTACCAGGTACTCCTTAGGACCAACGTAGATAGTTCAGGGCATGTTTAGATTTTTGGTAGTTTTGTTTGAGGGCAAACATTTTTGTGGGAAGGGGGGTAATGTTATGAAGCGATTGTATTAATCGTAAGTTAGGTACTATTTTTTAAATGCATTTTTATTGGTTAGGTTGGCAAAGCTGGGGGAGTTTTCGTTCAACGCGTCGGTAGGCGGCGTTTGTTTTTTTCCGTTTCCGGACTCTGGTTTTGACGGCGGAATGTGCGGTACGCCGTGAAAACAACGGTCACTTAATTATTAAGTTTGAAATACGATGTGATTGAAATCCAAGTTTTGGGCATCTGCATCCGGGGGAAGGAAACACGTTGTGTTTTTTTAAAAAAGAAAATATATTAATTTCGAAGATTATTCACGTAAAATGTGAGTTTTCGCGCGGGTCCCCAAAAGTGAACACGAGTTAATGGCGGTGTTCGATTGTTATGTTTAAAGTACCTCTTTATCCGAGAGATCGGTGTAAATAATTACCCGCCGCGCCTGTCATTGAATGCAGGGCAAACATCGAATTCCCACCGGGGGTTTATTTATGGAACAAACCCGAGATTACCGCAGGGTTGAACGATACTCCGCCTCGATGGCTGACGAGCCTTCCTATACAATTTGGAGGATTGTTTGGGTACTCCTCCCGTTCTCTGAGGGTCCAGGTCCATCATCCCTTCCGGGCGACCGCCGTGGAGGTCGCAGGCACATGCTGGGCCGCAGAGGTTGGGACCTCCCTTGCCACCAGGAGGTGGTGTTGGTTCACGCGACATCGGGGGAACGGCGGCAGTAAAACTTAATTAGTGTAGCTAGGAATAGCATAGATTACGACATTGGTCCCGGGGTGAGTCCATCCAATTTGTTTTATTATATTTTATAATTTCAATACAGTGTACCGATTGTCAACTCTACTCTGTGTTTTATTATGTAGAATTCCTTGTGCAGCCTTTTCAGGAATGTTATAAAACCATGACCCACACTCTGAGAATTGAGTACCGTGATCTCCGCTAGTTGACATACCCAGACATTAGACTGGGTTTGGCGTCCAAGATTTCCTGAGAAGAAATCAAAGTTGACTGGCAGAATACACCCGAGCCCGACCAAGGCTCAACGTTACTTTTCCCTTTAAAATATAACCCACGCACATAACAATATGACATTACAAACAATACCATAACAAAATACATAACATACTATGAATATCGAGATGTCCAGAGTGGGTGACCTGGTAGTGAGGACTGTGGGTAACGGGTCGACCCCGGTGCATCCATCGCGTCCTGGGAATGGGGTTCCCAACAGACATACAGGACAGCGTGGTGCTGGACCTGAGGGACAGCTGCAGGTTCTGCCCGAACGATGCAATTCGAGCAGGAGCTGAAATGTTACAGTCATATTTTTAAAACCAATGTAATAAATGTAAGAATATCAAGGTTGAATAATGTACGTGATTTTAATTACATTGATAACAATAATTTTTTTTTTAAATATTGTCGGAGGAGATATTATTAACAAATCTCAACGAAAAATAGAAAAATAGAAAAAAAAAACAAAAAAAAAGTAACGGACGTAACTGAGCGAACCCAGATCTAGAGATGGTTTTTATTTTCACTAAAGAATTTCTTGAAATAAAATGTTAAAATTAGATAAAATATATATATATATAATATACTCGTATAAGGATACGGATAATTTTGTGACAACATTCTTCGTAATTTTTTTTCAACGGTCGGGTGTCACCCAACCGCCACCCCCTAGCTACTACGCCACTGGTGACGACCAATTTCTCCAAGAATACGAACGCGAATCTACGAACACGAAACAGTACGAAGTTCATACACCAGCTATATATATATATAAATCCCAATATGCTTGCTTGGGTACGAGTATGTCTACGTATTTATTTATTTATTTATTTAATACAAACGGCATAAGTATGCCATAAACATTAATTACATGTCACAAATTCATATTCAAAATATTAGTAATGGTAAAACAGTGTATGTATAACAGTTAATTGTGACGATACATTGTGAAGTGACACCAGAGATACATTTACATGCCAAAATCTATAATACTTATAAAATTAATAGTCATTAAAAAAATATGATAGCATAGCCGTCTTGTACCTATGTTCCGTGCAGTTAAATAGATCTATCACATCAGCATATCTATTAGTAACTTCATGCAACCTAGGTAAAAGTGAGTGTTTCGTATACTCAGTCCGATTATTGTTACATTTAAAAAGGATTTTAGAACGAGTAGTTCTCGTGGGAATATGAAATTCAATGAGCTTAGTTAGATCAGGACTGTCTATTCTACCATTTACAATTTTGAACATTAATATTAAGTCGGATATAATTCTTCGATCTGACAGTCTTAGTAAATTTAATTCTTTCATCAAGTAATTATAATTTATGTTTTCAATGGGAATACCGAGGTTAAAATTAATGTGTCTTAAGAATTTGTGTTGAATTTTTTCGATTGAATCTGAATGTATTTTAAAATGGGGGGACCAGATCGAGGAGTTATATTCGACTTGACTACGTACTAAGGATGTATACAAAATTTTTAAAGTTGAAATATTCTTGAAACCTCTGGAATTTCTAAGAACGAAGCCAAGCATTTTGATACCTTTATTATAGATTGAGTTTATATGGGATATGAAGTTTAATTTAGAGTCGAAAATTATGCCCAAGTCATAAGTATTGCTATATTAAGCATAGGAAATCTTTGAAACTTTAAAAATCCCTCAATTAAACCCCGCGAAGGTTTCTGGATTATTACAACCACATGACAATACATGTGAAAAGTTTTTTAATCATTACAAAAACTCTTGCGAAATTGTCAAAATTTTGTTGTTTTGTCATTTTGCAATACAATGACTGTTAAATCAAAATTCAATTTTCGAAACTCTTTAAATTAGTGAATGACTTTATTTGAAGTAGGTACTCAGGTAAGTAAGCCTAATACTTGAATCGAATCAAGAAGTATAGATTAATTAGGTACCTATGTCAGGTAGCAAATTTGATTGATTGTTCGTATAATATACAAAAATTAGTATTTATGACAAACGAAAATTTGAATAAATAAATTGTAATAGGTGAAAAAATTATTTCCCTACATTCGGACTTTGAAAGTGATATTCCTTTTATATATAAAAATTTCGAGACATTTTGTTTTAAAAAGTTTTATTTTCTATGCTTTCTGTGCTTTTCCAAATAAAACACTTTTTGCTAAGTGAAATATTTTTTTCAGGGGTTCCCATTTATCTTATTAAATACATAATATTATTTTGAGTTGTCAGTGTTAAAAATAACACTGCATGTAAGTACATCAACAATATTTAAGATTCATGGGAATCCCAAAAAAAAAATTTATAATACCAGTAATATTGTCATATGTAATAAAAATTTTGCCGGGGTTCGAAATTTCCCTAGATTTTGTGCCGATTTCCCTAAAAAATATTTTTTCCCCTAGATCTAGGGAAATTTCCCGAAATAAACATAACATCACTGGAGGGGAAGGGGACGCGGGAGGGAACGGGGTCGCACGGGAAAGGACATGCAAGGAGAAATAATTTATTTAACCAGCTAGTTGCGCTTACATAGATGGATGGTCGATATTCCTGTCTCAGTTAATTGAAACATGGGAAGATCGATATTATTTTTCTGAGGAACCGGTTAATTTTGGTTTTAGAATACGTATCTAAATTAAAAAGTCAACAAATATTTTGTGCGGGAATCTATTCCCTTTATCAGAATTTCTAAGCTACCCCTGTCTCTAATTTGGAAAAACTGAACTGATCTCAGAAATTTTCTAGATATCCCTGCCCGTGGCTTTTTCTTTTTGAGAAACGAGAAACCGCCAAGCCGGTTCCAAAACACGAGTAAAACCAGAACAGATATTCCATTCGTAAAGAACTAATTTCTTTAAAAACCATCCAAATAGCAACCCTATATTAGTAAATTAGTACCGTTGTTTTCTATTCCCATCACAAAACCATTTCAGGTTTCAGGTTTTTGCTCAGCAATATCCGTCATATAAAGATAGGTTTTAAGATGGGCCGATCCCGGCGGCACTGCAATGCCGGGCCAACCCGCGACAGGAGTGGAGCAAGCCCCGAACATCCCGTCACATTCCAAAAATCAGTTTAATATACTGGTCCCGCATTGCGGGAACTATCAGATATTAAGCTGATAAGAACAGATACTACACTTTGATCTTAGCCAACAGGCCGAGAAGCGATGACTAACAATTGGAAAATGGCCTTTATATTGGCCTGTTAGAATTTTCCGTAAATTAGCTTAGAACGGAAGTGGCGCCATCTTGTAACGGCAAAATAATAAAAAATTATAAATTTAATAGTTATGACAAAAAAACATAATCAGAATAATAAATTATTTATTTATTTGTGTATTCAATTAAGTTCAAATAATGAATCAATCATTCGAACAACCATTCCTCCCACGGCCGGACTCACTACTACAGGGCCTACCTACCAATAATTTTAATGACAAAAGTGGCCATAAATTTAAAGTGGTCAATAAATTGCAAACGGAAAGGTTTTTAGCTTAGAGGAAATATAAATAAATTCTAGAATTTTCGATATTATGTATACAATCCCATCATAATTATTTTTGTCGGTAATTAAAAGAAAATTCTGATATAATTGTGACAAGTGACATCTGATGAAGGAAATATTAAACTCTTTTATGGATAGAAAATGGTTTGCGTCTTGGCTAAATAATACTTGCAAAAAAGAAAAGTTACTTCAACCATCATTAAAGTTTAGTTTTGGAAAATTCCGCTAGATATCGTACATTAACCGTCATCAGTATTTAACTTTATACTTTTTTAATATAATATTGTTTACTTAAATAATAAAATTCTGAAAATAAGTAGGTACCTCTTCCAGTTGTTCCTTGTGCCACAATAGCGGTAGGTTCTCCCTCTCCAGTACTTGTAGAAGCAGATACCCAGAACTCGTAAAGCCGATTTTCAAGGATTCCTCTAACTTCTGTAGCTAAATATCCACCAACACCGGGCATACTGTTGACTCCGGGAGACGAACTGGTGCCATCAGAAGACACTGTCATGGTTGAATGTTTTCCTACCCTAAAACATTATAAAATTCATCTTATTTATAATATATTTTCTGATCGGTTTAGCTAATAGCTAAACAGTTATATTTGAATAATTACACATCAATCGTTATGATTTTCAGTTCACCAACTTTCAACCATCTTTGGGCCTAGTCGAAGATTCCAACCACTGAATAAAAATATCGGTGTTTGGGAAGAGTTTGGATTTTAATTTAAAATAAAACAAAAAAAAGTTTGGATTTTGTTCAAATGCCTAATAATTAAAAGCCACAATAAATTACGCAAGTACCTACAGTACGATCTCATAATCCCACCAAATATTCAACCCCAAATATTTAGCTTAAGAACCCTCTGTTTGATCTGTCTCCCCCTTGAATTTTATTAAGGTAGGTACCGTAATATGGGACGAATTTGCAATCGGGGGGAAACTTTGGCAACGTATCTGCAATAATTTATTCTGGCTACCATTCAGAACTTATTACTTTCTATTTAGCGATTTTTTCGGACAAAGTGGTTACATTGAAGCTTAGAAAATATGTTTTCGATTATTTTGTTTCTATTTATATACAAACATATATTATGGTCGGTTGAATTGTGAAGTTTTTTTTTAGATATTTTTCAGTGACAGGGAAATTAATGTAAATGAATTTCATAAATAATAAAAGTTTCGAATCATTTACTTAATAAGGGTGTCCGGGGGTAAAGTGCATTAACTTCGGGAGGTGATTCTACATGATGGTAGGAGTAAAAAAGATTAACAACTTTTTCCGAAATTACAACATTTTTTTTCCCATACAAAAAGAGGTACCTACTAAAAATCCGTGAGGTACGATGTTACTTGCTGAGATGATTGGCCCGTATCGTAACAGCGGAAAATAATAAATCTGGCCGCACACGCCGCACTAATTTTATCTTTTTATCTCAAAAATACCCCTAAAAGTTGGAATTTCTAAAAAAAGTTATTTATTCTTTTTACTTGTACTATCATGTAGAATCACCTCCCGAAGTTAATGCACTTTACCCTCGGACACCCTGTATATAACTACCAACTCGAATATTCAAACTTTAATTTTGTTGAACAATGTTTTTGCTAATTTTAGTTATTACTGCAGTAAGCTTATAAATCATGGAGTGTAAAAGTTGCTCCAGTGGAGCGACTTTAATCACCATTATTTTGGTTCCTCAAAATCATAAATAAAATATATATGTTTTTCGATAGTTTAAACATGTGCAATAAAAATCTGGTAACATTTTCCGACACAAATGTTTTCATAAAACAAGTTAATTAGTTTCAAATTGATCAAGTAACCCCATTTAACGGTACTAAAAATCGTCCCGATTCGACAAGTGGACTTGACATTGAAATGAAAGTTAAAGTCAACGTTTTCTAACAGGGACGAAAAATAAAAATGAATAATTGTGAAGTTACTATTTATTATTTTTATTCTTTTATTCTCCCATTGGGTTTTTACACTGGGTATACATATATTATGGTTACAATTTTGATTTTACAGGTGTTAGTAATAATAAACAATAGTTTTAGATGGTGTAGGTACAATTCGATAAAATAAAATAAAAACATATTTATTTTTAATGAATGAAATATCCTACTAATATGTATTATAAAAGCGAAAGTTTGTATTGATGTGTTTGTTACTCTTTCACGCAGAAACTACTGAATGGATTTTAATGAAACTTCCTCATCTTGGATCATACATCAGAATAAGATATATTATTATATTATATCTATAGCTTAGAGCTCTGGCATTATGAAATTTGTAAAAAAATGCAACAGGTGGCACGATTAGTAAGATATCGATAACTCTTTATTCGATTCAAATTATTAGGGGAGTACTTCAAATAAATGTAGGAGGGGGGGAATGGTGGAGGGAGGGAGGGGTTGGAGGGGGGATGGGGAGAAGGAGAGGGGAAGGGGAAGGGGGGAATGTGGGGGAAGGGTGGGAGAGCTGCAGGAGGGAGAGGGGGAGGGTGGATGGAGGGGAGGAGTGAGGGAGATGAAGGAGAGGGATGAGTGTTGGAGGAAGGGTGGGGGAGGGAGGGGGGGGGGGGGGAGTAGGAGGAGGCAGAGTGGGAACCCCCCTAATATCATGCGAGCGAAGCCGCGGGAAAAGATAGTAATTACTAAATACGTGTACAATATAATAAACATAATATTATCGTCTGTTGTTTACTGTTAAATGAATAGTAGTACCTACTATTTTCCACGGTTCCAAGCCAACTCAGACTCAAGTCAACTCAACACCTCTTTGAAAAGTCATTAAAAGCTTTGTGAAAAATAGCCCGTAACCTAACCTAACGTAACCAACTTAACAATTTTTTATTATTTTTTCGTCACTTTTAATGACTTTTCAAATAAAGTATTGATTTGATTTCATTCTGAGTTGTCACCATTTTCCACGGTGAGATATGAATCGTACTAAACACAGAGCTGTAAAAGCTCCATTATTTTTAGAGAAAAAAGTGATATTTGAGGAAAAAATAATTAGTTTATTTTATTTATTTATTTTATTTATTTAATACATGAATTATCAACAGTACATATAGTTTTTTGTGATATTTCACCCTCCATGCTAGGGATGACCCTGTGTTATGGCGGGTGAAGTTTACAGTTAGTGGATATACATTCGTTAGTATAGATTGAAATTTTTAGTAAATTAAGGAATTATTGATATATATATATATAGTTCACAGTAATCAGTCTTATACATATAATGCTGCTTAGATAGTAAATAAAGATATTTTATGTTTTGCCTGCTCTATAGTAAGAAAATGATATACTTATAGTTAGATTGGGTTACAAGAAGAAGATGGAGAAGTTAGAGAATTATTATAAAATGAGAAATTTGAGGAGTTGTTAGATATAGATCATACTAAATAATCTTGTACATACATGCCGCTAATTTAGAAAATAGAGATATATTATGTTTTGTCTGAAAAGTGATTAAATCGATAGAGTGTAGAGTGAATGGGTGTTAAAATTGTAATGTATCCTTCTTAGTTAGTTAGTTACCTTCCAGCTTCCCTGAAGTAGACGGTGTAATGTGCGATTCTGCCGTTCATCTGAAGTGGGGGGAGCCAGCTTACTACCACGGACTCTGTTGTCAGAGCATGGGCCTTCACTTGAGCCGGGGGTCCCGGAACTATGGATAAAATGGGCATAAGAAAAATTGTTTTTATTTATTTATTTATTCTTAGTACATTTACATTACAAAGTATAATATATTGTCCTCCACACTAGGAGTTCACCTGTGTTGTAGAGGACATTTTTCAGTTGTAAATTATAAATTATAAATTGTGGATAGTAAAACAAAAGAGTGTTAATTGCTAATATAAAAAGAAAAACAATAAAAATCAAAATATAAAATCGGCTTCAATTCGACAAAAATTATAAATTAAAAGATAAAAAGATTGTAGCCAGTTTCTTATGTTTTTTTTTGTATTCAATAATATTAGTTGTTTTATATTGTGTAGGAAGAGAATTGTATAGTTTTATAGCCTGGTATCTGTAGTGTTTTTGTCCAAAGGTTGTGTTTGTTTTTGGTATTTGTAGTTGGTGAGTATGTCTTGTTCTAGTATTGCGAGAATTTCGTGAAGTGTTAAATGTGGATAAGTTCTTGTAAAGGAAAGTAAGTATTTGTTTTGAATATAATTTTTGAATTTTCAGCACTGGGAATTTTTTGAATATGATTGAAGTGGGTGTTAGTATTGGTAACTTAAGTATTACTTTTATTAGGGTTAAAAAGCAAAGAAAGTTAAAAGATAATTGTGATGGAAAAATTATCATCACTTAACCAACCACGATCGATGGAAGTAAAAGTTAGTTCTTCTTGCAAATCTTATACCTATACATCAAGAACTTACCAACACTTGTTTTTCAAGTATTTTTCGTAATTTTTGCGAACATTTTACAAGTATTTTGTTAAGTGTCTCTCATGCGTGATAGTAATCTCTGAATAGCTTTTTTAGGTAAAAATATCATATCCAAGTACAATTATAACCGTAGCCTTTTGTTACACAGAACGATACATAAAAAATAAAAGAAAGAAATTGAACCCAGGATGCAGGATCTCTATCTTACCAGTACAATGCCTTTAATCACTAGCGTTAAACAAATAATTAGATTATTATTTTTTTTACCTTTTGACTAAAATCTCAAATTATAGATAATATTTTTAATTAAATGAAGACAATATTAGCGAAACTCAATCGAAAATCTGGAAACAGAAATATCAGAAAAAGATATTGACTCCACTGGGACACGAACCCAGGACCCTTTTCTTACATGGCAAGAGCTCTACCAACTGAGCTACGGAACCTTTATCCAATTCGGTCACTTTTAACTGTATCATACGTCGACTAAGAACTACCAACATTATCTTCATTTTCTTAAAGCACATATTACTGGCTGATATCTTTATATATGATTACAAGATTCAACTCGAACTAAATGCTATCTTTGAGTTTCGCTAATAGTGTCTTTATTTAATTAAATAGTTCAGATTTGATTGTTTATATTTTAGATTGTTTTGATTTAATAACTTTTAATTTAATTGTATTTAAACATGCCTTCAAAATAAAATACTGTAACACCAAAAAATGAATATATATAGTGGTTTAATATTTTAACTCACTATAACGCTAAATCATTGAGAACCTTAAGCTTGTATCTTTGCATCTGGCGATAATAGGAGACAATGACACCGAAGTCTGTTGATTATGTCCAGTTTATTCCATTGTTTTGTTTTGGTTGCGGGTCACTACAGAAAACCCAGCTTCACAAAGATAGGATGTCGGAAGTAGCAATAGAGATTTAAGTGCTGTGGTGGCAATCTCAGGGTATTCCGCCATGACTTTAATCCAGAACACCTTCATAATGTTTGCCTTAAACGTAGTTTTAAGGCCGCCGTCATTTGCAATCTCCAGCAGTTTATCTTCTTTTGAAATGTTAATTTGCCAGGTTTGTTGAAAAATGGATCGCGGATCCATTCCTTACAAGTTCTTGGGTATATTCGATTATTTTTTTACGCAATTTTGGCGGCCCGGTACCATTTGATCAAGGGCAGGTCCGCGGCCCGTGGGTTGGAGACTACTGCTTTAGAACCAAGATTATTTTTATAATAATGGTTTACAAATTTAAATTAGACCAAAGACAATAATTATGTTGTGGTGGTATTATCTGTCTTATTTTTTACTCCAAATAAGCTCGGGAATCACTGGTTAGAGTATGGGTACGTGTTTTTAACTTTGAATATGACATATTGTAATGATTTGCAATGTTACTTACGGTCCTCGTCAGTCAGACACAAGATGGGTGCGCTGCGCTTTCCGTCCCCAGCAGCGGTGTAAGCGAGGACCTGCACCGTGTAGTTAGTATAGCGCCTCAAGCCGTGCAGGTAAGTCTCCGCGCTGGTTGTTCTTTTCACTTCGCCATTTACACCGGGTGCTTTAGGGGAAAATAAAATAATAATATTCAGATCATATGTACAGCGCCGTTTTTGTGAAAAATCACCAAGAGGGCGCTTTACAAATGTATATAATGTACCTATTTCCATAATCTTACTTCTAACTATAGACTATACAAAAAATTATAACAATCTACGGCTAAACTATTACATCCACCGGTTCTTCGAACACTGATACAAAACTAAATATACCATTCATTTGACCAATGAACCAACGATTATTACAATAATTCTTATTAGAGGATCTAGCAAACGAAAAATCAATATTGATGTTGGCAGTCCTCTCGTGATTTGCACCATTATTTTATTTTAAACGTTTACCGATTATCATATTCTGTAATGTTTTCGACTGACGAATTTTTCAACAATCCAACAGTTTTTTGATTCCACCTTCCACGTCTTGATAAATCTATTTGTTTGGGGAGAATAAGTTATCAACACAGTTTTGGAAAAACCGTCCTCCTAAACTAATATAAATGTGTGCTTTTTATCATTTAGTAGTATGATGATGTTCATCCATAAAATGAAACAAATGGTTTTAGGGATCTCTAATCTCTGAAAGCTAAAACAGCTTTTGGTCGAAGAATTTTTAGATACTTTGCAAAAAAGCTATACAGTGCACTTCCACTGGCCGTAATAGGCAGAACACAAATTATTCTAAATAAAAATTGGACACTAACTGACCGGGACCGGGCTGTTTCACAGAATTCGGACATTTCATAAAATTTGAACGTTAATGTTCAACTTCTGTGAAAATTCTTTCAAAGTTCTGTTATTATTTCAATTACATGAAAGAAGTGGCTCATAACGATAAAATAGCAGAACTTGAACAGAACAACTGGCCCTTAGTCTTGGTTCATCAGTCAAGACAGATCAATCACAAACGATTTTTTTAAACATGTTTATAAGTAGGTATGTATTTCCATTGGTATGAACTGATTATCTTATATTTTTAACATAATATTGTTTTTTTATTTATGTTGTAAACTGCTTATGTTATAAACTATGTTTGTTCTCAAAACAGGATTTCCTGGAGACTGGCATAGTTCGACGGAAGTAACGTCACTAATGTAATATAAAAACGTTGAATAAATAACTGAATTGAATTGATTCTTAACTATTTGTTGTGAGTTTTGTGGAGAATGTTCGATTTTTCGAACTATTTTAATAAAGGAAAATAAAACAATAAAATATCAAGAAAAGTATTTCGCTGAAAGAATATAGCACTTCGAACTTGTGCATGGACGGATTGGGATCTTTGGGTATATTATTAAAAGTTAGATTTTTTTTAAATGCTTAAATACTTACATCCTTGTCCATCGGTTGGTTTGTAAACGACTTTGTATCCTTGAAGCACCCCTCCGTGCAGAGTTGAAGGAGGGGGTTCCCAGGATACTTTGATGCTTTGTGACGACAGCGCGGAACACAGCACGTTATTAGGGGCTCCTTCAGGCACTGAAATTGGCAGGTGGTTATTTAATATTGCAAACACATTAACAAAAAATATATAAAGCAATTTGATGTAAGTGAGGATAAACATTATCCGTTCTACTTATAAAATCGGTGTACATGACATGTGTATTACGCCGCGCGAAAAACATTGTGTAGGTGTTTAGGTAAACCAGCCTTAACCACCTTTTTACTGCACAAACGCTGAACTGCGGCGTAATAATATGATAAGTGAGATGAAGCACATTTTAACCACACAGAAGGAAAAAATTGAGTGCAGTTAACAAGCGGTAGAAGCGAAACTTTACCAAAACAATCTCAACCAATGAAGAACCAAGGAGCCTTGAAAAGGGAGGTCATAATCAAAGCGACCAATGAGCGCAGACCTTGCGTCATTTCCGTTTTATATCTCAACCAATAGGAGCCTTGATAGGAGTGTGATGCTTCGCAGGTGTGTCACGCGTCATTTTCGTTTCACCCGAATTCCAAATCACAACGGGGCTATAGAAGTTTCAAACTAGTTCAATTTGGCATCCAACGCTCCCAACGCTTTAACGCCGAACGACCGTTCGAAACACGTCCATGGGAAAGCGCTAGTACCTACTTTAATAAGACTACATATTATGTCATTCATATGTCTGTTAATGTTATATTATCATGAAAAAAAGCTAATGTGTCCGAGTGGGGCTAAATGGATTTCGAAGGTTATAAAATACTATATTTTCTTTTTTTTTTTTCTAAATATATATAATAAATAAATTATATTATTTAAAATTTTAAGCATGTAAAAATGCAACATTAAAAAATTTCAGCTGGTGGGGCCCTTATTATATAAAAAAATAGAGATTATTGCTTTTTTTCTAACCTTCGAAACCCACATAACCCCTTAAATAAAATCAACTAAACACATAGATACACTCATAAACGAACCTCCTTCTTGCGTGGTAGCCGACGCCGGCAATGAAGCCGGACCCGCCGCCACCCCGTTGAAAGCTCTCACGGTGACCCCGTACCGCGTAAACTTTCGCAGGCCCGTCAACATTGCCTCCAGATTGGACCACCCGTTCACCGTGATGGACTTGCTCGAGTTAGGGTTGAAGATCGGGAATGGCGAGTTGCTGTTGAGCTCGCTCCAGGTGACGAGGTAGCCGAGGAGTTCGCCGTTCCAGGAGTCGTGTGGAGGTGCCTGGAAATCAAAAATGATGACCAACTCTACACATAGATCTGCGCACAGCGGTAGTACGCGTCTTTGTTTCTATGCAAAACTAGCATTCTTGACTAGGGTAGGGCGCGGTTGGGCGACCGCCCAGGGCGCCGGACTTTAAGTGACGCCACAGGCGCCGTGGGCGCCCCTTTATATTCCCTCGCTCTTTTAGCCAGGCCTACTTACTCGTAAATTCCCTAAATTTAGGAAAAAAAATTGTTATGGTGGTAGTACTAGAACTGGAACGTAGTGAACAATCCAAAGATATTCAAATACAGAAGAGATATGCTATGTTGTCCGCGCAACTGTCGCCGGACTACGCGCTAATTAGCGTAGTTTTCATACAAAAAGAATTTGTTCATTTTGTTGATTTTTTGAAAATGTGCATTAATATTGGTTAACAATATATTTTGAATAAGAAAAGAATTCGTTAATTTAGTTTAACGTTCGTTTGGTTTATTCGTTAATTATTTGTTCTTTTAGTTTATTTGTTAATTGGTAAACAATATCGGCGACACCCGGAAGCGCAGACCCACATAGTAAAAACAGCAGATAGCACATCTACTTATATTTCAATATCTTTGGTACAATCCCTTCGATCGGAGCACTGCGTGCAGTTTATTTTACCGGGAATCCCCAACCATTGAGAAACACATTATCTATCTCTTTTTAACATTTTATTTAAAAAGAGTTGGTGTTTTTTTTTGGCGAAGCAAAACACATCCAGCTCATTATCATTCTTTGCATAAGTGGACGCACTTCCAATTATTTTTAAATCAAACAAACGCAGTAATCAGACGTTCCACGCTACGTTGCGATGCTCTTGTTCGTCACTCTTGGTTCCGGCTAGGGAGTGCCATTAGTTTTATCTAAAAAATTGAAATATAAATAGTGTAAAGTATAAAAGTAGGTATTTGTTTTTTTTTATATTTTGAAAGATCATTTTATTAGGTAAGTACAAAGTTATTTTAACAATCTATACCAAACACTCTCTTCTACTATATTTTTCTCTCTCTGCTATCTATCGATCTCTATAACATTTGTTTGTATGTTTATACGTTTGGGGCGGATTATATCTTTGGAACCAATTATACTATATAGATGAAATTTTGATATGGAGATAATATATAGATCCCGAGAAAATATATCGATTAGGTACCTACTTTTTAATGCGGGAAAAATCTCATTCCCACGGGAACGAGTGGATGATCGTGATTTTTTCGTCCAAATCTAAGCACTTTTGCGAAACACAAGCTTGTAAAAGTAAAATATTTCACAAATATTCTGCTGTCATATCAATGTTACCTAAATTTTTTGATCTTCCTTCCCGTGTTTAACGCTATCCCAAATATAATGCATTTTTGGTCGTCTACGCTGGATAGCTTTATAATGAATTTTTGCTGTAATCAATTTATTTTTAGAAACGTTTCGACTTACAGAGATTTAATTTGTTGCAGATTTTATTGATTACTACTTAACTAATTAGTACAAAATGTCTGAACACGTTGATCTAATCAAAAGAAATCTGGGTCAAAATATAGAAAACGAAAAGCATAAAAAGAAAAGGAATTTCAAAAAACAAAAAAGTTCATGAATGTAGATAAATATATCATAAAAAAAATCAAAACCTGAATGTGGCATCTACATCTGGAATACAAACGAATTTATCGGTAATGGAGCCTCAGTCTGACAAGTCAGATCAGATAGCTGCTGAAGAGATTGTGGACGAAGTTTCCCGAAGTGAGGGAATAAGTTGTGCCACAATTACAGATGCTGCTCAGGATGACTCCATTGGTGATGTGCAACAAATACAAATGCTAGATGACATTAGTACTGTTGTCCCGAATATAGCGGATTCAGCCACTTGGCCACTCATTCGAAATAGCAAAATAATTGATCATATAATAACTAGTGGCCCAGTGCGAACTCACATTGATAATTATCCGAAAAATGACACAGGACTAGCGTCATTGATCCCCTCGGCACCGGTGCATAGTCGGGAAACACGCCAAACACGCGCCCAACATTTGTACACGGTTGACATTAGTCACATGAGAACGGGTCGTTTCTATGACTCGTTCTTGAGTTCAACGGCTCGGCTGTGGAACGATTTGCCGGCCTCCGTGTTTCCTCCCTCCTACACCTACAACATAGGTCTCTTCAAGACCAGTGTTCACTCCTTTCTTTCCTCAAAAAGACCCTCCACACAGCATCTTCAAAGATGACATAGGCCCTGAGGGAAGTTATTTTCCTCTGGGCCTCCTGTGTGGAGTTAATGTAAATAAAAGGGCGACATTTCTCAAATTATCATTTCAAAAAAAAAAAACTGGCAAACAATGAAACAATTCATTCAAGATAAAAACCTATCCGCGACCGACAATATCTCAATCTAAATTGACAAACTTGGCAACTTTGTCAATCGAAAATGAAATTGCTGAAAACATCGATTTTGATAAAACCTAATCAAAGAATTTTAATAGGTCATCAATTTCGCCGATAGAAAGACTAGAAAATTGAAATTTTACTAGTTTTTTTAAAATAAATAATTTGTTTTTTTAATAAACGGTTATTTTATTATACCCATTGCCTTTTTTCGTATGGAATTGAATTGCAGTTAGGGGGCGCCGTGGAAATCTCGCCCAGGGCGCTGGTAGTGCTAAAAACGGCCCTGTGGACAGGTTCAAATACCTTGGGGTCGAATTCTCCAGCGATGGTTGGCAAGACGGAGAAATTGATAGAAGAATAAGTGCGGCAAGCAGTGTATTGCGTCCTCTCTACAGCTCAGTGATAAGAAAAGCCGATTTCAGCATCAAGACAAAGATGGCAGTGTTTAAAACGGTATACCGCCCGACTCTCACTTACGGCAACCAGACATGGATGCTAAATGAACGTACACGCTCTAGAATCCAAGCTGCCGAAGATACAGATCATATAAGAAACTCGACGATCCGAGATGATCTAAATATTGAACCACTGCTACTCTTCATAGAAAAATCGCAACTGAGGTGGCTTGGGCATGTACTAAGAATGTCTGATGACCGAATTCCGAGGAAGACACTGAGTGCGATTCCAGAGGGTAGACGTCAAGTGGGCCGCCCCAGACACAGTTGGGCGAGGCAACTCCAGAAACTGTGTGAGGAGAGGATGGGGCCACCATGGACAGAGGCTGAACAATCAGCACAAGACAGGGACGTATGGAGGAGCCTTGTCGATGCAATGGGTCCCCGACACGAATAGGATAAGGGGAAGAGGATGATGATGATGGTTCTATAAATAGGAAAATGTGTTTTTTTGCTTGCCTTAAAATGGCTGATTTGTGCGATAAATGTATTTCTGCAATTATCTTTTTTTTCTCAGAATAGAATATTGTCGGATGCAAGATATAATATTGTTTCGGAAAAGAGCTCAATCTCTATATTTCTTTCAAAGGGTGTTACGTTACGAAGTGGCAATGTTTAAACCCTAGCCCACTGTCTCTACATTTTGTGCCAGAATAGTTCGTAGATTCCCCGCTCCGCGCGGAGTCGACACGCGCAGGCCCCCTCAGCCGGTGCGCGAGCATTCATTCATCCGCTGCCCCCAGGCACGAGAACAGTGTCCGAGTAGACCGCGCTAACGCGCTCTCGAGAACCTAAAACTCGCGATGTATTTTATATTGTGAATTGTGCACGAGAAGGTCCTGTCCCAGTAGCCTGTCTGCTGACTACCGCATTTCCTGCTGCTGTGAGTAGAATGTACCCTTGCATCTTTTGTGTGCTACGTCCCGCTCTTAAAGCCAGTAACGCGTGTGGAGAGTTTGAGAGAACAGTCCCTGTTATGTTAGGATTTTGAAGTGCTAACCAATGCCCATGTGAAGTGTGCCCATGCTGGCAATTGTAATAACCCTGTTTCCTTCTAAATGAATAAAACCTTTACGTGCAATACTGTGTTCTGATTGAGGAAGGAGACCCCGGAGATTGTGAGGAATTCACAAGCGAACCACAAACACTCGCCCTGGTTTTAAGAGAACCTTGCTTGCGCCGGCTTTCCTGAGCTAGTAATTGTTGGCCTATTAATTGCATGTCCTTTCCAGGTTTGGTTTGGCAAATGGCCGTAGTAAGCGGTATGCCAACACTGGCGCCGTATGCCAACAAGGGGTAGCTAAAAGTCGTCGATTGAAAGAATAGTGAAATGAATAGTGATATTATTTATTGTGCCCACGATTAAAATAGCTGTTTTTTGGTTATAAAATGAACAAATTAAAATTAACTTAATATTTTGAAATTTCAACAGTTTGCTTGGCTTCGAAAAAATCCATCGAAAATATTTAATGACACATACGGAATCGAAACAAATTATTACTATTTTTTTTAAACTTATTGTTATTTAGTTTAATTTATAGAACTCCATTTTAATTTTTATTTCTTTTACATTTTCAATAATATTATTATTAAATTAATGAAAACAGTTTATTTATAAAGAAGTTCTGCCGTGTAGTTATTATTACGCGAGACAGCTGTTCCGCCTTCTGAAGGCATTATGAAACTGTTTTAAACCACTTACAGACGATCTATTTAATTATTTAATTACAAAAAATTGGGGAAATAATAACCACTAATTATTTCAGAAATTTAACTTAGTAATTATAAATTAGTCATTATAAATTGTCACATAAATAATTATGTGACTAATGCAGTTCTTGCTTAGGTGGTTATTTTGTCTATGGTGTTTTTTGGACACTGGTAATTTTTGGAAAAGAGAGAGCTTCCTTTTTGTTTATGGTCACTTCCTCCCGGATCAGCTTGGGCAGCTGGTTCGGAAATTAGTCACTCTCCTTCAAGGAGTTTAAATTTACGTTTAATCATGAGAATCTAAGTTGATTTAAAACCTAAAAGAACGCGGGGTGTTTTTACGTAACACGCGAGGTTCGTGTACGAGTTATTTATAGTGGATGACGTGAAGGTCCCACTTTTTTCCGATGTGGCTGGTTGGCCGTTTTGTGGAAGTATTTCTGAAAAAGGAATCGTGAAGTGAATTGGTCCTGGTGTTGGCTACTATAATATGCCTTCACGACCCCGCGTTGCAAAGTCACGGTCTGCTAACCGTACTACCGTAATACGCCAGACTTGGATACTGTTGGGGGCCACGTGCCTTTTGATTGGGGTTCGCCGAGATGGCCCGTGGCTGAATGCGCTCCTTGGAGGTATAGCGGCCTCCTGCCCAATTAGAAGGACGACCTTGGTGCTCTGGATTCCGCGCCGTTCCCGGATGGGAAGGCTGGTGTTCCCGTCCCGTCTCATGTTCTCTCTCTGCGAAGCAAGATCGCGTTCGTCTTCCGGGGTTATTTCCGTAGAGTTAGTTTAGCGTGTCCATTAGGAGTCCATCTGGTATGTGTATTTTATCTATATTCCTTTTGTTACCTTGGTATGAAGATTGTATGCTTCCATGTTGCTTTTTGGTTTGGATTCAATACATTTTTATAAAGTTCATCTTCTTTTATTTGACTGAAAACCCTACCTACATGACAGATAACTACTTGGCCCACTATCCTGAGCCCTGGTCTCTGCTCTGCCGCAAAGTTACATTTTATACGAACATGATACGTTTCAAAATACCTATCTAAAAGTAATAAAAATAGATCGTCTGTAAGTGGTATGACCACAATTTGATTATGCCTTCAGAAGGCGACACATTGTTTCAGAAATTGTTTATAAATAAACATTTTTTATTATTTTAATGAAAAGACAGATAACTTTCTTTACATCGCTTTTATTTATACCCAATCAACATGTTTCGTGAACGATGTTCACATCATCAGGATCAAATATATACTAAACTTAATATATTTCAACCAACGTACACAGTTAAGAATTCGTTAGAATTAGTCAATTTCCTAAAAGATTTGGAAATCCCTAACCACGCTATGTTGGTTTCCTTTGATGTGATAAATTTATGCCCAAATATTCCAATAGAAGAAAGTAGAACCATTATTAATAATTTGTTAAATTCTTCGAATTTGCCGAAAGACGTGATTAATGATTTAATTTTACTATTCGATGTTATTTTTAAACAGAATTACTTTCAATTCAATAATACAATTTTTAAACAAAAAGATGGCTTAGCGATGGGTAGTAGTACGAGCCCTTTTATTGCAGATATTTTTGTTAATAATATAGAGAATAAGATTTTTAATAGCGATGCGCTTTTACTTAAAAACGTTTATTGCTGGAAAAGAAATGTCGATGATATAATATTGTTGAGTATTTAAAAAGCTTCCGGCTTTTAGACATAGACGGCGGTGATAAGAACTGTAAGTAGATTCTGCTAGATGGCAGGTACCTAAGTTGTCTTACAGAGGGTCGGGGGGCTGAGAGTGTGTGATTTCCGTAACACACGTCTTAGAACTAATATAGCTGGCTCCTAGTTAGGACGACTAATGAGGTCCATATTGTATACGCGAAGTATTAATAAAACCAGATAACGAACAAGAATCTATTAATTCCCGAAGTAATCTTCAGACTAAGTATTTGGAAAATCTGTTAGTATTGCTACAGATTACAGAACACTACATATTATTATGTATTTGGTTAGGTACAGAAAGCCAACTGAACATGTTCTTGAATTTTTTAAATAAATTTCATAAAAACATTCAATTCACACTAGAAATAGGCAAAGAGAAGAGTTTAAATTTCTTAGATTTAAATTTAACATTAATCTTAATATATAAAACAAAGTCGGGTTAGTTACACTATTTATAACTCGAGTACGGCTCGACTGATTTTGATGATCTTTGATTTGTTGGATTTGTCTCCGTCCCGGATAACAGAATAACTATTAAAATATCGCAAAAATTCACGAAAAAGAAAGTTATGAAGAAAATTCATTTCCTCATACATTTTGTATGGAACGAATTTTCTTCTTTTGAAAGAGCTGCAGCAATATTGTGTTAGGCCCTCCGTTCATGGAGATACTTACAATCTACGTAATTGTGACGAAACCACAAGTACCCTGCTGATATACCACTTTTTAATGCTAGTCTCCGTACACGGCGCTATCCAAAATGTACTGAACTTGGTCATTTTTAGTGCAGCCGTGGAGTGAACACCCTGTCATGCGATGTCATATGACTTTTTTTCCAACATCAATCCATGTCTTCTCCACTAAATCGTTTCTTACGTATTCTGGTAAAGTATAGTTATTTAAACATGCATTTTTTCCACTTCCAGAACAAATCTAACATTACTTTCATGTTCCGACGCCATTTCTGTCAAACGTCAAACGAATAAGTATCAGACAAAATGATGCGACTGTCGCGTGCGATCAGCACTGTCGGTATCGTGATACTTATTGGAAGCCGACGGCCACCGCGTAGCGCCGTGAACGGGCACCAGCTAAATCATACGGGGGTACTTACGATCGGCGCGTACGATACGCGCACGAGAATTGAGTAGCTTGTAAGTATCTCCGTGAACGGAGGCACATAATATTGAAGTTTGCGTGATGTCAAATCACTTCAATTCATCGGGGGGTGGTGTAGTTTTTTTATTGTAAAACACTTTTTTAATGTAGAGTCGTTTTATTTACAATCACTTTTGAGTAACAATGAAATCAACACTTTTTGTAACTAATTTTGGCCCGGACCCCGCCTGGGCAGTAAGGGAACTGTACCCTAAGTATGCAAGAGAGAGAAACATTTTAAATAGCACCCCTTTTATACTGCTAAAAACTGTAAAAATACCGTCTTTCAGGTTATTAAAATACGAGAATAACAATAGCAATGGTACTAGACAACTACTGAGTCACGTGGTCTATTTTAGTTAGTCGGTAACACTAGCTTCAATAAAATTCATCCAGATGTCTCTAGCATTTATACTCTCTTGATAAACTAATCAAGATTAAATCAATGTGATTACCTACAGCAGTTATCTCGTAGATCTCACTATTCTTAATACTCCCCCAGGAAATGTATTAATTTCGATAAAAATTAAACATTTATAAATCTAGCTTTAATGGTAAATTCAAATATAATATTCAGACAGATTAACAAACAAAAAATATACATGAACTGAAAAATATTGAGCTTATCTATTAAAATAAACTCATTTTCCATTTATCAATAAAATTTTAGTCTAACAAACAAAAGAAAAAAGAAAAATACTGTAATTGATTTTTACAAAAAGTAGGTAATTCGTATCTTTAATGTTAAACTTTATTTAAGTATTAACTTACGTTAATATTTAGCAATTTGTGTCTCAAGTCTAAAAAATACTATTTATTAGCTATGTTATTTAATTTTAATTGCAAAGTTTAGCTTATTCTCATTTTTTTTAAGAACCTCTCCTAAACAAAATGCTAATACTGACATTATATAAATAAAGAATACTCCATATTATCAAAAAAATCAACACAAAAATTAACTCATAGACCAAAATATGTAGGATAAATCACCTCCACCTAAAATAAATTTATCAATTTAAAAATAAATTTGAACCCTTATAAATGATTCAAATAAAATAACATGCAAATAATAATTTCATTATAACGACTCTTAACAACACAAACACTCATGTCTTGAAGTCCGAGATTAGTCATCTGCTTGATCCTTTATGAGAAGCTGCACCGAGGACCTCCCATTTCCTTTGCATCATTGGAGGGACAAAATCATCTAGCTGGTCAAGGGTAGAGACCAAGGAGCGCATTGCAAATCTCAAGGTTGCCGTGTTGAGTCATTACGTTTCTTCCTTTTTATAGGAACCTTTTTCATCTTCTTCTGGGAACTTCTTTCTTCTTCTTATGGGATCTTCCTTCTTCTTCTGGGGGCGGGTTGCGGTTTGCCATCCAGGAGCAGCAAACATATTTGGTTGTAAGCCGCACGAATGTTCCTTGAAGTTTTAGAGTGGTTACTCTCACCGTTCCATCAGCTCCAGGAAGAGAGGATAGAACGCGGGCCATCCTCTATACAGTAGGCAGCAGATTACTCCTTCAGGGGTAGTAAACAGAATTTTGGTTATGGGAAGCCCGAAAGTTCCTTGTGAAGTACTGAGGGTGACCACCCCCACAATGCCATCAGACCCAAGATGAGAGGATAGAACGTGAGCAGATTGTCTTCTTTTAAGATTACCAAGTCATCCTTCTGTAAAGACCTCTGACTACTGGTTTGCCATTGATTTCCTCTCTGAAGTTCACCGAGGTAATCCTTTTTTCGCCTGGACCAAAAAACACTGAATTAGTTCTGAATTTATTTTGATTCAGTCAAGTCATCAGCGTCCCCCATTCACCTTCTTCAAGCATACCAGGTAAGTACCCAAGGAGAGGGTAAGGACTGAGAGGGTTATGGTTAATAGGATCATTGGATGCAAGTATTAAGTGTTTAACAAACAATCTTGATCTTTCATAAAGCATCCTACCCAATTACACTTATATATAATAAAAATAAAATTACCCTTTTATATAATAAAAACAATATAACTCATAACAATTTCCAAAATTTTTGAACCTTGTCACATTTTCCTTCAAACTGCTAAAGGACTCCTCGAGTCAGTTTAATTTATAATTCCATTGTCAGAAATTCTTATCTGAGCTTACACCCTTATGTGTAGCGAACCATTTATAATTTTATACTTTTTTGGTAAACACTAGTTACAGTGTGCCATTTGTTAATAAATAAAAATAAAAAATACAACTAAACAATGTGTAAAAAAACTGATTTCACCGAGTGTTGTCTTCAATTATTAATACCTATTTCATCATGATAGGTCTTATTATCCGCTGGCAAGTAACAGTAATCCAAATCGTGAATATATTTTAATAATAATTGTCTTTATAACATTTTCAAAAATAACCTATAATTTTAGGGTCAGATAGTAGAAATATTTTAAATAAACCAAATTGACTTTAAATTTAAATAAGTTAGGTTAAATTGAAAACTGAGATTAAAGATTAAAAATTTAAAAAAAGTTTTTTATGAAATTTAAAGAAATTGTCAGTGAATTAAAAATCAACTCGATTTCTACTAGTGGAATATTGGTTTATATTTAAAATTACGTTGATGCGCAATTATTTTTCTCGCTTTATGCCTTGCTGGCCGATTTTGTATATTCACGAAGTGTTCTAGTTCAGCTAAACCTAACGAGTTATTATTCGGTATTTTTAAATATTTGTTTTTGCGGACAGCAATATTATTTTTTGTAAGTGTCAATACACTTTTCAAAGCTGAATCTCAGTCAACATTCTTCAAATTCCTAAGGACATTATTTTTAAATTTAAATTTCCTACAGTTGTTTATAACTTGCAATAAATTATTCGTTATTTTCTTAAGTTTACTACAGGAAAATTTAAAGAAAGTATCCCATTCCTGTAGGGCAACAGCTATTTTCGATTTTAATTTACATTTGACCCCCGGTGGATCTAAAACCGAAATTTTTGAAGGGGTTCAACTGCTGGCCTTTTTTTTAACCAACCCAGTCGATTCATGTCCCCGTATAGTTGAGTCCGACAACCTTTTTGTCGGAACTTTCTTTTTTATGTCGGAACCTGACATGTTATTACATCTCTCTGGATGTTTTTTTATTTATTTCTATCGCCTCTTTGCGCTGAGGTGCTTCTACGCGCTGTTTTAATTACCAGCTCCTTTGGACGGGATGTATAGACGCTTGGCCCGCGCGCATTTTCTGCAAAACCCGAAGGTTTTGTAGAAATTACTTTGCTTAGCCCACGGCTAGCATGTGGATGACATTCTCTACCTAAAGATAAACCACAAAAAACGGATACAGGCCTTATTTAGGAATGGGGTTCCACTGACCCGCACACAATCCACCCCAGCTGCGTACGCTGGATGGTTATGCCGGCGGAGACCTTCATCCTATCGTTCGTCATGATATCCCAAAACACTTCAGCCCCCAAGAGCATGTCAATGGGTGCGGATATATTGAATTTTGGGTCGGCTAGTTCCAATCCAGAAGGCAGTTTTAATTCGCTCCTGGGTATGGTCGCCTGCGGTATATTCGCGGTTATATCCTGTAAAATTAGGCAATAAATGTTCTTTTTATAATCCGATTTCAAAGAATTCAATTCTACCGACATACTTTTTCTTATATGGGTAACGTTATTGTGAATTCCCAATACCGTCTTTTTTATTTGATCAAATTCCAAATTTAATCTTTTTGCAAAACCTTCCATCAAGAAGGTAGCTTAGGATCCCTGGTCGATCAGGACCCGGGCTGTATATATATTGTTATCTGCTCCAGTGATGCCAACCATCGCTGTAGATAACTACACAATTTTTTTCGCTCTGCCCACCGCAGAGTAATTGTTGATAGTTACTTCTTCAGCATCCGTCTCTATATTCGAGGGTTCCGACCCGAATACTTTTTTATGCAGTAACGTATTGTGCTTTTCACTGTTACATAGCCTGCTTTTAAAGGTTACCTTGCAATCACTTGCAAAATGACCCGGTTTCAAGCATCTAAAACATGCTTGGCTCTCTTTTATCGCATTAACCCGATCTTGTATTTTTAAATTTAAGAATTTTTTACAATAATATACTAAGTGATCCTTATCGCAAAAAATACATTTCCCCTTTTTTACTGTTAAAAATGCTACGGATTCCCCTTTCGGGTTATTAAATCCCATCTGAGGCTAAATACTAACCGAGGGCCTTTTATCCGTCGTCTCAATTAATTCTAGAGTTTGTGCTCGTAATGATAAATATTTTAGAAATTCCTTTAAAGTAGGTAGTTTTCCCTCAATAGGCGATTGTTCCCAAAATTTTCTCGTATTTGAATCTAATTTATTTGAAATCACGTAAATTATTATAGCGTCCCACTGTTCTACGGGAACTGCAAGGTTTTGTAATGTTTTCAAATTTACGTTGGTAGCGTCTATCAATCTTCGTAACCCGACCCGATCTTCCATCTTCATATCTTTTAACTGAAATAATGTCTGAATGTGCTTATGTACCGTAGTTCTGAGATTAGTAAACCGCTCATGCAACAATTCTCATGAGGTTTGATAACTCAATTCTGATATTTCCAAATTTGCTATTATCTTGGCCGCATCACCCTTTAAACACAATTGCAAATAATAATATTTTTGGATGTTATTTAGCGAATTTTTATTGTGAACTAATGCTTTGAAAGTTTCTATAAAATTATTCCAGTTTTTTTGATCTCAATTAAATTCCTGAAGTTTTAAATTGGGTAACTTAATTTCACATTTAGTTTGTTCCACTGAGTCCATGGCACCCTCTGCTGTGGCTAACACCGTAAAAAATTGGTTTTCGAAGGTTTCACGCTGAATTTCGTTATCCTACATTTGAATCATCAATACTTTCTATTTGACACTGGATTGTTTCGAATTCGTCTAATAAATCTTTGATCTTGTCGTACCTCAATTTAATCCCGTTAGCTGACAGCGTATTTAGAACCTGATTAAATCTTGTTAATTTCCCTTTTAAAACTGACCGTTTATTGATTAAACCTTTTAATTTCTCCATCTCAAATTCTTATCTGCTGACGACAATAATTCAAAAAAGGAGAATAAAAACAAACTATATCGTAGTTTATACGTAGTGGCAACAATACTCAATAACAAAAAAACAACGCAAAAATACAATTGTTACTTCGTTTGCTTAAAAACCGATAGAAAAAATATATCTTAGCTCGTGTGTACTGGCGATAATACCCCACAGAAACAGCAAGAAAATATATTCTGATTTGTTTTGCCGCAATTGCTAATCACTTGCAACGGGATTAAAAAATAACATACACAACACAATAACAGTTTTGCCGGTCGATGTTGTCAAGAATTTTAAAGATCAAAATAATAATTCAACTTGTTCAATGGCCTTTTATTACTTGCAAGTTGGGATTACAACTGTGATTTATTTTAATTATATTATGACTTGCATTTTTGAATTGTATTGAATATAGGTGATAACAATAAAGACTGATTCTAGAATTTAATTATTGAGATTGTTCTTTAGGATTGGAACCAGAAAATGGGAGGTTATGAGAGGATTATGGACACTTAGCTTTGTTTCTTGCTGACTTTCTTGATGCTCTGGATTAGTCTTTAGTTTTTTGGCCGCTGGTTTTTTTATATTTGTTATTATTTTTAGTCCAATTTTGTGTCCGGTTAGAAGGACCATGTCAAATCACTTTTTTTTTATTGTAAAACACTTTTTTAATGTAAAGTCGTTTAATTTACAATCACTTTTGAGTAACAATAAAATCAACACTTTTTGTAACTAATTTTGGCCCGGACCCCGCCTGGGCAGTAAGGGAACTGTACTCTAAGTATCGATTAATGCGAGAGAGAGAAATATTTTGAATAGCACCCCTTTTATACTGCTAAAAACTGTAAAAATACCGTCTTCGGGTTATTAAAATACGAGAATAACAGTAGCAATGGTACTAGACACCTATTGAGTCACGTGGTCTATTTTAGTTAGTCGGTAACACTAGCTTCAATAAAATTCATCCAGGTGTCTCTAGTATTCATACTCTCTTAATAAACTATCAAGATTAAATCAATGTGATTACCTACAGCAGTTATCTCATAGATGTCACTATTCTTAACACGTGAATTCCAATAATTCAAAAACGTCAAATGTCAACGCGCTGATTGTTTTGCTTTTGTTTTTAAATATATAATGCTGCGTCTCTTTCTTACACACTCAATGTCAACAGTCGAAAATGAGACAAACGGTGAACGTATGTCAGCACAACTCCAGGAAAACAGCCACTTCTTTCCAAAACATTCAAGGCGTATGGCAACGTGGAGTATTGCAATTTGGTGAAGTAAATCAAATACATCTTCAAATTTGTCACAAAATTCAGCGATACGATGGTTTTTGGCGTTCAAACTACACAGTTCATCTAAAAAGTGACGAATGCTTCTACTTTGTGTTGTTGCTGGTGAATGTTCGTGGTCCGACCAATGACGTTACATATTATTAGACGAGGGGTAGAAATCTCAAAGTGGGAAGACAAGAACAAGACAATTGTACCGATCTCGATATCTAGTACTTTTGTACTAAACTGCTACGCGTCGAGTAAGGTTGCGTCTTACCAGTAAGTAAATTGCATTTTAAAAAGTGTCAAAATGCCCTCCTGTGTGATGAGAAAATGTTTTAATTACACGCAAATTACTATTATCGATTATTATTAATATTACAACTAATTTTCATGTTTCCCGCTCGCGGTTTTAAACGTCATTAGAGAAAATTCAAGTCCTACTAAAGTAAAGGGTCTGGACGCGCAACAGCCAAATTTCTGTTGCTAAGTAAACTTCACTGTTTTAAAGTAGACTGATCAGCCTAAACACTCTGTTTATCTGTTTGCTTGCGGTAAAACAACACATAATCAGTAGTTCTAACAAGTATTGATGACAATCGCCACCATTTGAAAACTTTCGTTGCCCTATTAATTGTATTTATTGCATAGCTCGACATATCAAACTCAGACAGGCAGCCGGACCTTTTATTTTATATTAGTGGGCCTCAAGAAAAGGAGACAGCGAACGTTCCATTAAAAAGTGACAAGCAATACGCCGCCCGCTCATATATATCTTTATCACACAGGAATAAACTTTTGAATTAAGAAATTATACTGAAAATCGCTGAAAACAAAAGAGTCTTTCTTACTTTCCACATTATATTGTGAGTATATGAGAGTATGGCGAGTCTATTTATTTATATAACTATTCATTGGGTCAAGAAACTACATATTTACCCTTTTTCTTAACAAATAAATAATCAATGGCGTAGAATTCTATTTGTTAATAACGATATGTCAAAAATAATTAGTAAAAATATTTTCGGTACTATACAACCAGCATTTTATACAAATAATAAATTTAAAAAAATCATCCTTAACAACCCAGACAGCGACATTAAAACAAAAAAATCGGGCGTTTATAAACTCAACTGTAAAGACTGTAATTGCTTTTATATAGGTAGAACAAATAGAAACTTTGAAGTAAGGGTTAAAGAACATCTCAGGGCATTAAATGGCAATAGCGAATCTGAGTTCGCAGATTATTTATTAAAACATGATCATAATTTTGACAAAAACCATGGACTTAAAATATTACATACGGGTTATAAGGCATCACAGATAAATAATCTAGAGATTTTAGAAATTAGGAAAAATGTAAATAATAAAGCAGACATAATTAATAAGCAGCAATTTTTTATAAATCCTCTTTTGAATCTTTTCCCACTTAATTGGTCTTCCCCTGCTAATGACTTTGAAATCCCTAATTTTAATAAACTTCCCCCACTCTTACCCATGGGCGGATTTAGGGGGGGGAGGTATTTTTGCGTACTGTAGAGATTCCATCACAGAACATACTCAGAAGCATAAACTGTCTTTATTAAACATTTAATTTTTCTATTGTTTTGACACTTTCATAAACATTAAACATTCCTATACATACTTGAACTCGTAGAAATAAACTTGAAGTATGATACTTGAAGTTTATTTCTAATAGTAATTGTTATTTTTTTTCCGCGTCCGCCCCTTGTGCTCCCCCCAGAAAAAAATCCTAACTTGATTTTTTTGCGCGTCCGCCCCTTGTGCCCCCCCCCCCCAGAAAAAAAAATCCTAACAGTAATTGTTGATTTTTTTGCGCGTCCGCCCCTTGTGCCCCCCCCCCCCCCCAGAAAAAAATCCTAACAGTAATTGTTGATTTTTTGCGCGTCCGCCCAATGTGATCCCCCCAGAAAAAAATCCTAACAGTAATTGTTGATTTTTTTCGCGTCTTGTGCCCCCCTCCAGAAAAAAATCCTGGATCCGCCCTTGCTCTTACCCCTTCTCCTCCCTTCTACCCTTTCCTCCCATATGTGATCTTTGTTTAATTGTTAAGTTTAGTATACATTTGATCCTGATGATGTGAACATGGTTCACGAAACATATTGATTGTGTATAAATAAGAGTGATGTAAACAAAGTTATTTGTCTTTTCATTAAAATAAATAATGTGAAATCATCAAGTGTGCCATCACAAAGTGAAAACCTTTCCGAAGAAGCTTTGATTTTTATTTTTATTAATTGAATAATGATAGAAACCATTTTTATATTGTAAATTTGATATTGTCATACCTTCCAAGTAACGTGCAATTCTCCTTGCCCTCCAGTTTGCACCATAACGTTCATAGGAGCCTCCATAGGTGCTAAAAATAAAAAAAAATAGCGTATTACGAAATGTCCTTTCAGCCTAACCAGTGATGACACCATCAGTTAGTTCACCAATATGCTGTTAACAATAATGACCTTCTTCTTTAGTTTTGACAACAAAGGGTTCCGAGTATGTGCTTTGGTCGATGGTATTATAGGCTGCCAAGCGCACAGTATAGGCAGTGGCGGGGTGCAGGCCTGTCACAAGTGTTTCGCACACTATAGCTTCTGAGAGCCCAACGACTCCTCCATGCCTTTCAAGGTCTGCACTGTAAATTAATAAAACATATTTCATTTCGTTTATACACATAAGTTATAAAGGATCAAGGTTAAAGATACATAAACGAGATAGATATAGTTAACGTTCATGTAATTTGGGCCCTGGAAACTCCCCATCCTGTGCCACGTTTATAATGCTATATAATTATTTTGGCCTGGTGATATTCAGTATTAAGTAGAACATTCAGATAGATTGGACATTGTAACACGGACATGGAAATTGGACAATTCGAGTTCGATATTCGATATAAAAGATACCTTCTAAGAAGTTGCAGAAATGCTTCGTGAAAATGTCTATATTATACGAGTACTATTAAACGTGTCTTCTAGCCAATATTCAGAACTTGTCAGAGTTTGTAAAACATATAAGGTACCTAAAACATCTTCAAATAGCAGCCCAGAAAAAATATTATGTTGTGATGGATGGATCAACCGGGGCAGAAACATGGCGCCCCCTCTAGCCAGCGTTTGGGCGCTTTTGTATTTCACACATGATAAAAATGATTACAATGTGTACTTACCATAACAAAAATTAACAAATATTAATGTTTACTTTGCTTTAATAGTTCGTAATTAGCGTGTTTTTTTTGTCTTTCTTAGACCTTTTTTACCCGCCCATGCCCTCACTGAGCATTCAACGCCCCCTAATTTTCTCTCTGTCTTCTACTGCCCCCCTGAAAGTCTCAAACGCCCATAAGGGGGCGATATCGCTCACGTTGAGAACCCGTGACGTACACTATGCACGCGTTCAAAATCGACTTAGGATACGTTCATAAATTAACTTAGGAAGTGTTCAAAAATCAACTGGGCATTTTAAAATCGAATGAATAATCGATAGAACAACGTGCGCTGGATACCTGGCGTTTTGTGAATCAAGTTTTTTTTTTATAAAAAAAATAATTTTCTATTTTATCGCCCCCTAAAACTGCTGTCCGGGGCAGGCGCCTCGTTTGTTCCCCCCGTAGATCCGACCCTGAATACAATATCAGATGAAGCGTTTCATACTTTTGTGTCCATACCTATAAGCCTGCAGCTCTTTTATAATGTTAATTGTTTATCCGACAAAATGTTTCACATCTTACTTCAAGACGGTTATAGTAAATATTATAGTTAAAATTATCTTCAATTTACCTATTGTATGACACTCTAACATTATCCAGTGTGATGTTCACCGCATTTGCCGATAGCCAATCATCTTTGTTGACCGAACCCAACAGTTGATATTGTGCCAAATACCCCAACAGGGGATTATTGCCGTCGAAACCTCTCAGCCAAGAAACCTTCACCGTTCTCCCCCCAACTTCCACAACTTGGAGGGAGACCGGCGGGTCAGGACGCTCTGGAATCAAACCAAGTAATTAAGATATTACATGGACAAGTTTCGTAGCTAAGAACCCCTTAGTTACACGCGTATGTAATTTATGTGCTGCATCGACTACATACTTATAATAAAACTTTTTTTCTCAAAATTCTGGGTGCACTTATAATAATAATAAGGTGGTGTCTTACAATCGATGTTAAAAAATAAAACGAGAAGTTTTTTTTTAAATCGTGTAGTTAACAGTGTAACACAGGTTTAGTACCTGCAAGGTTAAAAATAAATGTAATGTGTGCATGAAGTAACAATAAGTACCTATTGGTGGAATCTTCCATAAGCAAATGAGGCCTTTTTTTAAAGTATGGGTCTGTTTTCTCGGGGAAAAACTGTCGAAATTTCCAATTACCATCGTTACAAGCAGAAAATGTTACTTACGCAATTTTGGAGGAATTGAATTGAACATGATGGCTGTGTGGAACCTTGACGCAATTGTATACTTAGCTAATAATTACTAGTTTTTTCGACAAGTTTTCGATGACACCACGATCTTCAATTGGATCATGTGTATCTTCAGTGCATTTGTACAGCGCTCTTGAGGCGATTTTTCGCAAAAACAGCGCTATATCAGTTGTCCAAATTTATTATTATTATTATTATTCAGATAAAATAGAAAATAGAATCTTGCGACGACTGAATCGAAAACATAATTATTCATCCTCTGATGGTGATATTACAGAAAAATCACTTGATTATTTTCGTTATGCGTGACTTTTCCCCGTAGCAACAAAGAATTTATGAGCATGAAAAAAATATATAGAGTGTTATTTATAATCCAAACATTACGGTACATATATAAAGGAGCCAAATGAATAATTCGCAACATGACATTAATACGTGACTTTAATACATGTCTACAGGTAAATCATTTTAGAGAGACCACCCTTGCTTGTGCACTGGATGAATCACCCTTTTTACATTAATTGTAGCCCATGTCATCTTTGGAGGTACTGTGTGGAGGGTATTTTTGAGGAGAGTATAGAGTGAGTAGAGTCTTGAAGAGACCCAACTCAAGAACGAGTCGTAGAAGCGACCCGTTCTCATGTGACAAATGTCAACCGTGTAGATATAATAGGCGCACGTTTGGCGTGTTCCCCGACCATACACCGATGCCTAAGGGATCAATGACGCTTCATCGGAATTGACTGTTCCTCGGAGCATCTTCCATTGTAATACCGGTAGAACAAGGACAGCATATCTACCTGACACCTGTGCTCTAAAGATTGTTTTAAGATGTTAAGATAGGGGAATATATCAAACGGACGTTTCTGCACAGTCAAGGGTGTTTTTCAGAAATTTTAGGGCTCCAGATCGGAGGTGGCTACCAAATTCTATAGTGAGGGCGCATTTGCAATTTGTACAGGGTCAGCAGTTGTGTAGGTACTATTAAAATATCTGCGGGCCTTGTGCAATTGGTACGCCAAGCTTCAGAGAGGTTATCTTGGAGAGGCTATCTTCTGAGAGGCTATCTAGGCCAGCTTCTGAGAGGTTATCTGGCTTCGATGGAGCTCCCGCTCCTGAGATAGCATATAATGGAGTATAAAAGTATAAATTTTCATGCAATAATTGACAAAATTCTCTATGCAACTAGCATCTTTGGGCACTAGGCGGGTGTTCCAAACTTAAGGGCCTTTAACCAGCCAGCGGCCGAGAATTCAAATTTCGTCGAAAGATGTTCTTACGATCGTACAGGATGATTCCAATGAGAAAGATTAGTTATTCTCCCTACCAGCTTTTTAAAATTATAACTCAATATCGATTTTATTTCATTCCAAATTTGCTTTAATTTATACCTTCATCCATAAATACTGAAAGGCGTGATGATAAAACTATTAAAATTATGTACTTTCTGTAATTATTTTTTGATCATAAATATTTATAATATTTCAATAATGTCTTAGCAAAATAAGAATGTAAAAAAATCCTAAAAATATTAGTTTGTAAGACCGTAAATAAATAGACAAACTGAAGTATTTTCGTCACAAAACAAGTGCGAGGATCTGTTTTTTAATGATTTTATTCAATTAAAATTCTGAAACAAAGCTTTCCCAGATAATTTATTGATTTATTTAACTGCATGATCATACAATTTGAAATATGTGTTGTATAATACAAAGTTTTGTTTGAAATTTAACAAATATGCCAGCAACCTATGGTAAAACCTTATTATACTAAAAATAAACACCAGTTTACTAGATAAAAGGACAATCTTTCGAAATCAAATAAAAATAAATTGTCTAGAAGAGTCAATGAAACGTCTGAAATTTGATTTAAAAATGACAAATTTCCGGTTTTCTGTGGTTATTCCCTCTTAAGGTGATCCAATAGTCCAGGAAAATTCGAAATCGGAATCCACGCCTCTTTTTGGGATAAGTTTAAACATACTTGAGAAAAGCATTTGGAAAGGTTGGAAAAGGTATTTGAGAATTTTTTTTACAGGTTGATTTCGTAAAGGCCTGTAAAAAACATTAACTCCTTTTTTACGCATTATTTATTGTGATAACAAGTAAATTTAAAATTGATTTTATGGAACCAAGCGACGCGGAGTCTAGGTAACTGATATATATATATATATATACATATTAATACATATTTGAAATGGAGGACTTAGCCAGCCGAAGAATCGAACACGAGACGCTCGGGTGGGACCCAAGCGCTATGCCCACTCAACCACTGACCGGTCAAATGAAATGAAATGGGTGTGTCATAGTTCTTACGCCGATGGCATAAGGTTCACTTTAAAAATCAATTGATGTCAAAAATAAAAACGGGAAAATGCATATTTTATTTTATTTTGTGAAGTTCGGGAGTAAATATCATTTTTTTGCGATTATTATAAAAGAAACTGAATTTGCCACATTAAACAATAAAACTATTTCCGAAAAGGGGTTTATAAGAGAGTTTGCAGTTGAAAGTGTTTTTATATAGACCTAATACTTTATTTTTTTCTAGGCTTCTTTATAGATTTATTAAAAACATCACCAATATTTATAAAGGCCAAGATATGTTCTACACGCAGCATTTAATTGAAGTATCTATAATACTTCTAAGCGATCAAAATTTCAAAACAAAAATACATGATTTTGTGTGATTTTGCATTATTTCGCATGGCTTCATCTTAATTGTAGCAAATTTAGGGCTGAAGGGAGAGGGTAGGGAAAGGAGAGAAATTCGATTTATCGCTTTATACAAACAGATCCAACTAGTTGTAATTAAACTTCGATACTATCGGTGAACACAAACAAATTAAAACGAGTCTTCTTTAAAATGATTTGCCTGTTCCGTGTTTGTAGTTTAAAATATAAATTTTACCTTGAACTGACACGTATATCAGGTGCTCACTCCTACCAAAAGCGTTCTCAGCTTGACACCTGTAAATCCCAGAATCTCTTCTCTCAGCTCTACTCAAACTCAATTGCGATCTCAAACCTGACTCAGTTCTTACTTCTGACATGCTGATCCTGAAGGTAAATTAAAACATGTTAGTCAAAACCACTAATTTTAAGTAGCTATACTCTAAATATTAATCACATTTATGCAGTAGTTTCATTCTGATTAATTCTTACCTATAAGTGTTCAAGTCGATCTTTTTCATGTTATGTGTCCAAAGAACTTTGATTGGGTTGTCCCCAAATACTTCACATACTAATGTTACGGGATCATTCCTCCTCACGGACATGTTTTTGGATGTCATTTCGAAATGTGCTGGTTCTAAGAAAAAATGACGGAAACAAATATTATTGTTTTATTTTTCAAGAGAGAATCATTTAAATTACTGAATTTAAAGTTATTATTCTTGATACAAATAGAACGGCGGCATTACGCCTCGCAATTTTTACCTCGTGTGGGTATTCAAAATATTATCTGGCTATTGACCTCTTTTTTTGTTTTCACAATACCAAATACATTTTATATAAAAGGTTCAACAATGTGTCATACCTGATTACTTAGTAAATTTTTATTCTAGACGACTTAAGCCATGGGCCACAAACCCCGGCAGCCTGCCGGGTGTGCAACTCAGGTACTTAACCACAAACCCCGGCACGCTGACGGGCTAGAGTAGGTCCGTCAAAAAACGGAAAACGAGCACAATAGTGACATTATTCAATAAAATTTTAAATGCCGAACGCTCTGTAGGTAAATAATCATTAATTTCATAGAATTTGCAATAATATGTTTCTTAAGTTTTTTCCCTTATATTTGTGTTCCAAGTTTGTGCAGCCAGCAGCCATTTAATTTCTTCAAAATTGAGAGTGATTCAAGGCTTTTGGTAGTGACCCTGAACGTCCCTGATTGCTTTGAGGACTATCATATACAATTATTTTTTTAGTTATTAGTAACCGTGTATATAAAAATCAAAAATTATTATTGTTCGATTTATGAATATACATGTTTTTTTTGTAACTTTTTGAATAAAAATGTGGAAAAAAACTTACGAAAAAAGAGAAGGTTATATTTGTATCCTTATTTACACATATTTTAATATTTCAAAATTTTTATTTTTTTGCTTTTCTTTACCTTAATTCAATACGTAAACAAATATAAAGACATTAATTCATTTGAATATACGGTTCAAAAGTAACAATAGATTTAGTACACCAATGCAGGTTTTCAATTTTTGGTACAAAATTAATTCAGTGGTGAAGGCCAACTTTTTAGCTCATTAATTCTGTGGCCAATGGGTTAACACGCGAACTGTCTCTCTTACACTACCTGAAATTGTATATCGGCATCCTATTTGAATTTTGTAATTATGGTAAAACACAGCTTTTTATTAAAACAAATGGGCCTTAAATTGGACCAAGAAACATTCACACAAGGCTTTTCTTCTTTTTTTATATATTTCTTGCTTAAACACATTCAATTTAATTATTTTTAGTGCTAGGTCAATAATTTAAATTGTTTGTTTAATGCTTTTTCGTTCTTTTATTATTTTAATCAAGTTTACTCCCACAGTAATAATATTCTACATATTTATGATGTTTTTAGATCTCTCAAAAAATCAAAGCAAGTAACTGACACGGAATTAACAATCTTCGAATATAGTTCTAAGGCACTTTATACAATTTTTAAAAGTTCACAAAACATTAAATAATACAGCAGGCTTATTATTTTCCAATTATAAAAACATTCATAGGTACTGCCTACGGAAAAAAGAAATCACAAACAAAGCTTAAAACAAATTTTTCATCATGTGATAAAATCTCCGATTAAAATACAAACCATTAACAGTCACGAATATCTGTTTGCTTAGGCCAGATCCTATTCCGTTTTCCGCCTTGCACAGATACTGGCCCTCGTTGTACGTGGCCGTTGCTGGGATTACGAGCGACCCGTTCAGCATCACCATTTGTCGGCTGTCGAAATCCACTATTGGTCGAAAGTCTAGTTGAGTTACTCCTGGAAACAAATAAAATGGACATTGATAAAAATTTCCGATATTGATTCTTCTCAATTTTATTCGTGAAAACCTTTGGAAGCGTTTAAACCGGTAGCAATATGCGCTTTATCGGGAAAACTTTAATTCCTTCACTTGAAATGCGATTTTTTTTGGAAAGATGTAGGGGAGACCTATACAAAATTGTATACTGGGGTAAAACCGTATTACCCTAAAAAAGTTTTATTAATTTAAATATTCCCGCCACGCAATACGCCCCATGTATGACTCCGAAACCAACGCAAGTCAGCAGAAACTTGTTGGAACTGTCTGCTCGCTGGCGAGATACTACACGTTATAAGTTTTTCGGTGTCTTGATGTAATTTTTACGGATATTGAATTGAATAATAGTGAAGTTATTATAATTTACAGGTGAGTGAAATGTCAAATACTAGAAATATGTATATTTTACCATTTTTACGTATATCTTTTGTGGTTTTTTCGTAACATTTTTTACATTTGTGAAAGAATATCTGTGTTTTTTCTCGAGGCATAACCGTATGGGGTAAAACCGGCCAGTATTCGTTGACCTGGAATATTTTTATTGCAGATTTTTTTATTTGTTTACACGTGTTACAAACAAGCCGCGTAATTACCAAAGAAAAACTACCGGACAAGACTGGGATACAGAAAAAATGAAGAGAGCTATTTTGAGTGTAGTTGAAAGAGCAATGGGATACTTAAGGCTCTGAAATCCCCCGAGTAGCCCACCTAAGCTCAGTGGGTAATTTCTTTGGCTCACCAAACGATTAAGTTGGGCACCCCTGATCTAGTAAGTAGTTTAGTGTCGGTACCTTGTCCTTTCAGCCAAGTTATTTTCGGTTCCGGGAACCCCCTGGCAGCGCAGTGTATTATGATTGGTGTTCCAAGCAATGTTGATATATCTTGTGGTTCATATATCCAATGCGGCGTTACTGCAAAATTAAAAAAATTGACATTATTGGGGTAAAATATTTTTAATAATTTAAAAACTTATTTTTGGACTTAATTTGATATAATCTTTGCTTCAGTGTGGGTACCTTTGACCATTAGTTGAGCAGTATGGTTGACTTTGGCTGCCATGTTACTAGCAACACAGGTGTAGTCCCCACTGTGTCTTGAAGAAACATCGCTGAATATTAAAAAACTGAACTCATCAAGAGATTTTTCTTGAATCTGAAAAAGAAAACACGTTTTTATTACAGTTTTAACAAAAAATTGCCATTCTAAAATGGTAACCAGATAAAGCAGAACAATGTCCAAATATAACATGATAAATTAATTAGTTTTGACCGGTCAGTGGCTGAGTTGACATCGCGTCTGGTTCCCACCCAGGCGTTTAGGTTTAATTTTTCGGCCATCATCGTGACACAAGGAACAATCTCCGCTTACTGTGACGGTAGTGGGAGATTTTCAAATAATGTCAGATTATTCGTAATCCGGGAATACATGTCTTTCTTTTACAACAAAAGTAATACATAATATGTTATGTTAGTAAACTAGATTGGTTCAGGGTTGTTGTTGGGTTTTTTTTTTCTCCACACTTCTTCAAAATTCTGCTTCGTCACTCATTTGTGTTGTCACCATTTTACTGTATCACTGTTCTGTTATGTCAATGTTCCACTTGTCACTGTTCTGTTATATCAATTTTCTATTTTTTCACTTTTTATTGACACCTGTTTTGTCACTATTCCGTTTTGTTACCATTCTGTTTTTCATTGCATGTTTTGTTATTATTCTGTTTTGAGAATACTCTATTTTGTCACCGTTTTGTTTTGAATGTGTTCTGTTTTGTCACCGTTACGTTTAGTCATTATAATTTTGTCAGTATTCTATTTCGTCACTTTGTGTTTAGTTACTACTCTGTTCTGTTACTGTATGTTTGTCACTGTTCTGTTTTATTATGGTGTTATCTAAAAATATGGACCAAGAATTTATCAATAATTTGGATCCTCACTTGAAGGGAAGCAGGTATTGGGTTCCCATCTTTCAGCCAAGAGAAGTACACTGGCCTATCTCCAGAAGTCATGCCACACAGAAGTTGGACCGAGCTGCCTTCCTCCAAATCTGGAGGGAAGCTGAAAGGCACTAGTTTTGGTGGATCTGTAAAGAACAAAATTTTATAGCCATGTTGTAAAGTACACTTTGTTGCAAATTAATGAGATAATAATAATAAAACAACGATATCATAATTTTTTTTTCATTAGGTAGTAAGATTTGCAGAAATTTTTTTTTTTTTCTACAATATTGGTTAATAATTATTAATAACATTCCCGAGAACGATCGTAGATCACAAATCACAATCCCTTTGGCGATCTGCAGTCGAGAAAGTTGATAAATAAGAGATATTGTCGGTAAAGCCTTTATCATGATGATTGTTGGATTCGGATTATGTGACTTTTCTGCTCTTGTAAGAAATAGATTTCTTTGATAGATTTTATGAACGTACTTTTAACAACGACTTGCAGGTCCCTCTTGATAGTTTCTCCTGTTGGTGACGTCACAATGCACGTATAACTTCCGGCGTCAGTTATTGGGTCCACCCTTGAGATGTGCAAGGCTCCCAGAGAACCCGCCCCCATTCTGAGGCCACTTGAAATTTCTTGACCTCTTCTCGACCATGTCACTGCGCTGAAAACACGTTATAAATCCCTTTTTAGAAACATGTGATCTTATTAATTGTTTTTGTGTTTAATTCGTAGAACTCCATTTTAATTTTTAGAAATTTAATTAAAATTAAATTTGATAATGTTATTATCGAGTTCTGCAAGTTTTTTGGTTAGTGTTTTAGTTACAGCTGTTTCGACTCGTAAGGTCATTTTCAAACTGTGGTGAAGCCACGTACGGACAACTTATTTATAAGATTTTAAATGTCAATTTTTGAAGGTGTCTAAGTTGATTTATTACCGGTTAAACCAATTTGTAGAGACACTAATTGAGAGAGTGCCAATGTGGGATTCGGAGTATTTCCCTTTGGTTTGCCTTGCACTAAGTGTAAGGGTTTTCTTAATTGATTTAGAATGACGTTATTGCTATCACTCATTTAAGTGCATTATATTTTTTAGGTTTGGTAAACATACTAAGTAGTGGGGAATAAATAATTTTCCTTACTTTATTAATTAGCGTTATGTTGGGGTCATTCGTTCGTTTATTGATTTCTAATTATTCAAGCAAATTTAATCTAAGACCCTTTCGTTCTATATGTAATGGTTTTGGCTGGTTATTTTTAAGTGGAACGTGATTATTCACATCTCTTAGTGAATAAGTAATAATAGCCGAACATCTCTTAGTGAATAATCACGTTCCACTTAAAAATAACCAGCCAAAACCATTACATAGAGAACGAAAGGGTCTTAGATTAAATTTGCTTGAACAATTAGAAATCAATAAACGAACGAATGACCCCAACATAACGCTAATTAATAAAGTAAGGAAAATTATTTATTCCCCACTACTTAGTATGTTTACCAAACCTAAAAAATATAATGCACTTAAATGAGTGATAGCAATAACGTCATTCTAAATCAATTAAGAAAACCCTTACACTTAGTGCAAGGCAAACCAAAGGGAAATACTCCGAATCCCACATTGGCACTCTCTCAATTAGTGTCTCTACAAATTGGTTTAACCGGTAATAAATCAACTTAGACACCTTCAAAAATTGACATTTAAAATCTTATAAATAAGTCGTCCGTACGTGGCTTCACCACAGTTTTAAAATGACCTTACAAGTCGAAACAGCTGTAACTAAAACACTAACCAAAAAACTTGCAGAACTCGATAATAACATTATCAAATTTAATTTTAATAAAATTTCTAAAAACATGTGATCTTATCATAAAAATATCTTTTTGATTATTGCCGTTTTTAGGAAACATCAACTAAAGGGTGCTTTATTCAACTAATAGTAAAAGCTGGAAACTTTTAATAAGGAAAACCAAAAAAAAATTATATTGGAATATTTAAAGATTTTCCAGATTTGGAGTCTTTAACTCTTAGTTTTTTAACCCTTATTAAAAAAAATATAGTAGGGTTTATCCTTCAAAGCATTTTAAACGACATTAAAAAGCTGATATTAATCTCCTAGCTACCGATTTAAAAAAAAATTTTTGGTCACAAAACAAAAATGATATTCAAATACAGTTATAACAGTAAATTATTAAAATGTCTACCTTATAGGGTATCCAGAGAAAGGACAATGGAGAGTGGTATTAAAACCGGCCACTGCTCTAATTGGTCCAACGGCTCTAATGGAAGGAGGTCCTGTAACAATTAATTGGTATCATTAAACCTTATTATTGTCCAATGCGGGAGATGGTAGATTCTGCTTTGCGAGCTCATTATATCTGTACACTATACCCTGTACACTGGCCAATTAATGCTTTAAAGACGCTATTATTTCTTGTTAGTTTATATTGTGTGGGGAGAAAAGCGATGCTAGTTGCTTTGGTATAGTGATGGTACACATTCTGTTGCCATTAATTATCTCTGCACACTGTGTTGTATGATTACATGCTATAAGTATGCTATTAGATTGTAACAGCATTATAATACACCCATATTACATATTAAGCTGAAACTTTTAATTAAAATACATATCTCTTTTTTTAGCACACGGACATATTAGGCCACTTGCATGGATTTCATAACGACTTGGAAAAAATAATGTTGTTAGATTTTTTTACTAAGATTACGAAAATGTTAGTAATTTTTTTTAGAAATATACAGTTTTTTTTAATAAATAAATCCATTATTTGGGCTCGTGACGTCACTACATGAAAATGTCCTGTCTCCGAAAATGTTCTATTAATTTTGTAAAATTCAACACTGATTTATTTTTTTATATGCTTTTTGTATGATTTTAATATGCTTTGATTTCAGGCAATTTTTTGAATTTGACATTTAACGTTCGCTAGATTTATTGTTTGTTCTCTGCGAACTTATCATTTGGTTTGACTTTTTGGCAGATGTTATGAAGAGAACCCCGTACATTTTATGCTGTCTGTACCTGTTTTAGAGGTATAATGGTCATAGTGCTGATTTTAACAAAACCAAATTTTATAATATTATTTTTTTATCTATTATATAATTTACAAGTATATTACATTGGATTTAGTAATATAGCCTTTGAACATTATAATGATTTATGATCAATAAGATGGTTCTAGGAAATATATATTTATGAGGTGTAATATGTTTGGTATGCCTCATTATTCTCCTGTGCCATTCGTGTGGAAAACGTTCTTTTTTTTAAATGATTTTCGGCAAGTAATTATCGTTTATTCGCACCCATAAAATTATTTCCCATCTTTCCGGTTTATAAAAAATGGTGTGATTTTTCGGATTGAAAATCGCTAGGGTTTCAAAAATACGATTAAAAAAAACGGAATGTCTTAGAATATTTGCCTAAACCGGAAATTTTTTTAAAGCAATGTGATGCAAGTGGTCTATTGAGTAGCGATTTTAATAAGTTTTGTGACTTATATATAATTAGCATGTTTAGAAAGTAAGTATACTGTGACCATGACGGGTGGTGTTTTTTTGTTTGTTTTTTAATGATTGACTGGTACTGAGTGGTAAAGGGGGTCTTCTGACCAGAACAAGCATCGCAGGAATATTGTAGTACGTAAACTCACGTTGTAGTATCCAGTTGCGTGAAAGATGTTGGCAAAAAATCTCGCCAAGCGCTGTTAACCGCTTTTTAATCACGAAAGGAATTTCACCTACAAGAAAAAGGGTGAGGATTTCTGAGCTCTATTATGACTGGAGATGATAGTGGGTGACTCATTACACGCCTGGGAAAAAAACTGTCGTCAAAGTGGCGTCACACCAATTCCCTATCTGTCAAAAAATTGAAAACCACAATCTCGGGCAAAAAAAATCATAGCCTCGGAGTTTTGGGACCTCAAAGGCATAATTTTGGTCGAATTTCTGTCTCAGGTTGAGACCATCAATGCACAACAATATTGTGATACCCTAAAAAATCGAAAGGGGCATTCAAAACAAGCGGAGTAGAATGCTGACCAGAAAAGGGTGCTCGTTTCACGAAAACGTCCGTCCTCACACAGCCTAAGCCGCCAATACGCTCTTGGACTCATTTGGTTGGGATGTTTTGAACCACCCCCCGTAATCCCCTGACTTGGCGTCTTCAGATTATCATCTTTTCACCTTGTTGGAGAAATGTATAGATTAAAATAAATTTTCAATCGACGGGCACGTGCTGAAAGTGGTTCTGAAGTGGGGGAAGGAGCTGGCGAGAGAACTCTTCGAGGAGGGCATAAAGAAACTTGTGCCACGGTTCACCATATGCATTGAACGGGTTGAAGATTGTTTGAAATAATAGCCAACAAGTGTATCAACAAAATCCTGTAATTTTTTTTCTAATACACTTTTTGAAAAAAAAAAAATCAGAACACTTACTTTCTGAACATGCCTCGTACTTTGATATGAACTTATAATACAAAAGTAGGTACTTGCAGTAGTTTCGTTAAATAATGCAATGATACAGAGAAGTGTTACAAATGCAATACGTTTAAAAATGTAATGAATGGAATTATAGTAATTTGGGAGGCGGGTATGGGTGCCGCCGCCCTGGGAATCATTTTGTGGTTAACCTACACCCCTACCATAGGTATCCCCAAGTGGTTCGCTACATTTGGTGACTTAGCACGATTGCAATGGTTCATGGGTGAGGTTTTGACGGCGGATGCGTTTGCTCACCTACTGCGTGGCGTGCCGGATGGGAAGAGGCTTGTTTAGGGAGACCCTTTGAACTCTCCAGATCCATCGCCTTGCACAGCAGGGGGAGGGTTGGTTTAACACGTCCGTCACTCTTGGATACAGTGACGCCTAGATTCCTACGCATCCCTCATGCCTTTTTCCTTCCCAGAACTTCCTCTCATTCCTTTTCCTAAAAAACGCATTACAAAGCATCTCCTAAGATGAAATTTTTTCCTCAGGGCCTCATACGCGGAGCTAATGTAAAAAAATAAGTAATTAAATACTAGGCACTCATTTGAAGATGAGCTGTCTCTTCCGAGCACCTTCCATTGAAATAAGGGCAAAATAAACACAGCATTCCCACGTTACTGTTTTAGAGTTTGCGATCTTTCCGTTAAATTGTCTAGTCTATTTACGATAGACCTACCGATCGAATTATTTATAAATTTGTCCTAAATTTTCTTTATCGAAAATGACTTCACATAATTCACAAATGTAATAAATAAGCCTGTTCCATAAAACACTGGGGGTTTTGAGAGGGGTTCAGCCCAGCTCTTACATAATATTATATGTTCCCTTTAAAGATCGTATTTTACACAGTCATTAAACATTGAGACCCAAATTACATTACGCCGTAACAATTCCCGTTCAGCTTTGTGAATTTCCGGCCATGTTAACTTACTGACCGTCGACCGACCTGCGGTAACTCAATTAGCCCTGAAACTGGCAACCTTCGGAGCGGGAAGTTTCATTTCTAGGTGCAGGACCAAGGGTTATTCTACATGATCGAATTAGGCAGGACGCAGGACGCAGGACGCGGGACATCCTTCCCGACATTGCTGTATTTTGATTATGTTTAATTAATAAATTTATTCATTGTGTCTCCAATTTAATTGCAAGGCTCTATTTTATTGTGTACAATGAAGTGCGGAGTTCAAAGATTTTAATTTCGATTTTTTTAAGTGAAACTTTAAGTGATTTTAAGATAAACTTTAAGTGAAACTTTAAGTGATTTTTTTAAGTGAAAATTTCTTAGCCCCTTTAGAGTGATTTGAAATTCAGATGAAACTGAAATGACGCACTACGCCACCTGCGAAGCATCAAACTACGCTCAATGCTCCTATTGTTTGAGATATAAAAACGGAAACGATGGTAGGTCTGCGCTCATTGGCCGCTTTGTTTTTTTACGGGTCGTCGGAATATAATGCGTAAATTTGCACCTCGCGGAGCGCGTTCCATAGCGCAGCGGTATAGTGCGTCGCAAATCTCAGCGGCCACAGAAATCCAGCGGACGGAGGTTCGAATCTTACGAAAACCAAAAAAAATATACATTTTTATTTTTGTAAATCAATATCCAATCTTCAACCCACTTTAAAATAAATAGGCAAAAGAAAGCGACATCTAGCGACTTTCGAGTTTCGCTTCTATCGCGTTGAATTACACACTCTTATTTTTTATCTCTTTTTGAATGGGAATGGGTGAACCGTTTCTTGAAGAGACGTAATATAGGATAGTGGACACTCACAAGTCGGTTCATAGCCGGGCTGTTGAGCGCTATATTAAATGGGAAACTTCATATCAACCGTGTAGACACGTAATGCAGGGTAGACGTTTGGTGTGTTTAACAGCTGTGCACCAGTGCCGAAGGGATCAATGGCTTGATCCGTTCTAAGGCTTCACAATCAAATGGTTTCATACCAAATTAATTCGTGAAGGAAATTGACGCTTTAGTCTGATGTAAAGTTCAGTAATCAATAAGGTATTAGGAATATAAATACGAAGACTTAAATTTTCAAACACGATGACCAACTGAAGAAAAATTTCAAAACCATTTATCATTTTACTATTTACCTAACTAGTTTTTAGAGTTAAGGTTATATCTTAACTCACTAAAATCTATAGTTACAGCTAACTAATATACCTAACTGATTTCTGAAAACTTTAAGCTTTCGCACGACTGTAATTTGGTCTCTCACATCAAAAATCAACCGCCGAATTAAAGAATTAGAAGAGAGATTACTAAAGAAGTCGTTAAAAATGTACCGTATATATTGAGTCTGGCTGTGTGGGAAGCCTCTCCAAGAGAGTTGGACGCCAGACAAGTGTAGAGGCCCCCGTCCTCAGTCCGAACCGAGGAAATGTTGAGATGACCGATCATGTCGCCGTTCTTGGCGATGTGCTCGCCAACAGAGTACCTGAAAGTTGTCAAACCATTATTCATTTCTGAAATCATTGAAATTGCTGGTAGAAATTTGAAAGCTTTCGGATCGTTAAATTGATGTTTTTCAGTTATAGTGATGGATATCTTTTAAAAAAGTAGATAATGTTGCTTATTACAGGTTGTGTCGGACGTATTTGAATTTTATTACTATGGAAAATATTGTGTTAAATAAATAAATTGTCAGGGTAAGGCAAGCGAGCAGAGGGAATTTTGTAGCCATCGGGCGCATTCACTGGATTCTCGGAATCCGGACCCGATGGCCAACGTTTTTAATGGGTTCTACGAATCCTCCCTACAATGACATAGCAACGGCAGAGTGCTACCTTGCTACCGTGGCTTAATAAATAGGGGTTAGAAGCCCTTCCAAACCAGTACTCAACTAACCATCTTCTCGTCAACATCTCTCTCTCTCTGCCTGCCCGCCCTTGCTCTGCCCTGCTTCAAACCACGAGCCCTTGGATCACCTTCAGACAAGCTCTCCAAGCGGACAGCCCTGAGACGCTCTCCCGACATCTTAACGCCTTCGTGGATCGGAACCACCCCCTGTTTTCTACAGTCTTGTGAGCCTCACCCTGTGCGGTACACAGGTTTTACAGAATTTTTGAACCACCAGACTAGTCAAAAGTCAGTGTTGTGGCGGTTTAACCAGAATTTAATCCGAAATCTTCCAGCTCAAAGACAAAGGCGTATATAATCATGCCACCTCAGAGATCGTTTCATAAACCGTGGCATTAATGGTAACAAAAAAGAAAATTAATTACGCACACCGAATAAATTTACGGCAATGGTTGAAATTCACACGTGTTTTTCACGTGCGTTTCCATTGTTCATAAAGTAATTTTTGAAAACATGTTTATAAAAATGTGGACTTTTACCTGACAAAGAGAAGGTAACAGAAAGCAGTGTAAGTCGTAAAGTTCCAGCAAGGGAGCGGCGCGTTTTGTAATACCTTTACGAGTTTTTTGTAGTTGTTCTAACCAACAAACAAACTGAAAAATGTCTGAATTGAGTTCAATTTATGTTACTACAACATTAAAGTTAGTATTCGGAGGTTTGGGTATTTGAAACTATCGTCACGTTTGATGCATCAAATCGATGCTCATAACAACAATTGATTAAAAACTGAAACTGATCGAATACCACATTTCAGGACGACCACCTATATGTCAAATAATGATAATAATACCTATATGTAGGAAGCATACTAGGGCCCGTTCTTTTCACTATTTACATAAATGAACTTTGCAACATGGAAATAAACGGTGAAATAGTTAGTTATGCAGACGACACAGTTTTACTCTTTAAATCTAAGGATTAGAATAATGTATTTAACATAGCAAATTTAGAAATCACGAGAGTAAAAACATGGCTAGACTCAAACATACTTACACTAAACATATCGAAAACAAAATTTACAACGTACAGTATAAACAGCACGGGACAACCAAAAAACAACACGAACACCATAAAAATACACGAATGTTTAAATAACAACATCTGCAATTGCCCTTCTATAGAAAAAACAGAACAAATAAAATATCTAGGAATCGTAATTGACCATAACCTAAAATGGACACACCATATCAAACAAATCACAAATAGACTCCTCAAAACAATACACATTTTCCTAAACATAAGGAACATATATAAAATAAAACAAATGAAAACAATATATTTTGCACTTTGTCGATCAATAATAGAATATGGCATAATTGTCTGGGGAGGAGCAAAAAACTCAGTTATCGTTCACTTAGAAATCGCGCAGAAAACAATATTAAATGTAATTCTTAAAAAACATAGAACAACTGATACAGACCAAATAATCAAAAGTTTTGACGTACGTATATATCTATACGCCAATTATACGTTAAAACTCTACTAAACTACATTTTCGACCAAAAAAACAAATTTCAACAATCTCAAAATATCACTAACAGACAAGACAATCGTACAAAAATAACATAAAAAACTCCGACAGTGAATACAAGCTTTGGAAAAAGGCACTATAAATATCATGCTATAAAAGCATTCAACAGTCTTACCCATGAAAATAAAATAGAAGAAAACAAAAATAAATTCATACTCAAAATTAAAAATTGGATTAAAGAACAAAAAAGGCAATATTTCCAAAATCTCATTATATAATAAGAATAAAACACATACACGTAACACACAAAAATAAATATAAAAAAATACATTTTTACCTGAATTATAAATTTTTATTTTTAGTTTAATTTTAGCTTTTTTTTATGCAGCATTATTTTTTTATTATTTTTAATGTAATATATATAATTTTTTGTTTTATAAAATGGAGGCCTCAGCGCAGGTGAGCTACCCAGTGAGGCCGACATTGCTGAATTGTATTTAAAAATGTTAGATATTATGTCAAATAAATAAATAAATAATAAATGAAAATGTCGGTGATTGTCGATTCGATGGTCATTAAACTTGACGATGGTTTGAAATACTCCAACCTAAATATACAAATCGGTTTTCAACTAACTAACTAACCATCACCCGTTTCCCCGCAGGGGTAAGCAACGAGGATGGACCGCCAAAGAACTCGGTTTGCATTCATACATTTTACATTCATACATCGTCTCATACATACTCTTTATTCACTCCTTGTCATCCACATGCCCAGACTCTGAGGGTCCTTTTCTTAATTTTACTCATTAAACCCTTACATCAGTCTTGCGTTCTTTGAGGATCTCCACATTCTTTACACGATCATACACGGTTTTGCCACACACACTCCTCAGGGATCTCATTTTTATAGAGTTCAGTCTACTTTCATCCCTCCTCTGCTAGATGTCACGCTGCCATGTTTGCCATGCTTTAATGTCATACATCAGTAAATGTTTTCAAGACACAAGAATTTTAAATAAGTCAACCTTGTGTAGTCGAGCCACCACCGCTTGGCATTGTCTTTTATGTATTATGTATTATATCAAAATAATGTCGAATTTCTTTATAAATTTTGTAATTAATTTTGTTTATTCTTACCTATGAGAAGAAGATATTTCGCTAAGGGGTTGTCCATCCAAAAGCCACTGGAAACGCGGGGCTGGTGCTCCGGCTGCTGAACACCGAAGGGAAACCGCAGGGCCTCCGCGCAGGGCTTGTTCTATGAAGGTATACTGAAGCTCTGGCGCGGTATCTGTTCATACGAAAAAAAGTTTTTAACCTAGTTCTACTCTCCTTATTCAATAAGTACAACGCACAAAGTCTTACGGCAGAGAAAGGTTCAAGGAAGTTCAATAGAAGTTTACGTAACCAGCACTTTAGTTCTTCATGTTAAATTCAAACGTGGTATTATTTTTTTATTACAAACCAGCTGACCCGGAGAACTTTGTATCGCCTCAGAATTAATAACTGTTATGATGACTTATTATCTTAATTAAATTCAATTTTTTATTAAGTTATAAATTACACAATGAAGCAATTATCGACGCGCAACTGTCCTTGTTTTTGTCAGTATCAGAGATGGCGTTGTGTAACGGATTTACATTTTGTGTGATTTGTTTTACTTTTCCACTTACTTATGGGAATGGCGTTTTAATTTTTTTATACGTGTGAGGGAAATTTAATATAATTATCGTATTTTTCCTATGGAGGGGTGCAGACATACGTTCACCGTTTGTCTCATTTTCAAATATTGACATTTAGTGTGTAACAGGGAGGGACAGCATTAATATGTTTAAGAACAAAAAAATCAGCGAATTGACATTTGACTTCTTTGAATTTTCGGAATTCACTCACTCTTTCAAAAGTTGAGAATTCGTTCCTTACAAAATTTATGAGGAAAACAATTTTCTTCATTGTTTTTTTTTTCGTGAAGTTTTCCGATGTTTTAATAGCTATTCTGCTATTCGGGGTGGAGACAAATCAAAGATCATTAAAATCGGTCCAGCGTTGTTGAGTTATAAATGGTGTAATTAATCCGACTTTGTTTTATATATTAATAAGATTATCAATTTTAAAAAAAATTTTTGTGTAGTGTGAACGGAGAGTGTCACGAAATACGCACATATTTTTTTATTTACAAATAAAACGGTGAATGCAACATTTCCTAGCTACCAATATTATTCAGTTATGTTTTATCGGGCTTGTAAATACCAGAAGAAAATAAAATTACTCCATAATTATGTACCAATTCTTTAGTTTCCTACGGACGACGTCAGGTAATAATTACGTGTATAGGCTGCAATTGCTTTCGTCGATTAGTTTATCATTTATTACAGTGAAGTAAGTACCTACTTATTACGTCCTCACTTCAGATATAAAAATGCTCGGTACATATTTGCAAAGGTCCAGAATTTAATAATGTATCTTATTTATATAATGTCAGCCTAACAAGAATTTACAGCTGTATAACACTTAAATAAAATTTATGGTCCCATATAACTCTTTCTGAATGGTTTTTTTGCACACCAGATAAGAGATAAATATGCGTCTTTTGGCACCTACCAAATAAACATGTACAAAGATGAAGTTTTTTCCTCGTTGTGGGAAGAAAATTGGAATGGGAATGCAGAAGAAAAAAGAGAAAAACATAATTCCGCGAGGCAACGGTCTCGGAATGATGTTCATTTCATTTTGACTTCGTTTCTATTGCTGGTTATCTAACTTTTCCTTTCTTTCGTTTCATTCAATTTGTAAGAATATTTGCTTCGGACCCGACTGATACTGATCTGTTTTCTGATTGACGTACGCGGCTTGTTTTTCGGGCTGAAATAAAGCCGGATAAAATTGTGCAAAGCGCCTCGTTTTGCTGGAATACACTTTTTACAGTATTTCATAAGAAAAACATAGAATATCCATAAATCACCAACGTACTTTTATTTCTATGACAGCCATTTTCGAGGAAAACTACTTGAAAACACCTCTGTTGAAAAGAAAAGTTGAAGATTATTTTTTTTATAGCATTCTGAAAGTTTTTAGAATTCCAAGCGTAAGTAGTGGCTTTGTGGAACTAGAGGTGGACAACGGGAGTCCTACAGAAGTGCAGGACTTCAGAGGCATTTTTATTAGCGCAAATGATTAAAATGATGTTTCTGAATTATATATTCAAAAGTACGATGTAAATCGTACAGATTATCATACCCTATGGAGGAAGGAAGCATACCAACATTGTTGGAATGATTCATTCGGCACTGTCTCTCTTCACTTTCGTGTTCACACGGTTCATTTCGAGGGAAAGAGGCGGAATGAAATCACGAAATGAAAGATAAATGAACCATGTGAATGGGCTATAAGGGGTATATAAGGGCGTGCTGACATATTATCAAATCAGTGTTGCCGGACTCCTGGTAGAACTAAGAAACAGCATCCTAGTAGTCAGTGCTAAGTTAACAAACCAGTACCAAGTCGAGAGGACCCTCTGGGTCCTCCTTGGGAATTAAAGTAACCGTACCGTGCCCTAGTAGACATTACTTGTCGTGCATCTTTTGCGCAACTAAGAGACAGCGGGTCCTATGTTAGAGTGCTTAACAACATACGCCAACAGCCTTACTAAAAAACCCCGTGAAAAATTTATTCAATTGATAAACGGCCGCGGATGTGAAAACATCATTAATTAAAAAATTGTTCATGGAAAAAAATATAAATTGTTTACACAGCCTGGAAGGGTACTTTATCTCATGTGTACGACTCTGTTGTTAATGATTTCTGAACAAAATTTGGAATTTTTCCAAAGTATTTTGAATGTTCTATCTATATATTTCTTAGTTTTGAAGATGTCGTAAAAATAAATACCATTAATAAAAGCCAGATAAAATTACCTTTTAGATTTGTGTATTTGAAATACTCTTTAGAATTAAAAATTGCCATATATTATGATTCAAACACGGAAAAAAATGGAAAAAAAATTCTTACCTTAACATTTATGACAAAAATGTAGAGAAATTAAAAAAAAAACTTTTCTCTCGTGCATACCAGAGAATTTCAAATTGGGAGGCGGGTATGGGTACCGCCGCACCGGGAACCATTTATTGGACAACCAACACCCTTGCCACAGGTCATCCCAAGTGGTTTGCTACGATTGGTGACTTAGCAGGGGTGCCCGGGTTCATGGGATGAGGTTTGTCTAGGTCTTGGTGGCGGATACGTTTGCCCAACCACTGCGTAGCGGGCTGGATCGTAGGAGACTGATTGAGGAAGGCCTTTTGACCATTCTCGCGACCCTTCGCATTGCGCCGCAGTGTGAGGAATTGATTCATACATCCGTCACTCCTGGCCACACTGACCCCCAGATTCCTAACCACCCCTCATACCTTTTTCCTTCCCATATCTTCTCCTTCCTTTCCCTTAAAAGACCCATCCACACAGCATCCTCAAAGATGACATAGGACTCTAGGGAAATTGTTTTCCTCGGTGCCTCCTGTGTGGAGCTAATGTAAAAAAAAAAATACAATAAGAAAATAATAAAAAAATTTGAAATTTGCTTTAATGAATAAAACAATAACCTGAAACTAAATCGACATTTATACCTCGCACTTGCACAATCCATAATGGAATACGGCATTATTGCCTGGGGCTGTGCCAGTAAAAAATACATTAATACACTGTTTAAAGCTCAGAAAACCCTAATAAAAGTAATACTTAAGTTACCAATACTAACACCTACATCAATCATATTCGAAAAATTCCCAGTGCTGAAAATTCAAAAATTACATTCAAAACAAATACTAACTTTCCTTTACAAGAACTTATCCACATTTAACATTTCATAAAACTCTCGCAATACTAGAACAAGACATGCTCTCCAACTACAAATACCAAAAACAAACACATCCTTTGGACAAAAACACTTCAGATACCAGGCTATAAAACTATACAATTCTCTTCCTACACAATATAAAACAACTAATATTATTGAATAAAAAAAAAACATAAGAAACTGGCTACAATCTTTCTAACTTTTAATTTATAATTTTTGACGAATTGAAGTCGATTTTATATTTTGAATTTTATTGTTTCTATTTTTTATATTAGCTGTTAACACTCGTTTGTCTTACTATTCACAATTTATAAATTATAATTTACATCTGAAAAATGTCCTTCACAACACAGGTGAACTCCTAGTGTGGAGGACAATATATTATACCTTTGTAATGTAAATGTACTAAGAATAAATAAATAAATAAAGACGTTAATTTCTTTGATACGTTTACCAAATTCTATCTTTTATGTAACCTATAAACAATATTCTGACAGCACAACTTTGAAAGTACGACGATTGTGCAATAATTTGATTAAACTGATGTAAATCACACAAATAACATTGTAAATATATTAATTATATGAATAGAAGAGTGAATTCGTCACTACAATAGAAATTATTAAGTAAAATCACAATATTTAGGTACTAACAAAATTTTCGACATCCCGCTATAAACAAGTTGTTTTTTCAACACGGGCCGCTGAGGACAAACAGGCGCGCCAATAACGCCCCTTGCGAAGAAGAATTAAAACAGCCATTTTTACCTAGTAAATTAAAACCATATACAACGTGGTCAGATGTTCAATGCATTTTTACAGCATAACCACGGAAGAAAGGTTTTTAGTAGCAGATCGTGTTTTAGTGTACACGGGCTTTAATTATGTTGTTGCAACAACACAGGTTAGCGGCAGTGGAAGGTTTTTTTTCAGTAAGGCTGTAAGTGTTTAGTGAGGACAATCGTGAACTTTCTTTTAAACTCTCAGTTATTCTATTTTGTTATAAACTGTTCTGTACTCTTTACTAAAATTATATGTTACGAACCCTATATGAGTTAAATAAAGTTGACATTGTGAAAATCGACTAGGTATTTACTTATATTAATTCCCGCCATAAAGCACTAAAAGTTCAAAGAAAACTCAAAGGCATTATTTTTTTACCAAAATTTCGAACATTTTTATACTGAATGATGAACGTTTAAACCTAAAAAATAATCACATTAATTCCCTTTTTATTGAATGTTTGCAGGAAAGCATGATTTATCCCGGTGGACATTGTGTAGCGCCGACCGCATAGCGGCGCTAACGGAAACACGTTCAAACATCCGGAGGGGGGCGATATATCACGTGGCCCGCGCTTCCGTCATGCTCACCTAGATGGCAGCACTGGCGCGGAAGTAAAAAAAAAACACATATAATGGGGAGTCCCACTTTTTACGATTCGCATACACTTCAAAAATAGAATAAAAATTCGTCGCTATGTACGACTCTCATACCCTTTGCGCAGAACATAAAATACAGAGTTATCTTTCATGTTTGTCACGTAAGGGGAAGTCTTTCAATAAGGGTAATGAATTATTAATGAAACATTTCCACAAGTCCCGTTCGATTGCCGAGGAATTTATTGGAGAAATACTAGGTTAAAATTGCTCTGAGATTTTTACCACACAACCGGCAATAACTTTAAATTTGTAACAAAAAAATGCTGTGCGTAACAACACAAGCGTCGCGTCGCGTCGGTGAGAAAATTGATATGTAGAGAAATACAAAGTTTTCATAGCCTTTAAACTCCTTGTCATAAAAGTGGTCATTTTATCCTGAGTTGTGGTAAGTTTTTAACAAACATCTTTGTAAAGAAAAAACGAGGGGCGCTTTTTTTGAATTACGTTTGAAAATATAATGGAAACCTTTTTTATTTCACAACAAAATTTTATGCAAAATTTTCGAAATTTATGCGACAAAGCATTTTTCAAAACTAACCGGAAAGCTTCCGTTAAATATAAAGAATTCCGGAAAATAATTGTTGAAAAACCTTTTTATGAACATTTCGGTTTCGTGCAACGCATTTTTTTAATCTTTGATTTTTTTTTTCGTGCAAAAAAAATTTGGATATTTCTTTGTTGTTATTTTACGTATTATTTCACACGCTGTGCAAGGGACGTCCCTGTCTTATGGGGGGTTATTAATTCGAGATGTTTATAAGTTTAAAAAAATAAAATTACGATATGAATACAGCACAAGAGTCCCAGCTGCTCCAAATCACCTGGAGCCATTGCTTTATTTCGCAATGGCGTACCCAATTGGGTTATGTTGTAAGGCTGAAGGTAGTGAGTGGGATAGTGGAGAAGGGGATGGGGGAGAAGGTGACAAAATATCTGGCTATTCATATCTTGTCACCAAACACGTCTAAAGCCATTTAAAGCAACGTTTCAATTCTGATTGGTGGTTTTACACAATGGCGATACTGACAGTATCTTCCACTCTGGAACGTGTCGCAAATAAACTTTAAGTATATTATTTTTAATTTAAATTATTAATTATTATACGCAAAAATTATCAGCCTGAAACACTCATCCACATTGAAAAATCTTCCGAGAAAAGATACATGACGCCAACGGGACTTGAACCCGTGCCCTTCTGATTGCCGGTCAGCTGCTCTCCCAATTGAGCTATGGCGGCTTATCTTATACCCGCCAAATGATTCAATATATACTAGTGTTTCATTCAACAATTACTGCTTATTATTATTTTTCCACCTGAAAACAACCAACTTTATTTTTGCGAGAGAGACACTGTTAGTGTTAAATCCGTCGCTAGGTGGCGTCGAGACAAATTATGTCTTCATTTATTGGGGAAATACTTAAACTTGTCAAATATTAATTATTATTTTTAATTGTTAAACTAACGTTTAAGACAAGATTTTTATGCATAGCACAAAGGGTAACAATTATTATAAGAATAAAAAAATTTAATTAATTATTAAAATTAAAAATTAAAATTAACTATCAACAATTAATATTATTATTAGTCCCGTTGACGGCATGTATCTTATCTTGGAAGATTTTTCAATGTGGATGAGTGTTTCAGGCTGATAATTATTGCTTATAATAATTGTTACCCTTTGTGCTTTGCATGAAAATCTTGTCTTAAACGTTAGTTTAACAATTAAAAATAATAATTAAATTATTAAATTGAGAAAACACTAATCAATTAATAAAATTTACGTACGCACGCCGGGATTTGAACACGCGACCTCCGGATCGCTAGTCGAGAGCTCTGCCCCTCGACACGGATGCCGTCGATCAAATGATTAATACAGGTTGAATGTAACGATTTGCCAAATCTTATAAGGGAAAACTTAATAATATAAAATTAGCAGATAAAAGCCCGCTTCCATGGGTTTTTTGCGACTAGGCCCTGCTGACAGCATTTTGATGGGCTTCGCCCAATTTTGTAAGTTCCCTGATAGTAAAATTTTTCCCCTTTGTATGTATAACAGCAATTATTAGAACGTGTGCAAAATTTTTGTTTTTCACTGGGAAAATTGATAAGCGGTTTTTGATTTTGCCATGCAAATGTTGGGAAAATTTTCAAGTTTTAAACATTTCAAAAATTTATTACTGGAAAATTGAAAATTTGGAAAAAGTTGCACGGAAAATTGGTCGAGAAATTGTATTAAAGTTATTGAAACTGAGAAATTCAAAGTTTTGATAATTTTATTTTTGACATTTTCTCATCTTGGATGCTGTTTGAAACTTCAGCAGTTATTTCTGAAAGAGGGCGCCACTTCCGTTTATAACAACCGAAGATGAACAGTATTTGAGATAATAATACTCATGGATCATTAAAACAAATTTGTTGATTTATATTGCATCGTTTTAAATGGATTGAACGAATTATTGTAAAATAATATGAAAGTGCATTTCACCGGGTGAAAATCGTGACTGTTATTATTACTGTCAGTTTATCTAACATAAAACCATAACGATCATATCATACATTTCATCGTTGTGTTTTACACAGAGAAATGCAAACTACAAATCTACCGAATCAAATTCAAACGTATTCCCCAAAAAGCTTCCTATTTGACCATCGTAATACGGCCATGCATTTCGTTTGGTCAAATGAAAATTGTTGAATAAAAACTTTATATTTTGCTCGTCGTATTTAAAATTGCTTTTAATTATTGTGGGAACGGGAGATTGTCCTTGTGGTGAATTTATTATATACGTATACATGTCGATGGCCAACAACCACACGGAGACAATTAAAAAAATGTCCATATTGAGTTAGTGTTTCGATTTTGTTATGTTTGTGCCATGCTCAAATATTGTCTAGTTTGGCAGGGAAAGCATATATATTGTACACAAACCTCTGAAAATAAGTTGAAAATTATAATTTAATAGAATCACAAGTGAGCCTTGAATATAGCTTACGTGTTCGTGTCAGAGACAGTTCGCAGATTGTGAATTCAAGATCCTTATTATGCAAGATATGTTTATGAATTTATAGACGGAGGATTTGTAATTTTTAGGAAAAGTGTTTTATTACTGTGATACAAATATGAGAGTAACCTACGTAGTAACTTACATGTCTTTATATTACCCTCATCGAATAAAAGGTTGAAATAACAGAGTTATTGAGATACATTTTATTTGATTTCACGTATACCTTTAAGGTTATTAGAAACATCCTTTATTTTTTACCGTTTGAAGCCGAAAGGTAACTAGATCAGATATTTATTAGATTGTGAATCAGAGCAGAAATATTTGAGTTGAATAATCTGGTTACCTTTTCCATTGTACAGGTATGAGCGATTATTTTTCGTGGATTTTTTCTTCATGTAATGAGAATGATTAGGTTTTCTGACAGTAATACTGTGATATATTGTGTAGCTATATTTATTGTGAGAATAACCAGTTATTTTTAAACGGTTCAAAGTGTCATTACGTTATATTCACAAGAAATGAAAAAAAATATTATTCATCAATATCTGTTAAACTAAAACAAAATTGTAACCTACTCCAATATTCACGATCTAGATGTGATCTCGATAGTAAGTTACAATATCAATGTAATATCAATCAAATAACAAATAAAGCAGCTAAAATACTTTGTTTCATCATAAGAAATACAAAAAAATCACACAAACTGTAATTATCAAACAAATATACTTTGCATATACGTACGAAGCCATCTAGAGTTTGCGTCAATTCCATTTTATGCAGTACATATCATGTATAAACAAAATAGAATCGCTTTAATTACTTCTTAAAACTTCGCAAAATTACTTTGTGGCATCATTAATTATATAATGAACAACAGATCACTTTGTACAAACCACTATATTATAACAATATCAACATGTTTCGATAACAATGTTAACAATTAATCATTAATTAATCATTAATTATTAAATATCATCAAGCACAAGAACTAGTTTCTTCTTTGGTGAGATTACAATTTTAAATAATTTGTGTACCGATATGTAATTTATATAAAACCACTGTACTATATATCTATATTAAATAAAAAAAATAAAAAAATAAAAAAATAAAAAAATAATAAAAATTTTGAGGGGTCAAACATTCATTGCCCTAAGGGGAGAGCCGCCACTGGGGCCAGGTGTGATCCAAGCTTTTTTGATAATTTTATTGTGTGAATACGTGTAAGTTTTTATTGAAGTGTGGTTTTGTATTTTTAATTGCAAGTGTTCAATAAATATTTTCCAAGCAAAAAAAAAAAAAAATTTATTAATCACCTCTATTTTTTAATATTTTGTCTATGTTATAGTTTATTCTAATTTGTCTTTACTTGTTTGTCATTTATTTTTCTTTATATTAACATATCCTGATGAAGATAACATTGTTATCGAAACATGTAGATATTGTTTATAATATAGTGGTTTATACAAAGTGATCTGTTATTCATTATATAAAAAAGAATCGATTTAGAAAAAATCATAAAATACCTTTCTCATAAATCGCATAATCGATTTAATAATTATCTTAGAGAAACAATTTTTTTCAAAATTGATGCATTGAGTGTACGTAGACCATTCTCAGATGCGATGTTGCTATATAAAATCGTAAATAACATAACTGACTGTCCTGAATTATTGAACAGAATAGATTTGAAAGTACCTACACGGCACACGCGTTTGTGTAATATTTTTAGAGAAAAAAACTGTAAAACAAATTCAAACCAAAATGCTTGCCTTGTAATATGTTCAACATATAATAACATTCTCTCTCATATAGATATCTTCAATTCTGACGAAAATAAATATAAAAACTCTATCAAAAGTGTATTAAAAATTTATTAAAGAGTACAAAACTGCATAAATGTAATGCTATATTGGTTGGCATTACAAAATGTTTATTTTGTTTGTTCGAAAATTTAATTAAACATATTTATATCACAAGAATGGTAGTTAGGTACTCTTTGGATTTAACAGTGACACCTGAAATGTATTGTTTTGAAAATAGTATTCGAACAAGTGAATAACTGCCATCTGTTTTTTGGAAAATTTTGCTGTTTATTATATCATTGCGAAAACTAACTAGTTGTGTATGGTTGACAACTAACTACTTGTGCATATTTCAAAGTCACAAAAGAATTACTGATCTGAAATTTAAGTGGACAAATTTACGGAGGCCTCCCCAGCTACACAAAACTGCATACAAGGTTGGTGAATCTGTTATTTTCCCTGAAGTTTTCGATTGCCATTCTTTGTGATATACTCGTATATTTGTCCGCGCAAGCAGGTTTTCATAATCATATCTTTGGGTATTAAGCCCGTAAGAGGGTCTGGGGTTATTTACACACCTCAGGCTCGCATATTATAATGCATATATTATATAATGACATATAGTATGTACTACCTACCTCCTGTTATAATAGTGTAATATATTTTAGTTGTTTAAGTTTAGTTTGTAAGATTACTGTTTAATTTCTAAATACACAATGTAATAGTGTAATGAGGAAATCTATAATTGGTTTCTCAGTTAGGTAAATTATACATGTATAAATTAATCAAATTGTAAACTGTTGATCAAAATAAAATAAATAATAAAATAAATATTTTGATATTTTCACAGAAAAAATATATTGAACCATTCTTTTAGAGCAGAAGTCACTCTCAGTATCGTCCGGGTACATGGTGAGAGACAATCGTTTAGTCTTAATGGAATAGGAAAAAATTAGTCTAAGCTTGAAATGAGTCAATCAGGTGTAGTTATCAGATCTTATTCGTCAGGCTCACGTGTCAATTCTTATTTTTTTTGCTTAAGCTCCACACGGATAAATAATTCCCCCCCAGGGCCTATGATATCTTTGGGGATGCTATGTGAAGGAAGAAAAGGACGACGAAGTTCTGCGAAGGAAAAATGTGTGAAAGGTTGGTTGGAATCTGGAGGTCAGTGTGTCCAGGAGTGACGAACATAGAATCTATCCCTCCTACTGCAGTGCAAGGCGATATTCCTAGAGAGTCCTTCTGGAAAGGTCAAACGATCTCCGTCCACCAGTCTCTCCCGATCGATCTGCCAAGCAGTTGGTGGGCAGACGCATCCACCCCCAAGTTCCGGAAAACTTCACCCCATGAACCCGAAGGCCCCTGCTAAGTTCCAAATGTGCGGTGGTACTTTTACTTCCCATCTATTATCTACCCACTTACTATGGAGAACGTTTCCTAAATTTGTGGATGCCACAATTCCACTGGCATTGAAAGTAGGAACGCATGAGCGGAATTAAATAAAAACTTCTTTCCTCTATCTCTAGATAGCTACTTTGTAGCTCAATATCAATATGTTGGGTCTGATAAAAGGTTACCCATTTCCTCTAGAAATGTTTAAATAACTCTAATACTTCACATCATAAAAAATACATTTTACCCATAATTTTACCTTATAAATTTTAATTCTTAGTTTAATTTTAGCTTACTTTTTTTATGCAGCATTATTTTTATATTATTTTTATTGTATTACGTATTAATTTTTGTTTTATAAAATGGAGGCCTCAGCACAGGTGAGCTACCCAGTGAGGCCGATATTGCTGAATTGTATTTAAAAATGTTCGATATTATATCAAATAAAATAAATAAACATAATTTTCAATTTTTTTCTTTTTGATTTCAGAAGAAAACAAATAAGATACTTTCTCCTCGCATTTCACGGTGCCATTTAATCTTATCAAAAATTCGCTTATTGGGGATGGCCACAGTTCTACTGCTTTAACATTGTTCTTGAGTCACATAAAAAACAAAACATTATATTATGATTTTGCTGATTGATGAAAGCATATTTTCATTTGTTTACATTTTCCTCCCCTTCTCAACTCAACGATTGAATATAGAATAATATAGGAAATGCCCTAATAATACAGAAAGAAATACCGAATAAATGTCTTATTAGCATCACATCTTCTTGGATAGAGACCAGAATAGTTTTATTGCCTACGTTCTTTTTAAAAAAACTATATTTTCAAACATTAATCGTCTGTCCAGTTTTAAGCATGACGCCATAGGTTCTCTTAACCATTTCTGAAGACCTTTTCTTTTAACCATCAGTCTTTTTAATGTAATAATTTTAAAATAATTGCTTAAAAATAATGTAAATTTTATCAAATAAACAGACACGATGCCGTGTAAGTATTTAGCCAATGACTGTAAAGGTGTTTCGAATAAAAAATGACTCGAAGTGTTAATTTACGAAATCATTCCGGTCAAACATTTTATTTATTTATTTTATCTTTCAGACATAATTTATCTTACGTTACGACATGTATTAAACATTATGTTATTTTTTAATATTGTATTCACTGCGAAGTTTATTTACTCTTTACGACAGTAAATATCCTATATTTTATTATTTATATGGGCAGCCAGCATACAAATATACCTATACACTGCACAATAATAACACAGCGGCTCAGCGAAAATGCCGCGCGGCCCGTGGCTAATTTATGTTTAGCGATTTTTTTTATCAATTGAGAAGAACAGAACAGAAGATGGATGAAACAGTACCCACAACATTAAATATATGTAGAATGATTGTGTTTCTTAGAAAGATTAAATAAAAAAATACATATTATGAAAAATGACGTAAAACTTTTTGAAAATTGATTATTATTTCCGTTATATTTACTACAGTTTTGTCGGATTAATTATTATGATTAAAATACAGTACTGTACACACAAAAATGTGTTTTATTTATAGATAAGTAATAAATAATATTAAGCCACTGAATAATAGTCACGAATACTGTCCGGCATTGCGGCCAACTTAGCCGCCATTTTCGTTCAACTATTTGGACTGAACTATAATAGTCCAGTCAGTGGGGAGTTTTGTCTTGCAAAAGGTCTTCATTGAATGTTAGGGTCAGAAGGTCTATTCCAAAGCAACAAGAAAACGTGTTTCTGCATCTGATATGTTTTCTGGTTTTGCATCATGTTGTTTTCATTCTTGTACTCGATAAAGACGCACTGGCATACGAGTGTTTTTAAGGCTTACTAAACGTTCATTATCACTACAAAGTTGTTTCACCCATGCACTCGATGCAGTCGGGTTTGTCATGGTTGGATCCTAGCCTGTAGCAATACAGGCGCTGAGGTGGTAACACTGCAGTCAGGACTGCAGGCACGCGGTATGTTGCCGTCTCTTTCTCTCCTCTATGTAATACGAAAAATTACTGTTTTTTGAAATTGCGTTGTGAAACTAGACCACGTCCTACATTATAATTGATTATTTATTTTATTTCTATTATTGCTTATATCTTTTATATTTGTTCTATTTACTTTTTTTACTTTATCTGTTGTGTAAATATGTACAACTCTATGGGACGTGTGGGATTGCACTATCTTCCCCACATCCTGGAATAAACATTTTTATTATTATTATTAAATACGTTAAAATGATATTGTGTAATATGTTCAAGAAAACTTGAGTTTTACGATTTGTTGTCAAAATTTTCTTCTCTCTACCGCTGTAAGTCATTAATATTAGATTTATAAAAACAAATCAAACAGAAAATATACGTAGTTAAGTCTTCTTCAATTTTGCCATAGACACTTTTGTTGTAAAATCAACCGTTGAGGAATTATTTTGAATAAACAAAATTTTGGCACCTTCAATCCAAGATGGCGGCTCAAGCTCGACTCCCCCAAGGTCGAAAACTTTTTTTTCTTTAAAGTCCTAATCTAAACAACATAGTATATCAAAATCGCTACTACATGACCTTTTGCAAGCTAAAGGCCTTTTTTATCCCCCACTGACTGGACTATAATTGGAATGTCGAGTCCTTCTTTTAGGTATTTTATTTAGTCATTGGTTCAATCATGGAGGTATCCCAAGCCTTGGTTATTATCCTGATTATGAGGATGAGGATGAGGATTAGGATGAGGATGAGGATGAGGATGAGGATGAGGATGAGGATGAGGATGAGGATGAGGATGAGGATGAGGATGAGGATGAGGATGAGGATGAGGATGAGGATGAGGATGAGGATGAGGATGAGGATGAGGATGAGGATGAGGATGAGGATGAGGATGAGGATGAGGATGAGGATGAGGATGAGGAGAGTAAGGATAAGAGGGAGATATAAGTTAGTGATGTTTTACTTCAGTCGTGTGGTCTAAAGCACACTCGTTTTATTATTATTTTTTCATAATTTTGATGAAGTAAGCTGGATTTTGATGAAATAAGCCGACCGAAAACATGACCATTAGTTAACACATTTATAAATATTACAAATGGGGGCGTGGCCTTGCACATTTTTGTATGCGTTTGTATGTTTATAATAATGTGTAAGCAAATGTTTATGTTTTCGGTAGCATGATTCCTTTGATTAAGATGATAAAGAAAAGTTATGTTGAAGAATTGTGCACTCTTAGATTTTTTTCGTTTCCATTTTCAACCTGTGAGACTTGCAAGTCAAACGTAACTTCATTGTTTTAAAATGTTTAGTTCCATTTTATTAAAAGACTTTGTTGGTGAACAGTATCTGGATCTACCCCTCAGTTCACCTCCACCCCGTATTTGAATGTCTGTTGGGACCGCTGAAGAAAGAACACCACGGGTTTGAACTAACGAGGGCATTAGCGTTTACTCCATCCGCTAGGTCGCCGTTTCCTGTCGTTATCTTGTTTTATCCGTTTTTTGCGAAGGCTTTACCGAGATGCCGGAGCCGGCGGCCGCTAGAAGAAGGCATTGTGCTGCGTTCATCGAGCCAGCTACAATCGTACATTATAAAAGGTATACTCCTACAAAACTGAATATATCTTTTAGATCATTATAAGTTAGGCATTATCACGAAGATTTTCTCAAGCAGGTAAATACGTGCGAATATGGTCACAAATACTATGTTTTTATTATTTCTATTGCAGTCCCACATTGGTTGCGTTTCCTTTCATTTTCATACCTATTACATTTTATGTTTTCACTTTTGAAATCGTGACTAGCAACCCACAACAGATTTTTATGGAATTTATATGTGTGACTTGGAATTGGTAGAGGAAGAAAAAAAGTATAATTTAGAAGACAGTTGAAAGTAGAGCTCTCAGATACGTGACATTAAAGCAAATTGTATATGAAAACTGAATCAATGGTTGATGTAAGCGTAACATGTGTGAATACGTTGAATCATACGAATTACCAGCAGTTGGATGAAGTAGTTGGGGACGCCCACAAGGACAGTAGTCCGAATAATGAAATTAATAATAAGAATGAATGCAAAACGATGATAATATAAGTTAGGAATTATTTAGAATTCCATCCGATCTGCCTACCCATCGTAAAAAATGAGTGATTTATTTTAACCTTAAAATACCATTAAAATGCAACGATTTTTCTAAAAATATTATTTTTTATAATGCAAACCCCGAATCATGATTGGGTGCTAAAATGGATGGTTCAGAATAAGGCTCTTTTGGTACTTAGTTTAATAAATGAGGTTTTTATTTAACTTATTTTTTTAAATAATTATTACAACTTTGGAAGCCGGTATGGGTATTGCCGCCCCTGAAACCATTAATTGAATAAATAATACCTATGCTATAGGTCACCCCATGAGGTTCACTATGATTGGTGACTTATCAGGTGTGCCAGGTTCATGGATTGAGGTTTTTCCAGGTCTTAACGGTGGATGCGTCTGCCCACTAACTACATGGCAGGCCGGATTGAGAGAGACGGTTGAGGGAGAACCTTTGACCTATTCACCCGGACTCTCTCGAGCCATCGCCTTGTACCGCAGAGGGAGGGATGAATTCATACATTTGTCACTACTGGACAGATTCATACCCACCCCTCATTCCTTTGACTTCCCAGAACTTATTATCCTTCGTTTCTTCTCACACAGCATCGAAAAAGTTTACAATTTTCCAGTTCTGAGGGAAATTATTAACGTCAGGTTCTCATGTAAGAAATGAAATCTCGGTGAACGTAGGTACGTGTAATTATTACATATATAGATAGTTAAATGCAGACCTCACATTTTAAATATTTAGCAATGCATAAATGTAACGGATTTAATCCAATGAATATCAATACTTTTATGGTTGGAAAGAGAGTGTTGATTTTATTGGGGCAATTAAAATAGTTATCATCCATTGTAAATTTAATTAAAAATTTATACTTGTTTTGAAAACAAAATATCAATTCGAAAAGGAGGAGGATTTCATTATGAAACTAATAAAATATTATTCTGCTACTGGCGCGTGTTTTTCCAAACATCCATTAATTATTCATTCATTAAAAGGGTATTAAGAATGAGGCAAAAATATTTTTATTTTCATGAACATCGATGAATATTCGGTGCGGTATTAAGTTTTTTGCCTCAATATTTTAAGACAAAGACAAGCTTTTGAATATTCAAATCAGAGCTGGAGCTGTATTTTAGAATATCCCGTGTCTTAATTAAACAGTAAATAAAATTACTGCTTCCAAAAAACAAATTTTTAACAAAGTTGTCACATTTTGGTTTAATATTTTAGTTTTCAATTTCAATTTATCTATTTAACTATATATTTCCACTTGGCGACATGATTCGTAAAGAGGCTGATGTTTCACATATTTTTCAGTTTGGTGTAAAGGGGAGATCTGGAATGAATAAATAAAAATAATAAATCTAGTACGTATTGTGTCGATATATGTTAAAAAGTTGCACGTTATTGGAAGGATTCTTAATAGGTAGATAGCTATTCATATTCAAAAGGAAATACCTCGAACCGCAAAATATTCTAATAACGATAAATAAATAATCTGTCGGTGTTTTGCTCCTCATCCCTATTCTGTTATTTCATTTCCCATCACACCATTAAAAATCTTTTTTATAAAAATCTCGTGTCACGGTGGTTGTGGTCGTACTCCTCCGAAACGGCTTGACCGATGTTTATGAAATTTTTATGCATATTTGGTAGGTATGAGAATAGGTTTTAATGTATTCACATCGCTAGGTGATTAGGGTGTCCCTATCCAGAAAAAAACTTTTTTTTTAAATATTTATTTTTATAATTTGACATCACAAAATACCCATAACCTTTAATTTTAACCCTCCTACCCCCACCCTCCCATTTATTAATCGCGATTTTAGTATTTATGTACGAACAAATTTAACCGTCTTTCGTTTTTCAAACAGAACGAAATTATTTATGTTGTTGGCGCTACGTCCGCCTCATCAAACTTTCATCCACATATGCGCAAGACATTCACGAGAAGCGTCGCGTCATTTTGATATTTAATTCCGCATCATGTTCTCGCGTGTGCAAAGCAACGAACTTATTTGTATTGGCTAAAGACGGACTGACAAAAACTATCGTGCACTCAATTGCTCCTCGAAATTCGTAATAATTTTCTTTATTTCATTTTCCTACTTTAGTTGGTGTTTTTTTGTTTTTGTCAGCGGTCATCGTCTACAGCGCTCTATTTCTCTTTCTGTCAAAGGTCCCATCGCCACACACGTACAATACATTTTTTTTAAATATTTAACAACCAAAATATTCACTAGAAATAATTTATACGGCAGGACAAACTTTGTCGGGGCAGCTAGTATATATATACATTTCATTGTTTAGTTTTACTTTTCTGATCCCGATTTACAGATTCTGATTTCCAGATTCTGATTTTACAGTTTTGATTTTATAGTTTCTGATTTCCAGATTCTGATTTTCTGATTCTGATATTCAGATTCTGGTTTCCATGTTCTGTCTTTCAGATTCCTATTTTTTTAGATTATGATTTTCAGTGTCTAATTCGATAATATGATTTAAAGATTGATTTCCAGATTATGATTTCCAGATTATGATTTCCATATTATGATTTCTAGATTATTATTTTCAGATTCTGAAAACCAGATTCTTATTTCCAGTATCTGATTTTAAGTGGCGAATTCCGGAAACTAATTATCAGATTCTCATTTCCAGAAACTCAAACTGAACAAAATATCTCATTATCAATTTATTCATCATATTATAACGCCGTACTTTTTAATATTGTAAGAGTATTAATTACCTCCAAGCCTGAGTTCCGCCGTGGCCTGTGCGCTGCCATGAGCGCCGCTCACGGTGCACTGGTAGACGCCCTTGTCGGCCCTCACCACCCCCGAGATGGTGAGCTGGTGCGGGCCTGCGGGCTGGTCGAGCACCCGCACCCTCCCGCCGCCGGCGAGCGCCGCGCCGTTGTGCAACCACCGCACGTGGCCGGGCGGGCTTCCGGAGACGGAGCAGTTGAACGTGGCCACGCTTCCGGTATTGGCCACCTGGATAATAGGACCACAAATTAGTTTATCAAGAAACAATATTTGCGTTTCCTGAAAAGCAGTTGTTTACAATATCTAATGGTTGAAAATTATGTTTGAGTTATCTCGCAATGAATTCATTAAATTATGTCACTCTGGACACAGATACGAGTATATTCTAATAAGACAGGCGTCGAAAAATCGCATGTAAATAAACTTTATATAGATAAATAAAAATAAAAATAAAACTGACTTATTTGCGAAACGTTTGAGACTGGAAGATACTCTCAGTATCTAACGGATGAAAGACCACCATTCAAAATAAAAACGTTGCTATTGACGGCGTGTTGGTGACTATATCTGAATTGTTAAGTACTTCCCCACCTTCCTCTTAACCATCTTCTTTCCCATTCTACTACTACTACTATTTATTCGGTACTCACATAAAACCAAAAAATAAATGTGTTTGTCACACACATTCCTGCAGCCTACATTATTTCAAAAATAATTATGACATATTTAAGCAATGGTGAACTCATTGCCGGATGGAAATTTCTTCGAACCAGCCACTTTCTTGCTCAGTCCTCGCGATTCTTACCACAAACCTTAAAAACTAATTGCCGAGCTGACATTTTTTTTTGCTTATATTACATGCGGTAAATTCTTAGGTTCTTCTGCTTGACCCTGGGAAATCTGACTAAAATAAACTTAAAATGTACATTATAGAAAAATCTCAGGTGAAACTACTTGGGTGTGTGCCAGAAGACGTCTTCAAAATAAAATTATATCGGAAATTTCAAGGATAGCGTGATAAGTAAGTCATCCTACACAATATCGAATAAGATATGAAGATGCTATACGATAGGGGAAGAGGACTGGACCTGCAGACCTGCAGTGAACTAAAGCATGGTTGATGTCAGCAGCATAAGAACTGATAATTTTCCCGTAAACCTTTCGTATTTTATGCAAAAAGGTGTGAATGTATATGTACATCGAACTACCACAATCTGCCTTGATTCCTTCTTTTAATCTGGTCTCTTCAAGGTCCTTAGGGGGCATAAATTCATTACGTGAGCTCAAAAGGGGGGGGGGCAGGTTCAGCAAAATCTCACGTTACTTGAAAAGAATATACGAAGTGGCCCAAATTTATTTCACCAAGGGGGTGGGTCTAGATTGGAAGAAAAACTGCTCACGTAATTAATGTATGCCCCTTTATTAACCCGATATGGGCGCGCCTTTAAAAATGATTTTTATTAACAAAAACTGGATGATGTTAATATAAAAGTATAGCGGGGTAATTAAATAAAATCCACACTTTTCTTCTATTAACACAATTAGTTGGTACAATCAATTTACAAGTAGCCAGTTCAATATAACCGTAAAACAGTAGCGTAAAAAAACACAATATAACATTAGCTTTTTGGTTATTATAAACCCAAAGGACACAAATTATCCCTTAATTACTCGTCGCTTTAAACAAAAGGTTCACGAGTTCCTTGAAGCCGCGCGAGCTGGTCTCGGAAGGCAGACTTAAACTTTTACGATCACACGCGACCTTTAATGGGTCGATCCTTATGTGAAAAAATCCTAGCTGCGGGATGCCACCTCTGGCCAATAGAATCTCTCGTCTCTGAGAGACAGCAATGCTAGACAGAGAAAGTATTCGAGCGGGAACACTTCTCAAATACGATCAAAATAATTATATGTGTTACAAAAGCATTTATTTAGTGCGAAGTAAAGTGTTAATTTGTATGCGTAAAGTTATAAAAAAAATACAAGTGTGCAGTTCACAAGCGGTAGAAGTAAAACTTTCAGTAAACTAAAGTAGACAAGAGTGAGGAGGCTACAAAGCACCGCATAAAGAGGAGACTGATAATTCTGTCTCAGGCTAAATCCTATAGATGTATGTGTTTGTCTCTTTTTAATGTCGCTTTTTCGTTTCATCGAGTTTCAGAAGTGTTAAAGAAGTGTTAAAGTGTTAAAGAAGTTTTCACTTCAAAAATCAGAGTGTGCCATTCATACGCGCTAGACGTGAAACCTTCAAGTAGACAAGAGTGGGAAGGCTACGAAGCACCGCACAAAGATGAGACCGATTATACTCGTCTCTATAACGTCTCGACTACACAAACTAGGGAACAAATTCTCCTCAAATATCGATGTATTTAATACAAGTTTATCATTATTCAAGAAATATCTGAACAATATTTTTATGTAGAATATTTTGATATCTAAGGAGCATCACATAGGGTCTATTGCATATTTATTTATTTGTTTATTTAGCACAATATTATACATTTATATACATTATTTATTAAATTTTGACTGCCCAACTAGGAATATTATCCCGTTTTAGGACAGTCAAATAATTATGGGTATGAACATGTGGAGAATGATTTGTACAAAAAAGAAATAAAATTGATGAAATAAGAGGAAATAAAAAGAAGGGAAAGAATATAATACAAAATAATAAAAAAGTTTTAAATATAGTACCTAACTAATAACTTATTTGTTTAGCATAGCAAAAGAAAAAAAAGAGAAGAGAAATAATATAATAAAAATGAAACAACCAATTAAAACATAAAATTGCCGTGGATTGTTTAGCATAGTTGTTGAAATGATAATAGTAATAAATAAAAATGTATTTACAAACAAATGATTAAAATATAAGGTGGTAACTGGTGTTTGCATTATATATTTGTGTATTTCTATAATCTACAATGTAAAAACTTGTTACCGTTTTCTTTTTATGTATCTTGCATTTTGTCATCACATTTAATCTTCATAACCAGTCAATTTTGTAATTACTAACATACCTACTAGTTTATTTCTATGCCATTTACAACATAAAAACTTTTTCTTTTATTGTAATGCACTATCTTTCCTTAAATTTATCTGTATACTTACCTACTACCTACTACGATGTTTACTAGTTATACTAGTAAAGTTATTAGGGCGTTGAAAATAAATAAATAATATACTTTCTCATTCTCTTGTAGTCTAAATCTTATAGACGTATGTGTTTGTCTCTTTTTAACGACACTTTTTCGTTTCAAATCACAACGGTGCTAAAGAAGTTTTCACTTCAAAAACCGAATAACGCAATACTTTAAGGATGAATTTGTTTTTAATAGAGATGGAAATAAATAAGAAACCAGAAATATAAATAGAGTTAGATTGCCACGTACGAGAAAATTAGAGCCACAAAACTTCCTAATTTGTAGAGGACTTAAAATGCACGTTGAAATGCCTGAAAGTCTGTAGAATGAATGTATCTATTTAAGATGAAGTTATACGTGACATCCTAATTAGATACTATTTTGATTAATCTTTACGACGAATCCGCTTACAGTATGAACATCAAAAAATATGATACGGATAAATCGAAGCTTTCTATGTTTTGGAATTACAATATTGTTATTATTTACGTAACAAAAAATATTAGCGTAAACCACAATTTAATTTTTATTTTTTCATGACTTAACCATGAAGTAATACAAAAAACTTTTTTTTTAAATACCCCTTTATGGCTAAGACTATTTTTAAGGTTTTCCGTGTTCTAACTTTTTTTCGTTCTTATAAAATTATGTACAAAATAAATAAAAACTACTTTTTGGCTTACTTGCCTCGTGCAAATAAGACGCTCGATTATAATTTTTGCTGGCACGAGATTCGAAATATTCCTAGCGTTTATATTCCTCTTAAAAACAGGAATGTTTTCTTACCTTAAAATGAAATGATATGTTGTGCACTTGTAGGAATGTAGTAAGAACAACTCAATAAATAATAAAAAATAAAAAAATAGCATTGAAAAGGAATAAATTACACCAGGGAAGGGGGGTGAAGGGTTAGGAAGATACCAAAACCCTTGAGGCGCTAATAATAATAAAAAATAACCTTTACAAATAATTTTTACGTGAACAAAATGCTCAGAGTGCTTTCCACGGGTTTATCCTATATCGAGTTATCATTTCCTAAATACCTTTCCTAACCCGCTTCACAAAGTTACCCAATTGGTGGCGATTAGTTCCCCTAGCTGTAAAGCTGCTCACACAGCATGGATAGGTGAACTCTTGTGAGATATCACATAGTCATGTCAAGTATCGAAACATCTGGAGGATTGGTTGCGCCATCAAATATCAAGACAATGTCGTTCAAACACTGAGATTTATATTACCCGCTTCAAACCTTTTCAATACGCATAACTTGTACTATTGAATGGGGTATCTACATGTTGACTACTGGGTACCAACAGGGGCATCAACGAAACCTCTTTTGAAAATTCAACCTGCTTATGAATTTGATTTTTTTTAAATCCTTTGGTCATAATTTTACAAAAAAGCTTTTATTTATCAAATGCAATTCGTTTCCAAAAAATGCACAACTTTTCAATTTATGACACGTAACAACTCTATTTTTGTTTGTGGTACCTGATGGACCTGATGGTACTTTAGTGGGTGTAGGTGGTTTCGTACCCAATATCTGTGTGAGGTTACGACCTCCTCTGGGAGAGTTTGGACCTCAGCCAAATGACGTCATCGCCACAACTGGTACACGCGTAATCACCGCTGCAGCTGTAAATTCAGCCAATTTATTCCGGCCAATGGCAGCCCGATAGGTTAGTGTGTATATATTTAATATAAGCCATTCAACTTTTTAAGCTACCATTAAACGCAGATTGTTACAATTTACAGGGTTTAGTGCAGCCGCATCAAATATAATTTATTGGCGGCAACGGAAAAAAAAACACATTGAAATCGTTATTTAATTTTTCATTTGAAGACCACGACAGGTCTTCATGTTTTAATATTGTTTGTCAAATTTGATCGACCGGAGGAACAATCTGAAATAAATTATTGGTATCTTTTATAATACATTACATTCTCGCATTTCTATCGCAGCAAAGCACCAATAATTAATGCATTTTGTTATAAAAAAGAGTTCCTCTCGTGTCCGTCAAGTTTCGCGAATGTGCACCGGTGCACAGAGAATCAATACTGGTAAGACTCTTTCGGGCAGGCTCCTTTGAAATAACTCTAGAACAAACTCAGCATTCTTACATTTCGATTGTGCTTTAGAAATAGCAATTGGTCTGTTAGCAATAAATTGACCTATGGTAACAATCTCCTATTTTCAAAAATTTTGTTTCGAAGGACGAGTTGATTAAAAAAATTAATTCATTAAATTTTCTGAAACAACCCATACGGGTAATTGATATAGAAATTCCTGAATGGAGAAGTATGTTGGTATCGACTTTGAATTTGGAACTCACTTCGTCTAATCGGTAACAGGATACCTTTGAGGGCGCCCAACGCATTTACCCCCTTTTAGCCACGAAACGGCCTTAGTCGTTTTGCAATTGCTTTGCAAGGAGGCTTTCATTGTTTTTTTTTTTTGGAAAACCAACAGTTAGGTACAATATTTTATGAGGAACCTATTGCAAAATATGCGTAATTTATTTATTTATATATTTATTTATTTATTAACGCCCTTTTTGGGGTTTTTACATAATAATTGAACCATAACATATTTTCACTGATGTTTCTTAATTATTGCTGAATGTAAAATAGAACAAAGTTACAATAGCATTTGGGGATGGGATGATGGATAAGAGATTAATTTGGGAGGCGGGTATGGGTACCGCCGCCCCGGGAAAAATTTATTGGATAACCAACACCTCTGCTATAGGTCACCCCAAGTGGTTCGCCACGTTTGATGACTTAACAGGGGTGCCTGGATTCATGGGGTGCTGTTTATCCGGGTCCACGCGGCGGATGTGTCTGTCCACCAGCTGCATGGCAGGCCGGACCAAGAGAGAATGGTTGAGGGAGTCCCTTTGACTTCTCTAGCCGCACTCTCTCGGAATTTCGACTTGCACCGCAGTGGGAGGGATGGACTCATACGTACGTCACTCCTGGACACACTGACCCCCGGATTCCCACACACCCGTTATACCCTTCCTTCCTTTCAAAAAAACCTTCAAACGACATCCCCAAAATTGACACAGGCCATCAGGGGAATGATTTTCCGTAAGGCCTCCTATTTAGAACTAATAAAGAAAATGGATCTTTTATATGTAGGGTAATACGTATGTATTGTGTGAATGTTATTTATTGAATTTAGGTGTGTAGATTTGAGGTACTATGAAGCTCTAATTAGTTCAAGAAATTCAGGACAATCCATCACAGAAGTGGCTAATTTTTGTAAAAATAATCCATACGCAGGAATTCTACGACTTTCCTAACGACTCACATGGGGACGATAGAACGGACCTCTAAATACGAGATGGTCAATAAAACGGTTTGTATTATTAGGTATATATAGAAGAACAAATTGATAAAATTAGCCGATACACTAAACATCATACCAGAAAGTTCAAACCTTCAAAGACAGGTATAAGAACATTAAACCTTTGCACGGACTCTTGAAATTTAGAGCATCAGGATTTTTTTGTCGAGCAAGGCGCAAAATGCTGGTAATGCAATAGCAGCCCACTTGACCCGGATGCTTGCTACGTCATTTAGGTAAAATAGGGGAGCAAAAGTCCAAGTCAAAGCGCCGGCAGCTAAACGTGGCTTAAGTGCAATTTTATTTCATGAATTCGCAGAGGGTAAACGCTTTAGCAAAGGAAAATTTTCCACTTTGACTAATTTTCAAGCAAACGCTTGGAGCTAGATGAAAGTTTGCAGCCAAAGGTTGTTGGGTGGATATTAATGTTGTGTTAATTTTTCTTTTTGATTGCGCAGCGCAAAAAAACACTTTTCACGACCTACCTAAATATTTATTTACAAATGGCACACCTAAAATGATTTAAAAAAAATTACATGTTAAATTAAAACGAATTAATATCAAGTGGAAATTCACTGGAAGCGAAGCACCCTCAATACGTATTATGTTCCATTATATAAGGTGAAATGTTATATTTTTCAACGTTATTTTAGGGGACGCTACCATCAATGAAATGTGAAATATAAAAATCTAACATTAGAATACACAATGGTACTTCGAAGACTTTGGTATAATACGCATAAAAGATTTTTTACTAGTAGAAAAGGTGGTCCTAAACTTTTTTTTTTCATTAACTCCACACAAGAGGTCTTGAGGAAAATAATTCCCCCAGGGCCTATGTCATCTGGTATGCTGTGTGGAGGGTCTTTTTAAAGAGAGGAAGGAATGAACATTGGTCTTGAAGAGACCCATGTTGTAGGAAGGAGGAACACAGAAATCATTCCACAGCCGAGCTGTTGAACACAAGAACGAGTCAAGAAGCGACCTGTTCTCATGTGACAGATGTCAACCGTGTACAAATGTTGGGCACGCGTTCGGCGTGTTTCCCGACTATGCACCGGTGCCGAAAGGATCAATGACGCTAATTCCTCGGAGCATCCTCAGAACAAGGCTAGCATTCCCACCCGACGTCTGTGCTCTAAGGATTGCAATCCGTCTGTTAAGATGGGAGAATCTATCAAACGGACCGCCCGTTTCTGCACAGAGTCGAGGGTATTTTTCAGGTATTTTGAGCTCCAGACTCTGGTCTGGAGCTCAAAATACCTCTGGGTGGCTGCCAAATTCAACCGTGAGGCGCACTTGTGATTTGTACAGTACGCCCAGTTTTTGAGAGGCTAACTTTACTCTGGCTTCGATGGAGCTCCCATATCTGAGCTGGTCACATAGGGTTGCCACCAACGTTTTTTTGTTGCACATCAACGACCTTTTGTCATGTGCACCAATTCACTGCTACGCGGATGACAGTACAGTTCATGATAGCTTTTTGTTTGACAAGCCCCCAAAGGGCTCACAAACTCCAACAGCTCGTAAGGCTTTGAAGCAAAGAATGGACGGTTACCTCGAGAGTGTTTTCTCTTGGGGTAAAAATAATCTCGTTGAATTTAATGTTTCAAAGACCCAATCTTGTCTGATTACGTCTAAAAGGGATCGCAATGAAAATCTAGTCTCTTTCAACGGAAGCAATCTTCCGAACAGGCCCTCCATTGATATGCTTGGTGTAACCCTAAGTGACCAGCTCAGGTATGGGGGCTCCATCGAAGCCAGAGTAAAGTTAGCCTCCCAAAAACTGGGCGTACTGTACAGGGCCCGCAGATACTTTAAAAGTACACAACTGCTAACCCTGTACAAATCGCAAGTACGCCCCACGGTTGAATTTGGCAGCCACCTCTGGTCTGGAGCTCCAAAATACCTGAAAAATACCCTCGACTCTGTGCAGAAACGGGCGGTCCGTTTGATAGATTCTCCCATCTTAACAGACGGATTGCAATCTTTAGAGCACAGGCGTCGGGTGGAAATGCTATCCTTGTTCTACCGGTATTACAATGGAAGATGCTCCGAGGAACTAGCATCATTGATCCCTTCGGCACCGGTGCATGGTCGGGAAACACGCCAAACGCGTGCCCAACATTTGTACACAGTTGACATTAGTCACATGAGAACGGGTCGTTTCTTCGACTCGTTCTTATGTTCAACAGCTCGGCTGTGGAATGATTTGCCGGCCTCTGTGTTTCCTCCTTCCTACAACATGGGTCTCTTCAAGACCAATGTTCATTCCTTCCTCTCCTCAAAAAGACCCTCCACACAGCATCCCAGATGACATAGGCCCTGAGGGAAATTATTTTCCTCAGGGCCTCCTGTGTGGAGTTAATGTAAAAAAAAAAAAAAAAGCATATCAATGGAGGGCCTGTTCGAAAAATTGCTTCCGTTGAACGAGACTGGTGAGATAGTAAATATAATATTTCAAGTAGGTTTTTTGAATAAAATCTGGTCTAACCCGCTGAGATCGCTGTCCGTGCCCCCTTTCGGGCCAAATTGATATCTGCGGTCGGTGAAACTCGAGGAGCGGAGGTCGATTACCGTCTGCAGGCCGAGGCGGGCGAGGGAAATCGAAAGGGCGTAAGCTTCTTTTTTTTTTATGCGACAATACGCCGTAAGGTCTTACGGATTGAGGAGGAAAAGTGTCGATTATCGCATCATCAAAACGCGTTTTTTTGGAACGGTGGTTTGTATGAAATCCCGGTCCACACGCCCTGTCCGGCCAAATCGATCTCTGCGGTCGGTGAAACTGGATAGGCAGAGTGGTCGATTTTTGCCTGTACCCAGAAGTCCACGAAAAAAGTGAGTTTTCCCAAAAGTGAACAATACATTTTTTCAATATAACTGTATTATTTATTTAAAATGACATCAAAATTTTAATTTCTACATTTAGAGAGCATTTCTCAAAGTTTACAAACTTTCAGAATATTATTATTAGCCTACAAATAACTACAAAGTTTTTATTATATGTTTTTATTATATTTTTATTATATATATATATGTATCATATGCCCTTTTCGGCACGAGTATGGTCAGTAAACAATGATTTAAGTAATTGGCACACCCATAGCAGTCTTTATCCCTCGATTAGCGCTAAAATGTTGTGTCGTAAAAAATTTTTGACAGCTTTAAAAAATAACTTTTTAGAATTTTTCAAAAAAGCGATGCTTGGAAAAAATTAAACCGTATTTGGTAACCAGATTTGAATACCTAGATACTTCCCCACCAGGACCCTGCATCTCCTACCTCTCTCCGCTACCTTCAGCCCCACAACATAACCCAATTGGGGGCGCCATAATCTCACTGTATGCATTTGTTTTTAATCATATAAAGCTGCCCTTCTTTCTTACACACTCAATGTCAATAGTCGAAAATGAGATAAATGGTGAACGTATGTCTGCACACCTCCAAAGGAAAAATACAATAATTATAATAAATCTCTGAAATGAAACGCATTTTTTTACATAAGCTCCACACAGAAGGCCCTGAGGAAAATAATTTCTCTCAGGACCTATTTCATCTTAGGGGATGCTGTGTGGAGGATCTTTTTATGGAATGGGGAGGATAGAAAGTTCTGGGAAGGAAAAAGGTATGAGGGTTGGGTAGGAATCTGGGGGTCAGTGTGTCCGGGAGTGACGGACGTATGAATCCATCCCTCCAACTGTGGTGCAAGGCAATGGGTCGAGAGAGTCCGGCTGGAAAGGTCAGAAGGCCTCCCTCAACCAGTCTCTCTCGATCCGGCCCGCCACGCAGCAGGTGGGCAGGCGCATCAACTGCCAAGACCCGGACATAAGTCACCTCATGAACCCGGGCACCCCTGCTAAATCACAAAACGTAGCGAACCACTTGGGGTGATCTATGGCAGAGGTGTTGGTTATTCAATAAATGGTTCCCGGGGCGGCGGCACCCGTATCCGCCTCCTGAATTCCCGTAAGTAATTGTAAAAGTAAGAAAATCAAAAAAATATAAATCCGTACACAACGCCATCTCTGATAATGACAAAAACAAAACACGGACAGTTGCGCATTGATAATTGCTTCATTGCGTAATTTTTAACTTAATAAAAAAACTGAATTTAATTCAACAGCTTTTGATTCTGAGGCGGTACGAAGTTCATCGGGTCAGCTAGTTATTGTATTAAATTTATTGTAATTTACGTATCTTTTTGTGAAAAAAAAAAATTAAAAAAGAACTAAATCAAATTTGAAATATGATTCCAATCAGCATTTCGTTGAAATAAAAATGTATCTTTATGCGATTGTTATTAACACAAACCAAATATTTTCACATGGGTGGGTTTGAACCCACAATCTCTAATCCCAGAGCCAAGAATTTTACCCCTCTTCCATGAAATCGAATGTGTTTCATGATCAAAGGTTATTATTTCGCATTCAACAATCGTCGGCTTAATAAATTAAAATAATAATCTAGTGATATGGGGCGTATTATTATGAAACGGAATAGAGCGGTATTCGGAATAATATTTGAAACTAAAATAGAAATTTTAATAGGAAAGCAGGTTCACATGAGGGCGGTTTTAATATTGAAATGCTTGGAATATCCTTCGCACTGTATAATAACTTTTCTGATAGGGCAATTATTCTAACATCACTCTAAAAATAGCTGTATGAGCGTTGTAAAATATAAGGTTTTTTAATTAAATTTACAAACTCACGCCTACTACCCACTACAGAGCAATGTTGTATTAAGCCACGGAATTTATAATTTTTACTGTTTCATAATATATTTCACTTAAACACTTTAAGTTCGTAAAAAAATGTATGTTATTTATGAAGATAATTTCTATACATGCGCCTCGCCGAAATGGTAATTGTGCCCTTGATAGAAAAAAAAATCGCAAGGAATGTTGTAAAAATTATTACAAACACGTTTTTTCTGTTATTTTACAAGTTACCTACGAGAAAAGTAACCAGAATTAAGTCATAACTTCTTTATTTCTCCATATTTTTACAACAAATTTTGATGACCTTCAAAGTATTCTCCATTGACTACAACGCACTTCTGCAAACGCTTCTTTCATTGTTTAAAACAGTTTTTATTTCACTTATCGGGATGTCCTTTAGGCCTTCCAGCGATTTTTGTCTTACCTCCTCCACAGTGGCAAAACGCTTTCCTTTCATGCCCCTTTTCAGTGTGGGGAAGAAAAAGAAGTCACAGGGGGCTAGATCACCTTGGAAAAAAATTCAGGGTCCTCTTCGAGCCGATTTTGAAGCTCAAAACATGCCTGAAGTCGACGCTCCCTTTGCTCGTCTGTGAGAAGGCGAGAGACAAAACTCGTATATCTGTTAAAAGATTCACACTGTTTCTTTAAATGCTATTTAAGGCTCTGCAACCGGGCTCGAAAAGAAGAAGATGGAGAGATACGAAATTACGAATGTTAGAGGAGAGCGCTAACATTTACAGCGACAAAATCGATGCGAAAATGTTTAATAAAATACGACTTGTTTAAAATAGAGCAAAAATCGTCTTAAACCGCATTTAATGAAACACTGTGATTTTTTTCACACATATAACTTGTAAAATAACTGAAACAACTGTGTTTACAATAATTTTTGGAGCATACTTTACTTTATATAATTTGCGTTTCATCTATATCTAGATATTATCTTCAAGAATAACATATATTTTTTTAAGAGCTTTAAAACTTACCGTGTTTAAGGGAGATATGTAAGAAATCGGTAGAAATTCGAATTGCAGGCCTTAAAGTCATTTCGCAAGAGATTTTTGCTCTATTTTAAACGAGTCGTTTTTTAATCATTTTCACAATTTTCGCTAAATATTATTGTTTTAAATATATTGGTGCACCCTCTAACATTCGTATTTACGTATTCTTCTTTTTCTTTTTGAGCGCTTACTACCGGGCCTTTACGTTTAGCTACGGGAATTATTGTCATACAGCTTTCAATTTCATCGAGAGCGTAATCCAGACTATGATTACTCCTCAGTCCTATAATTTCAAAACCCGCTATATCTGTTTTTTTTTTATAAAATGATCTGAGTATGACATCTTGTTCACATTTTTGCGAGGAACAAGACTAATTTAAAATTGAGTTTCAAAACCTCCCTCATCACGACCAAAAACCATGTTAAAACTGCGAGTGAGAAACAAAACCCGCTATATCATTCAATTAGTTACTATCAAAACCCGCTATATCAGAATTCAATCACGAGCAGTTATTTTGCCAAGATGGTGGAGGTAGAAACACGCCCCTCAGGTCAGTTGAGTTTCAAAAGCCTCTATATTAATTTTATTAATCCAAATTACTTAAATATTTCTAGACATACATTGAAAAATGAACACTTTTCAAATGTGTATTACTCCAACTCATTATTTAAAAAAATAAAATGTTATTTTTTATTTACGTTAGAGATGTGACAGTTTTTTGCGGTTTTCTCCGAATCGGTGAAAGTTGATATAGCGGATATAGAAATTGAACGCCTCGACTGAGATTTGCAACGCATCTTCTAGACAAGGTGCGAATAAGTATTTATCAAGCAATAGTTGATCACCACCGGAAATATTCGAAAATTTATCATAAAATTTTCAAATGATTTCGCACACTTTATTTTGAACTTTCCCTAGCTAGGAATGTGTTGTGCTTTGTGAGGACGAAGGTTTGAAGTAAAAAAACGATTGTTTTTACTTTATTTTTTCAATGATAGATTTATTTTTATTTTTATAATAATAATAACTAACTTACGTAAACTTATAATAGCAGAAAGTAAATTTAAAATTACATTTACAATTTCAGAAAATTATCAACTTTTATATTAAACTAGCTGGTCTCGGCATGCGTTGCTATACCATTTACTAAAGAAATTGTTTCTCCCTGATTGTCCTTTCCCATTCGTCCCGTTCCCCTTCCGCCTCCCCTTCTTCTCCTGCATCCTCTTCCCCTCTCACGTTCCCACTCCGTCATCTCCACCTTCCCTCTCCCCACTCCACTCCTCCCCCCTTTCCCCCGTCCCGAGAACCGCCATCCCGAGTTCCCCTCCCCCCTCACACGTCCCCTTCCCCTCCAGCGTTCCCATTCCACCTTCCCCGCCTTCCCTCTTCCCTTTCCCGCTCCTTCGTCCCGCCAACTTTCCTCTCGCGTTCCATATATTCAATCCCAGTACATTCAGCTTTTAAACAGCCCGCGTGCCACCTTTTACAATTTTTATTCAAATTTCCATTTGTCAATTTGGTACCCAACATAGGTACCTATTTAAAATATCAAAAATTCTTGTTTCTATTCAAACTATTAGGGCAGTACCTACTTTAAATAAATTTATCAACTTAAAGATTTTCAAAAATAGAATTGTTTAGCAAAATGTCATTCTCAAACACGCGGACTGTCAAACGTGCGATAGTCGTTAGGTTTTCTGAAATTATCCAATTTTCTGCGCAATTTTCTTAATTTTCTAAAAAAAGAATTAGCGAAATCGGTTCGGCTACTCTCGAGATTTGCGCTTAGCAACACATTCAGCCACTCATTTTTATATATAAGATAAGTGTCGAGTATGTTTGGATTAATGTTTTGAGTTAATTGTGACAATAATCGAATCGTATACTGTAAGCCCGAACACAACTACGAAACTGCATGTGGAACTCCTTTGTGCAACGAACTTATTGAATACTTATACACACTTGTGTTGTGCCGACAGTCTTTCATGCTCAGTTTATTATTTATGGCGGTACTATCTACTTGTTATGTTGTTATCTGCTTACTATGATGCTCCTGTACTATATATACTTATTATGATGCTCCTGTAGAACTTACCTTATACGTAAAAGCCATCAAGGCGTAAAGTAAATAAATAAATAAAAAATAAAAAAATTATGTCCAGTGAGACTGCGGCATCCCCAAATGTTGTGAGGCTGAAGGTAAGTAGGTAGGGGAAGAAGATGGAAAGAGGAAGGTTGGGATGTACCTGGCTATTCAGATCTAGTCACCAAACACGGCAAGAGCCATTTCAAGCGACGCGCGACGTTTCAATTCTGAATGGTGGTCGTACAACAGGGAGATACGAGAGTATCTTCCACTCTGGAACGTGCCGTAAAAATACTATATACCTATATTATGTTTAATTAATTTAATTAAATAAAATTTATTTTTCCATGCCGGAATTTGTTCTTGCGATCTTCGGATTTCGAGTCGGGAGCCTTATCCCTAGGTACCTTAGAGTAGATATTTCTGTTTCATGCATTAATCATGTTTTTGTCGCTTCTAACTGTGTAATAATATAATCGTTTAAGCAAATCTTTTTTGAAGTGAAAACTTCTTTAGAACCGTTGTGATTTGAAACTTAATGAAACGAAAAATAGCGACACTTTAAAGAGACAAACACATCCATCTATAGGATTTAGCCTGCGAGAGAATGTATAATCGGTCTCCTTTTTATGCCATGCTTCGTAGTCTCCCCACTACTACACTAGTTTTCTGAAGGTTTTGCTTCTATCGCGTGTGAATTGCACACTCTGATTTTTTTTCACAATGTGACGGGTGATTTTTTCATCGAACGCTACGTCAAGATAATGACTTCGAAGTGGTAAAATACTGATGTGAAAATGTGAAAAAAACTAGCCATAGGCCACTTGTATCACATTTAAAAAAAATTCCGGTTTATGCAAATATTCTAAGACATTCCGTATTTTTTTTATCGTATTTTTGAAACCCTGGGGATTTTTTGAAAATTTCAATCCGAAAAGTCAGACCATTTTTTATAAACCGGAAAGACGGGACATAATTTTATAGGTGCGAAAAAACGATAATTACATAGCCAAAAATCATTTTAAAAAAAGAACGTTTTCCACACGAATGGCACAGGAGAATAACGAGGCATACCAAAAATATTACATCTCATAAATATTTTTTTACTTGATCCATCTTATTGATCATAAATCATTAAAATGTTCAACGTCTATATTACTAAATTCAAAGTAATATACTTGTACTTGTACTTGTAAATTATAATAGATAATAATAAGAAAATTATAAAATTTCATTTTGTTAAATTTTGTTAAAATCAGTACCATAACCATTATACCTCTAAAACACGTACCGACATCTAAAATGTACGGGGTTATCTTCATAACATCTGTCAAAAAGTCAAACCAAATGATAAGTTCACAGGGAACAAACAATAAATCTAGTGAACGTTAAATGTCAAATTCAAAAATTCGCCTGAAATCAAAGTGATGCCACATATAAAAAATGACTTTGGAATTTAACAAAATTAATAGGAATATTTTCGGAGACGGGACATTTTCATGTAGTTACGTCACGAGCCCAAATAATGGATTTATTTATTAAAAAAAAAAAAAAAAACTGTACATTTCTAAAAAAATTTACTAACATTTTCGTAATCTTTGTAAAAAGATCTATTCACACGATTTTTCCAAGTCGTTATGAAGTCCATGCAAGTGGCGTATTTAAAAAATATATTTTATTAAAAAAACATCTCTATGTTGATATTACCGAAGAATCTTATTAAGGCGTAATGACAAAAAAAATTCAAACGAAATACCTATATAATTTTTTGAAAAATTCATCAATTGCCAAATAATCTCAAATCCTAACATCTACCTTTATTACTATTGGATTGGCTCTAAATTTGCAGTGAGCAGTAGCAGTTATATTTCATTGGAATGACTGCAAATTGAGTTGATACTGCATCGACCTGGAAGCCGGCACCCGACATTCCAACCCAGGTACAGCAGGGTGGGTGGGGGTGGGTGGTTATTGCATTCCGCAATCTACCAACTGACTAATGAGACGGGAAATACCCACCTGGACCGACATTTTATTAGTAAAAATACAAAAAATGTTTCAAGTTCTTTCCGCATTAAAATGTCTATCTCCAGTAGTTACTGCAGCTTCCCACCTTCAGTACAAATATTTTTTTTCTTTTTGCCTGTCTGGATGTTGTGACGTTGAAACGGCGAATGCACTTAGCTATAAAAGATAAAAGATCATTAGGCTCGGCCTATTTCAGCATATCGCTCGCCGTATTTGTAATGTACGGCGAGCGAAATACGCCAAGGAAAATGATATTTTATCTTTTATAGTTGTGTGTGACACATGCATGATGGTTCGTGGTTGGGTTGGTTTCAATAACATCACATTTGATAACCATCAAATCGAATGGGCCGCGTTGAACCCCAATTCTCGGCCCATTTCAGTTTTCGACCCAATTGTTATCAGTCTTCAAGCAAAATATTATATTTTTCTTACATTAGGTCCACACAGTAGATCTTGAGGAAAATAATTTTTCATCTTTGTGGTTGCTGTGTGGAGAGTATTTTTAGGGAAAGGAAGGAGAGAAAATTCTGGGAAGGAGAAAGGTACGAGGGGTGGGTATGAAACTAGGGTTCAATGTGTTCAGGAGTGACGGACGTATGAAACCATTCCTCCCCTGAAGCTGGAGAGGTCAACAGTCTCTCAACCAGTCTCTCCCGATCCGGCCCACCACGCAGTAGGCAAACGTATCCTCCGCCAAGACCTAAATAATCCTCACCCCATGACCCGGGCACCACTGGTAAGTCACCAAACGCAGCGAATCTCTTGGGGTGACCGATGGTGGGGATGTTGGCTATCCAATAAATGGTTCCTAGGGCGGCGATACCCATATCCGCCATCCCAAATTGAACAACGTTTGAGTACAAAAATAATATCTACTATTTATGTTGGCCTTTCGAGTATCGTTTATGAAGTTTCGAAAAAGTAGAATACATATAGACGTAAAACGCCTAAATTCGAATCCAATACAGTTCTTTGAACTAAATTTTCTATTAGCAAGGAATTTCCAGAGCACAGATTCTCAAGTTTTGTTGAGCTGCAATGATTTTTTTGCGCAATAGCCAGGTAACCTGCCACTCGGCAGAAATAGAAAAGTTTAAGAACATACAAATAATGTTTTAAGATTTCGGTATTACGGTTCAAAACACGCTGATGAGTTTTGAAGCCAATTTTATATTCGTTTGTTTTCAAATACTTCGGAAAAACACTATTATGGAGATATTATGTAGAAAATAATTAGAAAAAAAATTGTGAAATGATTATGAATATTTCATATCTTGGTGTAGGTATAATGTTAAAACTGGCTTTGTCTTGCTACGAACAGGTAGACGACCGCCGCAGGGGTCGCACTGCATAGGTTGGGAATCCGTGTTTTAAAGCAACTTCTGGCTAAGTTCAGCGTCTAACACCCGCGTAAAGAGTTTGGTAAACTTTGTAAAGTTGCGGGAAAAAGCCCCACAGTATCGAGGGAATACGACAGACAAGAGCCGGGCCAACTGTTGCGGCAGTCTTTGAGATGCAATACAATATATAAGGGGAAACTAAATAAAAGAAGTTAAAGAGAACAAAAAGGTGCAGAAAATGGAGTTTAAAGTTAGAAGATGCATCTTTAGAAAGAGCTCAGTTGTTGTGTTGGTGCTAGCGAAGCCTACGATTTACTCTTGGCCACCATAGAAAAATAGAAGCTTGGGTTTTCTTCTGCGTTCTTTTGTTTCCTCTATTTTAGTGAATTTGTGCTGGGACGTGACTTTTTTTTCATCGCAATTTTCCAGAACATCTAGTTCTTTTATTGTTGTATTTCTTGGGCCAGAAAAGTTTTATTTTCTACGTTACTTAAATAAAACCTTTCAAAACATAGCATCTAATTCATGCTCAGTATTTTTGTGAAACTTATCCGACTTCTTTTATAGTGAAAGCCTTTTTTCGGTTTTCTCATGATGTCAGAAATATTACAATTTTTTTCTGATTAACTAGGTACGTACTTATACATATGTTTAGGTATGTACATACTTATACACTTTATTTTTGCTTTTGATTTTTTCATGGAAGTTGTATAATATTTCATCTACAAGTCAGTAAAAGTATTAGAGATAGGTATTCGACATTTTCGTATTTATCTTATCTCATTATTTGCTTCAGCACATAATACCCCACAGATGGAGGATACCATAGTCCCAAGAGACAGTCGATTTTGTAAAATAAGTAATCTTTGTTAGTTAGAAAAGTGGTAAATATGCATAGAGTCCACCTCACGGATAATACGGAACGTTCGTGTTGCCGAAGTTTGATAAACAATCGAATATGACATTTGTCGGAAGTACCGATCTTATAAAATAAATTCTCGTCAAAATAAAAACAAAAACGTTCCTATTGGATTGATGTTCAAACTACGAAAGCTGTATGTCATCATAATTGTGATGACCGTGTGCGGTTATCGTCTGATATGTACGACAATCACCCCTTATGCACATTACGTTAAGTACAGTAAAGACATACGTTCACCACATTAATTTAGATATACATCCCAGGTTTTAAATGGTTTGTTTGCCAAAGCAGGGTTTGTATACCACTCTAGTGGGTATGTGTAATAAATTATTCTAATACATTTTTTTCCATGTTTTGCTGTTATAAATACCGGTACCAACGTGTCAATAATGACGTGAATAAATTACTGTTTTACATGGCAATAATATTTTTTCTCTGATTGGCAGCATTATTGATTGCCTATGAAATTTTAAATAAAAACGATAAATGTAAAAATGGCGTTACCGCGTAAGTGAATTAATTTTAACAAAATTAATTGTTAAATGCATATTTTTGCATGTTTTTTTGTCTCCCCGACATAAATACTCACTTTTCGGAATAATAAAGTTAATTCTAACTGCTGGAATAAAAAAAATTTCGTATCAACGAGTAAGCGGTTCAATACATAAATAATAGAAAAGTTTTCGGAAGCTTCAACGCACCAAAATTTTAACTTTTTTCTATATTTAATATAATAATCACCGATGGTACATAGATTTAACGAGTATCCAAACAATAACTATGTATCACTATGTAGTCATTTATCTACCTGTAACGTGAGGTAACGGGAGGTAAGTGTGTACGTGTCGGTAATCAAAGGTAGTGTAGCGGCTAAGTTAGCTGTATACATAATTAATTGCGAGGTACTGGTGAATAATTTATCGACTAATTTGCATGCACACATACCTACATACAATTTGAGGTAAGCTGTATATGGAATTATTACTGTCAAGTATGTGGTTCATGTAGTAAATTGAACACGGTGGTTACTGATATATCGTGTGTTGCATAAGATTGAGACACGCTTTCTTGCTCTCGAAATCAGACTACCTCTTCAACTTGGGAATCAATTCACAACAGGCAGGTTAGTAGCTGAGTGGTTCCAACCGTCGGGTTCCCACCCACGCATCGCGGGTTCATTTATCTTCTAGATAATAATTTAAAATTGCACGAGCAACATTTCTAACATAGTGCATTGGTGAACTGCCTAATTAAAAAAAGGATAATGATAAAGATAATTTCGTAACAGCATCTATCACATAAGTTTTCCAAAGAAATGTACAAGGAATGTGTTACACCACTGCCGAGAGATTTTCATTTTTAAGGGAAGGTATTATTTTTTTATGTGTATTTTTTCATTAAATTTTCTCCAAAACATCTCGTTTTTACTAAATATAGGCATGACGTAACTATTGCACAGAAATTAAATTATTTTTTGGTATTACGCGCTGTATATATATACATATATAATAAATAATAAATAATTAATAAATTAATTAATAACAGCGCGTAATACCAAAAAATTATTTAATATCTGTGCAATAGTTACGTCATGCCTATATTTAGTAAAAACGAGATGTTTTGGAGAAAATTTAATGACAAAATACACATAAAAAAATAATACCCTTATCTGTAGGTACCCTTTATCTGGAATAATATTCAGATTACCCATAAACATAACCAAATCAATTATAATGCAGAAAAAATTGTCTCCAGCAATATATATATATAAATTTTATACTAACGTGTCCAACCGTATTGCTTTCGGTATTATTTTATAGCAGTTTCCAAGCATTCCTTAGAGGAAAATATTTTCCCTCACGGCCTATGTCATTTGTGAAGATGCTGTATGGAGGGTCTTTTTGAGGAGAGAAAGTGGGAGGGAGGAAATACAGAGCCCGGCACACATCCGGCCATTTCGACAGACAGCCGAGCTGTTGAACTCAAGAACGAGTCGTAGAAGCGGCTCGTTCTCATGTGACAAATATCAACCGTGTACAATAAGTTGAGCGCGCGTATGGCATGTTTCCGGTTGTACTAAGCACCGGTGCCAAAGGGATCAAAGTTCCTCGGAGCATCTTCCATTATAATACCGGTAGATCAAGGACAGAAAACCTACCCAATTGTCCTCTAAAAATTGCAATCCGCTTGGAAATCTATCGACGGACGAATATCTCTGGGAATCTTTCAAACGGACCGCCCGTTTCTGCACAGAGAATTCTTTATTTTATAGATTACTGTTATTTTTTCCTCTGAAATACAACCACTGAAAGCAGGCAGACCAATTCGTTTCACCGGTGGAGACACCGTACTTCGAATAGGTACTAAAACTGACAATTTCTGTTATCGTATTTTTTTTTCGCAACTATGCAGTGACTTGCGCGCATCATAACTCTGAAATGCAACCACTGAGAGCTGCCAGACCAACTTGTTTCATCTGCGGAGACGTCATACTTTGAATATGTACTAAAACTGACCTATTCTCTGATCGTTTTTTTTTTCGCAACAATGAAGCCTCTTGTAAGCTCTATAACTCGAAGTTGCAACCACTGAGAGCAGGCAGACCGACATCATTCACATAGGGGACTACTCTACAAACTTTTATTTATTTATAAGTACATGTTACATGATTAATACATTTACTTGAGAACATACATTAGGTCACCATACTAGGCAGCTGCCTGTATCATGGTGACCAATGGAGGATAGTTATTTTGAAATGAAGTCTACTAAGTGTAGGTAAACATATTTAAGTAAAATTATTAAAAAAATTAGAAAATTGGTAGAAATGTTTCCAATAACTGACAAATTGCCAAAGTTGCCTGGAAAATAAACACAAATAAAAGTAAATCTAACCGTATCCATGATCGTTATGAAAAATCCCGGGGCCTCTTGGACTAAAGGAATAGCTTCCGTTGAAGGAGACTAGATTTTCATTTCGATCACTTTTAGTTATGGCTATTGATAGCCACTTTTTAAATGAAACACAAAGTTCCTACTAATAATTAGAATATTTTTACAAAACATTAAATAATCTACCTAAAGGAAGTAATACATAACCTAAGTTACGTATTTATGGTAAACTGCGTTGTTAGTCGGGCGAGTTCTTGAAATAATAGCGTTCAGAAACGGGCGAATATTTGAAAAGAAAACAAGCTGATTGGCCTTAAATAAACAATAAAGCAATAATATCCGGTCCACTCGAGTGGAATTATGGACCAATATTTGCGGAAGCTTCCTACGCCTGCGCGAGGCTGATAATAGAGATTGTTTTGACAAAGATTGATTCGTTCATTAATTATTTAAAAAGCAAATAGTCTGTTATATCAGAACCGGTACGAGAATGATTATTGCGGATATCTGACTGAAAGAGAATACTTTAATGATGGTTGAATTGATGGAGATGAATACGCCATTATCTATTAATTATTTAATTAAGATAAACAGTTTTTGAAGATTTTGTTTGCCAGTAACAGAAGCCTTATTAGAAAATAGTGAGGAACAAGGACCCCTATATGAAGGTGCATTATCGCAACATATAAACATACTATTCCGTGTATATATATATATATATATCACATCATGTATCATGTATTTTCGGGAGAGCTGTCTTGTTGTTAAATAGAATCACTTCGGATATCGATATGTTTAATATCAATGAAGCACAATTCAGACGAAAAGCTTTGTTGTTGTTAGTATGATTGTGCTTCATTGAAATATAAATTACTTAAACCTGTGTAAATTTTTAATTTTAAATTAATACTCTTTTAAAACGCATTGAAATTTTATTTTGTAATGTTTTAAAATGAATAAATAATTGAATTGAATTGAATCACTTTCGATTTAGGAGGGCGCCTCGGAAACCATTTATTATGTATCCCTTAGGTCATCCTAAGTGATTCGCTACATTTTTGGGGACTTAGCAGAGGTTTCCTCATTTATGGCGTGAGATTTGTCTGTTTCGGCGGCGAATGCGTTTGCTTACCTGCTGTGTGGCGGGTCGGATCGGGAGAGAATGGTTGAGACTTCTCCAGCCGGAATCTCTCGATCCACCGCCTTACACCGCCGTAAGAGGAATCAATTCACGTCCGTCACTCTTGGACAAATTGTCCCCCTCATATATTTACCCCTACACACCCCTCATATATTTTTCATGCCCAGAACTTCATCTCCTTCTTTTCCCTAAAAAGGTCTCCCACACAGCATTCCCAAATACAGAAACTGTTTTCCTTAGGGTCGCCTGTGAGGAGATAATAAAAAAATTGGGTTTTTAGGTTTTTCACGATTGCTCCGAATTGTCAAGAGCCATTTAGACCATGGCATCCTCGATTGGGGTATGTTGTAAGGTTGAGAGAAGTGTCAAGGAAATTGAATAATGAAGAGGAAGGACGGCTAAAGACAAAAGGAGGGCTTTCACCAGGACGATATTGAGAGTACTCTATAATATCTAATTTTGTTTTAACCGGGATTCGATACTGCGATAAAAATAAGTCAAAAATACGATTCTATTCCACAAAATTTAATGTATTCTAAAACACATGACATCACGCAGTGGTGTAAAGAGTAAAAGGTAGATTTTAAAAAAGTTGACTTATTTCGTGGTGGTCATTTCTTCAAACCAAGTCAGAAACACAACCAATAATTCAATTTGTTCACATATTTTGTGTTAATCAACTTCCATCAACGTTGATATAAAACGATTTGTACTTAATTTGATTTGTTTAGGTACATATGTCTAAATATCCACTTTTCAAAACATAATTTCTTTCTGTGAACAGTAACAATATGATTTAAATGGTTTTAAAGGCCGATTGCCTCGTTTAAATAAAAAACAAATATACAATCGTTAATCCCGTTGTACTTTTTATATTAGGTATTTGTCAGGATATCAATTTTCAATAAATGTATAAGAGATAGAAATAAAATTGATACAGTATTTTTGAACATTTTAATTGGCACATTGTTAGCAGAACATTGCGTGGCAATAAAGTGTCTCCTACTTAGGTACAAAAGTTGATTATTTCACGCAGAATAAATTGAAGTGGCGGCTGTTCTCTAAAAATCAACACGGATGAGAAATATTTTCTAAAAATAATTGCCTTTGGGTAGGCACAAAAAACAAAGGATTTTTTTAAATTATGAAGATGATTTTTTGCAAACAGACGGAGCAAAAACGAAATATTTGTTAAAAAAATTGTTGTATTAATATTATAATAGTATAGAAAAGGTTACAGGTTTACTTGTCAGATAGAAAAAAAATTAAAACTCAGATAAGCGAGAATTTAACGATGAATTTTTTTAAAAAGAAAAAAACCTTATTCGTTTCTTATTTTCTTAAAGTAAGTCAAATTTATTTAGCATTATACATAATGTATAAGAAGTGGTTCCCTACGTTTGGTGACTTAGTAGTGGTGCCCGGGTTCATGAGGTGAGATTTGTCCGGGTCTTGGCGGCGGATGCCTACCTACTGCCTACATGGCAGGCCGGATCAGGAGAGAATGGTTGAGGAACTCCTTTTGACTTCTCCAGCCGTACTCTCTCTTTCGGAACATCGCCTTGCATCTGAGAGGGATGGATTCATACGTCCGTTATTTCTGGACACACTAAACCCCCAGATTACTACCCACCCCTAATACCCTTTTCCTTCCGAGAACTTCTCCTACCTTTCCTTCCCAAAGAAGACATAGTTCTGAGGGGAATTATGTTCTTCAGGGCCTCCTGTGTGGAACTATTGGAAAAAAACGCCAGTTTACTGTCGCATAACTCAATTTTAGTATGTTTATTGAATCGATAAGCAAGGAACAAATAATTAGAAAATTCGTCTCTCTATTTTGGATGCTTCGTTACTTCATAAAATGAGTTTCAATATGGGTTCACCTTAACTTCTAGATATAAAAAAGTCCATGAAAAATTCATGAGGCCCGAGCTTACAGTGCGAGAATTTGTGTTGATTTGTATTTAGAAGAACGGCTTTTCATCTTTTGAGTTACGATCCATAAACGCCGTTCATTACCAACAATAAAGGCTTTACTATTGTAATTAGATTTATGCTTCTGTTTGTATGTACGGAAAATGTTTAATTTGGCCGTTTCATTTGCGCTCATATTTCAAAAAACATCATCAATATGGAGGGAAATTAAAAACAGTAGCCGTGATGAATATTAATTCCGCCGAAGTGGAGCGACAACAGAATCAACAAGCAAAAATTGGAATCCTGCCACTTAATAACCCCGACCCGCCGAGGGTGGCGGAGGATCTCTGAACAAGGCTCAATATCTCCTGTAGTGTGCGCCCCCGCCGCGTCCCCGCCGTAAGCCCAGCCGCCCTCGAGGGCCGGTAGGCTTGCGTTTGTTAATTACAACAAATATTACCCACTCGCTTCATCGTGTGGTAGACGCTGCAGGGGCAGGATATGCATGTGCATTTCATATGGATGATTACACTTGAGTGGCCTTCTCCTGAAATTCAAGATGTAGCACTGCTTACTGATGATGGTTTTTGAAGGAACGTCATAAACATGCTGACATTGCGTTGCATTGACAGCAACAGCTAATAGGTTCATATGTTGTATTACGACATCCAAACAGTCATAAAATATTCCATATTACAATGTAAAATGTACGAGTATTGTCTTAATATGACTATGAGTGCAGTTACAATATAAACCATTGATTTTCAAAGTGGGGAGCGCGGGCGTGGGCGGCGGTTATCACTCCGGTCGCCCGCCCGCGCCCGCGCTGCCGCACGCACCTCACTTCCCGCACCGCACGCACCTCACTTCCCTCATCGCACGCGCCTAGTGAACACGTTTGTTAGAGTAGTGAGTGGCAGGTTATTACTTCTATTTCGCCATGAGCTCGACGAAAAAACGCAAATATAATAATAATTATATGAAATACGGTTTTGCTTCTATGAATAAAAGTGGTATCGACCAGCCACAGTGTGTTATTTGTTATGAAGTATTGAGCAATGATGCCATGAGACCTTCGCGCATGGAACGCATTTGTCAACAAAACACAGCGCTTTAAAAGACAATCCAAAGGATTTTTTTTCTTTCAAAATCTGCATGTTTGAAGCTCATGAAATTGGATAGTACTGGATTTTTGCTCAGTCATTTGAGAAAGTGCTCCAAGCTAATAAAACATCTGAAAATGTATTTTTAGACTACTTTGCTACTTGCTGGGCCCTGGGCCGAGGGGGGGGGGGGGGGGCGCGGGCATATTCATTTTAAGCAGTAGGGAGGCGTGATACTTAAAAGTTTGGGAACCCCTGATATAAACACATCTAGTATAATCTTGATAACATAACAAAACAATCTTTACATAGGTACCTTCGTATCGTGAGATAATTAATATAACTAGTTTGCTCCGATTGGGTAAGTCGTTCCATTTTTGTAAATAAATACATAAAAATATGATCAGCAATTTTCTCATTTCCAAAATATAAGTAATACGGTTCGAAAAACAACAAATTACAATTTAACAATACTTACCAGTAGTAAATGTGCAACAATCGATTTATCAGATAATCTTATACTTCATTTCCCAATTAAGCTTTCAATTAATTATAGCAATTAAGATTTCAGGGAAACCTTTATATTAATTCCCCCGTGGAAATATGTTTTTACCATAGCTAAGAAATGTCATAATTAATATACCTAGATGTCATTTAAGTAGTCAGCTTTGAGACTTTTGTCAGAAATTCATGGTCTGGAAAATTTGATCAAAAAGAAATATTCGGTCAGGTGAGCAGCCACTTGTGGTCAGCAAAAAGAACACGATCGATCAGCAAATAATGTCAACCCATGGTCTGACCTGACGTAACAACGAAATTAAAATGATATTTTTTCACTGTCGTCCTAGCTTAACCTAACCTAACCGAATATAATCTAACCTAATGTAACCACTATTTAAGAATGATATTTTTTTCACTGTCTATTATTTTTTCATTAATTTTATAAAATCTGGCACTTTAATCAGTTATAAACCACCTTTATTCAATACTAAATAAACTAACAATTTTTGTTTTGTTATAACTAAAAATAATACCATTGTGTATAAATCAAGAAAATATGTTTTTAGTTGCATGATCTCCCAATTTGCAAAGATTTTTTTCTACTTATTGAAGGTTAAAAATAACGACGCATTCATTTTTTGTAAGTACCTAAATCAAATTACTTCACACTCACGTTCGAAATATATTTTTCCAGACACGATACGATTAAGGGAGAAACACACTCAGCCCACGCGACGCTACGCGACGTAGGTAGACGTCATCATTTCCATATCTGGACTACTTACCATCCATACATTTTCTAAGGAAACGGGTGCTTTAGAATCACACTATCCCCACGCAACGCAAACCGACGCCCCCTACGCGACGCGGATCTGCAGAAGCCAGATCGGCGTGGGCCATGTGGAAGGTGGAGGGGGTATGGTCACGCCTACTACGAGATGATTTTACATCTTTGTGGTGTTATCTAAGCATCTAACGTTATGTTTCGCTATATATGTGGTTGCTTTTTTGACAGATATTATTAAAAAATGGATGACAAACAATTCATTGAAAATGTTAGACGGCACGAAGTTATTTATAACATCAAATAACAGGATTATAGAGATTCTGCGTACGCAGTGCAGCTTGTGAGGAAATTTCACCCATTCATGGCATGACTTTCAACATTATACCCCTATAATTAATGACAATCAAACCTTAGACACACTGCCAGTCTTTCTCTGATCCCAATTGACTTTCGAAGACGTGTGTTTTCTTTTTTTATGTCATATTCAATTATGCTGTGAAGCTCTTCAAATACCACTTTACTCATACGGAAGTACATGAAGAATCGTCCGTCATCAGATTCTAGTTCCTTTACTACAGTATTGAACTCTCCAAACATTTGTCTTTGTTTGTTAATGTTGTGGACCCAAATACTTCTCACTTTTTTCTTTTTACGAGAATATTGATTTAATAATAATAATCGTAGCAAATCATCTTCAAATTCGCATTCAAGACATGGCAAAGCTGTCTGCTGAGAAGAGAATCACATAAGCAGAACCTAAAAAATAAATGTCAAATGTGTCGAATCAAACGCGCCTGCGCACAACCAGAGACCCTTGTCACGTGGTCACAGCGACGCGTACCTACGTCGCCATCGGCCAGTGTGAACATGGACAGGAACGTTGCGTCGCGTCGCGTAGTGTGGAGTGGGCTTAGTATGTTCCCAGCTTTAAACTAACTTTTAACTATGGCAATCAATAGAAACTCTCCGTGTTACAGTTTTTGAGAAAATACCGTATTGATACAAAACCAGAATCAAATTAATACAAAAAATAAAATAATACATATTTAGCTAGCTAAGCATGAGGAAGGTCTTCTTTGTACATCTTCATTATTATTATTATTATTACATAGTATAAAATGAAGTCGCTCAAAATGTTTGTGCGCATAGATCTTTAAATCTACGCACGGATTTTCATCCAGTTTTCACCAATAGATAGAGTGATTTAGGGGAAGTTTTATATGTATAATACATGCTTATTATAGTAGAGAAAAGCCGAGAAATTCAAATATTCAATTTGGGAGGCGGGAATGGGTACCGCCGCCCAGGGAACCTTTATTGGATAACCAACACCTCTGCCATAGGTCACCCCAAGTGGTTCGCTACGTTTGGTGATTTAGCAGAGGTGCCCGGGTTCATGGGATGAGGTGTGTTTAGGTCTGATGACCAGGACACACTGAACCCCAGATTCCTACCCACCCCTTAAACCCTTTTCCTTCCCAGAACCCTCCTCTCCTTCCTTTCCCTAAAATACCCTCCACACAGCATCCCTAAAGATAACATAGGCCCTCAGGGAAATTATTTTCCTCAGGGCCTCCTGTGTGGAGCTTATGTAAAAAAAAAAAAGGCAGCGGGCAGCTGGCAAGCGGGTAGTGTGGATTTTATAAAGGTCGGGTAATGGCATTGTATTTCGTTAGCCACAGCATCGTGTGGCCGGGTCTGCTAGTTATATAAATAAAAATCTCGCGTCACGATGTTTGTTCGAGATAAACTCCAAACCTACTTAACTGATTTTGATGAAATTTGTCTTACTGTGTGTAGTTTGGTTCAACTTAAAACATAGGATAGTTTTTATCTCGATTTTTGACCTCAATATTTAATATTGCGAATTAAATGTTCATAAATGTTTGTTATAGGACAATGCTTTGTAATTATTTGTATGTTCCATAAGTTTCTAACAGATGGCGGTGTGAGTTAATTTATTGACACAACACTTAATCATCTAGGTTGGGTAACCATCCAGTAGATGGCGTTGTGCAGCTAGTAGGTATATAAGTTAGTTAAAATTATTAGGTAGTTAAAATAAGTTAAGGTACGTTCACGTAAAAGAATTTACACACTACCTCAGATGTATTTTTTACAGTGAATACCGCACAAGAATCGCAACTGCTCCCGTCTGGAGCCAGTGAGACTATGGCATCCCCAATTGGGGTATGTTGTGAGGCTGAAGGTAGTGGGGAGGGGAAGGAGGTGGGGAAGAGGAAGGTTGAGAAGTACCTGGCTATTCAGATCTGGTCACCAAACACGGCTAAAGCCATTTTCAAGCAACGTTTCAATTCTGAATGGTGGTCTTACACCAGGGCGATACTGATAGTATCTTCCACTCTGGAACATGCCGCAAATATACTATATATTATTTTAAATGAATTAATTGTGAAATAACACAAATTAATCAAATAAAATTTATTTGCGCATGCCGGGTTCGAACCCGCGACCTCCGGATTGTGAGTCAAGAGTCTTACCCACTGGACTACGGAGGTCGTCAAAATATTATATTATGGTGGAATGAAAAATTCTCCACTGTAAACTTATTTGTCAAAAAAGTGTTCCCATAAGTGTGTCACAACTGCCCGTGGAACTATGGCATCCGCAATTTGGAGAAAGGTTTGATGACTAAATAAGTAAAAAGAGATAGTAGAATTGGAAGAGAAAGGTTGGAAGGTGCCTTCTGCGCTCTAAGATATTTTATTATTTTTCAGGAAATTTCACGCATGAATTACCAATCTGAGTGGTGGCCTCTCTCCGCGGTGGGAACTACTTCGAATTTCTATCCCTTTGAACGAAATCCCAATGTATACGTATTAAAACTTGTCTTTTATTAATTTTTACTTAGTGATAATATATTACAAAATCATGACAAAATATTTGTAATACATTATTCCCAATGTGTTTAATAAAACTCACTTCGGGAAGGCAATATTAAACAATTAAAAGAAAATTATTTTTACACAAGAATACGAATTTAAAAAGGGGGTTGAATGAAGAGTACACAGATTTTATAACAGACTAAACACGTTTGGTATATGTAGTTTTTATTTATTTAATTTTATTTTTATTTATTTTTTTTTTATTTTTTATTTTTTTTTTTTATTGGTAATGCTTATTAAAAATTCATATAAAGTTACATCAGTTACATAGTTCCATAAGGTTAACAAAAAAATGAAAAAATTGCCTTTCCTCACCATAAAGAGACAATGCTCTTGTGTTTGGTGAGGGAGTTCTGGCTCAATTAGTAAATTAAAAGATCGTGTAAGTTAGTAATAACGGCTATTGTATATAATAAGTAGGTTAAAAAATCATGTATAAATTTATAAGTAAAAATCCTGAAGAGTTTAAAAAATCATAATATAAATTTAAAAAAATCATTATAAATGAAAGAATCATGTAGGTTAGTAACAAAAATTATTGTAATAAGTAAGTAAAGGATACGTAAGAAAGAACGCAAGATTTATACAATAGTAGACTCAGAGATATAGAAATTAAGAAATGAAAGAAAAAGAAGGAATGAATGATTTATAAAATAGCAGACTTTAAGATACAAAGTAAACATATTTGGAACTTTTATAACAGTTTAAGGCATTTTTTTTTAATTTGGGCTTAAATTCCTGCATATTTAGTTAGTTTTTGTAATTTTATTTCTGAACATGAAAAAAAATCTTTTCATGTTCAGAAATAAAAGCGATCTCTGAGCATGGAGCAGAATAATTTTAATAATAACTGTACTAAAAATGAGTGCAGGCTTAAATAATTTGACGGTTTCGTAGTATTACAAGTCAAAACTTTTGAAATTGGTTCCCATTGCCGTAAAACAAAGTAGATTGTTCACTCCACGCTAAAGTAGGTAAGCACTGTAAGCAGATACTTCGTCAAATAAGAACAAGAAGAAGAACGATAGTTTAGGAACTCTAAATATCCACAAAGATTATTTACATATTTAATTTAATTACACGTTATTTAGACAAAAACATCATATAATGGCTTCTAGTGTTTGGAACACAGCGTGATTTAAAAAAATAATATTATGCACCTCTGTATAAATATTATTAAACACCTACTCATAGAAGCTCTATCAGTATTTTATATGTTTTATCGGCGGACTTTAGTTAATTTGACAACGTTTGGAATTTATGGCTCTGAATATTTTATCGAAAATGAACTATTGTATTGGAGATAAATTGAATCGTCTCTTTTTGAAACCTCTCGTGTCTACCTTACCAAGTTCTGATATTATTATTAAAGTTCGATTTTCCTATAGTCCTCCGCCATTTTTATATTTCACCATTTAATCCTTAGAATATTAAACTTTCATTTCTCATTTATTTGGGCTGCCAGTAAAGCAAAAATCATGACAAATTTGGGATAATATGGCGGCCCTGTTCAGAATATTATTTTATGGTTACTCAAGCAAACTAATTGTTAAGGAATAATTTTGCGAGCAGATCACGATGCATTTATGGGTTTCACCGTTCTCATCATTCTAGCAGCCTTTGGCACACGATTTTTTATATGTCTTAGTTAATTATTATTTAAATGATTAATTCTTCTGAAACGTTGTGTTTCAAACTATTGAAGCATTTTTTATCAACAGTTAATTGAGGTAAAAACTTAATTTAATAATATTTTCCAGCAACGCTTTTTTGTGTTTATTTGATTTGGTGGATTGTGTATTTATTTGCGGTAACTGAATACAACAGAATAGTACGGTAAAACAGATTATCACTCAGTTTTGTAAGTACTATGTAAAAACTGAATAAATAGATTTAAAAAAAGGAACATAACAGAACTTCAGAAAATAAAAGATCAGCCTCGCGATTCCGTGTTTTTCATGGGATCGTTATTGGATGACGGACTTATCTCCTGTCAGATATGTGTGATTTTTACATATTTACTGTCACATATTTGAGTTTAGATGGATTTAAACACGAATTCCTGCAAGTACGCATGATTATTTATTCATTTAATGCACGTTGTACATAGAAAAAGCAAATAACATCCATAAAAATCACACAAATCTGACGGAAAGTAACCGTCAATGTTTTGATTTATGGTGAAACCGTGTATTGCTCAACCCGTACAATCTAGCCATAATAAAAAAATTCTGATTCCATTCGCAAAAATTGGGGACAAGTTGAGTTTTTCAAATAAGCGATTCAATTCAAATGCTGATTCACGCCATTTCAGGACGCTACTCCCGATCTGACAACAATATACCGATGCAAACAAATATCCAATTGAAAATTTAATAAAATTGGCACACAGAAATACAGTCGGTATCCTGTATAATTATTGCATTCGCTTTGCTGCAGCGGTGGACTATATGTACCATTCATACCCCACCCACCCCTTGTGTAGATAGACAGCATAGGACCGGCACAAATGTTCTGTTATGTTATTGACTTCCTTTGACGTGCTTTTCATTGGCACACTCCAATATTCGGTTGTGCTAATACGGTATGATTGGATCGTAATGCCGGGGGGTTGGAAAAATTTAACATCATGCTTTTGTATGTTTCATTTGCGCTCAGTCATCCGAATAATTTAATCAGATAAATTTATCGAGCACCGCAAATCGTTGATTTTGAATAAATATTAACCTAACAACAATAATTTCCCGCACGTGTAGAAATTTCAAATTAATGTTTGATGTTCCAATCGCATAACTAATATTAATAATGCCGTTCCACAAGTCTGCTTTAATCATAAATCGGTTGAGATGAAACCATTGAAATTCCGACGGTAGGCACAAAAATGATAAAGTACTTAGTTATAAGTTAAATATTAATTAAGTATTTTTAACAAAATAAACATATATTATCCTTCTTCTTCTTTGTGTGCCGTATGAGGTCCCCCCGACGTTGGCGATCACTCTTGAAAATGTCTCTAGCGCTGCCCGGAATAGCTCCTCCACACTTCTAATGCCGGTCCACTCTCTTATATTTCGCAGCCAAGACATTTTTCTCCTACCAGGCCCTCGGCGACCCTATATCTTATCTTTCAATATTAAATGGAGCAAGTGATACTTCTCTCCTCGAAGTATATGACCCAGATATGAAATTTTCCTGATTTTTATTAATGTAAGCAGTTCTCTATCTGCTCTAGCCCGCCTGAGAATTATATAATAAAACGTTTTTAAACACCACATAACAGTTTAATCTTCCACAGCTAACGGCATTATGGCTCTTCCAACCCTTTGCCGTGAAAAAATATGTTCACAGATTTAAGGGGGAAGAGAAAATAATTCTAGAAACACCTCGTCAGGTGGGTATAATACCTACTACAACTTTAAATAAAACGTTCCATTAAGGATTCGAATCGAATAGTGATGTTTCGTTTAGCGGTTTTTCAACAGGGGAATAGTTACAAGAAGCAATCTCCCTCTAGACTTATTTACATTTATTAGTAAACATTTATTTTCAATTCATCTTATTTTGAGCCGGGTCCAGAATAATGAATCTTACTAATATTCTCCATAGCTACTCTATTTACAGGTACTAACTATCATTACAGAAATGACATTTAATTTTTTAAATGTTTTGTACAAATCAAAAGAAAGGCTTTTATTTTTGTAGAAGTTCCTGCCATAACATGTATCGGTGATTTTATAAGTAACATTTGAAATTCTGGGCTGAAACCTGATTTTAATCAATACAGCATTAATTGCACAGGGATTTGGATGCGTTTAATTAAAATCAAAATTAGTTTAGGGCAGGTGTGTTTCACATGATACATATAAGACTCCGCTTTATATTCGATTCCCTCTTTGCTTGTTCGTTTTGTAACACAAATTAATTTATTTTGATTGTAGTTATAACTTTGTGAATATCTATTATAAAAAAATTAAACAATATTTCTTTGTTAGAAAAATTTATATATTTTATTTAAGCTGTCCGGTTTCAGAACGACTGCTCCTACCTCAGGATCAGCGCAAATAAATAAGTGTTTCTAACAATGAAATATTGTTTAATTATTATTTTTTAATTTATAAACTAACGTTTAGACAAGATTTTTATGCATAGCTTGTTATATTTTTTTCCACCTGACAACAACCAACTTTATTTTTGCGAGGAAGACATTGTTAGTGTTAAATCCCTTTAACACTAACAATGTCTTCCTCGCAAAAATAAAGTTGGTTGTTGTCAGGTGGAAAAAAATATAACAAGCTATGCATAAAAATCTTGTCTAAACGTTAGTTTATAAATTAAAAAATAATAATTAATATTTAACAAGTTTAAGTATTTCCCCAATAAATGCAGACATAATTTGTCTCGACGCCACCTAGCGAGGGATTTAACACTAACAATGTCTTCCTCGCAAAAATAAAGTTGGTTGTTGTCAGGTGGAAAAAAATATAACAAAATATTGTTTAATTTATTTACCAACTAGCAGACCCGGCCACACGTAACCTTTATAAAATCCACACCACCCGCTTGCCAGCTGCCCGCTGCCCGCTGCCCGCTGCCTGAATTGAATATTTTTGAATTTCTCGGCTTTTCTCTACTATAATAAGCATGTATTATACATATAAACCTTCCTCCTGAATCACTCTATCTATTGGTGAAAACCGTATGAAAATCCGTTGCGCAGTTTAAAAGATCTAAGCGCATACATTTTGATCGACTTCATTTTATATGTAATGATTAATTTATTTATGACTAAAAAATAGTTGTTTCGTAGTTATAAATAAATAAACTATCGTAAAAAATTTAAATAAAAATGTAAGGTCTAAAATTGGCCAGCAAATTCTCAAAAAGATTTCTACTTTTTTGTTGTTTTTTACATTATTAATTCGTACATATTATTATTGGAAGGGGGTATAAAATTTTTAGCATTATAAAAATCAAGAAATGAAACATCGTATTCCTTGACTTTAATTTCTTTTTGAAGGGGAACTTAACTAACTGCTTCTTAGAAACAATTATAGTTCGTATTTTAAATTCCACACAATTATAAAGGTGGTATAAAAACTTTTGAAAACAGCCGGTTGATAAATTCGTATGAAAAGTCACTTTTTTTTAAATTTACGTCTCAAACTTCATAAATTCATTATAAAATTCTGTCGTCTAATTGCTAGTGTCAGTTCGACGTAATTGAAATTTAGAAATATAATCACATTAGCTTTGGAAGCCCAATCCCCTCCCTCGAGAGATAGCGACTTGGCTCAAAAGTTATTCAAAAGCCATTAACGTGTCTTGTCGGATTTACCTTTCACTTTTGGAGGGAGTGACATGTAACCTAGTTGGCCCAGATGCCCATACTCTACTCCACCCCACTAACTAATCAACTTCGTGAAAGTTGTGCACTCGTAAGCTTTTAGTAACTTTGTTGTCAAGAAATTAAAGTTCCTTATTTAATTCAGTGGCCTGCTTAATGCTGCATACAAGGAGGAGAAAAAATGCGCGAGCCGAAACACGAATTATGCAAACACGAAGCCTAATCCAAACCGATTTAGCAGACAACTGTTGTCACCAATTTTCATAAAACATATCTACTAATAGGCCCCAGACAGCCTGATGAAATTAATGATTATATTTCCACGAAAAAAATGGTTTTTATAGATATTCAATTAACGAATAATGATAAAATCTAGGAATGAAGCAGTGGACCATTTGTCAATAGAATTAATATTCAGAATAAAAAAATAAAAAAGATGTATACATACTTAACATTTGTAAAAATTAATTAAAAAATAAATGTTTTAATTATTATTTCACCCGAAATAAAACAAATTTTGACCGAGCGTATTTTAGATATAACTAGCTGACCCGGCAAACTTCGTACCGCCTAAAAATCAATAACTGTTGTGTTAACTTATTAGCTGAATTAATTTCATTTTTTAAATGAATTAAGAAATGTAATTCACGTGGCAGCAAGGCATTTGCTTTATTAAAGCGAATCGAAATGATTCACGTGGCATTATTGTACTACTTTCTGTTAAAACTATTTACTGTGTGGTTTGCACTTGGGTCGATTCCCTTCATTGAAGCACCTTGTGATATCCAACATTTTTCGTTTTGTTGTCGTTAGATATCTTCCCAGTTCCACCGGGCGCATTGAGGAAAAATAAGCCACCATTTCCATTATCAACTGCCTTCATTAACGTATCGTGCACTTCCTTCTGTTGGGGGTACAACAGTGGTACATTCGTTCAAACTGATTGGTTCAATGCATCTTGATCATATTCACGTTCACGTACCAATTCTTGATTGAAAGCATTATTCATTGCAAGTTCCATTGCATTCATGAAGCGTCGATCTGGCGTTGTTATTCCTAACTAGACTAACAAACTGCCGCACATGAGGTAACACATGTCTTCGATCAAAAACAAAGCCTGTTTATGTATATTAAAAAAAAAAAAAAAAAAAAAAAAAAAAAAAAAAAAAAAAAATTATATAAACTGAAAAACATATTTTTAATACCACAATGGATATCCAGTCATTTATATCAAACGCAGAAAAGGCAGTCAATGCTATCAACAAAGTGCTTCTTGACCCTGGTAACAAATTTAATAAGGACCAAGTAGCAAAAATTACTCCGATAGCATGTGAAATATTAGCGTCAATTGGCAGCATGTCGGCAGCGGTAGCTACCAAAACTGGCACCTTTGAAGGTGAACTGAGGGCCTATAAAGAAATTCAAAAAAACATCCCACCCCAAAACAATTTCAATATTTGTGAAGCTATCAATGAAATTAACGAAATTAATGAGAGGTCAAAAAACATAATTTTGTGCAACGTGCCCGAAAGCATGAAGGTAGCAGTTACAGACAAAATTATGGAAGATCAAACTGTAGTAACAGAAATAATTTCCAAAATTGACACACCTGCAATAAACAACATTGTAAAAATGTATCGATTTGGTAAATATAACAGCAATAAACCAAGACCTATAAAAATCCATTTTGATAATTCCCAGACAGCAAGAACACTACAAGGAAAAAAACATCTCTTAAAGGACAACCTACGCATTTACTCTGACTCGACCCCAGCTCAGCAAAAGCATCTAACGGACCTACGAGTAGAACTAGAAAAACGAAAAGCTAACGGTGAGACAGATATAACAATTAAATACGTAAATTCGTCTCCCAAAATCGTCAACATTCATCCAAAAAACTGAGTACTATGAAAATTTATTATCAAAACGTCCGTGGACTACGAACTAAATTAAACGAACTACGTTCTACCATATCTACACACCACTATGACGTTTATGTGCTGACAGAAACTTGGCTCGACTCGGAAATAAAATCAACAGAACTAGGACTTAACAACCACAAAATCTTTCGCTGCGATAGAAACTCTAAATCCAGTTCCAAAACAAGGGGCGGCGGAGTGCTAATTGCAATTAAAAAAAAATTGTTATCAAGAAAACTCAAAACAAAAAATAATACACTCGAACAACTATTTATACAAATTGATACCACCGTAGAAAAGATAATAATTGCAACTGTGTATACACCGCCACTGTCTGATGCTCTAATCTACCGAAGTCACAGCGAAGACGTTGAAGATCTACTATACACATATCCTAACTCTAAAATTATTATTCTTGGGGATTACAACCTCCCTAACCTGAAGTGGAAATCAAGTGATAGTGGTTTAATTGTAAATGAGGGCGAGAATGATCGTGCACGTGAGATTTTGGATATGACAAATTTTTTAAATCTTTTCCAACATAACTTTATATACAATGCAAATAATCGCTTACTAGATCTAGTAATATCAAATTATCCTAAATTGGTCATTGACAAATGTAATGATCCTCTCTTACCTGTTGATAACTACCACCCCCCTCTTTATATTAAGCTAAATGTGTGTAGCGTCAAACCGAAACACGTTGAAGAGACTCTCAACTACAAACGTGCAGATTTTGAATCTATAAATTATCATCTTTCCCGTGTCGACTGGTCTTTTTTATCGGACGTGAATACTGACAAATCCTTAGATAATTTATATTCAATATTGTCTAGCACCATAAAATCATATGTACCACTATATACTCCTAAAAAACATACATATCCGACTTATTTCTCACCAGAACTAAAAGCCTCACTTCAACAAAAAAAGAAACTTCATAAAAAATTCAAAGAAACTCGATCGATGATCGATTATGCAATTTTCAGTGAAACTAGAAAACAATGCAAAGATCTTTCTAAAATCGGTTATAAAGCATATATAAACTCTATCGAAAACACAGCTTTGCACTCAAATAATCTCTGGAAATTTATCAAAACACTAAACAATGACAGCACAGACTATCCACCACAAATGCATATGGATGACAAATGTGCTAACAGCACACAAGATATCGTAAATCTTTTCTCAGATTTCTTTAAAAATGTTTACGATGAGGAAACACCAGAAGAAAAAATTCCTTCATACTCATTTAAAAAAACCATACATTTAACAGACTGCTACATAACAGAAGAATCTTGCAAAAAGAAACTATGTTCCTTAGACATTAACAAATCTGCAGGCCCAGACTCCATCCCGCCAATTTTCCTAAAACATTGCTCCTCTGTATTGTCTAAACCACTAACCATTCTCTTTAACCAGCTACTATCTTCTGGACGTTTTCCTGTCTACTGGAAATCCAGCTATATTATCCAAATACTTAAAAAAGGCGATGAGACTGACATTTCAAACTATCGACCTATATGCATACAATCTGTATTACCCAAAATCTTTGAATCTCTAGTTCTTGATGAAATATATCCCACGTTAACAGAGATAATAAATGACAAACAACATGGCTTCATTAGAGGTAGATCAACTTCAACAAACTTATTACTCTTTCAAAACTATATATTGGAGTCATTTTCTAAAAACAAACAAGTTGACTGTATATATACTGATTTCTCGAAGGCTTTTGATAAAGTGTCCCACAAAATACTGATCCGAAAACTTCATGCTCTGGGAATCAGAGCAAATATGTTGAACTGGCTAAGTAGTTACTTATCAGGTAGAACTTTATTTGTAAAAATAAAATCTTTTATATCCAAACCATTTTCTGCCACTAGTGGAGTACCGCAAGGTAGTCATCTTGGCCCAATTTTATTTCTTATTTTTATAAACGACATAGTCAACTGCTTTAAAGACGTCAAAGTGTTGCTTTTCGCTGATGACATTAAATTATATAAAGAGATAACTATCCTTAATCACTGTGAAATTCTTCAATCAAATATAGACATGCTAAAAATTTGGTGCTCACAAAACAATCTATATTTAAATGTAGAAAAATGCAAAACTTTGACCTTTTCCAGAAAAAAAACACCACTGTTTTTCGACTATTCAATAAATAAAATAAATTTAGAAAGAGTATCGGAAATGCGGGATCTTGGCATAATAATGGATGAGAAACTAGACTTCACGGTTCACATTCAACAAACTGCAAATAAGGGTATGAAAACTTTAGGATTTGTGTTAAGAACAATTAAAAACTTTGAATCGTTACAAATCATTAAACTACTGTATACATCCCTTGTTAGAAGCCTAATAGAATATAACTCCATAGTCTGGTCGCCCTTCTATAAAATTCATATTCATACTATTGAAAGAATTCAAAGAAAATTTCTACGTTTTGTAAATTTTAAACTTAACATCCCTTTAGAGCACATAAATTATCCGTCGTTAATGAATACTTTAAATATTCCAACATTAGAAAACCGACGAAAAATAAACGACCTAACTTTTTTATTAAAATTATTAAACTCTAAATTCGACAGTTGTGAACTCCTGCAATTAATAAATCTACATGTACCTACACGAACAACTAGACAAACATTGACATTTTATATACGTACATCTCATTCGAACTATGATTTACATTCTCCAATACAACGTTTGCATAGTCTTGGTAACAAATACTTAAACAATCTGGATGTATTTGACAATAATTTGAACTTAGCAAACTTCAAACGCCATATGTGCCAACTATTTATTTCTACCTATCCCGTAAACTAATGAGAACAACAATTTTAAAAATTACCTACTTTATATCAACTACTATATTTTATGGACTATATTTTGTTTCTTATATTTTATGTTACCTGTATTTTGTTAACGCTTATATTTTATGTAACCTATATTTTGTTTTTAACAAATATTATGTTACTTGTATTGTGTATTGTATTTTGTAAACCCATTCTTTTCACTGTAATTAAAAAAATGTACTGCATTCTATGTAAAAGCCCTATGGGCGTTTAAATAAATAAATAAATAAATAAATAAATATCCTCATTCACCTCGAGATCAGGATTCCCTGAACTGACACGAAATCGATGTAAAATGTCTTCTGACATGTCATCTTTGTACTTGTTCCATAGTTCACGTGGATTCGATGGGAAACATGTCGAAATAATGATGGGAAATAATGTGCGTATCAGACTGGAGATGCAGAAATAATTGCTTCAGAGATTGTCATGTCCCAATGAGTATCGTTTTCAAGAAAATTGATCTGCTGACATGCAACACGAATTGTTGGGCACACTACACCATTGAACATTCACCAGCAACAACCGAAAGTAGAAGCATTCATTACTTTTTACATGAACTGTGTAAATGTGACCAAGAGCATCAGTAGAACGCACAACCGGATGATCAGTAACCACATCGCCGTGCTTCCGACGTGGAAATCTTTTCGACAAAGTGTAATATCGTGGCATCTCAGAGTAGAGCAACGTCCGGGCAAACAGATCGCATTGGCAATTCGAAAAGAAACTAGTCAATGTTGTTGCTGTAGGTGTTTCAGCACGTTTGGCAACAATCGATGTAATGAAATAAACTCGTTGATAATTCTCCAGATGCATCGCCAAATACACAACAATGGAATGTCATTCATGAATGGAGAATGAGAATATACGCCAAATCGCCTCATTGTAGCTCGCAAACTTTATAGCGTGTGATTTCATCGTTTTTTATTTCTAGTTTTAACGACAAATACCGCCATATCGCTGACTTTTGTGACAAATTTGCATATGTATTTGATTGACTTCACCGAATTGCAATAGGTACCCCACGTCACAATGCGCCTTCAATGTTTTGAAAAGAAGTGGCTGTTTTCCTGGAGTTGTGCAGACATACGTTCACCATTTGTCCCATTTACGACTGTTGACATTTAGTGTGTAAGAAAGAGAGGCAGCATTATATGTTTAAGAACAAAACAAAAACAATCAGCACATTGACATTTGACGTTTTTGAATTTTTGGAATTTAATGCAATATTATACCTACCTATCACAATATTCCTTCAGCTCTTTCAAAATATGAAAATTCGTTCCATATTAAATGTATGAGGAAATGAATTATCGTCATAACTCTCTTTTTCGTGAATTTTTGCGATGTTTTAAAAGTTATTATCCTATCCGGGGCGGAGACAAATCCAACAAATCAAAGATCATCAAAATCGGTTCAGCCGTTCTCGAGTTATAAATAGTGTAACTAACCCGACTTTGTTTTATATATTATAAGAAGATATATATTAATAAAAAAAAAACAACGATTAACTATGCAGTGTTCACCGCCTTGAAAAATTTAAATAGGTAGGTATTTTAACAGTAAAAACGGTTTTAAAAGCACACGAGTTGAAAAAAAAGCCACCACCAAACAAATAAGAGATTTACCCCTAGCCCTAGACCGGCGTGGTCTAGGGGTAAGGCTCTTGAATCGAAATCCGAAAGTTTCGGGATCGAATCCCGGCGTGGGCAAATAAATTTTATTTGATTAATATTTGTAATTTCACAATTAATTCACTTAAAATAATGTATAGTATATTTGCGGCACGTTCCAGAGTAGAAGATACTCTCAGTATCGCCCTGGTATAAGACCACCATTCAGAATTGAAACGTTGCTTGACATGGTTTTAGCGTGGTTTGGTGGCCAGATCTGAAAAGCCAGGTACTTCCACACCTTCCTCTTCCCACTACCTTCAGCCTCACAACATACCCCAATTGCGGATGCCATGGTCTCTCTGGCTCCAGAAGGGAGTAGCTGAGACTCTTGTGAGGTATCACATAAAAAATATATAAAAAGAAAAATAAGATGAATGTTATAGAATATTTTTTAACTAAGTTCCTAAAAATAACACGTTATTTGATCATCTACTGTCTCCGTGTAGCTGGAATAAGCCGAATTTATTGGTTGGGCCAAAAGAGATATGCGGAGAGGTGCGGCTACACTACTAATTGCAATATATTGCTTTGCAAATTTACTTTTCATTCCGCGCACACTTTGACAAAAGATCCTGCTACCTACACAACTACAGCAGGCTTTCGTAAACTACGGTACGGGAGCGACCATTATAATTCAGTTTCTGCAACGGCTAAGGTGGAATTTGCATCAAGTGAGGTAGAATTTCTCATCGGTCGGGTGCAATGGAAACATAACGAGACAGGAATATGTAGCAGTGGACCCAAATACATTCATCGGTTTGGTAGAATTTGCAGCAGTTAGAACAAAACTTTATTCGACATAATATTAGTTGTTTTACAGGCAAGGAGAAATAATAATAATAATGTCTTAGTAGAGATAATGATATCCTCACTGGGGTCTCCCGTGCTGAGGATTTCATTTACATATTATAACTTAATTATAAGAAATTAATATGAATTAGACATAACATATATCATGTAGTATTTTTTTTAAAATAATTATAAAGTAAATAAGATAGTGTTTTTTTTTATAATTCAGTTTACTAGATTTGGTTTTAGTCTGTATTTGATATCAATATATTTTCTATTTCTGATCTCCCTATATTTAGTATCCAGCTTTTTATTTGAAATTTAAATGTTATAATGTTGTGGTTTTTGAGAGAGAGTGGTATTTTATTGTAAAGTTTAATGCCATAATATAAAAAGCTTTTTTGCCCAAATGTTGTGTTAGTAGTTACTTGTTGGATAAGTTTTTAACCATGAGATCTAGTGTTTCTAATGTACGTATTAGTTGTTAATTCTTGGGTTTTATACTTATGAATGTAAATGAATATAGTTTTAGAATAAAGTTGTTTAATTGACATGATGTTAAGATTGTTAAAGATTTCGTCAGTGCTAGTTCTTACAGGAACTTTCAGTATAATTTTCATAACGGCTTTTTGAGTTTTAATTAGTGGATTTAGTATGTTTTTATTTGCACTGCCCCATCCGATAATAGCGTATTCTAACAGTGATTGGCAGAGAGCCGTGTAAATCTTGATTAAGTCTTTTTTAATGAGGACATTCCTGATAGTTTTGAAAAAATAACTTAGTTTTTTAATTTTATTATTTAAATATGTAATGTGTTCGGTCCATTTTAAGTTTTCGTCAATTATAAACAGTCAAAGGAAATTATGGCGCCAAAAATAGGTAAAAGCACTGTCTTCAAACTAATTATACATATTTTTGAAACGCTCTCCATGAACCAGTTCATAATGATCCGTAATATTTTTTGTGAACACGATCCAATAGCCTGGGTTTGCGGGCAAGTTTGAGATATATTGTAACGCGCTGCCAACGTCGCTCAGCTACGCCTGATTCGTTGGTGGGGTATCTACGGCGGCTACGCTCGTCCTTTTTCGCTTCAGGTATGTACTTCAATTTGATTTTTTTTTAAATGAAAGTCTAAACGTGATATAATATAAGTTTTATGAAACACTAATTTTATTAAAAAAAAAAATAAAGTGAAATCTTAACTTCAACTAGAGTGTAGAAAAAAGTTTCACCGAGTTCGACGACATTATTTTACTGGTTCGAAAAAGTACATTTTAAGGAATATAAAAACGTTAAATGTATATCCACCTTTTTTAAATCGAGCGCATTCTTTTCGGGTAGTCTTGGTGACCCCACTCTAAAAGAAATGAGGATTAAAATAAAAGAAATACATGTTTATAATGTTAGAAAATGAACAATTTTACAAGTAATCATATTTATATGTTTTATCTAACTGTATCACTAATTCTAAATACAGAAATAATAATAATAATAATAAGCCTGGACTTCTGTTAGGTATGTATTAGACATGATCTTATTCGTTATAGTATATCCCGAAGCTCAGTTTGCCTCTTGGCATAGGCCTCCTCTAACATTTTCCATTGGGACCTGTCACGCGCTACTCTTCTCCATTGATGTCCAGCAGTGAGTTTTAGGTCATCTTCCCATCTTATGTGTTGACGTCCTCTACTTCTCTTGCCATCTCTGGGATACCAGTCAGTGACATTTTTGCACCATTTCTCTTGTGGATCGCGTATCATGTGTCCTGTCCATCTCCACTTTTGTTGGTCTATTCGGGTAACTACATCGGCAACTTTAGTTTTCTCCCTTATTGTGCTACCTCTCACTCTGTCTTGTTTCCTTGTTCCTGTCAAACTTCTCTCCATGGCTCTCTGGCAGCGTTCCAACTTTTCTCTGTGGCGTTTGGTGAGTGCCCAAGTTTCACATCCATAGGTGATGACTGGAAGTATACACGTGTTGAAGACTTTCCTTTTTATTTGCATACTTAGCTCCTTAGATTTCAAGACTTCTTTCAAAGACCAGTATTTCTTCCATTCATTTGTTACTCTTCTCTCGATTTCTTTAGTGGTTTGATCTTTGTGAGATATTATCTGTATACAGAAATAATTCAATATGAAATAACTTATATTTTTTAATTGAAATACTACAATCACCTAGTCCCAACTAATGAAATAGGGTATTTAAAAAAAAACTTATGTAATCATCTCATAGGTCATAAGCATTTCTCTAATTTCAAATAAAAAAAATTTGGAGTCGTAAATTGATAATTCGGCCGTGTGGGCGGGTGTGGTAAATTTCAACGGTTTTTTATAATATTTGCATATGTTAAGAAAGAATTTGCATCCGGTGTGGTTAGTTAATATGCATTCGGTGAAATAAAATTACGTTCGAACTGTTGGTTGAGTTTGAAATCTGAGCAAATTAAAATTCCTGAAAATTTGCATGAAACTGTTCCCGATTAAGGTTAGCACGACAAGCGTCGTAAAGTTTAAATTTTGTCATTCAAAGGCAATATATATTGCAGTAAATATTACGGTCTCCGTGGTAGATGGGTAGGGTACTTCACTAAATATCTGCAGGTCGCGGGTTTAAATCCCAGAGGCCGCTAATAAATGTTATTTAATAAAATGATTTTATGTGAACTTTTATTTATATAAAAAAAAATATTTTATTTGCGGCTTTCCAGAGTGGTAAATAGGTGCACTCAGAATCACCCTCGTGAAATTTTGGAATCAAAACGTTACTTGAAATGCCTTTAGCCGTGTTTGGTGATCCTGACTGAATAGACAAGTATTCCCTTCCTGCCTCTTCCCCATCATTCACCTCCTCACTATCCTTCTTTTTTGTTTGATGCAATAACTTTTTTTTCTCAATTGGAAACACCATAGTCTCACTGCCTCCCGTTAGCAGGGAGCAGTTGGAGCTGTTGTCCGATATTCACATAAAAGAAATGTGTGAATTAATAAAATTAGCTTTTTGCATTTGTGTGTTTTTTTTTACAATATGCAAGAGGCCCATAAGAAAAATATACCTCAGGGCCTATGTCATCTTTGGGGATGCTGTGTGTAGGGTCTTTTTAGAGGAAGGAAGGATAAGAAGGTCTGGGAAGGAAAAAGATATGAGGGGTGGTTAGGAATCTGGGGGTAAATGTGTCCAGGAGTGAGAGACGTACGAATCCATCCGTCCCAATGCGGTGCAAGGCGATGCGTCGAGAGAGTTCGGCTGGAGAGGTCTAGATCATTTCTGACTTAAGTGATCTCTCCCGATCCCACCCGCCACGCAGTAGGTGAACAATCGCATTCGCCACCAAGATCTAGACAAACCACACCCCAAGAACCCGGGCACCCCTGCTAGATAACCAAAAGCTGCGAACCACTAGGAGTGACCTATGGCAGGGGTGTTGGTTATCCAATAAATGGTTCCCAGGGCGGCGGTACCCATACCCCCAAATTGTAAAAATAAAATTGTGAAAGTAGATATACGAAATAATGAAAGGATGATTTTGAAATTTTCTATGCGAGCTCTTACATATTTGACTATGAGATATAATGTTCAGAAAAGGTTGCAGATCTCTGCCTCAGACCTCGGAGATCCGGGTAAGAAAAGAGGGCGTAGTGGATCCGTGGGGAAGATTTCGGTTTAAGTTCCTTCAGTGGGGGAGAAGATATAAAAGTGTAATATAGTCCAATTACGGCAACTGAAACTAATTGTGCGGAACCCGGCAGCCAAGGAACAACTTTTTATCCACGGTAGTAAATATCTCACCAAGTAATTTATCTTCCGGGATGTCTATTTGGGTAAGGATGTCCTATGTCCTCCTTGTTTTGCTCAAGGATAATAAAATGAGAAAAGTACCATGACTGGTAACAAAATAGATATTACTTTTCGGATGAAAATTCATACATCTATTTTTCATACTAACCATTTTGGTGACACAATTTTAAACTTTTCTCCACTTTTTATTTTTCATTTTTGACCGTTACTGGTTTCAGTCAATTATGACCATCTTCAGACTGGCAATATTATTCCTCACACTTTGGTTTATGTACAGAAATTTGGAGGAGGGGGTATCAGGGATGGTGTACATTGATACCAGTCTTAAGACCGCAATCTAGGCTGAATCAGAGAAAGAGCAAAAGACCGCAATCTAGGCTGAATCAGAGAAAGAGCAAAAGACCGCAATCTAGGATGATTCAGAGAAAGAGCAAAAGACCGCAATCTAGGCTGAATCAGAGAAAGAGCAAAAGACCGCAATCTAGGATGATTCAGAGAAAGAGCAAAAGACCGCAATCTAGGCTGAATCAGAGAAAGAGCAAAAGACCGCAATCTAGGCTGAATCAGAGAAAGAAATACCGCAATCTAGGCTGAATCAGAGAAAGAGCAAAAAGAAAATAAAAGGTGAAAAAAAGTTTTAAATTGTTTCAATATATCATGAAATTCTCACCGTTTTGACCCTTAAAAAGCGATCTTGCTGCTGGCAGTAATAATCTTGAGCAATATTGTCATAAAATTGTCTTCATTCGTAATTGATAAAACCAAAACTGACACGTCCAGATTTGAAATACCAGGTCTACTAGCTTTCGTAAATATTTTTCCCCGACCATTTCACACGCGTCTTAAAAAAATTCTCAATATTTGGAGATCCGGGTAATTAGGGCTAAAAAATTTAAAGATTATATACTTACCTGTGACTTGCCACAACAAATCACTCGGCGGGTGAATTGTTGCGGTTAAAAAACTCGAATCGCGTCTATTTTAGTACAAAATATTGATTAACGGCGTTATATCGTTTTAGGTTTAAGCGCATGACTTTACATGACATGTATTTTTTTAAACTTATACGTTTGTAAAAATAATCCTTTGTTATGTCAATTAACATGTCAAGGTGGGAAAGTACCTGGCTATTGAAATCTTGTCACCAAACACGGCTAAAGCTATTTCAAGCAATATTTCGATTCTGAAAGATTGTCTTTCACCGGGACGATGCCGGGAGTATCTTCAACCTACAACTCTGCGTTATTTGTTGATTTATTAAAAAAATATACAATAAAAGCAAATACGTTAGCAGCTCATCTTATCTGGGTTGAGATGAGTATTATAAGAACTGCTTTTATAACTTCTCAGCAGAAGCATATCGTCGAATAAAAAAATTGGCATACGCATCGCGATGATAATATATCCCTTGTTCTTAAATGAGAAGGCTATACATAGATTCAATTCACATTGCAGTACGCACGCTTATATTATGTTTAGGTCGCCTTTTTATACTGCATAGGTGTGGCTTGATGTCTGGGTGTTCTTTGTGTTAGAAAAAGTAAGAAGATAGAAGATAGACAATCAAAATAATATATATACGTGTTAATCACGTGTTGATGGGGGTAATATTATATTTATCCCTACACAGTAATGCATTTGATACTAGAGGAACAAAGAATACACCTACTCGAATATTATGTTATTAATGCGTTATTTGGTCAAAACTTAATTGTATTCAAGTCCCACAATCATGGACATAATTTAGCCTTAAAAAGCTACACGACACCTGTAGGGCGATATTATCTAAACAACGACTTGTACGAGAGTAGGTACTACAAAACTCAAAGCATCGAGAGCTGTTAATATTTTAATTATAACATTTGAGGTAGGTACTTGTATGTTTCTTTTGTCTGATTGAGAACGTAAATACCAAATAGTTTAATGATAAAATAGTAGGTATACAAAAAACGAAGTTGCAAACTATCGGCATAGAAAACTGAGATAACTTGAAAAGAAGAGAGCTTTCACAGATGTTTAAAATAACCGTCAAAATTAAACTTGCTATAAGAAACTATTAACAGAATAAAACCTCAGTAATCTCATTAATGAAATCCTCAGCACGGGAGAGCCCAGTGAGGATATCATTATCTCTATTTGTAACAAAAAAAGGAAGATAATAAAATATTTATTATTTAAAAAAAACTGATTTCGGTTGTTTGTGCTGTGTGTTAGTTAGTACTGCTTGAAATCTGGCTGTGTGAAAATTGGTTCAATGATCTGATACTTTTTTTTATTTAATTGTAATTTTATAAATTGGCACCGATCCCTAACCAAATATCGATTTGATATCATTTTTTTGTTTTTTTTTTTTTTTTTAATATTTTTAAAGAAAGAAAATATTCCCGTGTTAGTTAGTACTGCTTGAAATCTGGCTGTGTGAAAATTGGTTCAATGATCTGATACTTTTTTTAATTTAATTGTAATTTTATAAATTGGCACCGATCCCTAACCAAATATCGATTTGATATCATTTTTTTGTTTTTTTTTTTTTTTAAATATTTTTAAAGAAAGAAAATATTCCCGGGTTACGAATAACCTGACAATATTTAAAAATCTCCTACTACCACCACAGTAAGCGGAAAATATTGCTTGTGTCGTGATGGAGGACTTAGCCAGCCGAGGAATTAAACACGCGACGTCCGGGTGGTACCCAATCCCAATACCAACTCAGCCACGGACCTATCTATTATACGTTATTTTAACAGAAATTTATTTCGAACTTCTTTTTAAAAATTGGAATTACAATACAACGCGATTTTTCTCGGGAGTTATGAGAACAAAACATTTGTGAATTTATAAATGGAAATACGTTTTGTTTTACCCGCAAAAACTACGCGAAGCTTTCTTTGACATTTCAATCCTTAAAAGTGGTCAATGTTGACTGAAAGTGGAGCGAAAATTACACTGAACTGTTTTGGATATATCGATCGATGATCGGAGCTTTTGAGCCCTTTTTTATTCATATCGGTCGCTTTACCAACAACACACAAAAGCGACCAATTTGTTGACCGTAAGGTTTATAAAACGGCGGCGGCGCTGCGTCAGCATTAAAAAGGCTTTCGATATAATATATTAAATTGTAGTTCGTAGCTATAATATCAATAATTTTTTAATTATGAAAATTTTAGTTTGCAACGGTTATTACGTAAATCTGTGTGCTTTTTTCAATTTCATAATATAACGGTAATATTTTCTAAAGTGTTGTTTTACGCCAAATGTGGCAGCAAAGTTGAAATAATAGTTTGCATGGAACTCAAGTATCATACATTCGAATCGGTGCGTATTCGAAGGATCGAGCAATAATTTACTAGAGATCTGTTTGGCAACATATGTGCCTGTATTTAAATTCTGCCCAGTCACATCGGATGACGTAAAGGGGTTGTTTTCAGCATACAAATGAATGAAAAAGGAAAGTTCATGATCAGACGTCATAAAAAAGAGATTTGTCATACGTGTTGTTGTTGAGTATTGATGTAATGTTGCTTATTGAGTAATTTCTTCGCAATTCATTTTTTGCTTAATTTTTCGTAAATTCTCCATGTTTTTGTAGTAGGTACATTCCTACTTGTTTTTCACTGCACATTTCACACCCCTAGAGACAATAGTATGCATGCATAAAAATGCTGTTTTTATGCAGCAAAACAGAAACTTCAGGCATGCCTTTACTACAAATACGTTTCCTTTTAGTTATTTTTTGTCATATTTAATTGTACAAAATGTTAATTACAGTGGTAGTATGTTTATTCTTTACAACTAACTATAGAATGAGTCAGAAAGACGTGCGATTTTAATATCATGGTATGTGGGAGCAGTGCGCGGGTGTGGAGTACATAATTCGAGTGTTCTGAAATAATCCAACTACAATAATTGCCCTGTTGAAGTCCAATATTTGGGAAGAAATAGCCGCTATTGCCAGCGTAATGCACCAGCGTTTTTATTAAACATAATATTTACAAAAAGCATTAACTTTGTGGCTCGCCATAATCTTAATATATAACACAAAGTCGGATTAGTTACACTATTTATAACTCGAGAACGGCTGAACCGATTTTGATGATCTTTGATTTGTTGGATTTGTCTCCGCCCCGGATAACAGAATAACTATTAAAACATCGCAAAAATTCACGAAAAAGAAAGTTATGAATAAAATTCATTTCCTCATTCTTTTTGTATGGAACGAATTTTCATCTTTTGAAAGAGCTGCAGCAATATTGTGTTAGGTATAATATTAAAGTTTGCGTGAATTTCAATAATTCAAAAACGTCAAATGTCAATGCGCTGATTGTTTTCAAACATATAATGCTGCCTCTCTTTCTTACACACTCAATGTCAACAGTCGAAAATGAGAAAAACGGTGAACGTATGTCTGCACAACTCCAGGAAAACAGCCACTTCTTTCCAAAACATTCAAGGCGTATTGGAACGTGGAGTATTGCAATTCGATGAAGTCAATCAAATACGTCTTCAAATTTGTCACAAAATTCAGCGATATGGCGGTTTGTGGCGTTCAAACTACACAGTTCATCTAAAAAGTGACGAATGCTTCTACTTTGCATTGTTGCTGGTGAATGTTCGTGGGCCGACATTGTTTGAATCACAAGTCAATGGTGTAGTGTGCCCAACATTTAGTATTGCTTGTCAGCAGGTCAATTTGCTTGAAAACGATATTCATTGGGTCCGTTTGATAGATTCTCCCATCTTAACAGACGGATTGCAATCTTTAGAGCACAGGCGTCGGGTGGGAATGCTATCCTTGTTCTACCGGTATTACAATGGAAGATGCTCCGAGGAACTAGCATAATTGATCCCTTCGGCACCGGTGCATAGTCGGGAAACACGCCAAACGCGTGCCCAACATTTGTACACGGATGAAATTTGTCACATGAGAACGGGTCGTTTCTTCGACTAGTTCTTATGTTCAACAGCTCGGCTGTGGAATGATTTGCCGGCCTCTGTGTTTCCTCTTTCCTACAACATAGGTCTCTTCAAGACCAATGTTCATTCCTTCCTCTTTTCAAAAAGTCCCTCCACACAGCATCCCAGATGACATAGGCCCTGAGGGAAATTATTTTCCTCAAGGCCTCCTGTGTGGAGTTAATGTAAAAAAAATGACAATCGCTGAAGCAATTGTTTCTGCATCTCCAAGTCTGATACGCACATTATTTGCTATCATTATTTCGACATGTTTCCCAACGAATCTACGTGAACTATGGAACAAGTACAAAGATGACAAGGATGATATTTTACATCGAATTCGTTTCAGTTCAGAGAATCCTGATCTCGAGGTGAATGAGGATATACATAACCAGGCTTTGCTTTTGATCGAAGACATGTGTTACCTTATATGCGGCAGTTTCTTAGTCAAGTTATGAATACCAACACCAGATCGTGGTATCAACGACGCTTTAAATCAAGAATTGGAACTTGAACGTGAATATGATCAAGTGTCATTGATTTTGGTCACCGTTCGTGCGAGATCCGAAATTGCTGTAGCACTCGCTTCTTCAGGAATAGCGGCCATGTTGCTAAAAGGATATCGAACATTTCATTCAGCATTGAAATTGCCGTTAAACCTTCAAACGACCGAAATACGGACATGCAACATTACGAAACACTCAGCACTGGCCAAAGTTTTGGTAGCAAGTAAAATCATCATCTGGTATGAATGCACAATGGCGCACAAACGCGCGTTGGAAGCTCTTAATCGAACTATGAAAGATCTGCGTAATGACTCAAGATGTTTTGGAGGCGCAATGATTCTACTTTCTGACGATTTCCGCCAAACACTACCAGTCATTTCAAGATCGACCGCTGCCGATGAAATAAATTTCCTCAAATCGTCGACTCTCACATAGCGGAGCTATGTGAAGAAACTTCAACTGACGATACATATGCGAGTTGCATTGCTAAACAATCCATCTGCCGAAGATTTCTCCAAGCAATTGCTGATTATCGGTAATGAGTAATGAGAAAACGAAAAATGTCGCACGAGGTGCTTCAATGACGGGAATCGACCCAAGTGCAACCCATACAGTAAATAGTTTACCAGAAAGTAGTACAATAATGCCACGTGAATCATTTCGATTCGCTTTAATAAATCAAATGCCTTGCTGCCACGTGAATTACATTTCTTAATTCATTTTAACTTTAAAAAATGAAATTAATTCAGCTAATAAGTTAACACAACAGTTATTGATTCTGAGGCGGTACGAAGTTCGCCGGGTCAGCTAGCTTACAATAAAAAAAAAAACATTTATTTGTTACAGACCACTTTTATTTTAATCACAATCTACCGTCAGGAGAAAATTAGAACTGTTTTTTTTTTTTTAATTTGAGGTCAAGTTTTAAAGAGTATTTGTGTCGTGATGTTGTAAACGAAAATTAGTCACCATTTTATTTTATCAATCACTTAATGTTCAATTAACAAAAAAAAAATTATGAATTTTTCAAATAGTAATTTTTTTTTTTCATAAATCCACCCTTAAATCCAACATACAACTTGCTGGCCCAACATGTATACTAATTAATTATTACTTTTAAACACCGTTTTAGGAATATGTCAACGTGAATTATGCCTTCTATAGATCGTTAAAATGCATTAAGAATTTTCTCTTTTAGAAATAAACTAGGCAGTGGAGATTTTCTACATCATTTACTTAAAAATCTCTTTAATTACATGCATGTGCGTTTGTTCTCCCCTAATTTAAAGTTGTTGTTAGTTCCAACATCTATAAAAACACAGCCCTGTTCTTTTCACATCACACATCCAGCTATAGCAAGTATGTACATAATATAGTAGTTTATAGAAAATGGATCAGCTCATTGTCTGTAACAGTTCACCAGGGCCTTATTACACACCGGCTGGCTGAGGAAGTGAGGACGAGGACGAGGACGGGGTTGAGAGGATGAACGGCTTCCTGGGGTGTTGCCATGTGGGAACAATGAAAACAATAGGTCTCATATGGATACGCTGTACGAGTAACGAGTATAGGCGGGCCGGGCTGGTAATCGACCCTGCGTGATGCATTGTCAGCTTCCCCGAGGGGTTAATCATTATACTCTTTTTCAAGAGGAATTTCCACAGCTAGATATGTGCGTTGAGCTATGAAGTTTATATTGATTATGTGTAGTAACGTCATTACAATCAACTTTTTTCTTGATACTTCGTAAAAGTTTAAAAAAAATTTGAAGATTTTTTTATTAAAGATTCATTTATTACGTACTTACCTACCAACACGCGTTTGTACGGTCAGTGCTTTAAAATTACTGACGATGTTGGTCACATATCCGTGGGCTTATTCATAATAGATTTTGCGGATTCAGTTTGTTTTGGAAAATTCGAATGTGAAACTACTTGCTAGCTGTTGTGTTCCCGCCTTACAACGTAAATTTCTTCAATGTTTACTTCTTTTGATCCAAATATCACTGAAATCAGGTTTTTGTGATGAATTATCAAAACTTTAATTATTTACGCATTCAACCGCTTACTTGTTAATACAGAATATTTTTTATTCAAACAGTTACATTTAGCTTTATTATTACGAAAAGTGAGTATTTATGTCGGGGGAGACCAAAAAACATACAAAAATATGCATTTAACATTTTAATTTTGTTAAAATTAATTCTCTCACGCGGTAAACGCCATTGTTTATTCATCGTTTTTATTTTAACATTTCATAGACATACAATTAATGCTGCCAATCATAGAAAAACTATTTTTGCGTAAAACAAAGTGAATGCATTATTGACAAGTTTGTACCTGTATTTACAACAGTAGAACATGGAAAGAAATGTATTAGAATAATTACACAAACCCGCTAGACAAACCCTGCTTTGCCAAACAAACCATTCAAAACCTGGGATGTTTTTTAAAATTATGATGAAATGCGAGTTTATTTTAGAGAATTTATTTAGCGAGTTTATTTTAGATTGGTACTTCCGACAAATGTCATATTTTATTTTATTTTATTTTGCAGAAACAAACAGTACCTACATTACAAATAAACTAGTAAGACAATTATACATGAGGAAAATCATATTACATACTCAAAAACAGAGGCACCACTACGCTTCCGTGAACCACTGTCATAATACAAGACATGCAAAAAAAAACCCAATAGTTCCGTTCACCACTTCCTCATCTTTAGCACAGAGATAATTCTCATACTTAGGCCCTAAATTGCTCAATCTCATACCTGATGCATGGAAGGCAAAGAGTACTAATATTCTGCGTATGCAGGTAAATAATTGGCTTCTGGTCTTGGGGAGAGCTGAATGCGAGAATATGCTAAACAACATTAATTGAATTGTAATTTTTGTTTTTCTTTACATTTTAATTTATATTGGTATTATATTAGCATTAAAGTAACTGTATTTTTACATAAAGTAAGTTCGAAAATTGCTCAATTCTTCGTGTATTTCCCAAAAGGAAAAGTTCCTTCTTTACTTTCAGTTTTTATTTTTCATTTTCTTGTTTTATCTATTAACATTTCTTTAGTTTATTATGTCAACTAAACAATAGTAAAAAAATGTCGTGGTATAACTGAAAGTATACTAGTTTATGAATATATATATATTATGTATTATTTTACCAACAGAATTTCTTCATTCATTTTCATTGTCAAATTCATTTTTCTTGTTTTATCTATTAATATTACTTTAGTTTATTATGTCTGCTAAACAATAGTAAAAAATGTTGTGGTATAACTGAAAATACTCTAGAATATGAATATACATATGTATTATTTTACCAACAGAATAGTCAACACTATAACTTACTATAATTTACTATAATTTACATGTAAAAACATTATTGTATGAATGTGAGTGAGGCAAAGAGTGTGTGCCAAGACCGAGTTGTTTGGCGGTCCGTCCTCTCTGCCTACCCCTGCGGGGAAACGGCGTGATGGTTAGTTAGTTTTAGTTAGTTAAAAACATTATCATGTTGACCTGTGTTATTACATAATGGAAAATAGTTACAATAATTGGTACCAATGACATGTCGCCACCACCACACCACCTAAATTAAATTAGTAAAGTATTGAAGGAGAGGGGTGTGTGAGAGTGTTTGTATGTGTGTGAATATTTATTGTCTATTAGTTAAAAAAGGAACATTCCGTATTATCTGTGCATCAAACTTCGACAACATGAACGTTCCGTATGATCCGTGAGGTGGACTAACTGCATATTTACCAAACTTTAATATTTTCTTCAAATATATGTAGAATATAAAAATATAATGTATTATATTAAAAAAGAAAAACAACAAGACAAGCAGAGTTTTGCTTTAACCAAATCTAATTCTAAGAAAATAGACATTCACCTTCTAGATCTATCTTTGAAAAAAGGAACAAATACAAGTTTGCTTAAATAATTCCTCGAGTACCCAACTAGCGTGAGAAAGTACTTGTCGCCTTTTTACGATTTAGGCACCCACATTAAAATATTTCGTGTACATATTTTCTGCCGCTACATATATTTAAAAAAAATTATTTTAGCTGTCAAAAGGGAGTGGTTTTTGGCGGTAAAATCCAAAAAAACGTTAAGGGTGGGTTTCTTCATTTACCGAGAATGCTAAATGCAATGCTAATTGTAAAAGTAAACGATCGTTTAAAAATTTCTATGCATTTAACTGTTTACTTTTACAATTAGCATTGCATTTAGCATTCTCGGTAAATGAAGAAACCCACCATTAGAGTTTAAAATAAAAATATTATTACAGCTATCAAAAATGTATACCTCCAAGAGATCGGGAAATGACTAGCCCATGTGGCTTTAAAATCACTGCTAAAATAAACCAAATGTTTATAAATAAAAGAGTCATAAGCGACACGAGCCTGTGAGTAGATATTCCGCTAAAACAGGTCACTCCGAAGGTAAAAAGCATTCTCCGGGGTGCTTGGTGAAAGGAGAACCGCAATTCAGAAATCCGGATAATGGTGAGAGTAAAAATGGTCTGACGAGCTTTAATCAAGATGTTCTATTCCTGATAAGAGCACGTACCAGGGCGTATAACTTTTACGGTAGGTGGCGAATAATCCGATTTTGCATTCTACCGATTTATCGTAGTATGCATTTGAGACTTCGGTATTGAAAATAAATTCAACGAACAAACACCGAAATTGTGTCATTAGTACATACAGAAGATAGATGGATAGCAATAGTAACAACCGGATAGGTGCTAAAAAGTATTAAAGGGGAATGTAGGACCTTAATGTATAAAGAAATTGAAAATGGGATATCGGGAACACATTTTTCTCAGAGCAATAATACCTAAATGCTTTAATTCTGATGTATCAAAAAATTACCAAACAAAAATTGATAGAACAATTTTTTTGTGGCTGAAGAATGGTCAAGTTTCTAAGCTGTAAAGAAGCTCTTCCATTGACTGCAGCACAGTTAAAGATTCGCAAAATGGTTTCAAAAGTTACACCGCAGAGAAGATGAAACCGCTTTTAGAAAAATACTCGTATTTTGTTATGTAAACATTAATTGCGGTTTCAACATTAATTGGCACTCAGTTGATGAAGTTTGGAATGAATTTTAAAACTTTTTTTTGCGAATATCATCAATTTGAAAGGAAACTCATCTGGTAGCAGTAATTATTTCATAAATCCTTTCAAAATGTGAAACAAACGTGGTGAAGATGACGTTACGTTAATTGCGTTAACCTATAGAATCTTACAAAAAGTACTGTGCTTATTTCGTCCAGCCACACCTCACCTTCGGGTATTCTCATTGCTTTATATGTACCGATTTTATGCTTTATATTTGCAACATTTGAAAAGTTTTTTCATTGCCCACGATTATCATAGAATGATAATAATTTTATGTAATAGGTACCCCAGGGTGGATACCGATTAATCTATTTTTATTAAGCATTATTTATTTATTTATTGCGGTATTTTAAATAGGTACATAGTTATCTATGTCCTTATATATACATACACTTAAAATTACACATCTATTACCAAATCAATCACATATCTTCCCAATTTTGAAAGCATTTGATTCGGTCACCAGCAAATCAGTTGCAATGTCAATTAATTACAGTAATTACTGATACAGTAGAACCATGCATACAATGTAGGTTACAATTTACATACATTTCAGCTGGGAGAGCACCTCTTCGTTCTAATTCAGGAAGTGTAGAATGATGTCATTGATTCAGCGTAATTAGATTCGCCTGCTCGGGATTCTGTTGCACTGGTATGTATTTTTAATTGAATTCAACACGAATAAAGTAAAAACCAGTGATACCTAATTATCAACAATAGAAAACAAAGATTTGTATAAAATCATTTAAAATTTTGGTTGCAAGATATATATTGTAACCGATTAATTACATCATTACTTTCCAACCCCGAATGCGGTAATATATCACGAATATCGGAAAGCATTGACCCCATCACTGGAGCATAGACGTTCCTGAAACAATCTGTACCTACCTGGAGTTTGGAAAGGCGAGCCCAAGAAAAGCACGTTACTGCGACGGACAAGAAAGCAACACACCATGGCGTCTCGATATCTTAATGTAGTTTTATATCGTAACATTTTATTTATATTAGAATATTCAAGGTTATCATTTTGTTATACATAATCTTACTTGGGTTTTGTAGTTTAAAAGCTCTGGCGTCCAACATGTTCATTATCTTCCACATAATGTAAATTTATTATTTCGCAATATAGTTTGATTGTTGTATTAACCTCTTCGAGATTTACAAACACCCCTTTGAGATCACATAATTACCTAAAGAGTCTATTAATAAATACTTCATAATTATCATTTGTAATTTAAATTCAATAAATCTTTTATATATTCAGTTGCATCAGACTTTCATTTGATAATACTGTATGTCATCATTCATGCTTTATCTTTCAGATTTTATGAGCTAGCCATACACTTAATATTAAAACACAGGTGCAATTCAAATAATAGCAGTTACATTGGCACGATCGTAGGTTTCTTTTTCCCTCTTTTAGGCATAGCCGTTACAATATTAATATCTAATTTTCCTCCCAATACTTTTAATGGGATGACATACATTCTACTACGCAACTACTAGAAGCCCAATCCTATTTTGCTATCTAAAAAGCCCAATCATCGGTCAAATTTACGTACATGAATAAATACACTTATTTATTATTTTTTATCATTATTAATTCGTATTAACTATTTAGGAAGTGAAAAACGCATAATAAGGAACTCCAGTGAAAAATATTATGGCTTTAAAAAAATATGTTCATATAGACCAAGAAACGCTGATTCTGAATATATAAGTTTTATTTCATAATATTAAACGCAGAGTTTTTAAAAAAAATATTAAAAAGTGCATTTTTAAACCTCTTCTCAAAACACAGCGTTAAGTTGGCATTACTGAAATGGTTAACGGTGACGTCACACTTAACCTGTCACCTGGTGATAGTGTGTTGACATTTGAAATGACTTGAAGTGCACACGTACCTATGCAATTCAACATTTCATGTGTTTGGTTTATTTTCATACTGTTTATAGAGATTTAGATAAATAATAGTTATTGTGTTTATTGAAACATAATTTAGGCCCTCAACAATTTACGAAAAGGGCTATATTTGCGGACAATCTGCAATAAATTTTGTCTATTTGAGGTTAAAGTCGTCCTATTTTGACATTTGGTTATGTATTTTCAAATTGTTTTTAGTATAGGGCTTTTTATACAAGTTGTTACACACTCGTCATGATCAGTGTATTATAAATACCAGTGTTTCTGTATGTATTATACATAAAACAATGTATCTACAAAGTAACGCCTGACACAAAACACGATGTCACATGTATTTGCAATGAAAGAGATGATTTATTGTTTTTATATTGCACTTTGATTAAATACAATAACAGTAGCGGTGAAATGTGGACATTTTACCAATGTTTTTCTATATTAAAAGCAGTTAATCTTGAATAAAAAACACACCTCACACCTAAAAGTCATTACAAAGCATTCTGCCATGACCGCCATGATCAGTGTTGCCAGCCGTGTCTTGTAAAAAGTCACCTAAAATATATAAAAAAGTAACCTTTTTGTGTGAAAAATAACCTTTCGTATTTTTTCCAGTGGAATGGTAAAAAGTTGATAGAATACATGAGGATATAAATAAACCAATCATCATGAGGAGCTCAGTATTAAAGTGGGATATAAGCCATTTGGATTATTTTTGAGTAGAGCGAGTTTTTTGTTTTGTATATACCGGTAAGAAAAATCTGATATTTTTTCTACCTGCATAACCTTGCCGGCGTAAATAGCGGGTGCTCAAAATGCAAAAAGTCAGATTGAGCGATCAATCAGATTTGTCGAGTGAGCGAGAAGCTATGGTTAATTTGTAATTTACACATTTTTTTTTTTTTAGTTTATTGAGGTAACAAACAGTAATACATATTTTAATAATAAAGTAACATATTACATGGTTGCATTAACCAGCGAAGTTTCCGGTAAAATTTATAATATATATATAAAAACATAGATTAAAACATTAAAGAAAACATAGAGTGATAGAAAAAAAAATATATATATATACAACAGAAATGAAAAAAAAAACATACAAATTATAAAGCATATTATAGGATATATAAATAATCCAAATATTATTATTATAATAAAAAGAAGGAAAACAAACATAATGAGAATGAAAAAAAAAATAATAACATGCAGCAGGGGTGAAGAGTTCGTAATTAACAATTTGTTTAAATTTTTTCTATTACTGATTTAATAAATTGGCCTGAGGACAAATGAAAAATATCAGAGTCGTAAAAGATATCATTGAATTTTGTGCACGTCCTTCAGAGAAATGAATGTTGTGTGTAATTTATTTTTGAGTGTGGGATGTGGAATAGTTGGTTTGATCTTGTGTTTCTTATTGGACAGTGGAAATTAATGTTTTCTAGAAGACAGTTGTTGTCAACAACGTTGTTAATGATTTTGAGTAAAAATTTTTGGTCGGATATATTTCTTCTATCTTCTAAAGTTGATAAATTATGGAATGTTAATGAGTCTTTTAGGTTTTCTGATGTTCGAAAAGATTTAAAGTCTAGGTGTTTCAATGTCTTTTTTTGAATTCTTTCTAACCTTTCAATATTTACTTTGTATTGGGGATTCCATATGACTGATCCGAATTCTAATATTGAGCGAAACGTGTTCCTCTTTCACAATAGTGTGAAAGAGAAAGAAGTAAAGTTTTGCAATAAGTGTATAGTCCATGATTTAGCAAGCCGTTAGCCAACACGAAAAAAAAAACAAAAGAGCATTCCGTTTGACGTTGGTTCTGAAAAATCACCTTAAAGTAACCTTTTGAGTAGTGTAACCTGAAAGAAACCTTTCAGAGTAAAAAATCACCTAAAAGGTTACAAAAGTAACCTTCTGGCAACGCTGGCCATGATTCTTCATTCAAACAGGGATGTTCTGCCCAAAAAAATTATTTCCCTAGATTTCGAAGTGAAATTTCCCTAGAATTTCACATTTACGCAATTACCTACGTAGCCACCCGATTGTGTAACACTAATCCTGTTATATGTTAATTAATATGATAATTAATTGGAAAGATATCGGAACTTGGTAAATATACTAATAATACCGTGATTTTCCAAATAAAACACTTTTTGCTACGTGAAGTAATAATTTAAAAGTACGAATACACTCACCACTGAATTAGAAACTGAATTCCAAATTAAAAAAAAACACTTTGCAAAATAAAAATCATAAGCAACCCGCCGCTCATTTGTACCAAGCGTGGTATTTTGAAGACCCCCCCCCCGAACGTGTCACGTAGTATGGGTACGTTCCATAATATCATTTTGAGTTGTCAGTGTTAAAAATAACATTGCATGTAAGTACATGAACAATAATTAAGTTTCATAGGAATTCCAAAAAATATATATACTTATATATATATTTATATAAATATTACCAGTAATATTGTCATATGTAATAAAATTTTTGCCAGAGTTCGAAATTTCCCTAGATTTTGTCCTGATTTCCCTTATCCCTAAAAAATATTTTTCTCCCCTAGATCTAGGGAAATTTCCCTCGACATGACATCACTGATTCAAAATGACAACTTAAAAAGTAAAAAACTAACGGTGGATGAAGACCACCATAGATACGGTGCGTTTCTGGGAGTCTTTAAAAATTAAAACTTTGACAATTATTTTAACTATTAAAACTAACTATAAAAATAAAAAGAAAAATGCAGTTATTTAAGTTTGAAGGTCTTTATTCATTAAAAAAAATAAAAAAATTGGACTGGAGTTCTCTATTAGAATAATATTTAAATAAATGAAACAATTAACCTTTGTTTGAACCATTTTTATGTTTGAGTAAATCCGACCGGTTTCAGAACGAACGTTCCTTCTTCAGGCAAATGTATACTGATTTGACAGTTTTGAAATATGGTTTTACTCACCCCTACCATAATAATACATTGTTCCCATCCATATTTCAAAACTGTCAAATCAGAATACATTTGCCCTAAAGAAGGAACGTTCGTTCTGAAACCGGTCGGATTTACTCAAATATAAAAGTGGTTCAAACAAAGTTAAATTGTTTCATTTATCTATAATGGATAACCACAAAGTTATAGCTTCATTCAAAAGTAGAATAATATTTATTTAGACTTTGAAAAAACAACTATTACTAATTAAAAACACATTTTGTTCTGTTATTTAACAAGCATGAAAAAATTCACAGTATATCTAAAAATGTAACAAGCATTTGTCAAGAGATATTACTTTATTTTAAACGAGTCGTGTTTTATTAAATGTTTTCATTTTTTTTCACTTAATTATAGATAATTGTTTCTGAAGTAAAAAAATTTTATGCACGCTTGACTTGGGGAATAAGCTGGTGAATGCGTGACGTCAGCGTTACGAAAAGCGAGGCGAACGGTAGTTGAGATAGAGATATAAGTTAGTGAAGATAGAAAGAGAGAGAGTTACTGTATATACTGTAGGGGCAAGAGAGAGAGGTGCGAGCACAGATTTTCTTTCCCTCATAGCCAGTTACGTTTCGTATATCTAAGACACAGTGCAGGCCTATTGTCTGTATTACACTGTAGGAGTACGAGAGAGAGCAGTGCACGTGCACATTTTCTTTCTCTCTTCCTATCATATAGATGGAGCTAAAGAAGTTTTACTTCAGTCGTGTGGTCTAAAGCACACTCGTTTTTTTAATGTTAGCGCGTAATAGGCCACTTGCATCACATTTAAAAAAAAAAGACATTCTGTATTTTTTTTAATCGTATTTTTGAAATCCTGGCGATTTTTTGAAAATTTCAATCCGAAAAATCAGACCATTTTTTTTATAAACCGGAAAGACGGGACATAATTTTATAGGTGCAAAAAAAAAAGAAAATTACATAGCCGAAAATCATTTAAAAAAAGAATGTTTTCCACACGAATGGCACAGGAGAATAACGAGGCATACCAAAAATATTAAATCTCATAAATATTTTTTCCTTAATCCATCTTATTGATCATAAATCATTATAATGTTCAACGTCTATATTACTAAATCAAATGTAATATACTTGTACTTGTAAATTATAATAATAATAAGAAGTTCAATTGCATAACGTGGATTGACCAGATGATCATTTGGGAAGTGTGTGAAAGGGTTTAGTTTTTCCTGTGGGGAAAATTAAACCCGGACATTTAAATCTGGTGCGTAAATTTATATTATAAAATTTGATTTTGCTAAAATCCGCACCATTATCATTATACCTCTAAAAACGTACGTACAACGTAAAATGTACGGGGTTCTCTTCATAACATCTGTCAAAAAATCAAACCAAATGTTACGTTCGCAGAGATTAAACAATAAATCTAGTGAACGTTAAATATCAAATTCAAAAATTCGCCTGAACTCAAAGCGATGTCATATAAAAAAAAAATAAATCAGTGTGGAATTTTATAAAATTAATAGGAACATTTTTGGAGACGGGACATTTTCATGTAGTGACGTCACGAGCCCAAATAATGGATTTATTTATTTAAAAATAAAAAACTGTACACTTAAAAAAAAAATAACTAGCATTTTCGTAATCTTAGTAAAAAAATCTATCCACACGATTTTTTCCAAGTCGTTATGAAGTCCATGCAAGTGGTCTATTAGAAGCTTAAATAAATATTCTTGCTTAAATAAATATTCTTTCGGCTTCATAATAATTATTGTTTTTGTGATAAAACTAGGATGGGTGGTTTAATAGCTGGCTAGAAAAAATGTGTTTTCACAAAGCTTTGTTTTAATAATTAAAGGCGGGTGTAACGATTACCTCCCGTTTCTGTTATTGATTTTCAAATAAGCGACGGAGCGTAGTGTTTATAGGATAAACGTACTTATAAATAGTTGTAATAAGAGAACAATTACTATAAACGACTAGCAGCTCCGAACGCCACCTGTGTGAACTTCAGGATCGAACTTAGAAATGATATTAATTATCAAAAACATTGAAACAAACTTACCATTCGTTTACCAGAAAACTTTGTTCATAGTTAAAACATTTGAATAACCTGGTGGGTAACTGACGTATTATCTTTACAACCCAAGTTTTGCTCAGATTTTAGAGAACATAATAGAAAATATAAAAAAGTTGATTATTAACAATGCAATTCTGTACGAGCAACAGTTGAGACTAGGAAGATTAGTTATACAAAACAAGTTAATTTAAAACTATTTTGGATTTTTTATATTTTTTACCTACATACTGTGTGGTTCAAATTCAATCTTCTTCCTCATTGCCTAAGTAGGCTATTGGGGTCGGCTCTTCTCGTTCTTAGGTTGTAGTTTCTTCTGTTCTGAGCATCGCCTTCATCCAGGCCGTTTCTCTGAAGTATTTTGGAGCATTTAGTCATCCAGGAGTTCTTCGGTCTTCCTCTGGATGACTGTCGATGAAGCTCCATAGACATTGCCTGCTTCATTGTATGGTCTGATGGTCTCCGTCTTACGTGCCCATACCATCTCAACTGTCGTTCCTTCAGCCTACTCTTAATGTCTGTGACACCCAGGCTACCACGAATGCGTGAACTTTTAATCTAATCTTTTAGTGATACTCCTGCCGACCATCTAAGCATTCGCATTTCTGCTGTTTCGAGTTGCCTAGAGTAGGAGTTGTACATAGTCCAGCATTCGGAGCCATACATTATCGCGGGTCTTACAATAGTCTGGTATATCTTTCCTTTAAATTTTATAGTCATTTTGGAGTCACACAATATTCCTGTTACGGATCTGAATTTAATCCATCCCACACCTATTCTATGGATGACATCCGCTGCTCATCCTCCGTCTCGTCATGTGGTTCAAATTCAATAATATTTTTATATTATATTTATTTTTGTGCAAGTGTTTTAAAAAGTCGTTTCCAGCACTATTTACTAGTATAATTTCATTAATATTGTTATATATATATATGTATGTAAAAGCCTAAATAGGCGTAAATAAATAAATCAATAAATACCAATTGTTTGAGGTTGGTTAAATTTATTTCTAATTAGGTATAGGTTGAATTGTCTACACGCCTAGGTAAGTGGGTACTCTCCGAAATATTTTCTTTTAGTTGTAACCATGATAGTTAATTTTGAACGACGTATTAAAATTTTGTCATTTTCAGCACTACTAGCATCAACTGTATAATATTTCAAAAATATTTGGGAAATCTATTGTAAAAATAATATTTGGGAAATCTAGTGTAAAAATATTTTAATTTAAAATAAAACAATAACTTTGTAAACACCACTTTTATTTTTATACTTTATGGCGACCGGGTTTCGCTACAACCGTAGCTTCTTCAGGGCAGTATAATACTCTACTAACATTAGGTCACATTTGTGTTATAATATCTATTTTACCAAAAATGGGCTGGGCAAACTTTTAATGAACGGTAAGGATAAGGAAGACAGTCTATCACACTCGGGAATTTACTCACTTCAATGCAGCGATTGCGCATTTTTTTATATTGGTAAAACAGCGCGCAACATAAACACCCGTGTCAAAGAACATCTTCGATGTTTACACAGCTCTGGATTTTCAGAATTTGCAAACCACTTGATTGAAAACGATCATAAATTTGACAAAAACGCTGGCGCCAAACTTATTCATAAAAACGACATCGGTATAAGGTTGGATAATTTAGAGGCACTTGAACTTAGGAAAGCCATAAACACTAATAGTAAGGTAGTAAATAACCAACTTAATTTAAATAAAAGTCCCATACTAAGATTGTTCCCTATTGATAAAGAACACGTCCGTTCCCTTCCCAATTCTCCATCTATGCCTTCCTCTTCCTCCTCCACTTGACGAGTCCAGCCCAGCCCATTTTTGGTAAAATAGATATTATAACACAAATGTAACCTAATGTTAGTAGAGTATTATACTGCCCTGAAGAAGCTACGGTTGTAGCGAAACCCGGTTGGCATAAAGTATAAAAATAAAAGTGGTGTTTACAAAGTTATTGTTTTATTTTAAATTAATAATGTCACATCACAAAGTATCCGCTTCATATGAACAAATAAAAATATTTTCTTTAATCCAACCCTGTAGCTGGGAAGAAATTTCCTCGCTTTCTTCAAGGCGATAAAAAGTTATTGCTCTTCCGGCAGTTATCAAGGTTTGTAGTAACTTTAATTAATGGAAAATTTATAATTAACTGCTTTAGTAAATGAGATTTTCCCATTTCAAGGGGTGAATGCAGTCTCGGGCTGTTAAACCCGGACACGATGAAAAATATAACATTGTTTTCAAATCCATAATAGTCATTTTTGAGCAGTCGATAATCTTTATCCTATTAAGGGTAGAACCGATAGGATCTTTCCAAAGCTTAAGTAGCTTAGCTAGCTCTACAATATTATTATGTTCTATTTATGGAAGCGATCAGAGAGTTATTTGTACATGATAACGAACTCCTATTCTATATAATTACTATTTTTTTAGTACTATCATTAATCTTTAAATACAGTTATAATATACGGAAAATCTACTGCTTTTTTAAAAAGAAATACGAACTTGCCCGGTTTACGAATAACCCGACAATATTTGAAAATCTCCTACTACCACCACGGTAAGCCGAAAATGTTGCTTGAGTCGTGACGGAGGACTCAGCCAGCCGAGGAATCGAACCGGGAACGCCTGGGTGGGACCCAAACGCGATGCCCACTCAACCACTGACCGGTCCTGTGTTAAAGTGTGAGATTGGTTTTCTCGTAATAATTTTAGACAAATTTATTTCTTTAACAATAATGAAGTATTCAGGGTTTATTGGAAGGTGGTATTTTCCTAAATTTATTTTGCGCAGAAAATCTTGAAAGGCGTAATTAATATTTCGCAAAGATTATCTTTAGAATCAAAGCACCATAAAAGGCAAAAATTTAATGGTTGTCCCAAAATAACTTTTTAGTCATGTAGGTACTTGGCTAAGCGGAGATTATTGATGAATGAATATTACGTGATGTTCATTTCACAACTCTAAAGACATTTTCTAATACTCGTATGTCTATGAAATTCGAGGTTGTAAATAATGAAATAATTTATTTATTTATTTTAATGTATTTGGTACACATGAGCCACTAACATAATTTATTTAACGTATAAACATAAATAATGTTACAGTATCAATATAAGTATAAATAAATTATAGTAGTTTTAGAAAAGAATATATAAGATATAAAATGTCAATTTTATAACTAATTAAAATATACTTTTAAAAATACATATAATATTTATATAGGTACATAAAGATAAAGTAAAAGTTTAATGCTGTTTACTGATAACGCTGCAAAGATAGTTTATCACAGAAAGAAGAAAATACAAAAATTTCATTTTCATATTATTCAAATTGTCAATATAAAATCTAAAGTTTTGTTAGTTGCAGTGCTTATTCTCAAACATGTTACCAAAATAAATCGAATTGACCATGAATAAAATTATTGTTGGTACTCCCTCGGAAAATAATTCAAGACAAGAATTATTACTAGACAAGGAGTCAATCCTAACTATACAAGTTGTAGCAAAATACTTTCAACTTTGAAATGCTATAAGGAACAAAATGTTTATTATTCAGGAGAGCGAAAAGTTTTTTTTTTAAATAATGTCTCCTTTATGTCATCCTGTTTATGTACACCTATAATTATATTTTTTTTATTATGAAATTACATTGAATAGATCTTTTAGAATACTTAAATTTTTTTGTAAATTTCTTTAAAAACAGAATTAAATTTATTTTCATTTTTTAGAAAAAAACCTCTTAAAATGTCCGTCATAAAGGACACGCTTATTTTTCTAGAAATATTTCGACTACGACGCAGATCGAAAGAGAAAAAACGTAAAGAAATGACATATTTACTAATCAATTATTTATTTTATTTTTATCTTTTACTGCATTTCAATTTTTTTCTATCTGTATGGTATATCGAAAAAAAGTTGTATGCACGGTGATTTAATTATTTATTCAACATTATGGCATTCGAAGAGAGATTTAGTAGACCAGACAAAATAAACAAACTAAGACAATTGTTTGCTATAGCTTCCAATTATCGATTCGATTTACTCGGAAACCGGGAGAACAATTTTAGTTTTCATATTTAAAAAAGGCTCTCTTTTCTAGGAAGAGCAGCGTTAGTATGCAGAATGATTTAACGATAATTTTAATTCTTCGTATTTAAAAGAGGATTCGAAAACTCTGTGCAATATTCGGTGAATCTCGGAAGCTAATAGTGGATGAGTTCGTGCAATCAGGATGAATGAGATATGGGTTGGCTGATTATTAGGATATTGATAGAAAGGGTAATTGCAGGTCAAACAATCAATTCATGTTGAATTGAATTTGTCAAAAAACAAGTTTAAATTTAGCTAGGCTTTCAGTTGCTGAGGTTTGGTTGTATAAGAAAGGACGTTGTGAAAGTAGATCAATTATAATCTAGATCAGATCCCCTTAGAATATGTGTGTTAAAATCGTGAATAGTCAAAGTAGGGATGAGATGATCTGAAATTTATTCAAGGTCAATTGAAGCGTAATGAGAAATTTGAAGAGAGTGTTATGATGGTTTGAAGAAATAACGCTTTTGCATGGCAAATAATTCTTAATAATTTTTAAGAGAGTCGATAAAGATGGCTCTTTTCAGCCACGTTTTATTTATTTTATTCGGATTCTCCATAAATCAGTTATACACTAAAAAATATGGAGAAGATTACATTTTTTTTAAAGTACGGGGGGGCTGTTTGTTTAAATATGTCAAGAGATAATTACTGAATTCTCTGTAGGTTACCTTGAAGATGTCGATGATTAATGCACAGCCGTTAAGAAGTTGTCTAGCCCTGATTAATGGTGCATTCTGATAGGCAGAAGTTCTCGCTTACGGAGCATAAAAAAGTGCGTGGGATCTCCCACGAGTATACGAGCGAAGACATATAAGTTGATCTCTTTCAATATTGGCGGATTAAGTACGGTATCGGAGATTAACATCAAAAAATGTTTGATTAAAAATATTTTACGGCGAGCTTCTAGTGTATTAAAATCGAGCATTCCTGTGAAGAACAATGATGGATACAGGAGTGGGTATATATTCCCTCATATACAGGTAACGCATAAACCTTTTTTGCACTTTTTCTATTTCTAGGATATGGTTTTGTTCAGAAGGGACCCAAATAATGGAGCTATATTCCAGGATGCTACGTGCTATTATTATTCGTGCTATTATTATTCGTGCTATTATATTATTCCAAGTGCTTTTACTCTCGAGAAAACAGTGCTACAAATTGTTTGTCTAAATTGCTGTCTTACAAAAAAATCTGTTCACCGTTTCAAACATGTTAGTGAAGGTAGATGTGTTATATTGTACAAGCTTACCATATCAGAAGTAAACTGGTTAGATAAATTGAGTCACTCAGCGGAAGTGTGGCCCAACCCACATCAGCGAAAATGTCATATTTTTTGTCAAGATATTATCTTTGAAACCAAGTGGCCCAATTTCGGTTAATTGATTTCAAAGGATCTTTGGAAAAAAGTTTGGTCATTGTGGCCTCTTAGATATGACAAAAATATAAAATAAATTATGTTTTCGCTGACTACGAATTTTAGTGGGTTGGGCCACTCATCCGCTGAGCGCCTCAATTTGTATAACGTAAAGACATTTATGTACATAGGATAAATAAAGGGTAATTTATGTCTGGTTAGGAGAGGCCAAGCTGCTCGGATAACCAAAACGTTAATGTCGGCGCTATGCTTTGAGGTTATGTCACTCACCATGGTCTGCGGCTGCATGTGCGCAGTCAGCGGTGAAGTCACCACCAGCGTCGTGCGCAGGCGCTGCTCGCCAAACTGGTTTCGCGCCACGCACACCCACGCGCCGCCGTCCTCTGCCGTGGCACGTCGCACGTACAGCACGTCGTGCGAGACGGTCACGTGCAAACTTGCGATCACAGGGTAGAGTTGCACGCCAGATTCGCGGAACCACCTGTAAACAAATAATCATTTTGGATGAATACCTATAGCTCAACGGTAGCTTATTTTGTTTACAAATATTATTGTTTTGTCTTTGTAGTACTTAGACGTAGGTAGCTGTTACCTATTTGATGAACATTAATACAACCGAAAAAAATAATATACCATTTAGTATTCTAAATATTACATTTCTCTACATATTATAAATTAAAGTCCCCCGCGTCGTCTATCTGTCTGTCTGTCTGTCTGTTCGCGATAAACTCGAAAACTACTCAACGGATTTTCATGCGGTTTTCACCAATAGATAGAGTGTTTTGTGAGGAAGGTTTATGTATGTAATTTGTCAAGGATTTGTGTAAATTGGTTTAAACATCACGATAATTGTTAGAAGTGTCGGAAAAAATCGAGCCGCCTGGTAGCTTTCATCAAAAACGCTGCCTAATCCATTTGGGATATAACAAAACAATGCATGGTGGGATATTCCTCTTTTATAGATCTACAAAAAAGTCCGCGAAGGCATATATCTATCTATTACGGATAGCTTACTATACCCATTCTATCTTCTAAAAAAATGGTCGCGTACATTGCGGTAATTGAAAAGATTTTTAGACGAATACAGTATTAATCCGTATTAATTTAAATACGTTGGTTACCTCAAGCATTTCGTGCACATTATTATAATATTTCACACCATATCTACGTATTACAAATAAAAGTACTCCGCGGCATCTGTCTGTCTCTTCGCGATAAACTCAAAGACGGCGGTGGTTATAAAGGTTGGAGAACCATCCAGTAGATGACGTTGTGTTTTATTAGTCACAGCAACGCGTGGCCGGGTCAGCTAGTATAAATATAAATATAAATGTAAAACCAACAGTGATGAGGGTAGCAAAAAGTCATGCAATTTCCAGTGTTTTGAATATAATGTCCTCCACCTGCAAAGTCGAATCTTCCCCAAGCATAAACTTTCTAATAAAGTGTGTTTTATCGGAAGTGTCCTGCAGGTAAGTATGTTTCTGTATCTATTTGTAAGTAATACAATTAGATAGAGCCTAAGATTCATAATAAATTGTAAAGCACCCTTGAGGTGATTTTTCACAAAAACGGCGCTCTACAAATTATCCAATTATTATTATTAAAAGCTATTAAATTCCTTTAACCAGATGAATTCCAAAATAATTTTTTTTCACAGAAGAAACACTGTCTTACCCATTAAGCCTCACAACGCACCCAATTAGGAATGCCAACGTCCCACTAACTCCAGACGATTGGGAGCCGTTGGGACTGTTGGGCGGTATTCTCGTCAAATACCTGAAAGCGTAAGAATCGACTCCTTGTGTACTCCCCTGTGGTTGTTCACGAGTTTAAAAATTGCAACGACGTCATGACGGCAATGATAAGAAAACGGAAAATGGTTTATTGATTGCCAATCTTACAAGAAAGCAGATTTTGTATTGAAATTCGTCGTAAGACCTGGAAAAAATGTAAAATAAATTGCTTTTACGTAATGAAAAACTAAATTGTTTGTTCTCTTCAATGGTTGTTTTTTTCTTGTTCATTGATTTCAATGGCAATTAAGGCAAACAATACTTTCACAAAAAATCACATTTTATTCATTCACAAAAGGTATCTCATTACGTACATTATTAAAGAAAGAATAGATTGTATTATAAATTCAAGAAAACAATAACTTCAATACAAAGGTAGACAGTGTGTTGTTTTTCGTTAATGTTTTATGGAATCGCGACAGAAGAATTTATTTTTAATGACAAGTTAATTTATTTTTACGAAGGAAATTTCACGCGGATCCGATATAATTTTCAAATTTTGTCTAAGAATTTAATTTATTTTATTCAAATGGTTTTAATTACACGGTTAATTAGATGCGAATTGTTTACATAAAAGTACTAGTTGCTTACATAAATATCATTTGCATAAGGAAAATATAAATTGAAATCATTTACTTACAACTGATCGCGTTTAAGGCAAAAAAACACTCTTTTCTTATTTGAAAGTATAATGTATCTATTTTTTTTTCCATTCTGTTAAGAAGGTAGTTTTTTCTTATTCGACGATTGCCCGTCGGGCGTCTACAAACATAATACCCTAGTCAATAGGGAAAAAATAATAGAAGTAGATTCGTTAGTCGGTATAAATTTACACTTAAAGAAATACATTTCAGATACCTACATTCAAAACTAATTATTTTGCTTTGATGTAGGAGGGAGAGATTTTTAATATGTTTAAAAGGTTTGTATAGTAGAGGTTTGGTAGTTTGGTGAAGACGCGTTAATGGTGAGTATAAGAATATTGTGTCAGTTGTAGTTGTCACAATGCATAAGATTGTAGAGTTGAATAGATCTAACAGGGGAGACCAAATATCTTTGGGGGAGACCGATACTTATGACACTTAATATTTGAGGTCAGTTTAGTGAAGTCTTTGAGTTACGTATTATGAAACCAAATTTTGCATGACCTTATTGGAAATTGTTTCGCCGTAACATAGAAAGGTCCTGTCAAAAATAACTCCAAGGTCTTAGATGAATATTGCAAATACAATTTCATAATTAAATTGAAATTAAAACAATTTTTTAAACTTATTTCCACATATTTATTTAACCAGTACCGGTTTCATCCTATTATGGACATCTTCAGGCTGGAAATTGACATTCTTTTGTTAGAGAATTTTTATAAAATTTGGTAGGTAGGTACACAATATTAAAGTAGGTACATATGTTTTGGTTATTACATTAAATAATATTTAATAATATTTACATTGGGAAAAAATATCAAATGAAATAATAGTATAACAATGGTCACTATAGCAGAATAATCGATAATTTAATAAATTAAAAATAATGAATTGTTTAATAATAATAATAATATTAAAATATTAAAAATGCAAAAATCGGTAATTTTAAATACATGTAGGACAAAAGATGTTTTAAATATTTATATTGAGGGATCAGTAGGATTTATAGGTTCAATTAGGAATTCCACAGAGCCGAACCCTCTGATATGAAAATATCTGGAGTCGGTGAATTATTTTCCCATCTGGTCTCTGGTAGGTTGACATGTTGTTCTTGTATTGTTTTGTAATTATAATACTTATATAGTGCAATTGCATAACTTGGATTGACCAGATCATCATTTGGGAAGTGTGTGAAAGGGTTTAGTTTTTCCTGTGGGGAAAATTAAACCCGGACATTTAAATCTGGTGCGTTTAATAACTCTGGAATTTACCAAGTGAATTGCTCGAATTGCTCTGCATGTTACGTGGGACAGACAGGAAGAGCAGTGTCAACCCGTATAAAGAAGCATTTCGCATGTTGGGTAAATCAAAAGGGAGATTTATCGAACGTAGTCTTGCATTTGCTAGAGAACCAACATACTTTTAACAAGGATAATAGAGATGTCAAGGTTCTTCACATTTGTGAAAAGGGACAGAAATTAGACAGATTGGAATTACTAGAAATTAATCGCCTAACGAAGAAAATTGATCGTAAATATGTCATGAATAAGCAGTTGGAACATGGTGCTCAGTCGCCATTAATATATCCATTGTAATTACTTGGAATAATGCTACCTTAGACTCTACGGTAACATTTAATTCTAAGTGATTTGCGATGTATGTATTAATGATTCTTGAACATTTTGTTCCGGATGCTTATTCATGACATATTTACCTTAGAGAACAGTTGTGTAGTTTAATTATGTAATTTTCTAATTTGACAATTTTTTAAAAAAAAAGTTTTATTTTTTATTTTTATTTATTTTTTATTTTTTTATTTTTTTTTTTATTATTTTTTTTTATAGAAATTATTTTTGTTTTCTGGTAAATGCAAGATTGTGTTCAATAGATCAAACACCCCCCCCCCCCCCCACCCCCCCTTTTTTGATTTGCCCAACTAGTGAGGTGTTCTTTTGTGCAGTTTGATTCTTCTCTTCCGGTTTGTCCTACGTGATATGCAGGACAATTCATTATTTTAAATTTATTAAATTATCGATTATTCTGCTATAGTGACCATAGTTATATTATTATTTCATTTGATATTTTTTCGCAATGTAAATATTATTAAATATTATTTAATGTAATAACCAAAACACATGTACCTACTCTAATATTGTGTACCTACCTACCAAATTTTATAAAAATTCTCTAAAAAAAGAATGTCAATTGCCAGCCTGAAGATGATGAAACCATCAGCCAGGATGAAACCGGTACTGGTTAAATAAATATGTGGAAATAAGTTAACAAATTGTTTTAATTTCAATTTAATACTATATAATTCCACCACGTATAACAGAACAATAAATAAACTCATAAAATTTCATAATTATTAATTGAATACGATGTAGATTGGTTTCCGTGAATGGTGAATACATACGGGTGAACAATGTTAAACATTTTCACGGTTAGAAATTATTTATTTATTTTATTTTTGTTAGCTGGTCCATCTATATTTTAATGAAGGATAAATGCATAATTTAAGGATAGTGTAATCTTGAAAAATTTTAAATTATCTGCACATAAAATGAACTTAACATTATAGAAAAACGAAGACAAATAAATTAATAAATGTAATGAAGAGAAAAGGTTTCAAATGGGAGCCTCGAAGCATTCCCGATGTTACTTTATATTTATTTGAAACGTTATTATTCAATTTTACCACGAGTTCGCAGTTACAGAGGTAACAATTCAGACAATTTAGGAATGTTTACATAGGTATACCAAGAGCTTTAAGTTTTGCGATAAAAATATTCATATTTAAAGCAAATCTAATTGTGATATGATGAAGCTGCGCAAATATAGTGTTCTCATACAAGAGAAGATTTGTAGAGGTTTCCAGGCCAGTTACAAAAACGTGCTGTTCCGGAGTAACTGTAAGAGTAACTTTGTCTAAACTCACAATAATCTTAAAGATAATGCTTTCAAATATTTCAGGGATGGTAGACAATACAGAAATTGATCTATATTTCAAAACGCTAATTTTATCGCTTGATTTAGATGTTGGTGTCAAGTGCTAAGTTTTGATGGACTGGGAAATATTTCAGCTTGGAATGAATGATTAAAATATTAAAATAATATTAAAATATTAAACCAGCTTTTTATGCAAAAAATAATATCGGTAATTTTTTGAGAAATGCTAAAAATAAAATTGACTAATTCCGGAATATATAAAGTCAAATGTAAAGATTGTCCCTCATTTTATAGTGGCAAAACAATTCGTAATTTTTAAATCAGAATCAAAGAACATTTAAAAGGTGTCTTAATAATAATATTTTTTCTGAGTTCGCTAACCATATCATTGAAAATAACCATAGTTTTGAAAAAATACAGGGATACATATTCTTCACATTAATCATAAAGGAAAACGTTTACATAACTTAGAAGCCTCGGAAATAAAAAAAACCCTTAAAATAATGAATCTATTATCAACAAACAAAAAATATTGTCCTATAGCCCAATCATGGATATGTTCCCCTACCCACCCACTTCTACATTAATACCTACCCACCCACTCTACATTAATATCTAGCAACAGCTCCACCTCTACCATAATAAAACATTGTTCCCATAAATAAATAAATAAATAAAATATTTCGAAACTATCAAATTAGCATACACTTTCCCTGAAGAAGGAACGGTTGTTCCGAAAATCCGGATTTACTCATTATATAAGTGGTTCAAACAAAGTTAAATTGTTTCATTTATCTGAATGATTAAATATTATGTTGAAGAAGATTTGCCATAAACCGAACACATTCCTTTAGGAATGTCGGAAGAATTTTGTCAGAACTTGATCCCTTCTTCAAACCGTTAAAATAAATAATCCAAAAGAATGTTACGTGTTGATTTATAAGTACCATGCGATATAAATGAATATGCACCTCGCTGAATGTACGGGTAAACATCTTAATGAGATATAATGAAATTAAAAAGCCAGTAAGACATAAAAGATTGCATTTAAATTGAGCATCATGCTTTTGAAATAATAGCTAGAATCGTGTCAACGCATACAACAGTTAATTTTTTTTACATGAATATTATTTTCGCAACCTTAGTAGATCTTTTCTCAACAATATTAGTCAAAACACATACAAGTACTGAACTTTACAATACAAAATAGATATATTTAAATTTTCTAATGGAATTATAATATTTATTCTTCTTCTTCTTCTTCTTCTTGTGCCCTGTCCGTTCAACGGACGTTGACTATCATGTTGGCTATGCGGACTTTGTTTACTGCGGCCCGGAACAGCTCCACGGTAGACTGGCCAAACCACTGTCTCAGGTTTTTCAGCCATGAGGTTCTCCTTCTTCCGGCAATTTTTTCCTGCATTATGAGATGCACGATCTCATACTTCTCTGGTTATCTCATCACATGTCCAAGATATTGAAGTTTTCGGATTTTTATAATTTTAATTACTTCCTTTTGTTTATTCATCCGAACCATAACATCTTCATTTGTAACCCTGTCCATCCAGCTTATTTTAAGTATTCTTCTGTAGATCCACATCTCGAATGCCTCAAGTCGCCTAATTAGTTCTTCAGTAAGCGTCCATGCTTCCATTCCATAAAATAATATCGAAAACACGTAGCATCTGACCATTCGCATTCGTAATCCAAGGTTGAGATCATGACTGCAGATTTTTTTTTTCATGCGGACAAAGGTTGCACGTGCTTGCTCAATGCGGCATTTGATTTCAACTGAAGGATCCCATCTATCATTTACATTGCAGCCCAAGTATATAATACTCTGTACCTTCTCTAGTTTTGTTCCAGCAATATAAAGATTTTCATCCAATGCGTTATTTTTGCTTATGAGCATGTATTTTGTTTTATTTATATTCAGTTCTAGCCCAAAATTCTCACAAGTCTTCACTACTTGATTCAGCAAAAGTTGTAAATCTTCAATGTTACTACTTGTTAGAAGTACTGTATCATCTGCATAACGCAGGTTTTTCAGAATCTTCCCATTTATAACAAGTCCTTGAGTACTATTGAGTAGCTTCTTGCAGAGCTTCATTGAATATTTCTTCTGAATATAATTGAACAGCATAGGTGAAAGAATACAACCCTGTCGCACGCCTCTCTTTATTTCTACTTCGTCTGTTAGACATTGCTTATTAATACTTATTGAATGGATAATTGGATACCCTTCAAAATTGTTTTAGTTTTAAAGTTTTAGTTTAAGGTTATTATTACGGTAATAACCAGTTAGTTAAAACCAAGTTTGATAATTTCTAATAATATAAATAAAATTTCTAATAATATAATATAAACTTGCTAATCTAAAATAATTGAATCCCCTTGCGTTGAAATGTTCCGTGGAAGATCTAAATAATGGAGAGATCATCAATTAATTATTCTAACCCTAAATTGAATTATTCCAAGAGTAATAATTATCTTAGAACAATGTCTACCCACAAAAGCGTTATAATAATAAGTGGGCAACAATAATGGAAAATTGAAGATTAAGAAAATAAGTTGTAATATAAGTATCTACTGGAGTTCCTTAAAAGGGAATAAAACTTTATATTTCTGAAGGTCCTTCTCCTTGAAACTTTAATAATAATACATTTACCACGTACCTACTTTCGAAAATATGTAATGTGAACAAGTTGTGACAGGTATTTTTTTACATTTCTAAATAAATTTCCATTCGATCTGTCCTATTGACAGTCTTTCTGGCAGAGAACTTTTGCTGTAGGTCAATTGCTGTGGGTTGCATAAGTAATGTAAACTAAGTGCATAGGCAACGGCTTCACGGCCTTTTTCATACAAAACTAAAATTTGCATTCGAGGCGAGAATACCCAACCAAACTGCATAATATTTTTATATCAAAAGGTATAACATATATCCAATACGGCTATGTGCTGTTTTATTTATTTGTATTTTAAATTATTACGGATGGGTTAAATTATTATGGAGAAATCATTTGGGCACCATTTTCACTTTCAAGTCCAGATGAAGCAATCTTCCCAGTTTACCAATCTACCTTCATATATGAAAAACCTTTAATATATCTTACGATGTACAGAACATTTAATCAATATATATTATAAAAGAAAGTGTACAAAAGGGTGCGTCCCACTGAAACTCAGAAACGAGTCCCGGTATACGATCAAGGGTTTGGTAGAGCCCTCTATCCCCCCATCCACGAAGAAGGTTCCCAAGATATAAGGGCTGGAAGTTTCGTGCTCTAGAAATTTCTAGAACAGTCCAGATCATTCGAGAGTATTCGAGAGCATTCCACAATATTCCAGAACATCCCGGAACATTCTAGAATGTTGTGGAATATTTGGGAATAGGGAATCGGGAACATCATTGTGGAACATTCCAGAAAACTCTCGAATGTTTTGGAATGTTCTGGAACATTGTGGACCATTCGAAGCCTTTTTTGTATGGTTGGGGCTACCCATGGTATGGGTATATAAAGCAAGATCCGTCGTGGTTAGAACATCGGTTCAATCCCATATCAACTCCCTGGCGGAAGCCGGGTACCTCAACTAGTATTCTTAATAAAATATAAAACGCTTATTGCTTACCTCGGAAATGCTTTAGATTAAAATTTGCACAACTTCAATGTTTATCTACCGACTTCTTCCATATAGCTTAGAGTGCAGGCGATAAAATCGGATCAAATTTACATTACGAGTATTAACATAACGTTTGATTTAAGAAAATAAATGTGTAAAATTAATGTTTAGGCAATTAACAGAAAGTCCCATTACGACAATTTCGCATTATATTTTTTATTTTTCCATTCCTAAAAACTTAAGAACTCATCTATTTACTTTTGTTTTCTTTGCTTTTAATAAATTATTTTACTGAAAATATTTTCACGGATCCGTCTTGATGTATTGTCAGAACCAAAGATATTGAAATATAAGGTCAGAACTAATCACCACATTTATAAAATTGAGCTGGGAAAAAATAAAATAAAATTATTTACACGGCCAAGGCTTAAAGGAACATAATGAAAAATAATATAAATAACACTGATCAACAAAATTTTGTAACAAAAAAGGTGTTTACTATTTTTTTAATTACCGACCTACCCTCATTCGAATCCATATTTATTTTGATTTGATCAGGTCTCGTTATTGTGTTACAGCTATTACCATATTGACGCCATTAGTAAGTAAGTCATATAAACAGAATTTTGGCTCTATACCATTAGGTGGGGGTTCTAATATGAAAGAGTCTTATGAAACTATTAAATTTATCTTAGAAAAAAATCAATACAATGAACACAACTGGAAAATTTGTGAAGATTTGAAGGTTGTTGCCTAAATTTTAAGATTATAATGAGGGTATACAAAATACTGTTGTTTTATTTGTTAGTGGGACAGCAGAGATCGGGAAAATCGTTATGTTCAGAAAGACTGGACAAAAATAAAATCTCTTACTCCAGGGCAAAAAAATATTTAAAATTCTCCATTAGTAAAGCCTGACAATATATTTTTACTACCTTTACATATAAAACTTGGGCTCATGATAAACTTCGTGAAAGCTATGGATAGGAGTGGTGATGGCTTTTTATATTTGAAAGAGAAATTTCCTTAACTCAGTGATGTAAAAATTAAAGAAGGCATATTTATTGGTCCTCAAATCAGACAGTTGATGAAAGATAAAATATTTAAAGGAAAGCTTAGTGATTTGGAAAAATCAGTTTGGGAATCTTTCATAAAAGTGGCTTTAAATTTTCTCGGAACTCACCAATCAAGTGACTATAAAAGTATTGCCGCGGGGGTGTTATTTACTTTTAAGACCTTGGGCTGTAATATGACATTGAAAATACATTTTCTACATTCACATATAGATTTCTTCACTGAAAATTTAGACGCTTAGGGATGAACACGGTGATAGATTCCACCAAGACATTTCTACCATAGAAAAACGAAATCAGGGCAAGTGGAGTCCACGTATGCTGGCGGATTACTGTTAGACAATGCAACAAGATATCCCTGAAGCAAAATACAGAAGAAAATCATTATGTTACATTGACAATAGATACTCGTAGCTTCATTTTTTTGATAAAAACTGAAATTATCTGAAATACTTTAAAATAAAATTACCAAAAAAACCGTTCGTATTTGGGACCTTCTAATTTTATTTCTATTATCCTTATCCTTTTTCTAAATATAACTAGGCAAAAGTTTTCATGTTACATACAAAAAGTGTTTTTTTGTTGACTAGTGTAATTTAAATAAAACGTACCAACCAAAATTGGGATCAAGCGGAAACTAACAGAGTTAAATTATTTGTTTAAAATAAAACAAAAACTTTGTAAACACCACTTTCATTTTTATACTTTATGCCGACCGGGTTTCGCTACAACTGTAGCTTCATCAGGGCAGTATAATACTCTTAAAATCAGAGTTAAATTATTTGAATCAATCGAATATTTATTTGATGTTCCATTAGAACATTATCCTGCAATGTGATGCAATAATATTATACCTATCTATACCTATAAATAGAGAGAAAAAAAAATGATTAATACACAAGTCACACGATAATTCTCATTTCTTACGAAAGAAAAATTAATATGAGTTAGAATGAATGAAGAAAAAATAATTTGAGTTAGAATTGAACAAACAACAAGATGTAATATAATTGTGAAAAAAATGTTACCTAACATTATAAAAATATACCCACATAGTGTACAATGTGACAATACAAAATTCTACCAGTATTTCAGCACGTGGCGCTAAAATTTTACATTAAATTCAATCGGGATTCACACGTGGGCCGCCGAATTGTAACGTATTATAATATGATCATATGCGCCAAATTGTGACATGTGTATGTCTCAATTGATACTATGAATGAAACACTCAATCAAATAAATGTGTGTTTAAATTTAGGCTATATTGTGTAACTTTGAAATACAAAACATGATAATAATAATAATTATAATTTTTATTTATTAATTTTTATAATTATTTTAGTAATTTGTACATTTAAGTTTACAAATTTCTAATTGATAATAATATTTCATATTCACTATATTTTTTCAAGTTTTATGTAGCTCCTACAATACATCTTGAACTTTCCAATTGGAAATGAGTAAATATGATTGGACAAAATAAATGAAAGACGGCTAGCGCTTTATTAATTTTTATGTAAAACAATTATAATTCAAAGTATAGATGGCATGAGACTCAATTTAATCAATTTAATTCAATACTCAAGGTCGTAAAAGGCTCTAAGATAACCTTTTAGCAGAATTTAAGTTAAATACTTATAATGGCACAATGTAAGAAATAATTCTAAAAGAAACCATGTGGATATTTTAAATAATGTAAAATTAAAAGTACGGATGCCATCTCGTTGCAGTTGACACCCAAACGAGAACGGATGAGTTAAGAATATTAAAGGTTAAACCATTAATAAAAGAAAGCTAATCATTAATATTGAAATTCATATTACGGAGATCGATGTTATGAAGTCGACCTTTGCTTGGTCCCTGCATTGTGGTCACACCCTTCCAGTTTCTCATTCCAAAACTAACTCGCGTAGAAATAACGGCCAGCGACGTCTTCGAGCGTCTGTGGTCACATGGTTCGGAAGTGTGTCCCGCACACTAATGCTGGGATAACAGCGTAGCGACCAAATATTCTTCTTTAAGATTAATACAGATAGAAACCATTCAATACTGGGGCAGGTAGCTAACTGCTACAAACTGAAGCACGTAAAGAAATCTTCAAAAGTTCTCTTTTAAAAATAGAGATGACACTACTTCCGTAGGTAGCTCTCATGTAGAGTAAATGTAGTGGAGTGTCAATGCTGCCAACTAGACGTGGGCAGAATGATTCCCAGGAGTGAATCGATTCAGTCTGATTCCCATGGCCTTTTGAATTGATTCCTTTAATTCAATTAAATCCCAAAAAAAAAGAAGAAAAAAAAAATTGAAAATTAAATGAATGGGGAGGCTAACACCGCACACGAGACCGGGAGGCCACGGAGTACCCGGAGTACCGCGAAAGAGGAGACTGATAGGCTACCAAGCATCGCACAAAGAGGAGACCGATTATTCTATCTGATTATCTCGCTAAAACCTATAGACTAATGTGTTTGATTTTTTTTACTGTCGCTTTTTCGTTTCATCGGTTTTCAAAATCACAATGAGTGGAGAGGCTACGAAGCACCGCACAAAGAGGAGACCAATAGGCTACGAAACACCACACAAAGAGGAGACCGATCATTCTATCTCATTATCTCGCAGGCTAAATTCTATATTGTTTGTCTTTTTTTAGTGTCGTAATTTTTCGTATGTAAAATGTATTTATTGCTAGCAACTATATCTTAAAATTATACAAGTTTTCGTTTCACCCTTAAAATTTTATTGATTTTATTTTATTTATTAAACTTATAATTTTGTTCCATTTCACGTGATCTAATATAAACATACATTTTAACATTAAGATGAGTATTTTATGACAGCTAACCACAGCTAATTGGCCTTATAATATCTGCAAATTTACATATTATATCGACCCAAGATCTACGTCTAAAAGTAGGTAGGTACAATATCTTCCGTACGTACCAAAAAACAGATAAGCATCATTTTAGCTTCTCACTGCTGATGTTCAGATTCAAAGTCGAAAGTTTTCGACTAACTATGTAATGAAATTGATGGCTTGGCGCGCGGGGGAATAAATGAACCGCGCGGACGGATTAAGGGCTGGCATTGAGGAATGAATTAGTAACTTTTGACTAATGTTTTGTGTCTTAACTAGCAGTGACTTGATTTACTCGCGAGCTGCGGACCTAGGACTGGGATGCGTTTGGGACATATCGTGACATTGACGTGACGATGACGCCTGACGTCATTTCTAGGTCTGAGATTTACAAAAGACCATGACGTCACAAGTGAAAAAGACTTTTGTTTTAATTCCTCAGTCTGTCGGAATCGGACAATCTCGATTTCGACAGACTAGATACCTGGGACGCGGACATTGAACACGGACCTGGGACGGCGGGGACCTTAGGACAATCCCAGGACTATTGATTAGGATAAATGATTAATTCCTTGCGTGAAAGAGATGCTCGGGCAACCCGGATGAATCGCGGCCGCGTTTTGGCCATTTTGGGACATGGACTTTGATGATGTTCGGGTGTTTTTAGAATGGCGGCGCGGCGGTAGCGGAATACAATCGTAATAGGCGAGTCGTTCACAATACCGTCCGTCGACCACTTCGCGGCGCGCGGCCCGTTTAATAATATTTAAATACCTATGAAAGAATATAATATTTAAATCGTTTACAGAACACATTATTCATTGACATAATTTAACAGTAAAATAAATGGAAATTAAAAATGTATGGTGTCATTAAAAATTGTAGGATGCAAGGCCAAAGATAAGGAATGAAGAATCAATTCCTTTTGAAATTGAGAATTAGATTGAGTGTGTCACGAGATTGAATTTATTCATTTAATTCGGTCATTCAATTTTGCCCACGTCTACTGCCAACCGAAGCCTGATAGACCACGGCATCCGCAATTGGGTTTTTTTATGAGTCTGAAGGGTTTGAGGAAAGGGTAAGAGATGGGAAGAGGAAGGTGGGGAAGTACGAGGTTATTCAGATCTGGTCACCATATAGTTTGACGTCTCTGATTAGATAGCATGCGGGATTTATATACAATGTCATATTGAAAAAACATATTTATCACATTTTCGCACGCATCATTATGGGTAACCGACGAGTTCATCGAAAATCAATTCATCGAAAGCAAATTCATCGAAAACGAGTTCATCGAAAATCAATTCATCGAATGACCAATTCATCGAATCGCCAATTCATCGAAAAACATTTTTTTTGTAGATATTAGAGCTGTCAAAATTAAATACCCAAAAAGGTCTGTTTAACTGGTTAAATGTGTTTAGCAACTGTCAGTTTCGTAGTGACAATGTAAAATTTATAGGTTATCTCTTCGATTTCCGATTGTCTGTTATTGCAAAAAGGGATATCTAAGGAACGGTGACCAGACAACTAATAATGAAACCAACTCATAAACAACTCAGAAAGGTCATTAAGTGTGATGATAAAAAAAATATTTAAAAATTGGTTAAATAGGTTAAGTTAGGTTAGGTTAGGTTAGGTTAGGTTAGGTTAGGTTAGGTTAGGTTAATTTAGGATAGTTTAGGTTGACCAATGCTTTTTTTAACTTCTCGGTCCGCTCGGCATTTCTCTCAAATATCAACAAAATATATTTTTTCGAAGAATCGGCGATTCGATGAATTGATCATTCGATGAATTGGTTTTCGATGAATTGATTTTCAGTGAATCGGTTTTCGATGAACTCGTTTTCGATGAATTTGCTTTCGATGAATTGATTTTCGATGAATTCCTTTTCGATGAACACGTCGTGAACCATCATTATGAAGCAATCAAATGAGTCATCTTGATATTTTTAAGTATACCGTGCAAAGGGTGTTTTTTTTAACGTAGATGAATTGGCGCCATTTATGAAGAAGCAGATTGTGAATTCTTTACAGTATTCCCTTAATGAGGAACTCGTCGATCCATGATACTATATTCACAGACCAGACATAGAGTATTTCTAAGGTCAAAATAAATTTCAGATAAAAAAATAGATTGGTAATTTGAAGAGGAAGATATATGGATAACCATTTCACTTGCTGTTAAAAAAACAAATGCACCTCAATATAGATAATTTCGCATGATAATAAAAAATTTGAAAATCTTTCGCATAAAAAAGCATCAAACTTTACGACATACTCGTACAACAATGACGGATTCCTTATGTAGGAGACTACAATCTCGTACAATCTCTCTACAGCCTCTCCTACTTAGGTTTCTCTTTTGAATATATTGTAGGTATACTTTAAAAAAATCTGAATAGGTATTAGTACCATGAGCGATTTTTTTGTTATTTTTGATTTATATAATTTTTTCCGCGTTCAACTTTTATGTCTTATTTTAATACGATATCTTGTCAATATGACTTCTTCAATTATTAAAGAATTAAGGGTCTTTAACCAGCCAGCGGCCGAGAATTCAAATTCCGTCGAAAGATGTTCTTAAGATCGCACAGGGCGGTTCAAATGAGAAAGATGAATCATTCTCCGTACCAGCTTTTTAAAATTATAACTAATATCGATTTTGTTTCATTAAAAATTTGCTTTAATTTATACCTAAATTCAAAAATGCTAAAAGGCGTGATGATAAAATTATTAAAATTTATCATTTTTGTATTTATTTTTTGATCATAAGTATTTATAATTTTTCAATAATGTCTAAGCAAAATAAGAATGTAAAAAAAATCTTAAATATATTCGTTTATGAGACCTTAAATAAATACACAAACTGAAGTATTTTCGTCACAAAACCCGTGCGCGGATCTTTTTTTAAAAGATTTTATTTAAACTAAAATTGAAATTCCGAAACATAGCTTTCCCAGATAATTCATTGCTTTTTTACTGCATGATTATATCATTTGAAATGTGTGTTGTATAATACAAAATTTTGTTTGAAAATTTAACAAATCTGCCAACGACCTATGGTATAACCTTATTATACTAAAAATATATTTTTTTTATTCGTGCCCTTTTTTACTCATTTAAAGTACGCTCTAGCGTGTTTAAATCGCACTTTATGGAACGCGCGTTTTTTAAAGTTACCATGGCAACATCAACAAATCAACAAAATGTGAAGTCTGAAGCTGGGAACATACTAGGCCCACGCAACGCAACGCGACGTGGGTAGACGTCATCATTTCCATATCTGGACTACTTGCCATCCATACATTTTCTATGGAAAAGGGTGCTTTAGAATCACACTAGCCCCACGCAACGCAAACCGACGCCCCCCACGCGACGCGGATCTGCCGCAGCCAGATCGGCGTGGGCCATGTGGAAGGTGGAGGGGGTATGGTCACGCCTACTACGAGATGATTTTACATCTTTCTGGTGTTATCTATGCATCTAACGTTATGTTCCGCAATATCTGTGGTTGTTTTTTTGACAGATATTATTCAAAAATGGATGACGAACAGTTCATTGAAACTGGCACGAAGTTATTTATAAAATCAAATTACAGGATTGTAGAGATTCTGCATACGCAGTGCAGCTTGGGAGGAAATTTCAGCCATTCATGGCATGACTTTCAATATTATACCCTTATAATTAATGACAATCAAACCTTAGACACACTGCCAGTCTTTCTCTGATCCGAATGGACTTTCGGAGACGTGTGTTTTCTTTTTTTATGTCATATTCAATTATGCTGTGAAGATCTTTAAATACCACTTTACTCATTCGGAAGTACTTGAAGAATCGTCCGTCATCAGATTCTAGTTCCTTTACTAAAGTATGGAACTCTCCAAACATTTGTATTTGTTAATGTTGTGGACCCAAATACTTCTCACTTTTTTTCTTTTTACGAGAATATTGATTTCATAATAATAATCGTAGCAAATTATCTTCAAATTAGCTTTCAAGATATGGCAAAGCTGTCATCTGCTGAGAAGAGAATCACATAAACATAACCTAAAAAATAAATGTCAAATGTGTCGAATCAAACGCGCCTGCGCACAACCAGAGACCCCTTGTCACGTGGTCACAGCGACGCGTACATACGTCGGCCAGTGTGGACATGGACAGGAACGTTGCGTCGCGTTGCGTAGCGTGGCGTGGGCTTAGTATGTTCCCAGCTTAAATGTCAACTTTTAACTATAAATCTGACAGGAATATTTTAAACGTCAAATAAAACATTACAAATGTTTCACTTACCCTTATCATACCGTAAGAAAACCCTGTCTGTACTTACATTTTGGGGTCGCAATGATAAATATTGCTTCATCAAACGCACATAATTAATTGCACCACTGTCGGCAACAGTAAAACGTCAAGCTTTCACTGTTTTAGATGGTCGGATGGTAATAAGCAATACACTTCCTTCTTCTTTGATATCATATAAGCGTAATTCGCACAATTCACATCTTCTGCAAGAGCCAAAGATTCCGCAGATGGCTACCACCTTCAAAAATAAGTACGTAATGTCCGGTGCTTCCGTGAAAAACTTCCGCAAATCATCTTCTTTGAATACATACGCCTTCTTAGCAACGTCATCCTTGCTAATTGCCTTCATGAATGCATGCACTTTCACAAATGATTTTAAATCAACCCCTTTTTTTATCCTCAACAGACATTGCAATTTCGAATGTATGGCCCACATAGTCGATGCTTTGTACTGTTCCGACATTTTCTGAAGGTAAGCAGGCACAACTCGTTCATCTACATCTACTACGTTTTGCTCCTCCATCCATGTTATGAACCTTTCATATTCTTTTTTATAAACGTCTTTGGATTTTTTCGGTATTAACCGCGATTCTGCTTTGGTATTTAAATTATCAATGTTAGAACTCATTTTACAACACACAATAACTAGTAAAAACTGTGATGTCAACTATTAATCTTATGTGACAGATTGCAAATTAATGTTTGTGTTTTTCATTTCCATGACAACAAGATATTGTGATGTCATATCACGAATTCATTAATAGTTCTTATTTCCAAATTTTTAATAATAATATCAATATTTATGTTTTCAAAGTGTACCAATAAAAAAAAATAGCGTAAAGTATTCGTGGATAACTGGTCTTTAAAACAATCGCGCGTGTTTTAAAGACCTGTTTATCCACTTATATTTTAATATACTAATTTTCTCAAAATTTAAATATACATTTAATAGATAAAAGAACAATCTTTCGAAATCAATTTATAATGTTTTGTGAAAAAGAGTCAATGCGTCTAAAGTTTAATTTAAAAATGACATATTTCCGATTTTATCTGGTTATTCCCTCTAAAAGAACGTTCTAATTTTTAAAAATCGGGAAAAATTTATATTTACAAAAATCATATGACATTAGATACATATACCCACTAGTTTTCGTCATAGTCCCCGTTATTATCGATGAAACAAAACTAAAAAAAAACAAAACTCTACCGTCAAATATGCTACCACCTCTCCCTCCGCGTCCTAGTCGGTCTCCAAAGGTTTTCCGTACAAATGTGGCTTCAGGTGAATAAAAAGATGCAATTCATGACATTGATTGCATTTTTGATTCCTGGGTTAGGTGCTGAATCGTTATGTCAACCCTAAAAGCTTCGCCCTGGTTGAAAAAACCGAAAAAAAGAGATCTGTACGCTTTCCATACGATTTTGTTCTTCAGCATTTTGGGAACCCATCGAGCATGCAATTTGCATATGCCATTTTTCCCTCAAAATCATTTGTGCGGTAGACTTATTGACGTCCAGAATCGAAATTGCGATCTTACGAACTTTAACAGGGCGTACTCCCTTTTAGTTAAGAAAGCGAATAATTGAGCGCACCGCGCGGTCGGCGGTATTCGACAGCGGATCGTCGATCGCAAACGGGCAAAAAGATCGCACTGAAGCAGCTACCAAGCCGGATCACCGCTCATATTTTTAGGGGAAGTCTGAGCTACACGCCAGTGCTGCCATATTTTGAGAAATAATGTCCACGTCGCCGAAAATAAGGAACGGTCTTTTATTATTGGATAACCCTAGAACCACCAGAAAAAAAATCATAAAATAAATTTTTTTCTTATCACGAGCAATTTTTGTGTAGGTTAATTTTATTATTTAGATTTTTTTATAATGTATTACAGGAGAAAAGTCGTATGGAAGAAATCCATACTTGGTTTTATTTTTTGCTATAAACTTAACTTGTACTATATAAAAACGAAGAACCGCACAGTTATCTTCGACGTACGAGTACCTTGCAATATGGTTATATTTCAAGGGTTAATGGACAAATGAACTCACGTAAATAATGGCGTTGGTTGTCCCATGGCGGAGCAAAGGATATGCACATCTCTTCCTACTTCTAATACCAGCTCTGATACTGGAGCTAGCAACCTGGGAGCCATCCCAGAGGGTGTTTCTGTGGAAAATATTAATATTAATTATTACGTTATGTGGTAATAAAAATAAGTGTGCAATTTGTACACATGAAATGATGACAATTTAATGACGAGTTAATCTCACCAGTAATTTTGATCCTCACGGAAGGGCTTCGTTTTCTTTCACCAGTCAGAGTGTTGAGAGTGATACAGCTAAATCCCACCCTCGTGTCTTCGTGTTGAACTGAACGAATGAGGAGATCACCGCGAGATGTCGCAATGTATCTGTTTCCTGTAACAACACGAACATAATAATTTAATTAGCTAAAGGGAACCATGAACTTATTTAATATTTATTTGCATAAAGCAGTCTTCGAACCTCATATCCAGCCTGAGCCGTAGGGCTATTCACATTATTCCTTAATTTATTATTATCATGAAAAAAAAATCTGTGACTCGTGAAAATAACCCGCTTGAATGCCGTTTATTTAAAGATCGCAAATAATGTATACCTCCTATTAAAAATAGCGGATTAAAGAAATGTTCTCATTCAATATCTTGTTACAAACCGAGGCTTAATAGCTTATCGGAGCTTATGTTAAGCTGCTCGTTCTTATTATAAAGGCTTAGGATAGCAACTTCAAAAAGAGCCAAGTGATCTCAGCGGCATGGAACACAGTACTAGCTGATATTTCTTGGAAATATCGAGTACAGAGGTAATGATTCGATTATTTCCATCATGTTTAAACCTCAGAAGAACATCTTCTGAAATAAATATTGAAGAAAATTAATAAAGTTTTGATCAACACAAAAGAGTGAAATATGATCTCTTAGCGCCTCTTAAAAGCTCACAGCTACTTCCATAATATAAACAAACAATTTATACTGCTGTAATGTGAATTGAAATAAGAACATTTGGTTACAAGTTTAACTTAGTGAATTCGCTTGCGGCCGCTTTCAGCAATAAGAATACCCTATGTCAGTGTCGCCAATGTCGCTGAGCGCAAGTTTCATTCAAAGACGTTGTTTAGTCTCTGCAAAGGGAACTCTCCAAGTAAAGTCGTTGTTTTTGGAGCGCGGCAATATTTACAATATTTATTTATTTATTTTTTGTCCGATAAATAGCAGAATTCATTTTGTGATTTCAGGAAGTAAAAATTAACATCTTTTCACATTAAGATTATATCTTTCCATTTTTCTTTCATGCCTCTTTCATTGACATTCCGACTACATTAAATAAAAACCTCACTAATGTTATAAATAATTAATAAATTCTAAATAAACGGTTTGAAAACTATCATTACTTTTAGGTGCTATATTTATTCGCTTATCAATTATTCCCTGAAAACACAAATTTGTTCCCTCCGCAGGGGTAGGCAAAAATGATGGACCACAACAATACATCTCTACCTCAGTAGACACTTATTGTGTCTAGCAGATTCAAACACTATTCAGCAAAACCTACATAAAATTACGCACCAAATTCTTAAAGAATAAGGCGAAATATAGTAAAATTAATATTAAAAAAAGAAAAACTTTTCAAAGCCAAAGCTCTTTTTTATTTTAGAAAGCACACACACACACACCTTGACACCTTTTTGATAATTATTCAAAATTGGCACAAAGGATTTCCGGGATAATTTTCTTTGAAAAGTAAACTCTTTTGGGCCATCCATCATCTGTTCTGTAGATGGCAGTACCGGGACTAGGTGTCCGTTTTATCAACTAAACCTCTATTCACAGCCTGTCAGATATAATCTTTCGAGTGGTAGATTCTTGCTTACATACATCAACTGGAAAAAAAACTATTCAGAGAATGTCGATCAGCGAAAATGTAACGTTTTCACAATAAAAAATACAATAATGTCAGTCATACGAATTACAACTTTTTATTTCGTGCCTTTGATGTCAAAGACCTGTCTATCGTTGACGGTTTTTCGCAGCTGAAATAAATTTACGAAGTGATGGTGTAATATAAACCGGCTGACATGTTGGAATCCGATGCTTTGGAATATTTTCCCCGAACAGAAATAATAATTTTTGGGAACGCCATTTTGATCCGCAATTTGATAAAACTCATCAGGAATATAACAAACTCCCACTTTGACCTTTCGGTTAGTAAATTTGGTTCACGGTGGCTTAAGCAATTTAAAAAGTAATTATAAAGAATATAAATTATACCTTTCGGGATATCTGTCACCAAATGACTTATCCTCAGAAAACTCGTTATATTACTTGTTTTATGGTCAGACGTCATACGTATAATATAAACAGATTTAGAAAGAGAGAACACCAAGCTTTCTCTTTGATTTAAAAGCCTTAAAATGACTTAAGGGGGTATGACCAGAGAAAACCGGAAATATATCATTTTTAAATAAAATTCTAGAGTTATTGATTCTTTTCTTTAAATTTTCAAACGAAAAATCTTATTTTACAAGACATATTTCATATCATGTAATCAAACATTATTGTAAATCAAGTAAACGCATGTTTGAAAATTTTAATTTTAGTTCCAATAAAATCTTTAAAGAAAATTTCGGAACACTTATTTATGATGAAATTTCTCTATTTTGTCTATCTATTTACGGTCTTATAAATTAATATACTTCAGATTTTTTTGCACATTTATTTTGCATAGACATTATCAAAAAATTATAAATAATACTTATGATCAAAAAATAATTACAAAAAGTACATAATTTTAATAGTTTTATCATCACAACTTTCAGAATTTTCGGATGTAGGTATAAATTAAAGCAAATTAGAAATGAAATAAAATATAAATTGAGTTGTAATTTTAAAAATCTGGTAAGGAGAAAAATTAATCTTTCTCATTGGAACCGCCCTGTACGATCGTAAGAAGATCTTTTTAAAGGCCCTTAAGATAGTGTGGTTATCAAAATGCTATTCCTGAAGAAAGTTTCATAATGATTGTTTTCAAATATTGATGATCATTAGAGTCAGGTTGGCTTTGAAATAGTAGGCACTTAGTATACCGGTTGTCAATTCAAAGCCAAAACAAAGGATTTAGTACATATTGAGTGCATTCATTAGAGTAGTAATCTTCAGATTAAAAATACAGTTTCCTCGTATCTATGTAGACGAATTTAATTTCAACCTAGCGTCAAAAACTTTCTGGCAAATGCCGTTTATTTACTTGCATATTCTGTATTTTACTGGAATATCCAGAGCGAGTTAGAGTGCGGTAATTTATCTCAGAGGGCAGGCACATATATCAGTTGTACAGGATTCTGCAACCGCAACCTTCACCGCTTGCAATACCCAAAAGCACAATTCAAATGTTTCAAAAATAAGTGGTATTACTTTCTTCACCATACCACTAACGTAGTTTTTCTTTAAAAGAAAGACATTCATTCTGTAGTTACGAATGACTTGAAAATATTTGACAAACTCCTACTACCTTCTTTGTAAGTGTAAAATGTTGAATTGCGATGATAAATGTCTCAGCTAGGAGAGGAATTGAACCTACGACGACCACGGATGGAAACCAGACGCATTAGGCAATCAGTCACTAACCGGACTGCAATACATTACTAATGCTATACCGCCAAGGTTGTTAGATAGCACCTAAACGACACTTAACGAAATTATTAATATAACGGTGAACAAGATATTTCCCAACGGTGTTGTTTATTACTTGTTTTATGAGTTTGGTAACTAAGCTTATTAATTTAAGAACTTACAAAACACCGATTGAGTATTATTTCTAAACTAAGTTGATATTTTAATTGAAGAAAAAAAATATATTTCCCATATAATATACATATGTATATCCAACAATAAAAGCTCTATTTATGGATATATGTAATTGCGCACCTTACTTTTTTTATAGTAATAATACCTCACAAGAGTCTCAGCTGCTCCCGTTAGGAGCCAATGAGTCTATTGCATCCCCAATTGGGTTATGTTGTGAGGCTGAAGGTAGTGGGAAAGGGAAGGAGTTGGGAAAGAGGAGGGTAGGGAAGTACCTGCTATTCAGATCTGGTCATCAAATACGGCTAACGCCATTTCAAGCAACGTTTCAAATCTGAATGGTGATCTTACACCAGGGCGATACTAAGAGTACCTTCCGCTCTGGAACGTGCTGCAAATATACTATACATTATTTTTAATGAATAAATTGAGAAATAACACAAATTATTTAAATAAAATTTATTTGCCCACGCCGGGATTCGATCCCGCGACCTTTAGATTGCGAATCAAGAACTTTACCGCTAGATCACGCCGGCCGGTCGACTATAAAATCGACGCAAAAAAATTTACCGTTCAAGACTTACCAGCTTTTGAAAATAAACTGTTTTCTGTTTTATAGTTGAGACGTGATAATATGTAATATAATAAACATCTAAACCCATTTGTTACATACCATAATATAGTCGGTCAGGTTTCAATTATTAATTACTTTAAACAAACCCGAGAAATTTTGAGTAATTGCCGAGCAATTACCGAACAGTTTTAGGCATAGATAACAGCATAATTATATTACAAACTAAGTCTACTCCGGTAACCGTAGAACTTCAGGTACACAAAACAGGCAGTTTTAAGGTTAGAACTGAATTCCACTGTTCATGTATTACCCAAACGAATTTTCTCCATTCCCAATAATGAATCACATGAATAAAATATCTATTTCAGCCAAACGATCTTTGGATAAAGAAATGTTTTCTTCTCCAATATTGAAAATAGCTCTCCGGCAAAATGTCTGCGACGGAAAGCGGAAACGGTGCAGACATAATCAAGATTAAATCGGCCTTCCTTAATACCTCGGGTTTGTTAAATTATATTTAATTCAATTTGAGACCATGAGCCTAAAAAGATTAAGCCTTTTGTGCCTTGATTTGGTATTGTACTTTTTGATCTGAAAATTCGTTTATGCGGTGTTTGAAAAGGCTTAATAACTTTCTCGGAATATTAACCCATTCATGACGAAGGTGCCATATGGACCTCGAAAAAGTGTTGGACCTCAATTAGTCACATCATGCCGATATATTAAAATGGCGATGCGAAATTCAGTTTTATGTAGTCTACAAGCATGTACGAACACGTTTGTCTTAGAGGCGCTCAGTTCGTTTGCATGTGCCGGCGTGGACAGACGTGTATAAACGGAGTTTGAAAAAAAGTGCAAATTTTTCAAAATGTCAAAACGAGTGAAGTAAGTAATCCATTAAACTTATGTGTAGATTTGATTTTTTTTTCCAAAACCGTTTATGATCCGTAAAGAATGAAATTTACTAACTATTTATAGACATATTGTTACAAAAATAATCCTTATTGTATCAAAGAGAGTACTTTGAATTGAAAGTTTTGATTTTTGGCTCCATATGGACCTTTCGGCAGATCTCACTATACATAAATTGTAATTTTTCGCAGATTTCATTGTTTTTTCGTGTTTTTTAGGGGTCTGACTGTTGAAGAAGTGATGTTACTGCTTGAAGAACAATCGGATACGAATTTGGAGGATGATGAGGTAGTGGATGTGTATGTGGAGCCGCCAAATGAGAGTGATTTGTCCGGAGCAGATTCAGCTGATGAAGATGACGGTGGAATAATTGCCAATATTTCTCGAGCGCAATTGTTTTCTAATTGCCAAATCGTAAATCGCCGTCGACACAAAAAGGGACAAGATACGCCCGATTATGATTCAGATCAAGAGAACCCTAATCTAGAGCATTTCGGAGACGAGCGTTTGGATTCAACTTTCAGTGACTTCGACATAAATTTATTCGACGCTTCAGCATCACACGGTCAAGCGTCTGCAAGCACTTCTTTCGAGCCTCCTTTGAAACGATGCCGTGTTAGTACTGGAGACGGAGTGAATGATCCCGCTGAACCACCTTATCGCATTCCAAAACGTATGCCTGGTCCGAAAACTATGTTTCAATGGAAGTCTAACGATGTGACGCCAATTGTTTCTAGCATATTTCCCGAAGGAAATTATACCGACGTAGCTGCTTTATCACCGGTGGAATTATTTGAACTAAATTTTGACAACGAAATGTACGAATTCATCGTTACAGAATCCAACAAATATCAGACCAAGCAAGACCCTGAAAATAGTCATAAAGTATCACCTTTAACTGTCGGGGATATCAAAGCGTACATGGGTATACTTATAACATCGGGATTATGCCCGATTCCATCAACTCGATTGTACTGGAGCAGCTCTCGCCCTTTCTACAATAAGCAGATTGCGTCCACCATGTCTCGTGATAGATTTGAACAGATACACAAAATGATACACTTTGCTTCACCAAATCAGTTCAATAGTGCAGACCGGATGTGGAAGTTACGTCCATTTACAGATAGGCTTATTGAACGGTTTATGCGAAACTTCCACCCAGAAGAAAATTTAAGTTATGATGAATCGATGATACCATACTATGGCCGCCATGGATGTAAGCAATACATAAAAGGCAAACCCATTCGATTCGGATATAAAGTGTGGAGCCTAAATACAACCTCCGGTTACTTGATCAATTTTGAGATCTACCAAGGCAGCAATCCCCGGATTCCAAAGGAGTATGGTGTTGTAGGCTTGAATGCTTCACCACTACTTATGTTGGTCGATCAATTGCCAGTGGAAAAGCGCGAATTGCCATATCACTTCTACTTTGATAATCTTTTTACGGGTATGCCATTGCTGTACTATTTGCATTTTTATGGATACAATGGCACAGGTACAATTCGAGACAATCGGATTCCCAGTTCATCTCCTATCCCCAAGAAGAAGGCAACAATGTCAAAATACAACAAAGGTGTGCTTTCTCGAGGACATACTGAAAGTGCGCAGACATCATTTGGCAAGACCCCCATCTACGTTACTCAATGGGTTGATAACGCTGTTTGTTCTGTAGCTTCAACAAAATACGGAAAGAATCCATTGGATCTAGCAAGCCGTTACTCACGGAAGGAGCAAAAAAAGATCAGTATACAGAGGCCATATGCAATTCATCAATATAACACGAATATGGGTGGAACTGACAGAATGGACCAAAACGTTGCATGTTATCGCATTACTGTTCGCCAACAGAAATGGTGGTGGTCCATTTTTACCTGGGCCATTGATGTAACCATTCAGAATTGCTGGCTTCTGAAGCGCAAAGCCACGGGCAATTTTAAATTGGGGCAGTTAGAATTCCGTGAAGAAATATCAAAGCATTACTGTGAGAAGTATTCTATCAAGAAATACTTCAAGGCACCCGACAAACTCACCAAAATAGGTCAAACGGCAATGCAGTATGATACCTCCGTCCCCCATTATCCTGGGCCAATACCGATAACTGAGACTAATAAGGGAGGAAAACTGTCTTGTGCATCTTGTAAAAGCAAGCAGCGCATCCGTTGCATCACATGTAAGGTCGGACTATGCGTGAAATGCTTCGAGGGCTATCACACTAAATAATGTTGTTGAAAATTACACTTTTGGAACAATAAAGATGAAAAAATGAAATTTCTGACTAGTTATTTGCCGAAAGATCCATATGGACCTCATCCTTCTCGAGGCTCCTGGGGGATGAGGAGACGATTTTTTCAAATTCCGAAAAAAACGTTCTTATTCTACTTTCAAAACCAACCACTCTGTGAATTTTCTGCGCGAAATTCGAAAAAAAAATAGTTCGTCATGAATGGGTTAATGCAATGCGAGTCAATAGGAATTAGGAAGCGAAACATGTTAGGCGTGTTCGCATGAATATGAATAATAAGCTCTCACGCACAAGCATGGCAGTATCATTTCCCTGAACATCACGTCAAATTAAAAGTCAAAGGGTGTAGTAACGTAACTAGTACCTACGTCATGCTGTCATACGCCGAAGTGGAGGCTTCTACAAATTGGGCTCTTTGGGGCTCTAACGTAATTCGAGTCCGCATCCGATACCCTATTTATTCTTCAAACAGCCGTCAGTTTTTCACGCTGGAGCCGGCTGGTTGGCAGGGTGGCTGACTGGCTGACTGGCTTGGCCGAGCAAAACTGCCACCTTCATGCCCTAACTATAATAAATGAGCACAACCCCCTCCTCCTCACTCCTCAGTGGAAGGGCCTTCTTCTGTAATTATTCTTTATTAACCGGAGGAGGGGCGGGCGCCTATAGAATTTCACCACACGGAATTACTCGGGACCAACGACTTTTATTTATTCCGCCCAACCTACTGGCTTGTTTACCGCGATATCACATAGACGCACAGAACCATAAATACTCTCATTTAGATACATACTACAAAGTTAAGCGAATGTGTAATGGCTACAAAGATAGTTGGGCCGTGAAAGATCTCGGTAAGTACGGCGGAAGATGGATGCTTGGCTACTGGTACACAGAACAATGGAATCCAAAAATTCAGCTAACAATACCAAATGTTACGTTGTTTGTATTGTTAAATTTTATCAAGATTGTGTTGTTGTCTCATTGAATAAAACATTACGAGTTTGGAAATAAAATACATTTTCTCAGTATTCGCCAAAAGAAAATACAAAATGCTTTTGTAAAGATAAATATGTCCCTTTTAAAAATTCGTATAAAACTCGCCTCTCAATAAAACGTCCAAGATGTTGTTCCCACCTCAAAAAATTCTCGCCGAATAAAACAACAACGTGAAAGCACTGTTTTACATTAAGTGTTTTTGACAGTTATGAGTTTTGGCTAAACAAGTTTTTTCTTGGCGAAAACACTCTTAAGCTAAATCTTGCTGGAAGTAAAAAAAATATTTTGTAGTATTTCAACAATGGTTGGTGGATTGTAAGGCAATCTTTCAGCCAGAAACCATACATAAACATTTAATGTATTGTATGAAAATTGAATAATATGTTTTCGGTTAGGCATTATTTGCGATAAATTTAATTTATCTCCGACAAAACATTATTATTACGAAACCAAGATTGATTATTACATGATTGTACATAGTAATTACTCGTAATACCTTTTAAGAAGTAGAAGATAAAATAAACGTTTGATGAGGAGTTAGGCCGATTGACCGCAATAGAAACACTGAGCCGCCGACATCTCGATAGTTTTGTTATTCAAATTAATACGGAGCCAAAGTTTCAGGCACATTCTACGAATGAGACTTCAAAAGTTTAGGGGCTGGAGGAAGTAAAACCACACTTGTGGCCGGCGGAGCTCTTTGTACATAGTTACAAGCGCTGGATGCCGATTGGCCTGTGTAACGATCAAAGGAATCTCCGCCGATGTCTGCGCTCCGGGTACCGGGGGTGGATTTCTATGAAAATTATTCGCTCGGATGTTTGCTACGATGCTCAATACATCACAAATATATAGGTGTGACCTACTTGAGCGTGTTACTGATTTATTGGTAATTGTGAAATGTGATAATTGAAAATTAAATCTTAAGCGGAATACACATCTGGGATTCAGAATCCCATTTAAAAGTAAAGCACGTGTTGTGGGTTTTCAACTTCTTTAAAGAATTTTGAAATCCGAATCCTTGGTAAAAACGAGGATTCTTCAAGAATTAAAGACCGTTCTAATATTAAAAAATCAGGAAAAAATATATTTACACAAAAATCACACGACATAGTCCAGTCAATGAAGGAGGTGTAAAGTGCGTGAGCAGGGACCTAAGCAATTCCTTCAGAAACTTGTTCAAGGTGCTTAGCGTGTGAACATACTAAAAGTCCTGATGTCTAGGTGGTGAGCTGTTTTTAACTTGATGTCAGAGAATGTCAAGTCCAGTATGGTATTCATTGCCTTTTTACCAAATCGAAGAGCATCGTAGCAAGTTATTGTGGCATGGCACGAAAAAACTTAAAATTACTGTAAATGTTGACTGGGTGGAGATTTATTTACAAATGTATGTATTAGGGAATTCAATCTTGACTCGAGATCGCAAATTCGAGATCTCGCGAGATTAGAAATTACAATCTCACGAGATCTCGGAATTTTCGGGATCTCGTTTAATTAAAAGTAAATATTATTTGAAAGAAAACAAAAACCTTTATTCTTTAATATTAGTTACTAAATAATACTCTTCATATCTTCGGAAGTACAGAATACTCTGAATGGTAAACTATCATTGGCTACCATTCGGGAAATCATTAACTCCTCTGTTACGTTAGAATCGGATGGAAAATAATCAATGATTTTCTTTTTTTTCTGTGGTGTTTGATAATTTTCACGATCTTCTGAACCTTCTGGTGTAAATTGAGCCTCAATATAAATAGGTGACCGCGCCACTGACGACGACGCTCTCGTAGACGCTGACGACGTCGAAGGTACTGATAAATTATCGACAACACCCGGTTCAGTAGTACTTGATGTTCTTCCGACTCCCCCATTCAATGATTTTGTGTCAATTTTGTGGATTGATATCATATGGACGTGTAAACTTTTTGTAGACCCGGACGTGTTTTGAGAACAGTTATACATAACTTGCATTGAGCAACTGCTTTTTTGAAGTATCTCCATACCGGTAAACGACTGCTAAACTCAACATACACTTGATCTGGATTATTTTTCGACATTTTATGGTAATTAAAATTATCCAAAAATTATGTTTATTTAACTCACATAAACAATAAAAAATGCGTAATTTAAGAAAAAGTAATGACCATAACTGCACAACTAAAACAAACAAATGGCTGCCTGCACGCACGCAAGTATCTCTTTTTCACTCACTCGACACAGTTTTATGTTATCTGTCCCGCTCGTCATCCATCGCTAATATTCGTAAATAGTCGGGATAGTTTTCTTTCTTCCATCGACAATCCCGCTCGACCGTCAGGGCGTCAGTCAGTCAGCGCACCACTCGCGCCCCGAGTAGACCTGTGTAGCGTCGCTGACTACTGCCGCCCAATCCCGTCGATCTCGAACGGGATCTCGTCATATTATGCTTCGGGATTGATCCCAAAAAATGTCACGAGATCGAGATCCCGCGAGATCGTGATTGCATTCCCTACTATGTATATTATAAGAGGGAATTCAATTCTATATAACTTCTTTCAGGTAAATTTCTTTCTTTGATGAATATTTTAGACGATATGAAGGAATTTTTGATGAAAAATGTGATTGAATGACGTTTTTCAAAAATATCTACTTTTGTGGAGCATTCAACTCAAAAACGACTAGGAATTCTAAAATCACGCATGCAATAAAAGTTGTGGATACTTTTATGAGCTTTCGTTCATTTTAAGAAAATTTTCCCCTACGACGCACTGTTTTCGAGATATAAGCGGAAACCCGAAAATTGTGACCCCACCCCTCCCCGTCCTAGCTCACCACTAAGACGTCAGGACTTTTGGTAAGTTCACACCCTAAGCACCTTCAACAAGTTTCTGAGGAAATAACATCATGTTACACTCTCAACTTTGTATGGATTCACGTTTTTATCCTCTTTGGACGCGAGGTTTCTGGCAAGGGTTGTTCAGCCATGGCATCTTCATCCTCTGTATTGGGTGGTTCTTTTTTTACATGAATACCGCACAAGAGTCCCATGCTCCCATCTAGAGTCAGTGGGACTATGGCATCCCCAATTGGGGTACGTTATGAGGCTGAAGGCAGTGGGAGGGGGAAGGAGATATGGAAGAGGAAGGTGGGGAAGTACCTGGCTATTCAGATCTGGTCACCAAATACGGCAGAAGCCATTTTAAGCAACGTTTCAATTCTGAATGGTGGTCTTACACTAGGGCGATACTGAGAGTATCTTCCACTCTGGAACGTGCCGCAAATATATTATATATTATTTTAAATGAATAAATTGCGAAATACACAAATTAATCAAATAAAATTTATTTGCCACGCCGGGATTCGATCCCGCGACCTTCGGAATGCGAGTCAAGCGCCTTACCGCTGCACTACGCCGGTTCTTGCTGAATGAGTTCTACGTCTTCTTCATCGTTGACTTCCCCAATAAGCACGCTATTGAGGCATATCCCTCGGCAGTGGAGGCACGCTGCAGAACAGGTCATCATAGCTTTTCGGCATCCACATTTACCAATTACACAATCCTCGGTGCAGCGGCAAAATATCATTTTCAGAAGGACCTCCATTGCTTGCTGGTGGATCTTCTGTTGTAATTGGCCTCAATCAGGGTGCCTCCTACATGTTTCCACCCCCATTCTTCAGAGGACAGCTCAATCCCAAGCCATTGCTGCACTTGGTGATAGGTGCACCGATAATGCAGTTTAGACACGCTCTCTGTTGGAGGGAGGGAGCTGATGTCAGGCTTCATACGATCGATGCACTTGGTGAGTTGCGGCACTAGTCCTTGATTTCCTCACCGTAGAACTCCTTGATTTCCTCACCGTAGAACTCCGCTACCAAAAATGCTATCACCTCTTCCTCCGCGTCCTAGTCGGCCTCCGAAGGTTTTCCGGCCAAACATTGCTTCAAGTGAAGAAAAAAATGCAAATAATGTTATTGATTGCCTTTTTTGATTCCGGAGTTAGGTGGTACACTCGTGTTTCAACCCAAAAACGCATCGCCTTATTTGGAAAAAATGGTTCGAAGAGACCCGAGCGCTTTCCACACGAATTTGCTCTTCTGCATTTTGAGTTTCCCGTGAGCACGCGATTTTCATAAGCTATTTGTTCCTCAAAATCGTTTGTGTGGTAAATTAACTGACGTCTGAGATCAAAATTGCGAGCTAACGAACTTCAACCGGGCGGACTCCCTCTTATTTGAGAAAGCGAATAATTGAGAGCACCTCGCAGGCGGCGGGATTCGGCAGCGAAGCGTCCATCTCAAACGGGCGCAAAGATCGCCCTGAAGCAGCTACCAAGTCAGATCACCGCTCGTTTTTTAGGGAAAAGCTTGAGCTACATGCTGGTGCCGCCATATTTTGAAAAATAATGTCCACGTCGCTGAAAATGTGGAAAGTCTTTAATTCTTGGACAACCATCGTAATAACATGATTTATTTCAATGCTTGTGATTCAGACGGGAAAAGTTATGTGGGGAAATAATGTTTTTTTTTGTTGTTTATTTTTATTTATTTTTATTTTCATAAAATTTATTTTGCGAAAGTGTTTCACAAAAAATGTTGGTAAAAAGAAAATATGGATTAAATTCTATAGATGAGACATTGAGACACTCAAATATCTCTTTTTAAAAAATTGGTAAATTAATTACGAGGTCCTTCTTTTTACATTAACTCCACAAAGGAGAGCCCCCACACAGCATCCCCTAAGATGACATAGGCCCTGAGGATATTAATTTAACTCAGGTCCTGTGTCATCTTAGGGGATGCTGTGTGGAGGGTTTTTTAAGGAAAGGATGAACAGGAAGTTCTGGGAAGGAAACAGGTATGAGGGGTGGGTAGTAATCTAGTGGTCAGTATGTCCAGGAGTGACGGGAAGAATCCATCCCTTCAACTGCAGTGCAAGGCTACGAGTCGAGGGATTCTGGCTGGAGAAGTCAATAGACCTCCTCAACCAGTCTCTCTTGATCCGGCCCGCCACACAACAGGTGAACAGACACACGGCCGCTAAGACCCTCCCCAACCCGGGCACCCTTGCTAAGTCACAAACGTGGCGAACTACTTGGGGTTGACCTACAGCAGAGGTGCTGGTTCCCGGGGCAGCGGTACCCATTCCTGCCTTCAAAATGAATTTATTAATCTCTAATTAATCTAATTCATTCATATTTTTTAATGTGAATGTTTCGCACATGGATATGTGCTCAGAATGCCGATAAAAATAGTCGAACAGATCTACACTAGAAGAGATACCTATGTTTGGTTGGCCCTTGAAGGCTGGGGAAAATATTATATTGTATTCGTAATCGATGCAATGCAATTTTTGACCTGCACTTTGCCTCATCACTAAGAGTTGTGCCTACATTTGTACCGTTGTTTATGAAGTGTTATGTAATTGTTGGTAGTGATCAGCTTTAATAGTATTATTTTAACTGTACATCCGTTTATATCCTAAATGATTTGCTAAGTAGAAGTATTATTATTAAAAGTATGTACTTTATTTTATGTGCGGAGCTTGCTATTTTCTATTTGTTAGCGTTATTCAGTGAAGCGAATCTGTTTCGTAAATAAAAGATTAGTGTTGACAAAGCTCCTCAATGCTTTTGTTAATGACAACTCATCTAATTCAATCTTATCTCTTAATCTCTAAATGAACAACAAAGGATCAAAATTAATTTACTTCTTCATCCATTTAAGCTCATTAGTTATATCTTTGTTATCGATAAAAAATCTTTCGGTTGAATGTACCCCTATTGAAGGTATAAAATAAAATAAATATTGGCAGCTGGGATTCTTGTGAGGTATTCACATAAAAAAAGATCGGCGTGAGCTGACAATAATATAAAACCTAATTGCCTGCAAAACTTAATGTTAACATTATTGATTTTTTTATTGATAAAATTCTAGAAATTAAACTCAATAACAATAAATAGAGAAAGTAAATTCAATTAGAATCGGGTAGAATGGTATTTCCCAACCTTGCTCCTTCTTATCTACTTCCCTCCCCACTTTCAGTCTAACAATATACCCCAAATTGGGGATGCTAGAGTTACACTTGCTCCGGTAGTGTTAGCGATCACGTAAAATAAATAAATACAGAGTCTCAGAAAAGTCCAAAAAATTAGTTTTTAACTAACAAATTTAGTTAAGCTAAAAATATGGGAAGCCTTTGTAATGAATCACTGCTTTTATGAATAATAATGTTATCATTATTTTTTTTGTTTTTATAGTTTGGACAATTCGTGAGAAAATCACCTCAAGGGCCATTTTTCTCCAGTTATTCAGTCTAGGTTGCTACATTTGTTGTGTTATAACTCTCCGCAGGGAGGAGGGGGGGGGGGGGGGGGTAATGTCATTTTGAGATCGGTAACTTTTCTTTCAGTGAGACCTTTGTCTCTTACTTAATCGTCTTAACGTAACTGACAAACTGGTTAAGACAAACATCGTCAAGGATTGTAGTTTAAAATGTTACAACAGTCGTCAATGGAAATAATAATGGTTAGGTACCAACCTACCAAAAGGAAAGGCATTACCTATATACTTTTTTTTAAGTAGAAAGAATTGGTGGGACATATAAATAAGACCTTGGTCCCACGATGCACCCAACAACTAATCACTCCATAATGTTGAGGACCTGCAGACAAGCAGCCAAGTGGCAGCTAGGTAGAACCACATTTTTTTTACAAAACCTGTTTCATCTGTGATTCTGTGTATTATAATTAAATAAAATACCAAAAAAAGGTTAACTTTATTCCAATCTTTGCTATCACTACAAACTACCGTTGTTTCTCTAAGCTGTGTTGGAAAAGCTCCTTGGTTTACTTTATTTAAATATGTGCGTACATATTTTGTCAGATATATCCTTATCTTTTATTTTAAATCTTGATATCACCAGACTGAGTTATTTGATTCCGGCAATATCTTCCTGGGGCTTTTTCACTTTTATTTTTTTTTCATCAACTTGTTCAGTAGTTTTAGTCCCTTACCTCCAGTTTCTCTGTCCATCTGTTCAACACATCCAAACCATATTTATGTACCTTTCTTAATCTTGTTCAATACTTACATCGAGTGTCTGTTATTTATGATCTTGTATATAGTTTATTCATGGGATCCCGATTCTACTATCACATTTAGTTAATTTTCAACCTCTGTCAACCATTTCCACATCACGTTGCTATATATCACGGTTGGTTTCAGGACACTAGAATGGACTGCTAACTTCCTTTCCTGTGCTAACTTCAATTAATAGTTCCTTACTAGATACCTACACCTATCCGAAAACATCCAACATTTTGATAAAACTTGGACGAAAAGGGTACTAAAAACATATTGGAACTTTATTTTGTTGAAATATAAAACTTTATTTGATTCAATTTGTGAAATCGTAAGCTTGATATATGTATTTTTATTTGCTGACAAATAAATGTAAACTCGTCGTTGCCTATGAACATTTTTATTATTAAACTTTTAAGTACCATCCAATCCCAAAGCTTCATAAAATCAAATATTATTAAATATTGATTTTTTATTTTCATGTTGGAAACATTTAAAATAATATTACGATATGTACATTATATTGTATTTATTACGGTCGGAAAGTTTTTTTATGTAGGCATATTTTTCATACAAATGAGGAAAATGTTTTTTTTCTTCCTTTTTGGTTAACAATTATCGATTTGAAGTAGTTTATCCATTATATTACTCAAAAATATTTAATAAATTGTGTAATTGAACGGCGAAGTGTCACAGTTGTCTTGTCAAAATCCCTCGATTAGTCTAGTTACCCAGTAGTTAGTAGGGAAGTTTGAATCTAGTGGTTAGTGGCGAAAAAATGCATTTATCCAAAAAATTACAAGAAACATTTTTTGATCAAATTTTGGAGTTGAATCAAATCATGCTCTGTTACAATTACAATATTCGTGATTCTGTATAATTTCGTGTATTGTCTGCTTAATTGACTGACGTTTTGACATTTGTACTTTCCATTACTTTTTTTCCATCTGGGCTTTCGACCATCGCGCATGGCATTATGTCAATTAATTTTTGACTTTAAAAAATTTATAAAACTGTTATTTTTCACAGTAACCACTGAAGTTATGTGTGGCTTATTTATTATATATGTATTTAGGTGAACCTACATAGAAAACGTACATTGTGAACACTAATAGGTACACGTCGTTGCATTCGAAACTGCGTAGGAGCTTCAAATGAACTCGAAAATGTGTAAATACTTTAGACGAACTGTTGTTGGATGGAATTGGTTGATTGTACATACAAATACGTACATGTAGGATAACAAGGTATAGGAAGGAAAAAGACGACCAATCACTTACCATTGTGCCATCTTTGCAAATGAGCATATAACACAATTAGTACAATCACTGTAATATTATGTAGACCCACAGCGATACCTCGAGGAGTAATCCAAACGAATTGCTGTGAAAAGTGATACCTCGAGGAATACTCCAAACGAATTACTATGAAAAACGAATTATGTACCAACCAAGAACCTGCTTCCACTAGAGTCAAATTCCTTCTTCTGTTTTCAAAACAACAACACTCGGAGTTGCAATATGTTCGTGCATTTGTCCCAAATTAGAAATAGGTAGTACTCCAGCAAGGTGGATAAAATGAAATGATAGGAGAATATTATAATTTCAGGACCAAACTTTTCATTAAACCAATGATAAATGAGTGTATTCTCTTTGGAGTGTCATATAACATGAAAAAATATTTCTAATATGAATCAATTTTCAATAAAATCTCACGATTTTTGAAAATGTTACAACCAACGCGAACGTCTCGATTTTATAATGAATATGATAATCATGATTTTATTCTCGTTTTTTGCGAAGAATAATAAGTTCTTGAATTCGCACCCAAGAGAATAATTAGTTCATTTGTGGCGACTGTGGAATTCTGTTTGTTAAGTCAGCAAATCACTAAAAATAATTAGAAAATCTTAATTTAGTTTATGTACATACACACCAATATAATTAACACTAAATACATCCAGAAATCCCACAACTACAAAACACCATTAAAATAAATAAAAATTTCCCAACAATATAATCAACAGTAAATACACGCAGAAATCACACAATTATATAACAACATTAAAACAAAGTTTTTTTAGACTTAGGAAATATTATGTACCTACTATCTAAAGATTATTTCTCCCACAGGCTAATTTTTTCGCATTTCAGAACCACTCATGTAGGTCTCGTAGAAATCGTGGTGTTTGCCTTACTATCATTGTTAGAAAAATGATCTAAATGATGTTAGAAAGAGAAATCACCACGCTTTATATTTAAATATAGGAGTTAACCAGAAAATATTTAAAACAGTTATTTTAGTTAGAAAAAACGCAAGGTGAATCAATTTTAAAAATTACACATGTCAATTTCGAATTGTAAAATTTGGAAGCGTTTTTCATTTCAGTTTCGGTTTTTAGTTTTGAGGTAACAAATAACAAGAAGGACAAGTAATTGATTTTATATAGGTAGTAATTTTATATACGTAGTAATTTTATATAGGTAGTAATTTTATATAGGTAGTAATTTTATATAGGTAGTAATTTTATATAGGTAGTAATTTTATATAGGTAGTAATTTTATATACGTAGTAATTTTATATAGGTAGTAATTTTATATAGGTAGTAATTTTATATAGGTAGTAATTTTATATACGTAGTAATTTTATATAGGTAGTAATTTTATATAGGTAGTAATTTTATATAGGTAGTAATTTTATATAGGTAGTAATTTTATATACGTAGTAATTTTATATAGGTAGTAATTTTATATAGGTAGTAATTTTATATAGGTAGTAATTTTATATACGTAGTAATTTTACATAGGTAGTAATTTTATATAGGTAGTAATTTTATATAGGTATTAATTTTATATAGGTATTAATTTTATATAGGTAGTAATTTTATATAGGTAGTAATTTTATATAGGTAGTAATTTATACCAAATTAAATTAAATAAAATAAAAATGATTTTAAGGCTATAATTACGCTGGACTAAAGAAGACACGGGAAAAGTCACAGGACACGTAAATAAAAACGTTACGCTTAGATTGTAAGAACAGCCTCATAAATCCATTAATGTATTGATAATAATATGAATTATGTGTGTTCAACACATCACCACACACACTCCTCACATCTCATCAAAAACGGAACTATGTTTTCGTTATTTGTTTTTGGGGTGTTATGCCGTGTTGCGCTACCTCCTTCTTTAGCCAACGTTTCGGACATCGTTGCAGTGTCCATCATCATCAGGGCAGATCCTTGGGCACTGAAACGATGTCCGAAACGTTGGCTAAAGAAGGAGGTAGCGCAACACGGCATAACACCCCAAAAACAAATAACGAAAATGCTTTTGGTCGTGAAAATCTTAAAACGTATCCGGAACTATGTTGTTTAACTTTGTGGTTAAGCCACCGCTACCCGCATTTCTACCGATTTCTTACAAATTTCCCTTAAGCATTTGAAGTGTTTAAGCTCTTAAAAAAATATACGTTATTTTTTAAGATAATATCTAGGCAAATTCCATGCCGAAACGCAAATTATATGAAATTCCCTAGATACAAAAAAAAATCGCAAAGTTTGCTCTAAAATTATTATAAACAAGTTCATTTCACTTATTTTAGAAGTTATGTATATGAAAAAAATCACAGTATTTAAATGCTATTTTAGATGTTTCCCGTGATATTTTTGCTCTATTTTAAACGAGTCGTGTTTTAATAAACATTTTCACAATTTTAACTCCAATTTTATCGTTTTAAATATTAGCGCATTCTCTCCAACATTCGTAATTATATATCCCTCCATCTTTTTCTTTTTGAGCGAGGATACGGTAACTTAAACCAAGAGGGTTACCATAAGTCTTATGTGGGTTACTGAACATTTATTTAAAAAAAATTTCGGTATGTGAAATTTACTAACGTAAAATAATGAATGTATTTCCTTAAATGAAGACAATATTAGCGAAAGCCAATCAAAAATCTTAAAACAGATAAACATTATGGTCACATCTAGCCCTAGATTTATTATTATAATTACTATATTATTTAAAAAAAATAAAAATAAATATTCATCCTAGACTTGCAGAAAAGTCAATAGATCGTATTAAAAAAAATGGATAAAAATTATTCAAGACGCTATCTAGATAGCATTTAGTTTGGGATTGAATCTTGCAATATTACATAAAGATTCCAAGAAAAAATACGCGTTAATAAAATGAAGATGATGTTAGTAGTTCTAAGTCGAAGTGTGGTACAGTTAAATTTGACCGAATCGGTTAGGGACACATTAGCTCAGGTCGTAGTGCTGGGCCCCGGCAAGAAGGTCCTGGGTTCGAGTCCTAGTTATGGCCGTATTCTTTTTCTGATATTACTCTTTTCAGATTTTCTATTAAGTTTCGCTAATATTGTCTTCATGTAAATACATATTACAATTTGGTTTGAGGTTTTACTCATTGAGTTAGAAATAAAAATGAATATATTTCCATTAAAATGTACGAAAGAAAACCACGGATTGTGGCGCTAGAGAAGCACGATGGCCGTGTTGCCATCTCAATGTATGGGAAATATGAGTTGTACTTATTAACCATTTTTCTGTAGTATTTGGACTATTTACAGTTCAAGAAACATTATGATATAGTTGTGTTTAGGGTGATAATGAGTATTCTTTTATCTCCGAAAATATGAACAATATGAACGCTTAAATTAGAACGCAGTTATACGTTTTAAGATTTTCACGGCCAAAAGCATTTTCGTTATTTGTTTTTGGGGTGTTATGCCATGTTGCGCTACCTCCTTCTTTAGCCAACGTTTCGGACATCGTTGTACTAAATTCGCTTTAACCATTGTAATTCTAATATCGAGAAAAATCCGTTTAATATTAATAGAGACGACGTAGCTAAGCTCATTAGCTCTTGGTATCCGGTAATTGACGGCTCCATCAAAGCTAAACGCCAAAAAACCATGTCTAAGTATACAGTAATTCCAGCTCGTGGTAAACCATTTTGTTTTATACCTTTGTTGAAAGGATTGTTTCCAGGGGTTGAGGAGTTGGTGGAGGATGTTCGACCTGTGCTCCGTCTTCTCATCAGACGAGTGTATACCAATACTTTACCATGAGGAATAGTCAGGCTCCTGGGGATCACGGTACTTTCAGGCCGCGATCCAGTGTTCAAAGATTATATTGGATGATGATTGATAACACTTTACTCTTATTTGAGTGATTTAACATTTATTTAAGATTTAATAATTTACACGATTTAGTGTTCACGTATGAAACGGGTAGAGAGGTACAAAACGCGAACGAGCGGTAGAATCGAGTACTGGGAACGGAATAATCTGCTCGGTCATTCTCGGAGCAGTCCCGAGATGTTTTATCGGAGAGGTGGCGGGGATGCCACACGTAAAAATTAATATAAGTGATGCCCATACCTTTATATTGATTAAATTCGCTTTATTCATTTTAATTAACCATTGTAATTCTAATTCTAACATCTAGTAAAATTCATTTAATATTAATAGAGCCAAAAACCATGTCTTAGAATACCGTAATGCCAGCTCGTGGTAAACCGTTTTGTTTTATACCTTTATATTGACTAAATTCCCTTTAACCATTGCAATCCTAATTCTAAAATTCTTACCATTATGATTTCTAATTTTAGATTTCGTTAAGGGCCCGGATTTGTACCGATTTATTACATATTTCCCTTAAACACGGTAAGTTTTAAAGCTCTTAAAAATGAATCTTATTCTTGAAGATAATATCTAGACTTTGCCCGTGCCGAAACGCAAATTATATAAAATTCCCTCGATAGAAAAAATCGCAAAGTATGCTCCAAAAATTATTATTAACACGTTTGTTTCAGTTATTTTACAAGCTATATGTGTATGAAAAAATTCACAGTGTTTTTTTAAATGCTGTTTAAGGTAATGCTCGCGAGATTTTTGCTCTATTTTAAACGAGTCGTGTTTAATTAAACATTTTCGCAATTTTCACATCGATTTTGTCGCAGTAAATGTTAGCGCTCTCCTTTAACATTCGTAATTTCGTACCTCTCCATCTTCTTCTTTTCGGGCCCGGTTGCAGAGCCTTAAGAGATGGAGCCACTTCCGTCGGCAACTCGCAAACGGACTTGCCTCTGGCTACCATAAATACCACGTTTTAGTGATCTTTCTATTTCGCTCCGCGCCAATGACGCCACTGCTTGTCACGATTATTTTGTACCGGTGAAAGTTAGTGGAGTTCACTTCACTTCACCACTAAAAATTACACATCTACCGGATCTGCCCTGATGATGGACACTGCAACGATGTCCGAAACGTTGGCTAAAGAAGGAGGTAGCGCAACACGGCATAACACCCCAAAAACAAATAACGAAAATAGAACGTAGTTGTTTTGAACTGAGAGCAATTACTTTTGTTTTCTAATCCTCCGAAAAAAGCTTTTTATAAATTTCATTCAAATGCATAATTTGTATATATATTAATATGATGGTGCGTACCTACCACAATATTTTTTGTGGATATCTAATATAAAATCTGACCATAGAAAACAACGTGTCATGCCACATAAAAAATATGTTGATAGGTCAGCAATAATGACAGAAAAACAATGTTAATCATTTTGTGACGATTTCATGCACATAGGACAGCTGAGCAACATTAAAAAATGTTCAAGTTTATCAAAAAAAAAATACTCCCGAAATTAAATGAATTGTATATTTTTTTAATAAAGCTTGAAAAATATCCAACTACAAAACAAAGTTTGTGATTTTTAAATAAATCTATTTGATAACAATTATTATAAGCAATAATTATCAGCCTAAAACACTCATCCACATTGAAAAATCTTCCGAGAAAAGATACATGACACCAACGGGACGAGTGTTTCAGGCTGATAGTTATTGCTTATAATAATTGTTACCCTTTGTGCTATGCATAAAAATCTTGTCTTAAACGTTAGTTTAACAATAAAAAAATAATAAATCTATGTGAATTTCACTTTTGTTCGTTTGAATGAAGTGGAATAGTGGAAGTTAACCCACTTCCCGATATTCGATCTAGCTGAAACTCGGCAGATCTCTCTCTCTGGTTTCAATCCTGGGATTGGTTTGCAGCAATTTCATCTATTCGTTTTTTCCACTCTTCCCTGTCTTGTGCGGCTCTTTTGAATTCTGCATATGATAAGCAGCGCACGTCCACCAGCAGGTCCTCCAGGTACTCTCGGCGTGGGCGTCCCCTAGCGTTTGTCCCCTCGGTCATACCCTCCATTATGGCATGCAAGAGGCCTTCTTGTCTTATTGCATGGCCGATCCATCTTGCGCGCCTTTCGGACAAGGTCCTGAGCAGGTGCCTTCCTCCTTCGATTTTTTGGAGAACCTCCTCATTTGTGATGTGGTCTCTCCAGGAAATTCCTAGTAGTCTTCTATAGGACCACATCTCAAAAGCCTCTAGTCTCCGTTTATCTCTTTCGGATAAGCACCATGTTTCGCAGCCGTACATCAAGATACTCCATACATAGGTCTTGATGGGGAGTATTCTCAGTTTCAGGTCTATATTATTCGATTCTATTATTTTCGACCTTTTATTGAATGCAAGCCTAGCCTGGTGTATACGGCTGTCGACCTCGCTCTTAGACCGACCGTCCCATGTTATTTTGCTCCCGAGGTACACAAACTCCTTGGTGTTCTTTAGTGGAACTCCTGACATCTCTACTCTCATCTGATGTTGCGTTCGGCCTACAGTCAGCAGCTTTGTTTTGTCTTTATTTATCCTCATGTTGTAGTTATTTTGAAGAATGCTTTGCATGGTTGTTAAGGCCTCTTGCAGTTCTTCTTCGCTTTCAGCAACCAAAGCAATATCGTCAGCAAACCTTATCATATCCACCTTTTGCCCGTGTATCTTTACACCTTTTCTGTGACTCATTCTCTCCCTCAAGTCATCAATCGCACTTTGTACATATGCGTTAAAAAGAACAGGTGACAGAGAGCATCCCTGTCTCACCCCTTGTCTTATACTGGCTTCTTTTGTATCATTGTCACATCTAATTATAGCGGCCTCATTCTTGTATAGCGCCTGGATTATTCGTCTATCTCTATATTTGATGTCAATTCTCTTCAGAATCTCGAAGAGTCTTTTCCATTCTACTTTGTCGAAAGCCTTCTCCAGGTCTATGAATGCGATGAATGTGTTTTGGTTTCTTTTTAATCTTTTTTTCTAGTAGTATTCGTAGCGACAATATTGCTTCTCTGGTTCCTACACCTCTTCTAAAGCCAAACTGGTCTCCGGAAAGGATGTTCTCTACTTTTGGTTCGATTCTTTTTAGAATGATATTAGTCAATATTTTTGAGGCATGGGATATAAGGCTAAGAGTTCTGTGTTGTTCACATTTCGTCGTGCCCACCTTCTTTGGTAATGCGACAATTAGGCATTTCTCGAAATCCTCTGGTATCTTTCCAGTCTTATACATTGTCTGTATCATTTTAAACAGGGCATCTATAGTTCCTTTTCCTGCTGGCTTAATTAGTTCAGCCGGAACGTCATCGATTCCGGGTGCTTTCCCGTTTTTGAGATTTTTCAGTGCGAGGTCAAACTCTTCTCTAGTGATTGGATCTCCCAAATCATCTGCGTCTACCTCATTTTCTCTTTCTATCAATGTTTCGTTGTCATTATTTCCCTTTGCATTGTACAGCATTTCGAGATATCTTTTCCATCTCTCTCCTATTTGGTGATTTTCGAAAAGTATTTTGCTCGGCAGATAAACTCGGCAAATAAAGACCAGGGAATTATACCACCAACCGGTTGGGCAGCGGGTCACTGAAGGGGTTTTAAAAAAGAATTTATTAATGCGTATTTTAAAGAGGACCGGATTTCATGGAGGATAAAAATACAGATAGGTAACGCTTATACTTCATGCGAACCAACTTATATTAAAACGAGTCGGAGAAATGACCCGTTCTCATGAAGCCGACACCAACAAGTGTGAACGGGTGTTCCGCTCGTGTCCGTCGAGTTTTGTTTACGTGCACCGATGCAAATGAGATCTCTAATAAACGACAACAAATACATTGATATTTCCCAAGATTCTTGGGAAATTACATATCAATGTATCACAATAAAAAACCTGTGGGTACGATAACCATGATCAATCGACTCAAAACACCTTTCTATTGTGACAATACTATGACGAACGCAGAACAAAACTCAACTATAAATCGCTTGCATATTTTAGGCAATGAATATGCTAATATTGATCACGCCGCCGGTAATCTGGCTTCATACAAAAGATGTGTTAGACTTAATTTGTTTGCTAGTACCACGTAAATATAATACATCATATAAACATAATATGCCTACCAATACTTCACTCTAAAACTATTAATGCACTAGAAATCATAGGTAAAATTTATCATATCCGTTAACATAATCCAGGATTTGTTACTTTTTATATTTTTATATTTAAATCGTTGTAGGTACCTTGAGATAGGTATCTTTTATTTGTATATTTTACATTTTATTGTTTTATTTCTCTCTTTAAATTTTTATTTTTACTTTTACCTAATAATTTATAGTTTGAACTTAATACTTTATATTTAAATAAATGAAGACAATATAAGCGAAACTCAATCGAAAATCTGGAAACAGAAAAATCAGAAAAACATATTGACACCTCTGGGACACGAACCCAGGATGTCCCAGAGGTGTCAATATGTTTTTCTGATTTTTCTGTTTCCAGATTTTCGATTGAGTTTCGCTTATATTGTCTTCATTTATTTAAATATTACAATTTGAGGTTTTACTCATAAAGTTAAAATAAAAAAAAATAATACTTTATATTTTATACTATTCACTTTATAATTTACTTTTATACATTATAGTTTTTATACACTACTTATTATTACCTTACTTTTCACCTTTTTTCTTAAATTAAATTTTACTAACATTTATACTGTTATTCTTCATGTTGTTGTACTATTATAAGTATGTCAATTATGTTAATGGCACGTGTTGTGCCGTATATGTGTAAATAAATAAATAAAGAAAAAATTAAATAAAAAAAAATTGAGTCAGTCTGGAATAATATGATAAGACTTTATAACAACACATAACATAATCGCCTCTCCAATGTACATACGTAGGTATCTTTCTCCACAATACTGTGAAACATGTTGTTTCAACATTCTTCCAAAAATACAAAATTGGGTGCTGCTAGGTTTTATATCCCACCTTCTGTCGATCTTTCACCATTGCTCCCTTCCCCCTCGAACCCCCTCAAACTACCTCTTCCTCCCGCTTGCCGTCCTCGCCATTAGCACTTTTTCTCGATAAATTATGGAAAATAATGCAATTAAGCCCGCGCTAGGCCCCGGATTTTGTTCTCGAGGCTCGAAGGTTCGGGCCTCCCTTTCTGTATAGATATTTTTCAATTCTTCTCCACTTCATACCGTATACGTTGTCTCGGCAATTTTGTAGGTATGAGTTTATTCTTCCACGCGAATATTTTCTTAAAGGCTTCACTTACAAGAAAGATTACCCCGAAATTGAAGGAATTTCAGGGTAATAATACTTTGTTTAAATATTTAGATTTAAACATTCAGAGAAATTTTCTAATTTGAATTTTTATGGTAAAATTCCGTTGTGTTATTATTGAGGTTCACAGTTTTTATAACTTTTTTCCACGTGTTGATTAAATATCATTTGATGAACATAGATTCCATAATTCAATCACGAATCATTTGTAAAATAGTTTTTTAAAATTTACCAACATTATCGTAAAATTGACTTTTTGATATTTATTGTTGAAATAACAGTTAAAAAACACACATGGGCTCAGGTTTTTAAATAAGTAGACAAGTAAATGTTGACAGGTTGAAACCATTTTTAAAACCATCATTGAAATAAGTTTCGGTAATAAAATAAGCAAGAGACCAAAAGTTTAAAGATTTTAATCACTGTATTGCCAGGTAATCGCATATTTCTTATATATTATGTCAAATATGTATTTTTTTCTAAAGTCCCGCGTTGTGACTATTATACTTAGGTTATAATAATACACCTAATGTATGCAAACATACGTTTTCAAAACGAAATAAGTATCGGCTATTTGAACAAATCTTGCCATTAGTAGAAGATTTTAAGATAGTTTTTAAATTTCGGCCAAGCTTGACATAATGAAAAAAAGACGTTTTGAAAAAAAATTCAACTTCGTAGATAAAAGCAACACCTCAATTATAATACAGTTTGAAGATTGTTTTATAATTGAATTCCGAGATGATACCTCTCACTTTTCAAGGCAAATCAATTTGACTACCTCTTCTGCAGGCGAACACAAGTTTTATGTTTTTGAGGTAGGTCAAAATTTCTAGGAACGCTTAATTTTGTAAAAAGGTGATGAATTTGAATAAGAAAATCTAATAGTTTGAGTACTATACCCACTTTCAAAGGGTTAAATTTCAGCCAAAGGAGTTATTAGTATATCGATTGCCGCAAGTAAAAATGAGAAAACTTTAAAGTGGACTTGAAAGCAGAGGTGAAACTTTGAAACATTTATCAGAATAAGTGGCCAGGAGTTTTCTCTCTCAGATTACTTTCTCGCGCGAGATATATTGGAAGACTTGTTGATCGCCAGCCGATTGAAAATATTTATGTACAAACTTTAGTTTTATTTCCGAGGAAGAGATTAGACATTGGTGCTTTATTGCATTATTTTTAAGTTTTAACGATAGATTAATCCGTTAATGGTTTTAACTTTTAACTACTCTTTAACCGAAGCCAAAAGTTTAAAAATCTTGCATTTACATTGCCCATTAAAGCGTAATTGCTAGATAATCTGAGGACATAGAGAACAGCTCCCCAAGAAATAAGTATAACTATTACGTTTTTATACGGCGTACAAGTTAATTGAAGGGTTTTTAGCAAGTGTTTTACTGATAGAAAGATACCAGGTGAGATTGTTGAGAATGAGAGAAGGTAATCAGTTGGCTGTTACGGATAAAGCTAGGAAAACCGATGCAAGAACTGTTCGATGGGAGACTAAACAAGCATCGGGATACCTTATTTCAATCAAAGTTCCTTGATCTTTCGAGGAAAAGAAAAGTAAATGGTGATACGGGTTCAAATCGGCAATCATTTTGTATGATTCATAATATTTATTATTCAACATTTTTTTAAATAAAAAAACGTTTCTAAGTAATAAGAGCTATATTCAAACTAAGTGCAAAGATCTGAATCGTTATGAAAACGATCTATTAAGCTCCCCCTTCAACATTATAATTTCTAGTTAGTAGGTACCTGAGTGCTTTTCTCCACGAATAAATGATATCCACTCAGCTGCTCGCTCTCTCAACTCATTACGATAATGATGATGTTTGTTTTATACCTTCCTTGTCTTATATTATTTTAAGGTACAGGTGCAGATATTTTACAAAGGGCGGTAGTTCATAGGTGACGATAGCTGCGATATCCGTGGGTGAAGGAATAACTCGGTTCCAGTTATAGAGATTACACTGAGCATGCACAACGTGCGGCCCATTTGAATTTTTTACGACCCGAAATGATGTATTCAACTTTCTATATTTTGGATTTTTATATTCATACAAAAAAGAAAAATTGTTCTTGTAAATTTACCATTTTTTATTAACTTTCAGGTTATTGGACCTCGGACCCTCGGACCCTCGGTGGTGGTTTTGATTTATTTATTAAAAAGTGTCAGGCGTATGGCCACAGGCCACACTATGAATTCATGAGAATAAATAAACATAGACAATATTTTGAAAGAAAGCAAAAATATAATATTATAATTTTTTCGTTATGTGGTAAAATTGTACAAATTAATAAAAGTACTGACAGTTGGCACAGGTTGCTAAATTTGCTGGCCCCCGAAAAACCGAAAGGATCTGCCTATTTAAAAACCAACTCAAACGGGTCATCTCTTGAATGCGCACACAGCACACATTTACATATATTGTGTAACTTAAATTAAACAATGAATACACTGACGAAAGCATTTGGAATACGTAGTTTCTGCTTTTGACACGACGTTATAGTGTGAATTATGGTTGGTACGGTGCGCGCTGGCACTGCTATTCGTAGCAGGAACATGCTATTTATTAATATTATTTATATTTTTAAGCACACAAGGTAGGGTAGGCAGTGCGTAATTTTTTTTCATATATAGAATTCCTGCCTCTGCTTACAATTAATGCCAATAATTCAGAGCAAGTTTATAATTAGCCTCCATTATCAAAGTTTAACCCGTTATAACCATCGCCGGTTTCGGAATATCAGTTCGTTACAATTGAATACGAAATAAGCCCATGTTTTCATTAAATCTGACAACCTCTCCCAACCACAAAACATAAGTTTGCCATCATTTTGATTTGCTATCACCCATTACGTGTATGGGCGATGGCTTTGGTGTTAAAGTTCAAATTGAGTTCATTGGAGTTGGACATTGAGTAATGGACGGTTGGGGTTGGATGGCGGGCAGCATGAAGGGGGGGGGGGGGATTAGGAGGTGGGTGGGGAGTGAGTCTGTGGGATGGCATCCACAAAGCTGACTGATGCCAAAAAGAGAGCAAGCAGATTTTCCGGATTAAGATCGATCTTTGTGCACAGTGAAATCGAGAATAGTGGTGATACTTTTTGAAGCTTACGTTGCAAAGGAAAATGGTTTAGTTATCTTTCGTAGAATTCAGAAAAATATATGATGTTGTTGGAGGGAACCTTTTGATGAAGTTTACGTTTCACGTAAAACTCAAAAATATTCTGAGTTGATGTTTTTTTTTATTATTTGCACAGATATGAATAGAACCAAACACTTGACTGGAATAATAATACATTTCATCACTTAATTTGGATAGGGATCTAACTTATCTTCATCTCGTTCTGAGATATGAGGTGTCAAAGTTTGCAAAGACGATTGGTCATTTATTTATTTACCAATTTCCGATTTTTCGGTTGAATCTTGTATAAAGTATTTTAATTGAACAAACTTTAAAGGAAAATATTTAAATAGGACGTATACTTACCATTTTATAACATACCTAAACATGCAAATAGAACCATATGCAACAAGCTAATGCATAATAATTGAATGCACAAGGTTCTAATTACTTTTCCCTAATTCAATTCTGAGCTAGGGCCACGTCCTATTCAAATATTTTCCATTATAATATGATAAACTAATACTAAAAATTGTTAAATAGATTACGAAAATTCGTCTTTTCTAACTTTGATGCCTTAGAAGGTAAGGCGCAGTTAGAACCCTATCCAACCAAAGTAATGAACCATTATGCGTCTCGTAATAACAAGGATCAACAGTCAGATACAAACAAAATAGAGAGTGCAAGTGATGTTAGAAGCATTTAAAATAAATGATTATTTAAAGTGCTTGATGTCAGAACTTTGTTATACATATATCTACGAAAATTCAATGTATATGGTTCTGAAAATTATTTTGGGTATAGAAACGAGCAAATAGAAATGCTGTGGCATTCAAAGGTCATTATTGAAAAAAATGTCAGTTAGAACCATATCCAAATAAGGTGACAATTTCCCAAGAAAAATTTAAGTTTTCAAAAATTTTTATTATAAACTGCATAGCATGCAGTCATTATCGTTTCAAAGGATTTTGATGAATTGGTAATAAAGAATGGTAATAAATAATTGTGAATGGTAGAAGAAGTCAGGGACGCCCGAGGAAGACATGGCACGATTAAGTGAATCAGATACTTTTTATAATACAATTGCTAACATTTTTGCAGATCACTTCTCCATCTCTACTCCGACCTCACCGAACACTGCAAGCAAACCACCACCTAGTCCTATCCTAAATAAAGACAGTGGCCTTTTGATCACAGCAGACATGGTCAACACCGCCCTGAGATACATGAAAGCCGGAAAATCAGCAGGTCACGACGGATTGAGTATCGAACACATCAAACACGCTGGAGGACCAATTCTTCAACTGCTGGCGAGTCTGTTTACCGACATCTTAAAGAATGGATACCTACCAACTGACATGACAAGAACAATAATAACTCCCATTCTCAAATCAAAATCGTTGGACTCTACCTCCCAGGGTAGCTACAGACCGATTTCAATTGCCACCACCATCGCACGATTATTCGAACGTCTACTACTAAACCAGATCGGTCCCATCTTGGAAACTAAGGACAACCAAATGGGCTTCAAAAAGCAAACGTCTACCGATACTGCTATATTTATTGTGAAAAAAACCCTGGAATACTACAGGAATAAAAAGACCACCACGTACGCATGTTTTCTAGATCTGAGCAAGGCCTTCGACAGGGTTTCTCACCCTCTACTATGGGGTAAACTAAGGGAAAGAGGCATATCACCGGCGGTGATACATATCCTCGACTCGTGGCATAGACAGCAGGAAAACTTAGTAAGGTGGAAAGATGGACTCTCCGAACCTTTCCTCCTGAAGAGCGGCGTTAGACAGGGAGGATGCATGTCCCCGATATTGTTCAACCTGTACATGGACGAACTCACCGACAGGCTAAACAATGCAGGGGTGGGCTGCCAAATTGGAGGACAGTTTCTGAACAACATCAGTTATGCGGACGACATGGTATTGATGGCACCATCCATAAGGGGCCTACGTATTCTTTTAAAGATCTGCAAAGAGTTTGCTGAAGAAACAAACATGCAATACAACCCCACTAAAACGGCTCTACTGGTCGTAAGATATGGACAAGGACCAAAAAATATTCCTCCAGCTACCCTGAATGGTGTGAACCTGCAGGTGACTGAAGGAACTAAATACCTTGGACACATAATCACCAGTAATCTGATGGACGATGACGACATCGATAGGCAAAGAAGAGCTCTCAGTGTAAAAGCTAACATGCTCAGTAGAAGATTCCGCCTTTGCAGTACTGCTGTAAAAAGGACGCTCTTCCTTTCCTTCTGCGCAACACTGTATACGTGTGAACTCTGGGCAAACTACAAGAAGAGTAGTATAGAAAGACTTTGGGTTCAGTATAACAACGCCTTCCGCATAATGTTTGGTCTCCCCAGATATTGCAGCGCTTCCCGGATGTTCACGGAGGGGCGAGTTCCTGGCTTTGCAGCCCTTATTAGATCCAGGGTGGCAGGAATTAGGGAAAGGATAACCAGCTCTGGAAACATCCTCGTCATGGAAGCCCGCCTCAGTCCATCATCCAGTATTGATGCACACTGGAGAAAAATACTGGCTCCTTACGTGCTCACAGAATCCTGAAAGCTTAATATTATTATTTTTTTTGTTTTTCCTTTTACTACTATTAGCTTATTATCTTTTTTTTGTTTCGTGTACATTCATATCCACGTTCTTTTTCTTTTTTTCCTTTCAAATACTTTGTACATGTATGTGTATATTACCCTTATGGAATGTGTGGGATTGCACTCTCCTCCCCACATACTGGAATAAACACTTATTTATTTATTTATTTTTTATTATTAATAAGTTAAAAGAAATATAATATTTCGCTTTCTTAACTTAAATACAGAGCATATAAAGTATAGTAGTACAAGTATAGTAGTCATAATTTTAATTTTTTTCCAACATCTTAAGTTTAAATAGTTTTTTTTAAAGGTTTTTATATTCTTTTCCGTTTTTAGGTTATCTGGAAGGAGATTATATATGTGAACTCCCTCGTGGCCAATATTTTTCTTGCCACTTTCAGTCTTGACAGTATTTGTGTACAGTTTATTGTATTGTCTAGTATATATTCGTGTATTTGTGATGTTTTCATAAATGCTGTGTTTGTGTGTATAAGTCCAGTTTGTATTTTGTAGATTAAAAGACATATGTTATATTCGTACGATATTCTTATTTTCAAAAGGTTCATTTCCTGGTACAGTTTTTTTGTGGGAGTATCTGGGTTAAAGTTGAAGAGTTTTTTAATAACTCTTTTTTCTGTATTATTTGTAAGTCGTTTATGTACGTAATGTATGTGTTTCCCCATACTTCTATTAAATAATTTAGGTGGGACTGGATTAAGCTAAAGTATAAGCCCCTCTTTAGCTCTTTTGGTAGAAGATGAGCAATTCTACCAAATACACCAATTAATGGGATGATTTTTGTTTTTAACTTTTCTACGTGTTGTTTAAATGTCAAATGTTTATCAATATGAATAGAATGCCTGAATGCTATGCCATGCGCTATGAATGATGCCTGGAAAGAATCTCCTACTTGTGATCTCACTAAAGAAAACACTCATAGAACATTAATAAATGCATTCACTCTTAATGCATTTATTTACGTTCTCCAAATTGACCTTGAAAAAAATCACATCTTTGCGATTCTTTTAAAGACATAAAGAAACCATCCCTTAATTATATACAATTCTTAGTGTTCTCAAAAGTTGTCTTGACAGAAGCAAATTCCCTTGATATCTTGAACGAAACTATTCCTTTGTTAAGAATATTATGAACTTAATATACAATTTGGCTGTCCTGAAACGGGTATTCTGCCCAGTTGGACAGACAAATGTTCACATTGTAATGTATTGTTAATATATATGCATATGTAAATAAATAAATAAAATAAATATAAGCCCAGGTATTTTTCGCTATCTAGAATATGTAGTTCTCTTTCTTCTATTTTTAATCATGTAACCGGTTTTATTAATATTTATTGTTAATATATTTTTATTAGCCAATCGTTTAGTGCATTAAGATCCGTTTGAGATTGTTCTAATAGACTTTCTAAGTTTTTGCAGAAGTAAAATATTGCTGTGTCATCTGCGTATAAAAAGATTTCACCATGTAGTTTTAGCTGACAGATGTCATTTATGTATATTTGGAATAAAAGTGGCCCCAGTCTTGAATCTTGTGGAACCCCATAGCTTATACTCTCGAGTTTACGGTTTTTATCTTTTATGTTAACACATTGTTTTCTGTTGGACATACAGGATTTTATTAGTTTGATAGCTGGACCGGTTACACCTGTTTTTTCTATTTTTTTAATCAGTATTTCATGACTCACGGTGTCAAAGGCTTTTTGAAGGTCTACGAGAATTGCTATGACATATTTTTTTATTTATAAGATCATTAGTTGCAGAGAGAGTATTCGATTTTTTTCTGAAACCGTATTGTTTGGCACATAGAAATGATTTTTTTTCCAGAAATTTGTCTAGCCTATCGCATATTACTCTTTCATATATTTTTGATAGAACCGGTAGGACAGAAATGGGCCATTAGTTAGATGTTTGAGTTTTCAAGCTCCCTTTTATATATTGGGATAACCCTTACAATTTTACAACTGTCCGGAAATTGACCTTCTTTTAGGCTCAGGTTAATCGGTTTAGTTAGTATAGGAGTTAGTAGTGGAGCAAGTTTTTGTACTGTTGTACATTTTAGTTGATCATGTTCAGCACTCGCGTTTGATTTTAGGGATTTTATAATAGCTAATATTTCGGGTTCAGATGTGGGTTGTAGGTATATTGATTATACACTTTCATACTTTAATGTAATTTTATCATCCAGTTTATGGGTGTATTTTTGATTATATTATCAGCCAAAGAAGCGCCAATATTACAAAAATAGTTATTAAAGTATTCGCATATCTTGATGTCTTCTGTGATGATTTCATTACCGTTCTTTAATTTTGTAGATGGTTTACTTTGCGTGTTTGTTTGGTTCTTGATGATGCTGTTTATTACGTTCCAAGTCTTTTTGGTATTATTTTTTAAATAGGCTGCTATAGTATTGTTTTTTTAAGTTTAATTTTTTTATAGTTATGTCGTTACGTATTTTAGTAAATTCCGTTTTCAGTAATATATTACAGGGTAATTTTTTCATTTTTAGGTGCAGTTTATTTCTTTTTTTAATCATTTTTAATAAGTATTTGGTTATCCAATCAGGAAGACAGGTTTTATTTGTTTTTATTGTTATTGAACTGTTGCAATTAATTTTGTTTATCAGATAGTTTACAAAGTTATTATGGTTTATAGAAAAGGGGTTTTGTCGGATATCCTCTTCTAGTTTATCATAATCAATTTTCATATATTTGTAAGATGATTTTTGCGAGTTTTTTTTAGTGTAGGTCTGAAGAATGTTAGGAATCAGTAGGTTGTGATCAGATATTGAAGTGTCACAGTTTGTTATAGTTTACGAAAAGTTTATGTCTGAGATGATGTGATCAATAATGGTGTTGGTGTTTTCTGTGATATACGTGTTGCACTTGAGTCGGGCCATGTCAAAAGTCAGAATAATAGAAGAGAATATGTGAGACGATGTATGAATGTGAGTGAGGCAAAGAGTATGTGCTAGTTGTTTGGCGGTCCGTCCTCTCTGCCTGCCTCTGTGGGGAAACGGCGTGATGGTTAGTTAGTTAGGTAATAAAGAAATTTGCTAAAAATCAATATTTTCCTTAAAACGAAGAAATAAGAGGCGACTATAAAAAAGGTTGACTTTTTAACGTCATCAAGTAATTCCAGATAGAAAAATTATAATAAGTTTATATTTTTAAAGACTAAAATTTACCTACATATACCAATAAGGAAAGAGTTAGTAAAAATTTACCTAAAAAATAAATTTACCTAAATTTCTTTACCCAATTTTATTACATGCCGTCCACTTTTTTTAGAACATCAACAAATAATAAATTCTTTCTACTTAACCTAACAATATTCTGAAATAAACGAACTTACAAAAACCCCTTTACCTGAATGTCCCAGGTATCCTGAAATTGTACGAGTGTACAATTTTCCCGAGACAATAACGACGGGCATTATATCGTAGCGTCCGCGCCCCTGCAGCAGTCAGTAGCGACAAACAATGGACCGCAAACGCTGCATATCGCCACAATCTCATTTCAATCTCCCCGGAGTCACTTAGCTCCCTTTTAGTATAAGATCTGATATGTTTCAGGCCGCATTTTTCAATGAATTTTAAATTCAACTTTGAAACCTCCGTCTGCCAGACGACCTGAGATAATAAACTCGACGATGAAAGAAACTTTACTGCAATGTTGCTGGTGTGTAATTTGGTTTAATTTTATGTATTAGAAGGACCTTTGAATGATGTTTGTGATTCACCGCTGTACTAATTAGAAAGTATGTTTCAAGGTAAAAGGTAAAACCGACGATATTTGAAGCCCAATTATCGTCTCTGCAGTTAACAGTTAATCTTCACGGCACTCACTAAACCCGGACTTGACTGACAATGTAGATCGTAATAGGAACACACAGGAAGAAGTATGAAAATGATTAGGGATATGCAACAATATTAATCTCCCAAGTACAGCGGTTCATGATATGATGTATAAATGAGGATGTGTGTAAAATGATAGTTGTATTGTGTAACCAATTTCTCTTGAAAATTTTTCAGTCTAATTTCCCCGAAAAAATTGGCTTACCAAATAAAAAAATAATAAATTATATTGTTGATAGGGGTTGTCACCCTATCAACACTCTACTTTCTAAATATATAATGATTCTTATTATTTTATTATAATCATCATTAGTTAAAAGTAGTGACCGACCGAAGGTTCGGTTTCGGTTTCAGTTTCGGCAAGTTTCGGCAAAAAAATCTAGTAAGAAAAAAAAAATCTAGGCAGAAAATCTGCAGAAACCGAAACCGAAACTTTTTAGACATGTTAAAAATCGATTGTTTACTGTTATTTGGCCTATTTTTTTATAGTTTTATTAGTTAACTCATGTTTAATTAAATAAAAACGATAATTGAAGTATGTTGAAAAATAATTTTTTTTTTTATATTACTTCTACAAAACAAACTAAATTTATAAAAAATAACAAAACATGTTAATTACCCGTTGGAACATTGGAACTTCTCGTTCAGCTAACTTCAGGTGAGTTCGTGGCTCGTATGTCACCCGCCATCATCAGCAAAATACCCAATCAATGAGGTCGTTCCTTTAAGTGTTGATTATTGACAAATGTTTGTTCCAGGAAGTAGTTAACATGTTTGTTAATTTTGAATTGTTTTACAGCAGTAATATCAAAAAAATAATATTTTTTTTACATACTTCAATTATTGTTTTTTATTTCATTTAACACATATTAAACGAATTCTGTGATTGTAAACGCAATAAAAAATACCCAATTAATGAGGTCCTTCCTTAATAATGTAAGTATTGATCATTGACAAATTTTTTTTATTTTTTATAAATTTTGTTACATGTATTTTTTTTTGTTATCACTTACTTCAATTATTGTTTTATTTATTTATTTATTTAATTTAACACGTATTAACTGTCTGAATACGAGTAAGTGTAAAAAATAGGCTAAACAACAGTAAACAATCGATTTTAACATGTCTAAAAAAGTTTCGGTTTCGGCCGAAACTGAGACAGACACCAAAGATTCGGTTTCGGTGGAAAGTACTGTTTCGGTCGGCACTAGTTGAAAGTAACCCGTTCTTAAAAGGACATTAATTATATAGATAAAACATTGCCATGTAAGTATTTCATATCTAAGAAAAGTACCAAAATATTACACTATATGGGACGTGTGGGATTGCACTATCCTCCCCACATCCTGGAATTATTATTATTATTATTATTATTACACTTTACATTATTTTACATGGCAACTGCAAATATATTTACAAGATTGAATCACAAAAGATGTTGGATCACATTTCGAATCTTTATAATCAGAACAGAAATCATTTAAATTTTAAATGTTATAATCGTTGTTTAAAAGTTGGATCAAAATAAAGGTGGAAAATCAACACGGCTTCTGAACCCATAAATAAATTTAGTTTTGCTTAGAGCTTTAGAAGAAAAATATTTTTATATTACGTCGTCTTAGTTCTTGTATGTTCAATAGACCATTAGGAAATTTTGCGGGAAGAGAAGGTTTCCTTTCTTTATTTCGATCAAACATTATGAAAAGTGTTTAAGATAAAGCCTTTTCCGTAAAGTTAAAGGTCTCATTAGTGTAAATAATTCTTAGTTAAGTGATTAACTATCATTTTTTATACTTTATTTTTCAGTTTAAAGCGGAGATTGAACAAAAACTAAAATGGTCTATTGAACTGGGGCGACGATTAGCTGATAATAATTGTTGTTTATGTTCATTATGTAAAGCTTGGTATTATTATGCTATTATTTGCTGTTACCCAGATTTGCTGAGCTTCTTAGATTTAAATTTTTGAAAATTCAGTCAAATGAATCTTTTAAATTTTGTATTTGATAAGTCTGAACAGAAAAACGCTGTAATTTTCAGATGCTAGAGTAGTTCAACTAACTAGATTGTCAATTTTTTGTTGTTGAGATTAACAGGTAGTGAGTGTCCTTTCTTTGGAAATTAACATCTGCGAGGAAAAGGAAAATAATGGCGTATGGCATCTACAGGTACTCGCAGTACGGTTCTGGTAAAATACGAAGATAGAGAAATGATACGAGTATGTTTCTTGAAATGGCTTTAAGACCATGTTACAAATAAGAAAGATTAAGGTGGTATACAAGTCTAGAAAAAAAAATTCTTCATATTTCATAGTTTAGATGTTCTAAAATATCTCCTAAAAAGGATTTTAGAAAATCGAATTATTTAAAAAGTTATACCCATTTAAGGGTGGGTTTCTTCATTTACCGAGAATGCTAAATGCAACGCTAATTGTAAAAATAAACGATCGAAATTTAAAAATTTGTATGCATTTGACCGTTTACTTTTACAATTAGGATTGCATTTAGCATTCTCGGTAAACGAAGAAACCCACCAGTGTCGCCTTTTAGACGGAATCTAACTAGAATCTAAATAAAACAAAACTTTAAACGCATTTTTTTAAACTACTTCTTTCGACACGATATCTCAAGTTCTACTGAACCAATTTACTTGAAATTTGGTGTGAGCCTCTCTATACATTTCTCTAATGCTCCTACCAGAACCATAACAAAATTTCAATTTTTACCATTTTTCAAAAATGTCAAAAAAATTGTAAAAAATACCCTTTTTCATACAGCCGCCATTTTTCGAAAAAAATATTTGACTTTTCCGTGGTACGGGCCATAGCAGCATTTGTTTGGATTTAGAATTAATTGTTTTTTTTCTGATTAAAAATTGCTCGGAGTGTTGCAATCGTGTCAACCAAGGCTCGCTATTTTTTTTGAGACCCCCCACTTCAACACCCTGTAACTTTTTGAATTTTGAATTATTTCGTTTGATTTTTTTAATGTATTTTTTTTCTTTTTTTAAAAATATTTGGTAAAGTAATGGCTACTAAAAATATTATTTGTTTTTTTTTTATACACCTGAAAAAATATCTACAATTCATGCTTCTAGACTAGAATACCCCCTTAATGCCTCATTCGTGCTTCAAAATAGACCAGACCTAGTGTGAACCAAAGCCTCCGCGGTGTAACAAGAAAGGACTCCTGAAGACGCTTTATGCTAATGACGATTCACGCAATTTTTTAAAAATACTCCAATCATTTCATTCTTTTCGTTCATCCTTCGTCCATGAAGAGTTTTATGACGATATTAGTATAGCAATAGAATGCTGCTGTACCGACCAGGCACTTACAATTCCGTAATATATATAATATATCCAGGTTGTGCATCTGCTATACTTTTAAATTGTTATTTAGGTTGTTTAAATGGCAACTAATTTCATCGAATAATTACTGAAGCATTCTTACTTTTTAATGTATTAACTGGGTGGGAGTCTGCTTTACGCACTTACACAGAGCGGCTCAACATAGCCCAAAAATATACCCCAAATGTTCCGGTTAGTGCTCCGACAGACGAAATATTTAAAAACTTTATTCAAAATATGTTTTGTTTAAAATTATTTAAAAAAATAAGAAACATATCTGAATATTCTACTTCCCAACATAAATACCCAAAATGAATACATATTTTGAAATGGAAATATTAATTAAGGGAAATATTTTGTGTATTTTATTTTATTAAAATAAATTATCATTCATTTTATAAGCGCGCATTTGTTTGGATGAATTGCCAGACTAGTGCAAATATTCCTATTTTGAATACTTTAAAATTCTATGTTCGGATTGCAATTGGCGAATACCTCTAAATTTTTAGATAATCAAACAAAGTTTTTTAATTCACAACATCAAATTATATCCAACATGACACATTTATTTGCCGGTTGTCTATTTAAATGACATCCCATTTGGTTTCTGATCGTGTTTTCGCACAAGTAGGCACCTAATATGTACTCGCCGATGGTTTTCTCGTTATTTAGAGTTGAACCATTCAAAATTATTTTACTTTTCCATTGAAGAACATTCTAACGAATTTTTGATTATTAGAAATAGAAATATTTTACACACGTAGCGTAAAAGCAGAAAGTCTTTTAGTTAAATTACCGAGAAATTAATTGGAGAATTTCAATAAAAAGTTTTCCGAAACACAATAGGAGTGGTAAATCAATACTTCCGCTTAACTTAACTATTACGAGGAATCCGTAAATTGATTCGTAGGCATCCTGAAATAAATACCATTCACTGGAAACAACGTGGGAAGTTCAGTCCTTTGCTGTAAACCCGCTTGTGCCCGGATTGCTTCCTTTGTAGCGCGTTCTAATGGTCCCGGAATACCGGTGTCTCAATGCAACCTGCGAACCGTTAGTCCCAAATTAGAATGCGGCGTTACTAGTTAACGGCGTTATTATAATTTATAACGACGCGCTACGGGACCTGCTAAAGTAGGAGGGCGGCGAATTTCAGCACTTCGTACCTTCCACCGCGCATCCTACTTCGTCGCTTCGGAACTTCGGCAAAATAATTTGTGAATTCCTCAAAACTTTGCGTAGAAATTAAGTTTTACGGTTATTTAATAGTTGAGGGGTTAACAGCTTTACGAGTGCAGAAGATTAAGATTCTCTTCCGTCATGTTATATTTCTAACCTTTAAAGAGAATACTTTGAAGTATTAAAATTCTTCGCTTAAACTTTTCGTCGACTTTTTTGGCGAAACAATTTTTATTTTTAACTTTTACTAGCCGAGTCAGCTTCTGCTTCGGGACAGACCGTGTGCAAAATAGGTCGAAAGTTGTTTGGTTGATATGGTTTGCATGGTTTGCGTTTGCAAGATACTAAAAATATTTTTAAACTAAACACCGAAGCCGACATTTATTATAATGGTTAATAAAATAATAATTTTAATCAGGCCGGAGAATTATTCTCCCACGCGCGAAAAAGCCTGATTATTTGATCCATTGCTTATATAAATAATATCAAACGATTAGTATTCTTATCTCTATATTCTTATAAAACATCTGGTGTTCGGGAATTAATAGCTTTCTTCTTAAACAATCATTTCTAAACGAAAGGGGCTGATATTTCTTGTTTTTACTGAAGGAAGCGAAGTTTTTTTGCAAAAACTCAGAAAGTTTCGATTACAACTTTCTAATTGCGTTACTTTATTTTACCTTTTATCATTATTTTTATTATCATTTTGTTTCATAACGCTGATGGATTTCATTCGTTTTGTGCTCCGATTATCATACGGGATCGGAGGAACCCTGATTTTGGACTTCCGCACAATAAGGGTGCCTACCTACACGGAAAACAAGTGTCAAGCGCTTTATCGTCAGTCCGTTGCTAACCACCGACCGTATCGTGACATTTCGCACCACGCCGAAGTGTTATTCATCATATCGTCACATAAAGTGTAAATCCTACCGTCTTATTTCGTATACTTTGTGTGAACTCGTGACTCAAACTTTACCGAAGTTCTACCAATTAAATAGAACAATCTCGAACGCTTATGGACATCTATGACTGTCACCAAGCCAGAAGACAACAGACGTGAGTACCACTTAATTGTGATATACCTTTCTTGTTTGGTGGTTGGGCATAACTTATCGAAATCCATAAGCGACTTAGCAAGAGTAGCCGCAAGGTTACCCTCATCACCATGCCCCGTGCGTGATCATTTTTGGTGCCGGAAACCAGCGAACCTTTAGATAAATTCTCATAATAAATTCTTTCTTTGGCAAAACGAAAGAATGCTATGAAATATTACGTGAATTGAAATGTCATTTCAAAGAACGAATTCAAACAGTGAATCGTAGAATTAGTTTACACAGTTCTTAATTATTAACGACCTAACGGGTATTTAAATTATATCGAATTCTACTTTTTAATTCATAAAGTTTTCCTGATTATTTCGTTAGTACATTTGTTTATTAAAAAAAAAAATGGCTAGTACTTTACAAGGCTTGTGTAGAAGACGGAACGTAGCCATAAGCAGATTGAACAAGGTGTATGAGGTCGGTCAAAGCGTTTTGCAAGATGAAACCAATTACCCATTATTTTTAGCGTATTATACGAAGTTGCAAAAAATTGTTAATGATTTTGAAACCGTTCACGCTGACATCTTAGCTTTAGATGAGGCAAACAAGGACATTGAAAATCAAGTTCGCGAAGCTTTTGATAATGTTTATTTCAAAATCGTCGTAATTCACAAGGAATTAACGAATCAATCTTTCGAATCGGAGCCCGCGAATATTATCTTACCAAACCAAAACATTTCAACATTTCATGATCAAGCTATCATAACAAAAACGTCATCGCTTATTTGTGACACGATGAAGGCAAAACCTGAAATCAAAGGGTCCTTGACTGCGTTCACTTCAAAGTGCGAGTTTTGCAAGGGTAATCACCATATCGCTAAGTGCAAATCATTTGCACTCAAATCGGTTCAGGAACGTGCTCAATTCGCAAAGGCACACCGTTGGTGTCTGAATTGTCTCACGCCTTCTCATTCTCTCACGAATTGCAAATCTGTGTTTGATTGTCAGAAATGTCATCGTAAGCACCACACTCTTCTTCATAGGGAAGACAACATTTCTGCTGAAGAGGAGTACCAACGACCCACCACATTTGCCATTCAAGGAGCTTCTATTTCAGATCCTCCAGTTCTTTTCCTCGCTAACTTCGGTGACAGCTCGATCGTACGTTTGCCTACTGCTCATATTAGCAATCGTGATCCCTCCGGCAGTTTTCAAACATTTCGTGGGTTGACCGATTCAGACAGTCAAGCACACTTCATACCCAATCGCACTGCCGAGCGTCCAGTCAGCTCTCAGAAAATCCGTGGCTTAGGCCAATCTTCTACAACCGCGTCAGGCGTCACTAATTTCGATGTCGATGTTAAGGGACAAACTATCTTCAACACGAAGTTACTTCCATTGCCAACAATTCAATTCGACCAGTTATCTTATCATCTGTTCCAAGACATACTTCATGCCAACTCTGACTGTCACAAACTGACAACTGACACAAGAGCGACTGACCTACTTCGAGATGTTGAGATCTTGCCATCTTTACCGAGACCCCAATTAACGGGTGATCTTCACCAGCCTTCAGCTATCAATTCACCATTCGGTTGGCTTCCTCTGGATTCGGTTGGTTTTGCTACCGATCGTCAAACAAACTCCTTCATCGAAACCAACCAGTCTCGTCTTCCAGAAGAAGTCAAGAGACTGAGGGAGTTGGACATATTTCCTCAGTCTTCACAGCCCACTAAACAACGTAGTGACCAAGTGTATCGCATTTATCACTCACGTGACTTTTCTAGTCAATTTATCGAAACCAACCAGTACCGTCTTCCTGAAAAGGTCAAGAAATTGAGGGAGTTGGACACATTCCCTCAGTCTTCACATCTCACCCCTGAAGAACAACGTGATGAGCAGGTCCATCACACTCATCACTTACGTGACCCTTCGGGACAATTCATCGTAGCCTTACCTTTTAGTGAAAAGGATAAGGATATCGCTTCCCCAGGTTCGCGTGAAGCCTCTTCGCGCATCATCCTTTCACTCAAACATAAACAGACATTAAAGCTCAGTTTACGTGAACCGTACTTCGCTTTCATGACTGACTACTTGCACAGTGGTCACATGACACGTGTTCCTGGAAAAGATTTACTCAAGGAAATGCATCACATACTTCGTCATTGCATTCTTCGTCCGGGCACCGTTACCACTATATTGCGAATGGTCTTCGATGCCTCGGTGACGGAGGTGAATGAATTATCGTCAAATGACGCCTTCCTTATCGTTCCCAAGCTCCAAACGAACATTGCTGAACTTCTGCAAAACTTTCGTTCACCATCTGTGGTGTTCATTGCTGAGGTGCGGCAAATGTATCGCCAAATATTTCTTCAAGAGCCAAATCACGCGTTCCAAAGAATATTTTGGCGTCATCAATTATCGGAATCTACCCCGGATTACCCATTACACCCTGTGACTTCTGATATCTCTGCCTTTATCCTGTCCTATCGTATTGTCAGATCGTTGACAGAAAAGAAAGGTTACGGATTATCACTCACACGCCACGCGATCACTTCGGACTCAAATATCGATTCTATCGTCATCGGCTGTTCCAGTCTGGAACAAGTTCAACTAACGCAATCCGAAGTCATCGAATATACCAAACGAGGTCAACTTGAACTGCAGAAGTGGGATTGTAGCAAACCGAAACTTCGCGCATTTCTACCGTCGGACTACTATCTCACTGATGTAATCTTAAAAAATGTTGATCATTCTTTTACTCTCAGAGTATTGGGATGGAAGTGGAGGCCACCGGATGATTCACCCGATGATACTCGTCACGGGAATCGTTATACCGACCAATTATCGCTTTTGACAGTTATCGCATCTAACCATCGGCGTCAAGCATCATCGGTTGATAATTCATCGGATACCGCTTCACGTGGTCATTCTCCGGCCGATCTAAACCGTAACGTGTTATGGTGGGCGGAGCCCTCCGGGTTTGTCCAGCCAAACGACTCTTGGCCCATTTTAGATGGCCATGTTAACAAAACTGAACTCCACTCTGAGGAACGAGTTCAATCGTCATTAGTCCAACATGATGATATTCTGCTGGACTTTTATTAAAAAAAATATATCGTTTTCGGAAACTCCAACGCCTTATGGGTTCTTGTTATCTATTCGTACACAACTTTCATAACAAAGCCTCTCGTCGTTCGGATCTTCTACTTAATCATTTCTAAATTCGTATTCTATCTTTAACCAAACATTGGACATCACTCTCTACGGATGAGGTGATTAGAATCATAATTAAAAATCTTGTGCTTATCGCTACGTTTCGTACTTTGAATGGATCTTCTCTTACAAGACCATTCACCAAATCGTATCCATTGCCTAGGCAATGTGACTAATCATCATCGTTTCGCGGTTCGTTTTATTCTTTTTTACGTCTATGTTAATCGTATCATTTAGTTTCTTATCGTCTAGCTTGTCTATATCTCGTTATCGTTTAAAATGACTTCTTTTGCTTCGTCTTCTTTTCATCTACGTCACGTTTCATGGCATTCTGCGTTTCGCTTAACGTTCAACTTTTCTTTAAAATACAATTAGCTGTATTTTGGTGGGCGGAATGTTTCATAACGCTGATGGATTTCATTCGTTTTGTGCTCCGATTATCATACGGGATCGGAGGAACCCTGATTTTGGACTTCCGCACAATAAGGGTGCCTACCTACACGGAAAACAAGTGTCAAGCGCTTTATCGTCAGTCCGTTGCTAACCACCGACCGTATCGTGACATTTCGCACCACGCCGAAGTGTTATTCATCATATCGTCACATAAAGTGTAAATCCTACCGTCTTATTTCGTATACTTTGTGTGAACTCGTGACTCAAACTTTACCGAAGTTCTACCAATTAAATAGAACAATCTCGAACGCTTATGGACATCTATGACTGTCACCAAGCCAGAAGACAACAGACGTGAGTACCACTTAATTGTGATATACCTTTCTTGTTTGGTGGTTGGGCATAACTTATCGAAATCCATAAGCGACTTAGCAAGAGTAGCCGCAAGGTTACCCTCATCACCATGCCCCGTGCGTGATCACATTTGTTTTATTAACGTGTAAAACAGAATGCGTCCATTTTCTGTATACACGACAATAACAAAAATACTATAATGTGTTATTTCAACAAAATTAACATAAGAGGTAAGTTCTAGCCTAAAAACTAGAGAATGCACGGCGAGTAAATACACGCAATGTAGGTATTCATCATCCAGATTTGCTCTCTGAGACGCGCTACAAAGGCATCCAGTCGGTAAAATGCATGGGCCCTTATGTAAGAGTGCATAAAATATGCATATTTTTATATGTAGATAGTCCATATCAATTTTTTGGGGCGGGAATGGATATCGCCTTGCCGGGAATCATTTATTGGACAATCAACACTTCTGCCATAGGTCACCCCAAGAGGTTTGCTACGTTTGGTGACTTAATAGGGGTGCTCGGGTTCATGGCGTGAGGCTGGTCTAGGCCTTGGTGGCGGATGCGTTTGACCTCCAACTGCGAGATAGGCCAGTTCGGAAGAGACTGGATGACGGAAATATTTTAATCTCTCCAGCCGGACTCTCCCGGAACATCGCCCTACCATTTATTATATATATATATATATATATATATATATATATATATATATATATATATATATATATATATATATATATATAAATATATATATATATATATATACACGGTGTCCGGAAACTCGTAGTACAAGCGGGAAACTGGTAAATCTACATCACATTCGGAGTCGATTTGTGATATAACTTTTTTGATTTGAGCTTTCGTTTTCGAGTAAATCGGGTCCGAAGTTGGAATTTTTTTGGTTAAAATTGAAAACAATTTTCACTAGGGGGTTGATTTCAGCTGTGTAATATCTTATAAAGTGCATCGAAGGGTAAACCGGGCTCAAATTTTTTTTTAACCCTATAGTTGCCGAAAAAATGGAAAAATAGAAAAAAAAATAATATTAAAATCGAAATGCTCAGATCGAAAAAAATAAGTTTTTTGGGATCTCTACGTGATGTAGATTCACCAGTTTCCCGCTTGTACTACGAGTTTTCGGACACATTTGGAATTTTTCATTTCTTATTCTGTGACAAACCTGTGGAATCCCCTTTCTTCAGATGAATTTATAATAATGTCATCTTGATAACTGCAGCACCTGGCAACACCATCCGGGTCGAATTTTGTTTTGCGCTTGGATTTTTTTATGACTAATATTCAGTGAGAATGATTGAGAGAGGTCCGTGGGCGATGCGCGACAATTCTAAGAAAGTTTCATGGATCGTCACGTGTTCCAAACCATCCATGTATTCCAAGTACAAAAGTAAGAGGAAAACCATTTTCTTGTTCTGAGTGTAGTATCTGAGCTTAAGCCGAGGACTTAGCAGATTAACTCCTGGGTTAAAACCAGTTTCATGTTCCGAATGATCTGTCGAAATTCCAGTAGCGGATTAATCTGCTGAGTGATCTGATTTCGAGTGGAGTTAAAATTTTTATTTCAAACCATTCCACAAAATTCGTAATTCGTAGGAAAACCATACTACGCATTATATGAAAGTAATATTAATTAAATCTGTGGATACCCAAGCAGATTCACCCTTAATTTAAAACCAGTTTTGTGATCAGAATCTATATTTCCAGTTGTGGATTCATTTATTTATTTATTGTTTCTTTACACTACAGGTAAAATATTTACAATACAATTTGTATTGTAAACATTTTGTAAACATTAAAGGAAAACTTTCTCTTATTTGCAGTGAATTGGAGGTTATCCACCACATACCCGCCCGGTGTCAGTAACAGAAGGTTACTATTTATTATTTGGGAGGCGGGAATGGGTACCGCCACCCCGGGAACCTTTATTGGATAACCAACACCTCTGCCGTAGCTCACCCCAAGTGGTTCGCTACGTTTGGTGATTTAGCAGGGGTGCCCGGGTTCATGGGGTGAGGTTTGTCTAGATCTTGGAGTCGGCTGACCAGGACAGACTGACCCCCAGATTCCTACCCACCCCTTAAACCCTTTTCCTTCCCAGAACTCTCTTTCCTTTCCTAAAAAACTTTCCACACAGCAAACCCAAAGATTGTAAAAAAAATTAAATAAAAAAACAAGGACTCTTATTTTTTTATAGAACAACTCTTCAATTATAATTAACTAAAACTAGACCCCTATTATCCCTGCATACGTTGTTAGCGAGCAGTATGCAAGTGCTGATCTGATGACAAACCGTTTAGTATGGAGAAGGCCCGAAAATATTGATCTAGGGATTGGTTTATTTATGACTCAACCGTTGAATAACATCCCCAAACTGGGAATACACCCAAAGCAGTGATTGCAATACGCGCACCGTCTTCTCACCACTTACTTCAATTCCATCTATAAGCAGAATAAAGAATTGATATAATATGATTCTTTGGTTAATTCGAAGCTGTTTAGTTAGATGTCGCTACGCAACACTAATAGGTAGTATTTCTTTTTCAATCATGTCAAACAATGAACAAACAGTTTACTAGTATATTATCATAGTCGATGGTATTTCTTATGGTAGGGCACAGGTATTTTAAGGTAGGGCATTGCCCCCTAATGCCCCCCCTAGTTACAGCCCTGGCCTAGGAAGGCCAAGATTAAGATGGAGCGACAACGTCCTCAAAGACATCTACCTTGGAGCTTCTAAACCGAAGAGACTAACTTACTAACTAACTAACTATCACGCCGTTTCTCCGCAGGGGTAGCAGAGAAGACGGACCGCCAAACAACTCGGTCTTGGCAAACACTCCATGCTTAACCCGTCTGCTTGGTTCAATATATTCGCACCTCACAATCCGGAAGCCTCAAGTTAGCGCAAAAATTCTGAAACCGTCACTTTGGATCGAGATTGTAAAATATCCGTGCAAGATAGCTTTCATATTTCAAAGACAATAAGAAGCATTATTTTGTTCTCTTCCTGGTTAAAAGAAAAAATACATATGTTTGCATGAGAGGATGAGAGATAGATAACAAGCAGACGGGTTAAGTGTGTTGCGTCGTCTTATATATGCTCTTCTATTATTCCGAGCTTTGTTATAACCCGACTCAAGAATCCGATTCACTTGGTCGTGCCATGTCTTTCTCGGGCGTCGCCGACTTCTTCTGCCATTCACATTTGCGTCATATATTCTCCTTACACTCCTTTCCTGTTTATTTTTTTTTGCACCAATAAACTGGAGAGAGCTGGCATAAAGCCGAGATGAGTGGAGGAAGACTCTTTAGGAGGCGAACACCCACCAAGGGTTGTAGAGCCAAGAGTGATGATGATGATCAATTTGTAAAAAATAGTGTCTGGTTTACTTTTAATATATTATTTATGCGAATGAAATTCGTATTTTTTCGTAATTTATATTATATATAAATCTTTCTTAGTTGCTAGGAAAAATGACAGTTGGGTGGTATGGGTGTCGAGAAAAAACTACATAGATAAAAACACGGTCACCTTACAGGAATAAAAAGTATCAAATAGAAAAGTGTGGTCTGGTGCTGATAAGACCGCCGCTTCTTCGCTTCAATGGATGGGATCTAAGAGCGAGAAAACTGTATCCGATTCAGAAGAAATCAAGAAAAAAACTGTTAGGAAACTGTGGAACATGAAAAAAGAGACTTTCAGCAGTTTCCGTTCAGTAAAGAGCCATTAAAATAGTTGCTCCTTTTTGATGAGCGTCAAACGTTACTTGGTAGGTGGTGGCAGAAATGTCGGGGGTTAACTGAGACAGCTGCAAAGGAGATCTCAAAAGGTTTGAAATATTGACTGAGGAGGGTGCAGACTTTCCAAAAGTGTTTCGTTATTAAAATTTCCTATTTCAGGAGAGCAGAAAAAAATCGTTCATTTTTTGTGCTTTTTATAAAAAAGTTATTCTCCTTTGAATAAAACGTTTAAAATAATGATATAATATATACTCATAGGTAATCAAATACAAATTTTATAAACAATTAGCTCATCGTCCACTTGTCGTGACGTTATTGCAGTTCATTGATTTATATGAAATAAAGGCCTTTTCCCAAAAGAGGAGGAGGTAAATAATTTTTTTTTTCGGTTTTAAACGTTTATTTCATCTTACTTACTGAATATTACAGCGTCCAATTAAATCGTAATAATTCTTCACCTAATAGTAAAATGTAGAATTATGTTTTAGGTATGCTTTTATTGATTTTTGCTAAATATGTATTTCCTTTCCTGTAAACATTAATCTGATGGATAATAATTAATTGGGCGGTGAAATTTTTACAATGAGACCTCGAAATTCATAAAAAATATTTTTTTAGACTTAAAAAACATGTCGTAATTATTATTTATGATAATACGACAATCACCATTTCTGTTTTATCATATGGTTCTGGTTACTCCCTCAACCAATCGCCCTGGGCCATTGGGACGATGATAAACGATCTGAGGTACCTGCCTACGTATATCTAGTCACTTTTCAGTTTGGGAGGTGGGTATGGGTACCGCTGCCCGGAAACCATTTATCGAATGACCAACACCCCTGTCATAGATCACTCCAAGTGGTTCGCCACCTTTGGTGACTCAGTAGAAGTGCCCTGGTTCATGGTATGAGGTTTGTCTAGGCCTTAGCGGCTGATACTTTGGCCCACCTACCGCGTAGCAGACCGGATCAGAAGAGACTGGTTGAGGGAACCTTTTGACCTCTCCAGCCGGACTTTCTCGACACAACGTCTAGCACAGGGATGGATTCATATGTCCATCACTCCTGGATACACTGACCCTCAGATTCCTACTCAACCATCATACCTTTTTCTTTCCCACCTCTCTTTGCTTTACCTAAAAGACCCCCCACATAGCTTCCTATGAGATGACAAAGGCCCTGAGGGATTTATTTTTCCTCAGGGCTTCCTGTGTGGAGATAATGCAATACAAGCAATGTTTCAAATGATGTCTATTGCCAGGAAACTGCTAGTATGTTATTACTTTGAACTTTGTTGCAAATGTCAATTATATTTAACCAGGATTTGAACTCGTTCTCTGGGTCATAACATAAATATGGGCAAAGTTGTAATAATACAGAAAGTCGACAAGGTGTGAGGTTTTAGAAGATTTAACTTTCAGAGAAGTGAACTCACGACGGGTAGAAAACCAAACATTTACACTTCACTATTCCAAGTGGTATCTATTGAGAATGAAAAAGATTAATTATTTTTTAGATTTTTTTCGTAAATTAAATAGTATGTAGAACCTTTGTCGCATTTTCTTGAAGTTATATTGGATGTCTAGGTCTTGTTTCAAATCCCAAATTGAAGACGACTGCGATTTCCTCCTTTCATTAAAAGCCCATTTTATTCCTTTATCTGATCGCCCAGCTTCCACCCCTACTGAAAGGAAGGGTTGAAAGGGAAGAATTAGGGAACAGTTCAGGAAACACCCCCTCGTCTATAAGGTATAAAAGAAAACTTTTTGTGAATTTTTCACAAAAATGTCAAAACAATATGATCTCCTTCAAAAGATTGGGAAAGATAAAAGTTATCTAACTTTGAAAACTTGGCTGGAATTGGTGAAAGCGATTTGACAGCATATTTGATTTCTTCTTTATTTGACGTGATAAATAATAAAAATCAAAAAAAGAAAGTCATCACTATCTATTTGCGAAATAATGTGCTTAAAAAACTCCCTGCATAATTCTTGTGAGAGATTGCACAAATTAAATAGATTTTGCAACTTTTTACAAGAACAACTCTCTTTTTATAAATTTTGAAGGTTATTTCCATCAATGTAATATATCATTGAAGAAGAAGATAACGTTAATAATCTAAACGAAAATATGAAAGAGAGCAAGACATAGAAAAATAAAAAAAGATAATGGTCATAACTGGGACACGAACCGAAAACCTCTCGTCTAACCGAGACGTGCGAAACATAAAAATATGGAAAAATTAGTCGACGATAATATTGGAAATTCTAAAATTTGAAAATATGAGATTATGATGGTTTGACGGAAGGTGGCAATGGCTGACTTGGTAAAAGCGCACGTCCCGGTTAGACGAGAGATTCTGGGTTCGTCTACGAGTTGCAACCATTATCTTTTTGAATATTTGTGTGGCTTGTTCTCTTTCATATTTTCGTTTAGATTATTAGTGTCATCTTCTTCTTCAATGACAGATTTTGCAACTAACAAAATAACCATACGGGATGCTCTAGATCAGGGGTCGGCAGTTTGTCAAGAATAGTCAAATTGTCATGGAAACAGGATAAAAAGAGAGCCGCATGTATGTAATGTACCTACACAGGTATAGGATATGGACAACATCTATGCAAAGAGCCGCTTATTCCGACCCCTGCCCTAGATCAATGGATTCCGGATAATTTCAACTCTTGTACGGACATAAATACAACCGAAAAGCTTTTTTCCAGGTTACTTGGTTTCGCAGAAATATAATAATAAAACTTTGTTAAATGTTTCTGTTTGCAAGTAGGTAGGTATATTTCCGCAAAATTGTTCCTGGCTGCAGCCTGCAGGCTAAACATTAACTGATGATAGCCAACCTCCGATAGATAGGTACGAGAATAAAAGGTTTGTCATTAAATCGAACAGTTCGTTCCACGTTAGACTACAACGCAATTATGTTAAGACCGGACTTCCCGCATTTTTACCTATTTATTACACATTTTCCTTAAACACAGTCTTACTAAAAAAAAAAACATCTTAACGGTTGTTAAACGTTATATCTGTTGCGTGCCAGATGAACGGCAGTTTTAAAGCCTTACTAATAACATGATCACATTATTACGTTTGTTTTGCTTGATCTGCGCCGCCATCTTTTAAGGCATGCGGCGGCCATTTTTTTTCAATAAATTCGCGTTTTTTTTTTACTTTTGTGACGTGTTGAATTTCATGGGCAGTTATTTAATGTTTTTAAGAATGATTTCCATTTAAATGATCGATTCACTATTATATTATATGTTTACGTGCTTTCATAATGTCTCTGTTGTCACTTTAATTTTGATAACATAAAAATGTAGGTTAAGTTTAATAAAACTTCCGTAAAAGTAATATTATTTAAAAATAAAAGGCTTGTGCGTGTGTTAATAAATACCAAGTTCGAAAATGAATTCAGAGTTTTAGAATTTTTCAATTACTCCTTTGGAATTTTTAATTTGCATGAACGAAATAAAAAGTGAAGTGACGGTTTTCTTCCAAATTCTTAAAATAAGAGGACTGTGTTTTTTTATTTAGAATTTTCCGAATTTTTTTGATAATTAAATAAAATATTAATTATTATTTTTAATTGTTTAACTAACGTTTTTTAAGACAAGATTTTTATGCATAGCACAAAGGGTAACAATTATTATAAGCAATAATTATCAGCCTGAAACACTCATCCACATTGAAAAAATCTTCCGAGAAAAGATACACGACGCCAACGCCATGTCCCGTTGGCGTCATGTATTTTTTCAATGTGGATGAGTGTTTCAGGCTGATAATTATTGCTTATAATAATTGTTAAATAGAATATGTTTACGGTAAGCTGTTTTTTTCGACTTTTTCATGTGAGAAGCTTTTTTTTTTTTTTTTTATTTATATATTTTTTTTACAGTTTTTTAGAGAAAATGTGTCCTATCTGGGGTACCCCGTTCTAAGGACTCATTGTACAAGTTTTATTATGTGAATTATAAGTAAATACCTAATCTATGTTAGAATATTGCCAAGGAAAATTATTAAGTTAGATCTAAAAGAAAGTACAAAACAAGCATTATTCTTTGTTGGGTTGCAAAATTGAATCTATTTTCTTCCTTCCCATGCCCATAATCCATATTTTTATGCTTCTTTTGAAGGCGGTTATTTTTTTGTGGTTTTCATTGCAAGAGGGAGTAAATTAAATAATTTTACAGAGAAGTATTCCATATTTCTTTGTCCAAAAGTCGTTTTAGTTGTAGGTTGGTAGAATGTATGTTGTAATGTAGATCTTGTGAATCGGCCCGAGTTTGTCTGTGTAAAGTTATCCTGATTTTTGAATGCTTACATTAGAATATCTTTTGTATATAAAATACTCAAAGTTTTAAACACGAAAGTATATTTCAGATACAAAAATCTAAAAGGTAATTATATCTAGTTTCTAAAATGGTACTTGTTTTTACAACATCTTCAAAAATAAGAAATATACAAGACATTTAAAATACATTCCAAAATTCGTTCAGAAATGATTAACAAAACAGCCGTTTACATGAGATACCTAAAGTACCCTCTCAGGCTGTGTAAGCAAAGTGTATTTTTTATTAATAAAGTATAAAAATAAAAGTGGTGTTTACAAAGTTATTGTTTTATTTTAAATTAATAATGTCACATCACAAAGTATCCGCTTCATATGAACAAAAATGTATTTTTTATGATTTTTTTTAAAAATAGTAATGTTTTCAAATCCACGCTCGTTTACCAATTGATAAATAAAAAATTTACGGGGTTTTTTGGTAAAGTTTTAAAACCTCTTAAAAATATTATTAATATTTTCAGGTAATATCTCTACATTCCCCTCGCCGAAACGGTGATTATATGAAATTCCCTTACAAAAAAATCGCAAAGTAAGCTCCGAAATTTATTATAAACACGTTTTTAAAGTTATTTTACAAGTTATATATTTTTTTTTTAAATTTTTTTTTATTATTTATTGAAACATTTATTATAATTACAATTTTACAACAAAATATTTTTTTACAGGTTTTTTTTACTACCCTTCCATTAAAAGCATTTGCATGTGTATTTTTTTTTTTTTTTTTTTACATTAACTCCACACAGGAGGCCCTGAGGAAAATAATTTCCCTCAGGGCCTATGTCATCTGGGATGCTGTGTGGAGGGTCTTTTTGAGGAGAGGAAGGAATGAACATTGGTCTTGAAGAGACCCTTGTTGTAGGAAGGAGGAAACACAGAGGCCGGCAAATCATTCCACAGCCGAGCTGTTGAACATAAGAACGAGTCGAAGAAACGACCCGTTCTCATGTGACTAATGTCAACTGTGTACAAATGTTGGGCACGCGTTTGGCGTGTTTCCCGACTATGCACCGGTGCCGAAGGGATCAATGATGCTAGTTCCTCGGAGCATCTTCCATTGTAATACCGGTAGAACAAGGATAGCATTCCCACCCGACGCCTGTGCTCTAAAGATTGCAATCCGTCTGTTAAGATGGGAGAATCTATCAAACGGACCGCCCGTTTCTGCACAGAGTCGAGGGTATTTTTCAGGTATTTTGGAGCTCCAGACCAGAGGTGGCTGCCAAATTCAACCGTGGGGCGCACTTGCGATTTGTACAGGGTTAGCAGTTGTGTACTTTTAAAGTATCTGCGGGCCCTGTACAGTACGCCCAGTTTTTGGGAGGCTAACTTTACTCTGGCTTCGATGGAAGGGGAGTGTACATAAATGCTATTAGTTATTAGTTAGGTATAAGTTAGTACTTATAACTAACTAACAAATATGATTCTTTAAATGTTATTTTAGACATTCCGCACGATATTTTTGCTACATTTTAAACGAGTCATGTTATATGAAACATTTTCACAATTTTCGATAAAATATTATCGTTTTTAATATTAGCGCGGTCCCTCTAACATTCGTATTAATATATTTCTTCTTCTTCTTTTTGAACGGGTACTACCGGGACGTTTTGTAGTGGAATTTTCAACATAGTTTTGTCCGCTCAGCTTGCAGTCAGTAGTACTAACTCTTATTTTACCCCAACATCGGTTTATTCAGCTTAGACTGCGTCGTCTCGGTTTATTAGTCAGAATGAGCGCCATTCCACTGCATTTATTAAATTAAATCTTCTTTCTTCAGTGCCTTTACTCAGTTTTACTTAAGTTAAAAAGTTGACAACGAGTTATAAACTCTTTCTTCAAAGGTTTACCGTTTCAATATTTTACAAGCGTCAACTGAATCGCTTTTCGGGAAAAAAATAGGTAAATGACAAAGGCAAGTTTTTAAAAAACTCTTCAACTATAACCCAGACACTCCCACAAAAAAACTATACCAGGAAATGAACCTTTTGAAAATAAGAACATTGTACCAATATAACATATGTCTTTTAATCTACAAAATACAAAATGGACTTATACACACAAACACAACATTTATAAAAACATCACAAGTATACGAACATTATACTAGACAACACAATAAATTGTACACAAATACTGTCAAGACTGAAAGTGGCAAGAGAAGTATTGGTCACGAGGGAGTTCATATATATAATCTCCTTCCAGATAGCCTAAAAACGGAAAATAACATAAAAACCTTTAAAAAAAACTATTTGAACTCAAAATGTTGGAACAAAATTAAAAATATTATTCTTATTACTGTACTATATATATATGCTCTGTATTTAAGTTAAGAAAGCGAAATACTATGTTTCTTTTAACTAAATAATAAAAAAATTAAAAAAAATAAAGTTGTACTGAATATTAAATGAAATATTAAAAATATATGAAGAGCATCGAAGGCCCATCGATTTTATAGGTCAACCTACTAAAAATAACTACTAATATTTCTATTTTATTGTTAGGTACTTAGTTAATAAAAAAAAAAACGCAATTAACTCCAAAGCGTGAAATATTAACTCCTTAGGAATGAGGCGTATTTCGTCAGAAGGCCAAAATATTTCCGCTTTGCAATAAAATCCGAATAAATGGAATATTTCTAAACATATCCGAAAATTAAAAACTGTTTTTGAAAAGTGATAATTTTTCAAATATTAAAATACCAACATAAAAATGTTTTAAATTGCTCACCTTATGTTTTTCTAACTAAAATTACAGATAACCAAAAAAACACACACACAAACATATTTTATTTGACAAATGTTTTTGTCGTTTTATAAAAAAATATTGAATAAAACATTCTCAAAATTTTATACACTCTTCTTAAATTGCTATCGGAAACTTTGGTTTCTTAGAGGATCACATTTAAAAAAAAATCGATAGTTAAATTCTAGATTTCAATACAAAGCGTGAAGTTTTCTCGTTCTACCACCGTTTAGATCACATTTCTTACCATTACAATAAAGGAGATTCAATTTATACGAGACCTATGTGAGATGGGACAAATTTGGTCTCCTGGGGGTTCTACTGAGGGTTACAAATACCGATCTTTTTTGCACTGATAGATATAAATAATCTGACACCTGAGTGAAATATCATGTGTGAATTATTGGCGATATCGGTTATGGGTATAGTTTTTTTTATCTGTTAAGATCCCACTTCTAGGGATTTCTTATATTGTGATGTGTACGAGTATATTTATAAGAACAACGATTATTGATTAACAATGTTATTTATTAGGTCGGTTGGGTCACCTGCTGTTTAACAAGAGTTTCGGACGTGCGCGCGGGTGGTAAATATTAAATGGATAAAAATATATGATACAGTGACGGCCTTCATGGTAGAGTGGCGAGACCCTCCACTAGCAATCCGGAGGTTGCAGGTTCAGATCCCGGCGAGGATAAATAATTTTTATTTTATCGGTTTGTTATTTTACCGTGTAGATATTCATTAAAGAACTAGAAGTTAAAAACCCGCTCCGCGGGTTTTTGCTGCTACGCCCTGCGGGCGGGTTTTAGTTCGGCTTCGCCTAGTTTGAGTGTTGGTGACTGTAGTATATGTAATTATCCATGTATTGGATCATTCGGAAATGTTCGCGTTCCGCCGAACGTTGACGAACGTCTCATGGGTCAGACAGCGGTCTCTCCCGTGGCAGCGCGGCAGAGCCATTTGAGTAGCCTTAGTAATCACTCGCTACGTTAGACAATAATATAATAGTATCGAATCCATTGTACATTACAATAAATAGACGAAAAGAACTTACGTGTACATCTCAATATTTGTGGGCTAGTAAGGCCACAATAAAAGAACATTACAGTGACCATTTTATAAATGCGATTATAACTGGTCCAAAAATAGCCAGTTCCTCGGATCCACTGTGATCCACTGACAGCCAATCACCGAGACAGCACCTAGGGGGAGAAACCTGCACATGCGAGCTGCTGACGGAAGTGGCGACATCTTATGACAGATTCTTGAATTAAAAACCGAATTACAACGGCAGCTTTGCTTGAAATTTCCCGTACACAGATGTTATTTGTGACGCGGCGCATAAGGCGTGGCGTCTGACATGCAATTGAAGTTGAGTTCTGAAATTCAACCACGCAGATGGGAGGGTATTAATACTGTTCTCGTAGACGGACACATTCCAGATTGGATGATACTTTAGTATTGCCCTGGTTCACACCATTCAGAATCGAAGCGTGGCTTAAAATTGATTTTAATAAATAATTTAAAAATAATGTCTTTAACAAAAAACTATAAATTCAGGGTGTCCGGGGGTAAAGTGCACAAATTTAGAGACGTAATTCTACATGATAGTTCAAGTAAAAAAGATAAATAACTTATTTCTAAATTCCAATGTTTTAAGGTATCGGGAAAAAAACAGAGTGTACAATTCGCACCCGGTAAAAGAGAAAACTAAAGTATACAAGAGTAGGGAGGCTACGAATCACCGTACAAAGAGGAGACCAATTAGATTAGTAATATCTCATTCTATCGCAGGCTAAATCTTGTAGATGGATGTAGGTGTTTGTCTCTTTTTAATAATGCTATTTTTCGTTATATCGAGTTTCAAATCACAACGGTACTTAAGAAGTTTAAAATGTTCTAAAATCCACTCCCGAAGTTTGTACAATTTACCCCCGGACCGTTGTTGATAGTCTAAAACATAAAATCCAAAGGTAAATTTTTAATACCAGGAGTTAAAAATTTGTTGGGTAATCTCACCTGCGTCGGGCGGGCCAGGCACGACCACCGACTCATCTTTCATCCATGACGTCACGGTGATGTGATCGGACCGCTCACATGTGAGAACTGCAGGTGACCCTAGGCTCGCATGCGCTCCTTGCACGTGGGACTCGAATTGGTCTGCCAACACTGAAACAAATTAACGGATAAAAAATAATACACCAAGAAAAAATATCACTAAATTCCTGACAAATTTTGGATTTCAATTTCAATTCCTAGATGCGGATAAGAGTGCAAAGGTGGTGCAATATAAATAAGGCAGGTACCTAAAAAAATGTGAGAAATTTACTTTTACGCACCAGATTTAAATGTCCGGGTTAAATTTTCCCCACAGGAAAAACTAAACCCTTTCACACATTTCCTCAAATGATCATCTACTCAAACCACGCTATGCAATTGCACTATATAAGTAGTATAAATAAAAAAAAACAATTCAAGAAAAACATGTCAACCTACCAGAGACCAAATGGGAAAATAATTCACCGACTCCAGATATTTTCATATCTGAGGGCTCGGCTCTGGGGAATTCCTAATTGAACCTATAAATCCTACTGATCCCTCAATATATTATTATTATTATATTATCAATTAGAAATTTGTAAACTTAAATATACAAATTATTAAAATAAAAATTATTATTATTATTATTATAAATATTGAAGAAATCTTTTGTAATCCTACATGTATTTAAAATTACTGATTTTTGCATTTATATAAATAAATTCTTTGACAAATCTAATATGCCTAAATTTTGAATAAGAGACCTAGGTATAATGCCAGTAGCCGAAATAACAAATGGTAATATTTTTATAGTCTGAGAATGCCAAATTCTTTTAATCTCATTTCCTAAATCTGTGTATTTTCTTATTTTTTCAGAAACAGTTTTTTAAATATTACAGGAATTTGGAATAGCTACATCAATGATATAAGTTTTTTTTAAATTTTGTCATGTAAAACTATATCAGGTCTATTATGACTAATTGTTCTGTCTGTTAGTATAGTTTTATCATAATATGGTACTATATTACGGCAGTCCATCAAGTTATGTTTAATTACCAAACTTTGGTGGATTATTTTTAAAACCTGATTGTGCCTAAATGTATACTCGGACGGCGCTAATACAGAACATCCCGATATAATATGTTCTATAGTTTCCGGAAAAGTCAAACATTTCAAACATTTACCTAATAAGATCATTATTTACGTTTTTAGTATTTCTTTTTAACCAAGCACCACATTGCCATTTTCATGTTGGTGCCAAAAAACTATAATTGATAATAAATTAATGCGTTGCGATGTCATTCAAAGAAATAAATTGTTTCACCCTGCATGTCCTCTTCCGTGTGTCCCCGTTCCCCCCCCCCCCCCCGCATCCCCTTCACTTGCCGCATTTCCCTTCCACCTACCCCGTCTTCCCCCTCCCTCATCCTCTCGCGAACCTCACCTCCTTGGTAACCCTCCGCCTCCTGCCTTCCTTCCCTGCTGCTAAAATATATGAAATACACACATTTTCAACTCTACAAATTTCATAACGCCAGGATTACCATTACATGTGTCGTTCATTGTAAAAGTGAATTATCTCCTTTTAACTGAATTTTAAAATAACGCGCTTTTTGCGAATTAAATATTGGAAAAAAATACAAGTATTTTTTATTTTCTATTTTTATTGTTTAATATAAATCAAAGAAAAAATAATTTCTAGTAACTTGATATGACTAAATATGATACCATTGAGTATAAAAATATGGTGTTACGCTACTTTTACAATAAACGACATATATACAGGGTATCCGGGGGTAAAGTGCATTCACTTCGAGAGGTGATTCTACTTGATATTATAAGTAAAAAACATAAATAAATTTTTTAGAAATTTCAAATTTTAGGGTAGTTTTGTGGTAAAAAAATTAAATTAGACCGGCGTGTGCGGCCAGCTGAATTATTTTCCGCTATTACGATATTTGACGACCTCCGTAGTCCAGTGGGTAAGACTCTTGACTCATGATCCGGAGGTCGCGGGTTCGAACCCGGCATGCGCAAATAAATTTTATTTGATTAATTTGTGTTATTTCACAATTAATTAATTAAAAATAATATATAGTATATTTGCGGCATGTTCCAGAGTGGAAGATACTACTAGTATCGCCCTGGTGTAAGACCACCATTCAGAATTGAAACGTTGCTTGAAAATGGCTTTAGCCGTGTTTGGTGACCAGATCTGAATAGCCAGGTACCTCCCAACCTTCCTCTTCCCCACCTCCTTCCCCTCACCACTACCTTCAGCCTCACAACATACCCCAATTGGGGATGCCATAGTCTCACTGGCTCCAGACGGGAGCAGTTGAGATTTTTGTGCGGTATTTACTGTAAAAAAAAAAAAAAAAATATATATATATATATATATATATATATATATATATATATATATATATATATATATATATATACGGGCCAATCCCAACCATGCAATGTTGCCACAATCGTGCCCGGCAGACTCACAGCAAGTAAGATCGTACCTCACACCAAGGATTTTTAGTAGGTACGTCTTTTTGTATGGGAAAAAAATGTGGAATTTCGGATAAAGATGTTAATCTTTTTTACTCCTACCATCATGTTGAATCATCTCCCGAAGTTAATGACTTTACCCACGGACAGGTTTTTATAACCCTGTATAAAAACCTTCGCGGTAGTTCGCACTACAAATCACCAAAGTTTCACCGAAATCGGATAAACTGAATGGCAGCGCTTAAAATATGAACAAACAAATAAATATTGATTTTTATATATAAGAAGAAGATGTGACGGTTTCAAAGTGACATGATAATGAAAAAAATGGTTTGTGTTATGTAGGTCAAAAATTCCACAAATTTCAACTGAAATTTAAAAAACGTGGCAGAATGTTCCCGCTGTTCGTTAATTCGCTCTCTCACAACGTCTTTGTTATTTTTCAATTACGTGGGTATTATTTTGATGAAATTTTACATAATTTTTTAGAGTAAGTTATAACCAGCTTGGCAGGTTAAACTCTTTAATTTCGTTTTCATGATAGGATATTATGACAAAAAAAACATTTTTACTTTGGAAAACGTGTTGGTTGATAGTGGACGGAAACAAAAAGTATTCTGAACTTGCTCATTTACCAGAGCCTTTGTGTTAGTAAATATATTTTGCATATTCTTTAAAAAAAATAAAACTGTTTTTTATTTAATTTTTAAACTTAAAATAGATTCACCTCGTGCGGTCCAATATAAAAATGGGTAGATTTTCACATTTTAACTTACACTTTGGGCAGTAAAGAATTCTGCGTTTTCGTTTTATTATTTTTTTTTAGTCAGAGGTTTTCTTTCAGTCTTGAATGGTGTGTGGGGAAGTTCTTATTGTATCTATTGTTGTTTGTCTCTAAAGTTAGTTGGTAGTAAATTGTTAAAAACTTTGTAGATAAAAATTAAAACGTTATAGAAAATTCTGTGTATAATTCATTAAATCTAATTTTATTTTCTGCATTGTTTTTCTTAAACAATCCAAAATTTGTTTCATTATTCCATTTCGGATTTTTATTTAAATTTAAAAAATTTTCTTTTTCATGTTTTGATGGTTACATATCACCTTTGATTATATAAATGTCTAGATAGAGTGTTGCGCTATAATTCTGACAAAAAGAACAGGCCAGATTTGAAACACTTGTGTGCGTGACACGCACACAAGTATGCGTAACTTATATTGTTGACGTTAAGCGCCTAACGTCACTGTAGGCGTGTTGAGTGATACCAGCTCCCGAGTATGACCCATAAAAGTGGGTAAAAGATATGTTTCGATTTTGCGGGACCTATAATTCTTTTAATTTTGAATTCATTTAAGTATAAGATGTTTTCTACATATAATGAAATAAATGAAAAGAAAATCATTGTTAAAAGAGATTTATTTTTATTTGATTATTTTTAACAAATAAATAAGAAATACGGAAAATAACAAAGATACATTCCTAGACGCTGCCAACTAGCCGGTAGGTATCGCTGTGTCTAAATTTAAATTTTTATCATCATCAAATAAAGAAGGTGGCCCACATCCAGGTAAATCTATACCTACCTAAATATGGAAAAACTATCTTTTAAATACCAAAATGTTCGTGGTTTAAATACGAAAATAGGTGAATTTTCGAACAATGTTATTTCACAAAATACTGAAGTTATTGCTCTAACTGAAACATGGTTGCAAACCTCTGTATTCGATGCAGAACTGTTGTCCACCAATCAGTATACAGTACATCGCCGGGTTACACTAACATGTCACACTAAACATGTCACACTAAAAAAGACAATGCAACTTTTTAAAACTAAAGCTATCGATAGTTATTATTTATTCTTAATGACCTTCCATTTGAATTTGTTTTTTAAACAGTTTTCGTATAGATTTTACATCCCGGTTAATATTATCCAATTTTGTCTTATAGTGATATCTTAAGGCCAAATATTTTTCCACGACCAATCTTATCAAATTAACTTGATGCAGAAGACCGTAAATATGATCGGTTTTTACTTCGAAATAATTATCGGGAAAATTTAATTTGAAGAACAGGCAACCCTGTAAACATGGCGTCAATTGGCGTTGTCCTAAGACCAAATTACACTATTAAAACTGAATTGTTTCTTTAACTAAATGGTTATTTAAAGGTTACTAACCCGATGATAGGTAACATTTTTAGTTGTTTTCAATCGTCCTATGTAATTCCTGCACACTGATATAGCGCAAATCGTCATTTTCAAATGTCACACAACACGTGTTTACCGTACAACGATAGTGTCGCCACTGAGCGGACAGGCCGAGCTTATATGCCAACCTTTGGCAGATATTTTTTTTGGCGCTTCGTCACTTGAGCGCTATATCTAGACATTTATATAATCAAAGCATATCACATTGGAATTTTTCAACAACCATGCTAGACACGTGCCCGTGTTATTTCGAGTTTTTCAAGCTACCTACATTATTGATGCAGATAATAGAACAGTAGATCATATGTGGATTTTAAATTAGTAAACTTGGTTTTTTATCGAAATTTTTCCAAGGAAAGTTACCTTAGCCATTTTTTGGCAAAAAAATCTGCATTTTCTTCATGAGATATCTTTGAGTCCAGAATTACTTCCATATACATTATCTTAATAATCTTTTCCAATGAGGAGTGGATAGGAATCCGGGGGTCAATGTGTCTAAGAATGACGGACGTATGAATCCATCTTTTCCACTGCGGTGCTAGGCTGTAGACTAGAGAGGTCAAAAAGTCTCCATTAACCAATCTCTCCCTATCCGGCCCGCCATGTAGTAAGTGGGCAAATGCATCCACCGCGAAGACTTAGACAAACCTCACTTCATAAACCCGGGCCCCCCTGTCACCATGGGCGGCTTATGGGAAGGTTGTTGGTTATCCAATAAATGGTTCCCGGGAATGTATCCACACCCGCCTCCCAATTTGAGTATATTTTGACTTTTGCCACATTTGATTTATTATGTTGGGCAGTGAAGTGTTCATGCTTTGGTTATAATTTAAATAAGTTACAAAAAAAAAACTTTTTGAAGAAAGTTTTGTAATATTACTTCTGTCGGAGTATACTAAATGGAACTTTCAGAAATGTTGTTGGCTGGACCTATTAGTTACTTTGTGATGAACATTACAATACACTACTATTATACTCATTTAACAACATTCCAGCCGGATTCATCACAACCACGCCGTCGCTAAAGCAAATATTCAACACACAAGTATAAATTAACAAAAAAATTCAAATAGGAAAAACCTGAAATAGGAAAACCAAGAAATTATTGCATGTTCATGTTTGCCAACAGTTGTGCAAAACTGTGATGTCATAAATTCAAGTGTATTACTCAAAGTTCGAATGTCGCAATTGCAACTGATATATTTATGAGCAGGAACCTTTAAATTTGATAAGTTGCACGAAATATGTTTTTTTTATTATAAAACGTCACATGTTTAATACGGGTTTGTTTCCAGTCATCACGGGTGACGGGGTGACGGGGTGACCGGCCGGGAGGGCTGCAAATGACTTATCACTAACGAAGTCCCTGTTGCGAATGTCAGCCATAAATTATTAAGGGCACATTGTCAGAATTATTGCGACTAGTAACTGGAAATTGCCGGCTGGGCGCAGTGCAATGGCCCAGAACCATTACACCATCACCCTGAATACAGAATACAGGGAGTTGATAACAAATTGCGTGATAATAATTTAATTCGGACTATTTCATGCAGCCATTAGCTAAAAAACATAGATAATAGAAATAAGGATAGATACAGCGTGAAAGCAAGACGACTGTCACTGTGCCATGAGTACACTACACGCACTATCAAAACGGCCGTGGCGGAAGAAATAAAAGTAATACGTTTCGTAGAGAGTAACAGGTCAGCCAATGAAACGCGATGGTTTCAAAAAATAAAAAAATAAAACATTTAATAAAAAATCTGTTACCAAATTTATTGATGAAAACTAAATCTACACAAATGCAAACAACTTTTTTTAAAATCGTGTCCGAAAGGTGGCCCCCATTTTGTCGCACACGTTCTTCGACGCAGCTTCAATACAAAGCTGCCCAAGGTAGGTCAATGAAACGGGAAGGTTTGGTTCACTGCAGAAAAAGGAAAGGGGAGATGGGCTTGTGCCATCAACGTTGTGAATCTAGAGAGCGAGCATTTGCCGTCAAAACGTATTACCAAACAGGGTACAAGAATGTGTGCGACAAAATGGAAGCCATCTTTCGGGCACTATTTTTTACAGAATGAACGATTGTGCACTGGCAAAATATTTCCATTCGTGCATATTATGTTTTCATCAATAAATTTTATTAGGGATCAGTGATACAATTAAATGGTTGCAATGTCGAAAAGGTGGAAAGATTTAGATATCTCGGCAGTATTCTCACGGAGACTCTTGACCCAGATGTAGAGGTTAGGTGCAGAATCGAAGCAGCAAGAACTGCATTCAGTAAAATTAAATCCCTCTACTGCAATGACAAACTAAGGCAGAGAATGCTAAAATGTTATGTGTGGTCGGACTTTCTGTATGGATGTGAGACATGAAAGTAAATAATACCATGAACAGGTTAGAGGCTTTTGAAATGTGGCTTCACTGGAGAATTCTCAAGGTTCCATGGACCGACATGATCACCAACACAGAAATTCTCAGGTGGACTAGAGCAGCCAGAGAACTGCTTACATTGATAAAAGTCAGGAAGATTTCAAATCTGGGTCACATACTTCGCGGGGAGAAGTATCACTTGCTCCAATTAATATTGAATTGCAAGATAGAGGGTCGCCGAGGGCCTGGTAGGAGACAAATGTCTTGGCTGTGAAATGTACGAGAGTGGACCGGCATAAGAAGTGTGGAGGAGCTATTCCGGGCAGCGCAAGACAAAGAAACATTTTCCAGAGTGATCGCCAACGTCGGGGGGACCTGGGGTCCTAGCATGGTCGATCGATATAGGTTTTATCGAAAATGTCGGTAACTTGCCATCGCTCCCGAGCACGGCTGCAGACCGCTAACGAACAAACAATAGTTCACAATGACTAGGGGTTTCTAATATTATATTTGACGTAAACTGTTGTTTATTCATTAGGGGCCTGCAGTCGTGCTCGGGAGCGATGGCAAGTTACCTACATTTTCGATAAAACTATATCGATCGACCATGCTAGGGGGCCTGATAGGGCACACCAAGAAGAAGAAGAATAAATTTTACAAAAGAAGATTTATCGAATGTTTTCTGTTTTTCTTTAAATCGGCACGTTTCATTGGCGCATCTGTTATAATATTTATGTAATACTAGCTTTTTCCCGCGGCTTCGCTCGAATGGCATTAGGGGATTTCCACTCAGCCTCCTCAACCTTCCCTCTCCCCACTCCACTCCCCCCATCAATCCCCCTCCCCCTCCACCCACCCCTCCCCCCACTCCACCCCCCCCATCAACTTCCTTCCCCCCACCCGAACCCCTCCTCACAACCTCCTCCATCCTTCCCCTTTCCCCTTCCTTCCCTCCCCCCTCTCCATCCCCTAACCCCCTTTTTATATTCTACCAAAAAATCCAGTACGGCAGTTTTATGCTTAAAAAATGCGATACCTGTCTATCCAATTAAAACAAATTTGAGAATGACATTTTGCAAAACAAAGATTCTTAAATAAAAATTCTATTTTAGAAAATATTTAAGCGAATTTATTTGAAGTATCTACTTCCCTAATAACTTGAATCGATTAAAGAATAATAGATATCTTACTAATCGTGCCACCAATAGAGAACTCGAGTCCAATTTTTTTATTTTTTTTAATGAATTCAAACTTTAATAACTGCATTTTTATTTTTATTTTTATAGTTAGTTTTAATAGTTAAAATAATTGTCAAAGTTTTAATTTTTAAAGACTCCCAGAAACGCACCGTATCTATGGTGGTCTTCACCCACCGTTAGTTTTTTACTTTTTAAGTTGTCATTTTGAATCAGTGATGTCATGTCGAGGGAAATTTCCCTAGATCTAGGGGAGAAAAATATTTTTTAGGGATAAGGGAAATCAGGACAAAATCTAGGGAAATTTCGAACTCTGGCAAATTTTTTATTACATATGACAATATTACTGGTATTATTTATATATATATTTATATATATATATATATATATATATATATATATATATATATATATATATATATATATATATATATATATATTTCCCTTTTCGTAAATTGTTGAGGGCCTAAATTATGTTTCAATAAACACAATAACTATTATTTATCAAAATCTCTATAAACAGTATGAAAATAAACCAAAAACACGAAATGTTGAATTGCATAGGTACGTGTGCACTTCAAGTCATTTCAAATGTCAATACAATACACACTATCACCAGGTGACAGGTTAAGAGTGACGTCACCGTTAACCATTTCAGTAATGCCAACTTAACGCTGTGTTTTGAGAAGAGGTTTAAAAATGCACTTTTTAATATTTTTTTTTAAAAACTGTCGTTTAATATTATGAAATAAAACTTATATATTCAGAATCAGCGTTTCTTGGTCTATATGAACATATTTTTTTAAAGCCATAATATTTTTCACTGGAGTTCCTTATTGCTATTTTTTATACAAATTTCGTAATACCAGAGCTCTGAGCTATAGCCTATATGTTTTATTATTGTAAAGTTTCATTAAAATCCATTCAGTAAAGTAAGAATTAGTATTTTATACATATTTGAATTTTAACATCAAAGGGATGTCCAAAGTAACCTAATTTAAAAAAAAACATCGTTTCCAAGGCGACAATTGGCGTTTGCAATAAATCGATTTTGTTAGCGACAGAAAATGTATGATAAATAATTTCATAACGCCAGAGATTATTCATAACGCCAGAACTTACCAATATATATAGCCTATAGATCTCGCAAAAAATGTAGCTTTCTATTAGTGAAAGAATTTTAAAAATCTATTTAGTAGTTTTTATGTGAAAGAGTAACAAACATACATCCATACAAACTTTCACCTTTATAATATTAGTAGGATAAAAAAGGCTGTGCGTAGATTAAATTTCCAGTAGTCTGGGTGAACGATGTTGGAAACGCTTTTGTGCGCGCGGTTTGATTCTAGTAAAGATTCATGGTCCATCTCCAATGCTTCTGTTATTTATGGTAAAAAATTACCCCAAAGCGCTTAAAGGGTTTCCTACAGCCGGGCCTAGTTAGAATTCTGTTGTCGGCGTGACTAGTTTTTCCGAAGTATGGTGAATATTTCCTAACTTTAAACAAATTGGGCGAACGATATTGAAATTCATTGTCCTGTCAATGGTATAGAATTCTAAACTTCTCATGGAGTTTGTTTGCATCTGTTTTCTTTTGGTATCGGAAAATCGCCGCATGACGTATGCAGAGGTATCTTCATTCATTATCTAGAACTGAGCCATCGTGCTAACAAACATAAACTAATTTTATTTTTAATATATTTACATGAATAATTGGATTTTTTTTTATTCCAGATCGTAAATGGCAAGTCCAAAGTCGACATCATTAAAAAGTCTATCCATAGTAACTGCCTTTGATTTTCGCTTTCTAAAAAATATAAATTTACTATAAGTATTTTAGTACAATAAACTACCAATTGTGTAACTTTAAAAAAATGTTAATGCAAAGATTCTTAATTGATTGACAATAAAAACCAATCAAAAGGCTTAAATTACAGATACTTTAAAAACAGCCTTTGTCACAGTAAATAGTTTTAAAGAAAATGGCAACCAATTTAGGTATGTTAAATTTTGTTAGAAAACTATTTGATATTAGGGTTACTATATGTGGCGGCCACTTTTGCCGAATTCATTGCGCCGCCACTGGACTCCACCAAACGCGCTAGAAGCACACTACGAAATACCTACAGCGTAAGGTATCGCGCACCGGCTGGTACACCTACATACAGCGGTGAATATTCCGCCACTTATGCGAAAGGCCTCGAACATGTGGCGGTGCAATACAAATGCCCACAGAAAGTTCGAGCAATTTCTCTGCTTTGCGTGAATTCACCCAAAATTACCTGGCGCGCTAGCCAGCTACTCTGCCGATCGCGCCAGTATATAAAACGATGCATTTCGGCGCTCGCTCGCTCAGTCCCTATCAGTCAGTCAGTACCTAGTCTCAGTCTAGTTTTCATTCATCGGTCAAGCAACACAGTCCGACCAGTGCCGCGACCAAGTACGTACCTGCGCGGGGCACTTGTCCGCGCATTCAGCAACAAGTGAATAACGTTTGTCCAGTGTGACTCCAGGAACTTCACCAACACCTTCGAGGATTCCTTCTCCAACCACCATCCGCTGTCCGGCCCGTTCGCGCCTCGACATGAGATGTCTCCGTCCGCAGCACATAAAGCCCGCCGTGCTTTCTGCTTGGGATGCAACCCGTTCTCTGGCAAATCGAAACCCATCGCGTTCCGCTGCCAGAGATCATCCTCATCGCCTCTCAAGGTTCCTTCCTGCGTCACGTGTGTGCCGACTCAAAGGACACACAGATGCCATATCTCGTCAGCATGAGGACGATCGACCGCCTGGACCAAGGTCACTTCTACACCGCCATGGTGTAGAGCAACACGCCGGCTCCCTGAAGACCAGTGATCTTCACCGCCGTAGTCTCCGACCTTCTTCACGCATCATCACGCAGCAGCAACACTAACGGCACCACCGTCACTCCGCTCCGCCTCGACCCTCGCTACGTAGCAACAATAAAGACTGACTCACTACACCGACTGACGCCGTTTATTTCTCGTCCCGTCTCTGCCGATATGGCCCGCTCCCTATTATTGACATACTTGACCCTTTAAAACATTTCGTGTTAAATTTGTTTTTGATGCATGAGTTCTACGTTCTGGAATTAACTTTTTACGACGCGATTTTATCCGATCTGAATATTGGACATGCTGTATTTATCATCAACGAGTTCCAGCAAAATACATACAATCAAACATATTATACGTCGTTAGTTACATTATACATTGATTTTCAGCATATGTCCATTTCAAATGCATCTACGTAATGCGCAGTAGTTATAATGGGTCCACAACTGCCACAATACAGATAATTTAGCATCCAGAATGCATATTACCAAAACAAAACTGAGGAGATATCAATAAAAAAGATAGTTTTCATAATAACATATGTGAGGTGGGCCATAAAAACTTGCACTTATGAAATAATCATTAAAAAAACGTATTCGATTTAAATAAATTATTATTGATAAGAACAAATTATCCTGGAAAATTCCTCAAATCAGGCTCTTCGATTTTCGAAAACTTTTCTACACAAATCTGTATGAGTATGTTGACCATTTCTTGATGGATGTTTTCCTTTAATCGGAGTATAGTCGCTGGTTTATTTACGTAGACGTGACTTTTATGATAATATATATTAGACGTGGGCAGAATGATTCCCAGGAGTGAATCGATTCAGTCTGATTCCCATGGCCTTTTGAATTGATTCCTTTAATTCAATTAAATCCCAAAAAAAAAAGAAGAAAAAAAAAATTGAAAATTAAATGAATGGGGAGGCTAACACCGCACACGAGACCGGGAGGCCACGGAGTACCCGGAGTACCGCGAAAGAGGAGACTGATAGGCTACCAAGCATCGCACAAAGAGGAGACCGATTATTCTATCTGATTATCTCGCTAAAACCTATAGACTAATGTGTTTGATTTTTTTTACTGTCGCTTTTTCGTTTCATCGGTTTTCAAAATCACAATGAGTGGGGAGGCTACGAAGCACCGCACAAAGAGGAGACCAATAGGCTACGAAACACCACACAAAGAGGAGACCGATCATTCTATCTCATTATCTCGCAGGCTAAATTCTATATTGTTTGTCTTTTTTTAGTGTCGTAATTTTTCGTATGTAAAATGTATTTATTGCTAGCAATTATATCTTAAAATTATACAAGTTTTCGTTTCACCCTTAAAATTTTATTGATTTTATTTTATTTATTAAACTTATAATTTTGTTCCATTTCACGTGATCTAATATAAACATACATTTTAACATTAAGATGAGTATTTTATGACAGCTAACCACAGCTAATTGGCCTTATAATATCTGCAAATTTACATATTATATCGACCCAAGATCTACGTCTAAAAGTAGGTAGGTACAATATCTTCCGTACGTACCAAAAAACAGATAAGCATCATTTTAGCTTCTCACTGCTGATGTTCAGATTCAAAGTCGAAAGTTTTCGACTAACTATGTAATGAAATTGATGGCTTGGCGCGCGGGGGAATAAATGAACCGCGCGGACGGATTAAGGGCTGGCATTGAGGAATGAATTAGTAACTTTTGACTAATGTTTTGTGTCTTAACTAGCAGTGACTTGATTTACTCGCGAGCTGCGGACCTAGGACTGGGATGCGTTTGGGACATATCGTGACATTGACGTGACGATGACGCCTGACGTCATTTCTAGGTCTGAGATTTACAAAAGACCATGACGTCACAAGTGAAAAAGACTTTTGTTTTAATTCCTCAGTCTGTCGGAATCGGACAATCTCGATTTCGACAGACTAGATACCTGGGACGCGGACATTGAACACGGACCTGGGACGGCGGGGACCTTAGGACAATCCCAGGACTATTGATTAGGATAAATGATTAATTCCTTGCGTGAAAGAGATGCTCGGGCAACCCGGATGAATCGCGGTCGCGTTTTGGCCATTTTGGGACATGGACTTTGATGATGTTCGGGTGTTTTTAGAATGGCGGCGCGGCGGTAGCGGAATACAATCGTAATAGGCGAGTCGTTCACAATACCGTCCGTCGACCACTTCGCGGCGCGCGGCCCGTTTAATAATATTTAAATACCTATGAAAGAATATAATATTTAAATCGTTTACAGAACACATTATTCATTGACATAATTTAACAGTAAAATAAATGGAAATTAAAAATGTATGGTGTCATTAAAAATCGTAGGATGCAAGGCCAAAGATAAGGAATGAAGAATCAATTCCTTTTGAAATTGAGAATTAGATTGAGTGTGTCACGAGATTGAATTTATTCATTTAATTCGGTCATTCAATTTTGCCCACGTCTAATATATATATATATACACAAATATATCCCATAAAAAAAAATCAGCTGGGGCTAGTTCCGGGCTGCGGGCCATGGTAAATCTCATTTGCGCGAAATCAGTTTGTTAGGTAAAATTTCTTTAACCAATTTCTTTTGCTCCATGGCCGCCCTGTTTGTTTTCATGCCGGTTTAATTAAATTAACACTTGAGCACTAACTAATACCCTGTAATTGATGATGCGAACGAAATAGGCAGCATGCATCATTGTTTTGTAAAACAGAATAGAATCATTGTTGAACAGAAAATAACAAAATCATTATTTTTTGTAAAAACGTTTTACCCAGAAAGCGCGTTGCTCTCCATTGTGACTAAATTTCCAAGAAGCGAGGAACCCCTCATAAGTGACCCCGCTTTATTCCCCAGTTCGGAATCCCCGCTAGCACGATACAAAAGTACAAATGTTTATTTCCCACCCTATATAATGATAAAAATGTGGCGAAAATGCAAATTTCATCTAATAACTGATTCAGTCAAAACGGATCAAAAAGCAAAACAAAAGTTTCTGCCCGGTAAATAGGGGAATATGTTATCCATTCTTCAACTTTTGGAAAAGCTTGCGCCGAAACCATTCGCCTTGTGTGCATGATAGTGTTATTGAATAGCAAACTGATACGGAAACAAATTATTGTGAAGGTGTGAAAATGATTTACTTGCCTGTATTTGTAATTATTTTTACTTGTTGGTTAAGTTTAATGAATGTAATATATTGTGTTGTCTTTTTATTTTTTATTTCGCCTGGTACCACTTGAGAGACTTATTGAAAATGTATTTTAGTCATGGATATTCTGTTAACAGATCTACGTAACTACTAGATGGTAAATAAAACGAACGTTTGAAAGTTGTTTGTGTTGAAAATAACATACGCTGGAGGCAACAACAAATCACCTCAAGAGCACAAACTCAATCTTCTCCAATATCATATTGATTATATGTTTTAAACTGTTGGAAAAGCTTTTTTATTTTTTTCGATGATTTCTATTAGAATAATTGGTCTTAAGTTTGTATTATCGGGTAGCAATTTTATTTCGTTTTAATTAATTTTAAAAAAAAGACCTTTTCGGGTTACAAGAAAACCTGAAAAACCTATTAGAAAAACTTCTAATACGCTGGAAGGACTAAAGTATAATTGAACTAGGAACCAGACGCATTTGCAACTAATCCACTACCGACCATTCTTAGTACATCTAAGAGCCCATTAGCTAACTGAAAATTAACAACTTGTGCAAAAAAAAACTTAGTCGTTACTTTACATGATACTTATTGGAATTCCATGAAAATGCGTTCTCGGACATTTTTCAAATTTCCTTGCATCACAATATCTCCATATATATAAAAATCTCGCGTCACGGTATTTGTGGTCGCACTCCTCCGAAACGGCTCTATCGACTTTATGAAATTTTTAATGTATATTTGGTAGGTATGATGATTAGGGTGTACCTATCCAGAAAAAAATGTCTATTTTGTTTCCATCAAAAAATACCTATAGCCCCAAATTTTCACCCTCCGAACCCCAGACATTTTTTAACCGCAATTTTAGTATTTTTGTGTGATCAAATTTAACAGTCGGTCGCATTTAAAACATAATGAAATTATTTGTGTTGTTGAATCGAAGATGGCGCTACGTCCGCCTCTTAGAACTTTCATCCACACAGAAATAATTTATATGGCAGAACAACGTTTTCCGGGTCAGCTAGTATCAAGTAATATAAATGCCCATTCATATGACACAATGTCCTACGAATTCGTTTGATCAAACTGATTGTGAATACGAAGATTTAATTAATTATTGTGAATACACAATTTCCCAACACATTTAACTCAAACGAGGTAAATGTGTTGGGAAACTTTTTTCAGGTCTATTCTTGATACTAAATTTTCATTTAAATTCCCAAATCCTCTTGTGTACTGAATTTTACTTTTAGTGATGTAAAAAATTCCACTGTTCTAGATTTTCTGTGAAGCGAAATGTTCGCTCAAATTACAGCGGAAGTGATTGGATATGTTGAATGCATGAACAGATAATGGTTTTCAATTTGGGGAATGCATAGATGGAAAAAATGTTGTTTTTTACGTATGTCATTGTTGATTTTAAATAAAAACTATATTATATAGATACGCATGAGTGGTACACGTATAACGAAATACTTAATACAATATTTTATTATGTACATATTATTACATAAGGTAAACTGTGAGGAAGATGCCATCTTTATGGTTTTGACACTGCAGACAAGATAAAATAAAAAAAATACAGTGGTTTAATTACCGTGGTATATTTTTATTTTATTATGCCGTGTTTTTAAATTTTTTTTAAAGAAAGACAAACATTTCCAGGATACGAATAACCCGAAAATATTTGAAAATCTTCCACCACCACCACAGTAAGCCGAAAATATTGCTTGAGTCGTGATAGAGGACTTAGCCAGCCGGGTAATCGAACACGGAAGGCTTGGGTGGGACCAAAACGCGATGCCCACTCAACCACTGACCGGTTGCGCTACCTTCTACTTTAGACAAAGTTTCGGACAATATTACATAACAGTGTCCCCTTAGCAACGCAAGGCTCGAAATGTTAATAATAACTTTGTTTTGATCAAGTTGTCTTCACAATAAAAAACACATAAATTTGTTTAAGACCACTTTTATTTTAAAACACTCTACGGGTTTCAGAAGCACCCTTCCTTCGTCAGGAGAATATTATAAATTGAGAATAATATAAGTTATAATATTCTCCTGACGAATGAAGGGTGCTTCTGAAACCGGTAGAGTGTTTTAAAATAAAAGAGGTCTTAAACAAATTTATGTGTTTTTTATTGTAAATTATGGCGAGCCACAAAGTTAGTGCTTTTTACCAATATGCAAGTTGTCTTCGATTACATTTTTGTTTAAGTTGTGGTTGTCAAATTTTTGTTTATGTCTTGCACCTGTTGACTGCTTACGTATTTGTGCTTGCGATAAATGACGTTGTCAAATTTCTTCCATTCTTCTTCGATTACGGTTGCACTCGGTGCAGATCGAAAAGGTGTCGAGATATTCCATCAAGTTCGACGTTTCGGTTCATCAGGTTCCTCAAATATGATTTGAGATTTTCACGAGTTGGGCTATTTTCTTTTTCTTTTTTTTTTACATTAACTCCACACAGGAGGCCTTGAGGAAAATAATTTCCCTCAGGGCCTATGTCATCTGGGATGCTGTGTGGAGGGTCTTTTTGAGGAGAGGAAGGAATGAACATTGGTCTTGAAGAGACTCATGTTGTAGGAAGGAGGAAACACAGAGGCCAGCAAATCATTCCACAACCGAGCTGTTGAACATAAGAACGAGTCGAAGAAATGACCCGTTCTCATGTGACAAATGTCAACCGTGTAAAAATGTTGGGCACGCGTTTGGCGTGTTTCCCGACTATGCACCGATGCCGAAGGGATCAATGATGCTAGTTCCTCGGAGCATCTTCCATTGTAATACCGGTAGAAAAAGGATAGCATTCCCACCCGACGCCTGTGCTCTAAAGATTGCAATCCGTCTGTTAAGATGAGAGAATCTATCAAACGGACCGCCCGTTTCTGCACAGAGTCGAGGGTATTTTTCAGGTATTTTGGAGCTCCAGACCAGAGGTGGCTACCAAATTCAACCATGGGGCGCACTTGCGATTTGTACAGGGTTAGCAGTTGTGCACTATTAAAATATCTGCGGGCCCTATACAGTACGCCCAGTTTCTGGGAGGCTAACTTTACTCTGGCTTCGATGGAGCCCCCATACCTGTGCTGGTCACTTAGGGTTACACCAAGCATATCAATGGAGTGCCTGTTCGGAAGATTGCTTCCGTTGAAAGAGACTAGATTTTCATTTCGATCCCTTTTAGACGTAATCAGACAAGATTGGGTGTTTGAAACATTAAATTCAACGAGATTATTTTTACCCCAAGAGAAAACACTTTCGAGGTAACCGTCCATTCTTTGCGTCAAAGCCATATGAGCTGTTGGAGTTTGTGAGCCCTTTGGGGGCTTGTCAAACGAAAAGCTATCATGAACTGTACTGTCATCCGCGTAACAATGAATTGGTGCACATGACAAAAATTGATGTGCAACAAAAACAAAGTCGGAGACAGAACCGATCCCTGTGGGACGCCAGCATTTATCGAGTGGGAGGAAGAGGTGAAACCATCGGCTACCGTCTGAATCGACCTCTCCCTCAAGAAGTCGGCAATCCACGTACACAAGGATGCGGAAAGTCCGTAAGAAGGCAGTTTGTTGACAAGTCGTCCGAATCGAAAGAATCCGTATTGACGGTCGTTAATAATTTTGTTCTTCTCGAGGTATGTGAGCAGTTTGTCGTTGATCACACGTTCCATCACCTTAGACAGAACTGATGTGATCGCTATGGGGCGGTAGTTGGCCGGGTTGGAGCGGTCACCATTCTTTGGAATAGGATGGATAACCGCTTTTTTTCCAACCAGAGGGCACAGAGCCAGTCTTCAGGGACATTTTAAAAAGCTTCGTCAAAATTGGAGCTATTTCTGCAGCGCACCTCTGCAGTACCAGGGCAGGTATTCCGTCAGGCCCACTAGCTTTATTAACGTCAAGCCCTCGTAAAACGTGGAGTACTTCCCGATGCCGGATCCTCAGCTTTTTCATACGAAAACCGCAGTAAGTAACCGACGTCGGGACAACACCTTGGTCATCGAGGGTTGAGTTATCCGCAAACATTTTACCTAATAAGTTAGCCTTTTCGGTGGCGGTGTTTGCTAGTGAGCCGTCAGGTCTGGTAAGAGGTGGCAGACTGGATTTGCAGAAATTGCGACCTATTGAGCCCGCAAGCGACCAGAATTGCCTGCTGCCATGCGGGCATGCAGTCAGCTTTCTGCTGATCTGCTGGTCGTGCTCGAATTTTGACCAATTTATGATTCTCTTGGTTTCCTTTGCCATTTTGTTGTAAGCAGTTCTGTCTTCGGATATTCTAGATGTGTTGTAGGCTCGGTAAGCCACGTTTTTTCGTCGCACCGCTTCAGTGCATTGTCGACTGAACCACGGCTTTGAGCCTACACCAGTTTCCTTAACAGTAGATTGGATGAAGCCATACATCGCGGATGTAATGACTTCACCAATTTCCTGGGCACATCTTGAGGGATCCGAAGTCCGAAAACAGACAGCTGACCACGGAAAAGCATTAAAATATGCCCGCAGACCGAACCAATCTGCTGACCTATAGTGCCACACTTTTCTCTTCAGCCTCTCGTTTGGTGGTCTGAAGTTTACAGGGATTGATGTCGTCACCAGGCAGTGGTCGGACGATCCTAAAGGCGCTGTGACTTCAATCCTGTAACCGTGTGGCACAGTAGTTAAAAATAGGTCTAACAAATTGGAACGGTGAGTCTGGACATCAGGAACCCTTGTAGGCTCCTGAACCATTTGCTCCAATCCGTAGCAAAGGGCAAAGGATTCCGCTTGGCGTCCAGCCGAGTCTGTTGATCCTGAGAACTTCAACCAAGGTTCGTTATGAACATTGAAGTCCCCCAGGACCGCAAACTCTGCCTTGGGGTAGCGGGGCAAGGGGTCATCAATAGTGTCGCTTAAGTGTTTGAAGAGCTCGGACGTGTCTGATTCGCTAAGGTTCGGTGAGCGGTATAAACACGCGTAGAATCTTACCGTACTGGCAAGATTGACGCGTACTTACATTACGTCGAATCTGGAGTTTTCCAGATTCAACAGTCGCACACAGTTGACGTCAGCTCGACTATAGAGACAGACACCTCCTTTAGGTCTGAACTTGCCTGCGAGGGTGAAGCCCGGGCAGTCCAGATATGAGGTGTCTACAGGCTCAGCTATCTGAGTTTCAGACAGGAAAAGTAGGTTTGGGCGTTGAGAAAAAAGGTGGTGGTGGACAGAGTTTAAATTAGTGTGCAGGCCGCGAATGTTGGTGTAATTCACCAACAGTTTTGGCTCGCACCGGGGACGCCTACGTCTCGCCGCTGTAATGACGTTAATTATTGTAGGTTGCAAGTTCATGATTTTAATTGTTGTTTTTTTTTTTATATGAGAGGAAGGAGGGTCTGGGAGGGAAAAGGTATAAGGGGTGGGTAGGATGCTGGGGTTCAGAGTTTCCAGGAGTGACGGACGTATGTATCCAACCCACCCACTGCGGTGCAAGGCGATGGGCAGGGAGAGTCCGGCTGGAGAGGTCGCCAAATGCGCCCCAAACGCTACTGCTGGGTCTCCTCCGGTCACGAACCGGCACAACAGCAGCAGCGGGGTTTTTACACTCGATGATGGGGCAGCCCACCCTCAGTCGTGAGCCTGAGGGTCGGGCCCCTGTACTACCGAGTGACCCGGACAGCGGTAACCGGTTGTAAAGGGTCTCCCTCAACCAGCATCTCCCAATCCGGCTCGCCACGCAGAAGGTGGGCCGACGCACCCGCCATCAAGACCTGGACAAACATTACCCCAAGAACCCGGGCACCCCTTCTAAGTCACCAAACGTAGCGAACCACTTGGGGTGACCTGTGGCAGAGGTATTGGTCATCCAATAAATGGTTCCCAGGGTGGCGGTACCCATACCCTCCTACCAAATTATAAATTCTTATTTAGCCAATGAAAAAGTTAATTATTTGATGTGTCTATATTTTTTAAGTATTATCTAGAATCTAGAAGGACAACAAAGGCAGGGTTACGAAAAATCTGACAATATTTGAAAATCTCCAACTACCATCAATCGAAGCAGAAAATGTCGTTTGTATAATGGTGAAACCCACGATTCTTGGGTTGGAACCCAACCCATTTTTCAACTCAGCCAACGACCGATCAAAATTACAATTAATACCTATCAAACTTTTGGAACCCTGACAGCCATAATAATTTTATATCTGCACAAGAAAGACATTCGGAATTTAAACAATTTTGATCAATTCAGTCATATGAGAACACACCAACAACACACTTCTTTTATTGTTCATGTCCAATAAAACTATGGTGCATTATTTGAAAGTTAAATTTGTAATTGTATTTTAGGATTTTTGTTCTTTAGGCGTGTAGTTTTATCAGTTTTCGAAAAACCATACAAAAATATTTTTGTATGTGTAATATACAGGGTGTAACAGGACGTACCCAAGGGATTTTAACCATCGATTCCTGAGCATATTTGGAGAAAAAATGTAAATGAAATTTTGGTCTCCGGTGATATTTTTGATGTTTTTTTTAATTTTTTTTTTCTACAAAAACATTAAAAAATGGTAGTTGTTGGACAGTTGGAGGCGGGGTGAGGGGTTGGTCGATTACTCGGCTGAGTGACCAATGACAAAAAATGGAAAAAAAAATTGTTGTTTGAATTAGAAGAAAAAAAAGTAAAAAATAAAAAAATGTCATAAAAAAAGTCACCGGAGACTAAAATTTCATTTACTTTTTTTACTTCAAATATGCTCAGGAATCGCTGGTTAAAATCCCTCGGGTACTCCTGTTACACCCTGTATAGTAGATCGAAAATTTTATTTTCATTTGTATGAAATTGTTCTTCAAAAAAAATCAAAATGATCGTTTATTCTTCTGAAATTTTTTGATTATATTTTGTCAATGAATTTGTCATAATAAAGCACTCTAATAAGTATTGACACTTAACATAGGTAAGTACTCGTTGAATAAAGTGTATTGATTACAAAAATTTTAAATGAAAATCACAACGAAGATTGAAGGTAACTAATAATTTAAACAATTTAATAATTAAAGAGTCGCTAGCTAGAACAAGGGATCTACGATGTACAGTGTTGTACATGTCGCAAGTTGGTTTCGTCCCTGAATAATAAAATGGGTTGGAGAGCGCAGGGGTAGCTGGTGATTTCCCAAGCCGACAATACTCGCTGTGTCGGAGGCTGCGCTGGGGAAGTTGGGGATGGTTCCCGCACCACTGACACAGCATGAGGAGGGGTGGCTTGTATCCTTGATATTATATTGCGCTACATCAGATGTTAACATGAATTGGAAAAATGCAGAATCTAATTTGCGGGGATAATATGACTTTGTTGCAAAATTTTACAGATACGAATTTTGACTATTTATTTATAATGTTGGTACTTAACCAACAGGTGGGTAATATTCAGAAATAAGGAAGAATAATATTATCAACCGTCCAATAACGGTGTGCAATAATATGTAAGAATAAAAGAATAACCCCCTTACTTAAAGTCTATTTAAGCATAAAGCTGCGTTTAAGATCGGAAGAGTGAAAACTTGACTTGACTTGACACGGCATTTGTATGGTTAAAAACGCGCTTAAACCAGGCTAACGGTCGGCTTTATTGTATACCAAGACTGAACGTGCGCATGAGAACCTAACTAATATAACGGTAAGTATATAAAACACTGCTGCTGACTGTAGGCCGAACGCAACATTAGATGAGAGTAGAGATGTCAGGAGTTCCACTAAAGAACACCGAGGAGTTTGTCTACCTCGGGAGCAAAATAACATGGGACGGTCGGTCTAAGAGCCAAGTCGACAGCCGTATACACCAGGCTAGACTTGCATTCAATAAAAGGTCGAAAATAATAGAATCAAATAATATAGACCTAAAACTGAGAATACTCCTCATCAAGACCTATGTATGGGGTATCTTGATGTACGGCTGCGAAACATGGTGCCTATCCGAAAGAGATAAACGGAGACAGAGGCTTTTGAGATGTGGTCCTATAGGAGAGTATTAGGAATTTCCTGGAGAGACCACATTATAAATGAGGAGGTTCTCCAAAGAATCGAAGGAGAAAGGCACCTGCTCAGGACCTTGTCCGAAGGGCATGCAAGATGGATCGGCCATGTAATACGACAAAAAGGCCTCTTGCATGCCATAATGGAGGGTATGACCGAGGGGACAAACTCTAGGGGACGCCCATGCCGAGAGTACCTGGAGGACCTGCTCATCATATGCAGACTTCAAAAGAGCCGCCCAAGACAGGGAAGAGTGGAAGAGACGAATAGAGGATATTGCTGCAAACCAATCCCAGGATTGAAACCAGAGAGAGAGATAAAACAACAAAAAAAGCAATAGATAACACAGTTTGGGTAGAGTGCAGTCAATAGCCAAATACCTATCGTCAACTCAGTTGGATAGGGTTATAACTGCACTTTATAAGGTAAGGATTTTGACACCTAAGAACACCTAAGAAGCTTAGGTATCAACGTCCTTACCGTGATAAGGCGAAGTTAGAAACTTATTTAACCAAGGTGACGCTTTTTCCAGAATCTTGCCACTAGGACGTTAGGTATTTTTCTATCAATCTGTAAACTTCACCCACTTTAACACAGGATCCCTAGCACAGCGGGTGAAATAATGTATTTTCTGCTCAATTTTTTTTAATGAATAAAAAATAGTATAAACCAGGCCCAGCGAGAGCTTGTACGGGCGTCATCAACGTTCGTCCTCTTGTTTGAAAACGAAAAAGACAGAAGATACGAGTGCTAGAACGATGCCGTCACGTACGATCTTTCGCTGGGACTATTATATAGTCGACACATTCGCACAAGAGGTTGAAAGAAAAGTTGTTTTTTTCTTTTTTTACAAAAGCTCCGAACAAGAGGCCCGGAGGAAAATATTTTCTCTCAGAGCATATTTAACTTTGGGGATGCTGTATATAGGGGCTTTTAAAAGAAAGGAAGCAGTGGAAGTTCTGGGAAGTTAAAAGTATGAGGGGTGGGTAGGAATCAGAGGTCAGTGGGTCCAGGAGTGACGGACATATGAATCCCTCTCACTGCGGTGCAAGGCGAGTTCTGCTTGAGAGGTCTCAGGTCTCTCTCAACCAGTCTCTCCCGATTCAACCTGCCAAGCAGCTGGTGGTTAGACACATCCACCACCAAGACCCGGACAAACCTCATTCCATGATCCTGGGCACCCCTGCTAAGTCACCAAACGTAGCGAACCGCTTGGGGTGACCTACGGAAGAGCTATTGGTTATCCAATAAATAATTCCCCGGGCGCAGAGGTGATAAATACCCGCCTCCCAAATTGAGTTCCTTAAAAGGAATGTGGAAAGATTCGAGGTTTCTTAGTGTTTGTCATTATTTATAATTTTGAAAAGAAATTGGATGTCATTTTGGTCACGACGTTCATTTAATTTAATATTTATAATTTGAAATATTTTAAGCATTTCTTACAGTCGGTAAAATGCACAGGAAAATTCGGATCTTCAAGATTATTCCCGAGTTTGTGTCTTTTGAACTGATTCGAACCTTAGTTTATTATTCTCATATTGGACTCCAAACGAAAAAGAAGAAACTAATGCATTACTTTGTTATTTCAAACTTATTCACTGGCAATGTTTTCCAAGCGACCTAATAGAGCGATGTGAAATTATTGTACTATGTAAACAGAAAGATTTGGCGCCATTCAGCATTCTTATTTTGGGCATCGCAGGTATCAATCACTGAAGAGATAAACAACTGAGAGAAGTATTAAGGGTCTTTAAACAGCCAGCGGCCGAGAATCTAAATTTTGTCGAAAGATGTTCTTACAATCGTACAGGGCGGTTCCAATGAGAAAGATTTATTATTCTCTGTACCAGCTTTTAAAAATTATAACTCAACCACGATTTTATTTCATTCAAAATTTGCTTTAATTTATACCTACAACCAAAAATGCTGAAAGGCGTAATGATAAAACTATTAAAATTATGTACTTTTTGTAAGTATTTTTTGATTGTAAGTATTTATAATTTTTTAATAATGTCTAAGCAAAATAAGAATGTAAACAAAATATTAAATATTTTTTTTAATGATTTTATTTAAACTAAAATTTAAATTCTGAGACATAGCTTTCCCAGATAATTTATTGATTTATTTTACTGCATGATTATATGATTTGGAATGGTGTTGTACAAAGATATTGAAATATAAGTATATGTGCTATCTGCTGTTTTTACTATGTGGGTCTGTGCTTCCGGGTGTCGCCGATATTGTTTACCAATTAACAAATAAACTAAAAGAACAATTAATTAACGAATAAACCAAACGAACGTTAAACTAAATGAACGAATTCTTTCCTTATTCAAAATATATTGTTAACCAATATTAATGCACATTTTCAAAAAACCAACGAAATGAACAAATTCTTTTTGTATGAAAACTACGCTAATTAGCGCGTAGTCCGGCGACAGTTGCGCGGACACCATAGCATATCTCTTCTGTATTTGAATATCTTTGGTGTTGTATAATACAAAATTTTGTTTGAAAAATTATCAAATCTGCGAACGACCTGGTATAACCTTATTATACTAAAAAAGCATTTTTTTTCTCAAAATTCAAAAAAATAACTTTACTAGATAAAAGAACAATCTTTCGAAATCAATTTATAATTTTTTTTCTGGAAAAGAGTCAATACGTTTAAAATTTGATTTAAAATGACATTTCAGGTTTTCTCTAAATGGAAGATTTACGTACCCGAAGGAAAGTCATTCAACCTGTGAAATTGAAATTGGTAGGCTTATTTTTTTTTCTTAAAAAAATGTTATCCTTTACTACAGCAGATCTACAATTTGGGAGGGGGGTATGGGTACCGCCGCCCCGGGAACCATTTATTGGATAACCAACACCTCTGCCATAGGTCTCCCCAAGTGGTTCACTACGTTTGGTGACTTAGAAGAGGATTTGTTCAGCTCTTGGAGGCCGATGCGTCTGCCTACCTGCTGCGTGGCGGACCGGATCGAGAGAGACTTGTTGAGGGAGGTCTTTTGATATCTAAGGCCAGAATCCCTCGACCGATCGCCTTGTACCACAGTTGGAGGGATAGATTAATTCGTCCGTCACTTCTGGACACACTGACCCCCACATTCCTACCCACACCTCATACCTATTTCCTTTCCAGAACTTCCTCTCCTTCTTTCTTAAAAAACCTCCCACACAGCATCCCCTAAGACGACATGGACCCTGAGGGAAATTATTTTTCTCATGGTTACGATAATAGCCGAAGGCATCTTGTAGACGGGGAGACGCCGTCAGGGTCGCGGCCCCCAGCAGCAGAATAACTAAGTCTCCTAGAGTAGTCTGGTTCAGTTAAATATCCATTGTAAACTTTACGATAATTGTAAATAAAGCAACTTGTAATCTCAACGAACCTCGCTCTTATTTGGAAGTTTCCCAACGCATTTCACGTAGTCTTAATCATTAGAATTAATAGGTTCTATATGTAGTTTCATAAATCGGTGAAAGCAGTATTACAATAAAATGTAGCACGCTTCAAACATATACATTACAAGCTAACCCTACAAATGTTGTTCTGCCATATAAATTATTTCTAGTAAATATTTTGGTTGTTAAATAAAAAAATAACGAATGTATTGTAAGTGTGTGGGGATGGAATCTATGACAGAAAGAGGAATGGAGCGCTGTAGACGATGATTGCCGATAAAAACAAAAAAACACCAAACGAAATAAAATAAAAAATGAAATAAAGAAAAATCAATATTAATTTCGAAGAGCAATTCAGTGTACGTTATTTTTTGTCAGTCCGTCTTTAGCAAACACAAATAAGCTTGATGGTTTATGCCCACGCGAGAACATGATGCCGAATGAAATATCAAAATGACGCGACGCTTCTCGTGAATGTCTTGCGCTTGTGTGGATGAAAGTTCGATGAGGCGGACGTAGCGTCATCTGTCATTCAACAGCATACATAATTTCGTTCTGTTTGAAATAGAAATACGATTAAATTTGTTCACATAAAAATACTAAATGCGATTAAAAAATGGGAGGGTGGGGTTAGAGGGTTAAAATTTGGGGTTACAGGTATTTTTTGATGTCAAATAAAAAAAAATACAAAAAATAAAATTCTCAAAAAAAAAAATTTTTTTTCTGGATAGGGACACCCTAATCACCTAACGGTATGAAATATACTTTAAAACCTATTCTCATACCTACCAAATATACATAAAAATCGGTCAAGCCGTTTCGGAGGAGTGCGACCACAAACACCGTGACGAGATTTTATATATAAGATTTTATTTTAGTATGTTATCAAGACAGATAGACATTCTCAAGAGTGATCGCCAACGTCGGGGGTACCTGACACGACACACAAAGAAGAAGAAGGTTGATACTTTTAAAATTTGCATCATAAAAATAGAAATTATAGATTTTTTCCCAGGTAGACATGTTATAAATATATTGAGTTTTTGTCTCAAACTGAAAGCTATCAGTTTGAGACAAAAACTCAAGACATAAGGCCTCTGAAGATGGACAGTGTGATCTGTCCGAAACGTAAGGAGTTAAAAAGTCCTTTTAAGGACTACGTTACGCGGGTAAACCGAGAACATTGTTCTACATATATAATTGTTCTATATATTGTCTGTTCGGTCCAAAAGCTAAAACTTAAGAAACGTCAGGAGTTAAAAAGTCCTTTTAAGGACTACGTTACGCGGTTAAACCGAGAAAATTGTTCTACATATATCTATATTGTCTGTTAGGTCCAAAAGCTAAAACTTAAGAAACGTCAGGACGAGTTAAAAAGTCCTTTTAAGGACTACGTTACGCGGGTAAACCGAGATATGCATTATTATATTTTTATGGAAAATCAGAAGTAATTGCATGTAGTTATATGTATATTTAGATATGCATTAGTATATTTTTATTGAAAGTCAGAAGTAATTGCATGTAGTTATATGTATATTTAGATATGCATTATTATATTTTTATGGAAAATCAGAAGTAATTGCATGTAGTTTCATGCAAGTTTGATATTTTATCGAAATGATGTGTGACATATTCGTAATAATTACTTGTACAATCCGATAAGATAAAGAATATTTTATGGATATGGACATCTTCTGGCTTCTATGGATACATGGACTATATTTTGAAAGGTATAGTATGAAACCATTATTTTGTATGACTGATTTCCCCGTTAATCTTGAGATCATTTTGTGCTTGGTGTACTATATATTTTAATATCAAGCGAAGGCTTCGTTGTGCAAGAATCTTAAAAAATATTAAATTACCTTGAAAATTATATCGACGCCGAATAAAAAATCAGCGAAAAAGTGGGAACTTCTTACTTTACTTGCCAATTCATGTTGTCTGGAAATTCCATGACAAACAATAATGAAAAAAGGTCAGGTCAGACGTGAGTATTGTCACAAAAGAAATTGAAGTGAGTTTGAGAAGGTACCTACGTGAAATTGGAAAGTAATTTAATACGTACATTTTCAATACCGATCACTTCACTAGTAGATGTATTTTTTATAGGTTTTATTTATTACGTGTTGGTATTTTTATCGCAACATTTTTTTGCACATCCGATGTTTCCATTGCATCTCTAATGAGATTGGTTCATATCGTAATCAAAACCAAGTATTATTTTTTTTTTCGAAAGAAGCAAACACATAGTGACTTAAATAAATGAAAAGAAAATACTTGATTTTAAGTCACTTTATTGATATATTTTCATTTATTTAATTAATTTATATAATTTCAATCTATATTTGCCACTAAAAATCTTAATAGTCAATATCATATCATACCTATCAGAAACCAGAATAGAATAATTGGAACTGAATATCTGCCTTTAATGACTTTATATTGCTTAGAGACTGGAACAAAATGACCAGTTTTTTTAAAATATTTATCTTCTCCCTGTAGCCTCAGATTTTTTTACCAAATTAAGATAATTCCCTAGGGAGGTTCTCCACTACTTTTTCCGGTGCTATGAAACATATGAAATAATATATTTAACCACACATTTGTGTATGCTGAAAAAGTAAAAAGCCTTTCAAACGGCGAGGGCTGGCAACATGACATAATATAAACACGTTTTTCTGTTTTGAAATTTAAGATTGACAGTAAAGTTATGATATTAGAATTGAATGTAGATATTATGTTATGAATAAAAGACGTCACTAATAATTGCATAAGAAATATTATTTATATATGTACGTATTTTACATTAATAACAAAAATTATTTCGAAAAAATGGTGTTGAAACCAAGACGGAGTCCGAGAGTAACGATTGACTGCTAACATGGACCACCATGACACTAGGCATGGTGGTCGAAAATCCACAAATAACGTATAAATCATAATATGCAATGAATAAAAAATAAATAAAAAATAAAATAGAACAATGTAAGCAGGCGGCCAAAAGAGCAACTAACGGGTGAAGAACATTCGTATTTATTTATTACTAGCTGGTACCCGGCATGCGCTGCAATGCCAAAATGAATTGATTCTCCACGTTCCCTTCCACCTTCCCCGCCTTCCCCTTCCCTCGTCTCTTCCCTCTCCGTAAACCCACCTTCACCCTGCCTTTTCTCCCTGCCGCTAAAATATATGAAATACCTACACACATTTTCACTTATACAAATATCAAAACGCCAGATCTTACCATTATATATAGCCCATGTTACTGGCTGATAATGTAACTTTCTATTGATGAAAGAATTTTTAAAATCGGTTTAGTGGTTTAGGCGTGAAAGCGTAATAAACAAACACACGTACTTTCGCATTTATAATATCAGTATAGATAGATTGATAACTGTTATTTTTTTAGTTTTTTTATACAATATTGTACACTTTGTAGTAGGTATAATTTTATCATTTTAGCCTCATTGGATGGCTTCCCCGTGCTGAGTGCATTATTGTTATGTAATCCGCGTAATTTTTTTAAAATCCGCAATACATACAGAAGCGGCGCGCCTCCAACTCCACAGATAGTTGTTAATAACCCACTCTCGGCTATTGGTTGTTTAGACATTAGTGCACGGATTCTGTGACCCAAATATAACGGCCAATAAACAAGGTCCCATCTGCCTATTTTAATTAAACCTCCCTTTGTGAATGCATCTAGCCCAGCAATATGTACCTAACTATAAAAGCCTAGGAATTCCGCGCATTATTTTACGGCTAAAGTTATTTGCAAGGCTTTTGAGCGGGGCACCGGAAATTCTGCATATTGCATTTTTTCACGGAAAGGAACATATGATTTTTTCGAACATTTCCCTGAAAAATTACTCGTTCGTATCGTGATAAATTCTCTCATTCAGATATCCCACTATTCCATTTTTGCTCAAAGCTGAACGTGTATGGTATAGTTTCGTAATTCTATCACACAAACGAAGTACGCACTGAATTCCTTAAGACTAAATTAAAACTTTAGATCGAAGAGTGATGAAAATTGATGTGTTATTTTCGGAAAAGAGACGATGTACCTACCCACTAGTGTGTTATTGATAGTTAAAAATAAAATATAATTACAAAAACTGAAGCCGAGAGAGTGGGTAACAAAATATAATACCTAAAACAAAGGCCAAGATAGCGGGTTAAAAAGAAGCAGGATGTCAAACACAGGCCAAGATAATGGGTTAAAAATAAATAGAATGCCCTAAAGTGAGGACAAAAAGGAGGGTTAAAAAAATAGAATGCCTATAACTACGGCTGAGATAATGGGTTAGAAAAAAGAGAATACCGAAAACTGAGGCCAAAGTGAAGGGTTAAAAAAATAGAATATTGATAACTGAGGCCCAAATGTTAAAAATATTTATACCTAACTAATTCGTTAATCTTTCCCCTTTCTTAAATGTTTAATATACAATCTTCGTCACTTCAAGAGCAAACTTTTAAAGAAAATTGTTTGGGTAATAATGTTTTAGAAAAAGAAAAAGGAGATAGAAAGAGATACGGCCCATAGAAAAAGGCCCACAACTTTTTCTATGGGCCGGCCGAAAAAAAATTTCAATGCCTTTGAATCTACATACGTTTGCAAAAGCTTTTTATTAAAGAATGAAACACAACAAAAACAAAAAACGTCAATAAGTGAGTTAATCTGGAAAATCGACTATTAACTATCAACGACTATTGAAATGTGTAGATGTAAAAAGTATTATTACGTAGGTACCTACGCGAAAAGAAACGTTAATATCACACTTGAAGAATTAGACCCATTGTATTTATTTTTGATAAAATTGTTTGATTTATGAGACTTTACTAATCATTTTGATTGGTAAAATTGTATTTTATAACGAGTTTTGAAAACGTATTTTTTGCCGATGTGTTTATTATCATATTATGTAGGTGTTTGATCATTCTTATCATTGTTTATTTCTACTTGAGATTGTAAATTTTCTTTAGGTATGTTAATTACCTCTCCTCTTTATGTTTGTACTGCACTGTGCATGTGAAAATTGTATGTATTTTTTCCCTGAAAACGTAAAATCTGTACTACCCCCATTTATGTTTGTAATTTTCTTCCGTCTTAAAATAAGTTTTGTAACTCATCGGGATTACTGTGTAGACAGCAACATATATTTAATTTAAAAAAATTGTAAACGAACGAACCAAATATCTTTATTACCGTACATATACAGTTCGCACAGAAAATGTTCATATTCATAAAAGTTCAGTTTAAAGAGGCATATGCCGACTCATAATGGAAAAAATCATACTCTTGTTCCTGCGCATGTTCACGCAAATCTAATTTAAATTGTCACATACTGACCCACAGTGGAGAAAAACCATTATCTTGTTCGAACTGTAACTCTACATGTTTACAAAGGTCTAATTTAAAAAGTCAGATACCGACTAACGATGGAGAAAACCATTATCGTATTCCGACTTTAGATATTTATATCCATTAAAGTCCAATTTAATATTCTGACTAAAAGAGGAGAAAAAACTTTCTCATTTTTCTCCACTGTTGTTTGGCACGATGGTTCCCTACTGTAGTTATTCAGATTCAGAAAATCCAATTTAAGATGCACATGCTGACTCACAGTGGAGAAAAACCATTCTCTTATTCCAACTGTATCCATTTATATTTTAAAAACTCTAATCTAAACCATTATCCACTGACTAAAAGTATAGAAAACTATTCTCATGCCTCGGCTATAGTTATTCATGTTCATAAAAGTCCAGTTTAAAGAGGCACTCGAGAAAAACAGCCTTTTTTTTCCAACTGTGACTCTACGTATTCACAAAAGTCTAATTTCGTATTCACAAAGTGATGAGTGTGTAGCTATTCATATTTATAAAAAAAAGACATGCTGACTCACGGAAGAAAAAACCCACTTTCCTGTTCCAACTGTAACTTCCATGTTCACAAAAGTCTAATTTAAATAAACACATCAGTATGTGACAGTACTTAGTGGGGAAAACCATTCTTGTGTCCCTCCTGTAGTTATTCATATTCAGTAAAGTCCAGTACTAACAGTGGAAAAAACCACTCTCTTGTTTCAACTGTCACTATTTATGATCACAATAATCTCCAGATTCACGGCGAGAAACCCCGAGAAACCCCGGGAACAACCGAGAAGCGTGAATTTGAGGAGTTTCTCGACGTCTAGTTCTCGGGCTTGACCTGTTCTCCGATCGTTGTCGGTGTTTTTGGCCGCTTCAAAGGATTTCTCGGGCGAGAAGAGAGAAGTCTACTACATTCACGGCGAGAAGAGAGAAGACTTCTACATTATCGTCTGTAATGTCATCCATACCGGATAGGAAATAGATCACGGGTGAGAAAAAATGAGAGTGTGGATAAATTGCTTGATCTATTATTATTGAAGTCTCGGCGAAACTTCTTGCCGAGTCTTCTCGCCGTGAGTCTGGATGGGGCACTGATTCATTGACTCACAATGGAGAAAACCATTCTCGTGTCCGTGATTTGCGATTTGCGAGTAACAGAATATCAAAATTCATTCGCCAGTTATGACTATAGAAATGAAAAATATCTGTACCCTTTACCATCCATACACCCGTGCGGCCCTTGGAAAATTTTAGGTCGTCAATGCGGCCCGTGGTGCAATTTGGGTCGGCCAGGTCTGATGTAGACGATGATGTCGGTTGCATCGGATGCACAAAACATTATTGTTCCTTTCTGTTTTTACTACATTTACAAATATGTACCACCAGCTCTTTATGACCTCTAAATAGTCTAAATAAACTAAAATTATAGCTTAGTCGTAAATATATATCTTAGTTGAAGTATGATACAGTTAAAAGTGACCGAATTTGATATAGACACCTTAGCTCAGTTGGTAGAGAACTTGCCATGTAAGCAAAGGTTTGAGTCCCGGACGTGCCAATATCTTTTTCGGATTTTTGTCTCCAGATTTTCGATTGAGTTTCGCTAATATTGTCTTCATTTAATTAAATAAAATTAAAGCTGTAAATAATATTTTCAATTGAAGTAATTATTGAGGACCGTAGAGAAAGTTATTTTGTATATTTACATCTGTTTTGTCTTCGTCACTTCAGCAGCAAGATTATTTTATTCGTTGAATTTTATTAATCAGGTTTAAGCATATAATATATAAATTAACAAGTTGAGCAGAAGTCCCAGGGAACTTATCATCAGAGATGAAGTGCCCCACAGAAAGCATTTCTGTTACCAAGAGATCATTCAAACTTCGGTCCCTTTTGTAGCGGCTTATCATTAAAACAGACGTCTTCACCCAACTCTTACCACAATGCGTAGGGGCAATACATTGTCATGAAAAGCCTGTCACATATCTTGAAGTCTCCGAAGGCTGCCGAAGAAACTTTACAAATTTGAACTAGCGGCATGGGTGATTTATGTGGTAGAAATATTTACACCACGAGAACATACTAGGCACCAAACAGCATATGCTTACCGCGGACGACCAGCGAGCAGTTGAGATAAATTGTGTTTAATAATTAATTCTAAAAGTCTGAAATAAATAATAATAATACTACAAGTAGTCTCAAGTGGGTAATGAAGTACCCAAAGACACGAACCAATGGTTGTGAATACACCAACCAACGCTCCATTACGCACTTACCAGTGACTCAAGTCGGCGGGTGATTTGTTGTGACTGAAAAACCCGAATCGCGTTTATTTTAGTAGATACAAAATAATATTTAACTGCGTTATATTTTGACCAGCTTCATGGTAGAGGGGTAAGGCTCTCAACTCGCAACCTCCTGGATTTCGCGGGTTCAATCCCCTACGTGCGCAAGTAAACTTTAATGATTAATTTGTATCATTTCGCAATTTATTAATTGAAAGTACATTTGCGGGACGTTCCAGTGTGGAAGATACTCTCAGTATTATCCTGGTGTAAGACCAATATTCAGAATTGAAACTTTCCTTGAAATGGCTTTAGCGGTGTTTGGTCGAGATCTGAATAGCCAGGATCTAGCCCTTCTTTTGATCCAACTATTCTCTTCTGGATACCCTTCTACCTCCCTCCACCTCTGTCACTTTCCCACACACCGTTGTAACTCTTTATTCACATTTTATACATGAATGTTGACAATAGAAAGAAAGATTTAATTAAAATAAAGACAATATTTTAGATTTTCGATTGAATTTCACTAAAATTATATTTTTAAAAAACATTGATGTTTATAAATTTTCGTAATTTGTTAAAATCGGTCGTTATAACCCGAAAAGGACAGAACACACTGAACCTCAGATTCTTACCCACCCCTTAAACCATTTTCCTTCCCAGAACTGTCTTCTCCTTCCTTTCCTTAAAAAAACAAAGATAACATAGGCCCTGAGGGAAATTATTCTCCTCAGGGCCTCCTGTGTGGAGCTCATGTAAAAAAAAATTACCCATTTTATTGAATAAAAGCAGAGCAATATTAATTAATTCTTTGTTCACATGAAATAGAGTATTTAATAATGCTTTGTTCACATGAAATAGAGTATTTAATAATTCTTTGTTCACATGAAATAAATTATTTAATAATTCTTTGTTCACATGAAATAGAGTATTTAATCATTTTTAAATAAATGAAGACAATATAAGCGAAACTTAATCGAAAATCTGGAAACAGAAAAATCAGAAAAACATATTGACACCTCTGGGACTCGAACTCAGTGTGTTCGAGTCCCAGAGGTGTCAATATGTTTTTCTGATTTTTCTGTTTCCAGATTTTCGATTGAGTTTCGCTTATATTGTCTTCATTTATTTAAAAATATTACAATTTGAGGTTTTACTCATAAAGTTAAAATTAAAAAAAAAATTAAAAAATATTTAATAATTCTTTGTTCACATGAAATAGAGTATTTAATAATTCTTTGATCACATTAAATAGAGTATTTAATAATTCTTTGATCACATGAAATAGAGTATTTAATTTTTTTTGAAATTTATGCATGTGTTTATAATATTCTTGCGTTTTTAAACAATTTTCACCCACTTCGATAGCGAGTAAAATAAAGTTTTGCGAAACAGAGATGCTCTTTTCACGGGTCACAAGTCTAACCTTTTTGTGTAATATTATGAAAGTGTGCGAACATTTTACACCCGAATAAAAAAGAAGAATGAATATTTTTTGCTGACCTGAAGAACCCTATCTCCATTTTTTAAAGTGTTCCTTCGAATATTTTCTGAAAGAGTCAAAAGGATGAAATCTGCGTTTCTAAATAAAATATATAACACTTTATTATGACAATATTTTCCCACGGCATATATTTTATATTAATATTTTGTAATAATATTTTCCTTTGCAAAATAAGACAAGTAAATGTTTAACATCCATTAAAACGTTTTTTTAATGCTGGAGATACACGAGTCTGAACCGTGGCATTTAAAATTTAAAATTAAGTAATCTTTGTGAACTCAATAAAGAAGGAAAGCAGATGTTTGGGATAGAGGGGGGGTATGGGTACCACCGCCACGGGAACCATTTATTAGATAACCAACAACTCTTTCATAGGTCATCCCAAGAGGTTCGCCCCGTTTGGTAAAATTTAGCACGCGTGCCCGGGTTCATGGAATGAGGTTTGTCCGGGTCTTGGCGGCGGATGCGTCTGTCCGCCTCTCCTGGACACTCTCCCTCCTTTCCCAAAAAGACGCTACACAATTCAATTTGGGAGGCGGGTATGGGTACTGCCACTGGATCATTTATTGGATAACCAACACCTCTGCCATAGGTTATCCCAAGTGGTTCGCTAAGTTTGGATCGGGTTTGTCAGGATCTTGGCGGCGGATGCGTCTGCCCACCAACTGCGTGGCAGGCCGGCTCGGGAGAGCCTGTTGAGGGAGATCTTTTGACTTCTCCAGTAGGACTCTCAGCAGGATTTGAACCGCAGTGGAAGCAATGAATTCATTCACTTCTCGAAACACTGACCCCCAGATTCCTACCCACCTCTCATACCTTTTTCCTTCCCAGAACTTCCTCTCCCTCCTTTCCCTAAATAGACCCTCTACACAGTGTCCGCAAAGATGACAGGCCCCGAGGGGAATTATTTTCCACAGCATATGTCTTTTCTTTTGCGTGAGCTAAAATCGATTTCAAATTCTACGTTAAATCGATCGATTTATTCGTTAATTTTCACAATTATGAATTCACGACCACTATTTTTTCATAACAGATTTCTATTATTAGGTAGGTACTTATGTAAATATGTTAATAATTTAAAATTACAAGTCTATTGAAAATAAATATTTATTTTTCTGATATATATATATACATATGTCGAACAAAAACATATGCCAAACACGACGATTCAACCTGAATAGTGGTCTTGCAATAGGGCGATACATCCAGAGAGTACATCCACTAAATATACCAAATTACATATTTTAAATTACAAATCAAATTCTGAAATAACATAATCAATTAAATAAAATTTACTTGCACCACCTTACCCCTTGACCACGGAGGCCGTCTTAATAATAAAAGTAAAATTGTTTCTAGGTTGTAATAGCCATAAATGGGATTCATCAACTGAAGACTTCAGTCACAACGCCAACGAGCCGAATATTTTAAAGCAGTTATCCGTTTGACGGTTAAATTCTCGTCGCCAATGTGCAATTCTACGTACTTTGATTTCAATTTTTCTAAAAGGTAAGTAAAGAGCGACGAATGTAGGTGAACTAATAAAAAAAGAAATAAAATAGTTGTTCGGATTAGAATAGACTATAAGGATACAAATGTTACAATATATTTAGATTTGCCATCGTCTCACAAAATTTAGAAAATTGTGGCAAGTAAGAAACACTCTTATGTTAACTAAATCAAATAATAAAATATCATTTAGTAAATTCTTAATTCAAGCTTTGGTAATGTACGGCAATGATAGTCATTAAAAAATATATGTTTACTATCTGACCCGACAAACGTTGTTCTGCCATATACATGATTTCTATTGAATATTTTGGTTGTTAAATAAAAAATAAAAAATGTATTGTAAGTGTGTGGGGATGGGATCTATGACAGAAAGAGAAATGGAAACAAAAAAAAAAACTAAAGTAGGAAAACGAAATAAAGAAAATCAATATGAATTTCGAAGAACAATTGAGTGTACAATATTTTTTGTCAGTCCGTCTTTAGCCAACACAAATAAACTCGATGGTTTGCCCACGCGAGAACATGATGCCGGATGAAATATCAAAATGACGCTTCTCGTGAATGTCTTGCGCATGTGTGGATGAAAGTTCGATGAGGCGGACGTGGCGCCACCTGTCATTCAACAACATAAATAATTTCGTTCTGTTTGAAATACGAAAGACGGTTAAATTTGTTCACACAAAAATACTAAAATCGCGATAAAAAATGGGAGGGTGGAGGTGGGAGGGTTAAAATTTGAGTTTATAGGTATTTTTGTTGCCAAATTAAAAAAAATACACACAATTTTTTTTGTCAAAAAATACATTTTTTTTTCTGGATAAGGGACACCCTAATCAACTAACGGTATGAAATATGCTTTAAAACCTATTCTCACACCTATCAAATATAAATAAAAAAATCATAAAATTCGGTCAAGCCGTTTCGGGGGAGTGCGACCACAAACACCGCGACACGAGATTTTTATATACTCGTATAAGATGAGCCGGATAAACGATTTTTTAAGCGTTTTCGTATTCAAAACTTACTACGTAGCACCTGACAAATTTTGAGTGCCAACTCATTAAATCGATGCCGTGCCATAATAGAGCAACGACGGTGTGCAAATTGATGTTGATACTCGTTTTTACTATTGATTTGTATTTTGTTTTACCGCAAGCATATAAACAAAGAGTGATTAGACTATTTTAAACCGTGAATTTTACTAAGTGATTTCGTAATTTGACTCTACTGTACTTAAATGTACTCTAGTCAACCTTGCATTTTGTCATCACACGGGGGCATTCTGGCACTGTTTTTGCAATGGGTAAGGATGAACGGCGATAGTATAGCTGAAAAATATAAACATTGTTTTCCTATATACATGAGTTGTTCTCTTATCAAAATAGTATAATCTTACACGGTGCACGATCCTCGGATAAGTTCCATTAATATACATAATATGTATATGCGTGAGAATTATCTTCTAGGTTTTTTTCAGCATTTTTATTTATTTAGTTTGGTGCGGAGTTGATACACCAATACCTTAACCTTGCTTCATATTGCCATAAAACACGGTAATTTTATCTATACCTGCGTAAAATAACTTAGAAATTATTATGTTATTTTTTTGTGGATTCCAGTCCCAATTGATTATGACGAACCATCGGCCATGAATAATATGATGTTGATGAAAAACATACGTTCGCTATTTCATCATCTTCCCAAAGCTTAGCTTAACTGTGAACACGATCGTTCATAAGCCGATAGCTTATCTATAATACGCGTATTACAATCGATTTACTAAGTTGAGAGCGTTTTGTGTCCTATTTGTCTACGCTTATGCACGAAACATGTATGGGGTAACTTTCTGTTTACATTTTTTCCGCCCGATAATGTAATGACGGCAAACAGGTAATGCGCGCAGTTTAACTTTATTTGTACATCAGTTCAAACGTGGTTAGCTGTTGTCATAATACATCATTAGGTTAGTACATTTTTTAAAAATATAACAATAATTTATCATCTAATATCTCGGTCAGTGGTCGCAAACTGCGGCTTTGGAGCCATATGCGGCTTTTTGGTTACTTGAGTGTAGGTCTTCGAGGAATGACGTGTTTAAAATGCATTTTATTTTACTATTTAAAAAGATAATAATATTTTATCAATTACAAATATTCCTGTGAGATAATTTTTGTACGCATTTATCATCGAAGTGTCCCATCTATCCTTACATTAGAAGGCGTTTGGAATTTTACATTTCTTTACTGTCGAGAGTCCTTGCGAGAGCCTTGAAGGAGTAACCATCTGTTACTTATACCAGGGCGGGTAAGTGGTGGGTCCAATGTCGAGAGTATTTTTCTTTTTATTTACTAACACTTTTATTTGTATATATTTTTCTCTATAGATTTCAGAAGAATTATTCAACGGGCTGCCATATTTATGATTCTTTTGTATTATGTTAATGTAAGTACTTGCATACTGCTTTCTAACCCCGTATGCATGGACATTGGAGGGTCTAGAGTCGTTCAAATAAATATAGCTTCGTTCAATAAAATAAAGTCTTGACGTGTGCAGTGATGGAGGAAACCATATGTTTCCTTACAACGACGTTGGGAAAGTGGTGGGGTCCCCTCCAATGTCGTGAGTATTTTCAGATTTATCAAATAATACGTGGTTGGCGTTCCTCATTTAATTATTTTATCGCGAATCGTTTATTTGCACTTAATTAATAATATTTCTCTAATATTCACATTTTTATATTCGTGAACGCACGACTGCGTTTATACTTATTTTGAGAAATTGTAATTTAAAAAAAAATCCATGTAAGTTTAATGTAAGTATTCATAAGTTTTGATTTGAATTTAAAAATGTTAGTTTTCTTTCAAAATATAAATCGTTGTACTGCTGATATTCGTTAACTAATGAGTTTGCTGACTGCACAAGGTTTATTTAAAAAAATCTTAAATGTTAAATGATATGAAATGTTTACGGTTTACATGAGTCTTTTTAACACGTAACTGAATAATCGGAACACGATAAAAAGCGGTAAATACTCTCAAAATCGCATTGGTGAAATACCATCATTCAGAATCGAAAAGTTACTCAAAATTTAAATCGTGCTATGTGACCAGATCTGAACTATTTTAATTTTTTAATTTGTTTATTTAAGTGTCTTAAAAATGGAACAAATTATAATATTACTTATCTTCCATTAAAAGCATTTTATTGTGTATTTACAGGGGGATTTTTCACTTTATATATGCACATTTTATACAGTCAGGTGTTTCACATATAAAGTTATAGTTGATACACAGCTAATATACAGTTAATACCCAATTAAATCATATTGCAATCAAGACCCTTTAACTAAAAGACACAAACATCCATGTATTCAAGAGTAGCATGAGTTATGAGTAGCATTGAGAACATAATAAATAAAATAATTAATAATGCAGATTTTCACTCGGTCCCAAAGATTTTGTAAGATATTATTCGTTGATACATAAATAAGAGTTTCACTACCAACAGTTTACATAACCAACATTGAGTAAACTACAATAACCCACTCAGATTGTAATCTTCCCCCCATGCTATTGCGGCGCTTTTATGTTGATGTATTCAGTCAAAGATATTCAAATTTCAATATCTTTGTATTTAACTTTGTCTGCTTCTCAGGAGAAAATTTCCGGTTCTATGTAAGGATGATGAGTAGTCATTAACCTTAAAATTATTAACGACTTTTAATAGTTCTCTTTATCCGACCGTATTTAAACAAAATGTATTGATTGAATGTATTTGGAAATGTATTGGGGAATTTCCAAACATAATATATTTTTTTAAATAACATACAAGTAGGTTTATTAGTTCTTTAAAATTACAATAGAGTAGAAACTGAAAATTATCGAAAAACATATCAGATACACCCAGAACTAATTATTTTTGCTTTCATGTAAGGCTGAGAGGTTTTGAATTCTGACTAAAAGGTCTCTAGGGTATTGGAAGTCTAGTGGAAACACGCTCTTAGTAAGTTATATGAATAGTCTGTGTTTTGTTTGTCACAGTGGAAACTATGGTAGAGTCGAGTAGATTTAACAGGGACACGATTATTTATGGAACTTATCATTTGAGGGCCGTCTATGAAGTTATTCGTTAATTTAAATATTAGGTATCTATAAGAATATCATTAATCGTTCTACAGGTAGAAAGTAGCGGTTGTTTTAGATTAGACACAAATGTTTTGTAGCAGATACCATAATATGTACAAAATAAGTTGAGACAGCAACTAGCCGACGGCCGGCGTGGTCTAGCGGTGTAATGTCCGTCTAAGCAGTTGTGGTGTCGAGCCAAATCAGATGCGGACTTACATGTGTGTAGACGAAGTATTATGGTGGGTAATACTCAAATGAAGAGAGTAACGGTATAGTGTACAAGTATTTATTATGGAGCTGCCTTACGCAAAAGAGGACGAATCTAGCACGCATCACCTTATATAGATTCGCGCTAGCATGCTATCTCGCTTGCACTCATACAATTCACACAGACATTACAAGCGGTAAGGCTTTTGACTCGCAATCTGAAGGTCATAAGAAAATAAATTTTATTTGATTATTTTTGGTTATTTCACAATTAATTCATTAAAAATAATATATAGTATATTTTCGGCACGTTCCAGAGTGAAAGATACTCTCAGTATCGCCCTGGTGTGAGACCACCATTCAGAATTGAAACGTTGGTTGAAATGGCTTTAGCCGTGTTTGGTGACCAGATCTGAATAGCCAGGTACTTCCCGATCTTCCTCTTCCCCTTACCCTCCCCATTATCTTCAGCCTGATAACATACCCCAATTGAGGATGCCACAGACTCACTGGCTCCAGACGGGAACAGTTGGGAATCTTGTGCGGTGTTCATATATTAAAAAAGTAATAATAATAATATTATATTATCTAAGAAGTCTTCTGTATACTTTCACCAAGCGGCGTAAATTACAAAAAATATAAACAGGACCTTTCATGGAAGCCCGCCTCAGTCCATCATCCAGCATTGATGCACACTGGAGAAAAATACTGGCTCCTAATGTGGTCAGAGAATTCTAAAAGCCAATAATTATTACTATCTTCTTATTTTCCTATATCTTATATCTTATCACCTTTGTTTCATGCATTTATAATCATATTTACCTGCTTTTCTTATTTATTTTTTCTCTTCAAATATTTTGTATATTATGTATTATAACCCTTATGGAATGTGTGGGATTGCACTATTCTCCCCACATACTGGAATAAATATTTATTTATTTATTATATTTATTTTAATATTTCTATTTTGCTACTGAAAATTTGTGGTGGATTTCCATTATTATGATATATTGAAACAATTTGAATCTTTTTCTCCTTTTGATTGACAACTATGTAGTTTCACCGTAATTATCAAGTAAATGTGAGATGATACAGTAGATGCATATTCCAGCCGATATTGTACTTGGTCTATTCTATATTACATAATGACTCTTATTTTGAAAGTCCCTGCTTTAACCTCCATTCCTCTATGTACCTACCTATGTATAATCATTCATCATTCATGGCTATAGTTACCTTCGCTGACGAATTTATCTTATGTAGGTATGTGGTTTTGTTAGTAGGGACCTACTTTAGTATTTCAGTCACAGTTTGTTAATCCCTGATATGTGTTTTTTTTCTATATGGAAGTAAATAAAGCAAATTAAGTTCAGACGACTTCGATAATTATTAAAGTCCCTCTGCGTCACGTACTGCACCTGCTCACTGTTGTTTTATGTCAAATAAAAACCCCATAAAAGTGTCTCAAGTTTGCAATCGATGGCTAAGTGTATTCTTATAGCCCTTCTTAGGGATTCTCTAGTAACGTCGTTCTACAGAATCTAGTTTTCGACCAAAGGCTGGGAAATTTGATAAGAAGAAGGAAAACAATCAATTTTGAGTAGTTCTCTAAACCATTTAAGTTTGCCTTCTGTAGGAATGGACCCATAACTGTGGAAGTAGATGTGACGTCGCTGGGGGGAATTAAGTAGTTTAGGCACCATCTGGTTTCCGTTGATTCATCGTTATAAGTTGTGTAATTGAATATTTACTATTATACTAGTCCCAGCGAGAGATTGTACGTGACGTTATCATTCTATTACATATCTTCTGTCATTTTTATTTTCAAACAATACACCTGAGAAGAAAGAGGACGAACTTCGATAACATCAGTAAGAGCTCCCGCTGGGACTAGTTTATACGATTGGAATGAAGAATAAAAAATATTAAATTATCGGTTTTTAGTATTACAATTGTTCTTCGAAGACAATGTAATGTAATATTAAAAATAATACAAAATGTTTGTCGGTACTAAAGATATTGTGTGCATTCGTTCATTTAGTTTAACGTTCGTTTGGTTTGTTCGTTAATGAATCGTTCATTTAGTTTATTTGTTAATTGGTAAACAATATCGGCGACACTCGGAAACACAGTCCCATCTTGTAAAAACTGCAGATAGCACATCTATTATATTTCAATATATTTGGTTGGTAACGACAGCCATATATGTAATCTGAATTTAATGTGACATAGTATGTGTTTATATTAGCAATATAAATTTAAAGCATTATTGACTCGTGTTAATGTGGCCGACGATGTAAACTTTAACCCCAGTAAAAGATAATGCATCGTAACGACAAGTCGTCAAAGAAAGCTATAAAGATACGACAAACTATCACGGAATACGAAAGGATATTATCGGCTTACGAAACCCGTTAATTTTCAAATTGTAAAGGACGGTATTATGTTTTTCCTTTGAACGTGAACACTGAAAATATGAATGGAAACGATTATTTATGTAGCTGAAGGCAATTCTTACACAAGTTAATCCATAAAATAGAAGGTACTTCAGTATTTTTTATTCAAAAGGGATTTAAAATCCTTTGATGAAATTAACCAGAAATTTTTAGTTCATTTAACCTGAATCCCACCCCTGGGACTCCTTTATTTTTCTCTTTAGCACGTTATTTACAGGAGTTAACAGTATAACTCAGAGCCATTCAGCATTAACAAAGAAACACCCTAAAAACAAAGAATATTTAAACAGTGTCCCATTCCAGGGTAGTATGACGAGCTCACCCACCCTATAAAACATTGTTTATAGTATTAGAAATTCCCGTCAGCCAGGGGCGAGTTGAATTTAGGGGCTGGTTGTTCCACACGTCCTGCCGGCCAAATTAAATAATAGTACACGAGTTCCGACGGTGCCACCTCCTTCCGTTTCCGTTTTGTTGAGGTAAGGGCAAACTTGTGCAACTGACGCCAGGGGACAGGGGACAGGGGACAAGGGACAGGGGACTCTCAAATTAACTAAAAGGTGCACAAAACTAGTTTTCGAAATATATAAAAAAGGGATTAAAAATTTTACTTTAAAAAATGGGATTACCGAAATTGAGATAAATTTGTAATTTTAGATATTGAAAAAAGTGTTACTAGTCAATTAAATATTAAAAAATTGTGTCAATGTCAAAAAATTTCACTGTGGTTAATCTGAAAAGATCGGAAATGAGAATCATTTTTAGATTAAGATCCGGACATGCACTAATAGGAAGAATATTGTGTTTTATTGGCCTCTCTGATTCTCCAATGTGCTTGATAGCACAAATGATAACTCAAATCGAAGATGTCGAACCCACATTATCGAAGTGCATTAAATATGAACGACAGAACGTGTCAATATTGATGATCTCGAACTCATCGAAAGTTCAGAAAATAATAGTCTCAACCGAGTTTCACAATATATCGAGAATAATGAAATTTATTAGATCATGTAAACTGGAAAATATTTGAAAGTGAATTTTGAAAAGCACTAATATCTATCTTAAATAATATATGTATCTTTTAAAGAATATTAGAGATAATAATTCTAATAAAATAATATAATAATTTAAAAACAGATGAGGCAAAATATGAGTCAGAAGCCTCAATAAATATCATTATCATCACATAGTATAAAATGAAGTCGCTCAAAATGTATGTGCGCGTTAATCTTTTAAACTACGCAACGGATTTTCATACGGTTTTCACCAATAACAATCACAAAATTAATCTTTCTCATCGGAACCGCTCTGTACAGCTGCAATGGTACAATCGCAAGACCTTTCGACGAAATTTAAAATCTTTGCCACTCACCTTGGTTACTCCTATATTCAGATTTTGAATTTTTTTAGTTGTTATATTATAGCAAAAACTAAAAAAAATATGTATTTTTTTTGTAATATTATGTTTTTTTTAATAATTATTTTATTTACAAAATATGATATATTTATTTATTCTACTTTATTTTTTACAACACTATCTTCCCTACTCCGACGGCTATTTAAAAAAAAAATTTAAATAGTCGTTAGAACAAAGTTAATTATATACAAGGTTTCTCGCTAAAAGCACATAATTGTAGCATAAAATCTCAAAATAATTGTAGATCATATCATATTTGTATTATGATTGACTCTGGGCAGATGGGACTCTTTCATAGTAAACACATACAACAACGTTTTTAGTTAATTTTGCCGTAAAATTACTTTTCAAATACATCAAGTGTTTTTAATAAATGAAAATGAAATAATTATTAATATTATTCACACGTTTTTATTGTGGGCCGAAATTTATGTTGGCCGGAAAACATGCATAGTTTTATTAAAACTAAAAAAGTACTGTTTTTGATGTTGTATGTAGTTAAGGGATTCTTTTCCCACAAAGATGAAAACCAGTAAACACACATGTAAACCAATTTGACCAAAATCTCTAACAAAATGTTGCCCGCAATTTATTCGTATTTTTACAAGTTGCCACATAAAATCCTTTTCTTCTTGTAGCCGAGTTGTTCTTCTGTCCGATAAAATAAACGTAGCGTTAAGGGGTGAAACGAAAGTGAAATTCGCAACGGCGAAACGGTGCGACGAAGACAAGGTTTGCATTTTTTCGCCACCCCTACCCTCGAAAACGCTTCAGATCGTGTTTCTGAATCTCTTCTTGAAATTGAATTGAAATGCCTACGTGAAAAACAATTCCAAAATAGTCTCCTCCAAATTCCTGGCAATAATCTTTTTATCTTTAGTTCAAATTGCAAGATTGACTGTTTTTATTTATTTTCCGGGTGAAAAAGCATTTTTGTAAACTCCATCCAATTAAACAACGAACCTCGCTATACCCTGACTGGTAACGCTCATACGAGAAATGAAAACATACATAATTTGTGAGCAGCATAACGGGTTATGATGGGAGTATTTTTCCAGCAGAATTTAATAAAAATTCAGTGCTTAATTGAAATTCTGAAAAATCATCTTAACTTTTCCGGTAATAAAATTTTATGAAAATGCACATATTTAATATTATTTATAATTACACTGTAGTTATAATAATGTACCTACACAACTTAAAATGTTCACATCAGCATTTTTTAATTGGTAGTTATGTACTTTAAATGGTTCCGAAAATTATAAATAAATACGGGCAATGGACATTTACTTATTTTGTCCCTACGATATTTAATAAGATGCCAATGAACATAAAATCGGATCAAATTGCACAACCGATCTAAAATAAAGTAAAAAAAATGGATAAAAACTTTTTATATTTAATCTTACGTTAGTTACTTAGTTTTTTTAATCTTACGTATGAAAATGACTTTGAGTAATTTGCCTGTGTCTGTCTGTATGCCCTTGTTTTACTTTAAAGTTATTCTTCTGTACCTATTTTGTATATTGTGGTTTCTTGTTATATTTGTGCTTTAGTGTTATATTAATATTGCTAAATTGAGCTTTTGTCAAACTGCTTTCTCAGTTTAGCGAGTGCTTAAAATGAAGAATAAAAAAAAATAAAAATAAAATATATAATATTCGTAATATTTTTGCTATCCAAGCCTACTGGTGATTAAAACCCATTTTTGTTATATTTTATATCAATGTTTTTTGCTATCCTACAAAATTAATTTAAAGTAAAAACTAATGAAAATATAGTACATAAATTGGCTTCAGGAGTAACTCATCTCCAAAATCACCAGATTTCTTCAGGCGTGGAATCAATCGAAAACAATGCAGAGCAACACAATAATGTTAGAGAATAGTTCAGGAAAATATACATATTTTATCTTTAATAAAAACTCGTGCATCAACCAATACGTCAACACCGAATAATACTATTGAAACCATTGACACACGTGCAAATCAAGCAGCTTTTCTGATTTCAACCATCTTCCAGACAAAAATTATATCACTGAAAGTTATTTCTTATCAACTTTCATTACATTGATGTAAAAAAAGTTATCTCACCCATTTATCTCTCGAAAACCCACCACCGATGAAAAGTTTCCCGAAACCCTTTCATCACTTCCCAAAACTGTTTCATCAAATTATCATAAGAATGGCGTCAATTATTTAATACAGAGTTACGCTGAAAGGATTAATGGATGTTTCAAATTTATCAACAATTTCAAAACAGTCATTGTTCGGTAAAAAAGTTTTCTTACAAGATGAATGTAAGAATAATCTCTAAAGCGAGATTGAAAGGGGCTCCCAGAAAGAAGCATGCCCAGGTTTTAAATTTGATCTCAACGGATTCATAAAAGCTTTTGGTTTTCAATGAATGTTGGCAATTTTCTTTTTAAGATTTTCCTTTTTCGCGTACCTGTTAAATAAATCATGACCAAGATGCGAATTTTAGACGAGTTGGTCCTAATTCAATACTTCCTCAAAAGCCAACAAGGCGAACAAAAACACAACCAAAGAATTGAAAAAGGGTGATTTTGCTACCTTACTGGCGCCTTTTAAAATAAAAATAAAACATACATTTATGCAGAAGATTTCCAGGCATCTATTATTTCCGGATGTTTTCTGTTAGCTGCGGGGTATATTTAGCACAAAAGCCTTAAAACGTTTTCGGAAAAAACAAAATGATGAATGGATTATTTTGTTATTAATTTTACAAGTAATGATAACAAATATTCTTGTACATTTAATTTATATAACAACATCGTTTCCATATGATGAAATTGAACCTTCGATCAGTCAATGAATTGAACACATTTTAAAAACTTATTCTTTAGAAAAACGTAGAAAAGACTCTGATCTAATTTGCATATTTAAAATTATAGACAGTATTAGTGATACACCTGCTTTGTTACAACTCATCCAGTTCAACATCCCTTCCCGTAGACTCTGAAATAATGAATTGCTGTTCCTCAATCAACATTCTACTAATTATGGATACCATTCTCCCTTATCCAGAATGTCGAGACTTGTCAACGCAAGTTAATTTTTTTGGTGTAAAACTAAATGACTTTCGGCAGTCGATACGCAATATTTAAATGCTTCTTCATGCTTTGACTTGAAGTGTCTTCTATATGTACATTTTATATTGTCATTGCTATTAATTTATATGTGCTCTCACTTCACTGTCATCTCTGTTTTTTTTTTATTCGTGTTATTATTATGATTTAATGGACTTTTGTTCGTAACTTAATAAATAAATAAATACCGTGTCGGTGATTCAATCCATTAATGTATTTTTAAGACTTTAGTAATTTCGGTTTGAGTTTGTTTATGGACAAAACTATTTATTCATATTCATATTGCGGATGTACAGGCGCAAAACATTAATTTATCTTAATATTTTAATGCATAACTTGCAAAAAGAGTTTTTTCCTAAAATAATTCACTTAATGCGTCTATAAAAGAGCACATTATGAATTCTTTTTAAATATCACCTTAATAATATGTTCTGTTTTGTGTTTATTGATGGAAAATTTGCTTTGAATTGAAATTTATGTGTTTTCTCCGCCCTACAACACTTCTTCACCCCTTTCACCCCTTTCTGTCATCAAAAAGACCCTCCATACAGCATTCCCAAAAATGAGTTAAATTATTTCCCCTGTGGACTCCTTTGCACCAAGTTATCATACATTTATTTGTTTTTAATAAAAGCGTAAAATTCGATATCATGGTACCATGGTTTTTTTTTAATCATAAATTGTAATTTTTTACATCAGCTCCACACACGAGGTCCTGAGGAAAATAATTTCCCTCAGGCCCTATTTCATCTTAGGGGATGCTGTGTGGAGGGTCTTTTTAAGAAAAGGAAGGCTATGAAGTTCTGGGAAGGAAAATGGTGTGTAGGGTGTGTAGGAATCTGGGGATCGGTGTGTCCAGAAGTGACGGACGTACGAATTCATCTCTCCAACTGCGGTGCAAGGTGATGCGTCGAGAGACCAACTAGTCTCTTTCGATCCGTCCCTCCACTTGCTAATCAGACGTATCCGCCGACAAGACCTGGACAAACCTCACCCCATGAACCCGGACACCCATGCTAAGTCACCAAACGTAGCGATCTACTTGGGGTGACCTGTGGCAGAGGTGTTGGTTATCCAACAAATGGCCCCCGAGTAATGGTTCAAACGGTACCCATACCCGCCTTCCAAAATGTGAATTACCAATTACATTACCAATATAGCATTTGGTATATTTGTGTGGTGAAATAGGTTAACAATAGCCAGCCGTATATGTTACATTGTTGATTCCATGGGATATGTTCTTGCGTAAACATTGCATTATCTTAATGATAATAGAGCCATGATTGTTTACAAACAGTAGGTACATTATCATTACACTGTTGACGTTAGCAGAATGCTTCGTTAGTTTTAACTTTGAACCGTGCTAATATTTCACTACACGTATGGAGTTTAATATGTAGGAAGTCGGTTCCTGAACAGATCCCCACCGACGAAATTGATGAATATCGTATTACATTTTCCCATTCAAGTAATTCTCCACTAAGACATACTTAAAATATTAATAGACTAGCAAGTAGCAAGTAGCAAGTAGCAAGTAGCCGGTATTCGTCGCAATGCCCCTCACAGAAAGAAAGTGTTTGAGATTTAATTATGTTGACTGGATACACAATTTTTTTTTCTGACTTGTGAGCAGGCCACATTCAGCTGTCCGTGTGAGAAGCATGGATTTTCCAATTCACACTCTGCTATTTCCTACCGCTGCCTCGAACCTCCCTCCTTCGTTCCCCTCCCCCCTCCATCCACTCCCCCCTCTCCCCACCCCTTCCCCCACTACCGGATTCCCTTCCCCATCCCTCCTTCCCTTCCTGCCGCTTAAACTATATAATATTTTTTTTATTTTTCTTTATTATTTTCATTATTTTTTTTTATTTTTTAGTTTTTTGTTTTCTCATATAACGTAACGTGTAATTGTTTGGTTTTAATGTCTTTGTATTTTTATTTGTATTTTTCATTTGTAAACATTATAATATTTTTCTTTGAATAAACATTACAAAATAACATGTACGTGGTTAGTTGGAAGAAATCGGTCTACCCATAAGCTACACCTCTTGTATTTTTATTTGTGCAATAAATATTTTTGATTTTATACACATGCTTCTTTCTCTCAGCTGTCCGTGTGAGAGGCATCGATTTTGCAAATTTCCCCCCATTCTATCTCCGAAACCCCTCCCTCTGCCATCTTTCGTCCCCCGCCCACCGTCACTCACCCCTGCGTGTCCTTTCCAATATGTCCCCATTCCCACCCCCATCCCCCTCCACCGTTCCCCTCCCGCGTTTCCCTTCCACCTTCTCCTCCTCCTGGGAACCTCCCATCTCTTCTTCGTACCTCTCCCCTCCCGCGTTCACCTTCCGCTCCTGCCTTCCCTCCCTACCGCTGAACTTAATGAAATAGGCACGTTTTTAAGAGGAATATAAACGCTAGAAATATTTCGAATCTCGTGCCTGCAAAATTTTAAAATCGAGCGTCTTTTTGCACGAGGCTAGTAAGCCAAAAAGTGGTTTTTATTTATTTTGTGCATAATTTTATAAGAATGTAAAGAAGTTAGAACATGGAAAACCTCAAAAATAGTCTTAGCCATAAAGGGGTATTTAAAAAAAAAATTGTTTCTTGCATTACTTCATAGTTAAGTCATGAAAAAACATTTTTTTTGGTGATTTACGCTTATATTTTTTGTTACGTACATAATAATTTTATTGTAATTCCAATACATAGAAAAGCTAGTAAAAGCTTTGATTTATCCGTAGCATATTTTTTTATGTTCATACTTTAAGCCGATTTATCGTAAAGATTAATCAAAATAGTATCTAAATAGGATTTCACGTATATATTCATCTTAAACAACTCGCGCACTACCTATAGTAAATATACAAAAGTATACAAATTTCATAAAGCCAGAGCTCACCATTATACATAATATCTTTCATGGCTATGCGCACAACAAATCACCAAAGTTTCATCGTGGGTGTAGGAAATAATTTCATAATGCTCGACCTCACCATTATATTTATAAACCATCGCAGGCGTGTGCACAAAAAATCACCAAACTTTCATCGCAATAGGATGAATGGTTGAAATACATCGTGTGTCCAGAAAGCAACAATCATTTGAAATTCATCAATGAAGTTATTTTGACCTAATCGAAAAATCCCTAATCTGTTCATACATTTTTAATGAAATATTACTGGTTTCGTTATTGATATTTCATTGATGCATTCTTCCCATCGCCATAGTTTCCATATCTGTCATACATTCACTGAAATGATTTAAAACTTTTTACAATTCTTTTAACTCATTAGATATAAAATTTATTTTGGACCGAATACTTGGAACATTAATACTGTGTTGAAATTCAATCATGATTAAGTACGACTGGTTCCGCGAACTGGTATTGAATTATCCCCAACATCCGTTTGCCGTTATTAGGCATTGCCATATGGTTGCTGTACTGTACCCAACAATAATACAAAGGAGTAATGGGAACCAGGTTATATGCCACCCTTGTTCAATATTCTACTCCTCTCTTGAAAGTCTGGTGGGGGACGCATTCTTTTATGTTTATTGGTGTTGAAAAGGTTTGACAAAGCTTTTCTTTCTACTGAAAAAAATTCCAACAACCATCTCGTTAAATTCATGTTTTTATTCCTGCAGTCGTATTGTTCAGTCTCCCGGGAGCGTAATTAAGGATTCGATGCAATTCAAGGGAAAACATTCTGTCATTATTTTGCGCCCTCGGGGTAAATATTTTCCAAACTCAGCCTTTGACTTATCCATTTTTGATTGTGATCTCGACATGATAATATAATTTTAATGAAGGTATAATGGTACTTAGTAAATTAGGCATTGTCAATCTACTTCCTTTTATCAAATTATTCTGACATTATTTAAATAGAGACGAGGAACCAAAATATATAATTTCAGTGTCATCCGTTATTAGCGTAATTTTGTTGTAAAGTTGTGAAAAGTTTCAGGGCTGAAGAAATAATTATAATTTCATTTTAACCTTACTTATATCCCGTAGTAAATGCGAATAAGTTTGTGCTAATGAACAATTTAAAATCAAATTTAAATTGTTTTTGGCCCTGATGCAGGTGGTCGTAGATTCAAAACCAAATTTAAAAACGTTTAAATGACGTCTGTGGTTATCTTTATACGTAATCAAAACAATTAAACAAATATTGAGATGACCTTTGCTTTTTATTTGTTTTAGGAAAACCGAACCTTTCGAAATTTGACCAAAGTGCAAAATATGTAGGCAGTGTGTAGGCGGTATGTGCTCTCAAACTGATTAACATTCAAGGCAGGGATTTGAAGGGCCATCTTCCGAGAGGCTTTGTCACTACTTGAAGAGATAACCTACTTCCCTTATATCCTTATATAAGCCTTTGTACACTTCGGAAACCATCCCCTACTCTAAGTTTCACCTGTAATGCCCATCATATCTAGTTATCGCCAAATAAAATTTAAGATAGAAATAGGCAATGAAAAATTAATTTTTTTGGATTTAACTTTATCTATTATAAATAATAAAATCGATTTTAGTATATATCGCAAGCCCACATACACTGACATAGTAATTCATAAGACCTCCAACCACCCTGTCTCACAAAAACACTCCACCTTCCATTCCATGATACACCGCTTAGTAAATGTCCCAATGTCCAATAATAATTTCCTTTCTGAAGTTTCTATAATAAAACAAATTGCTGTAAATAACCGACATGAACCAAGTTTAATTGATAACATCTTGAATAAAAAACTTAAAAAATTCAAAAAATAAATATCTGTACAATTCTAATAATATTAATGATAAAGAATGGCGTAAAATTTTGTACATTAATAATTTTTCAGTTCAATGTTGCAAAAATCTCCCTTGTAATATTAAACCACCTTTTTATACAAGAAATAATATCGGTAATTTTTTGAGAAATGCTAAAGATAAAGACCATAAATTGACTAATTCCGGAATATTTAAACTCAAATTGTCCCTCATTTTATATTGGAAAAACAACTCGTAATTTTGAAATCAGAATCAAAGAACATTTAAGGTGTCTTAATAATAATAATAATTCTGAGTTCGCTAACCGTATCACTGAAAATAACCATAGTTTTGAAAAAATTACGGGGAGAAATATTCTTCATATTAATCATAAGAGAAAACGTTTAGATAACTTAGAAGCAGAAGACCTTGTTAAGAGTCTTCATCAGAATCACAGAAAAATAATATTTTTCTAATAAATCCAAATATTTTCCTAATCGAGGCTTATATTTTTAATACAAAACTTTGTTTACCATATTCAAATTGTACGGAGATCTACGATGTAGGCGAGTGTAAGTGAAACGGAGAACTGGCTGGCCTATTGGGCTAAATGGAGTATTTTTTTCATTGAAATTTGTATAGAAGACAATTCTAGGTTTCTTATTTATTCTATGGAGAATATGAATACGGATGGTGCAGAGAATTTGCGAAAAAAGCGACAGATGTGTGGTGTTTTATGCTCTCTTTGTACTTGTAAAGTTAAATGAATTGACGGATGATTAATTCTAGTGCTAAATAATTCAAAATTGTCGTAAAAAATTTTACCTTTATACACGTGAAAATATTTTGTCCAAATGATATTAAAAAAATTAGAAGACATTGTTTTCGATCTAACCCTCGTATAATAAAAAAATCACCTTGCATCACATAAATCCATCAAGATTTATGAAATTTTGTATTTATGAACCACTGCCTTAATATTGAAGTGATTGCAAAAGGTTAATAGTAATGGGAGTTAGTGCTCAAAATAAGGCAGTGTAACATGTGCGGCTTTAATGGAAACCAATGGAAACTCTAACGGTGTTAGTATCCTGCCCCCGCCCACCACGCTGAAATAACTTATTGTAATAAAAGAAAATGTTCTCTAAAATGGATGAATGAATGGATCTTTTGGATGTTGGCGTTTCACAAGGTAGGTAGGTAACGATAAATAATAACAATGGATTAGCTGTCTTGTACCTAATTCCAATCTGAAAATAACATCGTCTAAGAGTATTTTCATAATACAATCGAATTCCGATGCCTCACTTAGAAACTCTAGGTATAAATGCAAGTTCCCTGCAATATAAAACAGAGCCTAAATTTTATCGCTCAAATCGCTTGTTGTAATTTGTTAATTTTATCTGCTAATAGCGTGCCTGAAAAGCATCGCGTTACAAGATTTGAAGATGAACTTAACTATCCAACTTCATGGAAACTCGCCGTCTTAAAACACACGTGACACCAGCGAAGGTCGTTCATTTTGTGGCAAAAGTGTTGTCACAATTTTTAGCTTAAAGTAGTTTTATTAAGTTTTTTATTTATTTATTAATTTTTTTATTTATTTTAGTACTTATCTTAAAAAATGGAACGTGTTACAATGTTACTTTTCCTCCATTAAAAGCATTTGCTTGTGGATGGAGGAAGAGTTTATATTTTAAATGTGTACGATTTATACAGTCAGGTGTTGTGTAGATTCACAGCTAATATACTGTTAATATACCGTTAAAACACAGTTTAATCATATCGCAATCAAGACCCTTTAACTAAAAGATAAAATCATCCACATGTATTCAGTAAGAAGTAAAATAGGTATAATTTTTAGTGTGACATTAATATGGTGATGGGGGAAGCAGCAATTTTCCCGTTGGTGATTTCTCTAAATTGCTTTTTGATGGAGTTCAACAATTGTACTTTGTCATTAATGCTTCTGATTTCTACTGGAAGGTTATTGTGTGTATAATGGTGTTGGGCAAAAGACGTGTTTAGTTTGGGGGCATACAAATACATGTGTAAGTCTTGTACGATTTTCAGTTATGAATGAGAATTAATCTTTTTTCTTTTATAATTTGTATGATTGAATTTTTCGGAAATAAGTTTTTAAATGTTGGAGCTTTGAATTCTTCGAATATGCGTTCATTGGGGAAGTCTGGAGGTTTTTTTTGTATAATTTTTATAATGAGTCTTTGAACAATTTCTATGGGAGTGAAACTAGTTTTGTAAGCTGCTCCCCAACTGATAATGGCATACTGAAGAATATACTGTACTAGTGCGTAGTATATTGAGTATAGATTTATTTTTTTTGATAAGAAGTTTCTAATTCGTAAGAATATATAAATTGATTTCCTAGTTCTTTTTATTGTATATCCGATGTTATCTTTCCATTCTTCAGTTGGTTTATTCATTTTTTATTTTTTTTTATTGAAAAATACGAAATACATGAAAAACATAAGCTGCATATCTCACTAGGGCTTTCCTGTATCGAGATATGCAGTTTTACATTGTAATTTAAAAAAAAACATACAACATATAAACTTAATAAAAATATAATTATAAACCTACAAAAGAAGCACTGAGAACAATTATTCAGACATGGATTATTAATAATTTAGTTATAGCTGGGCAGTATGCTCATCGTTGGCAACAAAAACATTATTCTGTAAACTAAAAATACAAGGTACCTGTTAGTTGTGGCTTACCAGATGCATTCATAGGGTGACCATTCATCATTCATTTAGTTGTTTAGCTAAAAAAGAAATTTAAGATTTGTATCTACCGTTCGATATTTTAATCGATACTCCATCACTTTGAAGCTATCTGTAAGGTAAAATTATATATGTGTTAATATTCATATAGCTGATTCAAATATTAATGATAAATTTTGCGAGAGCCCCCATCAAAAATATTTCTAACTGCCTATATTTCATATTTGAAAATTGATCTTTCCAAAGCTAATCCCCACTAATTGGAATGAACTTGCTGGAAAGCTTGCTCCGTGCAGACCAACAGCAGGAAAAGAAGCAATGCTTCTTTCGATCTTTTGACTTCGAGATGATGAATTTTCTTTTTGATAAATGTTTTTTTAAACCAGTATTTTTGGTTTCGGTGTTAACTTTGTTGTTCACCCGCCCTGTCTAGATAATACTTGGTCGATGTACATATGTAAGTATTTGTTATTGAAGTGAAACTTCTTTAGCCCCGTTGCGATTTTAAATTCGAATGAAACGGAAATGACGCATTACAGCACATTTGAAGCATCAAACTGCGCTCATTGGCCGCTTTGATAATGATGTCACTTTTTAAGGCTCCTATTAGTTGAGATATGAAACAGAAATGACGCTAGGTCACTATCTATGACCTCACTTTTGGTTGAGATTGTTTTGGTAAAGTTTCGCTTCTACCGCGTGTAAACTGCACATTTTTTTATGAATATATATCGGTTTTAGCTTGATTAATAAAAAGTACATTACCATGCCACAAGTTTAGATTTAATCATTTTTAATCTTCTTAAAAAATATATCATGTATGTATAAATATATAATTTAGTCGAGTGGTAAGAAGGACTGCGGATGCATCTGCCCACCAGCTGCATGGTAGGCCGGATCGGGAGAAGATGGCTGAGGGAGTCCCTTTGACTTCTCCCGCCGTACTCCCTCGGGACATCGCCTTGCACCGCAGTGGGAGGGATGGATTCATACGTCCGTCAATCCTGGACACACTGACCCACAAAAACCTACCCACCCCTTTTTCTTCCTCTCCTTCCTTTCCTAAAAAATCCTCTACACAGCCTCCCCAAAGGTGACGTAGGCGCTGAGGGGAATTATTTTCCTGGCTTTTTAGAATTTTTTTCAGGGCCTCCAGTGCGGAGCTGGTTTTTCAAAAAACGTAGAATTTAAACATTGTCACATAATTCATAACCTGGGAACGTTTGTCTCAAAAAAAATAAATGTTTTTTTTTTTACTCATATAAGTCTGCCGTTGATACGTGAACAGATCAGTTTGTAAATACGTACATTTTTTTGTTTCTCTAAAATATAACTGACTTTCTTCCTAGGACATGCAATCAGGGCTGTGCCAAATTAAGACTCAACATTACACGTAATAACATTTCCAGGTATGTATATCCTTACCCGCAATGACGCGCACCTCCCTGGAGAGGGCTATGCCGGCGCTGTTGGACGCTCGGCAGCGGTAGGTGGCGGCGTGGACATCCTGGCGGAAGCTCGAATCCGGAAACGCGGGGAAAACCAGGGAAGCGTTATCCAGGATTACCCTGCGGACAAAATTATTATCTCTTTTTATGTGCCGTACTTTTTAATGGTCTTGATGATCTAATGTTGTGCTTTATTGAATGCTTGTGTGGTGCTGTAAACATTTTAGGTAAAAAAATCGGCGGTGATTATTTAACAAAAAATCAAAAATTCTTTTGGGTTATATATAATTCGTGTCGTGTAGTGTATATATAATAAGTAAAAGCAAAATAGTGTTATGCATTAGATAAACACCAACGTAAACATTCATAATATTAATTTAGAATATACCTCAGTAAGATTATTTTTTTCCAAATCGATAATTAAGATTATGTGAAAATTAAATAATTATAATATTTAATTTTTTTATCTCAACGAATATCTTCAGTTCCGACAAAAAATATATAAAATCATTGGAAATATTGCAATACAGTTTGGAAAAATTGTGAGAATTGTACCAATAAATTGACGAACTCTTGGTTGGATGGTAAAGATTTTCGACTATGAATCCAGGTGTCGCGTGTGTTCAAACACCAATGTGCACAAAAATACTCACAATTAAGAAATATGGAATAAATTTGCGCCACGATCCAAGGTCGAAGATACTCTCAGTATGGCCCCGGTGAAGTTTATACATTCAGAATCTCATTATTGCTTGAAACGGCTTCGGCCGTTTTTGGTGATCAGATTTGAATAGCCAGGTACTTCTCAGCCATTGTCTTTCCCATATCCACCCCTTTCCCACTCCCTAAAACCTCACAAAATACTCCGTTAGCAATATAGACTGAAAAAATGAATTGAAAATCGAGAAAATAAAAGAAACAACAAAGGCACCGAGTAACTAAATAAAGTACATAAAGTTGTAAAATATTCTTCAAAAATAAATACCAAAGAAAATTATTTATTTTGGAATGAAGCTTAAAAAATTAAATTTCCTACGTAAATTTTAAATACGATTATTTTATTATTTTTATTTATTTTTAATTTAATGTAATGTAAAAAAATCTCAGACGTATTATCACTCTGACGTGGAGGTCATTGTTATTAGTATATATTGTAGATATTTTGAATCAAACACACTGAGGAAGCCTCGAGATTTTCTTTGTTTCTCTTGTTGTCTTTGGCGATGGTTATTTTTAAGGAAGGTTGTGAGTGAACCTCTATGAGAGCATATTTAAGTAGAAGTGCAAAAAAAAATGCAAAAATCAGTCATTTTAAATACATGTAGGATTACAAAAGATTTTTTAAATTTTTATATTGAGGGATCAGTAGGGTTTATAGGTCCAATTAGGTGTTCCACCGAGCCGAACCCTCTGATATGAAAATATCTCGAGTCGGTGAATTCTTCTTCTATGGTTAACTATAGTACTAAGATCGAAAATTTCCGCGTCTCATATAAACTAGTCTAAAAATAAATAGCAGTTGTTTGGAGGCAAAAAAATCGATTAAATTAAAGTTTAAACGCCCTACCTTTGTGGGATCAAAAAGTTTTAGTTTAAAGATATAGTGTGAGTGATGTTTACGCAAATCCCAAGTCATAAAAACATCAACTGTCAATTTTAGTGACTTTGTCTATGCCACAGTCTATGCAATAAAATAAATAAATAGTGATTGCCACAAACAATTTTCTTTCAAGCATACTTTGTGAGGGGCATTTGTGAACTAACTAAAATAGTGATGACTACACGTAGCAAAACCCCAATAATTTCCGAAGATAAAATAAACATGGATAAAATTATTGAGTACATCGATAAAAAATTTGAAACCCTTAAAAAAGATATATTTACAAAAATTGATTTACAAACTTCCGAAACTACTAAAAGCATTGATTTTATCAGTGCTCAATACGATGAGATATTAAAAAAAATTGAGGTCTCAAATAATCTAAATCGGGTAATTCAAACAGATTTTGAGAATATTAAAAAAGACCAAACGGAAAAAAATATTATAATAAAAAAGCTTGAAATCAGACTGTCTGATATGGAGACCCTAACAAAATCAAATAGTTTGGAAATAGCAGGAATTCCACAACAAAACCGCGAACAACCTTTGGAAATTGTAAAAAAAGTTGCTGCCGCGGCAGGAATCCACCTTCTACACACAGATATAACTGACGTCACGAGAGTCTCAGACAGACGAAATGGAGCCCCTCCAAAACTTCTTGCGATCTTTTCAGATAAAAGAAAAAGAGATTCCCTCCTTGAAAAGAAAAAAGAAATAAATTATGATGAAATAAAGGATTTGACGACATCTCCTATCTACATCGGCGAAGAATTGAGCCCGTACCATAAAGAAATATTATGGAAAACGAAACAAGTAGCCAGGGAAAAAGATTATCAATACGTTTGGTACAAACAAGGCAAAATTATGATTCGTAAAAAACAAGATGATAAAATTATCTACATAAAGCACCTAGATGATATGGTAAAAATAATTTAGCAAATTATATTAAAAAAAAACATTACTAAATCCACCTAATAATTTATATTGTGAAAATGAATACCACAATAATTACTTCTGAACCAAAGGCTTTAACAACTTTAAATGATAATGAAACAATAACTACAAACAAACCAGATGAACTGTCAACTCTTAAAAACAATTTTAATATATTAAATAAAAATATACGAAGTATCAACAAAAATTTCGATGAACTTCAAATACTAATTAAGAATCTAAAAATAAATCTAGATATAATTATCCTCACTGAATGCTGGATAAAGGATAAATATTCACCCTTGCAAATTAATAATTACACGTCATATGCAACCAATTTGAATTACACAAAAAATGATGGTGTGATAGCGTACATTAAAGATGACATTAAAACTGAAGTCAATGAAATAAAATTCTCAAATGCAAACTGTTTAAAGATCAAAGTGGGTGATGAAACCACGATATTAGCTCTGTACCGATCACCAGCTACAACTAATATTAATCAGTTTCTTGAAACGCTTTCTAATGAACTCAATCTTCTAAAAAACACAAAAAATGTCTTCCTTATCGGAGATATAAATATTGACATATTAGAAAATGGTCATCCCAATAGAACTGATTATCTACAAACACTGGCCTCCCATGGACTCCAAAGTATGATAAATAAACCTACGCGTGTAACTAATGACAACAAATCTTGCATCGATCACATGTTCAGTAAGACTATTAAATCAACCAAATCTATCATATTCACCTCTACTATAACCGACCACTATACAACAATTTTATCTATTACAAAAAAGAAAATACAAAGATCGCAGCCCTACCCAATTATCGTGCAAAAGACAGAAACCAAATGGAATGATGTAAAACAACAGTTACTCAATACAAACTGGATAAGCCTACTGGAAAACCTTGATGCAAATAATGCCTGGAGTAAATTCACTGAATATATAACATACACCATCGTATCAAATACCAAATCAATAGAAAAAAAGATTTCGCATAAAAACCAACATCTTAAGCCATGGATAACTCAAAGCGTTATAAATTGCATTAGAAAAAGAGATGAATTACATAGGAAATCTAAATTAAATCCTTGTGATATTTTTATACAACGATACTACAAAAGGTACAGAAATATTTGCAAAAATGTTATACGAACTGTCAAAGAAAATTATTATAAGAAGAAAATAGACGAATGTAACAATGACCCGCGCAAATTATGGAAGATCATTAATGAAATTACAAATGCAAAATCATCCCATTACAAGAACATGGAAGAATTAACAATTGAAAATACCCAAATCTCTTTCGCAAAGCATCCGGACAAAATTCTCGAATACGTAAACGAATTTTTTACTAATATAGGGTCACAATTAGCAAAGAAAATCAGACAACCAATAACTAGCATTTTACCAGAAGAAAAGGAAAATATGAACCAGATAGATAAATTAAAGTTAACTGATGTAACCAGTACTGAAATCAGAAATGCAATTGTATCCCTTAATATTAATAAATCATCGGGAAATGACATAATCTCAAATAAAACAATAAAACAACTACAAAATGAACTGACCTTCCCATTGACATACTTGGTCAATCTGTCTATATCTACAAATGTATTCCCTTCATGCCTTAAAAAAGCTACAGTTATACCCATACATAAAAGTGGTAACAAAAAGGATATATATAACTACCGACCCATAAGTCTCTTAAGCTCTTTTTCAAAAATCTTGGAAACTGTAATGAAGAAGCAAATTGTTCAATTTCTTGAACAAAACAAATTACTATCACCATCCCAATATGGTTTTAGAGAAAATCTGAGCACCAATGATGCCATAGAAAATCTAACAAGCATGGCCATAAAAAACATAGATGATGGGAAAAAATGTTTAGCTTTATTCATAGATCTTCAAAAAGCTTTTGACACAATAGACCATAAAATATTACTAACTAAACTAAAAAAAATAGGAATGGCCGAATCAACAATTAACTTATTGGAGTCATATATAACAGGGCGAGAACAACAAGTACAAATTGGCAAACAAAAGAGCAAACTTCTATCTTTAAACTATGGCGTTCCTCAAGGAAGTGTACTGGGACCGATTCTGTTCATTATCTACATCAACGATTTAACTAACCTTACCATTAAAGGAAACGTAATCAGTTTTGCTGATGATACTGTTTTATTATTTCAAGAAGAAAATTGGACTGATACATTTAATGAGGCTGAAAAAGGGCTTAGTGCACTTCAAAATTGGCTTAAAATCAACTCGCTTACCCTTAATATAAGCAAAACAAAATATATAACATTTTCAATGAACTCAAGGGGCCAACCAATAAAATCACTAGAACTAAAATTACATGAATGCCATGGAAATAATATACAATGTTACTGCCCCGTCATCGAAAAAACACAAAACATAAAATATCTCGGAGTAATAATTGACGAAAATCTTAGATGGGACCTACACATCAAAGGTATTACGGAAAAACTCACAAGCCTTATATATTTCTTCAAAAATCTAAGAAACGTGCTAAATAAAAAGGATATGAAAAAGGTCTACTATGCGTTATGTCATTCTCGAATTGAATATGGAATCATAGGATGGGGATCTGCTGCAAATACGTACCTACACAGCCTGAATACGATTCAAAAAGGAATCATAAAGACCATATTGAAAGTACCAATTAGAACGCCTTCAACTGAAATTTTCAATAACTTTGACGTACCAAATGTACAACAAATATATTCCAAAAATATATTATTGAAGCTCTTCAAAAATAATGAATCCTCTACTAGACCGTGTATGCATAACACTAGATCGAATAAAAATGATATAAAAAATATTCCAAGTTATAAAACCACATTTGGACAAAGAAACTATACATACTTTGCAACAAAACTCCATAACATCCTCCCCCAAGACATAAAACTAATAAAAAATCCAATTGAATACAAATCAAGAATAAAAATATGGCTTAAAGAGGTCAATGAGAAAACCCTAGCGAAGACGCTAAAAACGACATAGAAGACAAATGAACTATATTTAAATAACTTTAGTCCTCCTCGGCACAGGACCCCCTAGTGAGGAGGACTAAGAAATACAATATTTTGTACTTAATTTCACATTTCATTTTGTATGTAAAATTTTTGTATATAGTCGCTATAATAAAAAAAAAAAAAAAAAAAAAAAAAAAAAAAAAAAAAAAATTATTTTCCCAATTGGTCTCTTTGACATGTGGTTTTTGTATTATTTTGAATTTATTATACTTATATAGTGCAAGTGCATAACGTGGATTGACTAGGTGATCATTTGTAGAAAAGTGCATGAAAGGGTTAAGTTTTTCCGGCGGGAACGATTTAACCCGGACATAAAATCTATTCCAAATATCTATAATATTCAAAAATCTTTTTCTGAAAAAATAAGAAAATATACAGATTAGGAAATGAGTTTAAAAGAATTTGGCATTCTCAGACTATAAAAATATTACCTTTTGTTATTTCGGCTACTGGCTCTACCTAGCTCTCTCATTCAAAATTTAGGCATATTAGATTTGTCAAAGAATTCATATATTAAAATGCAAAAATCAGTCATTTTAAATACATGAAGGACTACAAAAGATTTTTTAAATATTAATATTGATTTATAGGTCCAATTAGGAGTTCCACCGAGCCGAACCCTCTGATATGAAAATATCCGGAGTCGGTGAATTATTTTCCCATTTGGTATCTTTGACATGTTGTTCTTGTATTATTTTGAATTTATTATACTTATATAGTGAGACAGGCATGGCCAAAAAAAATGTTAACCTTTGTATATAGATGCACACAATAAATAAATAAATGATAGTGCAAGTGCATAACGTGGATTGAATAGGTGATCATTTGTGGAAAAGTGCGTGAAAGGTTAAGTTTTTTCTGCGAGAACGATTTAACCCGGATATAAAATCTGAAGCGTTTATAATAATATTTGGATGATTTGTATAGCGCCGTTTTTGTTAAAAATCACCTCAAGTGCTATCTATGCACCAGAGGAATCACTGCTGGAACAATAATTATCGAAAGCCCTTTCCATTGAATTATTGGTACAAAACATACATCATTCACATAATCTGTCTTCTGCAACAGATAATAAATCAGACAAAATAAACACTTTTGCAGAAAAACGTTTTTATCGGGTTTCCAGGCGATCCAGAATATTAATATTATCAAAATTTTTCTTTATATTATTCCTGTGTTATGAAATTCCCAAAACATTGATATCTATAAAATATGTTGCCAGAGTCGTAGGTTCCTTTGACACCATCACCAACATTCAACAACCCTTTCCATTGTTCGATGCTTTTATCTACTAATCCAAAAAAAAGTTTTCATGAAATGTCGGACATTTTTAAAACAATTACAAGGTGGAATTCGGCCTTTGGCATTTTACAAATGGATAAAATGAGAATAATTGCGAAATATGGGGAAAACCGTACAATATACATAATTGTACGCAATTTGTCAAACGTATTGGAATAAAAACCTGAACATTTTAAACTGTAGGAATGTTGGTAGGTAGTTAGCTTATCTACTGTAGCGGCGTATGTTGGCAAAGTCAACAGTTTTAAAGCTCTTTTCACCAAATAAACTGAAATAAAAGCCTTTTTAAATTTCTAGAACAATAGAAAAAACACCGTGACATGGAAAGTCCATGAATTAGCTCCCTCACGTGATCAGGTTCATTTGAAAGGAAACTTTTGAAACTTGCGTATTTTTTGTGCTGTAACTATTTGCTTTTTAAGTACAGACCTTTTTAAATAACTACTCCGCATAACTTATTCTGAAAAGGTTTTAATTCGATGTCCGGTGTGGGATTATTCATTTCAAATCGTTCGACAGCTAATCGAGTTCCTATCTATTTATGGATTAGAGATTGGAGATTTAAAGACAAAGGTAAGAATTTTTACGATAGTCACCTTGGCCCGGTTTTTTCCTCATTTTCATCAATGATATAATCAATTGCTTCAACATCAAGCTATACAAGAAAATAACTGTTATAAATCATTGTCATATGCTACTTACGTCCTATTCAATCTATCTAATCAATCTATTTTTAAATGTAGAAAAGTACCCTTGACTTTTTTCAGAAATAAAAATCATGTTCTGTTCGAACATTCCGTCAACAACACAGCTTTAGAAAGAGTCACGGAAATGAGAGACCTGGGAATTATTTTTGATGATAAACTAAGTTTCGCCAATCATATCCACCAACTTGTGAACAAAGGTACGAAAACACTAGGCTTCGTATTAAGAACAATTAAAAACTTTAATTCCTTACAAGCCATTAAACAATTATACATATCTCTAGTTAGAAGCTTAATTGAATACAACTCATTAGTTTGGTCATCTTACAAAATTCACATTAATAACGTTAATTTTAAATTAAATATCTCACTAGAAGACTTAACATATAATTTCTTATTATATATTCGAAAAAAGGATATATCAGAAGATAGAAATAAAATAAAAAGTTTACCTTTTTATTCAAAATCCTAAACTTAAAAATGTTTTCTACATTTGGAACAAACGTCCCAGTCCCTTCCTATCCCGCAAATGTCCAGAGATACTGGGTGCTTAGCGATGTTTATCAATTATTAAGTATATACTCGAATACTTTAGAATTTTAGAAATATGTCGGTTGAATTAAAAGAAAATATTTTCACTTAGACTCAGTACTCAAGTTTTCGTTTTTACATTAGCTCAACTCAAGAGGCCCTGAGGAAAAAAAATTCACTCAGGGCCTATGTAATCCTTGGGGATGCGGTGTGGAGGGTCTTTCTAGAGAAAGGAAGGAGGTGAAGTTCTGGGAAGGAAAAAGGTATGAGGGGTGAGTAGGGATCTGGAGATCAATGTGTCTAGGAGTGACGGACATATGAATCCATCCCTCCCACTGCGGTGTAAGGCCCGATGAGTCGAGAGAGACCGGCTGGAGAGGTTTAGATTAGGTCTTCCTCAATCAATATCATCACACACCACCATGTGGGCAAACGCCTTGGCCGCCCAGACCAAGACAAACCTCACCCTATGGATCGGGGCACCGCTGCTAAGTCACCAAACGTAGCGAACCACTTGAGGTGACCCATGGCAGTAGGTACTTATAATTTATGTACCCACTGCCATAAACAACCCGTTTAAATTTAGATCCGCGATTTAGGCATAAAAAAGATGGAAGATACTTCAACGATGACGTCAAGTGCGATCTCTCGCTGTGAGTAGTTTACATAGTAAAACATACAATGACCATAATAAATATATGACATACCGATAAGCTACATCCGTTGTAGGTACTTTATGTTGTACCAATTTCAAATTTGTACAATAAAGATTTTTTAACCCTTTTGACGTGGATGAAGCCAATTATTAACACGGTCTTGTAATGAATTTCGGCACTCCGTAGGTTTCTGCCGCTTTTAAGTATCCTATTGCTCCTTTAACTACACTTAAAATTGTTCTTCTCATTTTTTCTGTTTGCCAGTCTTGTCTGGTAGATTTTCTTTGGTAATTACGCGGCTTGTTTGTAACACGTGTGCACAAATTAAAATAATGAAATATTCCGGGTCAAAATCTGGTCGGTTTTACCCCATACGGTTTTGCCTCAAGAAAAAAAAAACAGACATTCTTTCACAAATGTAAAAAATTTTACGAAAATCACCCAAAAGTTATACGTAAAAAAAGGTTAAATATACACACACTTTAGTCTTGGATAAATAATACCGTTGATGCAAACACTTCTTGCTGTAATGTCACATCGACCTGATGTAACTTAAAATGTCGTTTGAATTGTAGTTCAGTAAACACTAATTTTATTTATTGTTAATTTTATTTTATTTTTTAATCTCTTTAAAGATATAATGTACTTATGTGTATATGAGTCAATTTTAACTGTTTTAAAAGCACACAAGTACAAGTACCCACGAACTGGCGATGCCTATGTGGAAGTTTTTTGGTTAATCTGTTAATTTGTATTTTTCTCTACTTTTTAAAGTCTGTATGAATTGTAAAATTACCAACGTATGTACCAAAAAATAATTAATAAAAAATAAAAAAATTGTAGTTTAATTTGACATTTCACTCACCTGCAAATTATAATGACTTCACTATTAATACATTCAATATCCGTAAAAATTACATCAGGACCCTGAAAAACTTAAAACATGTGGTGTTTCGCGAACTTGCAGACACGTAGTACCGACAAGTTTCTGCTGACTTGCGGTGGTTTCGGAGTCGTACACAGGCTGATCACGCACGGGGCATGGTGATGAGGGTAACCTTGCGGCTACTCTTGCTAAGTCGCTTATGGATTTCGATAAGTTATGCCCAACCACCAAACAAGAAAGGTATATCACAATTAAGTGGTACTCACGTCTGTTGTCTTCTGGCTTGGTGACAGTCATAGATGTCCATAAGCGTTCGAGATTGTTCTATTTGATTGGTAGAACTTCGGTAAAGTTTGAGTCACGAGTTCACACAAAGTATACGAAATAAGACGGTAGGATTTACACTTTATGTGACGATATGATGAATAACACTTCGGCGTGGTGCGAAATGTCACGATACGGTCGGTGGTTAGCAACGGACTGACGATAAAGCGCTTGACACTTGTTTTCCGTGTAGGTAGGCACCCTTATTGTGCGGAAATCCAAAATCAGGGTTCCTCCGATCCCGTATGATAATCGGAGCACAAAACGAATGAAATCCATCAGCGTTATGAAACACAGGCGAATTGCGGATTTTAGAGTAATACGGTTTTACCCTGGTATACGGTTTTGTACAGGTCTCCCCTACCACTAGATAAAGCACTCTCCTCACGACACTGCATGTAGTGACTGCGGCAGTGACTGCAGGGAGAGTGGAGTTGGGAGTGTGGGTTTGAGCGAACTAGCGCTGTTTCGTTCTAGCGGCCCTTTAACAAACGAGACAGCGCTAGTTTGCTCAACTCCACTCTCCCTGCAGTCACTGCCGCAGTCACTACATGCAGTGTCGTGTGTAGGCCACTTAAGCAAGGATCCCTTTAAAATGATTTACCTGTAACATTATTCATTTCCACAATACGTTGAATGTTATGTTTGTTAGAATTCAAGTGTAAAGTAAGCGGAGATAATTCGGAACCAAATGACCATGAAAAAATCACCCTAAATATAATTTATTTGAAAAAATAATTGTGTTCATCCGTCTTCATTTGGCCCGGCGATATTTATACCGCTTTATATTCCATTTCACTTGTTCACGAAAAAAAGTCAGCAACACTGACATTAACAATAAAATATTCATGGAATGCCGCAGTCTTTCCGGACCGAATGTGGAGTTTCACGAGGTACACACCATTATTTCGGGTACGTTTCATTCTCTCTTTTAAATTATGATTGCGAAATAAAACGCTTTGTACCACCGGAAAAAAAGAGGATCAGTGCCGTGCCATGGTGACCGAGCGCTGCCGGCAGTAACTCGGTGTAGACACGGGTACAATTGGACACGATACGATTGGGATAGCTGAGGGTATCGTCGATACTTTGTGCATTATTTGTAACATTTGGTGTACGTAGTAGCTAACATGTGCAAAAGATTAATATTTTGTATTTTTATCTTATTCACACAGGTAATTGAGCATTGGGTTTCTGTAGCGATTCACTTTCACTCTTCGACTGGTTATATTAACCTTTCCACACCAATCAATCACTCAATTAACTAATCAATCATTCAACTTATCAATCAATTAACTTCTAATGTTTGTTTTTTACATTTGCTTTGAAGAAAATAATTCCCGTCAGGGCCTATGTCATATTTGGGAATCTGAGAGTAAGTGTGTCCAGGAGTGACGGACGTATGAATCCATTCCATGCGGTGCAAGGCGATGTTCCGAAAGAGAGTCTGCTGTGATCAAAAGGTCTCCCTAATCCAGTCTCCCCCGATCCGGTCCCCCACGCAGAAGTTGGGCAGACGCAAGACCTAGACAAACCTCACCCCATGAACCCAGGGATAAGTCACCAAACGTAGCGAACCACTCGGGGTGACCTTTGGCAGAGCGGTACCCATATGCGCCTCCCAAATTGAAAACACATTGTATTTTTTTTACATTAGTTCCACACAGAAGGCCCTGAGAAAAATAATTTCCCTCAAGGCCTATATCATCTTTGGGGATGCTGTGTGGATGTACCTTTTAAGGAAAGGAAGGAGAGGTAGTTCTGGGAAGGAAAAAAGGAAGAGGGATGGGTAGGTATCTAGGGTTCAGTGTGTACAGATCATCCGCCGCCAGATCCAGACAAACCTCACCCTATGAACCCGAGCACCCCTGCTAAGTCGCCAAACGAAGTAAACCACTTGGGATGGCCTATGGCAGAGGTGTTGGTTATCCAATAAATGGTTCCCGGGGCGGCGCACAATGTTTTTACTAGTATGGGAGCGTCGGAAACAATTCGAAATTTCAAATTGCAGGGATCACTAAATTTGGTTTCTATATCTTGACACCACATACCAGCGCATCTTTCCCCATACCACAAAATTCACAAAGTCTGCAAAACACGTCAGCAAAGATTGACTTCCCGAGCAGTCAGGACGTTTGTTTGTAAATGCAACGTTTATTATATAACATTTAGGGACTGATAACTTTTTAGACCGCTTGCTGGCAAATTTTTTTTAACATGGATTCAATACCTTCAGGTGTGTACTAAAGATTTTAAGTTTTTTTTTTCATTTCCTAATGCAACAAGTTTGGGATATTTTTTTTATAAAATATCTCATGAATTTAAAAAAAATTACGATGATTTCTGGAAGACTTAAGGTTAAAGTTAGATATTCACTAATACTCAGTAAATGTGCTGATGTACTTTTGTAGCTGAACTATTTACGTATCATATTTTAAAAAAAAATCTTGTGCATTTTTGCTTTTCTACGGCCCAGTAATTTTAATTTACTTACTGTAAAATTTGAGTGCTTCACAAATATTATTTTTGTCACAGGTTAGGTTTCAAAGGATTTGTTCTTAAGACAAAAAGAGTTATTTGACATAATGATGAACTCGAAGTGTCAAAAGATGGAAAAAGATTTTAATATTTGAAAAAAATATATATAATAACCTCACCAATTGCCTTAAAGAGAGGTTGGATAAATTCTGTAAAAAGATTGCGGGCTTCAAATTTCGCATTAATACAAGATGGACTATTGCTCGTCGAGATGATGCTAGATTTGTGATGGAAAATAAAAAAAATGACTTTTATTTTCCATCCCAAATCCGATTGGTTTTATATTGTACACGATTTATCCTGAAAACGGCACGTGGTGATCGTAAACACAATTTGAATGTAGTTCAGACCAATCCAAACGCTTGAAAACCAAAGATCTTCGGAAAAGTGCACCTCTTTTTCATTTGGTGTTTGATAAAGAGGTATACTTTTCGGTCAATCGGTAGCATCAAAATTATTAAAAAACATTATTCTAGGCGCTCATCTATTAACAGACAAGTTGTACAAGATATTTGATGATAATCGCTCTTCTTAATAACAGGTGTTCATTGGAACGCGAGAGGATGCGGATTATTTTAGTATTTTTAAATCTTCAATTGTACCGACCTTTGCGATTAGCTCGCGGGAAGTCTGACAATATAAAAGTGTGGCAGAATCCTTGCCCTTCATCCATCAAATATTGCCGCCCGATTAAGATTATCAGAAGAGGCTCAGGAAGCTCGGAACAAAGATTTTTAAAAAATATCGCGAGAACTATTTTAGAAAATTTTCTCGTGAGAAATTTTATGAAGGTGTTTTCAATTTAATCTTAGTTACATCTGATTCTGTCATAAGTAGTTACATGCAACCCCCAAAGAAACAATTAAATCGTTTTCCTAAGGAAGTTTCGATTTAATAATTCCTCCGGATTCTTCAAATATCTTTAGCACCGACGATGATGATGATTGTTCATCATCTGCTTCAATTAAACATTACTCGGTCTTTATTTTAACTTGGATATGGACATCAATAATATCAATTTTAAGATTTTTTTTTTTTTAAATTTTTTTCGTTGATAAAAATATTATAAAATCCAGAAATCGTTAATAAAATCCAGTAAAACTTACTAAAACCGAATATTATAATTTTTTTTAACCGTACCGAAAAATAATATCACTTTTTTCCCCCGTTAATCCTCCCTGTGAATTGTTTCCAGCTTTTGGGGTATATGGAACCACTGTGCGGCGGTACCATTCCCACCTCCCAAATAAATTATTAGTATATATTGAATTATATGAATGAAATAAAATAATAAATGTAACTTTTTTCATTTATAAACTAACGTTTAAGACAAGATTTTTATGCATAGCACAAAGGGTAACAAATATTATAAGCAATAATTGTTACTATATGTACTATGCATAAAAATCTTGTCTTAAACGTTAGTTTATAAATTAAAAAAGTAATAATCAATATTTGACAAGTTAAAGTATTTCCCCAAAAAATGTGGACATAATTTGTCTCGACGCCACCTAGCGAGAGATTTAGCACTAACAATGTTTCCCTCACAAAAATAAAGTTGGTTGTTTTCAGGTGGAAAAAAAAGTAATAAACAGTAATTGTTGAATGAAACACTAGTATATATTGAATTATTTGGCGTGTATTATATAAGCCGCCATAGTTCAGTGGTCAGAGCACCTGACCGGCAATCAGAAGGACACGGGTTCAAGTCCCGTTGGCGGCAAGTATCTTTTCTCGGAAGATTTTTCAATTAAGATGAGTGTTTCAGGCTGATAATTATCGCTTATAATAATTAATAAATGTAACTTTATTCCCACTAGTTTTTATTTAATCTCCACACACCTCAATTCTTACCTTTCTCATATTTTATAAAATTGTTTATTAATTGAAAAATTGTCTTTACTTTATAAAAAAATATTACATGCAATTCATACAAAAGTAAAGCGCCAGCGCCCTGGAGGTGTTTTTTCATAAAAACGGCGCTGTATAAATTAGCCAAATATTATATAGAGCTTAAATGCCTACATTTACGTTTAACACCATTTATTTTTGATATGTGCACGGTTAGTTTAAATATTTATTGTATTACGATATTCACAACATACCTTTTATTAATTATGGCTCACAAAATTCTGTTGGCGTATTCCGTACTACCTTGTAGTTACTCACAATAGCTACCTCGCTTTCCAAACCGTCTAATTTAATTGCTTTACCCCGCACAAAGGTACAATGGGTGCAGTTCGTGAATTTTGTACGGGTTGTCCTTTTGGTACCAACATTTGAAATGGACTACATTCATGACCGGTGTTCAGTACAACCCAACACAAACTTACTTTGTTCAACCCAGCAGAAATGTATAGTTATTCAAACACCACCGCTGAGAAATTTAAATAAATAAATTTTGTTACACGAAAGCAAACGCGAAAAGGGTGTAAATAACAAGCAACAATATGGTGAGAATTTTTTTATACCTGCTATACTTGTTTTTTTTCCTAATTTGTAAAAAAAAAACATGTGTTGTTCTGAAGCGGTACTCACTTGAACGAATTCCTTTTCTCACTCAAGAAATTTACCTCTACCGTAATTCAAAATTTATTTCACTCCACTCCCAATGACGGGTTCTTTGAAAGAATAGTAAAGTTCATCAGGCCTTTTTATTTATTGCTCGGGTATAGGGCCATATGTTTTCTGTCTTGCTGAAGTGAATTAAATAATGTACCATTATTTCGTCGGCGAAGGAACAATACAGTCATATATAATCTAAAAAACAGGTTTTACACCATATTAAACATATTGATATGATAACATGTAGGTATAGCACAATATGATCAACATGTTTCGAAAACAAAGTTTTCTTCGTTATTTATTTATTTATTTAAAATTTATTTATATATTTATTTCGAATTTTATAATTTTTATAACACACAAACAAACAGACAAACCTTGTTCTGCCACATAAATTATTTCTAGTGAATATTTTGATTCTTAAAGAAAAAATAAAGGATGTATTGTAAGTGTGTGGGGATGGGATCTATGACAGAAAGAGGAATGGAGCGCTGTAGACGATGACCGCTGATAAAAGCAAAAAAACACCTACTAAAGTAAGAAAATGAAATAAAGAAAATCATTATAAATTTCGAAGAGCAATTGAAGAACAATTTTTTTTTTCAGCCCGTCTTTAGCCAACACAAATAAGCTGGATGGTTTGCCCACGCGAGAACATGATTCCGAATGAAATATCAAAATGACGCGACGCTTTTCGTGAATGTCTTGCGCATATGTGGATAAAAGTTCGATGAGGCGGACGTAGCGCCATTTGTCATTCAACAACATAAATAATTTCGTTCTGTTTGAAATACGAAAGACGGTTAAATTTGTTCATACAAAAATACTAAAATCGCGATTATAAAATGGGAAGGTGGGGATAGGAGGGCTAAAATTTGGAGTTATAGGTATTTTTTGATGCCAAATAAAAAAAATACAAAAAAAAAATTCTCAACAAAATATAATTTTTTTTCTGGATAGGGACATCCTAATCACCTAGCGGTATGAAATGTACTTTAAAACCTATTCTCATGTCTTTGGGTTTTTAGGTATTTTTTGATGTCAAATAAAAAAAAATATTAAAAAAAAATTCTCAAACTTATTGAATTTTTTTTCAGGATTGGGACACCCTAATTACCTAGCGGTATATACTTTAAAACCTATTCTCATGCCTACCAAATATACATAAAAATTTTCATAAAAATCAGTCAAGCCGTTTCGGAGGAGTGCGACCATAAACACCGTGACACGAGATTTTTATATGATTAATCTTATCCTGACGAAGAAAACTTTGTTACATTTTGAAATGATAATAATGTTAAGTAGCACCAATTCATAAAGTCGGTTGTTACGCATTAATTCAAATTGATTTTTAATTCCTACTAGCTGACCCGACGAACTTCGTACCGCCTCAGAATCAATAACTGTTGAATTAAATTCAGTTTTTTTATTAAATTAAAAATTACACAATAAAGCAATTATCGATGCGCAGCTGTCCGTGTTTTGTTTTTATCAGTATCAGAGATGTCATTGTGTACGATTTTTTTTTTGTAATTTTCTTACTTTCCACTTAATAACGGGAATTTGGGAGGTGGGTACGGGTGCCGCCACCCGGGAACCATTTATTGGATAATCAACACCTCTGCCATAGGTCACCCCAAGTGGTTCGCTACGTTTGGTAATTTAGCAGGGGTGTCCGGGTTAATGGTTCGGGTGAAGTTTGTCCGGGTCTTGGCGACGGATGCATCTGCCCACCTGCTGCGTGGCGGGACGGATCAAGAGATACTGGTTGAGGGAGGTCTTTTGACCTTTCCAGCCGGATTCTCTCGACCCATTGCCTTGCACCGCAGTTGGAGGGTTGGATTCATACGTCCGTCACTCCCGGACATACTGACCCCCAGATTCCTACCCACCCTCATTCCTTTTTCCTTCCCAGAACTTCCTATCCTCCCCTTCCTTAAACAGACCCTCCACACAGCATCCCCTAAGATGACATAGGTCCTGAGAGAAATTATTATCCTCAAGGCCTCCTGTGTGGAGCTTATGTAAAACAAAATGCGTTTCATTTCAGAGATTTATTATAATTATTGTATTTTTCCTTTGGAGGGGTTGCAGACATACGTTCACCGTTTGTCTCATTTTCGACTGTTGGCATTTAATGTGTAAGAAAGAGGGGCAGCATTATATGATTAAGAACAAATGCAAAACAATCAGCGCATTAACATTTGACGTTTTTGAATTTTTGGAATTCACGCACAGTTCAATATTATACCTATCACAATATTGCTGCAGTTTTTTCAAAATATGAGAATTCGTTCCATACAAAATGTATGAAAAAATGAATCTTCTTCATAACTTTCTTTTTTGTGAATTTTCGCGATGTTTTAAAAGTTATGCTGTTATCCAGAGCAGAGACAAATCCAACAAATCAAAGATCATCAAAATCGGTCCAGCCGATCTCGAGTTATAAATAGTGTAACTAACCCGACTTTGTTTTATATATTAAGATTTGAAAAGCCAAAATTTGAACAAAAAGAATCCTGCGTTCTTCTGTTGACAAAAATATATTTTCTGAAAGCAAATTTTTCAAATAGTTCCTAAGCGTCTCAGGTCACAGAGGCTGGACGTGTGTTTTGACGAGGAAGAAATACTTCGGTGAATTTCCGAGCTATGACCGAATAGAGTTTCATACTGGTTTATTAATATTTGATTTACCATTTAATATTTTGTTCGAATTTCTTGAACTGGTGCCCTGCATAATTTTCACAATGCGATAATCTTTGATTAATTTATCGGTACAATTTTTATTTTAAACAATACTAGCTATCGGACATATTTTATATGTTTCAAATAAATTCACTATTTAGTTACTTTTAGGCTAAACACGACCCTGTGATTAAAATATTAGAGTAAAATGTTATTTAATTAAGATTTAATAAACCATTCTTGTTTCCTTTGAATTTAAAAATATAATTTGATTATTTTATCGCAATTTTTTTTATTTTCCCTATTACAGATTTTGTAAACATAAAAATAGTAGGATAAAACTTTTGTCTCTCGACGCATATATAATAAGTAAATGTATTTATTAAAGTGTTACCTTACATTAAGGTGAAAACATATTGATAATATTGATTATATAGTGATGTTTTTAAGAAGTTATTTGTTTTCATTTTCATAAAAATTCTGTTTTTTTTATTCGATGGAGAACCGAATTCCAGTTTTGTCTGTGTGCTTGTAGGCTGGAATCCTGCTACAACAAACCCTACAATAATCGGATACACAGATGGATCTACTGTGTACGGAGACTAGACCTTTAGTAAGCCTTAAAAAAGCAGATCTGCCCGTACGCCTCTTGGAGGGTTCCGTTCCACGCATTCGTGGAAATTGTTAATGATTTTTTCTTCAACTTTACTCCATAAGATAAATGAATGGGGATTGTTTCTTGATAGGTGAATGATTTAAAGTACATAAAAGTTAGATATGATTTTAGATTTTCACGGCCAAAAGTATTTTGGTTGTTTGTTTTTGGGGTGTTTTGCCGTGTTACGCTACCTCCTCCTTCTTTAGCCAACGTTTTGGACAGCGTTACAGTGTCCATCATCAGGGCAGATGTGTAAATGTTAGTGGTAAAATGTGTGCTTAAGTATTATAGGGTATTCCAAAGAGCAGAAGCAGCGCTACTAATCCAGCGAACTGGATGGAATATCTCGGGAACTTTTCCATTTACATCTGCACCTGAGTGCAAACCTGATCGATGACGATTGGAAGAAAGTTGACAACATGACTTACCACAGTACACAGCACAGAGATGTAAGCAGTCAACAGATGCGAGACAGAAACAAAAGTTCGAGAGGTTCTACCAAGACAAAAAAGGTGATCGAAAACAAATTGATCATAACAAAGTTGTTATTAACATTTCGACCCTTGCGTTGAGCCCACAGGCGACTTCTGTGCTTGCCAAGGGGATGAACTACGCAGTTGCTCCCAAAAAGATACCTGTTGAATCTATCGTATGTGGTGTAGAGACAGCACTACATTCAATGATGAAAGTCCATAAAATGTCAGAGACCCAAGCAGAGGATATACGACAAGAGACTTGCCATATATTGAAAAGGGCCCAAATACTCCACCCAAACATCATAAAAGGAGAGTTTGCGGCCTTAAAAGAATTGCGGACCAATGAGGAAATCTTAGTTCTGCCTGCCGACAAAGGTAATGCCACTGTGGTGATTAATAAGGTAGACTATATCAAGAAGATGGAAGACCTCCTGTGCGATCCCAGCACTTACAAGAAAATTAAAAATAACCCCACCAATAAAATTGACCTGAAGACAAGAGAGCTAGTTAAAGCTTCCAGTATTAGGAAAGAGGATCGATCTGTGCTTTTTGTAAAAGCCTCCAGAACTCCTGCCCTATACGGTCTTCCTAAAATATACAAAAAGGATATCCCAATGAGACCAATTGTCAGTGCTATTGGCGCACCTACTTACAAACTGTCCCAATACCTCTCTAGACTACTGCAGATGCAAACTGGAAAAACTGAATCTTGGATTAAGGATTCCTCAGATCTGATCAGTAAACTTAAGAAGGTTAAGACTGACGAAAGGGATATTCTTGTCAGTTTTGACGTAGTTTCTCTTTTTACAAATGTGCCTCTAGAAGACTCCATGACAATGGTCAGGGAGATATATGAGGAAGACATTTGCAAACTTTTTGAACGCTGTCTCAAAACAGGATATTTTGCATTTCAGGGTGAACTTTTTGAGCAAGTGGAAGGAGTTGCGATGGGCAGTCCGTTGTCGCCAGTTCTAGCTAACTTCTTTATGGAGAAGTTTGAAGAAGTGGCACTCGTCACAGCTTCGGCTGTTCCAAAGGTATGGTGGCGTTATGTCGATGATGTCTTCGCCATTTGGCCTCATGGAACAGAGAAACTGAATGAATTCCTAGACCATCTTAATTCACTTCACAGTAAAATTAAGTTCACAATGGAGCTGGAAAATAACCACAAAATCCTGCCTTTTCTAGATGTGGAAGTGATGCGAAAAGAAGATGGTAGCCTAGGACACACGGTGTATAGGAAACCAACTCATACAAATCGGTATCTACATGCCGATTCGCATCACCACCCAGCGCAGAAGAGAGGACTTATCCACACGTTGGTAACCCGAGCGACCAGAATATGTGAAGAAACGAAAATCGGAGCGGAACTTACAAAGCTCACCGATGCACTGGAGCGTAATGGTTACCCGGCAAGGCAGACAAGGCAAATCATAAGAGCCAAATCTGCACCAAACGAAGACAGAATTGAACAAGAGTCAAAGGGCTGCGCTTTCCTGCCTTACGTTCACAATGTCAAAGACAGAATTGCCAAGCTTTTGTAAAAAGAAAGCATCAAGACTATCTTCGGAACCACGACAAAAATACGAGACTTTTTGAGGCCTGCAAAGACCAAGTTTCCTCTAGAAACAGATGGAGTATATAAATTCAGCTATAAGTTCCGGATGTGATTAGGTCTATGTGGGCCAAACAGAGCGGACGATCTCTAAAAGGATATAGGAACACTTTCGAGCGTGTAAACTTGGCCACCCTGACAAATCGGCAATCGCCGAGCATTTAATTGAAACCGGCCATTACTTTGGATTTGTTCCTGAAGTCCTGGGAAGACCCGAAACTTATAGAGCACGCCTAATTACAGAGGCAATTGAAATTCATAAAAATCCTATTAACATTAATAGAGACGACGGAGCTAAGCTCAATAGTTCTTGGTATCCGGTAATTGACGGCTACACCAAAGCTAAATGCAGAAAACCATCTTCAAGATTACTGTAATTCCAGCTCGCAGTGGAGTGGAGCTGGCAACACGGTATTGCTTCGAAGTACTTAAGCACAGATTTTACCACTAACATTTACACATCTGCCCTGATGATGGACGTAACTGTAACGCTGTCCGAAACGTTGGCTAAAGAAGGAGGAGGTAGCGTAACACGGCATAACACCCCAAAAACAAACAACCAAAATACATAAAAGTTGGAAAATTTTAAGTCATCAAGTAAATGAAGGAAACCATAAAAAAACTGTAGTGTTGATCAACACATTGAAGACTTTTTTAGTCTGCCGACCTGCAGTCTATGAGTTTTTTTGGAAAATCGTGAATGTCCCAATTTCCGTGACTGCGCGGAGACCCGTGAGGCATATCGGCAGACCAGATTTATTTTGCTGACGGCCGGTGTAGGCGGTAAGGCTTTTGACTTGCAATCCGAAGGTCGCGGGATCGAATCGTGTTATTTCACAATTAATTCATTAAAAATAATAAAAAGTAAATTTGCGGCACGTTCCAGAGTAGAAGATACTCTCAGTATCGCCCTGGTGTAAGACCACCATTCAGAATTGAAACGTTGCTTTAAATGGCTTTAGTTGTGTTTAGTGACCAGATCTGAATAGCCAGGTACTCCCCCACCTTCCTCTTCCTCTATATGGGAGCAGCTGAGACTCTTGTGAGGTATTTATATAAAAAATATTTTTTTTACTAAACGTCCATTTTCACTACAAGTTTTTTTTCATACACACGGGAGGCCCTGACGAAAATAATTTTTTTTTTCCTCTTTCATCTCCTATTATTATATTATATTACCTACTTTTTGATTATATAAATGTCTAGATAGAGTGTTGCGCTGTAACTCCGAAAAAAGAAAAGGCCAGATTTGAAACGCTTGTGTGCGTGACACGCACACAAGTATAGGTAACTTATATTGTTAACGTAAAGCGCTCAACGTCACTGTAGACGTGATGAGTGATACCAGCTCCCGAGTATTTACCATAAAAGTGGTTAAAAATATGTTTCGGTTTAGCGGGACCTATAATTCGTTTAATTTTGAATTAATTTAAGTAAGATAGTTTTCTACATATAATGATATAAATGAAAAGAAAATCATTGTTGAAAGAGATTTATTTTTGTTTGATTATTTTTAAAAAATAAATAAGAAATACAGAAAATAAGAAAGATACATTCATAGACGCTGCCAACTGGCCGGCAGGTATCGTTGTGTCTAAATTTAAATTTTTATCATCATCAAATAAAGAAGGTGGCCCATATCCAGGCAAATCACTAAAAATGGTAAAACTATCTTGTCACACTAAAAAAGACAATGCAACTTTTTAAAACTAAAGCTATCGATAGTTATTATTTATTCTTAATGACCTTCCCTTTTAATTTGTTTTTTAAACAGTTTTCGTATAGATATTACATCCCGGTTAATATTATCCAATTTTGTCTTATAGTGATATCTTAAGGCCAAATATTTTTCCACGGTCAAACTTATCAAATTAACTTGATGCAGAAGACCGTAAATCTGATCGGTTTTTACTTCGAAATAATTATCGGGAAAATTTAATTTGAAGAACAGGCAACCCTGTAAACATGGCGTCAAAACATGGGGTCAAACGGCGTTGTCCTAAGACCAAATTACACTATTAAAACTGAATTGTTTCTTTAACTGAATGGTTATTTAAAGGTTATTAACCGATGATAGGTAACATTTTTAGTTGTTTTCAATCGTCCTATGTAATTCCTGCACACTGATATAGCGCAAATCGTCATTTTCAAATGTCACTCAACACGTATTTACCGTACAACGATAGAGTCACTACTGAGCGGACAGGCCGAGCTTATATGCCAACTTTTGTCAGATATTTTTTTTGGCGCTTCGTCACTCGAGCGCTATATCTAGACATTTATATAATCAAAGTACCTACTATGTATATTCTAAAATAATTTTTAATTTTGATTGTATGTAATTGTTTTTTATGACACCTTCTAATTAATCACCACTATTTGTAATGTTTTTGTCTATAGGTACTTATTTGTGTGTAGGTACTTGGTTATCTATTGTTATTTTCATTTTATCCTGACAAAGAAACCATTGGTTTCGAAACATGTTGATAATTTTGAAATATTGGTTTGTTTTCATTTAATTTAAACACATTAATACTCACGCTACTTAATTTATTACTTTTTTTGCAATATCCCCATCTTCTTCTGTACAATATTGGTGATCTTCGGCGCATTACATACATTATTTTATCTGTGTATTTCTGTACAGTATGGCCAAATCGTAGACAGTGGAAGCTTTGTATTAAAACTATTGTTATCATAAATAATACGTATTTTACATGATCCTGCCCAAAATACAAGATTTCAGGTTTCCCCTACAATACAAAGCAGCCACCATTAATAACAGGAGAAGAAAAACACGAAAGATAATAATTTTGATACGCCTTACTTATAAAATCGTACATTTGTACGCAAGCGAGACTCACTTTAAGACGGTACACTTATCATTTTGTGAATTCCTTAGTCACTTGTTTATTAAATCTGTTTTCTTCAAAGTATTATCTGTCAGGCGCCATATTTCACATTAAACCGAGTGTTATCTCGCGAGCATTCTGAACTAAACATACAGCTTTCAAGCGGTGTACGGAAGAATGGCAGTTACTTAATTACATATATGTATGTTCACAAGGGGGTGCAGTCCATAAAGCCAGAAAGACTATGCATATCCGAACAAAAAGGTTTAAAAAGTCGGGGAAAACCAAATTATGTCAATTTTACGACTCTAAGCCTTATTTGAGCAAACATTTACCATTATTTATATATAGATACTAATTACTATTAATTTGATTAAAAAATTGATAAAAACTATGTAACTTTAACTAAGTCGAAATTTTAGCAAATAATTTAAATGTGTTTAAATGAAAACAAATTAATTTGTAAAAATCTATATAATCAATAATATCAACATGTTTCGAAAACCAAGTTTTCTTAGTCAGGATAAGATTAATGACTCCTCAAAATATGTTTGAAAAGTTTGAAGAAATACAATATATTTGTTCATATTATATTCGTTCAGTAACCGTTTTATTTGAAATTAAAATATTCTCAATACGTACATAGAACGGTTTTGAAAACGAGTGTCGAGGGTTCAATCCCTTGCAGGATCCTGCAGCACATAAAAACAATAATTACCTTTTCCTACTACTCTCGCCTTATAAAATCTAATGTTTTCTATACTTGTATAAATTTAAAGTTAGTTTTAAGATTGCTAGCGAATGAAACGGATGTGTCGAAACCGGCATTTTTTAATAAATTAATAAACAAATGTACATGTGAAATAAAACTCTTCGAAACAAAATATTCTCAAGTTTCCTATTTATAAGTACACTAGCAGACCCGGCCACACGTTGCTGTGGCTAAAGAAACATAACGCCATTACCCAACCTTTATAAAATCCACACCACCCGCTTGCCAGCTGCCCGCTGCCCGCTGCCTGAATTGAATATTTGAATTTCTCGACTTTTCTCTACTATAATAAGCATGTTTTTATACATATAAACCTTCCTCTTGAATCACTCTATCTATTGGTGAAAAACGCATGAATATCCATTGCACAGTTTAAAAGATGTATGCTCACATTCATATTGAGCGACTTCATCAAATAAAATAATTCAAATCAAATACCTACTTACTCTAGGACATCTATTTTCCAATTTCTTCCGCAGAACGAATTTTAAAAGTGACTATAGTACGGCCCGCCAGCCGTTTCAAATCACACAAAAATATGTTTTCTTTAAATTTCTCGGCTTTTCTTTAATATAATTTACATGTTTTATACATATAAACATTCCTCTTCAATCACTCTATCTATTCGTGAAAACCATATGAAAATCTGTTGCTTAGTTTAAAAGATTAACGCGCACATACATTTTGAGCGACTTCATTTTATACTATGTAATGATGATGATGACCAGCAGCATGTTATTTTTCTCATTAATCTCATCACAAAGTGCAAAAAACCTGACAATAGTAGCAAAGCATGCCACTGCCTGAAGCATTACTCTCCCGGGTGGCTGTGACGTCACGGGTAACGGTGGCCGCCTCTTCGAGTCCCGTTATCAGAAAAATATGGATGTTGGAACCGTTGACTACAATGTGGGTTAGAGGTAACAATGAAATCAGCGTTCGGAGTTGATGTTAAAAAATAGGAGTTAGGTAAAACACTTAATTGTGGAGCCTCACTTCGATTGCGTTATAAATATAAAATCAAGTTATCAATACTATTTTATCCCACTAGAAATCAAAAAAAGTTGGTCATGAAATATCAGATCGACAAAGCTGTGAAAACTAATTGACAGTGGAGCTTACTGTTTCGCTGATTCAGATTTCCCACGAATAGGTTTTCAGCTGGACTAACATTAAACGTGGATACTAAGAAATGGGTGTCAGGAGAACTTATCATTTGGCCATTTAGATAGACGAAGATGTCGGAGAGATTCATGAGTCTAAACGGTAGTACCTAGTAGATAGTGAGTTTAAAAAATATAAGTTCATAATAGGCCATTTGCATGGATTTCATAACGACTTGGGGATAGATTTTTTTACTAAGATTAGGAAAATGTTAGTAAATTTTTTTAGAAATGTACAGTTTTTTTATATTTAAATAAATAAATCCATTATTTGGGCTCGTAACGTCACTACATGAAAATGTCCCGTCTCCGAAAATGTTCCTATTAATTTTGTAAAATTCCACACTGATTTATTTTTTTATATGGCAACATTTTGATTTCAGGCGAATTTTTGAATTTGACATTTAACGTTAACTAGATTTATTGTTTGTTCTCTGCGAACTTATCATTTGGTTTGACTTTTTGACAGATGTTTTGAAGAGAACCCCGTACATTTTATTGCTATGTACGTGTTTTAGAGGTATAAAGTATAATATAATTATAATTTACAAGTACAAGTATATTACATTGGATATAGTAATATAGACGATGAACATTATAATGATTTATAATCAATAAGATGGATCAAGGAAAAAAACATTTTTGAGATGTAATATTTTTGATACACCTCGTTATTCTTCTGTGCCCTTTCTTGTGGAAAACGTTATTTTTTTTAATGATTTTTCGGCTATGTAATTATCGTTTTTTCGCACCTATAAAATTATATCCCGTCTTTCCGGTTTATAAAAAATGGTCTGATTTTTTGGATTGAAATTTTCGAAAAATCGCCAGGGTTTCAAAAATACGATAAAAAAAAATACAGAATATCTTGGAATATTTGCCTAAACCGGATTTTTTTTTAAAAATGTGATGCAAGTGGCCTATTATTGAATTTGTAGCATCTATTAAAAACGGTTAAATGATAATTGATCCGACGACAATTTGCCCGCCGACAGTTGGCCCGGCGACTGTTGATCCCTCGGACAGTTGATCCGCCGGACAGTTGACCAATATGGAAGAGCGGCATTTCTCGTAAACAAATACTGGATGCAATAAACAGCGATCGTCTATCTCTTTCGAGTGATCGTCTTTCGCTTCTGAGAAATCATAGTACTTACTAGCTGGTAGAAATAAATTGTTTCTACCTATATGTCCCTTCCCGTACGTCCCCGTTCCCCTCCCGCCACCCCTTCCCCTCCCGCGTTTTCCTTCCACCTTCCCCGCCTTCCCTCTCCCAACCCACCTCACGCGTTCCATATATTCAGTCCCTGAACAATCAGTTTTCAAACAGCTTGCGTGCCACCTATTACATTTTTTTTAATCCATATTTCATTTTTCGTATATTACAAATATTATTTTTTTTATATTATAAGAACAATAAATCAAAATTGGTACATAACATAGGTACCTATTTAAAATATCTTTAATTCTTGATTCGATTCAAATTATTATAAGTAGGTACTTCAAATTAATTCATTAATTTAAAGAGTTTTGAAAATAGGTTTTTTTAACAATCATTATTTTGCAAAATGTCATTCTGAAATTAAAAACTTTTTAGATGTATTATTTGTAATAATCCAGAAACCTTCGCGGGGGTTTAAAGAAGGCATTTTGATAGTTTCAAACATTTCCTATGCATAATATAGCAATAGATAGACATCTCACTAATCCCCAAATATATTTTGATTTATATATAAAATATTTAGATAGATAATAATTAAATATATAACAATACTGTTACTATGTAAAGCGTGATGAATGATTGTTTTTGATTTTAAATATTCTTTTTTTTATGCGTAAAAATCAAAACGGTGTTCCATATTTGGTTACTTTCTCTAGTATTTTGTTATTTGGCCGTATGGCCTCACCCCATGCTCTTTTGGTTACACGGCCGTTTATCCTCATTGCACACTTGCTTGAAGAATTAATATTTTAGAGGATCAACTGTCCGAGGAATCAATTGGCAGAGGTATCAACTGTCCGGGGATCAACTCTACGACAGCCGTCGCCCTACAATCCATTTATTTATTTTATTCAGGTTCTCCATAAAATAGTTATACACTAAAAAATAATGGCGAAGATTACAATTTTTTTTTAAAGTTCAGGGGGGCAGTTTAACTATGTTGTGACGTGTATTTATACGTTCACTGTATGATACTTAATGACCTCTTTTGTTTTGACTTTGGTGAACTCTTTTGTGCTGATTTTTCTTACTTTCTGTCTATATTATTTGTTTTTTTGGGAATTTTTTTTCTTCGTTCTTTTTCACTCTTAATGATATGCGCCAGGAGGCTTGGAACTGAACTATATTATGTTTTGTCTATCTTTTCCCAATTAGGGAGAGGTAGACAAAACATAATAAAGGTGGATATCCGTAAAGAATGACCTAAGCATAATGAGTAAGATTAAGGAAGGTACCCTCAGATGGTTTGGGCATGTATAGCGAATGAACGAAGAAAGTAATGTAAAAAGAATATATGACGCAAATGTGAATGGTAGAAGAAGTCGGGGACGCCCGAGGAAGACATGGCACGATCAAGTGAATCAGATACTTGTGACGGGCCATGTCAAAAGTCAGAATAATAGAAGAGTATGTATGAGACGATGTATGAATGTTAGTGAGTGTGTGCCAAGACCGAGTTGTTGGGCAGTCCGTCCTCTCTGCCTACCCCTGCGGGAAAACGGCGTGATGGTTAGTTAGTTATAGTTAGTGTCCCTGCATACACATTGGTTCGGTTACCAGACGTCTGCGTTTTCTCGCCAGTCACCTGCGCCTCCCCCGGGACAGATACAAGTCCGAGGAATGACCGAACGCGCCCGGCAACTAACCCCGCCTCCAGCGACCCGACGATCTTTGTCCTTAGGGTCCTCGGGTTTTTACCCCATTTTCCCATTCATTTTTCTTCCAGGCACCAACGAGAATCTGGCTTAAGGGCAAGGTTTGACGGGTTCCGTGCACGATCAGTCTGAAGACATGCACTTTCTCTTGGGGACTGCCAACAAAATGGCGGAATATGGATGCCGAACTGCTACATTATAATAACCATTTTTTTTTCTCTTTTTACTTTTTTTTCGCAATCTTATTTTTGAGAGGCTAGCAGACCTGCAGCCAGGGATTTCAGGTTTTTTATTTTATTTTTTTAGTTTGTTTCCTCTTGACTTGTTTATTTTTTTAAACATTACTGTAGTGAAAACTTCTTTAGCACCGTTGTGATTTGAAACTCGATGAAACGAAAACTAGCGACACTAAAAAGAGACAAACACATACATTTTAGGATTTAGCCTGTTAGAGAATGAGATATATAGTATAATCGGTCTCATCTTTATGCGGTGCTTCGTAGCCTACTCTTGTCTACTTTAGTTTTCTTAAGGTTTCACTTATATCGCGTGTGAGCTGCACACTCTGATTTTTTTTAGTTTTTTTTTAAACTTAATTGACTACTAACACTTTGCTGTCCTGCACTTTTGTAAGTTTTTATACTTCTTTCTAACACCGCGCCGTGTGCAGGGACATTTGGAGATCTGACTTCGTTCATATACATTTGGTATATTAAATTAAAGTCATTGCGAGAGCTTTGAAGGAAGAACCATAAGTTACTTATACCAGGGTGGGAAAGCGATAGGGCCCTCCAAATGCCCCATGGGTCAAATGTCCGGCGGATCAACTGTCCAGGGGATCAACTATCACCGGACCGTCAGCGGGCCAATTGTTGCCGGATCAATTGTCGGGTCACCTTTAAAAACTTGTTTATTTCAATTGATGGAAATAATATATACTGATGTATTCTTTATAACAAAAACAAACAAATAAATAAAAAAAAAATTGAAAAAATTAGAAATGTTTACCACAAATTATATTATTTATTAATGGTATTTTAACATTAATAATTTAATTTAATTTGCATTTAAATTTGTGAAAATACGATAATTTTTATGAAAGTGGTGGTTTAAACAAAGTTAATTATATATTTTTGAATGTAGCTATTACTTTGTGGTTATCCATTATAGAAAAATGAAACAATACAACTTTGTATAAACCACTTATATAATGTGCAAATTCGACCGGTTTCGGAACAAACTTTCCCTGACGAAGGAACGTTTGTTCCGAAACCGGTCGGATTTGCACATTATATAAGTGGTTTATACAAAGTTGTATTGTTTCATTTTTCTAAAGTTAATTATTTTCATTTAGTTTAAATGACACCGCAAAATGAATTAATAATGATTGGAAATGTAATAATTTACTCTTAAAACGTCGCTTTTCGGTTTAATTTTTATCAGTGTACCAAAATTTTATATTCAACAAAATCGTGGATAACTTCGGTACCCTCCACTGCATTCATGATTAATGATTATTATTGATAGTGACGACGGGTTTGTGTTCAAGTTTTTTTTAAATTATAGGGCGATCTTGACCATTTTAACGTTGCAAACATCTTTTGCAATTTTAAAAATTTAAGAACTTTTTAAGGCCAGTGGTAAAAAAGAGATACAAATGTATTGATCTTGTAGATTATAAAATACGATATAGTTTCTATGAATAATAATGAATTTTTTTTGGAATAAGTTAATAAGTTTTAATGAAACCACTGAGCTAATTCGACAAATATATACAATTAAAGCGTCGCTATGAGTTTGAGCGCGAGGAAATTTTTCGTGCGCTTGAGCGTGAGCGAGATATTTATGTGCATAGATCTCGCCCTCCTACACTCCTGCTAGAGCATGTTCTCCTAGAGCAGAGCTCTGGCAAAGTGGTCAATTCCTAGATGTGATCGAAACCATTACCAGAGGAAAGAGTTGTTGCTGTTTTTTCTTCTAAATCCCATTCAAGTGAAAGTGTACATGAATTTGCAATGATTTTTCAGGACATACCTAAGTTTCTTAAGTTAGAAAATTAGACAATCACAACATAACAAATATTCCTCAATATGTTTTTTTTTTAATTATACGATCAAATAATAAAATGATCTAACAATAAATATCTATTTTCTATTTTACTGATAAGACTGTTTAAAATGAAGCTCTCAGAAAGTTGTCGAATTAAGTGTTCTTGGTAAATTAGGAAAAAAATATCTTTTCAGTCAAACGATTTTTTAGTAATACAGGTATGTCTTTGCGATTAAAAACCCTTATAATTCTTAGAAATTAATGCATAATCGACTGGAGGGAAGGCGCTTTTAAAGTTTTTTGTAGGTCAGACAAGGTCTTTATAAAAAAATACAGCACTGTCGAAAGACCGGCTTGTAGCTAAGTGATTCGTTCCCCTTCAAGCCATGTCCTCCATCGTGGATTGTGCATTGAGAGAAAGGAGAATAATTATCCATTACATTTCTAACCCAGGTATATCCGTCTTCCATAAAGTATCACGAACATTTGATTTCCTCGCATATCATTTATTTATCTTACGTGACATTAAAACATACACATTATAAATACGACAGCTTCATTCTACGTATGAAATATATTTTACATTACACCTACTTTCAGTAGAAGCAATATATATCAAAACAAACGTACGTGATTAAGTCCAAATGAAGGTCATTAATGAGAGCATTCCGTGTTACTGTTATAGGTTATAGGTATGGCTCAATAACAGGAATTGGCCGAGACTAGCCAAATGTACAGAAGTAGCGACCGTCCACACAATGGTAGGTATCAGATAAGTTGTTGATGGATCCAATAAGATACCATTATCGCCCAACCGTAGTTACCACGAGCACCGTAATATTACATAATATCTTTATTATATTTCTTGGTTGTTCCGTGTAGATAAGCTGGAACAAAAGATACAATCATTAATTACGCACAAACAATGGGGAGGCGGGACTTCATCCTTATAAAGGAAACCCTTTTGATTCAAAATAATTGCCTGAACAAAGGCAGGGGATTATGTTGTGTTTGTTTATCTGGCTCAATAGTTCATAAGAAAATTATCCAAGAAGCGTTTGTATTGTTCAATATGTTCAGCCAAGAAAGGGAGATTGTTTCGAGGATTGATTTTTATATTATCTTAATGATACGTTTGTATTTTAAGGGCTAAAGCTTTTGGACTGATACTGCGGAGAACGGAGCTAATGCGGCCTATTTGAGGAAGTTTTTGTAAATAGGCATACCGTACTCTAAATCCGACGGTGTAATTATTACGTTAAGTACACGTAGGCCGGTTAAAATTTTGGCATTAAATGAAAATGGTGGGGTTTTTCGGAAGAGCCGAATAAAGATATGGTTACCTGTGAAAAATTAGTCACGTAGCAACATATATTTATAAAAGCCATCGCATTAATAATATATATGCAAACGTTTGTCACGCGTACAAACAAACAATGCGTACAAACAAATATTATTGAACGCAATTTAATTTTTGATTTACAGTGATTGTTGATTTTTGAGGTATTACGCCGTTACTACATCCTTCTTTAGCCAACGCTTCGGAAAGCGTTGCAGCGAAACGTTGGATAAAGAAGGAGGTAGCGGTATTATGCCTTGTTACGACAAGGCATAACACCCCAAAAAGCGATCACTATAATACTTTTTGCCGTGAAAATCTAAAATCATTTTTAATACTTCTTTGATTTTTTAAACCGATATTTTATTATTATTTTACATTGCGTTTGGGTTATTTTAGTTAAAACATTCCGAAAATTACATAAAACTCAACTTAATATTTGTTGCTTTCAGTTCCATGGATGTCTCAGTGAAGTGCATTTAATTAACACTATAATAAAGTATTAAAATAGATACATTATGTATTCATGAAATAAACGTGAAAAAACATTTTAGATGAAATCCTATTTCGATACTATTTTGATTAATCTTTACGACGAATCGGCTTACAGTATGAACATCATAAAATATGCTACGAATAAATCGAAGCTTTTACTGGCTTTTCTATGCATTGGAATTACAATAAAATTATTATTTGCGTAACAAAAAATATAAGCGTTAACCACCAAAAAAATGTTTTTTCATAACTTAACTATGAAGTAATACAAGAAACAATTTAAAAAAAGTATCCCTTTATGGCTAAGACTATTTTTGAGGTTTTCCATGTTCTAACTTTTTTTCGTTCTTATAAAATTATGCACAAAATAAATAAATACCACTTTTTCGCTTACTGGCCTCGTGCAAAAAGACGCCCGATTTTAAAATTTGGTGGGCATGAGATTCGAAATATTTCTAGCGTTTATATTCCTCTTAACGAACAACGTACCGTTTTATATTTAACTATTCGAATATCGAATTCTAATTTCCGCGAACCTAATCCTTCTCCTTACCAAACATTAAATAATTATTCGGTGGGAATTTTCGTGTTTGGCTGTTATAATATTAAGGTTAACATAACTAACTTTGCTTTGGAAACAACTCTAGTAAATTATTCAAATGAATTATTTATGAAATATTACCAAGTCAAGTTTCGCGAATAAAATAGGCAAACCGTTCGGCGACAATATCCAAAGTTAAACAGTTGAAATGACCGACTTCTTGGTTTTATGAAATATTGGTCCTTGGAAAATAAATCAGCTGCAATCGACATAATATTTTATATGCTGACGTATATTTTTTTATCTTTTATTTATACGCCCATTGGGCTTTTACATACATAGTTTATAAAAAATATTGTGAAGATTATAAGTACACATTCATAAAGACTGTATAAAGATGAACCGAGAAATTCCTTGCAACTGTCCAAAATTGAATTAAATACAAACAATAAAATACCTTGGAATAATTATTGATCAAAACTTAAATTGGAACTCCCTAGTGGAAAACGCGAGCAACAAATTTAAAAAACTTACCTATTTTTTCAAAACAATAAGAAAGAATTTAGATAAAGAACAGTTAATTAAAATCTATTTTGCATTAGCCCAATCTCATCTACAGTTTGGTCTTATCGGATGGGAAAGCTCATGCGATTCCACTATAAAACCAGTCCTCATAGCACAAAGGGCAATTTTGAAAATGGTACTTAGAGTCCCCGACAGAAACCCTACAGACTATGTTTTTAAAGCGCTAAATTCAACGTCTCTGAAACAATTATATACAAAAGATATTCTAATGTACGCATTCAAAAACCAGGATAACTTTACACAGACAAACTTGGGCCGATTCACAAGATCTACATTACAACATACATTCCACCAACCTACAACTAAAACGACTTGGACAAAGAAATATGCAATACTTCTCTATAAAATTATTTAATTTACTCCCTCTTGCAATAAAAACCATAAAAAAATAACAGCTTCAAAAGAAGCATAAAAATACGGATTATGGACAGTGGAAGGAGAATATAGATACAATTTTGCAACCTAACAAAGATAAGCTTGTATTGTACGTTATTTTAGACATAACTTTATAATTTTCCTCTGTAATATTTTAACATGGGTATTTACTTATATTTCAAACAAGAAAACTTGTACAATGTGTCCTTAGAACGGGGTACCCCAGCAAGGACACATTTTTCTCTAAAAATCTGTAAAACAAAGAGAAAAAAAACAATATGTAACAGCAATAATATGACTAACTATTTGGCGTATAAAAGCAAGTACATAAATGAATACAACAGTTATTTGTAGGTACAAACCTGTTGTACAAAAAATAGGAATATGCCTACTCCTAAATACATACTTACTCCAGTATACAAACGTATATAGTTATTAAAAAATGTATAGGTTATAAGTACATAATTGATAGCAACAGCAATAACAAGTGGAATTCGATGTCTGCATTCGATAAGGATTTGTAAACATTCTTAATTTTTTAGCTGCCTGTCTAGGGACTAGTTGTTTCACAGAATTTGAACAATTCATCAAATTTCAAAGTTAATATTCGAGTACTATGAAAGTCTAATCAAGTTTCGTCGTTATCCATGCTACGGGAAACGACCGATCACGGTGAAATAATAACGGAAATTGATTTTAACTTTAAATTGGATGATTTGATGAAATTGTATTATAATGCTGTTAATAAATTGAAGCTCGTAAGTAAGAAAAAAATAATTGATGCTTTAGTCATAAGCAACAAGTTGACTTATACAAGATATATTGATAAATTGTTATAATATATAACTTAACTTAGTAAAACATTGGCTGAACGAAATGATGACGCCATCACATTGGATGACATTCTTTTTCTAATATTTTAGTCGACTATATTTTTTCCAAATGTAGGTTCTTCTTTGAAAACGATATTTCCAGTTATGAAACAAGAATAATTATGCTAAAAATTTGTTTCATTTAGTGACCGACCGAAGGTTCGGTTTCAGTTTCGGCAAGTTTCGGCAAAAAAATCTAGTTTCGGCATCAGTTTCGGTTCCGGCAGATTTTCTGCCGAAAAAAGTTTCGGTTTCGGCAGAAAATCTGCCGGAACCGAAACCGAAACTTTTTTAGACATGTTAAAAATCGATTGTTTACTGTTATTTGGCTTATTTTTTATACTTATTCAGACAGTTAACACGTGTTAAATTAAATTTAAAAAAAAACAATGATTGAAGTATGTGAAAAAATAATATTTTTTTACACTATTTCTATAAAACAAACAAAATTTATAAAAAATATCAATAGAAGTAGTTAACATGTTTTGTCATTTTTTTTATAAATTTTGTTTGTTTTATAGAAGTAATACAAAAAAAAAACATTATTTTTTCACATACTTCAATTATTGTTTTTTTTTATTTCTTTAATTTAACACGTGTTAACTGTCTTGAATAAGTGAATAAAATAAGCCAAATAGCAGTAAACAATCGATTTTTAACATGTCTAAAAAAGTTTCGGTTTCGACCGAAACTGAGGCAGACACCGACGATTCGGTTTCGGTTTCGGTGGAAAGTCCTGTTTCGGTCGGACACCAATTTCATTATCTCCAAACACATTTCCGGTGAGCTTTTATTTCTGTGGAACCTAAAAACTAGTTTTTTTAATTTCCTTGTAAATGTTACACAAATATCATCCTACCCCATTCAATGTATGAAACCATAAATGTATGTATTTCAAATAAAACGTTATCTGAATGATTTATTTATTTATTTAATAGTGATAATAGTTTTGTATTACCATAACAGTAAATAACTTAAAACAGTAATCTATTTTAAATGAGGGATATTCGAAAACCGCTTTTTAGACAACCAAATTAACATTTCAACCAATTAAATATTTACTCCGAAAACAATGTATTATGATATTACTTCGCTGCGTAGAGATGTATCAAGTGGCAATTTAATTAAGATAATTAAATTTCCGGATTCTGTGGGTAATTCTATATCAAACGCCACCCATTTGAAAAGTGTGAGGTGCCAAAATTTGATGGGATTTAATATTAATCTTTGTCATAAAGTAATTACAATGTTTCCCCAAATCCTTTGCTCAAACGAGGGTAGCCGATAAAGCTCGTGTCTCTCTCGTGCTATCCTGTGCTCCTGTGACAGGAGACAGTTTTTCTCTCATTTCGCCCCCGTTCATCTGTCTCCCTCTAGTTATCTCCCGGTTCCCACGCCTAGAGCCCTCCTCTCAGGCTTACCTCTCAAAAATGATATTGAAACGGACATGTCATTCATGCAGAGATCCAAATTTGAAAGTTTATTTTCGGCGTTTTAATATACGTCAGGCGACTGGTACATGGACACTGCATATAATTTTTTTTTTGGTATTTAAATATTCTTTTTTTCTTAGTACTCACCTGGGTTCTCTTGAGAAAGATTGTTTCGAAATATTTTTACTTATGGGGTGTAACAGTGAATAATAAAAAAAACACCATAGATACGAGTATCTCAAAATATTCAACGCACATTACAAACTGAAAAGATAAACCTAGAATTTTTGCGGATCACTACGTCCTGGCCTCCGTCGTTTGCGGAACGCAGTCAGTCGAAAAGGATTGCTAGGATATCTTTCGGTAACTTCTCATCGTTTCCTAGCATTATTGTAGACCGCTGACGAATGAGTAACAGTTCACAACGATATTAATATATTCGACGTCAACTGTGGTTTGTACGTTAGCGATTGCAGTTGTCCTACAGAACGGCGAGAAGTTATCATAAATTATCGTATCAATCCTTATCGATCGACCATGCTAGAACTCCTGATAAACACACTTTTTAATTTATTTATGTGAATACCGCACAAAAGCCTCATCAATTGGAGTACCTTGTGAGGCTGAAGGGAGTGGCTATTCAGATCTGGTCACTAAACACGGCTGAAGCCATTTTAACCTTTCGTCAGTCGCAACTAATCTGTGAGATGAAGTGATCTGTTATTTTTGTGCCAAAGGGTAAATATCGCCGATCTAGGGGCGTGGCTTTCTGACATTTCCTCCTTCCCTACTACTCTCAGAGGGCTAGTTTCCGTTCGTCTCGTGCGCATTGTGGATCAATACTATGGTCGAACAGATACCAAATGCACTCCCAAAATTTCACACGGGGATTAACGTACAGTCAAAACTCCGAAAAACCCAAACTCGAAAGGCACTCCACCATTATATTATTAATATTTTTATATTTTTCATTTATTATTATTTATATGTCCCTCGAAAATTCCGATTTTCGAAAATACATTAAACTAGATTCTAAAAACAATATTTCAGACGAAACCTAATAATTACACGCTGCGAAATAAAATTTAGAAATTCCAATGGCGGTTATTCCCGTGAATTAGGCGACTAAATCCTTTGGTAATTCCATTGTTATTTATATCATGCTACTTACTATAAAACAAACAATTTATGATTCCACATTCAGTAATAAGTACTGTATTGACTTCATAAGATCAAAAACCAGTTCATTACTTTACTTTCGATTTAATTTACTTTATTAATGTCATTTTGACTCCGTTTATTTAATCGGTGTGATTGTAAATACATATTGTGTGATCTAACATCAGTGTGTTTAGTAGATAATACATATTTAAAATGGTGGATGTAAATCAACGATACGAGTTGGAGGCAAGTAAAAAACGATAGTTTATAATGTTATCAAGTTTTTCCAAAAAATCCGTGACAATCCAGAATACATCAAAACATTGAACTTCAAGCAAGTACATTTATTGGCAGCAAAGGCTTGCGACCTTAACCTGTCCAACATTCGAAGAGTGTCGTCGGATGCTTTTCATTTTCCGTACGCAGAAAAGTAAAAATGTTCCATCAGCCCCGTAAAAACTACAAAAAAACGGTAACGGGATTGGAAGATTTAAAAAAGGATGTTGTGCATCGCAGTGTGATGTTTTTTATGACAATGTACAATATCCCACTCTTGCAAATTTTAACAAGGTTCTGGTGGTTAAAATATTTTTTCTTGATCTCATGAGTCATTGCAATGTATTTTGCTTGATATTGGTTTAAAATTTAAAATACGCAAAGATGGAAGAAAGTATTTAATAGGAAGACTAGACATTGCTACAGCGCGTGTTGACTTTTTGAGAAAAAATGAATCAAAATGAAAATGAACTAGCGACGGACGGCAAATATTCTATTTGGACGAGACTTGGGTGAATCAAAATCACTCGATTACACACATGTGGCAAAATAGTGAGAGCAATGGGGGTTTAAAAGCGCCAGTTGGAAAAGGAAACCTGCTGATCATTTTGCATGGTGGTTCAGCAAAAACGGGTTTTATCAGGCGGAGTAAATTTATATTCCGTACGAAAAAGGTCATGTCGAATACAGATTACCATTCTGAAATGAATTGGTTTGAAAATCAGTTTGTGACATTCCTCAAAGAACCCTCTGTAATTGGAATGTAAAATATATAATTTTTAATAAAAAATAAAAAATTTACCGATGTAACATGTTCATTGTATTGTAAAAAGTGTTATTTTATGTTGATGTGCACATTTAGGTATTTTTTTCTTTAAAAAAATAAATTTGTAAAATCCCAGCCTGGGGTAAAAATCAAATATTATTAAAATTTAAATATCTGATAAATTGGTTACCGCTTTATTAATTAGCATCTGATAAAACCTATCGAAGAATTTTGTTGATTCTGAAATATATATGTAATATGAGTTACCGGACACCTTGTAGGTATTTTTAAACAACTACTCATTTTCATTCAATCCTTATTCAGACTTAAATTCAGTCCCGAACATGATAAAAACATTTTGTTTAGTAAAATTAAATTTAAGTCGTGAACCTTCTCGTGTTGCTTTACCTGTAAATTTTATTACTGACTTTGGACTTTAACCGTTCACTTAGTTTCTGTTTGACTATAGGTATGCAGTAATCTGTCAGATGAATTGCGCCCGATTGTGTAAGTACTGCATTCCAGTCTGAAACCTCATGAAGAACATTATAATATATCTGTTTATTGCTTTTTTTTGTTCTAACCAGTCACGATGTTATTTTATGGTATTGTGTTATGTTATCTACCTATTTAAAAAAAAAAGTGTGACCACACAATGTCATGATTTTTTTTAAATAAGTTCCCTTACTGATTTTATTTACGTTATATCATTTTATATAGGTAACTTTATTCTTTGTTACATGCTTTAATATGATTTTTGGAACGCAAATACAATTAAATTAAGCGAAAAATCTATTTCGATCTGTTTTTTCTGTGATTTAATCTCGCAGATGAATTGCGCTCGATCGTGTTAGGATTTGCATTGCGCCTGATGGAGGGTTAAGCAACGATTCAATTTTGAATGATGGTGTAGCACCAAGGCGATATTGATAGTATATATATATATTTTTTTACATTAACTTCACACAGGAGGCCTTGAGAAAAATAATTTCCCTCAGGGCCAATGTCATCTGGGATGGTGTGTGGAGGGTCTTTTTGAAGAGAGGAAGGAATGAACATTGGTCTTGAAGAGACCTATGTTGTAGGAAGGAGGAAACACAGAGGCCAGCAAATCATTCCACAGCCGAGCTGTTGAACATAAGAACGAGTCGAAGAATATTCCACTATAGAACGTGCCGCAAACATCATTTATTTTTTTATTATTTTAAATCAATAAATTATGAAATATCATAAATTAATTAAAATAAAATTTATTTGCGCATGCAGGGTTTTGAACCCACGACCTTACCTCGACCTTAATTCGTCTACAACCTACACACATCATAAACCAACAATTCTGTTATTTTGATGTGATCTAAAATATTTAATGTTAAGTATTATTTAATGAATTAATGTTAATGTTTATATTTTTTATTTATTAATGATTTAGTAACTATTTTACACAAGGGTTGTGAGTTCACGGAAAAAATCAAGGCCTTGACCTTCATAATGAACACCGAATAAAATGTGTGTTAATATGTAAGTTATTTGAGGCGTAATTAATTAATTTAATTATTATCACCTATGAAATCGAGGGTAACCAACTCGTGAACGTTTTTTGCGGTGTTTCTGAAAACCACTGCTTTAAAACGAAAAAAGATAATTAATATTATGCTCCAATCTCTAAAGGCCGACGAAGGATAAAGGCAGGATCATAATAAATTATATTTCTCTTTGTTAAGGCATTTAAGTTAGAAATGTATTATTTTGGTTAGCAGTGTTGCCAACATTTAGCTGGAGCATCATTAACAGGCCAAAATGGCGTCCAATTAAATGAAGCAATTAACACAACTAAACAGTGATAATTATTTATTTATGAATCATAAAAATTTGTTTCCAGCACTTAAAACCAGCTTTATAACATAAAAAGAAGTTTTGATTCAAATATTGACACTAATATTTTTGATGGTGAGTTATTCTTAAAATAGTCACGTGAATATACAGTCTGACAAATTTGTTAATAGTAAAGTACTAGGGTCAGTCAAAAATAATTTTCTAATTAAATAAAGTTATTTAAATGAAAAAATTGAATTTGGCGGTATTTCTCAAACCTTTATCTACAATCTACTGCAATAGTAACTTTCTGCGTCAACAAATGGCAGCACTGTAGTCCCTTGCAAAATGGCCGATATCAATAAAAGACTAAAAAATACGTACATGATGCAATTATTCAAAAATTGTGATCGGAGACGAAACGTTGGTTCATTTATTGAACCTGAGTCAAAGAGTCAGTCAACGGAATGGCATCACGCAAACTCATCGTGGACGAAAAATTCAAAACTGTGCGATGGGCAGGGAAAATTATGGCGACGGTGTTCAGGGATGCAGAGAGTTTGATTATGGTTGATTTTTTGGAGCAGGGATGCACAAAAAATTGTGTCCAATACGTAACAAGAAAAAGCTTAAAGCACGTCTTTCTGATGGCCTTAGGAAGCAGGACTGTTCTTTTAACCACTCTGGGAGACGTGTCCTTGTTAAAAGATGGACCAAAATTTTGGAAATGGAGGGAGATTATATTGAAAAGTAACAAATTAATCGTCAATAGTGTGGTTTTCGACCTATGTAATTGCATTCTTTACAATTAAAGGAGAGAAAAATAGGAGGCATTACTTTTTGACTCACCCTCGTATTTGTTCCAAAATCTAGTTAATGGAAAATGTCCCAAAATTAAAAGATTCTTTGTGTTAACTACTTTTAATGTTTGTAAAAACGACATGTTTCGAGAGCGATACTCTCTTCCTCGGGGCTTACTAAAAATTAATTATAACAATAAATTTAACGGAGTCAATGGAAAGGTAAGAGTGGGAAGGGGGTAATTGAGGGCACAATTTACAAAGGGATCAATTTATGATTAAATGACCCACTATTATTATATTATAATTTTAATGGCATTTAGTTGGATAAATTGGAAATATTAGAAATTAGAAAGAGTGTAAATTCAAATCTAAATATTATGAAAAATCAGAAAATATATCTAAACGACCTACTTTTGTACCTGTTCCCTTTGTAAATTGTGCCCTCAATTATCCCCCCTTCCGCCTTCCCTCTTCCCATTCCTACCTTTCAATTAACACCGTTAAGTTAATTTATAATTAGTTTTTAGTAAACCCTGATGAAGAGAGCGTAGCTGTCGAAACTTGTCGGATTTACAGACATTAAAAGTGGTTAACATAAAGATTCTTTTAATTTTGAATTAAAATAGTGCCACAAAATAAATTTGCTGCATTCGAAGAAGTAAATATTTGTTCCAAAATCGTTGTTACTATAGTAGTTGGAAGTATGTAGTTTGTTGTCAAACTGTACAATGACAAATACTAACCACGCCAGACAGTGCCTAAAAAAGTTACTGCACATTGTCGCAACATAACAATATATATGTACCTTGTGATGTTCTTCTTAATCGTATTGTTGTATTTTATTTTATTCTTATATAACTCTCCTGGTCTTCGGCAAGACAGTTGTAATGTTTCTTCTTTTATCGTATTGTTTTATTTACTCCTGGGCACCTGGCACCAGTCGTAATATTTTCGTTTTCTCTTGGCTCTGATCGATATTTAAATTCTTAAGGCTTTGCATATGTGTGGTAGGGATGGAAAATTCCTCCCCTACGTCACACAAGCCTCCATGAAAATTGGACCCTTATTTCCTCTGATAACTACAGAAAGCTACTTAAAGCTCCCTTGTACTACATATCTTTAGAGATATATGTACTTAACTAATTAATACGTTATTTACGACTTTGAACGTAAATATTTTCGTATTTAGGTTGTAATTAAACTCCATCAAACGTTGTGTAATTTTTTTGATTTATGATATAGGACTTTAATTACTTTAATTTTTGTGGTAACCCTTTTGATTCTAAATGGAGCGTTGGGTTTCAAACTGTATTGGTCTCTCTCTTGCAAATCTAACTTTAAGTAATTTCTCTAAATGAGCTAACTTCCCTTTGTCGTTTATTATGATTCCCTACATCCTAATAAATCCGTAAATAATCAGTACTAATCGAAACTACACATGACTAATTGAACAGTTAATTAAATATAACTCAAATGGTTAAATGTTAGTAAATTTGATTATGATTGTATCTTGTATCTGCTTGGCGCCCCTCCATTTTGATTCAGCTGCTATAAGGTACATATAAAGATGGATTTAGTAGGTTAATGTAATTAGTTAATTGCATATTTGACAAACTCAGAATAACCCTTTTCTGGCAAAATTTGGCTCCTGCCTCCATCAAGTAAGCAAGGTGATCAGGTTTCAACCCGAAATTCGCACAATCTTTTGGCACGGTTCGATTGATTGATACCTAAGTTATCGCGTCCCAACCGAACCTTCCTCTCGCCATCATGCACTGCCTTCAGGTCTTCATCCGAGCCTAGATACCTCCAAATTCCTACTCCTCCAAAGTTTACTATTTACTTAGGGCGAACCGGTTTCGTCCTATATGCAATCATATACTCACGGGGTTGTGTGGAGTTACGGGTCGTGAATCCTCCCTCCACGTTCAAGAAATGAGACGAGAGTGACCCGACAGGCCTAAAGCACTAATTGTAAGTGAGTTCGTTTCATCCAATGATCAGTACATAAAAAGATATATATATAAACATACATTTTGGGAAGGTTTATAACTTGCAATACGAAACTACTTGCATCGCATTTCAAGCTCGGATCTCGCCCATCGAATTCTGCGAAATTCTAAGATTGATACCGAATACATACGTAAGAATAGTGGGTAATATAAATAGATACTAGTAAATTAAGATCTTATCTGGCGATATGTTCTGGAGATTCGCCAAAACTCCAAGCTTTTGTTTGGTTTTTTGACGGTTTTATTTGAGAGACACGTCATCTCTATGGTTTGGTTAATGGTCCTTGTTATAGAAGCGACTACTGCCTTCTGTTGGTTGAACTGTATTTTTTTTTCTTTCCCTCCCCTCCAAGGTTCAACTTTTGATAAATTCTTACTATCCCGTGATTCTCAATTGATTCATGTAAATCTTCACTACACCTTATTAAGCTATCCCGTGATTTATCAACTGCTTCATGTAAATCTTCAATGCACCTTATTAAGCTATCCCGTGATTTATCAACTGCTTCATGTAAATCTTCAATACACCTTATTAAACTATCCCGTGATTTATCAACTGCTTCATGTAAATCCTCAATACGCCTTTTTAAGCTATCCCGTGATTTATCAGCTGCTTCATGTGAATGATGGATACCTATGAGAGTAATTATTCTATAAATTTTTACTCGAATCTTTCATGTAATTCTTTGATACCCTTTTATTTGATTAGCTATAATAAATCTGTCTATTTTCAATTGTTTAGTTCTATAGATATCTCTTTACGTTCAAATTAAAGATTGTGTTTAATTTTTTTTTGTTTCTAATAATTGCGCAATATCATAATTTTATCCCGTTCCTAGAAGTTAATACCTAAGTACGATATCCACTAATCAAGGTCATTTTTTTTCTTCCTTTTAACGTATTCGAACTAGTATCCCAGTGACCGACTTATTTTGTAAACAATTTGAATTATGTAAACATTCCCGACGGCCTCGTGACCTAGATTCAAAGCGTATGATGTGTTTACTTTAGACATTCCCGAAGACGTGTGAGATGGCTCTAATTTTTTTTCCTTTGTTTGATAATGATGTACTTTGCGCAATTGTCTAGTCTGATCCCCGATAAATATAGTAATTACGTATATATATATATATATATATATATTCAATTATATTTACTTTGTCTCAATAAATAATTTATAATATACTGGTATATACTACTATATTGTGATTGAAATAATTTCCAATATCATAACTTATTTCAAATGCTCTGGATTTTCTGAAATTATATTAATACATATATAAAATTAAATACAAAACATTGACTTGGAAATTTCAACTATTTTTAACAGTTATTGATGAATTCAGAGGTAGGAATCGATACCTTTTTTTTCTTTTTATATAAGTGTTTTTTCTTTTTGATTAAATTTTTCTTGGGAACAATAAAATTATATATATATATATATATATAAAATATACCTATTATATTTATAATATTTTAATATAGTTACATATCACATATTAAGCGAGTAATATTTTGTTATAATAATTAATTCAAATACCAACCTTTGCTGCATGTCCCTTTCTCCTTGGAATCTGGAAATTTTTTTATAATGGAAAACTTACCCCTACAAGATTTTCCGACCGGGTTCTACACGGTTAAACCTTGCTGCAATTTTCCTAAATTAATTTTCATTGTTCTAAATTTAAATAAATCTTTTTGACTTCAATTTTTTTTTTTTTCGTTTAATCTTATTAATTTAAATGATGTATAAACTCTATCGTTCTAAACTGTATTTTATTTCAAAACTCGTTGGTTAAATAACACTTTAAATGATAGTTACTTCACGATTAATTTCGAGATGGTAAATTGTTGTTAAATTAAATTTTTATCCCTCCGAATTTTATGTATTAATAAAATATTATTTTGTTTTATTATTATTATTTTAGATAATTAATTTAAATATTTATTATTTATTAGAACACTTTTCACTTAGATTGGACACACGTATTTAATTATAACTTCTTCACACTTAATTATCACATCACTCTAGTTATTTATTTTACTGATATTAGACGCGAAATTTCTATGTCTGAAAATACAATATTAAGTTATTATAAAATCCGAATTTTCCACTAAAACAAATTGTATTTATCACGAGCACTTTTAATTTTCACAAGTAATTAATGCGTTAACTTTATTTATATTTTCACTGACTTTAACTGCAAAGTATTTTTTTTGTAGATCACTGGCTAGAATGTGAAATTTTTCTAAGTCTCATAATAATTATCACTTAGAATTTTTCAACTTTAAATAACCAAACGTTTCGTCACGTCTCGCGAACCTTTAACCCTTTCAACCACGACCGTAGACTCCCCCCAACTGGCATTTTTCTCGTCTTTTATACCCCTCATAAACCAATCCAATTTCTATCAACTCGTAATTTCTTGAAATTTCCTCATTATTATCGAATGCTATCCATTAGTCCCTTCCGCGATTGTACCTTTGATTCCTGTCCCGTACTTTCATACTTACAAGACCCGGATTCAGTAAGATCATGTTAAATCGCCCTAACTTCCTTTGTTTAGATGTTCATACAAAATTAGCTTGAATTTAATAATTTTAAAGTTCTATTTTCATCTATTTCGCAACATGTCCATGCGTACGGCATCTACCATATGTTCCAAATTTGTCCCCAAATTCGCCTATCAGAGATATCTTCATGTCGAAGTCTTTCTCGCAAATTGTTCATTTTTATTTTATTATTTTTCCTCCAGTTTTCCTGTATTCTATATGAACCTTTCCATTTAAAACCGAATTTTCTCTATTTACGTCGTATATTTGAATTTTCCATTTTTTTCTCGAATTTTCTTTTATTCACGACACTCTTTCCATGAATTTCCTTATTTATTATGACGCTATTGTTCATATCTCTATAAATTTTTTATATTTCAAGCCGTATTTATTTTATTCACTGTTAATCTAAGATTTCCTTTGTTTTTCTCTGTCGTATCTACTCTCCCCTCGTTTCACTGTACTCCCCTTATATAACCATATCGTTTTTGATGTTTGCTGCCTCTTGGAAAATTTTATTTTCTATTTGTTATTAATTAATATATCATTTTTAACAGTTTTATAGGAGATACCCCCACTTCGGCCCTTAAATTTCTGTCATTTTTATTACTTCATAGAGAACGTCCCCCAAATTTCGTCTATCTCTTACCCAGAATCCCATAAACCATAAGCTTTGACAGTTGTATACGTTAATATAACTGTACCCACCTCGTAATAAATTCTCTTTTATTTCAGTGTCGTTAACTTTTATGTGAAATTCTATAATGTAAATATTACGTAAGACCAATGATAATCTTTATAGCCCTTTTAACGACTAATTGCTTTAATCTAAACAATTTTCATGTTCGAATATTCCTTGTTTATCACAACAAAATACATGTGAGATCGACAACCATTGTAATGTCTCATTTTTACCTGCAGTCGCGTGCTATGTTACACTATGATCTCCATTTTAATTACGTAAAATGACTCCTTTTCCTGAGTTAAATCTATCGCAATGTTTTCAGCATTTTCCATTCCCCTCCGTACTCTACTCTATTTTCCTCTCAAACACTTGTTACTGCACTAAACCTCTGAAATGTACCCTCGTCCACTCTTTAAATCTCTCATTTTTTTTGAAGTTTTCTCCCTAAATCTTTCATAGTAATATCCTCGCTCCGTCTAGAATTGATAACAATAATTTTCCATTGTTTTTTCAACATTTCCATTTCCTTTAGCACGTTTTCCCTCGAATCGATCATCTCCGGTCGTCACAAACAATCGTATTATAGATGGAAATTTCCTTAACATCTTCCAACACGTCCATTTCCTTTAGCACGTTTTCCCTCGAATCGATCATCTCCGGTCGTCACAAACAATCGTATTATAGATGGAAATTTCCTTAACATCTTCCAACATGTTTTCGTCACTTGCTATTCAATTTTTCATTTAAACTTTTCCATCGTTGTTTACGTGTATCTTTTTTTCATCTTTAATTTCTCAATATTATCTCGAAATCTACGGTTCCTTACCTCTTAATTTACCCTTATGTTTAGTTTCAAACGCGGGTTCAATGTGCTTATGTCCCTGAATCAGCTATTGCTTCCCATGGAGTTTATTCACCTCTCGGTCCGATGAGAACGAAAGGATAATTAATTACATTCTTAATTGCCGAGTCCAAAGGTCGATCCTTTGTTCCCCGTTGGTGTACGCCCTCCTGTTTATTAATTGGTTTGTTTAATATTTTATTGTTTTTGCTGCAATCTAATTGGCTATCAAGATATCACGGCCTGAAAAAATTGGGAAGTCCCTGTCCCTGATTATTTGTTGATACCATCTGTGATTTTTTTAATCAATACTCGTCTCACTTTGTCTAATTATAGATCCCTACCGTAAATATGAATTCACTTTACTCTGATCCGATAGATGTCGTAGGTGTGTCCGTTTTATAAGTAATTGATATTTTCTTTTTAAATTAAAGTGGGAAGCTACGATATTTTCTAATTTTCACTGTTGATCAATGCAATACATTACAACCTACACTCGCAAAATTATCAGCTAATCAAATAGTTAGAAACAACTATATGTACCTACCATCTAACAGCTACCTATTAAGAGAATTGTGATACTATTATTTTTATTTTTATTACTTTTAACTATCAAAACCACATATATATATCTAATTTAGTAACTGCTATGTTAGAAAATTTCTTTATCAATATTTGTTATCATTCATAAGTTTATTTATTTCTAAATTAAAAAAAAAATATGTATATATATATCTTTTTTTCTTTATCTTTTTCTGTTATGTCACGACTCCGCAATTCAAACACGAGAAATCTTTTTTTCTCTTTTGAATTGTGTAGATTCATTAACAAGATATAACTTTATTTGTAATTAGTTTTAAGAACTATATTTTACTTCTGTAAATCTGTTGTATGTATGTAAATATATTTCAAATTTTCAAACAAAATGCTACTAACAACGTGAGCTTATCACCAAAAGTTAAAATTCACAGTCATTAGTAGAAACAAAAAGTTTCGACAACTAACGTGAAACGTAGTACATGTAGTAAATGTGAGTATGTCATGTTTATACGTATAAAACTATGCGACCCATACAGTATTTGGGAGTTTGAATCAGTTATCAACGCGACCAAACCAAACATCAGAGTTGAAATCGCTAGAAGTAACTTCTTACATAATTGTCATGAATTGTAAATATGAAAATGCTATGCAGTAGACATTGGAATCTTTGAATTCTATAAAACATGGGAAAATACTATACAAACCTTCCAACTCTCAACGAACACAAGTCATGTTAAGAATTTCCTGTACAGAATCTATGAAACGGATTCAGGGTTGTTCATTATACGATCTTTTGAGGTAGGAATATGTTCAACACTATCAAAAGTACGAATTCCAGTAATTAAACAACTCAGGCCCTGCGCTCATGAAGAAACCGAAATCAAACTAAAACCGGTTGGCAACTTAAATAAGCTTCTCTCACGGCGCAACTCAACTTTACGGTTTCAGTAATTATATCAGCTTGTTTAGCGAAAATATAATTTATTAATTATTAACCTAATAATTTATCAATTATCGACCTATATAAAAATAATGATAATTTTTAATTTATCAACCTCCTGAACGAAATCTCGAAGAATAAATTACTCTAAAACTGCGAGGTCGTGAGTAGTGTTGCAACAGAACCCTGCTTCCGCTTCTGCAGAAGTTCCGCATTTTTTTCACTTCCGTTTCCGTTTCTGGTTCCGCAAACTTTATAACAGAACTCTAAACGAAGCACGAGGGTGAGGGGCGCGTGGACGACTGGACAGGGTCGGTACACAAACGTGTCGCAACGAGTTCGTTTGTTTTTCATATTATTTGGGTTACAGTCACACCTTCGGGAGTACAAGAAAGAGAAGAGACTACCTCTCCATGAGGATCCCCTTATGTAGTGGAAAATAAATGTGCACAAATACTCCCATCTGTTGCCAATAGTTCGCTAATACTTATCAGCTTTCCCTAGCAGTGAAGCCAGTGAGCAATTATTTAGTGAAGCTGGTTTAATATATGAAGAACACCAAAACAGACTTAAAGGTGTGACAGCAGCCAAATTACTTTTTATTAAATGTAATTTACCTCTGTTTAATTTCGATTACTAAAAGTACAAAATACAAATTTAATTAAACATATCTTAAAAAATAAAATTGTGCTTTTTCTTCATAGTATTAACACTTCCGCTTCCGGTTCCGCTTCCGCTTCTGCTAAGATTTACTTTTGACATCTGTTTCCGTTTCTGCTTCCGTTAAGATACTTCCGTTGCATGACTAGTCGTGAGGCGCAGCCATGGCAACCTGGCAACTGAAACGCGCCGGCCGCGGCGATTAGCACGGCAAGTTGCGAGTGGCTGATTGCGTCGCCGATGACAACGGTCTTTGAGAAGTGTGCATGACCACCATTGAAATTTGCAAATCTTAGCGACTTGCCAACTGTTTTTTTTTCAGTAGCCCGTTGAGCGGAGTACTAACTGTTAAGCGTGGAACACTCACAGTATAGGAAAAGAAAGGTAGCGGTAGGTGAACCTCTCAGTTGAGTCTCCAATAATGAATTGGACGCAGCACAACGACTTTTTTCTGCATAGGGGGCATTCAGGGGCTTATGGTGTTGTCCAGCCCCAGTCTCTGATAAGAGCGAAACTAGTAGAAAATTAATGAAATGTGACAACAATATACTTGTGACCGGACAGTGCAATTTCATCACTCCTTTGAAAAGTCATTAAAAGGGATGAAAAAAAACTTGCTTAGATAGGTTCAGTTAGGTTAGGTTGTGTCATGGGCTATTTAAAAAAAAATCATCACTTTTAATGTCTTTTCTTAGGGGTTTTGAAATGCCACTTTGTTGAGTTATCGTGGAACCCAATAAATATACTAACACAGGAGATGTGACTTGTTTTAAATTCATCACATTTGCATTATTATATTTTAAAATCCTCGCTGCAACGTGATAAAGGGCAAATCCGTTTATCGGTGGTCTTTTACAAAATGAATTCATTACTTTTGAAAATAAACGAAATAATCTCATGACATGGAAAGAAAAAAACGTCGTTTACACATTTAATTGATATAAATATTCATACAAAAGTTTGTACTTTAAAATGAATAATAAAAATGGTTGTGGCAATGGAAAATACAAAATACGGTTCGTAGGAAGAATAATTCATTAATTTGAACCATTGAGTTTATTTACCACAAAACGGGAGTACAAACGGGGTTCATACGATTATACTACTCCATTAAGACTAAAATTTACATAATTTGACAGTAAATTACTAAACCACAAATGGGTTAAGGGGAATAATAATTAAACCACCCAAATTTTATAATTCCAGCGGTTTTTGTGGTCAATTTCCTAATGCACATATTTTTTTTACATACCGACACATAATTTGTGCCCCTACTAGTGGACTTGGAATTTGTTCAACAAGTGCCAGTATTTTAAAGATCGATCGATAAGAATTGTTTCGATAATTTTCAGTAACTTCTCATCGTTCCCCAGCATGACTGCAGATAGCCAAAAATAAATAAAAGCCCTCCACACAGCATCCCCAAAGACGACATAGGCTGTCAGGGGAATTATTTTCCTCAGGACCTCCTGTGTGGAGCTAATGTAAAAAAAAAAATTACAGTTCACATTTACTAAGTAGGTAATATATTCGACGTCAACTAATAATCTAATTATGTCTCTTATCTTGCCTCTCTTTAATTGTTATTTGAGTAAACTTTGATTTTTTTGTTAAATTCTGTATGTAACTGTTTTTTTTATCTAATTTTTATTTTATCTGTTCCAAAATTATTATTTTATTATTTGGCTAATTGATTGTATATAAATTTTTACTTTATCTTATTTGTATAATTAACTGAGTTTTTATAACTGGATTGTTCTCACATGTGTGTGAACAACCTGTAAAAACGCAGTATAAATAAATAAATAAATAAACTGTTTTTTGTATGACCGTGCTAGGGGGCCTTGGACTTTTAGAAATAATAATTACAGTTAACACGTGTTTGAAAGGTATATAATTATATTAATTAATAACCATGATTATATATTAATAATTAAAAACACGCGAAATCTGATAGGTGAGTTTAAATACGTAATGTTATGTATTGCGTATTGTGACGGCCTCCGTGATTGAGGGATAAGACTCTCAACTAGCAATCTGAAGGTCACGGGTTCAAATCAAGGCGTACGCAAATAAATTTTAATTTATTAATTTGTGTTATTTCACAATTAATTAATTAAAATATACATAATATATTAGCGGCACGTTCCTGAATGGAAGTTAGTCTCAGTATTGCCCTAGTGTAAGACCACAACATTGCTTGAAATGAGCTTAGCCAATCCCCCACCTTCCTCTTTCGCGTCTCCTTCCTCTCCCCACTACCTACAGCCTCACAACATACCCAATTTGGGATGCCATAATCTCACTTGCTCCAGACGGGAGCAGCTGTGACTCCTGTGCGGTATTCACACGAAAAAAAAATTGAACTTGAAAAGTAAAAGCTATAATATGTGAGTTGACTTATTATTTCGATGTCGTACATTGAACTTAAACAATGATTTCGAGTATGTACGCTACTACTATCCACTTTTTCTACTTTTTAATTTTTTATTTATTTTATAAAATATAATGTAAATTTAGATGATTTTAATAACTGTACATGTTCGTACATGTACAATTTTAGACATTATTATAGAAAGAGTTTTGTTATTTTTCGATAAACTGGTTTTTTGGTTTTCTTCCACCTTCCTTTCATCTATTTTTTTTCTACTTTGATAAAAATAGCCGTGATATAATTATACCCCCCATACAACATAAACATGAGAATGAGACATCCAGATAAAAGACCACTTTATTGGTCTTGGATGCCTCTAGAATAGCTTATGCCAGGTTCCCCCAACCATCCTCCGTCGTTACTCCTTCTCCTCCCACAATTCATCAGCTAGAAAAAACTCCTTAACTAACCTAACCCTGCGATAACAGAACACTCATTTGGGCCAGTTGCCAGTTTGTAGATCTCCTGTGTGGATTTCGAATAAATTAAAAAAAAATTGTTGAAAAGGCTTGTAATCGTACTGTCGTAAGTATGGTGGAACCATAATTACGATTTGATTTGTATTATCTACATTCTGACTGTAACATCTCACTTCTGCCCATTTAAATGTTTCTATAAACAGACTCGCGCATAGATTCCTTATTAAATTAAACCAGTTTTGTGTTCGGAATGCAAAAAAATAATTCCAGTTGCGGATTCATCTGCTGACGTTTTCGAGAGAAACCATTTTCGTCCATCTCATAAGGCTGGTTGAGTAGAGGTAAAATTGCAATTGATGTCGGAAGAGCCGCAGATGCCCATGCAAACCCCTGCCTATGCCTATTTTTTTTTTTTTTTTTACATTAACTCCACACAGGAGGCCCTGAGGAAAATAATTTCCCTCGGGGCCTATGTCATCTGGGATGATGTGTGGAGGGTCTTTTTGAGGAGAGGAAGGAATGAACATTGGTCTTGAAGACACCCATCTTATAGGATTGTAGGAAGGAGGAAACACAGAAAGGCAAATCATTCCATAGCCGAGCTGTTGAACACAAGAACGAGTCGAAGAAACGACCTGTTCTCATGTGACAAATGTCAACTGTGTACAAATGTTGGGCACGCGTTTGGCGTGTTTCCCGACTATGCACCGGTGCCGAAGGGATCAATCATGCTAGTTCCTCGGAGCATCTTTCATTGTAATACCGGTAGAACAAGCAGAGCATTCCCACCCGACGCCTGTGCTCTAAAGATTGCAATCCGTCTGTTAAGACGGGAAAATCTATCAAACGGACCGCCCGTATCTGCACAGAGTCGAGGGTATTTTTCAGGTATTTTGGAGCTCCAGACCAGAGGTGGCTGCCAAATTCAACCGTGGGGCGCACTTGTGATTTGTACAGGGTTAGTAGTTAGCAGCCTACTAATAAGTTTTCTCCTGCTGGAATCAGATGATGTTATTGAACGCATTTCTATTTTACCTTTATTTGGGAGTACCCATACCCGTCTCTCAAATTTCATTCTGGGTGGCGGGTATGGGTACCGCCACGCCGGGAACCGTTTATTGGATAATAAACACCTCTGTCATAAATTACCCCGATACATTCGATATGTTTGGTGAATTAGCAGGGGTGCCCGGGTTCATAGTGTGAAGTTTGTCCAGGTCTTGGCGGTGAATGTGTTTGCCTACCTCCTGCGTGTCAGGCCGAATCGGGAGATACTTGTTAAAGGAAATCTAACCTAGACCTCTCCATCCGAACTCGACCCATCATCGCCTTGCACCGCAGTAGGAGAGATGAATTCATAAGTCCGTCAATATTGGACACAATTGGACACAGATTCCTACCCACTCCTCATACATTTTTCCTTCGCAGATCATCCTCTCCTTCCTTTCCCTAAAATGCCCTCCACATAACATCCCCAAAGATGACATCAGCTTTAAAGGTTTTTTCCCTCTATATAAAAAAAATATTTAAAAAAAACGGTTATAGTACCGTACACCTTTTTAAGTTATTTATTTTTGGGGTGTTATGCCGTGTGGCGCGTTACCTCCTCCTTTAGCCAACGTTTCGGACAGCCTTACAGTGTCCATCATCAGGGCATATGTGTAAACTTAGCATTGAAAATTTTAAATCATATCTACCGTACACCTACATGTTGGTATTAATTTACTTTTTAATAATTTGTCAGCGGGTACTAAATATACCTAAGCAGACAAAGTGCACAAGTATTAATATTGGGATATTTTAGTCATCTCATAAAATGAAGTACCAATACTAAGCATTATTGCGATCTAAATAAACATAAAATTCAAATAAAGAAATGAATAAAACTCCCATCTCTAACCAACATTAGCATGAGATTTTTTTAGCTCAGCCTTGTTTAACCTTGTGCCTAGGGAATGCAATCCCGCAAGACCACGTTAATCCAGGTATTTGCGGGACTGAACAATCTAAGTCCCGCTGGATCCAGGTATTTGCGGGATTCAGCAGGGCGGACTTAGATATCTAATCAATCTTATAATAAAGACCTAATACCTCGATCTACCAACCTTGTTTTTAGGGTTTTAAATTTATACCTAATCAAACAAGTTCTTTGGGTTCTATGGTTTATTATATACCTTTAGTTAGACGTAGGAAAAGTTTAATTCATAAATTGGCAAAGAATAAGATAAGACATAAATTTACATAACAACTTAAATTTAAATAATAACGTTCACACGATAAACAATATTCTCGTACAATAAGCATCATAAGTTTGAACATTATTTTGGAAAAAGCTTCGTAAAAAAGTTAAAGTATTAATTGTGTCGTCTGATAAACGGCTTCTGATATTCTGACACAAGGTAGCCAGCGGCTGAAAAAGCTCGTTCAGCTTCCAAGCTGGTTGGCACAATAGTCATTAGCGCATTTTAAGTGAATTGAAGGTATGTGCCTTTTAATCCACCGGACTCGAAGTAATTCATTTCCTTCTTTATCAAAACCCCAAGGTTGCTCATATTGCCAGATATAGGTTATTGGGCTGTTGATCTCGAACTCTTCATACTAATCAAAGTAAGTTCAAGGTCGTCTTGAAGAGAACATTGGTGCTGCTGCTGCGTATGTTTCCAGATTAGCGAGAGGAGTGTCGTCATCGTCATCGTAAAGATCATCAGCGTCAGCAGGAGCAGTGGCTACTGCGTTGTTACCCGTGTCCGTGTACTCCTTTTGAGTATAGTTTTGATTGCCTTGCGTATTACACTTTTTGAAGGTAGACTAAATGTGTCATTGACATTAATAAATTGACTCATGTCTTCTTCGTACTTATATGGATCATGTAAGTATAATAAAACAGCTGTCAAGTAAGTTCGCCACTCTGAAATCCGTTTCCTCAACGAATCAACAAAATTTTTTGCTAATGGTTTATTAATATTTTTAAGTTTGCTAATAACAAATTTTAAAGTGGTTTCTGCAGTAATCAAGTTTGACTCTCGCCTACATAAAACTTCGACTGCTAATTTCACCAGCCGTAATATTCCTTCCAGATCCGCCGCGCGCAGAGTAACACGTATGAACTACGCTTCTCTGTAATCCCGCCAGTCCAGCGGGATCGCGCAAAACTTTCGACCTAAATTAGTCCCACAAAATGTCTGCGGGATCTCTATATTTCGGGATCCCGGTATACCGGGATTGCATTCCCTACTTGTGCCTATATATTTGTCTTTGTATTATACATAAATAAAAAGCCATTTGTTTCTTACAAAATTAATAAATGAATATTAGTCACAATATTCGGTACCTAGTAGTGAAATCAATTTAACATTCATTAATAACTTCCCAAACATGTTTTGAAACCCATCTTGTATGTGGAATTTGAAATATTAAATACATCGCTACCTCTGCTATATATTAATTACCCATGTATTTCAAACTAGTTACAGGTGAGTTGCTAAATGATTAAGTAGGTACCGGTCTCTTTGCTCCAATCACATCACTTTGATTATCGAAAATAGCACTAATAGTAGTTTCACACCGATATGGACTTACCTCATAAATATACCAAACCAACCACACTTGCCTTATTTCAACACAATATACAGGGTGTTAAGGGACGTACTTGACTTACTTTAACCAGTGATTCCTGACATTATTTGGAGTAAAAAATGCAAATGAAATTTTGGTCTCCGGTGATTTTATTTGACGAATTTTTTTTTTCAAATATTTTTTCTTCAAAATCAAACAAAAAAAAAATTCTTCCTCATGTAGTCACTGGTCACTCAGCCGGTTGTCCAACGAACCCCTTATCCCACCTCCAACTGTTCAACAAGTACCATTTTTTTATGTTTTTGTAGAAAAAAAAAAAAAAAAAAAATCAAAAATGTCAGCGGAGACCAAAATTTCATTTACATTTTTTACTCCAAATAATGTCAGGAATCACTGGTTAAAGTAAGTTAAGTACGTCCCTTAACACCCTGTATTTATTATAAGAGCATAAAATCACATGTACAGTATAGTATAAAGAGTCTATCCCAATGAAGATATAAACAAAAGCAAGACAAATTTATCCATTCAATGTTCATCAACTGTTAGATTTTTATTTCTGTTATTATTATTTTATTTATTAATTTTCAAGGCCCTGATGGGCTTTTACATGATGGAGTTTACTGGCAGATAGTGAATACGCCGGCTAGTAACTTGTAAACCCGCTCAATGTAATCGAGGCTTCACTCAATTTTAGCGTCGGTACACCAGGCGGTTCATTAAAAAAATAACACATTCTGCACTTGCCATACTTTAGCAATCTTTAATTTTCTGCGCATGGTCTGATTATGTCAAAGTGCGCTCTTCGGCGGTCAATTTTGATTGATGTCCTTGTTTATTCAAAGCCTTCTGCCAAGAATATGATAATATGGATTGCCTCCAGCTTACCGAAATAATACCCAGATATCATGTCAGGGCAAGTCCATTAATTTGGATGTCTATGGGGATAACATATTTATAAGGTGCTTCAAGTAGTCCAGAAAGGGTCGTTAATGCAGAGGTGGTTTTTCGCAGTTAAATTCACCACCTAATGATTCGATTTTTATTTCATCCAGACTACGTGAAGCAAACTTCGACCGTGCTTCAAAGTTTGCTTGATGAAATGGCTTTAGCCGTGTTTGGTGACCAAATTTGAATAGCCAGGTATTTTCCCACCTTCCTCTTCACATCTCCTTCCCCTTACCACAACCTTCATCCCTAATTTAGGATGCGATAGTCTCACTGGCTCGAAAATTGTTTCAAGTACTCATTTAGAACTGGCCCGAATGCCGCCTTTATAAAAGGCTCAGACATGTACTCAGTAATGTACTACCAAGATTGCTAAAAGCATAGCAATAACATTTACTTTTCCCACATTCCATTGAAGAAGAAGACGTATTGATCATTATTTTAGGATAAAGGTCTCTTAATTTAACAATGGCGTGTAATTAGTATCTGAAACTAATTGTCCAAATAAAATAGTAATTTGGTTCCCGCTTACAAGTTCTTTGGTTGTTTTCGAAACAAGGAAATTAACCAATCTATCCTATCCGGTCCTGTGACTCTGGCACCAGAGGAATGAGTCTCCGCTAAAGAAGCGGGTCTCCGCTAATTTACATCCACTGCCGAGCACCGAGCGGTACATACTGCTTCTGGTCGGGTGACATTTATTTCCAAGACACTCGAGTAGGTACCTACACAATAATATAAAGAACACACAACGTAAAAAGAAAATGAACGCAAAAATATAATTAGGGGAGAAATCCAGCATTTATTTTGCCGTGGAAAAACTAAACAAATATTATAATGAACACAATGGTTGCGTTTACAGCTTTGGTCACTAAGCACAAACACTTCGAATACGATTGTCGCTCACCAGGGCGATACTGAGGGTTTATTTTATGTGAATACCACACAAGAGTCCCAACTGCTCCTGTCAGGAGCCAGTGAGACTATGGCATCCCCGATTGGGGTGTTGTGAAGCTGAAGGTAGTATGGTGGTGAAGGAGTTGGGGAAGGGGGGGAGGTGAGGAAGCAGTTGGCTATTCAGATCTGGTCACCAAATACGGCTATTGCCAATTCAAGTAACGTTTCAATTCTGAATGGTGATCTTACACCATGGAGATAATGAAAGTATCGTCCACTCTGGAACGTGCCACAAATATACTATATATTACATAGAATGAATATATAGTGAAGAAACACAAATCAATCGAATACAATTTCAATCGCACGCCAGGATTTGAACCGGTGACCTTCGGAATGCTAAGGCTTTATCCTTCGATCACCTATGAGGTATGCACACTTTTTAAATCTTTACATTTTGTATCCGAAAATCCATTTGAACGATTTTTATTTGATACACCAACCTGCGATCTCTTGGTTCAAAACCAAGTTTTTTATTGCTCTGCACTGGAAATTGGTGAAAATTCAAATTTGAATTAAACTGGTCATCAACCATAAAGAAATTAAATCCAAATAAAAAATTCCGTGAAAAAAAACGGAATGAACTGAAAATTTGTCATATCGTATTGTATCCTCCCCTAAATTTGCATCAAACTCGAATCGGGCGTTGCGCGTTTATTTTTTTCGAACGGCAAACAATTCACAGCACCCTCCGTTTCCTTCATCAAATTAACTGCCCTACGTAAATTAAATGGTATCAAGCTAAATTCGAAGCTATATATCATTTGACTACCTTTTTTTAGGTCTGTCACATCACATTCCTTTGCTGTATCACCCTAAAAATGTGCCACCTACCGTAAATTCGTAGAATCACCCAAAACACGTGCAGGAACGTTTATTATCTGTCAATAATTGTATTATGAGCAGAAGAACGTTTGCAAAAAACTCCAAGACCATACAAATCACAATTTTCTTGCTTCAAAATTATAGAACACCTGCCAACTGAGATCATTTATTTTTATTTTTTAATTCCGGTGATAAGATAAAACGTGATACATTAAACAGAAATAGATATTAACCCGGCGTCGATGACGCTGGGTCATAATGACCCGAGGCGATTTTAAACGGCCATATTATTTTTTCCCGTCAACCGTTCGACTCGAGCGCTTCAGTAGCTGGAGATACAACCCCCTTCTACCCGCACCGCCGGCGTGCTCAGTGCGACGCCGCTTGCGGAAGGAGATACACGTGCGTCAAGTTAAAACGGGTACATATTTCCTATAGTTGAAATGAAATTCTATAGCTATTTTTTCGTAGTTGATTTTGCATGTGTTTCTTACCAAGGTAATAAAAAGTTGATTTATAAAATTTAATGGTATTATTTATATTTTTTTTATGAGCAAAGAACCCATAAAAAATAAATAATTTTCAAAATCAAGATAACCCTTTCAGTTTTGGTACAATCCATCGATAAAATTCGGGTCACGGTTACCCGGCGTCATTGACCGCGTAATTATTTTCACGTCATTGACGCCGGGTTAAGAAAAATTTAAACAACAATAAAGTGACTTGTTTAAATAATTTTGAAGACAACGTGAACACATTTCATAAAAATTTAGACTTATCTTCATAATACATATATTTTTTTGTTACATACAATAACTTTGCATATTTTAAAAAACTGTTTTATAATGTGGGCCCCACTGGTTTACCGGTATTTATAATGTTCTCGATTTAATAAGGTTTTAATAAAGATGAAATAAAATAAAATCATAAAGTCGGTAATGAAAAATAATCAACAATCCCCCGTTTAATCACAGGTGTCCAAATTTGTACCAGCTCACGTACACTCACTTTCTTATTCATTATTTTTTTATGAAATGACCAAAACGTGAGCTGATAATATGCCTAGTAAAATATTATGTATGTTTTTTTCCTTTTTTTCGTTTTCAGTATCTTAGATATAAAAAGTGAGCCATTTTTTAACCTTTTTTATGTTTGTATTAAAAAAATTAATATTTCAAAATTTATGTTTTTATTTCTAACTAGCTGACCCGGCCACGCGTTGCTGTGGCTAATAAAACACAACTTCATCTACTGGATGGTTATCCAACCTTTATAACCACCGCCGTCTTTGAGTTTATCGCAAAGAGACAGACAGATGCCGCGGAGGACTTTAATTTATAATACGTAGAGATGGTGTGAAAGATTATAATAATGTGCATGAAATGCTTGGGGTAACTAAAGTTAAACTATTTAAGTTAATAAGGATTAATACTGTATCCGTCTAAAAACTTAACTAACTAACTTTTCAATTACCGCAATGTACGTGACCATTTTTTCAGAAGATAGAATGGGTATAGTAAGCTATAAAAGAGAAATATCCCACCATTCATTGTTTTGTTATAAACCTTCCTGACAAAACACTCTATCTATTGGTGAAAACTGTATGAAAATCCGTTCGGTAGTTTTCGAGTTTATCGCGGACAGACAGACAGATAGACAGACAGACGGCGCGGGGGACTTTAATTTATAATATGCAGAGATAATAATATTTGTAAGCATATTTTGTCACTTTTCAAAAACAGTTTTTTGATTTTCGGATATGTTCAGAAATATTCCATTTATTTGGATTTTATTGCATAACGGAAATATTCTGACAAAATACGCCCAATTTCTGGGGGGTTAATCATTAATTTGTGTTATTTCCCATATTTTTTCGCATAAATCTTAGATTCCTCTGTACCAATGCCCAATTCTTTAGGACAGCGTCGCACGTCAATGGTGTACGGCCCGCCCCACACGCCGATCCTGAAAAATACCGAAACGATTGCGAACCGAATGAATTTTGCACGGATCAATGCGAACCTTTGTCAAGTGCCAGTGTAACGTTCCATTCTGTTCTGTATTGCGAAAATCCTACCCGCATCCCGTAAGGTTGAATATTTACGGCGTTTGTGGATGGTACAACAGTTTTGAAGCCAGGAACAAGGGTATTCGGTATTCCAGCCCCTTGTCAACGTCAATAGTATCAAGAGGTCGACTGTACTGCTGAATTCACTCTGACCCGCATGCCAGTAGGCATGGCTAGGCTCTTGCTAATTATTATTGTACCAGTATGATCTGATTGGGATATAAAAGTGACGCTTTGATCCACGGATCACCTGCGCTTGACGTCACTGAGTGTGGGTTTAATTTGCGAGCTTTATCGATTAAATTCGCGATTGGGTGGGAACCGGGAGGCTCGACGTTTATCACACAATACACAGTGTATTATGTTTAATAGCTGGCCAAATAATTATTTTAGTTTATCAGTTATGTAGCGTTACCAGCATAATGCCCGGTTTTGCTAAAATTCCTATATTTTACGGTAATATATGTAACGTGTTAAGTGGAAAATAATATTGTTTATTTACATAGCTACTTACTTGTCTAAAGGCTTGAGTCTTTTCTCATGTTTATTAATTTTTATCGTACCCTTATATCCTGACGAAGAGAACGTTGGTTTTGATGTATGTTATTAGATAGATATTATTAAGATTAAATATAGATTATAGATTTTTAGTTAGATATTAATAAGATTAAATTAAGTGGTGCGTAAAAAGCTATTTATTATCATTAAACCAAAATGACGACACAAAGATCTCAGAACACACATCGTCTAGTGAGGCGGGTAACTTACAGAATATTTTATCTCTATAAACGCTCGGTTTGCCGGCAATTAAAATTTTATTTTAGTTAATTTTTGATTATAAAAGAAAAAAAAATTATTAATTTTAATTTCTTTATAACTATATAAACAAAATTTTATTTCAATGTTTGTACAAAAAAAAGAAATGATGTTGCCGACTAAAAATAGTTTACTGACCTATAATTTCAGAGAGAAAACAATTGTTGATATTTCATAACGCCAAATTTCACAATTTATGTGAGTATTGAGACTTGTAAACAGGTTTTCTGCTTCGTGTTAGGTAAAATACAATATGTTATATTTAACCCAAAGAGTGATTTTCCCTAAGTCTGTATCTACCGTCCTAACTAAAAACACAAACATTTCTAAAATAAACAATAATGGGTTGGTTACGGGAAGGTATCGTATAATTTTTTTTTATAATTTTACTAAAAACAATTTTAATTTATTCTCTTTTTTGTATAAAAAAATATATTGTTTTTGATGAATTCGCAATTTTGCCGCTCTTTGTAATTCCATTGATTCTGGAGAATGACTCGCATGTAAATAACTGTGTTTTTACTTACCACGACAGTATTATACTTTAGGTTTTCTTAGATAACTATTTAGGGGTGAAGTGACCCTCCTTATTGAAAGTACTCCCACAGTAGTTGTTTTAATTCTTAATAGTGTCAATTACCGATACTTAAAGCTTTGATACACAAAGACCATTATGACTAAAGACTAATCATAACTTCATGAATGGCGCATGCTAAATTATTGAAAAGAAGTGTGCTGTAAAAAAAAATATCACCCGAAAAAAAAACTTCCTTCACAAAGATCGTAAATAAATTTTCAATCAAAGATCACATTTCAAATGTCGCTATATTAAACACAACTACAATTAAAAACTTTGGCTATTCGTTTAACCACGTCACTTAGCTTTAATATACCTACTTGTAGACAAATTTCCAAAAAGTGTAATGCAAATATTAGGATTAACGCTAAGAATCACAAATAGTTTTCAAAGTACAGAATTAACTCTACTATTTGGTCTCCCAATTACGACATTCATAATTATAGGGTCGAATCAATGCAAAAAAATTAAATCGTGTAATAGGCCACTTGCATTGAATTCATAACGACTTGGAAAAAATCGTGTTGATAGATCTTTTTATTAAGATTGCGTAAAATTTTTTAGTAATGTAAGGTTTTTTTTTTTTTTTAAATAAATAAATCCATTATTTGTGCTCGTAACGTCACTACATGAAAATGTCCGGTCTCCGAAAATGTTCCTATTAATTTTGTAAAATTCCACACTGATTTATTTTTTTTAATATGGCATCACTTTGATTTCAGGCAAACTTTTGAATTCGTTCACTAGATTTATTGTTTGTTCTCTTCGAACTTATCATTTGGTTTGACTTTTTGACAAAAGAGAACCCCGTACATTTTAGAAGTTGGTACGTGTTTTAGAGGTATAATGGTTATGGTGCTGATTTTATCAAAATCAAATTTTATAATATTCTTATTATTATTAAAATTTACAAGTACAAGTATAGTACATTGGATTTAGTAATATATACGTTGTACATTATAATGATTTATGATCAATAAGATGGATCAAGGAAAAAAATATTTATGGGATGTAATATTTTTGGTATGCCTCGTTATTTTCCTGTACCATTCGTGTGGAAAACGTTCTTTTTTTTAAAATGATTTTCGGCTATGTAATTATCGTTTTTTCGCACCTATAAAATTATGTCCCATCTTTCCGGTTTATAAAAAATGGTCTGATTTTTCGGATTGAAATTTTCAAAAAATCGCAAGGGTTTCAAAAATACGATTAAAAAAAAATACAGAATGTCTTAGAATATTTGTCTAAACCGGATTTTTTTTTTTTAAATGTAATGCAAGTGGCCTATTAATCATCGCTAAGGCTTATCTGATCAATTTGGAATGTGTAATGACCGGATTTTGCACTATTAACTACACTCTCTGACAGCCAGACGTAAACTTTCTGATTTATTGCTTCCACACAGAATTATGCATGCATAGGTTGATACACGAAACATTTTATCCCATATTAACATTAACACAACTTCAAGAAAATCAACAAGTAAGATAAAAGACATTTTCTGTATAAGCCTACCACACATATTCAAGATATTTCTCCCCTATACCGCGAACATTAAGAAATTATAACGATTTACACTGCACTAGTAATGAAAAAGACATTTAATAACACATTTAAAAACTTTAAAAAATGTTTTACCATTAATAATATTAAAGTGATATTGTGATGAAGCCCTTATTTTAAATACAAGCAATATTGTACCCACCAAATCAGTGTCTCATCGGCACAGAAGCCAATAATAAAGTATTTTGGACTTATAATGCTTTATTTTAATGAAAAGACAAATAACTTTGTTTACAATCACTTTTATTTGTACACAATCTACATGTTTCGTGAACGATTTTCACATCATCAGGATCAAATTTATACTAAACTTAAAAATTAAACATATATCACATATGGGACGAAGGGGTAGGAGGAAGGGGAAGGGGTAAGATTGAGGGACTTTATTAAAATTGGGGATTTCAAAGTCATTAGCAAGGAAAGACCGGTTAAGTGGGAAAAGGTTTAAAAGGGGGTTTATAAAAATTAGTTGCGTATTAATTATGTCTGCTTTGTTATTTACATTTTTCCTAATTTCTAAAATCTCTAAATTATTTTTGTCTTTTCAATAAAATAAATAGTGCCATCACAAAGTGAAAACCTTTCCGAAGAAGTTTTCTTCGTAAAATTAAAAAAAAATATATATATTGATTTGTTTTCCTTTATGTTTACTTTTACTTTTACTTTATGTTTACATTTACTAATCTAGTTTATACTCATTCTTGCCTGTCATTTATCTTTGCACATTGAGCTAATTATTTTTGTTACTATTTTTGTTATTATTTTTCTAATTATCGTGTATAAAACATGCATGTTTGTAAATTTTTGGGCATCGTGACTGTTTTATGCACTGAAATGGAAAATAATTAATTTTATACACGTACCTAACACATATTTTAAATATGTACGCACCGATAGAATCAAAAGGTTTGAAAAAAATTAACAAACTGCCTTGGAACACCTGTTCGCAGTCCCCTCTTTCCCTGCAGTATACCAACAATTATTATATTTATTATAAAAATATGTATTTTCCAATTTAAGACTATTATTTTCACCTTGTATCAATATATACACACCTTACTTTAAGTAGGTTTGTTTTACCTATTGGTTATTGGGTTTTCTCTAAGGCCCTTCTTACTTATGTACCAGTGAATCTTGATATTATTTGAAGTAAAAAATTAGATGAAATTTTGGTCTCCGGTGATAATTTGTTTCCAACTTAGAACATAAAAACGGCATTGGACAGGTAGGGTCGAAGTGAGAGGTCGAACGGTTACTCATACGACGTATGAAAGAAGAAAAATTACGAAAAAAAAGAAAGCACCTAAAAAGTAACTGGAGAATAATTTATTTTTTTACTCTAAAAAATAATGTCAGGAATCACTGATTAAAGTAAGACAAGTGCGTCTCTTAACATCCTGAATGAACATGGATATTTTCCCATCTCCAGAACAAATTTAACATCAAAATCATTCTCGGAAGCCATTGCTGTCAATCGAGTGGTAGATGTGAATGCGACTCGCGTAGCGAGGCTACCTACGGTAGCGTTACACAGATGAAAAACTCGTATTCGACGCGAAGCGTCGTGTACGAACATTAGCAGAATAGTACGGCGAGTAGTCACGGGCGGCGTGTACGCTACACGCACGTAACTCGAGTTGCTTGAGAGTGTCTCCATGTATGAATGACTTAAGAAATAGGATGTACATTATCCTCTATATATATAAAAATCTCGTGTCACTGTGTTTGTGGTCGTACTCCTCCAAATTTTTAATGTATATTTGGTAGGTATGAGAATAGGTTGTAAATTATATTTCGTACCGCTAGGTGATTAGGGTGTTCCTATCCAGAATTTTTTTTGTATTTTTTGACAATTTTTTTTTTGTATTTTTTTTATTTGGCATCAAAAAATACCTATAACCCCAAATTTTCACCCTCCTACCCCCACCCTCCCATTTTTTATCAAAGAGATCAAACAATGAACATTATGAAAAAGTCCGTTACTTTAAGAGGAATATAAACGCTAGAAATATTTCGATTCTAACGCCTGCAAAATTTTAAAATCCAGCGTCTTATTTGCACGTGGCAAGTAAGCGAAAAGGTGGTTTTTATTTATTTTGACCATAATTTTATAAGAACGAAAAAAGTTAGAACATACAAAACCTCCAAAATAGTCTAAGCCATAAAGTGGTATTTAAAAAAAATTATTTCTTATATATCTTCATAGTTAAGTTATGAAAAAAACATTTTTTTTAGTGGTTTACGCTTATATTTTTTGTTATGTAAATAATAATTTTATTGTTATTCTAATACATAGAAAAGCTAGTAAAAGCTTCGATTTATTCGTAGAATATTTTTTTTATGTTCACACTGTAAGCCGATTTGTCGTAAAGATTAATCTAAATAGTATATAAATAAGATTTCACGTATAACTTTATCTTAATGAATTACATTGAATTGAGAAAATAAATGGTTGGTGTTTTTTTGTTTTTATCGGCGGTCATCGTCTACAGCGCTCCATTCCTCTTTCTGTCATAGATCCCCCGCACACTTACAATACATTCGTTATTTTTTATTTAACAAATAGAATATTCGCTAGAAATAATTAATATGGCAGAACAACGTTTTCCGGGTCAGCAGTTTTCGAAAAACATAGGTATTTTTTCGATTTCGAATTTAAAATTTGCATTCAAACGTCAAACGATAAAAAGATATATATTTTTTAATTCATCGAGTACACGATTCCTCGAGCAAAAACCTTTCAAAATGATTAAGAGGGACATAATAAAGGGGACACGTTTAAATATATTTTGTGCCCACCGATGGTAGGTATCTGAAGTTGAAAAAAATTTTTCGAATAAGTCTTGAACACCCGCCCGCATTTCGCTTATACCTGGCAAATGCCAAAAGATACTGGATGCTTTGCGATCTTTATCAATTCCCGTAATTTAGACTTGCAATTCAATTCAATAATGATCTTTTATGTTTTTTCGTTTCATTCTTCAGCTCCCTAACAAAAACAAATATTTGTATTAATTATTGATAGGGATCTGGGCAGTTGTGACTCTATATAAAATAAAGTATTAATTTAAGTGCACTTTAAATTATCAAAAAAAGTTGGAGCTTTTCTTTCATACTATGAGTAAGGACCTTAGTGCTTTTTACCGCACCGTCTTCAAAACACCCCTGTCTGTTCTGACCGTAATGGTTTCGTAACTTTATCATTTTCCTTTTCATCCCAGCATGAGCACGTGCTTGTAACAGTCTTTCGAGTTCAATTACATTTTGACAGGTTAGAGAAATAATGCCGCTCAAAGGAATACAGATAACATTGTTCTTGAAGTTTTATCATCAAAATTCTTCTGCAACTACAAGCGGGTTTTGTCACACTTGTAGTTTCAAATAATTATATTTTAATCATCGTTATAGATAGATATGATAATTTTTGATAAATGCTTAGTTTTCTTGGTTTGTTTCATAAATGCTTAATTGTGGAGATTTTCAACAAAATGGTACCTCCCTGCATATTATAAGGACGCTAGTACATAATTGTTTCTGTTCTGGTATAATTTTAAGTTTTAATGCGGATTTGAGGAAACCAGAAGCTTAATAATATTTTGTAGGCACTATTAAAATCCTAGTACCTACATAGAATTTATTTCGTGGGAGGCGGATATGGGTACCGCCACCCCGGGAACCATTTATTGGATAACCAACACCTCTTCCATAGGTCATCCCAAGTGGTTCGCTAATTTGGTGACTTAGCAGGGTTGCCCGGGTTCATGGGGTGAGGTTTGTCAGGATCTTGGCGGCGGATGCTTTTGCCCACCAACTTCGTGAGAGAGACTGGTTTAGGAAGACCTGTAGACCTCCCCAGCAGGACTCTCGGAATATTGCCTTTCCCGCAGTTGGGGGGATTGATTCATACGTCCGTCACTCCTGGACACTCTGACCCCCAGATTCCTATCCACTCCTCATACCTGTTTCCTTCCCACTACTCCCTCTCCTTCCTTTCCCTAATAATACCCCCCACACAGCATCCCCAAAGATAACATATTGAAGGGAATTATTTTCCTCAGAGCCTCCGAGTGTGGAACAAACGTAAAAAAAATACACAACATTACAATTTTACAGGTTACGTAACATTACCTAAATGGTTGTAAAAATACCTACAGTTTTTACATTTTATATGCACTGCCGACCAAATACATGGCTGTAGGATGCACCCAACAAATCCCAACTCTCTCATGTGGAAACCAAAATTTCGAAACGATACCAAGATTCACATACCTAGGCTCCCTGATAACAAACGACAATAATACCACAGAGGAGATCCAGAAGCGCATAGTGAACGCAAATCGCTGTTATTTCCGCCTACAAAACCACTTGCTGTCCAGAAACACGAAGATATTAGTGTACAAAACACTTATCAGACCAGTACTTACGTACGCACCTGAGACTTGGGTACTAACTAAGAGGAATGAGAGAGCACTGGACGTTTTTGAAAGAAAAATTTTGAGGCGCATCTTCGGACCAGTTCTAGAAAATTGATTTTGGCGCAGACGTTATAACAATGAGCTCTATACTTTGTTTAAGGAGCTAAACGTCGCAAAATTTATAAAACTGGGAAGACTTCGGAGGCTGGTTCATGTGGAGAGAATGACCGAGCATCAAGCACCAAAGTCCCTACAGAACTCAAGACCAATAGGAGCCTGGGAGGACGTCCTCAAAGATATATCCATCTTGGAGCTTCTAAACTGGAGAGAGCTGGCACAAAACCGAGATGAGTGAAGGAAGACTCTTGAGGAGGCCAAGACCCACCAGGGGTTGTAGAGCCAATACTGATGATGATGATGATGCAGTACCGACAACATTGTAAACTCACTGTGGGTTTCAAAGAATATGTCGAATTTGTCATCTGCCGTATTTATAAAATGGGTCATTCTTCTCATGGCTGAATTTTGATACCGATTTGAATGACAAGCTGGACAATGCAAGTTGTGGCGACGTACCCGTCGTTTGAGACTCCAGCACAAATAGGCTGATTTGTGTCGAATCTCACTACTCGATACGAGGCCGTTGATTAAAGTACTATTAGGTTGATTTTACTTTCTTTTAATTCTCATATGTTATTACTGAGTTTCTTTTTTCTTTAGTTTTTATTTTATATGTATCTTAAATTAAAAAAAAAAAAAAAAAAATCATATCAAACTGTAAAATGAGGTCCTCAGCACGGGTAAAGCACATAGTGAGGCACACATTAGTCAAATATGTAACACACATGTATAAATCAGGTGAATCAAATAAAAATAAAAATAAAGTTAAAAATACATTTCAAAGCAAAACATCTAAGCGTTTCTAACGAATGATAGTTTGTCGTACCTAGAATAAAAGCCGATAGGTTTCCTTCAGTATTTGAAATGTACGATTAACATTAACGACGGCCGGCGTAGTGCAGCGGTAAGGCGCTTAACTCGCATTCCGAAGGTCGCGGGATCGAATCCCGGCGCGGCAAATAAATTTTATTTGATTAATTTGTATATTTCGCAATTTATTCATTTAAAATAATATATAGTATATTTGCGACACGTTCCAGAGTGGAAGATACTCTCAGTATCGCCCTGGTGTAAGACCACCATTCAGAATTGAAACGTTGCCTGAAGTGGCTTTCGCCGTGTTTGGTGACCAGATCTGAATAGCCAGGTACTTCCAAACCTTCCTCTTCCCTATCTCCTTCCCTCCCCACTACCTTCAGCCTCACAACATACCCCAATTGGGGATGCCATAGTCTCACTGGCTCCAGACGGGAGTAGTTGGGACTCTTGTGCGGTATTCATGTAAAAAAAAGGAATATTATTCATTATTTTTTTTTAAATTTATAAACTAACGTTTAGACAAGATTTTTATGCAAAGCTATTAAATTAATTCAACGTTTTAAAATCAGTTTTAATTCATATCTTATTATAATAAAATTAATAGGCACGTCTTATCATTTTAGTGAGATCACAAGTTTCTTGTCGCCAGAGCTTACCCTTTGAAAGTTTTCACTCTTTTCATTGGGTGAGAGATTTTATCTCAAATATGTAGTGCCAAAATATAAATATACCTTTATATTATCCATCCCCATGTCCTGAAATAATATTTCCTTACTAAATATTGTTCACAAGTTTTAAATAATCAACAAAAAATAAAAAATAAATTTTCATTGGATGAAGTTATTCCATGGGGCGACCAGTATAATACATAGAGTTGAAGTAGTAATTATACTATTGTACAGCACACTTCAACAGATGGCGTACATTTTGCATTTTTTAATTACAATACACAACATGGAATTTCGCTAGTTCTCCGCTGCCATGTCGCTCCCAAAAGCCATGCAGACTGACATAGATACTCGTACGAACATGTTTATTGCAGGAAAACATAAAACGTATATTATGCCAGTAATAAAATACAACAGACCGTAAATTTTCTCATTTGCCGTACAGCCGTTATGTTTTTATTACATCAGGAGATGTGAATTTTCTCCTTTATTAAGTGTCCCTTGCCCCACGGAATATCTATCAAAAATTTATTAATGTGGCATTATTCATTGACTGTTAATTTATGCATTAGATTTAATACACTCACAGCCGTTGCGTTACATCGAATCTATCCCCAGGGACGGATGAGCAATTTTTTTTTAAATACGTGCAGGATGTTAAGAGACCTGACTCATTTTTAACAGTGATTTTCTGAGTTAAACGTTTATATGACTTTTGGTCTTCTGTGACTTTTCATTCCAAATAAAAATATTTAAAAAATTGGTAGGTATTGGAAATTGAGTTACTCGGCTAACGACGTGTGAAATAAAACATTTGTTTACTTCTACTAATAGAAATAATAATGGTTTATTCCAGGATGTGGGGAGGATGGTGAAATCCCACACCTCCCGTATAGTTATACATATTTACACAGTAAATTCTAAGTAAAGAAATAAGTATACAGAAAAAAATAAAATAATAATAAGTACTTACATAAAAATAATATCAGGATTCGCTGGCTAAGGGTAAGATAGGTGCATCTCTTGACATCCTGTGTACAGCGAAGAATTGGACAATTTTATTTATTGAAAGATATGTATCAAGTTGCGTAGCTAAGGGGGGGTGGTGGGCGAGGTCAGCCCCGGGTGCCACCTGATGAGGGGTGACACCCCACCGAGGGGTGACGCCATTGAGACTATGGTATCCCCAATTGGGGTATGTTGTGAGGCTGAAGGTAGTGGGAAGGGTAAAGATATAGGGAAGAGGAAGATGGAGAAAAGCTAGGCTATTCACATCTAGTCACCAAACACGGCAAAAGCTATTTCAAGCAACGTTTCAATTTCGAATGGTTGAAGTAGACAACGGCGATTCTGAGAGTTTCTTCCACTCTGAAACGAGTTAAGACACCCTTTATTATCTTTAAATGATTACATTTTGAAATAACACAAGTAAAATAAATACATATATATACTTTTGAATGTAGCTATAACTTTGTGGTTATCCATTATAGATAAATGAAACAATTTAACTTTGTTTGAACCACTTATATAATGAGTAAATCCGACCGGTTTCGGAACGGCAGTTCCTTCTTCAGGGCAAGTGTATACTTATTTGACAGTTTCGAAATATGGATGGGTATACTTGCCTTGAAAAAGGAACGGTCGTTCCGAAACCGGTCGGATTTACTCATTATATAAGTGGTTCAAACAAACTTAAATTGTTTCATTTATCTAAAATAAATACAATTTAATGGCGCACTCCGGGATTTGGACCCGCGAACTCCGGATAGCTGGTCGAGAGATTTGTCCCTCGACCACGGAGCTTTACCCACGAACTGTTTTGCTATGAATATTTTGTGTTGAGACAATGTTGACAAATGAATATATTTATTTTATCCTTAACTTAACGTATGCAATATTATTTGTATAATAACGCATTAGAAACATTTATAGGAGTTAATTAATAAAATTGGTAATGCAAATATAATGGATTGGCTTGGTAAGTTAATAGAAATACAGAAATTGAAATTGTACGGCAATTCTTCTTCCCTACTGATCTCTATGTTTTCCAGAGTGGTAGATGCTTTCAGTATCGCCCTGGACGCCCTGGTGAAAGATAACCATTAAAAATCGAATAATTGCGTGAAATGGTTTTGACCAAATCTAAATATGCCATAGTATCAATGGCTCCAGACGGTTGAGAGCAGTTGGGAATCTTATTCGGTATCCTCCTAAAAAAAGGAAAAAACATGTAGGTACCGGCAGTTATTTTTTTTCTTCTTTAATGCCTTTAATTTAATAACCAACGTTAGATCATGTGTTATATTTAATCGTGCGTGATTTGTTGCCGTTCGTCGTATCGGGGACTATTCAGTTTTTACGCATTTGATTCATCGAAAAACGTTGCGAAACGATTTTGTAAAATTTATGAGGAACAAAGAGGAATACAGGATTAAATTTTATTTGACAAAATTAATGACGTTTGACCGAAATCCGAATATGACAGAATGATTCGGAAATAACGCGTCAATTCGATTGTGATATATAACTCTTTTTATAAACCAAGGGTCTAACGTCTAACGATGTACACGTTAGGAGTTAAATGGAGCCAACTTTCGATTCGTATAACGTTTTGTTATTTTAATGTTTTCAGACTGATTTAATTCAGAAAAAGACAATGATTATCACTTCATTGATTTACGTCATCATTTTATCATTAATATCACCTGGAATTGTGTAACCGTTATGTAAAGGTTCACAAATCAATCCTTTTTTTAAGAGATAAGTTTTAACCAAAATTATATTAGGAAGCTTTCAAATTATTTGAACCACCTAAACCTTTATCTTTCGACAGTTTACCCGGAAATAATCTAATAAGATGATAAATTAAAATAATCGCTTTGGATACACTACTTATTTTCATATAATTAAAGTGACGCCACAAAGTGAATTTGCGAATCATGAAGAAATAATAAACTTTGTTTACACCACTACATTTATAAAAATATCTACATGCTTCAGTACAATGGCTTCTTTCATCAAGATATAAAGTATACCAATATTATATTTCTATTTTGACCGGTCAGTGGTTGAGTGGGCATCATGTTTGGGTCCCACCCAGGCGTTCTGTGTTTGATTCCTCGGCTGGCTAAGTCCTCCATCACGACTCAAGCAACATTTTCGGCTTACTGTGGTGGTAGTAGGAGATAGGAGATTTTCAAATATTGTCGGGGTATTCGTAACCAGGGAATGTTTGTCTTTCTTTTAAAAAATGCGGTAATATTTAAAATTAATAATCAATTAGTTTTAACCACTTTTATTGTTTTAAATACCAATATGTTTCTTTAGCAATGCCTAATTCATCAGGGTTTACTTAAAACTAATAATTACAACAATGGACTAAATGGGGGATAATGGGGCGCAATTTACAAAGGAGACATATTTAACAAAGGGTGGTTATTGATAATATTTAAACTCTTCTTTACACTCTTTCTAATTTCCAAGTTTTCAACTAAGTGTTTATTTTTAATTATTATTTTTTAATTAAAATGTTAAAAGTGTCACAAAATAAGTTTGTCATGTTCGAAGAAATATACTTATAATTATTCGACCACCACAACACGGGCATGTGCCTAGCATGGTGGTCGAAAAATCCCCAAATTTAGTAAAAAAAGATTTTTTCAATGAATAAAGAAACATTAAAAAAAAAATAGAAATAAAACTGATTCTGAAACATTTTGATCATTTTCATTAAAATGATGGTGAAAACAAAGCTTTGGTTTTCAAATAAAATTATGCCACAAAGAAAATTTCGATTGTCGAAGAAGTGATAAGAAATTATTTGTAAGATCAAAACAGGTGAAAGGGTTGAAACGAATTAATCAAAAACCAATTACATTTCCCGGTTTTACTTTATCCAGTTGACATGACAATTCGCTTAAAACATTTCCAAAAGGGATGTTTAATTAAATTTCCAGCAGAACAAGGGGTTACGCGAGCGGCCCAACTACCTACTCTTACAGTCAAATACTTTCATTGGAAATATACGCGTCGTCAAACGCCGGATGTGCTGTACAAAGACTGCTCCACATTGTACTGGTCAAAGCACGACACACCTATCTCGGCTCCTGGGAACTACAAGGGCAGGTATTCCGAGCTTCCGCTTTGCAAGGTGTTGGGTCTTTACAGAGACAAAGCTTTTGAAAATGTCAATATATTTAGAATTCGGGCTTCTGACGTATCAATGCGAATTACATGTTCAACGAACCATGAAAACATGTTAGAAAGGTTTGTATTATGAAACGATGGAATTTACGAATAAAATTGCTCAAAAAGAGATTTTTTTGTCTGCAGCTCTAGCGTACGCTTTATTTGCTGATCAAATCGATAACTCGATATATTTTTTTATTAAAGTTGTTTTTATCTAAAGCAAACTGATTAGTTTTTTTTTAAATTTCTGAAACTCGTGTTATTTGATTCAGCTCGTAAAATATTACCAATGAAAATAATATTTCGCTAGAAAGTTAATAAATGCTGTTAGTCAAATAGAAGCACAAATAAAAACCGTTTTTAATAATCATTAATCGGTAAAAATTTATCAAATTTAAAATGTTTTTATAAATATTTTCCGTGTCTGTTGTGTCAAGTCACATACTACACAAGTAATACTAAAAGGTACATAATTCATTGAATTTTACAACGAGAAAACTGACAATCCAGAGAAAAAGCAAAATCAGACAGGATCCGATACTGGCTTGAATAACATTATTAACTAATACCTCTATAAGCACAGATGGTAGATGTATAATAATATAGATTCTTTTTTAAAATTTCCACACAGGCGGCGCGCGGCGGTAAGAAAATATTTCCTTAATGGCTTCATATTTGGGGATGCTGCGTACCGGGTCTTTTTAGGGAAAGGAAGGAGAGGATGATCGTAAAAGGTATGAGGGATGGGTAGGAATCTGGGGGTCAGTGTGTCAACAAGTGACTTATTCCATCCAAGTGACATTTTCCCCATTTTCTCGTCCAGATCTGAACCGATTTAAATTAATATTTGCGTAGTATATTAGAAGAATTCTTTATCGTGTTGATTAAAAAAATACATTATCTTGTTTGTATACTGAACGTCTATTTGTGTCGTTTAAGCCAGACATTTGTAACTCTTTTTGAACGGTACTAACTTATGTAAGAAGTAACTTATCAATAAAAGCAAAACGTACTGACACGATAGTGGTCGATATCTATAATAATAATAATGATAATAATTTTTATTTTAGTAATTTGTACATTTAAGTTTACAAATTTCTAATTGATAATAATATTTCATATTCACTATATTTTTTCAAGTTTTATGTAGCTCCTACAATACATCTTGAACTTTCCAATTGGTGTGGACTTTAAAGTTTCTGTTAGTGTGTTATACAACTTCATTCCCTTGTACAGTAAACTGTTCTGCGTATTCGCTTTGTCCTTTTTTTGTAGCCTAATTTCCTTGCACGTCCTTGTGTTATATCTGTGAATGTCTTTATTGTATAAAATTTTATTTAATATTTTGTGGATAAATACCATCATGTTCAAGGTCAGCATCTGTTTCACGGTCAACCAATTTAGTTCCTTTAACATTTTAATAATTTTTGAAAATCTGTTTCGTCGAAGAATTATTCTCATTGCCCTGTTTCGGAGAATTTGTAACTTATTTTGTTCTCTTTCGTTACCTGAAAATATACCTGAAAAAATACCCTCGACTCTGTGCAGAAACGGGCGGTCCGTTTGATAGATTCTCCCATCTTAACAGACGGATTGCAATCTTTAGAGCACAGGCGTCGGGTGGGAATGCTATCCTTGTTCTACCGGTATTACAATGGAAGATGCTCCGAGAAACTAGCATCATTGATCCCTTCGGCACCGGTGCATAGTTGGGAAACACGCCAAACGCGTGCCCAACATTTGTACACAGTTGACATTTGTCACATGAGAACGGGTCGTTTCTTCGACTCGTTCTTGTGTTCAACAGCTCGGCTGTGGAATGATTTGCCGGCCTCTGTGTTTCCTCCTTCCTACAACATGGGTCTCTTCAAGACCAATGTTCATTCCTTCCTCTCCTCAAAAAGACCCTCCACACAGCATCCCAGATGACATAGGCCCTGAGGGAAATTATTTTCCTCAGGGCCTCCTGTGTGGAGTTAATGTAAAAACAAAAAAAAAACAAATAAAAGTATACTTGAGCAGTAGTTGAAGTGTGGAGCAATAATTTAATTGTATATGGTGATTGCAGTTTTTCTAGAAATTTTTGGCCGAATTCTTCCAAAAAAAGATATCTTTTTGCCAATTTTCTTTTGGGTGTATTCAGCACGTCTATTGAAGTTTAGTTTGGAATCTAATATAAATCCTAAGTATTTCATTTCAGTAATATTTTCAATAATTTCATCATCAATTTTAATTTTGCTTTCACTGGATGTCTTCTTGTATCCAATCACCATACATTTTGTTTTTTTTTGTATTTAATTTAAGCTTATTTATTTTTAGCCATCTTGATACTTCATTTAGTTCATTATTTAAAATGTGTATTAGTTCTTCATAGTTATCTCCAATTAAGTATATTAGTGTATCATCGGCAAATAGTCGTACTTTGCATTTTGAAAATATTTTCACCATGTCATTAATATAGAGTATGAACAATAGAGGTCCAAGGACCGATCCCTGTGGTACTCCTAATTATACTAAAAAATATTTGCAGTAATGTCAAATCCAGATAGAAAATTGGGGAATATGTTTGGATGGACGAAACGCCGCCATTTTTAACAAATATTCTTTCTACCGCCAATTTTATTAAAAATGGTATCAAGCGTAAAGAACGGATGATTACAAAACCACAGTTAGAGCGAGAATATACGATGTATGAATGTGACTGAAGCAAGGATTGCTTGCCAAGATAGAGTTTTGTGCCTACCGTGTTAAAAAGGACAAGAAAAAAATTGACGAATTTTTAAATAGAATTAAAAAATCTCGTAATTTTGTTTGCATCACAATGTTTTTAAAAAATATTTTGGTTTGACAAATTTGTAGAACTATTTCATTCGTTTTATAATCTTTCAATATTAACGAATGTTTTGGCTTTTTTCGTAAAATTTATTATCCTTTCCATTTTAAAGTAATTCGAAATGTGTACGTGCAATATTACTGCCTACTGGAGAATATACGGTAATAAATAGATAAATTACCGGAACATTAATTTAACAAAAACCGATCAATTTCCACCCGAAAATGGACTAGGGAATGAACCAAACATGATGGATTCTTCGGTAAAGGAAACCACCGCCACTATCGGTAATGGCGGCTCGTATAGCAATAATGTTCCCGTCGATGCTCGCCGATGTAATTACACCCAACGGGGTCAAACCCGAATCGAACGTCTGATTGAATTGAACGCCCGTCCGAGGCGTGCATTAGCAGCTATGTACTCGTACAGCAAGGTAACCAGCACGCTCGTGCTGTTACCGGTGCTTGCCGAACATACGATTCTCATTACCACTAAACGAAGGGATATGGCAGGGTGGGTGCTAGATGCTGATATAATAATTTATTTATGCATTTCGTAAAATTTGTATATGGAAAAAGAAGCATGTATGAAATATGAAAGCTCCTAATAAAAGTAAAACTTTTATAATGTGATGAGATGAGCTACTAAGCAATGCAAAATCATTTAATTTAGGTTTGAAAATTAGATCGCTTAGAAATATCGAAGATGCTTTAATCATTTTGGGAGGAGGTTATGGGTACCGCCGCCCAGTATACAATTTATTGGATAATCAACACCTATTCCGTGGTTCACTACGTTTGGTGACTTTACAGGGGTGCCGGGTTCATGGGGTGAGGTTTGCCTAGGTCTTGGTGGCCGATGTGTCTACCCACCTGCTGCGTAGCGGGCCGGATTGAGAAAGACTGGTTGAGGAGGTCTTTTGACTTCTTCAGCCAGAATCCCATAACCTATCGCCTTGTACCGCAGTTGAGTTGAAGGGATGGATTCAAACGTCCGTCACTCCTAGATACAGCTATTTAGACAGGCTTTATCCGTTCGTTACGCTTGATACCATTTTTAGAAAATTGGTGGTAAAACGAATATTTGTTAAAAATGGCGGCGTTTCGTCCATATTCCTACCCACCTCTCATACCTATTACTCTCCCAGAACTTCCTCTTCTTCCGTTCCTTAAAAAACCCTTCACAAAACATCCCCTAAGATGACATAGGTCCTGAGGGAAATTATTTTCCTCAGATCCTCCTACGTGGAGGTAATGTAAAAAAAAAGTACTACGAGTTGAACACATATTGGCTTTTAAATTAATCGAATATTTTTTCGATTAGTCTTTTTCTAAGCCCAAAACAAATTAAAATATCAGGCCATTACAAACTGCTTAAATTTTCAAAATCTCTTGTAGGTTATGGTTTTAGTGTACAATGTGGAAAATTAAATTCTTTAGAAAATTATCGCAAAACATTTAAATATTTGTTCCTGAGTTCGAAAAATAAAATAAATCACGCTTTTTGGCGATGTTTTTTTTTAATGAATAAATCAAAATAGTTTAAACGGGAATGTAAACCTGTTCTAATTTTACACGACGTGGTGCATTACTTTACAATTGTCATCCCAATTCCTACGTCTATCAGCATAGGAATCAGCACGACCGTGCTGCTAACGGTACATATACCAACATTCATTATTCATTACCACTTCATGAAGGTGAATTTAGAGAGATTTGCCAATTTCTTTGTGTATTTTATCATATCTCAAAGAAATTGTATAATATTACAATAAAGGGTGCAAATGAGAAAAGAACGTTATATTTAATTTGAGTCGTTTACACCTAAAAGTACACCGGTGATGACAAAAGTGAACCAGTGACACCCGAAACCTTCATCTGATAGAATGGAACACATTTAGTGCAATAATGTGTAAAAGTAAAGCTTGTACAAGTACATACATTAATTATATTCCAAGCGGAAGGTTCCAGCGAAGCTTATCAGCGGCAGGACCACACATCCTTCTCGGAAATGAAATTTGAATACCACTATTCTGGCGTGCGGTCACCCGTACTTGCCTTGTCTAATATACATTTATTGGTGTCCGAGACCTCCAATGGCACTTACTGGAGGTCTTATTAGAGCACTAGAAGCAATTTCGAGGTAGTATCGTTACTTCACCAATACTGTGTCAGACAGGGTGAGACATACAAGTACTCTAAGATAGGCTGAGTTCCCAATCCACGGAGACAAAAGATGTCGGGAGAATGTCGTCTCTTTTGCCCGCTTTAGAGCTGGTCTGAGATGATCTAATACTTCTAAAATAACTTAGCCAGTTTAGGTCCAGAAAATGTTAGGGTAATCCGTGGTCCAGGGTGAAACGATGGTCAGTAGAAAAACGAGGCAAATAGATGAAGTGTCAAAGCAAGGTCGGGCGGGCAAGCAGAGAGTTGTTGTTGTTGAGGTTGTTGTTCGTGTGTGTTCCTGGTTAACTGATTTGAAAATGCTTGTAGCCCGTATTTTTAGGAGATTTGATAACTGTAACACTCTTCCGTTGCCATCGCCCCCTGACACGATTACTGGAATCGAGTGAAAGCGTCCGATGACAGCGCCTCCTCTTTGCCATACTCTCTCTGGGCCTGCTCGTTCCATACGTATGTTAAATAATATTACAACAGTTTTAAATCTTTAAATAAACCCGTGGTTGCGTTTAGCCGTGCCTTTGGCTCGACCATGTCATACAGCGGACATGATCCGACGATCTGCACGTCCGTCATAAATACATTACTCATTATCGCTAAATTGGGAGGAAAGTGTAAGGCAGGCTCGCTTTCACATGTTAGAAGAGTTATATTTTTAAATACTTTTCCAGAAACAAAAAAGGTACCTCCGTTTCACTTGAATAATAAAGCAGCGTGCGGTCAATCTCACCGTCCACCTGAGGTCGACTTCAGATTTTTTGTAACTTCTTAAAGAGTAGGGCAAACATTCCCAGGTTACCAATAATAATCAAAATTTAATTGGCACGATCGAGTGGACCAAGTACTTGAGGCAGGTCATATCAAAATTCAGAATAACAGATGGGTAGTTATGAATGTGACTGATGCAAGGAGTCAGGGCCGGATCTACGAAATCCCTGTGCAGTAGGTACCGATGGCGCCCCCCCCCCCCCTACATTTTTATTTTGATTAAAAATTCGTTCGTGATAAGAATATAATCTCAAATTTGTACCTTGCATTTCCCCTGTGTTCTGTGTTGAGCGAACAAACACCATACAAACACTAAACACTGACGCATGGTATCAACGGCTTACGAAAGACGCTTATACCTTACACTGACACCGTAAAATAACAAATCTAATAGATATTAATTATACATTTAACGAACTTCAAATAATACGTCAAATCAATGATGAAACTGTCAACACGTAACACGTTGCAACCTGCAAATCCTGCAAACCGTGCGATGTTTTTGTTAATGGAATTTACTGAAGATTTCATAAGAAAATGGTCTTTAACTACCTTCTCCTAGAGACTTAAATCGTACAAAATAAAACAACAGCGAGCGTACGCTAACTAAAATTGTCAGCATTTTGAAAGGCGTAAGTCGGTTGGTTTGATTCTCTAGAACAAAAATATCGCGCAGTGATTGGTTATTGAATTTGAATCGCACCCATTCATCGTAAAAGAAGGTAAAAGATATATGGAAAAATAGATCTTACGTTTAAACTAAATATATGGAATTTGTAAAAAAATTGTGTAACTGACTATAAATTCGTAAGCCGTTGATACCAACCTGATGCGTGCGCATTCTGTTTCTTTGGAAAGTGTTGCTAGAGTGTAATAATTATTTCGTACTATGGGTAATTTTTAAACGATTCAGGGAATATTATAACTAAATTTGAATACAATATTTATTTTCTCACGGCGCCCCTTTGGAATTGGCGCCAGGTTTTTGCACGTTTTTGAACGTATGGCAGATCCGGCGCTGCAAGGAGTGTATATCAAGACCGATTTGTTTGGCGGTCTGTCCACTGTGCTTATCCCTGTAGGGCAACGGCGCGATGGATAGTTAGTAAAATGTAATAATAATTTAAAAGACTGGTCCCACACAGCCGTCGAGTGTTCCATTCCTCGGCTGACTAAGTCCTCCACCACGACACAAGCAACATTTTCCGCCTAGTGTGGTGGTAGTTGGAGATTTTAAAAATGTTGTCACGTTCGTTATATGTAACCCGGGAAAGGTTGTCTTTCTTTTAAAAAAAAGGAATAAAAACAAACCTGCCATTATCATACCACAATGATAAATTGTGCGGTGAAATTATTATAATGTTTCCACAACTAATATTATTTTATTAAATACTTAATATTTTTTGTATACTAGAATGATAAATCGCACGCTACAGTGGCTGCAGGTAAGCCCTGGATTTGTCAATAGGCCGTACAGGCCGCGGCCTTAGGGTGGCAGCCGACAGGTAGCCTAAAAGTAGTGAGTGATTATGATAGGTGCAAATTCTGAGAAGGAATAAGGAGTAAGGAGTATGGGGCAACGCAAATGAAGTGGCCTACAATCCATAACCAAATACAAATATTTAAAAAAAACTACAGGCCACCTCAGAACAGGAAATCCTAGTGAGGAAGCGTGTGAAAAAAAAAGAATCTATACTTATACTATACATTATACATACATGTACAAACCTTGCTATTGAAACTAATAATAAATAAAAACCTACTTATGAAAAGTATAAATCCTTCACTGCTCCAGATATATATACAACCAAATCCTGACATATTTCCATAGCATCTTTATTATTTGTTATAGTAATTATAGGGCAAATGCAAAAGCATGGTTGAAATAAACCTTTGCGCAGTTAAAAAATCAATTTGGGAGGCGGGAATGGGTACCGCCGCCCCGGGAACCTTTATTGGATAACCAACACCTTTGCCATAGGTCACCCCAAGTGGTTCGCTACATTTGGTGATTTAGCAGGGGTGCCCGGGTTCATGGGGTGAGGTTTGTCTAGGTCTTGGAGGCGGATGACCAAGACACACTGAACCCCAGATTCCTACCCACCCCTTAAACCCTTTTCCTTCCCAGAACTCTCCTCTCCTTCCTTTTCCTAAAAAAAACCCTCCACACAGCATCCCCAAAGATGACATAGGCCCTGAGGAAAATTATTTTCCTCATGTTGTAGGAAGGAGGAAACACAGAGGCCGGCAAATCATTCCACAGCCGAGCTGTTGAACACAAGAACGAGTCGAAGAAACGACCCATTCTCATGTGACAAATGTCAACCGTGTTTGGCGTGTTTCCCGACTATGCACCGGTGCCGAAGGGATCAATGATGCTAGTTCCTCGGAGCATCTTCCATTGTAATACCGGTAAAACAAGGATAGCATTCCCACCCAACGCCTGTGCTCTAAAGATTGCAATCCGTCTGTTAAGATGGGAGAATCTATTAAACGGACCGCACGTTTCTGCACAGAGTCGAGGGTATTTTTCAGGTATTTTGGAGCTTCAGACCAGAGGTGGCTGCTAAATTCGTGGGGCGCACTTGTGATTTGTACAGGGTTAGCAGTTGTGTACTATTAAAGTATCTGCGGGCCCTGTACAGTACGCCCGAGGCTAACTTTACTCTGGCTTCGATGGAGCCCCAATACCTGAGCTGGTCACTTAGAGTTACACCAAGCATATCAATGGAGGGCCCTTTCGGAAGATTGCTTCCGTTGAAAGATACTAGATTTTCATTTCGATCCCTTTTAGACGTAATCAGACAAGATTGGGTCTTTGAAACATTAAATTCAACGAGATTATTTTTACCCCAAGAGAAAACACTCTCGAGGTAACCGTCCATTCTTTGCTTCAAAGCCTTCCAAGCCGTTGGAATTTGTGAGCCCATTGGGGGCTTGTCAAACAAAAATCTTTCATGGACTGTACTGTCATCCGCGTAACAGTGAATTGGTGCACATGACAAAAGGTCGTTGATGTGCAATAAAAACAAAGTCCGAGGCAGAACCGATCCCTGTGGAACGCCAGCATTTATCGAGTATGAGGAGGAGGTGAAACCATCGGCTACCGTCTGAATCGGCCTCTCCCTCAAAAGGTAGGCAATCCACGTACACAAGGATGCGGGAAGTCCGTAGTGCCAAACCCGGTCAAAGGCCTTGGAAATGTCCAGTGCAACCGTTTGGGTCTCACCGAAACGTTGCAGGCACTGCCCCCAAACATAATATAAACCACTTTTTCGAACAATTGTTTCCAATGAAGAAGGTAGTTGCCAATAACATGGAAAAAAATGTCGAAGATGATATTGTTAATTCTGAAACATGAGATTGACAAATATGACTTTAAATAACAGGCGGCAGCAGCCGAATTGGTAAGGCGTTTGTACCGGTAAGACGAGAGGTTCTAGGTTCGACCGTTATCTTTTTATTTTTCTGTGTATGGTTCTCTTTCTTATATTTTTAGATTATTAGTGCTATCTTCTTTTCAATTTTATGTATATTGATGGGAATATCCTTCAAAGTAATAAAAGACAGTTGTTCTAATAAAAATTGAATAAAACGATTTATATTACGGGTTCGTTAGTTCCTCTTTATTACTAGCTGACTGTATCGATGACCTCCAAGACCTATTAAATCTTGTTAATAATGCTGGTGAGCAACTGGGCCTAATCAACGTCAATAAAACTAAATGGGTGAAATTTGGACGACTAGATCACTCTGAATCAGTGATACTGTTAAATGGTTGCAATGTCAAAAAGGTGGAAAGATTTAGATACCTCGGCAGTATTCTCACGGAGACTCTTGACCCAGATGTGGAGGTTAGATGCAGAATTGAAGCAGCAAGAACTGCGTTCATTAAAATGAAATCCCTCTTCTGCAATGACAATATCAGCATAAAACTAAGGCAGAGAATGCTAAAATGTTATGTGTGGTCGGTCTTGCTCTATGGATGTGAAACATGGACCTTGAAAGTAAATACCATGAACAGGTTAGAGGATTTTGAAATGTGGCTTCACCGGAGAATGCTCAAGGTCCCATGAACCGACATGATCACCAACACAGAAATTCTCAGGCGGGCTAGAGCAGATAGAGAACTGCTTACATTAATAAAAATAAGGAAAATTTCATATCTGGGTCAAATACTTCGAGGGGAGAAGTATCACTTGCTCTATTTCATATTGAAAGGCAAGATAGAGGGTCGCCGAGGCCCTGGTAGGAGACAAATGTCTTGGCTGCGTAATATACGAGAGTGGACCGGCATTAGAAGTGTGGAGGAGCTATTCCGGGCAGCGCAGGACAGAGAGACATTCTCAAGAGTGATCGCCAACGTCGGGGGGACCTGATACGGCACGCAAAGAAGAAGAAGTTCCTCTTTCAATGGCAATTTTTTGGTAATATTTGATTAAAGGAAAGTGTTCGGGTAAATGCACAGTTCGATAATAACGCCGCGCCGTTAGCAGAGCGCAGCACAGATAATGTTATTACCAATGGCCATTAGGAAATGGGAGTTCACTCTAAACTCAATTGACTAATCCAAGTGAACGCTTTGGAACCATCATTACTGACAACTATATTTAGATCCTAATTTAAAATAGCGAATCAACGGCCTCCTCGGTCGTGTAGTAAGATCGTCGATTACAAACCCTGGGGTCGCGAAATCAAATTCCGGTGTGCGCGAATAAAGTTGATTAAATTGCAGGTTGTGTTATTGCACAACCTGCAATTTGGGAGGCGGGTAACCATTTATTGGATAACCAACACCTCTGCCACAGGTCACCCCAAGTGGTTCGCTACGTTTGGTGACTTAGCAGGGGTGCCTGAGTTCGTGGGATGAGGTTTGTCCGGGTCTTGGCGGCGGATGCGTCTGCCCACCATCTGCATGGCAACCATTCTCTTCCATGGATTGGGAAAGAATGGTTGAGGGAGTCCCTTTTACTTGTCCAGCCGTACTCTCTCGGAACATCGCCTTGCACCGCAGTGGGTGGGATTGATTCGTCTGTCAGTCCTGGACATACTAAATCCCAGATTGCTACCAACCCTTAATACTTTTTTCCTTCCCAGAACTATTATTATCTTTCCCTATCCTAAAAACACCCTCCACACAGTATCCCCAAAGATGACAAAGATGATGAGCCTCCTGTGTGGAGCTAATGTAAAAAAAACCGAATTGATGTGCTATCAATAAAATAATTCATTGAATATTTATAGCATGAGTGGAAGATACTTTCAGATCGTCCTGATAAACCAACATTCATTAAAAAAGATTGATAGATTTGGCCTTACACCGTGTTTGGTGACCGTATCTGAATAGCCATCCATCCAATTCCTCACCACCTTTTAAAACCCACTCTACGCAGCCTCACAACATACCCCAGTTCAGGTGGCCGTACTTTGGTAGCAGTTGAGACTCGTTTGCAGCATTGAAATAAAAAAATTAAAAAACATTGCTTTGTAATGCTAAAAGTAAAAATTATCTGAATGCTTTATGCCTTATTTATCAGTTTCACAGTTGACAGCCTAAAAATACGGCGTATAAAATACCGATACTATCAATAATCTCCGAAATCAACAATTAAAATCACATGGTCGGCATCGCACCGCGCGCGCAGCCGAATTCGCCCGACGAGTCCAGTGAACGTAGTACGTGGTCCAAATCTAATATAGCGTCCGTGTCCGGCGTAACGAGGGCCGGTGTACCGGAGCGTGAATAGGAGCTGACAGCGTGATAGATCGCCACACGCCGCCCGGCAGGGGAGGCTGTGGAAGAAGCACTACTGACTACTGGGTGCTGTAGCTATAAGCCAGGGGTCGGCAGACTTTACACAAATCGCTTATGTAATTTAAAAGAAAAGTATCTGCCAGTACATTTCTCGTATTTTGAGATTATTTAGCACTATCGAAGTTGATTTCTTCATTTCACAAAAACAAAATATTTTAAAATTCTAATTATTGTTCAACCTAAGGGTCGACCGAGATCTCGGTCTCGGTCTCGGTCTGGGCATTCTCGGCTAAAAATTCTACCGAGAACTCTGTCGCGAAAAATCGCCCAGATTCTCGGCCGTTGTAAGTAGGTACGGTATAGGATAATGGGATTCAAATCTACCGCGCGCGTCCACATTCGTCACTTGGTGTCAGTGCGTGAGAGAGCTGTCGATTGTGATGAAAGTTTTTATCAGCACCGTCTACTAGTGTAGCAAGTGAACAGCTCTTTTTTTATTTTTTATTATTATTAAGTTAAATGAAATATAATATTTCGCTTTCTTAACTTAAGTACAGAGCATATATAGTATTGTAGTACAGGTGTAGTAGTAATATTTTTAATTTTGTTCCAACATCTTAAGTTAGTTTTTTTTAAAGGTTTTTATATTCTTTTCCGTTTTAAGATTATCTGGATTATGTGAACTCCCTCGTGGCCAATACTTTTCTTGCCACTTTCAGTCTTGACAGTATTTGTATACAATTTATTGTGTTGTCCAGTATAATGTTCATGTACTTGAGCTTTCTTTAGCAGAGCTGGTCAATTATACAACCTCTTTGAAAGGTGAAAATGCAGAAATTGCTTTTTATGTGCTAATTTTGATAATTAAAAATATTTAATACAAATTATTATTACATTCTTAAATGTGTATACTATATTATGCAAAAATAGCGAATTTTCATTTTTTTCTCAAATTATCTATTCTCGGTCTCGGCTCTCAGTCTCGGCCGAGATTTTAATTTATTCTCTGTCTCGGTCTCGGCCGAAAACGAAAAACCTGTCTCGGTCGACCCTTAGTTAAAACTGACAATACCACGCCATATGCGGTGCATTTCAACATAAACACTACATTTGACGCAACTTAAAATACACGGAGGCGAGAAAACCATCTTTAAAAATATAAAATAAAAATATTTTATTTATAATTGCTACGAGATAAAAAAAAACAAATGAAGAACATTTTATGGTGCTCAATATAAAAATAAAACGTACAATAATACCACTTTGCAAACAAATTACTTCTAAAATTTGTCATGCAATATGCCTTCAATGTCATGCATTCAAAATCGCACTACTGTAATTTTTTCTGTAATCGGTGTAAATGAATTTTTATTTATTTTTTACAAAAAATACGTTTAAATTTTAAAATTTGTAATGATTACACTATGATGTGTGATTTATGTAGATGCGAATGTCGAAGGACCTTGAATGTTTTTTATGTGTTTTGAAATGTATGAAAGACCCACTGCACAAGTAAAAATAATGCACGTAAAGGAATAGAAAAAAAAGACTTACTGGGAACCTTGTGGCACTCTCTGCTACCTTGGCTGGGTTTATTCATACACTTGTAGGACTGTATTAGTCGCGATATTTTTACTTGCGGTATGCGGGATTATTCGAGGATGCGGTAGGAGGTATGCGGAATATTAGATGATTATGAAGCTCGATTAAAGAATGATTGTGGGTAAGGTTAAATGACAGGTATATAGGGATGGGTAGGAAAGGAACATGTGACAATACAAGCTACAAGCACAGGGTCTGTGATGTATGTAGGTAAGTGTAGCTATGTATTGTGTAAACGCTCAACCTATTACAAAGAAACATCAAAATCGCGATTTTCGCAGATGTGGTTCTTTTGAATTACATGGGAGAAATATTAATTCAATGTAATCTCCACATTTTCGAAGAGCCGCTACATAAATTACACTTTTTTTTGGAGGCACGACTGCTAAAATAACACATACGCAAATACGTAAAAAAATATATTAATCAATTATGTTAACGCGAAAGAGCCTTGGGCGTTGATGGCATTTCATAACATTACTTAAACAAAATCATAGATAATAAATAACCACTCTGTAAATTGCCATCTCAACACAGGCGTTTCACACCTAGTGAGATGGGCAATATGTCATTATTATAAACAACTGTAATATGAAAATAATTAAATAAATAAATAAAATTTCGAACCACAAATATATTTCAAATGGCGCACCCCGTGAAAAATATTAATTTTCAATTTTTTTTTCACCATATGCGAGACTTAAATTCAAAATATTTCAGAGTTTTTTTACAATTGCTGTACGTAAGAGGCCTGGGGAAAAACACGGAAAACACAAAAAGGAGTGACAGAAGTTTGAATCCATCCCTCCCACTGCTGTGCTAGGCGATGGGTCGAGAGGTCAAAATGACTCTCTCAACCAGTCTCTCCCGTATGTGAGCAAACGCATTCGCCACCAAATCATGATAAGACCAAATCATGAATCCGGGCACCTCTGCTATGTCACCAAACGTAGCGAACCACTGGAGTGATCTACAGCAGGGGTGTTTGTTATCCAATAAATGCTTCCCGGGGCGGCGTTACCCATACCCTCCACAGTAGGTACAATCAATTATGTTAATGTGGGCGTTGGCGGCATCTTTTTTTTACATTAACTCCCCACAGCAAGCCCTCAGGAAAATAATTTGCCTCAGGCCTAAGTCAGCTTTGAAGATGCTATGTGGAGGGTGTTTTTAAAGAGAGGAAGGAGTGAACATGGGTCTTGAAGGGACTCATGTTGTAGAAGGGAGGAAACACAGAGGCCGGCAAATCGTTCCGCAGTCAAGCTGTTGAACTCGAGTTGTAGAAACGACCGTTTGGGGTGTTTTCCGCCTATGCACCCGTGCCGAGGGGATCAATGGCGCTAGTTCCTTGGAGCATCTTCCATTTTAATACCAGTAGAAAAGGACAGCATTCCCAGCTGACGTCTGTGCTCTAAAGATTGCAATCCGTCTGTTAAAATGGGAGAACCTATCAAACGGACCGCCCGTTTCTGCACAGAGATTTTTTTACGTATTTTGGAGCTCCAGACCAGAGGTGGCTGCCAAATTCAACCGTGGGGATTTAATTTGTGCAGGGTTAGCAGTTATGTACTATTAAAGTATCTGTGGACCCTGTACGCCCAGTTTCTGAGAGGCTAACTTTACTCTGGTTGTTATATTTCCAACGGCTAAGAAAATATTATTTTGATGCAGATACATACTAGTTCGAGCACATAGGTAGAGAATGCTCATTACGATTGTGTCGTTTGAGTTCTTTGGCGGCCGTTTATCATGCACTTTTGGTGTGGCTGCGAGGGAGGGTGAAGCTGGAGGTCAAAAGTCGTGAATGCCTTTGGAAAGAACTTCTTGTGGTCACGAACCGCGGTCTCCTGACCCCTGGAGTATGCTATATGCCACGTGCTAGGCTGTATAACCGCGGTGTGCTAAGGCTTTATGTGTGATATACCACTGTGTATGTGTCAGCTGCAGTTGTGTGCGTATAGGGGTAGCTTGTACGGGCATGTGAATAAGTTTGGAATGCGAGTAATTTTGGAGTTCCCACGTGGACAATGCCTATTAAAAAATTTACGGGTGTCGGGAGAAATTTTGATGTGGACACGATTTAGATATTTACTAGAAGTGTTTATAAATCCACATCCACAACAGCGAACGGGACTGAGAGTTGTAGTTGTAGTAAACTCTCCGTGTTTAGTGACCAGATCTGAATAGCAAGATACTTCCAAACCTTCCCCCTTGACTCTTAAATCGTACAAAAAACCGTATCCTTGTACGGTGATCAAATAAAAAGGGGTCTTTGAAGTGAAATTCTTTAGCATCGTTGTGATTTGAAATTCCATAAAACGGAAAAGCGACACTAAAATTTAATTTTTCACGGGTACTCGGTTCTAGCCTGTTCAGAAGGGGCGGATTCGCCGCGAATCGTTACACGCGTATGCATTCCGCGCTAACCTTCGATAGTGAAGCGGTATAAGGCGCCAGACGAAAATTAGCAGGCAGACATCCAGCGAACCAAGGTTCGAATCTTACGAATTTTTTTGTTTTGTTTTTTTAAATCGATTTTATTTTAATATTCGTCGAATAAAATAATTTTTAAACTTGGTAAAAATATTATAATAACTAAACTATACAATCATCCTACTCCTGATAGTCTGCATTCGTCTCATTCTCTCGATGTTTAGTTTTATGAAGATTTCACACATGATTTTTTTTTATGAATAAATATGTTTCTCAATCTGTGATAACATTATTTTTTATTAATTTCTGAAAAGTCAAGAGAGTTGTTTTTAAAAAGGTGATTTCTAATATTTTATGGAGTAAAAAATGTTAATTAAATTCCGGTGTTACTTTTGATGTTGTTTTTTTTTTGGTATTTTGAGGTATTATATAGTGACGACATGTCAACGATTTTTTTGTTTGAAAAAAGTTTCTGCTCTCACCATCGTGTGAGTACACATCTCAGATATTTGATTTTTTGCTAGTTAAATAAAGAAATATGAATAACGTACCGTTATATTATTTTTATTTTAACTTTCCCATGTTCCGCCCCCCCCCCCCCCCCCCCCCCCCCCACCCCTTCCATTTTTGTCTCATTTTTACTTGTGAAATGGTTAATTAATAACAAACTTTGAAAAAATTATATCTCTTATCGTTTTTATCAAATTTGTTTTTTGTATATATTTTTGGAACAAAATTATTTCGAGAGTTCATAAACTAACTGCTTTTTAAACCGTTTTGAGTGACGTCTTGTATTTACTCAGCTTCAGTGATGAAAACTTGTAATTTATACGTCAGTTTGTTCAACGCCAGCTATTCTAGAAATACTTGAGAAAACTTCAAACGATCTTGCTGTCTGTTGATGTTTATTGTTTTTTTTTTTTTTTTTTCTTTCATGATCGCGTTACTAATACTAAATTAATGAAACCGCATAATTATTTAACCAGCGCAGATCCGTGAAAAATCACGGTATGTTATAGTTCCAACATCCAAAAAAACTGTAAAAATGATTTTCTTTTAAAATATTATATTATGGGTTGGTACCAGTGGCCGTCCGTGAGTTTTCAATAAGCTAGAGTGCTAAGATTTATAAAAGAAAGACAAATATTTCCGGGTTACGAATAACCCAACAATATTTGAAAATCTCCTACTACTACCACAGTAAGCGAAAATTTAGCCAGACGAGGAATCGAACACGAAACACCTTGGTGGGACCCAAACGCGATGCCCAACCAACCACTGAACGTTGTTGTAGCTGAAAATGATTTTTTTTTTCACTATTTCAACTTTTTGTATGAAGATTTTTCAGTATGTGGATGCGGCGCATCCCTTGACTGAAATAATCCTGAAGATCTTCATAAAAAGTTTAAATTTTGAAAAAAAAAAAAATTTTCGTTATTTGTTTTTGGGGTGTTATGCCGTGTTGCGCTACCTCCTTCTTTAGCCAACATTTCGCACATCGTTGCAGTGTCCATCATCAGGGCAGATCCGGCAGATCCGGTAGACGTTGATATGGATATCTACCGGATCTGCCCTGATGATTGACACTGCAACGACGTCCGGAACGTTGGCTAAAGAAGGAGGTAGCGAAACACGGCATAACACCCCAAAAACAAATAACGATAATGCTTTTGGCCGTGAAAATCTTAAAACGTACCAAAAAAAAAATATTTTTTTTTTTTTTCAGCTACGACAACGCCAATAACATCATATTTTATAATCTTAGCGCTCTAGCTCACTGAAAACTCACGGACCGCCACTGGTTGGTACCTAGTTTATCGCTTGAATTCCACAATTATCTTCCACACAAGCAGATCCAATTTTGAAAATTACACTTTAACTCAAAATAAATTTGATTTTGTTCGATGCTTTATCACAACTTTACTGAAACTGTTACTTGTTTTCTGCAGACAACGAGTAAAAACAATGTTTTACTTGATCAGATAATTCTATTATATTCTTTGTATACTTATGCCTACTGTGTCGTTGACATTCTACATTATTTCAAACATTTATAACATAACGATATAATAGCTACAACTTGTAAATGGCAACTTGCAAACTCGTGTAAAAGCAAATAAGTACCGATCTACTCGTACCAGAGGGTATTTAGATACTTGGGACTTTAACACTACCCTTAAAAGTTTTTATTTTATTTTGCCTCTTACAAGGTATCGGTTCTTAACCCTCGCAAAGTAGGTGGACACTTTTATATATACGTGAGAGTACGAATATAATATATACAGGTAGCGTAGGCTGGGGTACCATTATATATTAGGTGGACGTATTGGCGTAGGGTGGGTCTACTCCTGACCACCCTGCTCCTTAGTGATCGGTCGAGTCACCTGCCGAACTACTTGGAAATCGGAAAATTATTAGATTTTGCCTCTATTACATCTGGGAAATATTATTTCTCTCAACACATTTTAGATGGCGTAGGTTCTATTTTCGTACATGTATATTCGCAAGTCAAATGAAATATTTGAGTGCTATTAATATAATCATTTGGTAGCCAGGGAATATTATTCCTAATTTATTCATCCCTCCGAATTAAATTGGATTTTTGAAGATTTGAATACATTATTCAAATTTAATTCATTCAATGGTAATTATTATTCGATGGATTTATATAATATGAGGGAACCGCACGGCTAGAAGATGCTTTCAATGTTTTCATATAAATGTTCCCCCTTCCTCCCTGGGTAACGAATACACCTTGTACAATGTATTAAAAATCGGTTTATTCGGAAAATTGGTTTGTCTTCAAACGTAAAACAAAACAGATTTAGTTAATGATGGGTGTTTTTTTTAAATGAAATTAAAATTATAGAAAAACGTAATTAAATCACCGCCGCTCCGGGAACCACTTATTGGATACCTAACACCCCTACCATAGGTCATCACAAGTGGTTCACTAAATTTCAGGACACTCGAACCGAACTCGACCGAGCAGGTTCATGGGGTGAGGTTTGTCTAGGTCCTGGCCCGCTTACTGCCTGGCGGTCCGAATCGGGTGAGACTGGTTGAGGGAGACCTTTTGACTTCTCTAGCCGGATTCTCTCGACCCATCGCCTTGCACCTCAGTAGGAGGAATGGATTCATACGTCCTTCACTCCTCGACACACTGAATCCCAGATTTCTACCCACTCCTCATACCTTTTTCCTTCCAAGAACTTCTTCTCCTTCCTTTCCCTGAAAGACCCTCCACGCAGCATCCGCGAAGATGACATAGGCCCTGAGAGATTTTTTTCCACAGGACCTCCTGAGTGGAGTTATTAAAAAAATACTTCAACAGCAGAGTGCAGCCAAGAAAATTTTGCAGTATCCACAGGTTCAACGAAAAACTAATGAAAAAGTATACTTTTTGTGTTTAATACCAGTGTTTGACATTGGTAGTAGTTGACGTGTTTTAAAATATGTACTTAAATTTGGACTTGTATTAAAAATGTTTTCACTACACCATCCAGGTGACGTGAAAAACCATCATTGAAATTACTTTTGAAACCAATTCCTCATAAATTGTACCGTCTTTACTTAATTCTTAATTGTACACATAAATAGATTATAAAATACCTTTTCAGGTGAGTTTTCATCAAAACGGTCCTAAACAAATTATCAAAGTATTTTTACAAAATATCCTCACGTTTGCTTCGTTTTCTATTTATTACCTTCACAAATAATGAAAGTCTTCTTTGTACCCCTGTAAATATTAATTTGCCATCCTACATTTTTGAAAAATATTATAAAAAATAATCCAATTGTAGATATTGACAAAATTATGCCAACAAATTACCTAATTAACAAATTAGCCAAACAAAATTTTGATACGAATACAAAATGTGAAAAACACGTCCTTCACAACACATGTGAACTCCTCGCGTAGAGGACAATATAAATATCATTAAATTATCCTTTCCTGGCTGTGGCTGAGTTGGCACCGCGTTTGGGTCCCATTCAGGTGTCGCGTGTTTGATTCCTCGGCTGGCTTAGTCCTCCATTACAACACACGAAACATTTTACGCTTACTGTTGTGGTGGTGGGAGATTTTCAAATATTGTCAGGTTATTTGTAACCCGGGAACGTTTGCCTTTCTTTTAAATAAGTTATTACTTAAAAAACACGTTTGGTGAAAAAAAATATCATAATTCATTCTCATGTGTAGAAATCTGTGGAATCCACCGTTGTATGCAAACATTCAAATATCCCGTCAACCCCGCGGTGACATAAAATTCCTATTGAACCTGAATGATTTGAATTCATGCGCCATTTTATGAACAATGGGGAATGTTTTGAAACTAATGGAAGCACGTACAAAGACGGTTATTACGGAAAATTGCTGAGGGACCCTTTCTACCTCGGCGGGCTCCGCGAGAAAACACCCCTGCCCTTAAAATGGATGTCTTGCAGAAATCTGTTCCGACTACTGATGGATGGCTCCTAGACATATTCCCAGACTGATTTCTGTCCATTCCTACGCTGATGTGACTTTAGCGAGACGCGCTGGCCAAAATACTAATTCAGCAATTTTTACCTTTATAATTTAACATCAGTTCTTGTGTGCCAGTACCCATGCATACCTACAGTCATGCCTACAGTACAATATTTGATGTGCAGTACTTCGCTGTCATTGTTGTCACTGTTTTATTTAATACTAAGTTTGAAATTTTTACCTTCATAATTTAACATCAGTTCTACTTACTTCCATGCATACATACAGTTACAACATTTGATATGCAGTAAGTCGCTGTCATGTAATTTTTCTTCCCCTCTAATCTGAAGACAACGTGTTTTTTCCCGAGATTTGCATCCTCCATTCTCAAGAACTCCATTACGAATTCACTATTTCGATTATCAAGCATAGGTACTAATTTCGGTTGTCTGTGCGTCCCTGTAAAATCTGGTCCAATGACTCAAATTCGCTTTGAATTTATATGTCATTTTCAGCATTGGAACTGATTGCGTGAAGGATTTAGACAAGCAATACAGTAGGTAGGTACCTACCTATAAAATAACATTTATCAGAAAAATATTTTAATAAAAGGTATTTTGACCGTTTTTTTAAACTCGTGAAAAATGAAGTGATTTTTTTTTAACGGCATGTTTGTTTTTATTTGTGAATATGGTGGGGTTGACATCACGCCGGGCAACGTCATTGGTGACAGCCGTCTTACCCGCAAATGGCGTTTTCTACGCCATAAAATGCCGTTGTGGTAGTTGGAACCGTACCGGAATGTGCTGTTTTAGATCGTTTTTTAAATTGAAAATTATGTTTTACGATTTTAAAATTACACATTTTTAATACAATTATCAGAGTCAGATAAATAAACTTTAAAACTTCCATAATTCTTAATGGTTAACATATTTTGTGAAAATACCCAAATGTCTTTTCTTTTTTTTTGGTTTTAGGCAATTCACCCTGAAAGCCCTGAACCAAATGTCTTTTCTAAAATTTTTCAGGGTCTATTCTAGTTTACCACAAACAATATAAATCCAAGTAGGTACAATTAAAAATAAGTTTGTCTTGAAAATAATTCTTTTCTGAATGATTATGGAGGCATCTAGATAGCCTTTTTCCATTCAAAACTTCATAATTATGCATCACATCGACTTTAAGGTACCAACTTGAGCGACGAGGCAAAACATAGTATTCAGCAACAATAATTTTGGAACCAATTACCTCATACATGCGCCTATTCCTCGATTTCACACACTTGCAAACAAATTCTCCTCAAGATGTATTAAATACAAATTTACCATTATTTCAGAAATACTTGAATGATATTTTTATCAAGTATATTTGGATAATTGGAGAGAATCACGTAGCACATTGCATATATTTGTGTATTTTTATATTTATCTACAATATAAAAACCTGTTCCCGTTTTCTTTTTGTGTACTGTGACATTTGATTCGATTTGTCAAGAATTGTTTTTATGTAAATACGCTATACTATGTTATGCCATCTGCAACTTTAAAAACTTTTTCTTGTATTGTAATGCATTATTTTTACTAACATTTATCTTTATATCTTCCATTCATTTGATGTTTACTTTTTCAAGCTCATCTTTTTATTTAAAACTGTGTCTCTGTATTATAAACTTATCATGTAAAAGCCCATCAAGGCGTTGAAATATTAATAAATACAAATAAAATAATTAAAAAATACCGTCCAAAAGGTTGTTATTATTATAATTGTTATGAAAGGAGTGCTGGGAGATTCGAAAAATCACGATCCGTCAACCTATTTAATTTGGTTTTATGTCCACGCTAGCAGAGATGGATCAGTTGTTACTGCGGTTCCAGTTACCGGAGACCGATGTGGAACTGGTTCATTGTTCAGTTCAAAAATGTGTTCAGAAAAAGCATGGGGGGAGGTTGCTAGATATTTTATGAGAAAACTAGATAGATATTTTTGTTGCTAGATATTTTTCATAGATGTCCCAAAAGGAAATAATTAAAAAAAGGAAGTTTTTTTCATATTTTATTATTTTAAATCTAAATAAAATCTTTAAACAATTCAATGTTACGAATATAATCGTGAAGGTCTAAAAAATAGTGAAGTTATCAGAACTTACTCCAGGATTTCCCAGGGATTGAATTTAGGACCCCTCCTCTTTCTTTTATTAATCAATGATATTGGCAAGACCATTAACTGCTCAAAATAACTCCTCTTCGCCGAAGATATCAAACTTTTCAGAGCTATTAAAAGTCATATCGATTCGATTCTTCTGCAGAATGATCTTGATTCTCTTATCAAATGGTCGGAATTGAATAATTTACCCTTCAGCATCCCGAAATGTCGTTATATTTACAAGATCCAAAGATACGTTTCTATTCTCATACCACATTAATAAAAATATAATAATATGCAAAAACGAGATTCGAGCCCTTGGCGTGATTTTTGAAGCAAATCATTATTTTAAATCCCACATATCTGACTTTGTGTCCCACGCCAACAAAATGCTTGGATTTGTTCTTCGTAATGCGAGATCATTTACTAATGGAATTGCAAACGGAGAACATATGAAGCACTTGTCCGCAGCATCCTGGAATATAGCTCCATTACACACTTACATTATAAAAAAGGTTTATGCGTTATCTGTATATGAGAGAATATACGTATTACCCATTTCTGTATCTATCATTGTTCTTAACATGAATGCTCGATTTTAATACTTTAGAAGCCCGCCGAAAAAAAATTTTTAGGTAAAAATTTTTTTAGGCTAATCTCCGGTGGAAAGAGATTAACTTATATGTCCATAATGCGTATAATCGTGGGAGATCCCATGCATTTTTTTATGCACCGAAAGCGAGAACTTCTGCCTATCAGAATGCGTCTTTAAACAAAGCGACTCAACTGCTTAACGATTCTGCATTGACCAACGACATCTTAAGTGTCACCTGCAGAGGGTTCATCAACTATCTTTTGACATACGTCACAACATAGCAAAACTACCCCCATGCACTTTTTTAAATTTTATCTTCTTCATAATCTATATCAGTGTAAAACTGTTTTATGGAGAACTTAAAAAAAATAGACATTTATTTTTTATTCTTCATAAAACCTGTCAAAATACCAGAGCAGCTTGTCAGCTGTACCTAATAATAAATTCCTAAATAAGTAAAACCGACGGTTGCAGTGACAGCAAAGGAACCGGACAGGAATTTCGACCATCTCTACATAAAAGTGATGTATTAAGTTACATCCAATTTTATTTGAATAACTAATTGGGTCCAAAATAATGTTCCATTACACTACCCATTTGTTTAATCTGACGTGGTGTGGTTTTGCAATCAGGATAATAATTATTGCTAAGTCCAGCTTTGATCGTCAGTTATTGTAATAGTAGGGTGTACAATGTATGGCTTAGCCCTACAGCTCCACACAATGTGATATTGGTTTCTAGTTGTACAGCTACTTTATCACTGTTTGATGTGACAATACCATTGTGTCTGCGACGATCATTGTTGACTGGGCCAGAGGTTATGGTACATAAATTAATTGTTATTGCGTATTATATTTTATAACTATGATATACGTTTAGTCGAATCGGTGTGCTCATGGCAGAGAACCATTGCTTAATTTGATTCTAGCGTCTTTACCTAGAATACATCATTGTAATGTTAGACTTGGTTACACTGAAATGATTCAATATTACTGGTGCAGGCCTTATTATGGCACAAAATATTGATTCAGCATATATCTGAGTCAATTTATAAGAAGAAAGTGGTTCTTGAGCATAATACAAGGTTCAAAAAGAATGAAGGAATGCTTGTTCCAAAACATAATAATAACCACGGACGGCGAACCCTGGAATATAACGCGCCAAAAATATTTAACATGTTACCAAGTAATTAAAAAAATTGAGACAATGGTTACTAAATAGGGATGGCTTATATTAATTCACGTGTGTTAATTGTGACAATCTGTATAGTTATTGTAATAATATTATGTATGAATGTTTAAATTGTAATTGAAAATTAACATCCTCTTGACAAATTGCTTTATTGCGATTTAACGAGATTGTACCTTGAAAACCAATAAAAAATACGAATTAAATAACTTTAAAATATATACTCATACATGTAGAGAGAAAATATATTTATGTATTTATTAGCATGGCCATTGAGGTTGTAACTTAAACAAAAAATCTTGAAACATTTAACCAAATTACACGAAAAAAACATTTACGAACATTGTGAATATACTTTTTTCGTTATTTGTTTTTGGGTGTTATGCCGTGTTGCGCTACCTCCTTCTTTAGCCAACGTTTCGGACATCGTTGCAGTGTCCATCATCAGGGCAGATCCGGCAGATCCGGTAGATGTGTCTGCCGGATTTACCCTGATGATGGACACTGCAACGATGTCCGAAACGTTGGCTAAAGAAGGAGGTAGCGCAACACGGCATAACACCCCAAAAACAAATAACGAAAATGCTTTTGGCCGTGAAAATCTTAAAACTTATCATTGTGAATATATATTATTTATTTTATTTATTTATTTTTATTTATTTATTGTTTCTTTACACTGTAGGTAAAAATGTTTACAATACAATTTGTTACCTCACTAGGACAAGCCTGTGTTGAGGTTAACAATAATTATACAAGTTAACAAAATAACACAAAATTATACAGATTATTGTTAGTATTGTTTGAATTTCATCACAAATGGGCCTAACTGACAAACTGCCTAGTTTTATTTTTTTAATGCTTTTTCGTGCACTTTGCATAAACCATTATTATTAGCATGCAAATCAAACCATAATTTTTTTATTACAGATAATGAGTTTATTTAACTAACTTTCGAAGTGTTCATTATTTAAAGCGTTTTTGTGTGTATTTAATGTTGTAGAAATAAAATTAAAATAGTAGAAGCCAGTTTGAAATCCCCGCTAAGTGAAGCGAAAAATAGAAATTCATGGGCAAAAAAAAAATTGCCTCAGGATCATTGCCTTTCAAAAACCAATATCGTCAATTTTAGAGGCGTTCAGAAATTAACCGTGTGAATGAATACGGTCAGTAAATTTGCAAAATTACGGCATCTGCAAAAATTAATTAATTTATTGAAATAAAATCATTTTGTCACCAATTTTATGACTTTTCGTAAGAACTTTTCTCCCAACAATGTCAATTTTGAAAATGACACTTAAATTCAAAGCAAATCCAAGTTCTAGAGTTCATTGAACCGGAGTTACAGATACAATTACAACTGTTATTAGTATTTTAATTGTTTCTCCCATCGCTGGCGTACTTCAGTTTCAGTGCCATTCAATTCAATTTCAGGCAATCCGGGCGTTTATTTTACTTTCATTTATATGTACGTAGATTTATTTTACCCACCTCACTAGAGAAAGTCTGTTCCGAGGCGGGTAAACAACATATTATATTTATTAAAAAAGAAATGTATCAAAGTAGACGTGAATGTATATAAAAAAATAATATAAAACGATAAAAAATAATATAAAAATAAATGCCTATATATACACTCACGAACATACACACATGGATATTCATACATATATTCATGCATATGTGCACATAAATATACATGTACACACATGCAAACATTTTACATATACATTTTATTTTTATTATTTGATATATTTCCGTACTTTACACGTGTTTAATTAATACATCCCTTTCTGGAAATATTCAGACTCATTTACTAATTTCATTAAAATTTTCATTGAATGGTTTAAAAGTTCAACTTCAAAACATTCCTGAAATCGACAATAGTCCCACTAGTTTCTGGGAATTGTACAGTAAATAAAGCGATACAAAAATCACAAACAATCTTCTTTTCCTAACAATGTCGTATTTCAGCATATATATTTGATAAACAACTTTCATATTGTAACCGATAGAATCCACTTCATAAATATTGATTGCACCCTACAAAGACCCAGAGTCCCCTGATTGGTTTCTTATCCGAATAATTTATCCATCTCGTCGTCTCTGCGTGGTTTTCTATCTCCCATTCATCTTGATTGCGGCCAGAGTTGACGTCCCTAGTATCTAGTCCCAGCGCGGGTCGAGTGTCACATCTGCGCCAACTTTTGTTTGGACAATGTCTCAAAACAAAAACAAACTTAATAATGGAAGTAGCGTGTTGGGGGACTCGGGAGTGTGGGATTACATCATTATGTAATCGATATTATGGGAGCTTCGAGCATTCTCGATAAATATTATGCGATGGCGATACGGTTTTGATGGCTAAGGAAAAAGGGTTTTGCCCAATTACGAATCGTACTTTTAACCTATTAGTCCATTTAGTGACCTTTGGTTTAGACCCTGTAAAAATATGACATCACTAAAAATAATTATCTGATATTTGGAACGCATGTGTGCTTCATACATAGGTACTTCAAACGCCGCGCCGCGCGCCGGTTCAGCGTTGGTACGTATTTGTAATTAAGCTTGTCTAAACCATAACTATGTCATGTGTCAAGGTAATAATTTTTTTTAAATAGAAGAAGAAAACAAGAAGACGTGGGCATGTTTCGTGATTCAAAATTCTGTTATAACAGACAGTAAATTTAAAATACAAAACTGGGTTTCACCATCATTATGAAATTCAAATGGATTGCAATATAAGTTCTACATGAATAAGTTGCGGGTGGCCTAAACATGAACTAATGCTATATCTGTGGGTGGTTTGGTATATTTATGCTATATCTATATATATATTAATCTGGCAACCTCACGTATTATCGTTTTGTCATATATGAAAGCGCCTTCCCTTTTCGCCAACTTATTCGTGTAGTACTGTGTGATGTAGGTCTTTTCTACTCTCTTATATTTGTCTGTATTTTATTTACTCCTGGGCACTTGGCACCAGTCGTAATATTCTTCTTTTCTCTTGGCTCTGATCGATATTTAAATTCTTAAGGCTTTGCATATGTGTGGTGGGGATGGAAAATTCCTCCCCTACGTCACACAAGCCCTTATAAATTTGGACCCTTATTTCATCTGATAACTACAGAAAGCTACTTAAAGCTCCCTTGTACTACATACCTCTAGCGATATATGTACTTAACTAATAAATACGTTATTTACGACTTTGAACGTAGATATTTTCGTATTTAGGTTGTAATTAAACTCCATCAAACGTTGTGTAATTTTTTGATTTATGATATAGGACTTTAATTACATTAAATTTTGTGGTAACCCTCTTGATTCTAAACAGAGTGTTGAATTTCAAACTGTATTGGTCTCTCTCTTGCAAATTTAACCTTAAGTAATTTCTCTAAATGAACTAACTTCCCTTTGACGTTCATTATGATTCCCTACATCCTAATGAATTCATGAATAAGCAATACTAATCGAAACTACACATGACTAATTGAACAGATAATTAAATATAACTCAAATGGTTAAATGTTAGTAAATTTGATTATGATTGTATCTCGTATCTGCTGGGCGCCCCTCCGTTTAGATTCAGCTGCTATAAGGTACATATAAAGATGGATTTAGTAGGTTAATGTAATTAGTTAATTGCATATTTGACGAACTCAGAATAACCCTTTTTCTGGCAAAATTTGGCTCCTGCCTCCATCAAGTAAGCAGGGTGATCAGAAGTCAACCCAAAATTCGCACAGTCTTTTGGCACGGTTCAATTGATTGATACCTAAGTTATCGCGTCCCAATTGACCTTCCTTCGCCATCATGCACTGCCTTCAGGTCTTCCCCCAAGCCCAGATACCTCCAAATTCCTACTCCTCCAAAGTTTACTATTTACTTAGGGCGAACCGGTTTCGTCCTATATGCAATCATATACTCACGGGTTTGTGTGGAGTTACGGGTCGTGAATCCTCCCTCCACGTTCAAGAAATGAGACGAGAGTGACCCGACAGGCCTAAAGCACTAATTGTAAGTGAGTTCGTTTCATTCAATGAACAGTACATAAAAAGATATATATGTAAACATACGTTTTGGGAAGGTTTATAACTCGCAATACGAAACTACTTGCAACGCATCCCGAGCTCGGATCTCGCCCATCGGATTCTGCACAATCCTCAGATTGATACCGAATATATACGTAAGAATAGTGTGAAATATAAATATATACTAGTACAATAAGATCTTATCTGGCGATGTGTTCTGGAGATTCGCCATAACTCCAAGCTTTTGTTTGGTTTTGTTGACGGTTTTGTTTGAGAGATCCGCCATCTCTATGGTTTGATTAATGGTCCTTGTTACAGAAGCGAACACTGCCTTCTGTTGGTTGAACTGTATTTTTTTTTTTTTCTTTCCCTCCCCTCCAATGTTCAACTTTTGATAAACTCTTGCTATCCCGTGATTCTCAATTGAATCATGTAAATCCTCATTGCCCCTTATTAAGCTATCCCGTGATTTTTCAACTGTTTCATGTAAATCTTCAATACACCCATTTTTACTGCTATAATAAATCTGTTAATTTTCAATTGCTTAGGTCTGTAGATACCTCGTTACGTTCAAATTAAAAATAGTGTTTAAATTTTTTTTTTCTTTTTGTTCCTAATAATTGCGCAATATAATAATTTTATCCCGTTCCTAGAAGTTAATACCTAAGTACGATATCCACTAATCAAGGTCATTTTTTTTTTTTTCTTTTTGTTCCTAATAATTGCGCAATATAATAATTTTATCCCGTTCCTAGAAGTTAATACCTAAGTACGATATCCACTAATCAAGGTCATTTTTTTTTTCTTTTTACTGTATTCGAACTAGTGCCCCAGTGACCGAATTATTTTGTAAACAATTTGAGCTTTGTAAACATTCTCGACGGCCTCGTGACCTAGATTCAAGCGTATGAGGTATGTTTACTTTAGACATTCCGGAGACGTGTGAGATGACTCTAAAATTTTCTTTGTTTGATAATGATGTACTTAGCGCAATTGTCTAGTCTGATACCCGATTACGTATACATATTTATTCATTTATATATACTTTGTCTCAATAAATAATTTATAATATTGATATGTATATACATAAATTTTATGATTGAAATAATTTCTAATATCATAACTTATTTCAAATGCTCTGGATTTTCTGAAATTATATTAATACATACATAAGATTAAATATAAAATATTGATTTGTAAATTTATCACACATAACTACTTTCAATAGTTATTGATGAATTCAGAGGTAGGAATCGATACCCTCTTCCTCTTTTTATATAAGTGTTTTCTTTTTGATTAAAAATTTTCTTGGGAACAATAAAATTACAAATATATATGTTTATATACATACATATATAAATATATAAAATATACTTATTATATTTATAATATTTTAATATAGTTACATATCACATATTAAGAGAGTAATATCTTGGTCAAATAATTAATCCAAATACCAATGTTTGCTCCATTCCGCTTTCTCCTTGGAATCTGTAAAATTTTATAACGGAAAAGACTTACCCCTACCAAGGTTTTTTCCGACCGGGAAATACACGGTAACCTTGCTGCGATTTTCCTAAATTAATTTTTTATTTTCCTAAATTTAATTAAATCTTTTTGACTTCAATTTTTTTTTTTCATTTAATCTAAGTAATTAAAATGATGCATGAACTCTATCGTTCTAAACTGTATTTTATCTCAAACTCGGTGGTTAGATAACACTTTAAATGATAGTTACTTCACGATTAATTTAGAGATGGTAAATTGTTGTTAAATTAAATTTTTATCCCTCCGAAATTTTATGTATTAATAAAATATTATTTTGTTTTATTATTATTATTTAAGATAATTAATTTAAATATTTATTATTTGTTAGAACACTTTCACTTAGATTGAACACACGTATTTAATTATAACTTCATCACGCTAAATTATCACATCACTTCAGTTATTTATTGCACTAATATTAAACGCGAAATTTCTAAGTTTAAAAACACGATATTAAGTGATTATAAAATCCGAATTTTCCACTAAAACAAATTGTATTTATCACGAGCACTTTTATTTTTCACAAGTAAATAATGCGTTGGCTTTATTGTTATTTTTCACTGACTCTAACTGCAAAGTATTTTTTTTTTATATCACTGACTAGAATGTGAAATTTTTCTAAGTATCAAAATAATTATCACTTAGAATTTTTCAAATTTAAATCACCCACCGTTTCGTCACGTTCCGCGAAGTTACAACCTTTTCGACCACGACGTAGACTGTCCTCAACTGGCATTTGTCTAGACTTTTATACCCCTCTCAGGTCCAAAAGATCGTATCTGAATCTCCTATAATAAACCAATCTAATTACTATCAACTCGTAATTTCTTGAAACCTCTCCATTATTGTCGAATGCGGTCTCTTTGTACGTTTTGCGTTTGATACATTAAATTCTGTCTCGTACTTCCATACTTACAAGATCCGGATTTAGTAAGATCCATGTTTAATGGCCCAACTTCCTTTGTCCTGTTGTTCATACAAAATTAGCTTGAATTTAATAATTTTAAAGTTCTATTTTCATCTATTCCGTAACATGTCCGTGCGTACGGCATCTACCATATGTTCCAAATCTGTCCCCAAATTCGCCTATCAGAGATATCTTCATGTCGAAGTCTTTCTCGCAAATTGTTCATTTTTATTTTATTATTTTTCCACGAGTTTTTCTGTATTCTATATGAACCTTTCCATTTAAAACCGAATTTTCTCTATTTACGTCGTATATTTGAATTTTCCATTCTTTCTCGAATTTTCTTTTATTCACGACACTCTTTCCATGAATTTCCTTATTTATTCTTACGCTATTGTTCATATCTCTATAGATTTTTATATTTCAAGCCGTATTTATTTTATTCACTGTTAATCTAAGATTTCCTTTGTTTTTCTCTGTCGTATCTCCTTTCCCCTCACTTCCCCGTACTTCCCTGATATAACCATATCGTTTTTTGATGTTTGCTGCCTCTTGGAAAATTTCATTTTCTATTTGTTATTAATAAATATATCATTTTTTAACATCTTTATAGGAGATATCCCCACTTCGGCCCTTAAATTCCTGTCATTTTTATTGCTTCATAGAGATCGCCTCCCAAATTTTGTCCCGTTCTTACGCAAAATCCCATAAACCATATGCCTTGACAGTTGTATACATTAGTTCCTGTACCCACCTGGCAATAAATCCTTTTTTATTTCAGTGTCGTTAACTTTTACGAGAATTCTTTAATGTAAATATTTCATAAGACCCATGATAATTTTTATTACCTTTTTAACGGCTAATCGTCCTTATCTAAACAATTTTCATGTTCGAATATTCCTTGTTTATCACAACAAAATACATCTGAAATCGACAACCATTGTAATGCCTCATTTTTTTTTCTGCAATCGCGTACTATGTTACTCTATAAACTCCATTTTAATTACGTAAAATGACTCCTTTTCCTGAGTTTTTCTATCGCAATGTTTTCAGCATTTTCCACTCCCCTCCGTACTGCACTCTATTTTCTTCTCTAACACTTGTTACTGCTCTAGACATCTGAAATGTACTCTCGCCTATTCTTTAAAACTCTCATTTTTTTTTTGACGTTTCCTCCCTAAATCTTTCATCGTAATATCCTAGCTCCGTCTAGAATTGATAACAATAATTTTCCATTGTTTTTTCAACATTTCCATTTCCTTTAGCACGTTTTCCCTCGAATCGATCATCTCCGGTCGTCACAAACAATCGTATTATAGATGAAATCTCCCTAACACCTTACAACACGTTTTCGTCACTTGCTGTGCAATTTTTCACTTAAACTTTTCAAACGTTGTTTACGTGTATCCTTTTTTCCGCACCTTATATGCTTTAATGCGTTCGAGAACTAGGGTTTCTGATCCCTGGAACGTACCGGTTAATGATAACATTTCTTGGGGTCATCGTTCTTTTGTCCCTGAACAGATTATTTCTTCCCATGGAGTTTATTCACCTCTCGGTTTGGTGGGAACGTCAAACTCATTAATCACATTACTAATTGCCAAGTCCAAAGGTCGTTCCTTTGTTCTAAAAATGGGCTCGGCCCTCTTCCCGTTGATAGGCTGAATTGGTTTTTAATCGCTTTTGCTGCAATTCAATTGGCTGTCAATATATCACGGCCTAAAGCATACTGGGAGTCCCTGTCTTTGATTATTTGTTGATACCATCTGTGATTTTTTTTATCAATACTCGTCTCACTTTGTCTAATTATAGATCCCTACCGTAAATATGAATTCACTTTACTCTAATCCGATAGATGTCGTAGACGTGTCCGTTTTATAAGTAATTGATATTTTCTTTTTTAAATTAAAGTGGGAAGCTACGATATTTTCTAATTCTCACTGTTGATCAATGCAATTCATCACAGTTCCCTCCTCTGAACTCAATTTGCTGTGGCTAACGTTGTATTTTATTTTAATGTCCTATTCTTTTTTTTTTTTTTTTTTTTTTTTTTTTTTTTTTTTTTTTTTTTTAATTTTTTTTTTTTCGTTAGACACCGAAATTGTGTTCAAATTTAGACTAGCTATCTTCCCCTCCTCATTTGGTTATCCCCTATCTCTACTCCGTGTCATATTACTTCCTATCTCCCCCTCCTCATTTTGTTATCCCCTATCTTTTTCCGTATCCTATTACTTCCTATCTCCCCCTCCTCATTCTGTTATCCCCTATCTTTTTCCGTATCCTATTACTTCCTATCTCCCCCTCCTCATTCTGTTATCCCCTATCTCTTTTCCGTATCCTATTACTTCCTATCTCCCCCTCCTCATTCTGTTCGGATTGTTAACAATCTTGAATTTGAATCTCATTGTATTCTTTATTTTCTTTTCGCGTAGATTTTACTTTATGAAATTTTCTTTAATTTTGATAGATTCAAAATTAATTTCTTTTTGCTGGAACACGCCCCTCGACTCGCGTGTTTTGGTGGTCCCCAACCAAATTGGACTAAGACCTCCCTTACAATGATTTAAGTAAAGATTGTTTACAATCTCGCGGCCTTTCGAACAACTGAAAAGCGGGTGGTCTCTTGGTGTGCAATTAATTGTTTTTTTGTTTTGTAAGTATGAATATTTTTTGTGAAATGTGTGTTTTCGCACGACCTCACCCAATCCGACAATCAGTGGTATACATGTTTCATATAAATTTTCCAGCATTTTTTTTTTTTTTCTTTATTTATTTAAACTTTATTTTATAATTCTTAATTTCTAATTATAATTTCTTAATTCATCCAAAGTTGTTCTAGCCTAAGTGTTGTCCACTCTAATATTTAAATTTTTATAAATGTTCTTTATTATCCTCAAATTGGTTCAGCGTTCCTTTTTTCCTTTTTTTTTTTTCGAAATCTAAAATATTTATACCTTAATTCAAATGTTACCTTTTTATCTCTATACTTAATGTCTACCCTATATCTATAGATAAACTTTCTTATTTCAATATTTCAAAAAAAAAAATTCCTAGGCATTGTTTATTTTTCAAAATGTCCCTTTTGTGTGCCATATAATATCTCTAATTCTCTCCTTCGAGTGTTCTTACTTATCTAACCTTTTTTTTTTTTTTTTTTTTTTTTCATTAACACATAAAAAAGTCAATTTTTTTTTTCAACTAGAAAATCAAAATTAACGAATTTATTTGCCTTACTCTATTTCAATAATTGAATATGATTGTCGCTTATTAAGAACTTGTCCACTCACCCTCAAAGACTTAACGACGATCCGCCCCTCGCAAGCAATCTGATAATCTAATATTTTAGTAATTTTCTTTCTTCCCCCTCCCCAATTATCATGTACCCTAACATAATTTTATTTATATTTCTCAATCGTTTATTTATTTATTAACATTTACAAATATTTGTAAACTTCGCACTCTATTCGTTGACTTCCACTAATTGTAAACCTGATTTTTGTTTCTTATTACTTGTGTAATATCTAGCTAAATGTAAAGCGCTATAATCTCCTTTTATCTCCCGAGTTGGCTGCGACCACTAGCTCCTTCCCGGCTGTAGTTATTGTAGAATTTTCTTTTGGTGAACTGTTAACATCGGTGCACTTGCTGCAACTAGCGTTTTCGCCCACACTTTCAATTGCGTGTATCCTCCTTTTTATGGCGCGGTAACGGTCACGGTATTTGTCCTTCTTGCTGGATTCCTCCCCACTCCTCTTCTTCATGTTCCGTTCTTCTGGTGTACATACCATTGTATCTAGTTTTCGTAGAAACTCAGCGGCGACAATCTCATCTCCTGATTGCCCCGAAAACCATAGCGATTGAATTTCCTTCGGATAATGTCTCATAATCTCGTCAACTATGCCCAACGGTGTGTCAGTAATCTTTAAAGCCTTCGCTAGCTCCCAATAGTTTGCGAAATGAGTAAGCATGGATATATTTTTCTTGGCATCATATACCCCTTCTGCAAGACGACGGCGAACTTCATTTTTCTTTATGTCTCCCCAATAGGTAGCTAAAAAATCTCGTTCGAAATCTAACATAGTCTCCCATCGTTTATTGTACAATTTTGCCCACGATTTAGCTTCCCCTTTCAAATTTTCCCGTACGACGACTAATGGATCCGTTCGTTTCACTTTTCTAGTGTATTCTTTTAAATCTTCCAGGAAACTAATGGGATTTTGATTTCCACCGGAGAATGATGGTCGTTCCTGCTGTGGTAACATTTCCACTACTTGGAGAACGCTTTTCGGCGCACTATCCTCTCCTATCACCGCCCCTGTTGCTGGGCTTTCCAATTGTTTCTCGAGTTCTTGCATCTTATTGACGAGCGGTGCCAAAGCTGCCTGAATTATTGTAGTTATATCTCCTATGTTTATTGTTGAAGTCTCGGTTGTGACATTTTCCCCGATTGCTGTCACTAAAGCCTGGGCTCGCCTACTTGTTCCACGTTTCCCAACCATTTTCTTTATTTTCCGAGTGCCGCCTGGTTAATGTTTATATTTTATCTTATTAAGCGACAACCTTATAATCTCTATTTTAATTTCCTAAATTACCTTATGTAAATTATGTTGCCTTCCTTATTCTATTTATTTACTTATTTTATTTTTTTTTTCAATTTTCTCGTTTTTCTGTATTTTTTATTTTATTTTTTTATTTTTCCTTTTACTCCGTTAACTTTTCTTGTTCCTTTTCCTCGGGTTTTTCCTGTAACATATCATGTGTGAGTCTCTCTTCACACTCTCGCTTATTTTCGCCCTGTTCCTCCGATTTTGTGTCGGTCTCCCCCTCTGGCTGAACGACTTCTATCATAACCTCGACTCGTAACTTAGACCTCTTTGAACGTCTAAATATCTCCCGTAATTCATCTCCCAACGGTATTTCTTTAGCTTCTAATTCCGTCGCATCCACTTTCCTTTTTTCCGCCATTTTTTGTTTAAAATTTTTAATGAATTTAACTCAATACCAACTATTTATTATAAATATACCTATATATATTTATAATTTATTTTATTTTTTTTTTTTTTTGGAACCTGTCCCCCTATAAAACACAATATTTTTAATTATTTATATTTGTTTGCATGATGATTGTAACCCAAATTAGATCAACTCTACCATCACTCTTCATTTCAATTAAATGTAGGTAATTGCAAAAAAAACGGAATGAATATTGTTACTCCAATGTTAATGAATATCCCGTGATTTTCGTTCAACCAATAATTACTCATTGTTTAGAATGCCAACCATTCCTTCAAGTTCCGCAATACCTACGATATTTTCGCAAAATCTATTTAGAGTTCGCAATACCTATCTTGATGTTATTTCGTCAAATCCCCTCCTTTTTTGGTCCGAATGATCAAATGTTCCCTTAAATAGGTATATACCTATAAAACATTCGTCTGTGATATTAAAGCTCTCAACTCGACACTATCCCCAATCAAATATTTTATGTTATTTTTATTTTATGTTCCTTATCTTTTATGTTATGACTTTTTATGTGATAATCCTCACATACAAACCCACAACATTAACTATAAACAAAGGGTCACTTTATGTAGGTAAGTTCCCCCGTTTTTATCTGTAAAGTCTGTTTATTTTTTCCGTAACCGAGTGTTGATATCATTTTCGAGTTTGTTTATTCTACAATCTCTTAAAGCGATGCGCGTTACCCCCGATGTCGCCTACTTCAAAATTTTTCGATGTTTTGTTATCACTTTCGATGCTTAGGTTATCAATCTTTCGATGCTTACAAACACCGCGGTATCTCGTATCAGATTGTTTACATTACGATCATTAACATTCTGGATTCAGGAATGTCAATACCATTATTCTGTCAATTTATGGCCTGCCTTGAATAAACTGTTTACGCTTGTATCTGACCTACATTCTTTGTTACGATATTTATAATCTCATAAGCAATCAACAAATTCATGGTCACTTGATTTAACTTTATATCGACACTTTTATAAATTATTTTAAAACATGTAGAGTTTATTCGTTAACACTTTTTTTTATATTTAAATGTATTGTTTATATATTTATTTTCGTATATTTATTTATTTATTTATATATTTTTTTTTCGTGTTTATTTAACGGCGCACTGTTCTGATTTTTATTTTATTTTTATTATCACTTCATTTAACATAACGTCCTACTTATTATTATTATTATTTTTTTTTTCTTCACTTTTTTTTTTTTTTGCAATAGATTGACCAATAAAAGTTTTTTTTTTTTTTTTTTCTAAAACAACTTGTAAAACTCTGATCTCCTGTCACGGCTGTGCAGTTGTGATGTAGGTCTTTTCTACTCTCTTATATTTGTCTGTATTTTATTTACTCCTGGGCACTTGGCACCAGTCGTAATATTCTTCTTTTCTCTTGGCTCTGATCGATATTTAAATTCTTAAGGCTTTGCATATGTGTGGTGGGGATGGAAAATTCCTCCCCTACGTCACACAAGCCCTTATAAATTTGGACCCTTATTTCATCTGATAACTACAGAAAGCTACTTAAAGCTCCCTTGTACTACATACCTCTAGCGATATATGTACTTAACTAATAAATACGTTATTTACGACTTTGAACGTAGATATTTTCGTATTTAGGTTGTAATTAAACTCCATCAAACGTTGTGTAATTTTTTGATTTATGATATAGGACTTTAATTACTTTAAATTTTGTGGTAACCCTCTTGATTCTAAACAGAGTGTTGAATTTCAAACTGTATTGGTCTCTCTCTTGCAAATTTAACCTTAAGTAATTTCTCTAAATGAACTAACTTCCCTTTGACGTTCATTATGATTCCCTACATCCTAATGAATTCATGAATAAGCAATACTAATCGAAACTACACATGACTAATTGAACAGATAATTAAATATAACTCAAATGGTTAAATGTTAGTAAATTTGATTATGATTGTATCTCGTATCTGCTGGGCGCCCCTCCGTTTAGATTCAGCTGCTATAAGGTACATATAAAGATGGATTTAGTAGGTTAATGTAATTAGTTAATTGCATATTTGACGAACTCAGAATAACCCTTTTTCTGGCAAAATTTGGCTCCTGCCTCCATCAAGTAAGCAGGGTGATCAGAAGTCAACCCAAAATTCGCACAGTCTTTTGGCACGGTTCAATTGATTGATACCTAAGTTATCGCGTCCCAATTGACCTTCCTTCGCCATCATGCACTGCCTTCAGGTCTTCCCCCAAGCCCAGATACCTCCAAATTCCTACTCCTCCAAAGTTTACTATTTACTTAGGGCGAACCGGTTTCGTCCTATATGCAATCATATACTCACGGGTTTGTGTGGAGTTACGGGTCGTGAATCCTCCCTCCACGTTCAAGAAATGAGACGAGAGTGACCCGACAGGCCTAAAGCACTAATTGTAAGTGAGTTCGTTTCATTCAATGAACAGTACATAAAAAGATATATATGTAAACATACGTTTTGGGAAGGTTTATAACTCGCAATACGAAACTACTTGCAACGCATCCCGAGCTCGGATCTCGCCCATCGGATTCTGCACAATCCTCAGATTGATACCGAATATATACGTAAGAATAGTGTGAAATATAAATATATACTAGTACAATAAGATCTTATCTGGCGATGTGTTCTGGAGATTCGCCATAACTCCAAGCTTTTGTTTGGTTTTGTTGACGGTTTTGTTTGAGAGATCCGCCATCTCTATGGTTTGATTAATGGTCCTTGTTACAGAAGCGAACACTGCCTTCTGTTGGTTGAACTGTATTTTTTTTTTTTTCTTTCCCTCCCCTCCAATGTTCAACTTTTGATAAACTCTTGCTATCCCGTGATTCTCAATTGAATCATGTAAATCCTCATTGCCCCTTATTAAGCTATCCCGTGATTTTTCAACTGTTTCATGTAAATCTTCAATACACCCATTTTTACTGCTATAATAAATCTGTTAATTTTCAATTGCTTAGGTCTGTAGATACCTCGTTACGTTCAAATTAAAAATAGTGTTTAAATTTTTTTTTTCTTTTTGTTCCTAATAATTGCGCAATATAATAATTTTATCCCGTTCCTAGAAGTTAATACCTAAGTACGATATCCACTAATCAAGGTCATTTTTTTTTTCTTTTTACTGTATTCGAACTAGTGCCCCAGTGACCGAATTATTTTGTAAACAATTTGAGCTTTGTAAACATTCTCGACGGCCTCGTGACCTAGATTCAAGCGTATGAGGTATGTTTACTTTAGACATTCCGGAGACGTGTGAGATGACTCTAAAATTTTCTTTGTTTGATAATGATGTACTTAGCGCAATTGTCTAGTCTGATACCCGATTACGTATACATATTTATTCATTTATATATACTTTGTCTCAATAAATAATTTATAATATTGATATGTATATACATAAATTTTATGATTGAAATAATTTCTAATATCATAACTTATTTCAAATGCTCTGGATTTTCTGAAATTATATTAATACATACATAAGATTAAATATAAAATATTGATTTGTAAATTTATCACACATAACTACTTTCAATAGTTATTGATGAATTCAGAGGTAGGAATCGATACCCTCTTCCTCTTTTTATATAAGTGTTTTCTTTTTGATTAAAAATTTTCTTGGGAACAATAAAATTACAAATATATATGTTTATATACATACATATATAAATATATAAAATATACTTATTATATTTATAATATTTTAATATAGTTACATATCACATATTAAGAGAGTAATATCTTGGTCAAATAATTAATCCAAATACCAATGTTTGCTCCATTCCGCTTTCTCCTTGGAATCTGTAAAATTTTATAACGGAAAAGACTTACCCCTACCAAGGTTTTTTCCGACCGGGAAATACACGGTAACCTTGCTGCGATTTTCCTAAATTAATTTTTTATTTTCCTAAATTTAATTAAATCTTTTTGACTTCAATTTTTTTTTTTTCATTTAATCTAAGTAATTAAAATGATGCATGAACTCTATCGTTCTAAACTGTATTTTATCTCAAACTCGGTGGTTAGATAACACTTTAAATGATAGTTACTTCACGATTAATTTAGAGATGGTAAATTGTTGTTAAATTAAATTTTTATCCCTCCGAAATTTTATGTATTAATAAAATATTATTTTGTTTTATTATTATTATTTAAGATAATTAATTTAAATATTTATTATTTGTTAGAACACTTTCACTTAGATTGAACACACGTATTTAATTATAACTTCATCACGCTAAATTATCACATCACTTCAGTTATTTATTGCACTAATATTAAACGCGAAATTTCTAAGTTTAAAAACACGATATTAAGTGATTATAAAATCCGAATTTTCCACTAAAACAAATTGTATTTATCACGAGCACTTTTATTTTTCACAAGTAAATAATGCGTTGGCTTTATTGTTATTTTTCACTGACTCTAACTGCAAAGTATTTTTTTTTTATATCACTGACTAGAATGTGAAATTTTTCTAAGTATCAAAATAATTATCACTTAGAATTTTTCAAATTTAAATCACCCACCGTTTCGTCACGTTCCGCGAAGTTACAACCTTTTCGACCACGACGTAGACTGTCCTCAACTGGCATTTGTCTAGACTTTTATACCCCTCTCAGGTCCAAAAGATCGTATCTGAATCTCCTATAATAAACCAATCTAATTACTATCAACTCGTAATTTCTTGAAACCTCTCCATTATTGTCGAATGCGGTCTCTTTGTACGTTTTGCGTTTGATACATTAAATTCTGTCTCGTACTTCCATACTTACAAGATCCGGATTTAGTAAGATCCATGTTTAATGGCCCAACTTCCTTTGTCCTGTTGTTCATACAAAATTAGCTTGAATTTAATAATTTTAAAGTTCTATTTTCATCTATTCCGTAACATGTCCGTGCGTACGGCATCTACCATATGTTCCAAATCTGTCCCCAAATTCGCCTATCAGAGATATCTTCATGTCGAAGTCTTTCTCGCAAATTGTTCATTTTTATTTTATTATTTTTCCACGAGTTTTTCTGTATTCTATATGAACCTTTCCATTTAAAACCGAATTTTCTCTATTTACGTCGTATATTTGAATTTTCCATTCTTTCTCGAATTTTCTTTTATTCACGACACTCTTTCCATGAATTTCCTTATTTATTCTTACGCTATTGTTCATATCTCTATAGATTTTTATATTTCAAGCCGTATTTATTTTATTCACTGTTAATCTAAGATTTCCTTTGTTTTTCTCTGTCGTATCTCCTTTCCCCTCACTTCCCCGTACTTCCCTGATATAACCATATCGTTTTTTGATGTTTGCTGCCTCTTGGAAAATTTCATTTTCTATTTGTTATTAATAAATATATCATTTTTTAACATCTTTATAGGAGATATCCCCACTTCGGCCCTTAAATTCCTGTCATTTTTATTGCTTCATAGAGATCGCCTCCCAAATTTTGTCCCGTTCTTACGCAAAATCCCATAAACCATATGCCTTGACAGTTGTATACATTAGTTCCTGTACCCACCTGGCAATAAATCCTTTTTTATTTCAGTGTCGTTAACTTTTACGAGAATTCTTTAATGTAAATATTTCATAAGACCCATGATAATTTTTATTACCTTTTTAACGGCTAATCGTCCTTATCTAAACAATTTTCATGTTCGAATATTCCTTGTTTATCACAACAAAATACATCTGAAATCGACAACCATTGTAATGCCTCATTTTTTTTTCTGCAATCGCGTACTATGTTACTCTATAAACTCCATTTTAATTACGTAAAATGACTCCTTTTCCTGAGTTTTTCTATCGCAATGTTTTCAGCATTTTCCACTCCCCTCCGTACTGCACTCTATTTTCTTCTCTAACACTTGTTACTGCTCTAGACATCTGAAATGTACTCTCGCCTATTCTTTAAAACTCTCATTTTTTTTTGACGTTTCCTCCCTAAATCTTTCATCGTAATATCCTAGCTCCGTCTAGAATTGATAACAATAATTTTCCATTGTTTTTTCAACATTTCCATTTCCTTTAGCACGTTTTCCCTCGAATCGATCATCTCCGGTCGTCACAAACAATCGTATTATAGATGAAATCTCCCTAACACCTTACAACACGTTTTCGTCACTTGCTGTGCAATTTTTCACTTAAACTTTTCAAACGTTGTTTACGTGTATCCTTTTTTCCGCACCTTATATGCTTTAATGCGTTCGAGAACTAGGGTTTCTGATCCCTGGAACGTACCGGTTAATGATAACATTTCTTGGGGTCATCGTTCTTTTGTCCCTGAACAGATTATTTCTTCCCATGGAGTTTATTCACCTCTCGGTTTGGTGGGAACGTCAAACTCATTAATCACATTACTAATTGCCAAGTCCAAAGGTCGTTCCTTTGTTCTAAAAATGGGCTCGGCCCTCTTCCCGTTGATAGGCTGAATTGGTTTTTAATCGCTTTTGCTGCAATTCAATTGGCTGTCAATATATCACGGCCTAAAGCATACTGGGAGTCCCTGTCTTTGATTATTTGTTGATACCATCTGTGATTTTTTTTATCAATACTCGTCTCACTTTGTCTAATTATAGATCCCTACCGTAAATATGAATTCACTTTACTCTAATCCGATAGATGTCGTAGACGTGTCCGTTTTATAAGTAATTGATATTTTCTTTTTTAAATTAAAGTGGGAAGCTACGATATTTTCTAATTCTCACTGTTGATCAATGCAATTCATCACAACTGTAAGATGTCAGACAAATGTTAGAGAGTCAAAAGGTAGAGAGTCAATGGGCTAGAAACATATGGTATTAAGTCAGTGGTGACACTGGATTCCTTTCAATCTACATGTAAAGCATTTCTAATGTATTTTGTAACATTTACATACGTTATTAACTTTGGACTAACATTACTACTCCCAACTGCTTGGGGTCGGTGGTGCAATGACTTCTGTAATTTAGGGAATGTTGTGAGGGTGTATTGGAGGGAAAAGGGGAAGATAAAAGTTCCTAAGCGCCTGGATATTCGGATGTAGAAGCACCATAATCAGCTGAAGCCATTCTATTATGATTGTTGACCTGTCACCATAGAGCAATACTAATCGTATCGATTATCGTTTACTCTGAAACAGTTTGAATAAACCGTAACACAAATGCAAAATTGGATACTGTTTTGCAACGTGTTAATGTGAAATTATGTTTGCAATCGAAAGATAAAAAAATATTGTGGTGTGAAATAAATTATAATACCGAAGACCCCGGCTTTACACACGAGTTTTTCGAAATCAGTAGTAGACAGTAATTTTCCACTTAGTTTGAACTTTCAATCATTTGAACTCAGAATAAAACTATAGATTGAATGTCTCTACCCGCTGACACAGACATTCTTCTTTATACAGATAGATTACCCAAATAATGCAAATATTAATTGCATAAATTACGAGGGGAGAAATTAGCTTCACAATAATCATATTTTGAAAGGCATATAACAGACTCCAAAGAATGAAATCGAAATAATATAAAACCAGATTAGAAGAATAAATTTCTTTTTTGGTTATTATGCCGCGTTGCGCTGTCACCTTCTTTAGCCGACATTTCGGTTAGCATTACAGTGTTTTTTACTTCATAATTGAACAAATAATAATTACACATCTGCCTTGATGATGGACACTGTGAAGCTACCCGAAACTAACTGGCTAAAGAAGGAAATAGAGCAACGCAGAATAATAACTCAAAAATGAATCACAATAATGCGTTTGGCCGTGAAAATCAAACAATGTCAGTGAAATTTCGTACGAAGTTCCGTTCTCACAACATCATTTCCATTGGAGCCTTAAAATATTTATTTTCTTTTAAAAAATGATTCAAGTAAAAGCCACCATATTTTTTCAAAAATTCAATTAAAAAAACGTGTTTCAAATTTTTTTTTTTTTATTTTGCAGAAACAAACAGTACATTATTACATAATGGAAAATAGTTAAAAAGTTATAGAATTAATAAAATAATTGGTACCAATGAAATGTCGCTGTTATATACTTATATTTTTGTGAGATAAATAATACATTATACCTAAATTAAGTTAGTAACTTATTGAAGGAGAGGGGTGTGTGAGAGTGTTTGTATGTGTGTAAATGCGCGTGTGAGGGTGTGGATGTGTGTGTTATGTGTGCGAATTCAGTGTGCTAAAAATGTTTTTCTTAAATAGAGGGAGGGAATCAAAAAATATATCGGTATTAGTGGTTTTTGAATTGAGTTGAATCTTTGAAGGATGCGGGAAATGGGGGAGTTGGCTGCAGCGTTCGTATTATTACTGGCTGTGTAAAAAAGGTTGGTGTGGCGAGTTCTTTTAGATGGGATGTTAAAATTTATTTGGGATAGAAGTTCTGGGCAGTCTATTTCGTAATGTATAATTTTATGGAGAAATGTCATGTCGGCTACCGTTCGCCTGGATTTCAGGGATTGGAGAGTGCAGATGTAATTATTGTTGTATTTATAACCGAGATACTTAATAAATTTATTTTGTATGCGCTCTATGTTATTGACGTATTGGGTGTATTTGGGATTCCAGACAGGCGATGCAAATTCCAGTGTACTTCTGACTAGTGAGGAGTAAAGCATTACTAGAGTATGTGGATTTCTAAATAATTTACTCAGACGTAGTATAAAACCCAACATTTTGTAAGATCTATCAGTGATTGAATCAATGTGCGTTTTAAATATAAGTTTACTATCTAAATAGACTCCAAGGTCCTTACATTCATTTTTTGAGATCACGGGTTCATCGCAGAGTGAATATGAAAAGTTAATTAGATGCTTGTTTCTAGTAAAGGACATAGTGGACTGTTAGAGTGATGATAAATTATTTACGAAAAGTAAATAAACATTTTAAATACGTAAAATTTCAATTCAACGGCAAAGAAAGTGATATTATATTTTATCGTTAAAAAGTTTTTCAAACAATACGTTTTTTGTGTGTTTCACATTTAGTTATTTACTGTAATTTTAACGTCCATACCAGTTTGGTACGAGTTACAAACACCTTTCACCTGCTTTATTTAGTTTTTCGAAAAAACTCAACAAATGTACGGATGTAAAAGTACGAACCCATAAAAAAATTCACGCATTCCTTTTTAGTGAAAAACGTATGATGTTTTGCTGAATTTATATGGATTCCGTCCGTTGTTTCGCTGGATCAAATTTTTGCGTATTTTTTTTAACACATTTTTTGTTTGATTAAATTTAAATAGAATTCCTTTCAATAGATGAATTTGCAAAAGTTTGTGTAAAATGTTTACAACTGACCTCGGAATTTGACCTTTTAATTTCGTTATTCGAAATTCTCATTAATGAAGCGTAATTCGCCCGGTCCAGCGTTTGAGCCGGGTGGCTGGTGGCTGGGGCCTGGTAATGCCCCAGTAACAAGGACAAACGAGTCGGTGGCAGTAATGCTAACCGCAGGGGACGCCCGGAGAGGAACGGGGTACCAGGAGCGCAGAAGTACGCAAGGACATCAGTTATCCATTACAGCAAGTTGGACTGAAGTTGGACAGAGCCGCGCACAATGGACGATATGCTTTATAGGAACAAACTACTCACATAAACAGTACAAACACACACAGATGATTGTGCCGGACTCTGGACTCCGGAGACCGCTGACCGTGGGAATGCCGGCTATTTGAATTAATACTTTATGGATGTTGGATGTTGAGAACTATCCTGAGGAGGGTCGAGGGATGGGCTGGAGGCCGATGGGCGGACATGAGAAACTTCCAAGAGTGTACCTTCGTCATCTGTCGTGATTTTTCTTGGCAAACTTTTTTACGTAATTAGACTAGGTACTTTAATACAAAGAGATAAAGTTGTATAGTGCTGATGAATATGTAAATGTTTTAAGTTGATTTTTTTAGAGTAAGAGAAAATAATATTTAATTAAATGAAGACAAAATTAGCGAAACTCAATCGAAAATTTAGAAAAATAAAAATAAAGAAAATAATGCATCCAAATCGCAAACATATAAAAACGTTGTGATGTTGACTGTGGAGCCTAAGGATATGAGATGGAAGAAAGTTGAGAAGAACCTGGCTCTTCAAATTAGTCACTAAAAAATTCATTCTGAGGGGTAGTTTCTCACAAGAACGATAAATCTTGTTCGAGGTCTTGTCTGTTATTAAATTCGTTTTGGGGAAAATCCATACAGTATAATCAATTTGTGTGTTCACTCCTGGTTTTGACCCCACGACCTTTTGTAGAGATTGCCGCATGGCCTTTGGAGCAGACATGAAAATAGATATGAATTTGTAGGAAGTTTCTAGATTACATTCCGTTAGAAAGGCTTGACGTTCAATGAAGCTGTGCTTAATTGTTATAATGTATTAATAGGTACTTCGCCCATTTTCAACAAAACCTTCACCTGGGGCGTGGAGTCTACCCTATTATTCTAAATCTGTGTGTAATATAGACATAACTTAAGTCCATTGATGTGCTTAAGTCTGTCTAATTGCTGATCTAGCCATAAACCATTTATAAACATTACTAAACGTGTACATTATACATTTGTGTGGAATGCATACATTCTCCATGCAATGTAAACGTAAGCTTCACATAATGTAGCGGTAAACTAAAAGTATCTACTCACAATAAATGAGCATGGCAACGATCTGAATAATCAAGTATTTGTACAAAATTAAGAAAACTTCTAGTGTTCAAAATTGTTCCACGCAAAATGGGAAGAGGGTGTATTTACAAGTGTTATTTTTAAAAGTTTAGTTTTTCCCGACGATTTTTGTTATTCTGAATCTGAAGTAGGTAGATATATATATTTATTTTATGTAACTAGAAATATGTTTTTTTTCATTTTCTTAGAAACACCCCATATATTTTAGCATGGTTTGTAAAATTAACGTCTAACCCTTAGAAAAGCGTATATATTTAAAATGGCTTCAAATTCAGTGTGAAATAAATCTCATCGCGAAATCAGAAAAAAATAGATCATTTATATAAAAATACTTACAAAATACGCATTTTACAGATATATCGCTCATAAAACACTAATATATAAATTAATAAAATACTTAGTTTTTACCACTTTTATTGTTTACAAAACCAACATGTTTCGTGAGAAACGCTCACTTCTTCGGGGTTTTTTATTGAAAACCCCTGAAAAAGTGAGCGTTTCTCACAAAACTTGTTGGTTTTGTAAACAATTAAGTGGTAAAAACTAAGTATTTTATTAATTGGAATCAAAATGGTGCCACAAAATAAGTTTGCTGTGTTAGAAGAACTAATACATTCATTGCTTCTTGAGATTGGAAAGAATTGCTAAGATTTTTTTTTCATAAACGTGCTCTGGTTTTTGTTTTGGTTTTATTCTGCAAAATAAATCTCAATTGTTCTTGCACGACAAGGGTGTGTTCTCAGTGCTCGCTTAAAAAAGAAGTACTACAATTGCAAACATTTTCATTTACCAAATAGTGGTCACCTCAGAGTTCAGCATTTCCGTCGGTTCCGTTTGCCGGAATACAATGTGAATTAAGGCAGTGACTGCGAACTTGTTCGCAATTCTACCAACCCTGCAATGCTATAAATACCATCATTTTCCTACGAGTGGGTTTTCTCCGGTTCAGTAAGCGCGATTCAACTCGCGCCGGTTCACGTAAACGTCTTTCCAGAATATGATCAGCGTAATACTGTTTAGGACTTTTATCAAACTTTTGCAAAGATCTTTTATAAATCACCGTAAAATGCTTAACAAAATTTCATTGTTTAGTTCGATAAGCTCTTCGATGGTAGTTAGTTCAACAATGAGGTATTATGTACAAGTCGGAGGTACCTATTAGTATTAAGAGACCAAAAATAAGTGGTTGGACGGTGGGGAAATCAATATGACATCCCTGGCATTAGAAATTGCGGGAAGACCTGCAGGAGCGGATACGTTTCCTAAAAAGATCCGGGATTCTCTGTTGATTGCAGAGTGTATGGTTAATAATGATAACCCTTAGCGCGTACTCAAATTGACAAAATAATTAATAATATTTATTAAAAACTGCCGGTTATGGGTTCAGAGTTACTAAAAGTGAGTTTTGTTAGATTTCAATGAAGAAAATTGACGTTTTCATCCGTTTCAGCCCAGTGCTCAACCGATTCGTTCTGAAGTGGCCGAGCCCCGAACCGGCCAAATGTTGAAACGGCTATTGTACTACAAAATGCTTGAGCTTGGATGGTCCTAGAGTCGGTAGAATGGTATGTACGGGAAACTTGTCGGCAGCTTTGTGAACGCGCCGGATAAAATATAGCCATTGTATTCCGAGTTCGGGGTTAGTTCTGGGAATAGACACACACTACTACTTAGTCCTGCGCCGCGGGGTAGTGTTAATCAACTTAATACATTTCTCTATTTGATCCGATGTTGTTAGGCGGCTGTTATGGCGGATTGGCTGAGCCCTCTGCTATTTGTAAAATAACCTGGTCGAAATTAAGCTTTATTATTTAAACTATTTTCTTCTAGTTTAAAAGCAAAGTTAATTTCTTTTAGGCAACAAGAAGAAACTATGTAACGAACTAACAACTACGCCGTATGTCCCTAGGGATAAAACGAGATAATGCTCGCAGTCAGTGGCGGTTCTTCAAAGGGGGGGCAGTGGGAACAGTCCCCACCAGTTACACCCGAAATCTGCTAAAAGAAATAACAGTCGATGCGTCTTCACCAAAATGAATGAATTTTTAAACGTAAAATCAATTCACATTTGCAGAAATAAAATACAAAAAATTTTCCGGATGATTTTAATGCGACCCAGCGATCACCAATGATGTGAGCGGATAGCCGACCAGCGCACGAACCATCATAGTCCATTTCTCAGTGCGCAGAATCTACCGCGCACTTGGGGGACGATCCGAGTTGTCCCTTTAGCATTTTGGTTCATTATTTGCATTTCTTTCTCGATCGTAGGTAATCCGAGAATCGCGCATGCGCACTCGTATGTGAATTTCAAATACCGTGGGGACAATCCAATGGATCCCCACTGAACTATTTGTTTGCGTAGTTTCGGTCGGGAATCTCTGGGATTCTAATAATCATTTTGCCAGATAAAGCGTTATTTTTATTATACTATATTATAAATTCGTATAAATCTACATATATTTCATATTATTTTGTGTTTAGATATCTGTTTAGCATGATTTGACGAGTATTTTTATATTATATTCTATTTTATATTATATTGTGAGATTACGGTACAGTAGGTACACGTAAAAACGCTGATCCCCACCATCAAAGAAGTGCGCGAGCCGCCACTGCTCGTATGAAGTCAAAACTCTCTCCTGACGCACATTCATTCATTGATCAACTTATCCTGTTGTTCGAACTCCTGACATTCCTGAACGTTTTCAACTTTCGCTTTACTTTTTCAAACATACGCACGTTCCATTCCTAGCATTGTTTATTAAATTTTCACTAATCTTGTATGTTTTCAAAATTATGTAATTCAAATTATTATTTGGTCATAAATCACACATCCTCCTGCAGATCATTCTTGTGATCATCTTTGTCGAATTAGTAGAACGTACGTATTATTGCATTGTTGTGCTTTTAAGTTGACAAAATTTTGAATGTGATATTGCGTGATGCTAATATAGTAATGAAGGGCTTTGATCAAAAATAATAATTCTTAGAAAAAATCTGCCTGTTTTTTTGTAACAAAAGAATTGTCTATGGATTTATTAAATTATAGATATTTTAAATAGGTACCTACGTTATGTACCAAATTAGATCGATTGTTTTTACCTTTTTATTTATTATCATTAAATAGTATAAAATGAAATCGCTCCCGCTGTACGTGCGCTTAAATCTTTTAAACTAAGCAACGGAATTTCATGCGGTTTTCATCAATAGATAGAATGCTCCACGAGCAAAGTTTTTAGGTATGTAATTTGTCAAGGTTTTGTGTAAATTGGTTGAAATGCATAATAAATCTGGCCAAGTGGCATCGGGCAGCGGACTGACAAACGGGCGGTGTGGATATGATTTAACATATGGCGTTGGTGATAAAGGTTTCGTTAGCCACAGCAATTTGTGGCCGGGTCTGCTAGTTTGTAATATATAAAAAATAGGTGGCACGCGAGCTGTTTGAAAACTGAATGTACTTGGACTGAATATATGGAACGCGGGAGGGGGGTTGGCGGGGAAGGTGGAAAGGGCACGTGGGAGGGGAAGGGGATGCACGGGAAAGGACATGCAGGGAGAAACAATTTATTTATTTAAATATGGCATAGCAACGCCTGCCGGGAACCATCTAGTGTTTTATAAATGTTCACATTTCAACTTAGGTACCTTGGTTTTTATCTGTTAACAGTAAGCTCAATCCCATTTGGGTCGGTATGCAATCAATAAATCCCAATTAAAATATTTTGCAAGATTTCCTAAAAACATGAATTCTTTTGATATAAGGATATGATATGACCCGTGATATGGCAGTTATTTATTTTGTCAGATCCCGCCGACCATTTACAGAGCGTTTAAGTCTCTTTCAGTATTACTCGTTTTTAAATGACGATTTATAAATTTTACTTATAATTATTAATTATATATAAAAAAAATTTAAATATAATATTATTCCGAATTAGCGTTTGTTGATCTACATGAATAAATGTTTTTCAAGCAATTATTTTTCTCACTGAATTGATTTCTCTAATTTCTCTAATAGTGGTCAAAAACCAGTGTACGTTGTAATTAGCTTTGAAAACCATCTTTATTTTTTAATCTGTTACAAAATTAATTATTAAAGAATTAAAATATAAAGAGCTTTGTAGTATTTAGCTACTAACAGGTCATTAAAGAAATATTTCTGTTTTCCCTTCTAAATATTACAGGGTACCTACCCACGTTATTTTCCTTCAATATCTTAAAGCATTTTTCTCTTTGACTTGAAGTGTCCAAATCGATTTTAAATTGGAAACGTGAAACGACCAGCCCAGGCCAATATTTAACCCAGCGGATTAAAACTAAATTAACAACTTCTCAGTCCAGAAAGCAAAATGGCAATTCTGTCAATAGCCGATACCTGTTTTATCACGAGACCCATCGTAGCGTAAGAAAATAAAAATTCTTTTGACACTTCAAAAGAGCATTAATGAAGAGTGAATCGATCGGCAAAGAAACTGAAATGAGGCAAAGGGACATTTTGAAAAAAAAACGCACGATCAGATTTTGCCATGACCAACCAAAAAAGTGCTTCCAGGAATATTGAATGAAAACGTTACTTTATCTCTTTATCGAGAAATGTTACAAAGTACTATTTAAACACTTTTGTATTAAATACTATCCGGCTTTGCCCGAGATTCTTTACCTACTCTTTATTACAAGGGAACAATTATAGATGTGGCGTCCTGTCTCATTATTTTACAGTTAAGATGAATTTTTAAAAGCTTCATGGCCCATGATTGAAATGACTTAGCGAGTTGAAAGTATTTGCTGCTTCATTCTTCCAGATTTCTGTATTGTGGTTGGGATATTTTTACGAAACGCTAATCTATTTAGGGCACAAACGTTTCAAAAATATAATAATCAACATTTTCAAACTGTGGTAGAAAAACGAATAGTAATTATTTATCGTATTTTTTACACAATAGGTACGTACTTTAAGACCTTTTTTTAATGCAAATACCGGACAAGAGACCCAACAACTACTCCCGTCTGAAGCCAGAAAGATTATAGCATCTTCATTTAAGGGCCTTTAACCAGTCAGCGGCGATCGTACAGGGCGGTTCCAATGAGAATGATTAATTATTCTCCCTACCAGCTTTTTAAAATTATAACTCAATATCGACTTTATTTCATTCCAAATTTGCTTTAATTTATACCTACATCCAAAAATGCTGAAAGACTTGGTGATAAAACTATTCAAATTATGTACTTTTTGTAATTATTTTTTTTTTATCATAAGTATTTATAATTTTTCAATAAAGTCTAAGCAAAATAAATATGCAAAAAAACTGAAATATATTAATTTGTAAAACCGTAAAAAGATAGACAAAATAGAGAAATTTTCGTCATAAATAAGTGTTGTGATATTTTTTTTAATGATTTTATTTGAACTTAAATTAAAATTTTGAAACAAGCGTTTACTAGATAACGTATTGATTTATTTTACTGCATAATTATATGATTTGAAATGGGTGTTTTATAATACAAAACTTTTTTTGAAAATTTAACAAATCTGCCAACGACCTATGGTTATAACCTTTTATACCAAAAATAACCGATTTTTCTCAGAATTTACTACATGCGTTAGAAAAAAGAACAATCTTTCAAAATCAATTTATAATTATTTGTGGAAAACAGTCAATACGTCTAAAATTTGATTGAAAAATTACATATTTCCGGTTTTCTCTGGTTATACCCTCTTAGGGTACATTGTGAGGCTGAAGTTATGTGCGAAGGGGACGGAGATGGGATAGAGGAAGGTGGGGATGTATCTAGCTATTCAGGCCTAGTCACTAAAAAAAGTTTCAATTCCGAATGGTGGTCTTAAACCACGGCGATACTGAGAAAATCTTCAACTCTGGAACGTGTCGCAAATGAACTTTTTTCCATTATTTTATAAGATTTAATTGAGAAAACTCAAATCCATCAAATAAAATTCAACCATGGAAAGATTGGCTTCTTAAATAGAAAATGTGTTAATAAGTTAATAAAAAAAAATTCACTAAATGTATACATGGTATCTGGAAATTAATGCTACTAACGGGATACAGAGGGATCTGCACGGGGAATCCAATAAACTTTTCAAGTGTAAGCACTGATATTTTGAATACACGTGTTAATTTATTTTCGGCAACTGAAATACTTTTTGAGCCTCTTCGATACATTTTGAAAGACAGCAAACAGCTGAAAGTAAGCCGTTAATAATCAGCGTCTGATTTTTTTCAAATTTAATCGAAAAAAATTCAACTTCGCATTCGATTTACTTGAAAACGAAATCTAAATTCAACAAACGTTATAGCACAAAATCGACTTCAAATGCATTTATTTATTTATTTATTTACACATATACGGCACAACACGTGCCATTAACATAATTGACATACTTATAATAGTACAACAACATGAAGAATAACAGCGTAAATGTTAGAAAAATTTAATTTAAGAAAAAAGGTGAAAAGTAAGGTAATAAGTAGTGTATAAAAACTATAATGTATAAAAGTAAATTATAAAGTGAATAGTATAAAATATAAAGTATTAAGTACAAACTATAAATTATTAGGTAAAAGTAAAAATAAAAATTTAAAGAGAGAAATAAAACAATAAAATGTAAAATATACAAATAAAATATACCTATCTCAAGGTAAACATAGATAAAAGATTGGTCTACAAAAGACCTACAACGATTTAAATATAAAATATAAAAAGTAACAAATCCTGGATTATGTTAACGGATATGATAAATTTAACAAGTATCTATGATTTCTAGTGCATTAATAGTTTTAGAGTGAAGTATTGGTAGGCATATTATGTTTATATGATGTATTATATTTACGTGGTACTAGCAAACAAATTAAGTCTAACGCATCTTTTGTATGAAGCCAGATTACCGGCGGCGTGATCAATATTAGCATATTCATTGCCTAAAATATGCAAGCGATTTATGGTTGAGTTATTAGTTATTATTGGTATTGTAGATTCATTAGTTTCCCGCTTATACCATTAGTTTCCGGACACCATGAATAGACACGAAAATGGATGCAAGAAATACATTGGTCCTATGATTAAAATTACGTGAAAAGTAGGTACTACAAAATTTAGATCACAATGGATAATCTTATTATTTTTGAGAGAAAACACACAATTTTAATATAGTCAGAACAACAGCTTAAACGACTACTTCATTTATATTTTTTGGAGGAAATTGACATTTCACCCTACTTCTTTTATACCGTTTTGGTTCCGTTAAAATTTTCCAACAAAAAAAGCATTAGTACACGGTGATACACCATTTCTCATTATAATTTTAATAATTGAGTGGGCAGTGTTGTGGAAAATGAGAGAGAATAAAATTCTTAAAAAATATTTGAGTTATGAACGGTTAATGCCTTTTGCACGTAATATAAGAGTAAATTCAATTAAATTAAACTATCTGACAAAGGACTGAATGCTAAAATTAAAAGAAGTTATTTTTACTTGTGCGATTAGTGTTATATTATTTATTGTATAGCTTGTCAGCACAATTATTAAAAATGCTAATTTTGTTTGTTGGTAAATTTTTGACGGCCGGCGTAGTACAGCGGTAAGGCTCTTGACTCGCACACCGACGATCGCGGGATCGAATCCCGGCGTGGCAAACAAATTTTATTTGATTAATTTATGTTATTTCACAATTTATTCATTTAAAATAATATATAGTATATTTGCGGCACGTTCCAGAGTGGGAGATACTCTCAGTATCGCCCTGGTGTAAGACCACCATTCAGGATTGAAACGTTGTTTGAAATGGCATTAGCCGTGTTTGGTGACCAGATCTGAATAGCCAGGTCATGTAGTTCCTCTCCCCACTACCTTCAGCCTCACAACATACCCCGATTGGGGATCCCATGGTCTCACTGTATTATCATGAACGAGATTACAATAGTTAATTATTTGAGTTTCCACTGTAGATGAGATGATTTTTAAATTCTCGTATCGAAGATGGAATCACTTATGTGGATACATGTCCCTTCAGAAATAATCATTTTCCTAAACTTAAAAACCTTACATTATTTATTTTAAAGTAATAAGCCCATTTTACTTGCTCTTTACCTGGCCAGTAAACTATTAATTAATCGCGTTGCATTTAATTGATTGTTTGGCAACACTTTTTTCACTGTTTCCGGGCAAACTCACTTCTTGGATGACCGCCGTTTATGTGGGTCATGGCGGTAATCTAATTATGTCATTTATTTGTGTTATTGATTTTTTAAATAAAGGAATCCTTTCGTGATAAGGATGATTGTGCCGCGCGCCGGTTCTACATATTACTGTGAGATCCTGAAATGTGTGATCCTATAATTGTTTTTGAGAAAGTGTACATGTGAAAATTATTCCTGATGACCGGCGGCTTCTTTTTCTCTAATTGCAGACATCCGCTGCTTATGTTAAGTTGGTTTATAAATGGTAAACGCGCGGTTGCATTTTATGGCATTGGTTCACTCACGAATCATTTATTTGCGGCCCTCCCCCTTGACGAATTCCATCCATTAGCTCGGGATCTTCAAAGCAGGCTTTTCATGGACAACCTTCTACTTGGAGTACTGCCTCGACGGGCAAAATGGTTCATTTTTGTTCGTTTGAACTACATTTGTAAAAAAGTATTACAAAAAGACAAACAGTAGATATATCAACTATACTAGTAGTAATATATTATGTAGCTTGCCTTTTCGCAGCTTCATGATGGTATGTCGATATCCGTATTGGTTCCATTCAAGGTCAAAATTGTTCTCCCCACCAACATCACCATTGGTAATTTAGTCCTGCAGGCTGGGAGATAGAACATTCTTTACTGTCGGTGACGGGGATAATCATCGGCAACATAGAAATTAATGCTTTCTATGATAGTCGAGTTGTCCAACCATCCACAAATCAGTGTATATCCCTTCTGACCAGTGGGTGATTCTTTTCGAACATATTCAAAGTAAAGTCGGTAGGATAGAGCCACGGGTAGTAGCCATACTCCTTCACGTTGAGAAACCTCAGAAATTTCTTCTGAAATCTCTCTAACATGGAACGTGGAATATTTTACTTAGTATAAACTCCAAATTATCGACCCATTTTTAAGTTTATTTCTTACTAAGGCATTGAATAAAATTATGAGAACACGGGAATCTCTAAAATTCCTTCCAAAAAACCCAGCATTCAGTGTTACAAGCCATCTCAATGTGAGAATGAAATGTGAGCCTAATATCAAACATGATTCCAAGATCCTTCATGATGGAGACAAGTTTTAAACTTCGGGCCTCCATCGTAAACCAAAACACCAGGTATGACACACCCTAGTGAATGACAAAATTAAACATTTGGATACATTGAACTAAATCCGATTCCTTTTATACCAGATCACAATTCTTTCAATATCTGACTGGATTTACTTGCAGTCTTCTAAAGATATTATTTCTAAGAATAAAAATAAACTTTAAGTGCAAAAATACTTCTAAACTATCATTAAACATATGGAAAAGAGGATTGGACCTTAATTAGAGCTCTAGGGTACTCCTGATCGTAAAAAAATAAAACAGACTGGAATAGTCCATGAGATACAAACTCTAACCTGTCTGCAAGATTGCTTGCAAAAAAGCTGATATATCCTTCTCCTCGCCTATAACTTTAGCTTTCGGGGATGTTATAGTCCTATTTTAAGACAGATAGGAGCAGTTAGGACTTTGGTGCGGTATACATACAAAAATAAATATAAAATGTATTATTACTCTGGAAAGAGAATATCGGATATCCACACTAGCGATGGGCACAATCGATGAATCATCGATGATTTACACTATCTTTTTAACCATCAAAATATTTCGATTCATTTTCATAGATAAATCGATTCTTGAACAATCGATTCTCGCTTCTCGATGTAATTAATTCGAAAACACAGACCGAGACAATCGTTTTGAAGTGTCATCGAAAGAGAATCGAGACAATCGCTGTGATTCGTCAGAATTCATTGATATTGAAAACCGAGACAAACGTATTCAAACGTTCAGAATTCATTCTGAAATGCAAATCGATGCTAACCGATTATATTATATTACGTAAAAAATTTCTCGGATGGCTTTAACAAGATTTAATATGCGTGTTGACGCTATAATCAACCAGTTGGGTGAATTGTAAATAAGTTATGATTTACGTTTCCAGTATATTTTATATGTAAATGATTGCCATGGGGATTATTTTTCAAAATTTACGAAGGTAAGTGGGTCATTTTGAAGTTTTGTATGTATTTGGTTGGTGTATACATGATTTATTCAAAATGGGCATGAAATTAAAATTCTGATTTGTGTAATATAATTGAGTACGACGAGTACCTCGAAATACTTTCGGTGGTTGTGTAAGATATTGATGGTTTATTCTAAAAAAAGATTTAACAACGTTAGAATTAAACAGTTTCTAAAAAGAATTATACATAATAATAGGTACCTAACATTAAACAATTGATATTTTATTGAGTCATTGCATTAAACACGCTAGCCTAGTTGTGAATTATTTATTTATTTAAATTCGTTATATTCGTTTCCACCTGCTGGTGGACGTGCGCTACTCATCATATGCAGACTTCAAAAGAGCCGCACAAGACAGGGAAGAACGGAAGAGAAGAATAGAGGAAATTGCTCCAAACCAATCCCAGGATTGAAACCAGAGAGAGTGAACTATTTCATAGTTGGTTCAGACAAGAATTCTGTTTACAGTTTGTCTCGCATTGATCCACCCTGAACGGGACAGAAGAGCATATTGTACGCGCGGGTACATTAAATTGAATTTTATTTAGCAACTCTGGGCAGTGAATATTATTAACTAATTTATACAGGAATAGTGCATCTATACGATGCCTTCGTACACTTAATTAATCAATTTCAAAGTATGAAGCTGCCTCTGCATAATTATTAAATCTTACGAATGACCCGTAAAAAATATATTTTAGGACTTCTTCAAACTTCGCAAAATTAATTTGTGGCATTTAATTATATAATGAATAACAGATCACTTTGTATAAACCACTATATTATGAACAATATCTACATGTTTCGATAACAATGTTTATCTTCATCAGGATATGTTAATAATATAAAGAAAAATAAATGACAAACAAGTATAGTTTTTTACATTTTTGCTTTAGTAGCCGTACATATACTTGTTTGTCATTTATTTTTCTTTATATTAACATATCCTAATGAAGATAACATTGTTATCGAAACATGTAGATATTGTTTATAATATAGTGGTTTATACAAAGTGATCTGTTATTCATTAGATATTTTAGGAGTTTGTTTTGAATTGTTTCGATTTTGTTTATGCGGATTTTGTAAAATGGGGACCAAACAACTGATGCAAACTCCAGATGACATTGATGCTATTAAAAAGTTTTGTGTTTCTTATGATGAAACCTAACATTTTAGCAGCTTTATTTGTGATATGTTGTATATGAGTATATTGTAGTTTACTATCAAGGGTTATTCCAAGATCACGAATATCTGAGACTGTTGCAATGTTGTTGTTATTTAAAGAATAATTAAATAATGTTTTATTTTTATTTCTGGAAAAGATAATGTGATGACATTTTGAAAAAATTATAAATAAATAAAAAGAAAATACATGTTTTAAGTAACTTTATTGTTATTTTTTCCGTCTACCGGTTTCGGTACCTCCGTACCTTCATCAGGGCTGAATATAAAAATACTAACAAATACAAAAATACTAACAAATACAAATACAAATACACATATATTATATACAAACTGTGAAAGAAAGGTTGAAAAATCAAAAATTGAAAAATCATTTAGAAATAGTTGATTTTGTTGGCAATAGGTAGATATATTGTTTAAATGATGTTGTAAATTGACACAATCGTTTATAACACAAAGTAAGTTAGATAAGTAACAGGACACGACAAGTCAAAATTAACAACCATACTAGCAAACCACTGCCGATTACATACCGAGTTCCACAAGGAAGCATACTAGGGCCCGGTCTTTTTACTATTTACATAAATGAACTCCGCAGCAAGGAAATAGACGGTGCAATAATTAGTTTTTTATATTTTTTTTAATTTATTAATCTATAAAAGAGTATATGTACATCGCAGTTGTTTATGCCTGTCTCATTAGGATATAACTGTGTCGAGACAGGCGTACAAGTATATAAATGAATAACGTAGTTACAAGAGTATTTAAGGTAAAATACATATTAATTTGAATCGAAATTACAACAGAAAGGTGATTGGAAGGGTGGGTAAATCATTTAAAGAGAATTATATTATAATTGTTGGAGGAGATGAAATAAAGAAGTAAATTTTGTCTAATCTATTCATTGAGTTAAATTTGACGGGAATCTATTATTTTCATTTACTTTATATGGGCGAGGTCGTATGTGAATAGTTATTTCTGTCTATGTGTGATTTACTTTACAGATGTTTGTAATAGTGTGGCGTCCAATACTTATAATCCATTTTTTATATCTTGTTTGAATTTTGTCAGGTAGTCAGTTTGTCTGATCGTATGTGTATTGTATAGTTTGCAAGCTATGTAATTAGATTGTCTTTGTCCAAAGGCAGTTTTGGAAAAAGGAGTTTGGAGAAGTTCTTTGTTTATGGCTCGGGTGTTGTGTGTTGTTTGCGTAGCTTTGTATAATGTTTTGTTGTTTTTGTGTAAATTAACTAAGATGGATCTTGAGTAGAGCTGTTTTATTTCCATAACATTGAAGGTATTGAAGATCGTATCAGTGCGTAGGCATTGTCTTAAACAGCATTTTGAGAAACACTGTGATTTTTTTCATACATATAACTTGTAAAATAACTGAAACAAACTTGTTTATAATAATTTTTCGAGCATACTTTGCGATTTTTTTCTATCGAGGGAATATTATATAATTTGCGTTTCTGTTTCGTTTTTGTTTAGATATTATCTTCGAGAATAATATATATTTTTTTAAGAACTTTAACACTTAACGTGTTTAAGAGAGATATGTAAGAAATTTGTAGTAATTCGGGTAGCGGGCCCTTAACAAGATACATGTGTTAACGACCCGAGTACAGATTCCACAATGGCGTCGTTGTGATATTCTCTAAGCTTCCCGAACTTCTGGTCTTGCCAGTGTGTGACGAAATAATGATACCATTGTGAAAATATTTGGTTCGCCACGTATTGAGTCGCTACAGCCTTCCCCCAGTTTGAAAAACGATTTAAAAACGTGAATAAAATGGTAACAGAATGTTTAAACAAAAAATATTGAAATTGGGAACAAACTTCGCCAGCTCGACTTAAAGAAAGCAAAATTAAAATTTTTATATTAAAATTATATTGAACTCATTGGAATATGTATCATAAGATGAATGAATGGAAAAATATAAGTTACAATTTTTTTGCGGTACTTAATTAATATAATCTGCGGCAATCATCGATTATTTTGATATTTCGATTAAAATATTTCGTTTATCTAGTTGTCTCGATTGTACTCATCACTAATCCATACACCTTACAGTATCTGTGCGAACTTTAAAATTTAAGGCTTCTTACATGTTGGCAATTTTTACGGGCGATTAACAGTCGCCCATCTCGAGCGTGGCTACAATTTGAGTGCACTCCTTTTACATTACCCCCCATAGTTAAGTGATATATATATATACATATATATATATATATTTTTTTTTTACATTAACTCCTCACAGGAGGCCTTGAGGAAAATAATTTCCCTCAGGGCCTATGTCATCTGGGATGCTGTGTGGAGGGTCTTTTTGAGGAGAGGAAGGGATGAACATTGGTCTTGAAGAGACCTATGTTGTAGGAAGGAGGAAACACAGAGGCCGGAAAATCATTCCACAGCCGAGCTGTTGAACATAAGAACGAGTCGAAGAAACGACCCGTTCTCATGTGACAAATGTCAACCGTGTACAAATGTTGGGCACGCGTTTGGCGTGTTTCCCGACTATGCACCGGTGCCGAAGGGATCAATGATGCTAGTTCCTCGGAGCATCTTCCATTATAATACCGGTAGAACAAGGATAGCATTCCCACCCGACGCCTGTGCTCTAAAGATTGCAATCCGTCTGTTAAGATGGGAGAATCTATCAAACGGACCGCCCGTTTCTGCACAGAGTCGAGGGTATTTTTCAGGTATTTTGGAGCTCCAGACCAGAGGTGGCTACCAAATTCAACCGTGGGGCGCACTTGCGATTTGTACAGGGTTAGCAGTTGTGCACTATTAAAGTATCTGCGGGCCCTATACAGTACGTCCAGTTTCTGCGAGGCTAACTTTACTCTGCCTTCGATGGAGCCCCCATACATAATCACAGACGATTATTTAAACATATACTCCCTGTTTAAATAATCGTCTGTGAAAAAGATTCTTGGAAGGTCCATATGGACTACCGTACTTCCACATAATTCACTGGCGATCTAAATTACAACAACACTCGTGCGCCGAGGGATCCTGAAATTCGTGCTGGTACCTGTCACTGCCAGAGAGAGAAACTTCCATAAACTGGCATTATAAGGCTGTCCATAAAATGATTAAAGAAGAAAATGGTTATTAGGACAACACTCCAAAAAATCTTCATTAATTACACATTTATTTATTTATTCAAAAAATAGTGTAATACGATGAAATCAAAAGCCCTTCATCTCGCTAAGTGTCGAGATGATCAGCTTTATAATTCTCGAATTTTATTTAAAAAATACGTGTTAACGTAATGTATAAAAAAATATAAAACTACAAAATTATTACAAAGAAAACACTGAATACAGTCAGTACCCAAATTAAAATTACGGTGCAGTACCCAAATCATTTTTTTTAAATATTTATTTTAAAGTAACATAGCAACAATATCATTCTTCTGTAAATTAAATAAAAGTATTACAAAATACCTATGGAGGTTATTCAGTCCCAATCTTAAGGTTATCCATACTAAAATTGACAAGAGGGATAGTATGAATAATAATTATTCTTATTATATCGCAGTTTCTTGTAAGTTATATATGTTGTATACATGCATGCAAGAATTTTGAACTAAAAAAATAACTACGTACGTAATAAAAATAATTTTGAAAATTCCAACATTGATGAAAAATATAAACATTCAAAGTATATTTGAATATAATCCAACTGAGAAGCACAGCTTTAATTAAATAATGTTTGTATGTTGATGATAATCTTTCAATATTTATCACATCATCAAAAACATATTTATTGCCAAGCATATGCAGGCGATTTCTTATGAAATATATAAATCAGCATTTGATCCTGTAATGTAACAATGGTAAGGTAATTTGTGACGAACTGATTTACTCGGTACATGAAAACATATCAACGAAAGAAGTTCAAGGGAGTTCAACAAATTATTAACAATTTTAAATAAATGAAATAAGTCAGAACAAATTCTTCTTTCTTTTAATTTATCGAGTCCCAGTAGTTGTAACATAGATAAGTAATTAATGTTTTCAATGAATATTCCCAATTTAAAATTAATGTGACGTAAGAATTTATATGTAGGACACCCTCAAGGAATTTTTCGTTGTATGCTGTAAAACGGATATGTTATATCTGTAACTTTCGATGTGTTAAAATGCAATGAAATCCAAAAGTGTATTTGTTTTTTTTGTTGTTTTTATGTGACTTCCCCACAAGAGTCTCAACTGCTCCTAACCGTCTGGAGCCAGTGAGACATGGCATCCCCAATTGGGGAAGGGAGATGGGAAAGAGGAAGGTAGGGAAGTATCTGGCTATTCAAATCTAGTTAGTACTCGACACTGAAGTCGCTAGGGTCGTCGGGTATTTCCCCTCAAACTCCCATTTATTTTTCTTTGAGGCATCACCGAGGAACCGGCTAAGAAGCGCGGAAGCTGAGCGTGGTTCACGGCTAGACCGAAGTCATGCGCTTTCTTGCGGGACTGCCAATTGATTGGAGAGGACTCCCAACCGTTTGCCATGCCCTTATTACTTATCTACTGTGTCTTCCTCCCAAACAGCTGCTTGTAGGATACGCTAGATATAATCACTAATCACCCAGTGCTTGCCACCTCGTGGACTTTCCCCAACCTGTCCCATTGTCTTGTCTATATTTTGTCATACTAACACACATCGTATCTTGTATTTCCCGCTAAGCACTTGCATACTGCTTGCTAACAACGTATGTAGGGACATTGGAGGTCTAAATTCGTTCGAAACTAAATGTAGCTTCGTTCTTTAAAAAAAATAGAGTCCTTGCGAGAACCTTTAAGGAGTAACCATCTGTTACTTATACCAGGGCGGGTAAGTGATGGATAGCCTCCAATGTTTACAAATATTCAAATCTAGTTTACGTTGGCCTTTTAACACGACGCGACGGTACGGAAAATAACTATCGCTCTACTGTCTACTACGTATTAATTATTAAAAAAATAGCTAAATAACATCGAAATAATTGCGAAATAACATAACAATCAAATAAAAAAATACTAGCGTTTGCCGGGATTTGAACCTTCGATCTTAAGATTCGTAGCGTATGATAATAACTTCGCTTTTACTTTCCGCTTGCGTAATTATCAACATTATATTAAAATAATGTAGAAAACTTACCAATTACAAAAGCCGTTGAGTAATTATCAAAGTTTCTCCGTCATTTGAATAAAACAGTGCTTATGATTTAACATTAAATTTAACGAGTAAACAAAGTCAGATTAGTGAGAAGAATGCTTTGAACTTTCAACTATTCTGGTGGGTACCTAAGCAATTAATATTGTTGGTTTTGTTCTAGCCGACCTCCACTAAGCCGTAGCAGTTAGCGGTCAGTGGATTATTCATCCCTTCCACGATGCTGTGCTCCTAGCCCCTAAGTATGTGCTTATCCCAGAGAAAGCTTACAATATCATTATTATTATTGCTACCAAGTTTAGGAGCGACAAAGCCTTTACCGCCTCCGTACAAAATAAGATGTTAAAACGAGATGTTATCTTTAAAACGTTCTTTTCCGCCGAAAGTTGTAAATCGATGACTTAAGAGTCAAAATTTTTGTACCTATTTGTATTATATACTAGCTGGTCCCGGCATGCATTGCTATGTCATTCAATAAAGAAATTGTTTCTCCCTGAGCGTCCTTTCCCAATCGTTCCGTTCCCCTTCCGCCTCCACTTTTTTCTCCCGTTCCCACTCCGTCACCTCCACCTTCCCTCTCCCCACTCCACTACTACCCCCCCACCTCCCGAGTTCCCCTCCCCCCTCCCAGGTCCCCCTCTCCCCTCCCAGGTTCCCCTCTCCCTCCCAGGTTCCCCTCCCCCTACCTGGTTCCCCTCCCCCATCTCTTCCTCCCTCCCGCTTTCCAAAGCAATAGCCGCTTCCTCGCGTGCCACCAATAGCAATTTTTTTATACAAATTGCATAATGCCAGAGTTCAAAGTTTTATAAAAACCTTGTCCTGACAATAACGAAGACACAAATTTTTTTTTATCCAATTTGGTGCAGTCGTTCGAAAGTAAGCTTGGTGCAGTCGTTAGAAAGTTAGCTTAGCAACACATTCAGCGGTTCATTTTTATATTATAGACTAGCTTTTTCCCGCGGCTTCGCTCCACCTCCCCCCCCCTCCTCTCACCGCCCTCCCTCCCCACTCCCCCTCCCCTCTTCCACCTCCCCCCTCCCCCCTCCGCCCTCCCCCTCCCCCCTCCCCCCCTCCCCCCCTCCCTCCCCCCCTCCACCCTTCCCATCCCTCCACCATCTCTCCCTCCCTCCCGCTTTCCATATATTCAATCCCAGTACATTCAGTTTTTAAATAGCCCACGTGCCGCCTTTTACAATTTTTATTCAAATTTCCATTTTTCATGTATATTAAATTTGGTACCTAACATAGGTACCTATTTAAAATATCTGAAATTTATGATTCGATTCAAACTATTAGGGGAGTACCTAGCTACTTTAAATAATGGATTATCCACTTAAAGATTTTCAAAAATAGAATCCTGATTTAACAATGTCGTTCTCAAACACGCGAACTGTCAAACGTGCGATAGTCGTTAGGTTTTCTGAAATTATCCGATTTTCTGCGCAATTTTCTTAATTTTTCTCTCCGTAAGAACCATCCTCGTACTTCAAGGAATATTCTAAAAAAATAATTAGCGAAATCGGTTCAGCTGCTCTCGAGATTTGCGCTTAGCAACACATTTAGCGATTCATTTTTATATATAAGAAGATTGTACATATCTCGAAGTTTGGTCGAAATGTTCTAAAAGTGACCTGTATTTTTGTTTTTGTTCAAATTATTGAATCCCCTAAACTGACCGTCCCATCGGCAATGCTTTATGATCACATTACCTATACAGTATATTATCTCCTTAACAACAATATTTATCTACATATATGCTAAAAGAAAATCCATCTTAACATTATAATATAATATATTTATTTCGGGTAAAGTTCGGTTTATGGGCGAAATTCCTAAAAAATAAAACTAGTTATTTTTATACTAACTTTGGGCCGGGGAATCCGAATCTGAAAGAATTAGGTTGGGGCAAGCAAATATAAACTGAATAACACGACTGCAAAATTTTAAATTCATACACAGCTTACAGTCCATTTTGACGCTATCAACAATGTCATAGAAAAAACCAAAAATATTTTATGTTCAACCACAGAAAATTAAGTGTTGCCATAAGCAATAATATCAATCTCCCAAGGTATGAGAGCTTTCAATTTCAGTTTTTTTCAATACATATTATGATTTATGGAGATATTATTGTAAAGTAAAACAAACTCACATCCTGGGATTACGAAAAGCAGTCAAAAACAAACAAATTATACGAATTCAATTAAAAACGTGACGTGTTTTTTTTAACTGTGAATAATTTTCTTTTCAGCTTTCGCAACATTACTTTTAGTATAATTAATGGTTTAAACATATTAAACATCGTTTGATTATAAAATTTATGAATAAAAAGAACCGATAGGTTTAATATCACAGTCGTACATATTGAATTATCTTTTCTAATGTTCAATACAATTTAGTGCTTCTGTTAAATTTACCTTTTACGGGCCGGCAACCCGGATTTCTACCGATTTATTACATATTTCCCTTTAACACGGTAAGTTTTAAAGCTCTTAAAAAATATATGTTATTCTTGAAGATAATATCTAGACTTTGCCCGCGCCGAAACGCAAATTATATAAAATTCCCTCGATAGAAAAAAATCGCAAAGTATGCTCCAAAAATTATTATAAACACGTTTGTTTCAGTTATTTTACAAGTAATATGTATGAAAAAATTCACAGTGTTTTTTTTAAAATGCTTTTTAAGACAATCACCGCGATATTTTTGCTTTATTTTAAACGAGTCGTGTTTTATTAAACATTTTCGAAATTTTCGCATCGATTTTGTCGCTGTAAATGTTAGCGCTCTCCTCTAACATTCGTAATTTCGCATCTCTCCATCTTCTTCTTTTCGAGTCCGGTTGCAGAGCCTAAATAGAGGCATCGGAAAATACTTTTAGTGGCATTCTGTTGGGAGTCGAATATTCAAATTCGAAATTTTGCTTCAAATGTCTTCCAATTTGAGTACCGCCGCCCTGACAACCATTTATTGGATAACCAACACCTTTCCCATAGGTCACTCCAAGTGGTTCGCTACGTTTGGTGAATTGGCAGGGGTTCCTGGGTTCGTGGGGTCAGGTTTCTCCGGGTCTTGACGGCAGATGCGTTTGCACACTAACTGCATGGCAGATCAGATCGAGAGAGAATGGTTGAGGGAGTCCTTTTGACTTATTCAGTTCGTACTCTCTCAGAACATCGCCTGGCACCAAAGCGGGAGGGATGAATTCAAACGTCCTTTACTTCTGAACACACTGACCCCCAGATCCCTACCCACTCCTCATACCCTTTTACTTCCCAGAAATTCCTTTCCTAAAAAGACCCACCATACAGCATCCCCGAAGATGACATAGGCCCTGAAAGGAATTATTTTCCTCAGGGTCTCCTGTGTGGAGCTAATGTAAAAAAAACTCTCTAGACTGAGTAGGTCCAAGTAGCCAGTGGTTTTTAACCCTCCATTCCCCTTTCCCTTTTACTAACTCTGGGCATTGTAGGCAATAATATGCGAGAAATACCCCCAGAGACTCCAGCCTACAACTCCTAGTTTCAAAGCCGCCGTTGTTCATTTTATACATCTTTCAACTGATTGAGAGTGGCACGGAAAGTTTTGTAAGGAATGGTTATATAATATCACGCGGTTTTTTGGTTACCAGCAGACTGAATTCTAATTATTTTAAGCCGTAAAGGTGGCCCACAATGTTAATTGCGTACTTTGCAAACCTGTCACATAGTTGCCCTTACAAGAACTTATAAGAACCTCAAATTAATCAGATAGGAATTCAGAGTTGACGCTTTTATCACTCAATCGTTTTTCAAACTTTCTCTCGAATATTTCGTCCAATTTTTATGATGCAGCAACCAAAAAGAGAATATAAATGTAGGATCGGAAAAGGGGTACGGGCCGAAAGGTCGTCGTTAATTATTAATCTGGTGTTGGTCTTATAACTAGGTACATACTTAATTAATTAGTTCTGAAAATAAGAACGTCTGTTTCTGACCTGACTGCCGTTGTTTTCAGTTGTTAACGAGCGAGAAGCAGATAGACGTATTTGTAATGTCATTGAATAAACGTAAACTTAAAATAAATTACTATTCCCTTACTCTAGATAACAAAAGATTATTATTTATGCATTGAACCGCTTACTTGTTAATACGGAATATTTTTTATTCAAACAGTTAGATTTAACTGTATTATTACGAAAAGTGAGTATTTATGCCGGGGGGGACAAAAAAACATGCAAAAAACATGCATTTAAAATTTTAATTTTGTTAAAATTAATTCATTTACGCGGTAACGCCATTTTAATATTTATCGTTTTTATTTAAAATTTCATAGACAATCAATCAATGCTGCCAATCATAGAAAAAATATTATTGCCATATAAAACAATAATGTCCATGTTTTGTTCTTACACGGAAAGAAAGGTATTAGAATAATTACACATACCCGTTAGACAAACCCTGATTTGCCAAACAAATCATTCAAAACCTGGGATGTATATCTAAATGATGATGACATGCGGCTTTTGCAGCTTGACCCTCAATCCAATAATGTTAGGATTAATTCGAAGTAGATGCTTTTTTGTTTTTATTTTGACGAAAATTTATTTAATAATATTGGTACTTCCGACAAATGTCATATTTGATTGTCTACTGGTTAAAAAAGGAACATTCCGTATGATCTGTGCATATCCGTGTATGGAACTTCGCCAACATTATCCGTTCCATATTATCCGTGAGGTGGACTATGTGCATATTTACCAAAAGATCTAACATAAATGAATTGAAACAAATCATCTATCCCCTATCCAACTGAGGCAAGTTCAATGAGCTGGTGTAGGGTATCGTCTACAATATTTATGTGAAAAATGTTGGCCGTGTCGGGATAATTTGATAGAATTAGCGGAAAATATCTTGTCTTCAGCACTCTCAATACGTATCTCTAGCAATATAATCTCGCAGACTCCAGCTGATGACTAGCAGTTTTACGACCTTGTAACCTTGCATTGTATTGAATATTGTATGATCTTATTTCAGAACCTCAATACACTTTATTTCTTTTTGAAACTTTAAAACACAATGATATTTTCCCTTTTAATATACATTATGTAAAATAGTTTTTACTTACTGCAAACTATTATCTACCTAATATAATTTTTTTTAAATTTTTTAAAGTGTGTGTGTTGAGTGTGTCCTCAATAGGTAAATATTTACCCGTTTTTCTACAAATATTTTAAAATACAAATAATTATTACTTTTCTAGCAGTTGTGTCATTTGAATGGTGGAAAATATGTAGAAAGCCGAGACCATTCGATTCAATAACAGAATTGCTTTCCGCTTTCCCCACCGGAACCATTCGCAAGTTGGCCCCGAAGGCCGGGAGATAAAACAGTCGATTACGAAGATCATCATCGGAAGCATAAAAGTGAACGCTCTCCATAATCGATGAAATTTCAAGCCATTCACGCGATAATCTGAAGAAATAAGTAGCAATATTCACATCCCTAACTGACAGGTACTTTAGTCCGAGGATCTAGGTTTAGATCCAGGAGAAAATTAGAAGAATATAGTTTGATAAGTAACAATAATCTTACTACTTAATAAGTTATTGAAGTGTCTAAGCCAGGGGTTCCCAACGTTTTTGTACTCTAGAGCACATTCTAAAATAACGGTAGGGTGGCGGGCGCCACCTCTTTTTAACCGACAAACTTCTTCCATAACTGATATTATTAACTTTTTCAAAAGAAGCAAACACATTGTGACTTGACATTTTAAATAAATAAAAAGAAAACACTTTGTTTACCTCACTTTATTATTTCTTCCGTCTACCGGTTTCGGTACCTCCGTACCATCATCATAATACTACTAGTATTTTATATTCAGTCCTGATGATGGTACGGAGGTACCGAAACCGGTAGACGGAAGAGATATTATTAACGTTTCGGACAGCGTTACAGTGTCCATCATCAGAGCAGATGTCTAAAAAAAAAAAAATAAAAAAAAAAAAAAAAAGCAATGAGCCGCGGCGCCCGCGGGCTCATTGCTTTCACTGAGTCGCGTGCCGTGTGTTTTGTTTGGCGCCTCGGAGTTCAAAAACTCTTACCGCTTAGACTCTAAGCGGTAGTACATCGGCGAATGATGCAATAAATAGGGTTAGTTTTTCAAGTATTTTATTTATTAATTTATTAGAGATAATATATTAAAAAATTATTACATAAAATTTATAACACATTACTCCCAATGAGTTTAAAAAAACTCATTTCGGGAGGGACAACATTATACCTCTAAAGGAAAATATTTTTTACATAAGAACACGCAAATCAATGAATAATTCATAGATTTTTAAATGGACTAGACACACTTGATACAGGTAATTGAAGAATATACAAGAGTTACAAAGGAAGACAGCTAAATTCGTCACTGGTTAATAAAGTTGCTGACAAAATATCCTTTTAGAGCCTTTGCTAATATTTTTTTGTTTGATTCTGGTAGTTTTAGGACATTATCACCTTAATCGCCTTAATGCAGTAAAGATTGACTATTAAATTTATTAATTTATTTAAAATATCTATACCTTCCCGTAAATCCAGTTAACCTTCATTATACTTTTTGCACCCGTATTCTCGAATTGTAATATTATGTAAAAACTTCCTACTTCTTCTGGCGCTAAACTTAATTGTAAATATGTGTGTTAATAAGTCACCAGTTTTAGGTTAGAATCTAAATGTCTTAGTCATAAGTTACTAGCTATAAGTCTTAGATGTAAGTCACTAGTTATAATTGTAAATCTTAGTTGTAAGCCAGTAATATAAGTAGCTATAAGTCTTAAATGTAAGTCACTAGTTGTAATTGTAAATCTTAGTTTTAAGCCAGTAATATTAATTCTTTTATATATTATTTGTACAGCGCCCTTGAGGTGATTTTCCACGAAAACGGCGCTATATAAATTAGCCAATTATTATTATTATTAGGTAATGCGTTGTATTGCGTATGTGCGATGTATTGTAAGGAGTTAATGTCAAATTTAGTTGTGTGAGTAGATGACGATAGGTGTATTTGATTTTGTGATCATGTTTTGTGCTGGTGTATATCGGAATTAAAGGGTGGTTTGGTTTTGGTGTGTGAGGAGTGTTGAATTATTTGTCGGATGGCAGTGGTGATGCTATATTTTGGCAGAATGGTAAAGGGAAGAATTTGTATCAGTGAATATATATCTTTGACATGTGTATCCCATGGTAGATGGTATTTATTTCTTATGATTAAGAAATAAAAATAAAGAATCAGGTAAATTGTACGATTAATTTATTGATCGCGAAAATTTATTTTAAAAGTCCACAATGACATGTATATTTCATAACTAGCTGGTTCCCGGCATGCGTTGCAATGCCATATTCAAAGAAACACATTGTTTCTCCCTGAATCATCTTTCCCGTGGGTCCCCGTTCCTCTCTCGCGCCCCCTTCCTAGCTAGCTTTATGAACTATAGCCTATATGTTATTCTGATGTATGAGCTATATTATTGTAAAGTTTCATTAAAATCCATTCAATTGTTTTTGCGTGAAAGATTAACAAACACACATAGGTACATCTATACAAAACTTCGCGTTTATCATATTAGTAAGATTATTCCAATTTTATAAAAGAAATTAAATAATGCGACAGTAACTTTACGTCACTGAACATAGATACCTATCAATAAAAACTGTTCATTCTTAAAAAGTAAGAACATTATATTTTATTGGAAGATTATGATATGATTATGGTAACATTTAATCATTGAAGAAGATAATACATAATTCTAAATAGTATATGTATAAATCTCAATGAAAGGGACAAAAGTACAAAAAGCCGAGCAATGCTCGACCCGGCAACAGTTCGACGTGAACTGAGAAATTTTTAATATTCTCATACCCAATTCGTGTCGTGTCCGATTTTCATGGGTTCACCATCCAGAAATAGAACATACCAACATGCAACCGTGAATTCTCAACTCTGGCATCAGTTTTAGGAAAGGCTCCATAAAATCCCCTCTCCCAGAAACATAATGAAATATGAAACAGCAAAAGACACTGAAAATAATTGACGATAATAATGGTATTTCTTGAATTGAAATGTGATATCGGTGATAGCACAGGATAATTAGATCTCAGGGGGAGGATGAAATGGATTCGATTCCAAGGTGCGCAAAGTTACACTTTTCTTTTCGGTTTCACATTTCATTTAGATTTTTTCAAAAAATATTTTCTACTTCAATGATTAAAAACTAAGAACATTCTTAATTTTTTTTGCACCACTCTGCTATATGCCTACGTAATAATTTCATCTATAAATAAATAGTCTTTGCCATTAATTTTATTGACATCGTAGAACTTTTCACGAAAGAATAATATAATGTTATTTATTTTGAAGGGATGCTTTACTTTGGTTCTCGTACATCCATTAAGCTGGATCTATTTAAATCCATACCTTCACAGACTAATCGCATTAGATTTAGGATCGTTTATTTTAAGTCTACCTTCAGATACCAGACACGCCAATCTCTTAAGGTCTCTCAAATTCTCCACAAACCAAGTTATCTTAAGACTCTCTTCTTCTTCCTTGCTTTGTCCCAACTCATTGCCTAGGTAGGCTGTTGGGGTCGGCTCTTCTCGTTCTCAGGTTGTAATATCTTCTGTTCTGGGTATCGCCTTCATCCAGGCCGTTTTTCTGCATAATTTTGGAACATTGAGTCATCCAGGAGTTCTTCGGTCTTCCTCTGGATGACTGTCGGTGAAGCTCCATAGAGATTGCCTGCCTCACTGTGTGGTCTGATGGTCTCCGTCTTATGTGTCCATACCATCTCAACTGTCGTTCTTCCAGCTTACTATTTATGTCTGTGACACCCAGGCTACCACGAATGCGTGAACTTTTGATCTTATCTTTTAGTGATACTCCTGCCGACCATCTAAGCATTCGCATTTCTGCTGTTTCAAGTTGCCTAGTGTAGGAGTTGTACATAGTCCAGCATTCGGAGCTATACATTATTGCGGGTCTTACAATAGTCTGGTATATCTTTCCTTTCAGTTTTATAGGCATTTTGGAGTCACACAATATTCCTGTTACGGATCTAAATTTAATCCATCCCACACCTATTCTATGGATGACATCCGCTGCACATCCTTCGTCTCTGTGGATTAGTGAGCCCAGATACTTAAATGAATCACAGTTGGCTAATGTTACTCCATCCAGTTGCATCGTAAGAGTTACAGCATTTGTGTCTTCAAATGGTAAATACAAATATTCAGTTTTTTCCCTGCTAATTTTTAGGCCATTATCATTGAGGATCTTTCTCCACCTTTTCAGGCTATTCTGTAAGTCACAATGATTATCTGCTATCAGTACTACATCATCTGCAAAAAGCATAGTCATATCTGCAAAAAGCATAAGTTATCTTAAGACTCATGGTATAATAAAAGCGTAAATATTTATACATATAAAATCTGTATAACTATATGGGACGTGTGGGATTGCACTATTCTCCCCACATCTTTGAATAAAACATTATTATTATTACAAACATTTGTAAAAACACAACTGACCGGTTAGTTATGCGTTAGAGGTTAGTGCATAAGAATGCACTGGCGTTGGTGTTGTTGGTTCAAATCCTCTGCCACCTAAGTCCTACACATTGCTCAACCAAAGTTTTCCACTTATAATCATGGTAATTCGAGTTTTTCAAACAAATTCCCTACAGTTCAAAATATCAGGTATCTTTAAGGAATACCAAGCCACAATACACAGGTATTCGTCACATTGGTCGTTACGTTTCTATGTTTTTACTGGTAGTAGTTTTTAGAGACCATTTTTTTTCATCCATTAGTATTTGCATTTTCTCCCACCACTTGCCCATTGATTTCTCTGAATTTTCTAAATATAAAAGTTCCGAGAAAGGGGTTGAGAAGTAGATCACTGAACACGGCTAGAGATATTTCAAGGAACGAATCGGTTCTAAATTTTGGTCTTTTATTCACAAGTCTTCTATTAAGCGGATATGGGTACCTACCTACTGCGTGGCAAACCTGGTCGAGAGAGACTGGTTGAGGAAGAATTTGTGGAAGGCGAACAAGCCAGCGATTTTTACCCGTGCAGCACCCCTATTGGTTCGTCAGACGCCAATAGGAATCCGCAAATTCTCACGAGCCACTTCTTGCGCCGTGACAAAAATCAACCAGATCATTCTGTTCTAAACTGACGAATTACTAACAGCCTTGTAATATCGCCACTTGTTTGCTCCCACTTTCATGTACAAATTATTCATAATATAAAATATGAAATTATGGTGCCGTGTTAATCGGATGTAAATTGTTCAATAAACATGTAAGTACTGTATCAAATGCTTATTTGATTTATCACTCATAATACACCTAAACATACGCCCATAATCTTTTGACCTCTCCACGGACTCTCTCGACCCATTGGCTAACACGTAGTAAGAGGTTTGGATTCATTCGTCCGTCACTCCTGGACACATTGACCCACAGATTCCTAACCACCCATCATAACTTCTTTCTTTCCAGAACTTCCTTCCTTTCTATCCCTAAAAATGCCCTCTATCCCTCATCCCTCAAGGGCCCTCATCCCCAAAGAGGGCCCTGAACATGGAAAAACCTGAAGGGAAATTATTTTCCTCCGGGCCTTCTGTGCGAGAGGTACCTAATGTAAAAAAAGTGATACTTAAGAAAGAGTATTCGGTGGTGCTTCAAATAAACTAGGTATAGGTAGGTACCCATTATTATTATGAACATTTTTTGTATAAAAAAATTGTGTCGTATTTTGCGCACGAAGGGTTCCGAACCCATGACTTTTGGGTCTGCAGCCTCGAATCTTAAAAAGGGATCGGTCACTTAATACTTTATGGTGAAATCCAATTTTTGGGCAGGTAGGAATTTTTTTTCACTTATTAATTTTGTTATTTTTTTCTTACCTCACTCCAGGAATATTGGTGACCAGCGTATCATCGTGCATCACCCACGACAGGCTGGGAGGGGGGCTGCCCAGGGCTGCGCAGTCCGCCCGGGCCCCCCTTTCGCTGCTGAAGCGCAGAATGGATGGGGGTTCCACCACCAGAGTTGGGCCCTGGGTCTGGCCGTGAACACCAACGGCTGGAAAATAAAAATAATTAAATAAAGTCTTTCCGGTAAGTCTACTTTTTGTACCTATTAGCATTATAAAAACCCCTGCTAATATTTTAAAAATCTAGAATGTATGACAATTAAAAGGACTCGATGAAGATTTAATGTATCTATTTGACGAAATCGCGCCATTTTCTCTAAACCGTTTCAGAAATTTAGTAGTATCACTGAGCAACTAAAATCAGGTAGGTACTTTAAAAATATCAGAATTTTTTATGCCTCAATCGTATCTCCAGGAATTAAAGTAGGTACCATTGTTATTACCGTCGCGTCGCATAGATGAGATAAACCGATAGAAAATTGACAAAATAAAATAAAATATGGAAACCATTTCATGAAACAAATAATCGATGTCATTAGTCACTAGCCTACTGGGGACTGGGAGTCAAAATGTCTCAAATTAATTAACGATATTTTCCATCTTTTAAATCTGTATAGATCATACTTGCAGGAATTTTCACTTCATTGTACCGTAGACACCTGAAAGTCAGTCTTAACTTCGTCCCACAATCCTAGACAATAATTCACCGGGTTGTGATTGACGCCATTTATTTATTTTATATCAATAAACGTAGACGTCATCTGGGGTTTTCATATAACTTTTATTTTGTCACGTAAAAAGTTCACGCCAGAGAAAGAGGAGTATGGAACCTTTCCTAAAATAGGTGCCACAGTTGTGAATTCTTGGTTGGAAGTTTGTATGTTCTATGTCAGGGATAGCGAACATAAGAAAGCAGGACACAATTCAAATTGAGAATGAGAATTTGAAAAATATCTTAATTTTCATCTTTGGCTGAGCATTGTTGACCCTTTTTAAACGACTTCAAAAAGGAGGAGGTTCTCAATTCGACTGTATTTTTTAATATTATTATTTTTTATGTTTGTTACCTCAGAACTTTCGAGTGGGTGAACCGATATTGATGATTCTTTATTTATTTGAAAGCTGATGCTTTCCGTGTGGACCCATTTTAATTTGGTCCAGTTCCAACAATGGCATCCATGAGAAAACCGTATAAGTCTTAAATTTGCATTAAGTATGTGCGCGACAAATGGACGAATAACTCAATACCACGCGAACCGATTTCGATGATTCTTTTTTTATTGGAAAGGATGTACTTCAAGGGAAGTTTGATGAGAATTTAGTTAGGCTCTGATTATCGGATCCATGACAAAAAAACGGAACTCTTCAATTCTTAGGAGCAAATTAACGAAACTCGGCCGAATCTCTTAATTTGACCCTAACGTCATTATGGTCAAATTATGTCTGTTTCATATGAGCAGCACGTTTAGTAGGTCTACCCATATTCAGACAAATTAGTCAGTGTACTTAAGATTCACTAAAAATCAAAAAATAAACAAAAATTTTAACAAAACAAAAAAACGATTTAAAAAAATGCACTAAAAAGTAAAAAAATAATTTCGTATTCTTCTACAACCTCACAATCAACTTAATTTTTCTACTCATCAATATGTAGGTGCGATTTTTATTTTTGGAGTCGGTGTCAGCAAAGGTACCCGGCCCGGCGTGTTCACTTGACAGCTCCCCTCACGCCGCGGTCCCGCTCTCGCCACTCGCCTCGTCAAGTCGCTTGTGCGACACAAGCACATCTCACCTATAACTATGTATGTAGTTATAAACCAACCCCGACTGACACCGATTCCAAAAATAACAATCGCACCTACATAATATTGAAGAGTAGAAAAAGTAAGTACTTTTTAGTGCATTTTTTGAAGTCTTTTTTTGTTTTGTTAAAATTTTTGTTTATGTCCTTTACTACTGCGTGCGGTGAACTTTGTTATCCATCGCACAACCTCACTTGCATGCTTGCAAGCATGGTGGAAAAACAAACTGCACTGCCTTGCCATATTTATTATTTTTTTAAACTAGGAACACATACAACTATGACGTTCATAATTTTGTCCAACCCTCAGGTTGAGGGATATATTTTGTCCAACGTCTTTTTATGACTTGTCTTGACTAACTTTAAACAAAAAAATATTGAATGTCGCACGAGTACCCCATTAGCTCCAGTCAAAAGTGGGAGTCAATGGGACCATGAAATCCCAATGGGAGCACGATGCGAGGCTGAAGCGAGTAGAAGAGATGTGGGGGAGAAAGGTTGGGAAGTACCTGACCAGTCAAATCTCTGAGCATTCCTAAATATATTATTTTATTTTATTTGCACGTGAAGTTACACATGAAAAATTAAAGGCTATAATAACATACCTCAATCACAATAATCAATGTTAGGCATGATAGTGTTCGTCTGCACGGTTTCTATGCCATACTTTACTACAGATTCCAAACTGCTTACTTCATTTGTCTTAACTGTCTTGTCTTTGACAGAATAGCGATAGCTAATAAAAGTGTAATTTTTTTCAAAATTATTAGTTTTAAACCGAAGTTATTATTGAATCTCTAACTAACAGCCCTAAAATAGTTGAGCTAATTGGCAGTACCTGCGCAATAATTTCAAACACAGTTAACTCTGAAGGTAACAATAACCTCAATACTAAATTACTCTATTTTGGCCAATTCCAAGAATCCAACGATATACACGTATAGAAAGAAGTAAAATACATTATACTTGACATTGAAAACCTTTTCTAAGAAGTCACCTTTATTTACTGGTACTTATTTTTATTTTGCTTAAATAAAATGTTCTCTGTTATTATAACAAATTATAGCACTCTATGCCTTAAGAGTTCGTATTCTTTTTTTTTTTGGTTGTAACACATAATTGTATTCTGAACTAAATACCACTTGTTATCATGCTTACTTTGTTTAATGTGTGTTCTTATTTTGTTTTTTATAATTACCCTTCTGTGTACCATGTATAATCTCATGTATCACTTGATTTTAAAAGCCATTTTATGGCGTTAAATAAATAACCCGTGACCCGGTTTCGAACCCGTGACCTCTTGATCCGCGGCCGAGAATCTTAACTGCTCGACACGGAGGTTGTGTTGTAAGTTCGCAATTCCTGTCCCAGGTTGTATGTCGAGTTTTCAGGACAATTTGATTACCTGGCGTGTTGTGTGAACGGAGGAAGAAGTGAATCAAAAGTGGAATCACGTAGCAGCTAAACATATGTCACGCGCCACGTACCTACCCACTATATAATATTATACGTCCTCGTATTACCGAATAAAATTCCAGGCCACGATCGACGTTTCATCAGAGATGCCAAAAAAACTTATCAAAGTTAACAAAATCCGATTTAAACTGTCTTTTATTATATAAGTCAGTTTTATTTCGAATATTCAAAAACTCTATCCATTTTTTACTCAGTTTCCAGTCAAAATTAGTTACATAACTATCTGTTGTATTTCTGAATATGCGAGAATTTTTTTAATCTTTCGTTTTTTGTTGACTATAAAGCACAACTTTATTTAATTTAAAGAGAATTAACAAATTAAGTTATTTGCTGTAATTTTAAACTTTAAAATATACATGCAAGCTTAGTACGTTAGTTTATTTGGGAAAAAGGTATTAGGTTACATGTATTGTAACCGTGTTACGTGGTATACCACCTAACATGTATTTATATGAGTAAATTTTTAAAATAAATATTTAAGTCTACAACTAAGAGATTTTCTGTTCGTATAAAGATATTCCATTTATGACTTTTGATAAAATGCAATAACTTGTTCTGAAAATGAGGTTCCACGAGTAAATAGAAAATACCTCAACATATTGTTGATGTGCTGAATTAGTCTTTCGAAACAAAAATTCTTCATGACCAATGCGATTTGCATAGTTTTATTCGGTTTCGATTTTTTCATACAAAATACCTACTTAATTTACCTTTTTTTTCTTGCCCATTACATAGAAATGATGCGAAGAGTTTTGTGTGTTACAATTAAATAATATTGCAAAAATAACCACCAAGTAGAATATTTACTAACCCACTTTTTAATGGATATTGTTAACACGCTATTTTCATACAAAAAATGGATAAAACAAAATTCGTCTGCAAGTATCAATAAATAAGCATAGGTACATTCAATAACTATATAATATTAGAAAAATGAAACAATACAACTTTCTATAAACCACTTATATGATGTGCAAATCCGACCGGTTTCGGAACAAACGTTCCTTCGTCAGGGAAAGCTTATACTAATTTGACAGTTTAGAACAATGTTTTATTGTGGTAGGGGTGGAGCCGTTGTTAGTTAATAATGTAGATTGGGTGGGTAGGTATTAGTGTAGAGTGGGTGGGTAGGGGAACAAATCCATGATTGGGCTATATGACAATATTTTTTGTTTGTTGATAATAGATTCATTATTTTTAAGGGATTTTTTAATTTCCAAAGCTTCTAAGTTATCTAAACGTTTTCCTTTATGATTAATATGAAGAATATTTATCCCTGTGTTTTTTTCAAAACTGTGGTTATTTTCAATGATATGGTTAGCGAACTCAGAAAAATTATTATTATTAAGACACCTTAAATGTTCTTTGATTCTGATGTCAAAATTACGAGTTGTTTTTCCAATATAAAATGAGGGACAATCATTGCATTTGAGTTTATATATTCCGGAATTAGTCAATTTATGGTCTTTATCTTTAGTATTTCTCAAAAAATTACACATATTATTTCTTGCATATAACGCTGGTTTTTATACAAAGTTGTATTGTTTCATTTTTCTATAATGGATAACCACAAAGTAATAGCTACATTCAAAAAAATAAAAAATAAAATTTAAAAAAATATATAATATTAGTTTAATGTTGATTAAATCCCAATATCAACGATATAAACCTTTATAATATTATTAATAATTTGTGATAAATTATAACGATACTTTTTATTGTTGAATATTGTGACGACCTATTTGCAATATTTAACTTCCTTTTCTACCTGCCATTTTATATAAATAATTCTTGCTTCAAATCCGTTAACGGACTTACTTTGAATTTCACTTTCATTTTTATACATCAAAAACATTTTGTTAATGCTTTCGTGAGAAGCAAAGTGTCAAATCATTGTAAACTTACTGCTATCAATTCGTTGCTTAAAAGCCTGACTGCCAGCAGCTAAAATCATCCCACCTTTATTGCAAGGTCATGAACTATTTTATATGCAATAACAATATATGCTAGTAATATAACACAAGTGTTTTATTATTCCGAGTATAACCTACAAAACAATACTGTGCGACAAACCCTTGTTTGGAAAACGAAAGAAGTCATACATAGGAGCTCGATTTACACCCGACTCCAGACCTCCAGAGACCTACCAAGGGACCGTACATTTATAACTTCCTTTATAAGTATTTTTTTTTAGAACTATAAGAAGTATAAGTTCTTTAGTTTTAGTTTTTGACGGCCCCGTAGTTGAGGAATAAGGCTTTTGACCTGCAATCCGAAGGTCGCGAGTTCAAATCCTGGCGTGCGCAAGAAAATTTTATTTGATTCAACGCTTCAGAGTGAAAGGTATTCTCGTGTAAATGCCTTGGTGTAAGACCACCATTCAGAATTGAAACGTTGCTTGAAGTGGTTTTGGGTTCCAGCTCTAAATAGTCGGGAACTTCCCCACCTTCATCTTCTCCATCTCATTCCCCTCCCCACTGCCTTCAGCCTCACAAAATACCCTAACTGAGATTGCTATGGTCACACTAGCTAAGGGAGGTTGGGAGCAGTTGAGATTCCTTTGCGGAATCCACTTAAACAGTATATTTAAATAGTTTTTGTACATGCATTTTTTCACTTTAATCCTGTAATTTTACACTTTATGTTAATAGAAAATGTTGTGTCGTATGTATTAAAATAAATAAATACTGTCTAAATATTTAGCTATCTGTAAGCCTACTATAATTAACTAAACGGGAATATTAGTATCCGCCTTTATTCATAATACAACTCAAGAGTATCAAAATTAATCTCTCCCCTTTAATGAACGAAAACTTTTCATTTGCAGCAGGTGTTTGGTTAGTAACGTAATTAACAAATTAAATTTCAGACTTATTATTTTGGTAAATAATGGAAATTGCTTTTGCCACAATCTGGCATTGTAAGCTATGTACAGAATTAACTTGACGAGTGTACAGTGTACATTATACAATAATAAATCAAAGGGAACTTTTGACATATCAAATAATCCGCTTTGGTTCTGACATTTTGCCATAGACGGGCGATCGATCTGAGTGTGTTCACAGAGGCATGAAATTGATTGAGTGGATCCAGCTGAATCGGTCCATATAAAGGATCAGTCGCAAATCAGATGAGAAATATGGCAGCAAAATAAAGACACCGTGTATCAAAAGCTTTAGTAATAGCCTCACCTTATTTCGAACTTCTCATCTTGGATTAGTATTTTCTACTTGATTGATTTACTCCGTCTTCATCTACTCGAGTTGGACTTCAATACTACTTGAGAAGGTTATCAAAGCGTTTTCCACTTCAGACCTCATAACGCTTTGCTGAGATTCCTTGAATGCGAATCTTGGTCTGTTTTGTCGAAGCCCGGCATGTTTTGTGGAGTGTCTGTATTGACTGGTGATGGTTTCTTCGTTCATCGAAATGATATTTAAACTCAGATCAACCGATTTAAGTCTTAACGATGATCAAAGCTGTTTAATTGAAACATTTAAATTGTAATTAAATTAATCTTTTTCTAATTTTTCTGTTTTCAAATTTTCGATCGAGTTTCGCTAATATTGCCTTCGTATAATTAAATACTTTTGTAAACATTCCAACTTTCTATCTCTATTTGTGAGATAAAAATGCAATTTTCGGAAATTTAAATTAGAAATTCTGTATAGCGTTATATTCTACTAACTTCGATGAAATTAAATGAAAATTTAGAACCCGGTGAGGGTTTCAACTTCTACTGAAACGTCGTATTTTGACGTAAATTTTTTTCATGAATTAAAAGGTATTTGGACGTCGTTCTTTCTTGTAGAATTCTTAGTATTTGTAAAGTATATAAATATATCATTTATAATTCCCATTTTTAGCCAGAATATTGCAAATATAAACGAAAGAATCACTATTGACCTCATTTCTGTGTACATAGAGTGGTAAAGATCTTCCTAGAAGTACTGACCAATATAAAAGAGAGGAAAATGTACTGAAAAATAAAATAGAAGTGACGAAATCGATGAAGTGTATTTTTTTTATATGAAATACTAGTAAGTACCTACTTAGTTTGTTACGTTATTGTTGCATATTACGTAATTTAGGACTACACGGATTCGCCGGTCTGATGAGACACCGGGTCACTGGAGCCAGGATGCGGCTAATGGCTTCCGATAACACAGTGGTGATCGCAGCCTTCCAGCACCAAGCGCCACTCCTGAGCGAGCGCTGAGCCCTAGCTCACTCCAGACCACGTCCTACATTATAATTGATTATTTTTTTTATTTCTATTATCGCTTATGTCTTTTATATTTGTTTGTTCTATTTACTTTTTTTACTTTATCTGTTGTGCAAATATGTACAACTTTATGGGACGTGTGGGATTGCACTATCCTCCCCACATCCTGGAATAAACATTATTATTATTATTATATTAGCACACGTGTAACCACTGAACGTATAATATGTACCTACTGTTTTAAGTTAAATAAATAAAACAAAATAAATGGGCAAATTAATTAAGGTTCATTTTAAATGTTATTGGAGTTCTTCACGTTTTTTCAGATTGTTTTTTATTTTTGTTATTCCGTTGTGTATCCTCAAAAAGCTGTTGGTATAAGAAGCATAATAACAACCCTTTTGTAGCTGAATATCGGTAAACCATTATATTTTATAGTGTTCGTAAAAATGCTAATAGCGTGTTAAATAATGTCCGTATCTAAAAATGTTACAATATGTTTTTCGAAGCCAAAAATAAAATAATTAAACTGTTCTTGAAAATATGTTGTAATTCAAGTCGAAGTTAGTCACGAAAAGTTATCTCTAGTTCACAAACCTTAATTGGAATATATTAAATTGTTGTCCTTTTTCAATTTTCTTTTCGCAAAGAATTCATGGAAAATAAATGTGAGAAGGTAATATTCGAAGAAACGCTTGGTTCGAAATGGTAGCAAAAACTCAATTTCATCCGTGGAAGTTTCCCTCTCTGATGATTGGTGCGAATAGAGGTGATAAAAAATAAAACGACGCACGTCTTCTCTGTTCGTTGTTTCGGGAAAATAGCTTTTCAAATTCACTTTAGACTTTTTATTAGCTTTTCAGACACTGGGCAAATCGAATATAGGCTCAATTGAATAGCTTTGTTAAGCAATATTATTTATATTTCTTTGGACACTGAATATTTTGTATGGGTATTCATCTCTTTCCTATTTTTTGCCTTCTTACAAGCAGGAGTTTGGACGCTGTTATGTTTATAATGTATTGTAATAAAACAAATGTAAAACTTATTTCCACTTTTATGTATTTACCGTCGCAGGTTTCATCCTGTTAGGGCATCTTCAGACTGTTGTATATTAACTTGTTATGGTTATGTTAAGTTGGGAGACAACAAATGATATAATTTTTTTTTTTTAATTTAATTTTTTTTTTTTTTTTTTAAATTTAATATAGATATATAGTACAGTGGTTTTATATAAATTACATATCGGTATACAAATTATTTAAAATTGCAATCTCACCAAAGAAGAAACTAGTTCTTGTGCTTGATGAGCGAGTTACACTAATTATAACAGAAATAGAATAACATTATGCAATAGGTAAGTATATAATGGGAACAATTGAAACTTCTGGATTATCTATAAGTGTAGGTGTACATACATGGGATACGGTTACATTCTAAAATATTGTGCACTTAAGTGAAATTCGAAAAATCTAAATAAAATAGAGATGAATATAGATTGATAATACATAGAAAGAAAGAGAAAAACAGGTAATTATTAAGTTAATTATTCCCGATGAAGTGATAAATAATTGATGATATTAATTATCAAGAATTTCCGTGCTTTTGGTTTCAAACACTAGTAATTTGAAGATAATTTATTACAAAACTGATTTGATTTAAGCATCTTTAGTAGGCAAAATTTATCAGGTTTCAACTGATGTAGGAATTCTTTACCAAATTCTTAACATATTACTACCGTGGATGCTATGAACTGAAACTCACTTGAAAACATTACAGATTAGTAATATTATATACCTAGGAGGTAATTTTTGGTTTCGTTAGAGTAATCATCTAAAACTTGTTGTAATATTTTGTCTTAATAAAATTTATTGAATCGTGGACTTACTTTTTCATAGTTGGTTCAAAAATAATGACGCTGAAGCTCGGCTACAGTTTTTGTTACTTCAACACTTTTTTCGCTTACTTCAGTTAGAGTAATTTAAAAAAATATATAATTTCCACTTTAGTTGGTACCTACGATTACAAAATGCATTATTCTATGAATAGTTTTTAAACTTCCTTCTTTCTAACTAACTTTAACTACTTTTTTGGTTTGTTATCAGTTACCCACATATGTACAAAATTTTATGCAATAACATGGTTAAACTAATAGAATAATATAAATATGAATAGTACAGCTTCAGATGCACCCCTAATGGACTGTAAAGACTTTAAACGAAACGAGAAGAAATGGTGTATGCTTGAATAGCGTGCTAGAATGTGTAGGATAGGCTTGTTGAAAAAGTATCGATATATCGAAATATCGATATTTTTAGTTCAAAATATCGATATTTTTAGCCGATATATTTTGATCCGATATATCGATATATCGATACAAAATATCCAATATCGAAAATTGTATCAAAAACGATATTTTTTTATAAACGAATCTATTGTCTTTGCATTAGTATTTGTGATCACCAATACTATCTCATGTGTGTATGTACATACATAAAAATGTATGCAGTTTTTCGTCTTTTTTTTCTAAGCCACTCCTATGTGTTGGTTCCCAATTGTCTATGATTATTGACTATACCTTGTTCCAAACACGAAGTTCTTTTTGATAGATTAATACGCCAATAGAATGTTAGTGAGACGCATACAAACTTTGTATGCATCTCAGTTTACATATAAGTTAGAAGACAGCTTTTTAGTTTTTGATATTTTTGTAATTAAGTATTACGTGATAAGAATGAATAGTGATAAAAATACCTTCATTTTTATTGAGATTTTTGTACATTAAAAAAAGCAAATTGTGTACAAAAATTACTATCGATAATATTGAGCTGAATCCAATATTATTTTAAAAACGCAAAATCTCTTGAAAATTTGACCGATATATTTTTTCCTCGATATATCGACGTCGATATTGATATTTTAATAAATATCGATACATCGATATATCGATATTTTTTTTTCACTTTCGACATCCCTAGTGTAGGATGGAACAAGATATGGAAGGGTAAAGGGATTACCAATCACACACTACTGTATCTGTGCAAAGGAGCATAACAACAAAATAATAATAAAGTTACTATGTAGCTCCACCGCCATACCTCGAAATAAGTATCGCCAAAACGATATTAATTATGAACTTCCGAGATGGTCGAATTCCTTCTTTTTACTTAAAAACGAGATTATGTACATGTAAAACACCAACAACATGCTTTGAAGGTAGTCTCAAGCCTTTGATTATATAAATGTGTCTCAAGCCATCTTCTGCTTTCAAAACGAATGCACTCGAATTTTCACTATTTTTCTTTCCATTTTCAAAACCGAACAAGCGGTACAAGTGTTATATAATAAACAAGTACAAATGAATAGTCACATCAATAGTATAGATATAGGTAGGTACATTAGTGTACGTACATGGCTTATAAAATTATAAGTCAAATTTGCGGGAGAAGGGCATCAGTCATAGAAATATGAATATTACTCACATGTCTATGGCATTAGTACATATTGTAAGATTTTTCGGTATCTGCATTATTTAACATGCTGATGGCATTTTTAGGAAACTGTAAGATATAATGGTTTGCCGATATTCAGCTACAAAGGGGTTTTATTATGCTTCTTATACCAAAAGCCTTTTGATGATTCACAATGAAATTACACATACGAAAAATAAAATAAAAAACATCAAGAATTACAATAACATTTATATTGAATGTTAATTAATTATGACATATAGTTTATTTTATATATTTAACTTAAAATAATACGTATTATACGTTCAGTAGTTACACGTGTGCTAATATAAAATTACGTAATATACAGAGATAAAGTTACAAATTAAGTACTTAGATACTAGTATTTCAGATAAAAAAATACGCATCATCGATTTCATCACTTCTATTTTAATTTTCAGTATATTTTCCTCTCCTTTTATATGGTCAGTATTTCTAGAAAGATCTTCACCGCTCTACACAGTAATGTGTTCAATGATTCCCTCGTTGTTAGTTGCTAAAAATGGGAATTATAAATGATTTATTTGTGTACTTTATAAATACCAATTCTACAAGAAAGAACGACGTTCATATACCTTTTAAGTCTTGAAAAAAATCCACGTCTAAATACAACGTTTCTGTAGAAGTTGAAACCCTCATCGGGTTCTAAATTTTAATTTAATTTAATCGAAGTTAGTGGAATATAACGCTATACAGAATTTCTATTTATTTAAATTTCCGAAAATTACATTTTTATCACGTAAATAAAGAGAAAAAATTGGAATATTAACAAAAGCATTTAATTTTGATTTTTGGATTTCTTAATTTTTTAGGTTATTTGAATTATTGGATAGAGTTGAAATATTAATCGAAACAATGGGAAGAATGCATCACCTATTTTTTTTTTGTTCTGCGCCACTTATAGAAGTGAAAACAAAGGTTCAAGATATTTTTCAACGTAACTCAGCTCTATACCATGAATGTGCTTAAGAGGAAACCAAAAGCCAAATATGTGTATATTCTTACTGCGTCTTAATATATCCATCATATAAGGTACACTAAGGACTGGTTGTTTAAAAAAAAATTGACCGATTTATCAAATTTTAATATGTTATGTTAATTCTCACGTTCTGTGTAATTCCTAGTCAAGTTCTGTTATTACATCATTATAGGCCAGCTGCTCCATCAAACTGAAATAATCGCAGAACTTGAATAGAACTTACACAGGCCGTAGCCAACGTTTCGGACATCGTTGCAGTGTCCATCATCAGGGCAGATCCGGTAGATGTGTAATTTTTTTGTGGTGAAGTATGTGTCTATTTACTTCGAAGCTCCACTAACTTTCACCGGTACAAAATAACCGTGATAAGCAGTGGCGTCATTGCCGCGGAACGGAATAGAAAGTTCACTAAGTTCAGTTACTCCAGTTATTCTGTTCCGCGGCAATGACGCCACTGCTTATCACGGTTATTTTGTACCGGTGAAAGTTAGTGGAGCTGGTGACACGGTATCGTTTCGAAGTAAATAAGCACACACTTCACCACTAAAAAAATATACATCTACCGGATCTGCCGGATCTGCCCTGATGATGGACACTGCAACGATGTCCGAAACGTTGGCTAAAGAAGGAGGTAGCGCAACACGGCATAACACCCCAAAAACAAATAACGAAAATGCTTTTGGCCGTGAAAATCTTATAGCGTATCCATCCTGTAAGCTAGTTTGTAGTAAAGATTAATCGATAATTGTAATCAACATTACGCTTCGACTTAAAAATAATAAAAATAAGACGTCAAAATAATACACATGTAACAAAGCACTTATTGTAACGAACGTCTTTGTATCATCAATAACAATTCTTTCGCTGGACTTGACCAGGTAATCAAGAATACGTTGTTTATTGATATTGATATGAGTCGTATCATATTTAAACACATATCACCGACAATTTTATATATTATGATCAAAGCGAAAATTTATCGACAAAGAAAAATACTTTCATATTTGCTGTCAAAACATCAAAGTAGTATGACATGGGTTTGATAGTTACATTGGTATTGTCGAGAAGGGTGGTATTTATTGGGTTCCTGGCTAAGAAGAAATTACATTCAGGTTTTTATTTGTTCATCTCCCTACATTATTTATAGAGGGGCCATACAAAGAATTCACTTAAATATTAAGGCCAGGAAAAGAGATAAACATGTGTAATCATAATAATAATTATTCGTATAATTAATTTTTTTGCAATTAATAGAGGAGTATTTTAATTAATGAATTATGTGTGAACTTTCGCGAAAGGTGCTTTTTGTGCAATCTTTTGCACGCACCTACATGTGTGTTGGTTGAAGCACAATTTTAGGTTGGAAAATAAATACAGCATTATGTTTCCAAAATTCCTACCAAATACTGCATCCCCAGTAGTAAAGCAAGAGAGCTGCTGGCTTATTTTACTTGTAAATATGTCATTTTTTTCACAAAACATTGTAATTTTTTGCACTGTAAAACAAGTAACTATTTAATTTTTAATTCTACAAAACTTATGATTTTTTTACCGTTTTATCCATGTTTGACCCTTTCGAGTATACTATATAGTTTCGTTGAAGCACACTTTAAAAATTTGAAAATTCTTTTTGCAACTATATAATTATTTTCAACCTCAATATTTTTACCTCAACATTTACTTTTCTATCCATTTTATAGTGATTTATAAATACTCTGTGATGCTGGAGAAAATGCTCAGGAATCCACGGACAGCCAGAAGTACTAATATGTAAGTGATATGTCCATTCTGGAAGTGCCACTTTAGGCTTTCAACTATCTGTCTACAACTCGCCAAACTGAGGGCTCCAACATGGAGAAACTCATAATCACCGGCAAAGCGGAAGGCAGGAGAAGTAGAGGAAGGTCACCAATGCGCTGGAGTGACCAATTGTAACTTTCCTCTCCGCGCTGTGCAGAACCACGAGGAATTGAGGAGCCGCAACAACAACCCACAACAACAACCCACAACACCACGGAAATTAGAGTAGGGGTCACGATCCTCAGCAATGAGGAACCGATTTGAGAAGATAAACAAATCTTTCTCTAAAATTTAATCAAATCATGAAATTTAATTACCTTTAGAGTTTTTCTAAGCCCCCGCGCCGTCACATACAAAGTCTGATATTTTTCGAAAAATTGGAATTATTCATAATTTCAAATGAAACTATTTAACTTTACTTACCCGTTTTCAAATAACTTATTTTATTAATCAGACAACATGGTAAAGATTACTATACATTAAATTTTAATGCACGCCACTAGTGCCAATCCAATGCGTGGAAGAGATCGAGTACAGTTTTATTTCCAACTAGCTGGTTCCCGGCATGCGTTGATATGCCATTTAATAAAGACATTGTTTCTCCCTGGGTGTCCTTTCCCATTCGTCCCGTTCCCCTTCCACCTCTCCTTTTTTTTTCTCCCGTTCCCGTTCCCACTCCATCACCTCCACCTTCCCTCTCCCCACTTCACTCCCCCCCCTTCCCCCGTCCCGCGACCCCCCTCCTGAGTTCCCCTCCCCCCTCACCCCTCCCAGCCCCCCCCCCCTCCCAGGTTCCCCTCCCCCTCCCTGGTTCCCCTCCCCCATCTCTCGCTCTCTCCCGCTTTCCATAGCAATAGCCGCTTCCTCGCGTGCCACCAATAGCAATTTTTTTTTACAAATTTCATAATGTCAGAGCTCACTGGAAGTTTTATAAAAACCTTGTACTGACAATAACGAACACACAAAAAAAAGAATTATCCAATTTGGTGCAGTCGTTCGAAAGTTATGCGCGTAGCAACACATTCAGCGATTCATTTTTATATTATAGATAATTACAAACGCAACCTTTCATTTATCTTATGCCTTAGGGGGCACACACTAATTACGTGAGCTCAAAAGGGGGGGGGGGGGGTCAAGGTCGGGTTATCACCTTTTCGGCCATAAGCTTTCAATACAGTACCCCTCACATAGTTTTTTAATAACTCATGTGGTCATAAACAAACATCATTTTTATACACTTCGTTCTCCGCAGTGTTAGCAATAAAAAAGAGGCGTCCAACCTCTACCCTGAGCAACGTAAATACTTAATATGCCTTTTTCAAACACTGTAGACGCGTCTTGTTTTATTAAGCCGTTGATTTCATTGTCCATGTGAACAGTGAAAGGGGAACGCGCCAGAACCCTTGTCCGAAGCAGGGTCTCTAGGGTGCCGAGCCCCAGGCCGGCCGTAAGTCCAGTTGCCCCACGAACTAACTGCCGCCCCACTGACAAACTGTAGCCTGCCTTCCCAAATGCCGCCCATCGCTGAATGCGAATAAAATAAAAAGCACTGAGTTAAAATATACAAGAATATTCTGCAAAATCTTATGAATGTAATTATGTAGGTAATCGTTTGACGGGTTTGAATACTATGATCGAAGTATTGGTTTTAACGTTAGACCTTCCCTGAAACCATTAATGTGTGAATTTGAAGAAATGTGATTTCTACAAGCACGTAAAAATCCTGGCTATTTGTTTTTTTTTATAAAGATAAGGGAAATTTATAGGATAATAAAAACATCATAAAAGATATAAGTTTTATGGGAAACATGTGAACTAAAACCTATTACACCGCCTAACGGTATTTCTATTGGAAAAGAGTACCTACTATAATAAAATATTATGATTATTGTTGTATGGTAATATTTATTACATATTTATAAGAAGTATATATAATTCTCCACACTAAAAAGAATTTTCGTAGTAAATATTTTTCGTCACATATATTAATGAGGTTGGGAATCGAAGGTAGGTTTTTGGTCTGGATGCAAACCTTTACATATCAATCTTTCTTTACATAATATAAAATGTAGTCGCTCATGCTGCATGTGCGCTTAGATCTTTTAAACTAGGCAACGGACTTTCATGCAGTTTTCATCAACAGATAAAATGGTTCATGAGGAAGGTTTTTAGGTATATAATTTGTCAAGGTTTGGTGTAAATTAGTTGAAATAAAATGTATCTGGCCAAGCGACAGCGGGCAGCGAGCAATGGGGAGCTGGCTGACATACGGGCGGGCAGGCGCGGTGTGGATTTGATTTAACAGATGGCGTTGGTTATAAAGGTTTCGTTAGCCACAGCAACGTGTGGTCGGGATGCTAGTACATACTATAAATTAAAGTCCTCCGCCGCTTCCGTATGTACGCGATCAACTCAAAAACTACTGAACGGATTTTCATGCGGTTTTCACCAATAGATAGAGTGATAGGTGAGGAAGGTTTAAGTATATAATTTGTCAAGGTTTTATGTAAATTGTTTGAAATATATAATATATAAAGAATGTATGTGGTGGACGAGCGGGCTGGCAAGCGGGCGGTGTAAATTTTATTTGTATTCAAATCTACAGTTTTATGCCGAGGTTGATGAAATTTTGCACATATGACCTTCAAAACAAGACGAAGGTCACAGTCTAAATTTGATTTAGACTGTGACCTTCGCTTGGACTTTAGCTAGTATATTATATTATCGTGGAATTAATACTGATAAAGCAAACTTAAAACAAAGTATTTTTTACCTTATGGTTCATACCATTGGCATTGGCAGTATTGAGAATTTCTAGAACAGTAGTAGTTTCAATAAAGATTGCATTTTACTTGAATTTTTTTTTATTTATTTTGTTATTAGTTTTGGGGTATTATGCCGTGTTGCGCTACCTCCTTCTTTAGCCAACGTTTCGGACAGCGTTGTGTTGTCCATCATCAGGGCATATCTGCCCTGATGATGGACACTGCAACGCTGTCCGAAACGTTGGCTAAAGAAGGAGGTAGCGCAACACGGCATAATACCCCAAAAACTAATAACAAAATAATTTTTGGCTGTGAAAATCTAAAATCGTATCTTTTTTTTTATTTAGTTTATTTATACATATTTTATATAATTGCGTGTTAGATGGTTACATAAACCGACGAAGTTTCCTCACAAAATTCATATTACGTACAAAAAACATAGATAATTAATGAAAACATAAAGTAGAGTTGATAGAAAAGAAAATTTAAAAAAAAAAGATAATTGTATTCAGGTAGATAATGTGAAATTAAGCGATGTACCTAATTGTATAAAAGTAATACATATTTTTGTTACAAAATAATTGTCAAAGAAAAACAACACAACGAAAATGAGAAAATAACACACAGCGGGGGTAGAGGATTTATAATTAACAAATTCATTAATTCAGGACAGTTGAAAAATATCAGCTTCTGAAAAGATATTGTTGTATTTTGTACAAGTCCGTCTGAAAAATGATTTTATGTTGTTAGTTTTTTTTTATTATGGGATGTGGAATAGTTGGTGTGAACGTGTATTTCGTACTGGACAGTGGAAATTATTGTTTTCTAGAAGATTGTAGAGGATGATTTTTAATAAATAATTTTGGTCCGATATATTTCTTTTATCAACTAGTGTTGATACATTATGAAATGCCAATCAGTCTTTAAATGTTTGAATGTCCGGAAGAATTTCAGGTCTATGTTTCAAAACCATTTTTTGAATTCCTTCTAATCTTTCAATATTAACTTTAAAAAAAGAAAGACAAACATTCCTGGGTTACAAATAACCCAACAATGTTTGAAAATCTCCTACTACCACCCCACCAAGCGGAAAATATTGCTTGATGGAGGACTTAGCCAGCCGATGAATCGAACACGCGACGCCCGGGTGGGACCCAAACGCGATGCCCAATCAACCACTGACCGGTCTTTGTATTGGAGATTCCATACCAATGACACAAATTCGAATATTGAGTGATTTATCTTTAAAAAAAAGAAAGACAAACTTTCCCGGGTAACGAATAACCCAACAATGTTTTAAAATCTCCTACTACCACCACAGAAAGCCGAAAATGTTGCTTGTGTTGTAATGGAGGATTTAGCCAGCCGAGGAATCTAACACGCGACGCTCGGGTGGGACCCAAGCGTTATGCCCACTCAACCACTGACCGGTCAAAATGATATAAATAGTATTTTAATTTCTTGTGGTAATCCTAGAAGTTTGTAGGCCCTGTCATAGTTGAAATTTATATGTGGTCGGAAAACATTCCGGAGTACATTATTATTCCTAAGTCTCTTGCCTTAACTATTTTTCTTAGTCTTCATTGATTTTGCAACGAAGTGTTAAGGGGTTAATTTTTTGGTGAAAGACATGTGCTACACTTTTTCAAATTAAAGATCAGTTCGCACAATATATTCCAAGCCTCTTAATGTCCCCTTGATTTTATCGGATGTTAAAAATATCAGTGACTTTTTGTAAATTTTTGTGAATTTAGAGTTTTTAAAACATTTGCCTTTGTCATTGATGTACAAAATAAACAAAGGAGGTCCGAGATGTGATTCTTGTGGAATTCTTGATGGTATATTATAGAAACGTGAGAAGAAACCCTCAGCTCTAACAGCTTCACATCTGTTTGTGATATGTGATTTGATCTTAGAAGAATCATCATATTGCCAGAGGAAGGGGAAATTGCCTTCCTCCAATGACATTTTGAATAGGAAGGAGAGAGGATAAGCCAATCGGTCTCGGTATTTACATACAATATGGATGGGCTTAAATCAGATCCCGGGCTTTTATTTGATTCAAGTTTTTTTAAAGTAATTAAGTACATATGATTGATTGGAGTTAATAGTGTGTATCTACCTTTACGTAGATTAGAATTGTCGTCATTAATCTAAGATTTTATAGGATTGAGGCAAGAGTTGAAATTTTCTACCAAAATTGATCTAAAATATTTACTATAATGGTCGCATATGGGTTGTCTGTCAGTGCAGAAAATATCTCCAAGATACATTTATTTTGATAGGTCGGAGGAGGATTGCTTTGAATTAACAATGAAGTTTATATAACATTCAAACGAGACCTTCCTGTGACGATTTCTCAGTAGTCAAAAGGATTGGTAAATAATCAGTTCTTGTATTTTTTTACATTTCTTGTGATGTGTTAATTTCTCTTTTACAATTTTTATAAATGCTGAAGTTTACCAGAAGGGGAAACCGTTCTCAGTTACCATTATTTTTTCGGGAATGTATTTGTGTATAAGGTCATTTATGATAATGTAAGTCCAACACGGGCATGTGCCCAGTATGGTGGTCGAAAAATCCCCAAATGATGTAACCATCAAAACAATTATGAAGAAAAAAAAATAATAATTCGAGTTCCCGATTTATTTTGAACATAAACAACTAATAACCTCCTAAACTAATAAACTATTTAATTACTACGATTATGCTATAGGTGCAAAGGTCAGGAAGGGAAAGATTCTCTTTCGGGAGCGGATTAGAAAGTTCGATCTTGTTATTGGTTTGCCACGTCGCGAATAGCGAGCTCTTATATTCGTCTCCAGTATTGGCTTACAAAGTTTAAAAATAACTGGACTTTCTGGGATAGTTCTCCTAGTATATTGTGCATCATTGTAAAAATCCTGACTGTCTTTTTGCTTCCACCCCCGAGTTGAATTCTCACACGAGGGTAGATTTGTCACCTATGTTAAGATTCCGTTCAGTTTTGCAGTACAAAGGTTATATTTTTTCTACCAAACTATTCAGAAAAAGATTTCTAGCAGCATATCTCTGAATTCGTTTAGATGTATGAAGATGGATCACATTTTAGATCGGATAGGAAATGTAGAAAAACGCGGTTGCGAAAATTGAAATCTCTCTTAAACTTTATTTCTTTCATCTTTCCTGTGTCTTGGTAAAAAAAGACAGCTAATTTATACCATTCCACCCCAGTTTATAATAATATATATTTTTAAAAAGAAAAACTCAACTGTACGGGTTTTAATGTCGAAATATTTGTGTTTTTTCGTAAGTATGAGATTTACATTAAGAGGGTATTACCAGAGAAAACCAGAAATATGTCATTTTTAAATCAGATTTTAGGCGTATTGACTCTTTTCCATAAAAAGTTATAAATGGATTTCAAAAGATTGTGCTTTTTTATCTAGCATTCGCATGATTTAAATTTTGAGAAAAAATGTTTATTTTTAGTGTAGTAAGGATATACCATAGGTCGTTGGCAGATTAGTTAAATTTTCAAAAAATATTTTGTTTTATACCACACCCATTTCAAATCACATAATCATGCAGTAAAATAAATGAATACATTATCGGGGTATCGCATTTTTTAGAATTTTAATTTTAGTTTAAATAAAATCATTAAAAAATATATACGTACACGCGTTTCTTGACGAAAATTGGTCCCTTTGTGTATTTATTTGCGCACTTACAAATGAATATATTTCAGATTTTAACATTCTTATTTAACTTAGACATTATTGAAAAATGATAAATACTTATAATCAAAAAATAATTACAAAAAGGACATTATTTTAATAATTTTATCATCACGCTTTTCAGCATTTTTGGATGTAGGTATAAATTAAAGCAAATTTGGAATGAAATAAAATCGGTATTGAGCACGGAACTATACTCTTAGGTATTTATAGTTGGAACTATACTCTTAGGTAGTTATAATTTTAAAAAGCTGGTACGGAGAATAATTAATCTTTCTCATTGTAACCGCCCTGCACGATCGTAAGAACAACTTTCGACATAATGTGGATTTTCGGCCGCTGGCTGGTTAAACGCTCTTAAGGGTATCATTTTAACCATTATGAGTTTATTTATTGTTCTGTTATACGTGGTGGAATTATATTGTATTAAAATTGAAATGAAAACATTTTTTAACTTATTTCCACTTATTTATTTTACCAGTACCGGTTTCATCCTATTGTGGACATCTTCAGGCTGGCAATTGACATTCTTTTGTTAGAGAATTTATACAAAATTAGGTAGGTAGGTTCACAATGTTAAAGTAGGTACTTATGTTTGGGTTCTTACGTTACAATTGTTCTTTAAGATAAATATGTCATGAATAAGAAATAATGATATTATTTTTATTATTTCTTATTCATGACATATTTATCTTAAAGAACAATGTAGCGTAATAACCCAAACATATGTACCTACTTTAACATTGTGTACCTACCTACCTAATTTTGTATAAATTCTGTAACAAAAGAATGTCAATTGCCAGCCAGAAGATGTCCATAATAGGATGAAACCGGTACTGGTAAAATAAATAAGTGGAAATAAGTTAAAAAGTGTTTTAATTTCAATTTTAACCATTGTTAGATTTTCCAATATAACTATAAAAAGCTACAACTGGTCGCATCATACTAAAATGTATGGTAATTTTTTGCAGTCTAATTATTACAATTACTTTATAAAAACAATTACTAACAACAATTACTTCACAATCTTAATCCCTTTACAGTTGCAAAAATGTCGATTTTGTTCTTGCGTTCAAATTCTAGTCATTCGAAAATGTTATTTGTAGTTGTACCTGTAAAATAGTTCTAAAGAATTATTAGGTAGCGATCCTTCAACAGGTCGAAGAAAGGTAAAAGTTATTTTCTGTACCACCATGCCTGTTCGCGCCTTTATTGTTACATGTGGTTCTTTCTAAAATACCTATTGTATGCCCTCTGCCATAATTAGTTCAGTTGAATTCACCTCGCCGCAAAGGACACAAGTCCTAAAAACCGCACCGGTTTTTACAGTTGTAATAATCAAACCGCAAACAGAACTCTTAAGCCGCAGCTATTCGCAAGTACCATCGCCACGCATCACCTATTTTCGTTTATTATTTCGCGATTAAACGTTCATTCCCAATCGCCATTCCCTTCCAAAATCTCTCCAAACCAACATACCTACCTTTCCAGTGAACATTGAACGAAAAGGGAAGCAGTCTGGGTAAGTGCAATTAAAACATAATAAAATAGGTAGATAAGAACCGCATACAGTCCACAACATACCGCAACATTTGATCCCTCGATCCATTGAGAGGTAACATTTGCTACCCGCCGCAACAATGCCAAAACACGTTTCTTGCCACTGGACATTTTTGTACGAAGAGATTTTGAATATTTTATGTAGATAACGCGCCGGGAAGAGTTTAATTTTGCTTATATGAGACTTGTGAAACACAAGATAAGCGTGTAATAAAATAAAACCATCCATTTAAGGACTGAGCTTGTCCAGGGCTACCCACCGTCATAAGAGATAACTTCCATCCCTTACTCTAATAAATATAAAATACTAACAAGCCAGACAATAAATACGTTTTAGGTGAAAGTCTAATTAGTAGTATCATAATGTATAATAAAGTGAAGAATTCTAGAGGAAACTCGTATAATTCAAGTCGTAACCTTAACATTTTTATGGCCGTGGAATTAGTTGCCCCGCCCAGGGGCCGCCCCCGAGCTCTGGGCGGTGGCTCAGTGAGTGGACACCGTGTTAGGGCGGCTATAAATTCAAGTGTGCGTCTTAAGGTCGTGCCACTGAGCTTTATGAAGGTACAGCCCTGTTTACGTTTAATTCGCACAACAGTGACGGAATTTGGAATCGCAGCGCCCAGGGCGGAAATAAAGTGTGCGTTATTGTTAATACGAGTAATGGTATATATAATGGAAACTAGAAAAGTTATTTTGATGTTTTAATGAAAACTATTAAAAACTTACTGTTGTTCATGGAGAGTTGATTTAGCCAGAATGAATCCTATCTGTACTATTATTATTATTTTTTTAACTTAATACAAAGTAGAGATTCATAATTGATTTAGTAGGGGTTTTCAACTACATTCTCACGCTTATGCGGCAAATGAAAATATCTACTTATTCAGCGCTAAATTATTTTTTAATATAAAGTAAAACCTAAAATAATCACATACTTCGTACAACGCGGCTGAGATGATACCAACTAAACTGGCAAATAAACAACTGGTCCTGTGAACAGATAGAAAACCTCGCGTCCAGAAGTGAGTTTCTAATTTTTAACAGAGTCCGAAAAGAAGAAGATGGAGAGAAACGAAATTACGAATGTTAGAGGAGAGCGCTAACATTTACAGCGACAAAATCGATGCGAAAATTGCGAAAATGTTTAATAAAACACGACTCGTTTAAAATAGAGCAATAATCTCGCGGACATTATCTTAAACAGCATTTAATGAAACACTGTGAATTTTTTCATACATATAACTTGTAAAATAACTGAAACAAACGGGTTTATAATAATTTTTGGAGCATACTTTGCGATTTTTTTCTATCGAGGGAATTTTATATAATTTGCGTTTCGGCGCAGGCAAAGTCTAGATATTATCTTCAAGAATAAAATTTTTTTTTAAGAGCTTTAAAACTTACCGTGTTTAAGGGAAAAATGTAATAAATCGCTACAAATCTGGGTTGCGGGCCCTTTAATACCTTAAGTACTTAAACTCCTACCTAGGTAGTTAATCACAGCACTATAATATTTATATTGCATTTTATTGTTATTTTAAATAAGTTCTCTAGGACAATCCTTTTTCAAACTTTCTTCCAACAGTTATGTACCGTCATATTGAAAAGTTAGGTCAAAGTTAGCCATTTAGTTAATAGAAAAATTTGCTTAAAAAATATAGTGAATTTGTTAATTGTCTAGTCAAATTTAGATAGCCTAGCCACCTAGTCAATATAAGGATTTCTTGAATAATAAAGTGAATACATCAGATTTTCGAAATCGGAATACCTACAAATTTATAGATGTATGAAAATCCATACGGTCGATTTAAAACGGGACTGAGACGCAAAAAAGCAAAGCAAAAATTAACAATACAAACACTTATAACACTACTTCCTAATAATCTGTTTACATATAATTACTATTATTTTTTTTTTGTATTAGTGAAATTTATTATCTATGTAAACCAGTGTAATCATTTGTAAATTATGTTGGAGTACAGAAATAAATAAATAAAATAAAATAAATAGAATACTCGGGCCTCCCCATTAATCTTCAAGTATTTATTAATTTAGGGGTCGTCCATTAATCACGTGATGTTTTTTTAGCAACTTTTTACCCCCCCGTGGTGATATGTGGTGAGGTTTTAGACTTTTAGTACAATGTATTTTGAAATTTTCAGAATATTATCATGAAAAATAAATACACGTGATATCTCGGTACACCCCCCCCCCCCCCGGTGATATTTGGTGATTTTTTCCGAACCCCCCCCCCCCCCTTTCGAGCCTCACGTGATTAATGGACGACCCCTTACCTACTTCTTAGTCGGGAGAGGCATTGAGTAATGCGGTATTTGTGTACGAAACTATACATAGGTACAGACTATACAAACATCTAAAATAAAAAACAACAAAATAGTAAAAAATACGAGTGTGCTTTAGACCACACGACTGAAGTAAAACTTCACTAACTTATATCTCCCTCTCAACGTATTTTTTTTTTGACATATGTTTATTATTTCTTTTTTTATACTTATTTATGTTTTTTTATTAAATTGCAATTTTTTTTTCTTCTATTGTAAAACATTGTATATTGTATCATGTTTTTGTCCACACTTTTTTCCTGCCGACAAGCTACTTTCAGTAGCTTTGCAGGTGCAATGTAAACAAGAAAAAAAAACTATTTTCTGTTAATAAAAAAAATAAATAAATAAAAACTTCCGTTCGCCTCGCCCGATCACATTTTTCATAACGCTTTCGTCACGCATTCACCAGCTTACTCCCCAAGTCAAGCGTGCGTAAAGCAGTTTTACTTCAAAAAGTAGTAGTGCAAGCTTGAATGGAACTTTCACAGAACTTTATTTTTAACTTTAAAATTTGATGAATTGTTTCAATTTTGTAAAACAACCCGACCTAAGAATAATGTTTTATTAGCTATATTAATTACCAATGGGACCTAGTTTTGAATTTTTTAATTTAATTATAACAAAAGTGTATTGTAAAATAAGCCTGCTTGAAAACCAGGTTGCAGTAGGTACAAACCCATATAATAAAGTATTTTTTTTAAATGAATAAATAAAAATACATTTAAAAAAGTATTCCATGGCAGGTACTGGTAATAATACAAATTTGACACATCCAGCAAACACCTCTTTTGAATTAAAATTAAATACGTACGCTAACACACTTATTAACACTTTTATAACGTTGTTCGTTTTATTGGCTTAAAGTGGTTATTATATTACATTTGAAGAATTGTTACCTTTCTATCGGTAAGAGAGCAGATCATTACTAATCAACATCACTTGTTCCATTCTTACTATCATATTTCTAACTGCCATCGAGTTTCAATGGTGGAGTTACTCAGTGGTAATGCGTTCGAACACTTCAATATAAGCCGACTAAAAAGGTGCACGTGTGCTTCTTCAACTCCAGAAGTGAAGGTTAAAGAAAGTTACATCATTAGATCAGCCTCCCGATTTGCAAACACTTGACTTCGCAATATCCTCATTTGATTCAATATTATTGGGAAATTGCTTCCCATTCGGTCTTATGATTATTAGGTATACCATTATTAGATTTCGGATGAAATGGTACCACGTGGTATTCATTTCACTTTCATCATGCTCTCCAAGCGTAAACTAATACGGTACTTCAAAATTGATTGGAAATATTAGGTTTGATTTTAGTTGGAATAATATGAAATAGGACAATAAGAATATCTTTAATCAGATTTTTTTAAATAATACGAACAAAAAAATGTCGCAATGAAATATTGCTTTTTTATTTTTAAGTCCTGATTATTCTTCTATGTTAATGAGTTAAGTCTTATTACGACGCTGTGAAACTTTTATAATATTCCAGATCTCGTTCAATTATGTCTTTCCACAGAAAGAGAAAAGTAATATGGTTACGAAGTCGGCGATATGAGAATTGAGGTGAAGAAAAACAATATATTTTCATTAGACTAACGTAATCCCGTGTCTCCGAATATAACGAAGGCGTAATACCATTAGTTTTTGTTTAGGAAACTGGATGGCACTTTTTGTATGAGCAATTCGCGTCTTTGTATCACGTCGGCTATTTTTTTGCACCAGTTTGTTTGCTGTGGATATTCCGTGAATTGGAATACAAAATACTTCAAATACGTAGGCATTTCTACAAAAATGTTAACAAATGAACTGAAATACAAATTTCATGTGAATGCCAAATAATTTGCTTTCATTTTGTTGACAATGAAATTGAAACTGACCTGGGGAACCTTCTTTTTTCCACTTTCTTGTCTCCACAATACAATTGAAACTATCCTGGGAATCATATTCTTTTCTCCACAAAAAATAAAAATACACGAACTTCATATACATTTATTCACCTTTTCTTACGATGATTTTAGGTATTATTAATCTTACGACAAGTATTTAATTGGCTTTATCGTCAAATATTTTCCAAGGATGTTCAGGATATATGTTTGTGTATTTGTATATTGTTAAAAACCAAATACGTATCAACCACCAAAATCAGGGTTTTTTTTCAAGGCAAATCTGTTGAGTCAAACTTGGGGTAGTTCACTGATTTTATTCTTAATTCTATGGACAATAACAACAAGAAAGAACTTTACTTTATCTACCACCGATTTTTATAATTTTTCGGCTTTCGACAAGATGAATCGTGATACACCTAAATAAACTCTAAAAGTTGATGTATGTGGAAATCTTCTTATACGGTTCTCATCTTACATAAAATTAGAAGAAAGTAATGAATATTGCATAAAACTCAACTATTTATAAACATAAATAAGTGTAATGTGATAACATCTTCACTACAGTTACACAATCAATCCAAATTTTAAAAGCCAAAAGGCTTCATTCTACACATCACAAAACCACTCAATGAACCTTTTATACTTTAACTATCTTATATGGCGTGTGTAAGATCTTATTTCAAATTTACTTGTCATTTTAGAATCCTCAATACCAAACTTATATTAACCAAATTGAAAATATTCCAACAATTTTTTTATTTATTTATTTATTTTAGGGAAAGTTGACGGCAGATCTGATATTACACAATTAAACAATAGTAAGATAGTTACTTATGCCAATTATGAACTTTCCACTGATGATAGTGAATAATTAATAAAGTGTGACATTATAAGGGTGTTTTCTTAAATTAAATTATTTTTTTTTACAATATGTGAAAGGGGAGGGGGGAGGAGGAACATAGAATTAGGATTAAGAGGCAAAGGACGGGAATATATAGGGATTAAACTTTCTAGTTTGAGTCATGTTGCTTACTGAGTTTTCGTTTTATGTCATGTAAAGTCGAGTTAAAGATGTCAATGTGGTAATAATTTAAGTTAAATGAGTGTGTGGATCTATATATAAATGAGTTCTGTTTGGAGTTGTTCTTGCAAAGAGGGAGATTAAAAGTAAGTGACTGCCTGCTGTTGCGATTTGGAACATGGAATGATAGACGTTGAAGAAGATCAGGACTATCAATTAGGTTATGTGTAATTTTAAATAACATTACCGAATCTGCTATATTTCTTCAGCAAGTTAATGTCTGCATATTGAAGAACTTTGCAGAGTCTTCATTACTAACGTGAGATCGAAAAGACCGGAAGTTAAGGTACCTTAAGAATCTATTTTGTACACTTTCGATTCTATTTTTGGGTATTGCATAGCCTGGGTTCCACACTTGAGATGCGTATTCAAGGATACTACGAACATATTTTGAAACTTTTGCTTTTAAAATTACGCACTGTTTCTTTGTACGATTATGAACTGACTTATTGACTGGATGACTGCCCTATTAGAAAGAAATGCATTTCGTTACTCTGAACGTAATACCAGATCGAATAACTTATATTTTATACAACAATATTACCAGTACTATTGTGCACTTTTATACTTTCATATTATAAATTTGTCAACCTTATGTATAACTTTTTATACTATTGATCACTCTGTTTGATAAGTTATTTAAAACTTGCTTTACAACAAGATATTCATGATTAAGTTAATAAAAAAATCAACATAGTAAATACACATTCCTCTATAACTACTTTCAAAGTACCTTAAGCACTTCTGTTTTACAATTATTATAATAAACTCATTAACACATTTGTACAATTTTCATGATAATGAAACCTTAGACCTACATATTGAACCTGCTTATATCTTTAATGTTCAGTTTATTATGTTATATACTTGGTGCTTATAATTATACTCTTGAATAACGTATGTATCTAAATATACTCTTAAATAATTATGTGATACTGTAAAAGCCTTCAAGGCGTGAATAAAGAAATAAATGAAGAAATAAATAAATACACATTTCAAATCGAAATACTCACAAAAACTCTTGGCTCGGACGTATATGCAAATCTTATAATGCCCTGATAAGAGATATTGGTATTTTCAACTATACCCTTGAAACACTACTTACATTGTATCAAATTAACTTTCCATTGCACTTAAATCAAAACCATTATTTCTTTCCTGTTTATTTATTCTTTCTAATATTATTTTTATTTATACTATGCAATATTTTAAATTTTATTATACTTCTGCTTTATAATCTGTAAGATTAGATAATTATAAAATGAAATGGAACTTAAATGGATTATATAACATGATTGCGCGGATTATTCAAATACTTCCGTTCGCTGTGGATTGCGTCAAAAACAAAATAATAAATTGAAATGCCTAAAATGTAGGAGGAGATTAAAGGAGAGGAAAGGAAAGAAGGCCACAGATTCACCTCAAGGGCGCTCAAACGCATGACTGTATGTTTCCTAAATTAATATTATTTTTTGAACCACATTTTTTTAAAACATTATTAAAATTTATTTTTTTAAATAAAACAATAACTTAGCTAACATCACTTTTTTAAATATACTTAATGCCGACCGGGTTTTGCTAGAATCATAGCCTCTTCAGGGCATTTTAATATTCTACTAAAATCTAACAGTTGAGTATCATGTGTTGTAAATATAATTTTTTTAAACTTTTATATAAAAAATATTTTTAACACACGTTTGTACACACTACTATTTAATCAAAATAATGAACATGTTTCAAATCTTATCTTTATCTTCAGGATAGAAGTACTCTTAAATACAATAAAAAATAACAAATATAAGAGTAGGCGAATAAGTATAAACAAATAGTACCTACAGACAAAAAAAATGATTACACTGAGCGGTGGTTACATAGTTACTAGATATCACAAAAAAATGATTACACTGAGCGGTGGTTACATAGTTACTAGATATCACAAAAAAATGATTACACTGAGCGGTGGTTACATAGTTACTAGATATCACAAAAAAATGATTACACTGAGCGGTGGTAACATAGTTACTAGATATCACAAAAAAATGATTACACTGAGCGGTGGTTACATAGTTACTAGATATCACAAAAAAATGATTACACTGAGCGGTGGTTACATAGTTACTAGATATCACAAAAAAATGATTACACTGAGCGGTGGTTACATAGTTACTAGATATCACAAAAAAATGATTACACTGAGCGGTGGTTACATAGTTACTAGATATCACAAAAAATGATTACACTAAGCGGTGGTTACATAGTTACTAGATATCAGAAAAAAATTATGGAATTTTTACAAAATTGGTATTTATTGCAGTTATGTAGGTATATATAACGTTAGAAAATAATGCAAAATAATCAAAGAGTTACCGAGACGTCTAAATATTAAAAAAAATATAAGTTATCAACGTAGAATTAATAAAAAATTGAAGATTCTCTTTAAAACTTCTACTTCGATCATTCAGTTTAATTTTTATTGTGTATTTTTGTTTCTACATAACATAAGGTTTTATGTTGTAGGTAGTTATGACTGCCATGACATGGGAGCCTAGTAATATAAATTGTTATGTGTAAAAAAATTTATTACAAAATATATTTTGAAAAAAAAATATAGACTTGTAGATTCCTATCCCAAGAGTCGCAGTATGTGCGCCAAACTTCACAGTGAAAACTGCTCTCAGTAACGCCCTGATAAAACATCACAATTCGTAATTCCTTTTGTCAGCTGCTTTCAGCGACATTTTAGTATCGTGGCATTCCCCAAGTTGGGGCAGTTTTTACCCTCTAATATAGAGCTAAAACTAAGTATTTCGACAATTTCATAAGTTCGCGAATCAAGGCGTTGCCAGTGGTTGGCATTAATTATTTAGGATGTGAAATTTGATAGGCAGAGCATGCGTTGAGGATTCACGTACATCTGAAGCCAGTGGCCTAAAGCATATTTCGGAACTATGTAAGTTATTCATCATTATTAGTGTGTAACAATGTGGAATCCCGGGAAATTCAGACTATCGAGCCTCCTTTATAGGACTCCCCCGTCGATCGTTATTCGTGGATTTGATGAAGGTAAATTGCTGTCAGCTTTCGAATCAGAGGATTTGATTAACGCGTTCGCCTGGAGAATGCTTGTCGAATTAAAAGTAGCTACATATATGTCCTCCTACACGTAGATTTTTTATTGTTATAGTATACCTGCCTTCGCATGTGGCATTTTTTTTCTGAAATACCAACGCCACCAAATTTTATTTCAACTTGTAGCGAAGCAGCGAATAGCCATAAAATATAACTTTTGTTAGATTTTGCATGGTGGTACCTCCGGTCACCACTGGCCGCTAGGTGTGCGACAACGCATTTTGTTTTGCGAAACCATTCCGATTCTAGTGTTCGCCCTCTCTACCCGATTTGCCTCAAAGCAAGTAAAATATTAAACTTGTACAAATTATTGTAACATAAAGCTTCTGTTGTTAATACATTGTGACTCGCGTGAATATCAAGAGTTATTATTTAAAAACCTTCGCACATATTTAAACACGCATTCAGTTTGCAGACGTGGGCAAGGTTTGTGAACTGCCAGATCTGGATAAAACAATAAAAACAACATATTCACCAAACTGGTGGCACTAATGCCCAAATTGGTGACTCCCTTTTTGCCCATAAACTCTTATCTCATCACGTGTGAATGATATTTAAAATAACACTTAAACTAACTACATAATATTATCTTTTCATTGTGTTTACAACAAATTAATATCGTACATTGGAGGTTATCCACCACTTACCCGCCCTGGTATAAGTAACAGATGGTTACTCCTTCAAGGCTCTCGCAAGAATCTTTTTTTTTTATTTATTCAACGCCCAGAGGGCTTTTACATGTTTGGTAGTACAATTAATTCATGACAGATGATTTTTAAATAGATAAAGAAAAAATTAAAATAAATGCACACAAGTCTCAAAAATACTAAAAAAATACAGCGATTTGATAAGTTTACAAAAATATAGATATGTTAAGTGTTTTGGAATAAGTTTTTTACAAGATCCACAAAATTCGCCAAGTTGATGTTTAATATGTCAACATCACTTCCCATAGCGTGAAATCATTGTATCGGAGAGTGGGCAATGTAGTTCCACTTATGGATGCTGCAGTAGAATAGTGTATTTTGACGTGTGATTACTGTCGGTATTCGTAATTTTATGAGTTGCAGGAGTTCGCAACAGTCGAATTTAGAGTTTTTGTTAAACGAAGCTACATTCATTTATGTTGAACGAATCTAGACCTCCAGTGTCCTTGCATACATTGTTAGTAAGCAGTATGCAAGTACGTAACAGGAAAACAAAATGCAAAAAAACAGGTTAGTAAGACAAAGATAAATTAAACTGGGCAAAAGAAAAACTCATTCATGAGGCTCCATGAGGCGGCATTGCATCTGTAAAAACCTGCAAGCACCTGCATAAAATAGAGAACATAAGTAATACAATAAATCTCAAATCAATTGGCAAGTACCAACAAAAAATGTTAATGGCTTTCGGTCTGACCATTAACGACACTTAGCTTCCGTGTTCATTAAAATTAATGTTGTACAGCTCCATTGCTCACGATTGAAACGATATTGCAAGTAGAAGATTTCTTCGTCGACCCAGAATCGCTACGTAATGTACACGTACTTAGCCGAATCTTCCAGTTTGAGAGTTTTTGTTTTTTTAACATCACCTCGAAGGTGGTATTCAGAGTTATAAAATAATTTTATACAAGTAGCCAAATACTTATCTCTTCAAATAATACAATCATAGATGTCTCCAGTTCTAATTGTAAGAACGTAGATTAAGGGGATCTAATTTCGCGCTTCACTTGTTTTAACAATAATGCATTTAAAATAATGCATTTCGCACTTCACTTGTTTTAACAATAATGCATTTGTAAGCGTCACATCGCAAGTTTTACAAAAAAAAACCTTAGAATTAGCAAGTTTATTAGCATTGTTGCTTTTCCAAGATTTAAATCTATAATATAAGCTGTTTATGTAATTTTTTTGTATTATGCCGAATGATTTTTTTAATTTAAATTCATTTTTAAAATACATCTCATTTTGCGAAAGGACACGCAGGGAGAAACCATTTATTTATTTAGTGCAACGCATGCAGGGTAATCGCTAGTTGATGTATAAATTGATTAAATGAATATTATTTTTAACATGATGTAAACTAAAAATAAAAATAATTACTAGTCGACTAGTGAGTAAATAAGTCGTGTAGATTTCATTCGTATGAAAGAAATATTATTACTGTATTTATAATGCATTATTATAGGGATTAATAATAATGTGATATTCATTCTGAAATTGAAGAATTATGAGAATTGAAACGTTGACTTCAAACAGGCGTACGACAGTATAGATAGGGAGAAAATATATGAAATACTCCTAAATTTTGGAATACCGCCCAAAATTGTCAAGCTTGTAAAAGCAACAATGGTAGGCTCACGGTGTCGAGTAAGGATAGGAGGTGAAACAACGGAGGATTTTAACGTCTCCCAGGGGCTGAAACAAGGTGATGGCTTAGCACCCACCCTTTTCAATATTGTACTGGAGCACGTCGTGAGGAAGACAATGATCAGTACCGACTCAAACATCTGCTACAGAAGCAATCAAATAGTTGGCTACGCAGATGACCTTAACATTGTCGGAAGATCCCTACAGGCTGTAAGAGAAGTGTTTGACCCTTTGGAGACTGCGGCAAGAGAGGTGGGTCTGCAAATCAATGAAAATAAAACAAAAATCATGATGCAAACCAGAACCCCTCACCGCAGAATAAAAGATGTATAAAGTGAAATTTAAAGACAATTATAATTTCGAAGTGGTCGAAGAGTTTACCTACCTGGGCTCCATCAAAACGCAGGATAATGAAGACCCAGTAGAAGTAAGAAAGCGCATTACAGCCGCTAACTAAACTTACTTCGCGTTGCTGCCAGTGTTCAAATCCCGAAACGTCCATAGGAAAACCAAAATAACCTTGTATAAAATAATTATCAGAACGGTCTTGGCCTATGGATGTGAGGCGGGAACACTGGCAGCAAAGTCAGCGGAACAGCTGGACATCTTCGAAAGAAAGGTACTTCGAAGAATTTTAGGAGCGGTGCGAGAGGGAGAGGCATTGAGAATCCGCCACAATAATGAGCTCTATGATATTTACCAAGCTCCCAGACTCTCCACCCATTTAAGACTCCAAAGATTAAGATGGGCCGGACATGTGCACCGAATGCCAAGCACACGAGTACCGAAAAAGGTTCTGACAGGACACCCGGGAGGTAAACGAAAGGCGGGCAGACCTAGACTGAGATGGGAGGATGATGTCAGGAAGGATGCAAGAGGATTACTCCATGTTGCAGATTGGAAGACGACGGCCGAGGACAGAGGGCGGTGGAGGCTTATTTTGAAGGAGGCCAAGGCTCGAAATGGGCTGTAGCGCCATTGAAGAAGAAGAGAATTGAAACATTACGTCACGTAGTTTAAGGTTCGAAATCAATTAATCACAATAAGGATTGAAATGTCACATTCATTTGTTGAAATTTGTTAAAAGTTCGCTAAACTATGTAGGTATTTTATTATTTTACGTATGAGTACAATTCTTTTATAAAACTCCTTGCCGGATTCGATGGGATAGTTAAATTATTTTAATAGCTGTGCATTAAATCAAAAATCCTAGAGTGATGCCAAAAATAATACAAGATATGCAAAAATGTCGTTTTCATATATTTGGAGAGCGAAAATGTAAGGCGCATCGTTTTTTCAGCATTCAAATTGACAAGGTTTCAAAAAATTTTGCAGTTTTAAAAATGCATACATCATCTTTTCAAATTGACGTCTGAACATGGGCGATTCGAAACTACGAGTACATTTCAATGAAACTGTTTTTGGGAACTAACAGATTTTGTGTATCCATTTCCAATCTAAATCATTCATTTTTTCAAAGAAAAAAGATAGAAAAACATTCCCGACAAAGTAATAATTGGCCAATGTTTGAAACTCTCATACTATCATAATTAACAGCGTTAAATGTGGCTTGTGCATTGATGGATGACTTAACTAGCCGAAAAAGCATTGTTTTCCATCTCACATTAATCAAATTTATTTCAGACAAATCTGCTGTAATCTAGAGGTTTCCATTAAAAAGTGTAATCAAAGGCATTCATTCACTTTCCAGGAATATTTTAATTCATTAAAGAAGAAGATAATGCTAGTAATCTTAATCAACATGTGAAAGAGAACAAGACACCGAAAAATGAAAAAGATAATGATCGCAACTGGAACTCGAACCCAGAACCTCTTGTCTAACCGGAACGGGCGCCTCTACCAATTCGCCGTTGCCACCTTCCATCAAACCGTCATATTTGTCAACCTCATATTTCAAATTTTAGAATTAATATTATTAATATTATCTTCGACTAACTTTTCCATATTATAGGCAACTACATTTTTCATTGGAAACAATCGTTCTAAGAACTGGTTTGTAACCTAGATAGTATCTCGAATAAATATATCCGATTTTTTTTCGTTATTTGTTTTTGGGGTGTTATGCCGTGTTGCGCTACCTCCTTCTTTAGCCAACGTTTCAGACATCGTTGCAGTGTCCATCATCAGGGCAGATCCGGCAGATCACATCTACCTGATGGACACTGCAAAAACAAATAACGAAAATGCTTTTGGCCGTGAAAATCTTAAAACTTATATCCGATTTTATTTTTATATGGAGCACATATTAACTTTTTCATGAAATTCTAAATGAATATTCAATGTTTTTAAAAGAAAAACTCTCTTTTTATAACTTTTGAAAGTTATTCCGATCAATGTAATATATCATTGAAGAAGAAGCTAACACTAATAATCTAAGCGAACATATAACCTTCGAAAGTTATAAAAATATAGTTTTTCTCATAAAAAAACTGAATTTTTTAATTCATTCTTTCTTTCGTTGGAATTTCACCCGAATTCATTGACGCGCATCCTTCTACATTCGATTTTAGAACGCTAACAAAGGGCCTGTACCTCCATACTTCAGGGCGACTGATAAAAGACCGTACATATTTCATTTTCTGATAAGGAGACAGACGGAAGGGCTGCTTCATGACGTCGACGTTAGGATAAGGGATAACGCTACACGTCGTAATAATTACGGCGGAAACTGAAGGCGTAATAGATGTTTTTATGACGTCAGACATCGGGTTAGAAAGCACTAGATTAGTCTTTGACTAAAATTGGTTAACTGAGATTGAAATTGGTTTAAAAAAAATGTTATTTTTTTTTTTTTTTTACATTAACTCCACACAGGAGGCCCTGAGGAAAATAATTTCCCTCAGGGCCTATGTCATCTGGGATGCTGTGTGGAGGGTCTTTTTGAGGAGAGGAAGGAATGAACATTGGTCTTGAAGAGACCCATGTTGTAGGAAGGAGGAAACACAGAGGCCGGCAAATCATTCCACAGCCGAGCTGTTGAACATAAGAACGAGTCGAAGAAACGACCCGTTCTCATGTGACAAATGTCAACTGTGTACAAATGTTGGGCACGCGTTTGGCGTGTTTCCCGACTATGCACCGGTGCCGAAGGGATCAATGTTGCTAGTTCCTCGGAGCATCTTCCATTGTAATACTGGTAGAACAAGGATAGCATTCCCACCCGACGCCTGTGCTCTAAAGATTGCAATCCGTCTGTTAAGATGGGAGAATCTATCAAACGGACCGCCCGTTTCTGCACAGAGTCGAGAGTATTTTTCAGGTATTTTGGAGCTCCAGACCAGAGGTGGCTGCCAAATTCAACCGTGGGGCGCACTTGCGATTTGTACAGGGTTAGCAGTTGTGTACTTTTAAAGTATCTGCGGGCCCTGTACAGTACGCCTAGTTTTTGGGAGGCTAACTTTACTCTGGCTTCGATGGAGCCCCCATACCTGAGCTGGTCACTTAGGGTTACACCAAGCAAATCAATGGAGGGCCTGTTCGGAAGATTGCTTCCGTTGAAAGAGACTAGATTTTCATTGCGATCCCTTTTAGACGTAATCAGACAAGATTGGGTCTTTGAAAGATTAAATTCAACGAGATTATTTTTAACCCAAGAGAAAACACTCTCTAGATAACCGTCCATTCTTTGCTTCAAAGCCTTACGAGCTGTTGGAGTTTGTGAGCCCTTTGGGGGCTTGTCAAACAAAAAGCAATCATGAACTGTACTGTCATCCGCGTAGCAGTGAATTGGTGCACATGACAAAAGGTCGTTGATGTGCAACAAAAACAGAGTTGGAGACAGAACCGATCCCTGCGGGACGCCAGCATTTATCGAGTGAGAGGAAGAGGTGAAACCATCGACTACCGTCTGAATCGACCTCTCCCTCAAGAAGTCGGCAATCCACGTACACAAGGATGCGGGAAGTCCGTAAGAATGCAGTTTGTTGACAAGTCCTCGGTGCCAAACCCGGTCAAAGGCCTTGGATATGTCCAGTGCAACCGTTTGGGTCTCACCAAAACGTTCCAGGCATCGCCCCCAAACATGCGTCACATACGCGAGAAGATCACCGCACGAGCGGTTCCGCCAGAATTCGTATTGACGGTCGTTAATAATTTTGTTCTTCTCGAGGTATGTGAGCAGTTTGTCGTTGATCACACGTTCCATCACCTTAGACAGAACTGATGTGATCGCTATGGGGCGGTAGTTGGCCGGGTTGGAGCGGTCACCCTTCTTTGAAATAGGATGGATAACCGCTTTTTTCCAACCAGAGGGCACAGGTTATGAAAAGTTTAAAAAAATGTCAGCATGGCGAATGCGTAAAGTTAGAGATGAACCCTGAGATAATTCCCCTTCTTGGCGACTGTTCCAACCGCTGAGAAATCGCTGTAATTCTAACACCCATAGTGTTCTCCCGTCCCATGGAATACATTGAATAAAAACATTGTAATTGTAATACATCCAATAAATAAATAAAAAAATAAAAACAATTTTCTACATTGGAACCTACTTAAACGCCATACCACATGAATTTGGCAAGTGGGTATGGATACCACCGCCCCAGGAATCGTTTATTGTATAACCCCTGCCGTAGGTCACCCCAAGTGGTTCGCTACGTTTGGTGACTTACTCCAGCAAAGCTCTCTCGGATCTTCGCCTTGCACCACAGTGGGAGGTATTGATTTATTTATATAGTTTCAATACTATTTCATATCGCATCATATTAAAAACTTTCTAAGTAAAGTTGTTTAAAATGTTTTTTTAAGCTTTTAAAAGGTTTCTGATTTTTTGTTTTAGCATTTCCTTATTCTATTATTTAACTAAGTTCTCTCTCTCTCTGGTTTCAATCGTGGGATTGGTTTGCAGCAATTTCATCTATACGTTTTTTCCACTCTTCTCTGTCTTGTGCGGCTCTTTTGAAGTCTGCATATGATGAGCAGCGCACGTCCACCAGCAGGTCCTCCAGGTACTCTCGGCGTGGGCGTCCCCTAGCGTTTGTCCCCTCGGTCATACCCTCCATTATGGCATGTAAGAGGCCTTCTTGTCTTATTACATGGCCGATCCATCTTGCGCGCCTTTCGGACAAGGTCCTGAGCAGGTGCCTTCCTCCTTCGATTCTTTGGAGAACCTCCTCAATTGTGATGTGGTCTCTCCAGGAAATTACTAATAGTCTTCTATATAACTAAGTTAATTTACTTTAAAAAAAAGTTTCTGGGGAGGGGGGCAATATATTCACATAATTAAATTATAATAATACCTAGTTCTCAATTTATACAAGTTGTCTCATGTGCGGTTTCTGCGCCGTAAAGCTAACCTTGTCTCTTTAAGTCATCGGAGACTAGAATGTGACAAGCAGCAACTCTCCTGTCAAATTAATGAACTTATCTTGAATGTAATGTTTCTTTTTGAGAGCGCAATTTGCGCAGACGTTTCTAGAGGGCTATCTTACCATACGATAAGAACAACGTTATAAATGTTAACGGAATTTCTGTTAATTTAAATAAATATCCACGACCTCCGTAGTCCAGTGGGTAAGACTCTTGACTCACAATCCGGAGGTCGCGGGTTTGAGCCCGGCATGCGCAAATAAATTTTATTTGGTTAATTTGTGTTATTTCATAATTAATTCATTTAAAATAATATTTAGTATATTTGCGACATGTTCCAGAGTGGAAGATACTATCAGTATCACCCTGGTGTAAGACCACCATTCAGAATTGAAACGTTGCTTGAAAATGGCTTTGGCCGTGTTTGGTGACCAGATCTGAATAGCCAGGTACTTCCCAACCTTCCTCTTCCCCACCTCCTTCCCCTCCCCATTACCTTCAGCCTCACAACATACCCCAATTGGGGATGCCATAGTTTCACTGGCTACAGACGGGAGCAGTTGAGATTCTTGTGCGGTATTCACTGTAAAAAAAAAAATATATTTAATAAAAATCCAAACATAAAAAAATTTTACACCATTTTACATCTTTTCCCGGAATTTGCCGTGTTTTACCATCATTTACCTGTTAAAAAACGTCGTGAATATTATATTCAATTGATGAACGACCGTGTATGTGAAAACCTTACTAATTAGATACTGACAAATAATAGTTCATGGAAAGATATCTACCAACTAGATAAAATTACCTTTTTGGTTTTTGTATTTGAAATATACTTTAGTGTTTAAAAATTGCAGTATTTTAAAGCTTTGAATACGAAAAAAGTTGAAAAAAATCTTAGGTACCCCAATTTTTAAGTAACAGGTTTACACAGTTCTTTTATTTAAGAATTTTGCAATAATATGTGACATTTTGGAATCGATTTGCAGAATTTAAAAGTTGATTTCTCGTTTTTTTTTTATTTACACGTGCATAAGTCATAATGTGCATAATGTCACCTATGCTATTAAAAAACATTATATTACACGTTAGTTTTATTAAACTCTCGTGGCAAAAGTCAATTAAAAAATAATGTGTCAGAAATAACCAAAATTTTTCCCTATAATAGAACTTCAATTCACAACATGACATAATTATTTGTTTTTAATTCACAAATTACAATAAATTTTATACAATAACTAATATCATAATATATATTATTAAAATACACACTATTATCAAAATAAATACTGCAGCTCACATATATTTATGTACAATGAATTATTTAAGTACTAACTAATAACTAATAACATTTATGTACACTCCCCTTCCATACACAAGCAAATGCTTTCAATGGAAGGGTAGTAAAAAACCTGAGATGTAAAATTATCATGTAAATACCATGTAAAACATATTATTTAAAATAAAAAAATAAAAATTATATAAAAAAAATAAAAAAATTACCCCCATAAATAAGCAGTGTGTGTACGGGGGGGGGGGTGTTATTATATTGGTTTAATTTTTTTTATTCCGTTCAAATTTTCGGTATAATTTTTAAGTTGAGTTTTAAATTTTTAATATTACTTCCATGTTTCTAATTTTTTCAGGTAGTGAATTAAAAAAATTAACTCCGAGATATTTATGATTTAAATGTCCTACTTAGGGAATGCAATCGCGTTCTCGCCAGATCTCGTTTTCGCGAGATCTCGGCCTTTTTTAGCGAGATTGATCTCGGACGAAAAAAGGGCGAGATCACGCGAGTTTAACGAGATTGCACTTGAGCATAAAAACGTCTTATTCGAAGCGCGACACGGACACGCACGGTGTTGCGATCTGTCGGTTTCGTTCGGTGCGCGTGAGGCGGCAGGTCGCGCGACGAGGTGTCTCAGATTCGTTTGTGCGTTTTTTTTTACATGAATACCGCACAAGAGTCCCAACTGCTCCCGTCTGGAGCCAGTGGGACTATGACATCCCCAATTGAAGTATGTTGTGAGGCTGAAGGTAGTGGGGTGGGGAAGGGGATAGGGAAGAGGAAGGTGGGGAAGTACCTGGCTATTCAGATCTGGTCACTAAACACGGCAGAAGCCATTTCAAGCAACGTTTCAATTCTGAATGGTGGTCTTACACCAGGGCGATACTAAGAGTATCTTCCACTCTGGAACGTGCCGCAAATATACTATATATTATTTTAAATGAATAAATTGGGAATTAACACAAATTAATCAAATAAAATTTATTTGCTACGCCGGGATTCAATCCCGCGACCTTCGGAGTGCGAGTCAAGAGCCTTACCAATGGACTACGCTGGCCGTGCGTGCGGTTGATCGAAAATTGAGCTGGCGTGCAGCGTCATCAGCGCGCATTTGTTTTGTTTACTAATAGTTGTTGTTAGCTAACGTGTTACGTGATTGAGTTTGATTTCATTCGAGTATTTTTTTGGTTATTTATGCAAAAAAAAAATTCTCATGTGAAGTTGTTAAGTTTAATTTTTTTTTACTTCTCGTTGTTTTGTTTGTTATAAAAGAACTTTACTGTTTTATTATTAAAAGATTTTTGTTTGATATTAGAAGAAAAGACTGGTTGTTTCTTTCATTTGTTATTTAATAGATACACTTAGAAGTTTATTCAAAAATTATAGACAAATACGTCAAACAATGTTTGATGCATAAAAGTCTATTGGAAAATAAACGTTTATCTTCTAAAACTTATAATTCTTATTATTTTTTTGCTAATTTATTCAAATATTGTGATTATTTGCAAAAAAAAAAACACATAAAACTGCCAATCTCGCGAGATCTCGAAATTGGCGAGATCTCGCAGTATTGTTATTCTAAACTCGCGAGATCTTGCTTGAGCCCCAATCTCGCGAGATTTGCATTCCCTAGTCGTATTGTTTTTTTATGAAATTTTGGAGTAGGAAGTATTGATTTTTGTCTAACATTTCTGTTATTTTTAAAGGGTGCAACTTTATTTTGAATATTATCTTTATAAAGTATAATGCACTTAATTTTCTGACCTTAAATTGTTTGAATAAAAGTTCTGACGGTTTTTTTAAATTTTGTTTTATTTTAGTTTTTGTGATATGTAAATTGTTTGTGTTTGATTTGTATATGTACCGCCCCATCCTATAATGCCATATTGTATAATTGATTGACGGGAAGTATGTAGTTCTAAGTAATTGTTCGTTTAAAATATCTCTTAAACATCTAATACATATATGTTATGGACCATTACATGTGTGGGGGGATTACAACTTACGAAAAATAACACAAGTTATTTTTACAGTTAATACATATTTTGAATTATAAGAATGTAATAGTGAATTGGTCATTAGAAGGAAAAAATAACAAAAACATAATCTGACTGAATATTTTTTCGGCAAAGATATTTTGGCGGCCAATAGGTACTGCTCACGACGCATGTGAGTATTGTCCGCCACCTAGCCAGAATGAATGAAAACTCAACGTTGCCAGATCGACAGAGATATTTTTTTGTTAGAAACGATTCTAAAAAGAAAATGGACAGTATTTTTTCAATGTTAAATGGTTGGGATGTGTCTTTTTATAAGTAAGGCTAATAGTATTTTATATTTGTTACCGTAATATTAAAAAAAAAATAATAAAATTTGGTAAAACACATTGAAAAATGCTTGTTATGTAAATTATACAAATTATGCATAAAAAATTTAATATACGTAATCAATTTAACTTTTATCATTGTTCCTTTAGGTTTTAAAATAAAAGATTATATTATTTTGAAAGACAAAAAATAGAAGCTGACGGTGCCTAAATTGGTATTACTGTAAATTTTGGATTAAATCATTGTCTCCTTAGTATTGTGATGAATTGCATTGATCAACAGTGAAAATTAGGAAATATCGTAGCTTCCCACTTTAATTTAAAAAGAAAATATCAATTACTTATAAAACGGACACGTCTACGACATCTATCGGATTAGAGTAAAGTGAATTCATATTTACGGTAGGGATCTATAATTAGACAAAGTGAGACGAGTATTGATAAAAAAATCACAGATGGTATCAACAAATAATCAAAGACAGGGACTCCCCATATACTTTGGGCCGTGATATATTGACAGCCAATTGAATTACAGCAAAAACGATTAAAAACCGAGTTAGCCTATCAACAAGAAGAGGGCCGAGCCCATTTTTAGAACAAAGGAACGACCTTTGGACTTGGCAATTAGTAATGTGATTAATGAGTTTGACGTTCCCACCAAACCGAGAGGTGAATAAACTCCATGGGAAGAAATAATCTGTTCAGGGACAAAAGAACGATGACCCCAAGAAATGTTATGATTAACCGGTACGTTCCAGGGATCAGAAACCCTAGTTCTCGAACGCATTAAAGCATAGCAGGTGCTGAAAAAAGGATACACGTAAACAACGTCGGAAAAGTTTAAGTGAAAAATTGCATAGCAAGTGACGAAAACGTGTTGTAAGGTGTTAGGGAGATTTCATCTATAATACGATTGTTTGTGACGACCGGAGATGATCGATTCGAGGGAAAACGTGCTAAAGGAAATGGAAATGTTGAAAAAACAATGGAAAATTATTGTTATCAATTCTAGACGGAGCTAGGATATTACGATGAAAGATTTAGGGAGGAAACGTCAAAAAAAAAAATGAGAGTTTTAAAGAATAGGCGAGGGTATATTTCAGATGTCTAGAGCAGTAACAAGTGTTAGAGAAGAAATAGAGTGCAGTACGGAGGGGAGTGGAAAATGCTGAAAACATTGCGATAGAAAAACTCAGGAAAAGGAGTCATTTTACGTAATTAAAATGGAGTTTATAGAGTAACATAGTACGCGATTGCAGAAAAAAAATGAGGCATTACAATGGTTGTCGATTTCAGATGTATTTTGTTGTGATAAACAAGGAATATTCGAACATGAAAATTGTTTAGATAAGGACGATTAGCCGTTAAAAAGGTAATAAAAATTATCATGGGTCTTATGAAATATTTACATTAAAGAATTCTCGTAAAAGTTAACGACACTGAAATAAAAAAAGGATTTATTGCCAGGTGGGTACAGGAACTAATGTATACAACTGTCAAGGCATATGGTTTATGGGATTTTGCGTAAGAACGGGACAAAATTTGGGAGGCGATCTCTATGAAGCAATAAAAATGACAGGAATTTAAGGGCCGAAGTGGGGGTATCCCCTATAAAGATGTTAAAAATGATATATTTATTAATAACAAATAGAAAATGAAATTTTCCAAGAGGCAGCAAACATCAAAAAAACGATATGGTTATATCAGGGAAGTACGGGGAAGTGAGGGGAAAGGAGATACGACAGAGAAAAACAAAGGAAATCTTAGATTAACAGTGAATAAAATAAATACGGCTTGAAATATAAAAATCTATAGAGATATGAACAATAGCGTAAGAATAAATAAGGAAATTCATGGAAAGAGTGTCGTGAATAAAAGAAAATTCGAGAAAAAATGGAAAATTCAAATATACGACGTAAATAGAGAAAATTCGGTTTTAAATGGAAAGGTTCATATAGAATACAGAAAAACTCGAGGAAAAATAATAAAATAAAAATGAACAATTTGCGAGAAAGACTTCGACATGAAGATATCTCTGATAGGCGAATTTGGGGACAGATTTGGAACATATGGTAGATGCCGTACGCACGGACATGTTACGGAATAGATGAAAATAGAACTTTAAAATTATTAAATTCAAGCTAATTTTGTATGAACAACAGGACAAAGGAAGTTGGGCCATTAAACATGGATCTTACTAAATCCGGATCTTGTAAGTATGGGGGTACGAGACAGAATTTAATGTATCAAACACGGAAGGTACTAAGAGACCGCATTCGACAATAATGGAGAGGTTTCAAGAAATTACGAGTTGATAGTAATTAGATTGGTTTATTATAGGAGATTCAGATACGATCTTTTGGACCTGAGAGGGGTATAAAAGTCTAGACAAATGCCAGTTGAGGACAGTCTACGTCGTGGTCGAAAAGGTTGTAACTTCGCGGAACGTGACGAAACGGTGGGTGATTTAAAGTTAAAAAATTCTAAGTGATAATTATTTTGATACTTAGAAAAATTTCACATTCTATTCAGTGATCTACAGGAAAAAATACTTTGCAGTTAGAGTCAGTGAAAAATAACAATAAAGCCAACGCATTATTTACTTGTGAAAAATAAAAGTGCTCGTGATAAATACAATTTGTTTTAGTGGAAAATTCGGATTTTATAATCACTTAATTTCGTATTTTTAAACTTAGAAATTTCGCGTTTAATATTAGTGCAATAAATAACTGAAGTGATGTGATAATTTAGCGTGATGAAGTTATAATTAAATACGTGTGTTCAATCTAAGTGAAAGTGTTCTAACAAATAATAAATATTTAAATTAATTATCTTAAATAATAATAATAAAACAAAATAATATTTTATTAATACATAAAATTTCGGAGGGATAAAAATTTAATTTAACAACAATTTACCATCTCTAAATTAATCGTGAAGTAACTATCATTTAAAGTGTTATCTAACCAACGAGTTTTGAGATAAAATACAGTTTAGAACGATAGAGTTCATGCATCATTTTAATTAATTAGATTAAATGAAAAAAAAAAAAATTGAAGTCAAAAAGATTTAATTAAATTTAGGAAAATAAAAAAAATTAATTTAGGAAAATCGCAGCAAGGTTACCGTGTATTTCCCGGTCGGAAAAAACCTTGGTAGGGGTAAGTCTTTTCCGTTATAAAATTTTACAGATTCCAAGGAGAAGGCGGAATGCAGCAAACATTGGTATTTGGATTAATTATTTGACCAAGATATTACTCTCTTAATATGTGATATGTAACTATATTAAAATATTATAAGTATAATAAATATATTTTATATATTTATAAATGTATGTATATATACATATATATATGTAATTTTGTTCCCAAGAAAAATTTTAATCAAAAAGAAAAACACTTATATAAAAAGAGGAAAAGGGTATCGATTCCTACCTCTGAATTCATCAATAACTATTAAAAGTAGTTATGTGTGATAAATTTACAAATCAATATTTTATATTTAATCTTATGTATGTATTAATATAATTTCAGAAAATCCAGAGCATTTGAAATAAGTTATGATATTAGAAATTATTTCAATCATAAAATTATACAGATCAATATTATAAATTATTTATTGAGACCAAGTATATATAAATGAATAAATATGTATACGTAATCGGGTATCAGACTAAACAATTGCGCTAAGTACATCATTATCAAACAAAGAAAAATTTTTAGAGTCATCTCACACGTCTCCGGAATGTCTAAAGTAAACATACCTCATACGCTTGAATCTAGGTCACGAGGCCGTCGAGAATGTTTACAAAGCTCAAATTGTTTACAAAATAAATCGGTCACTGGGACACTAGTTCGAATACAGTAAAAAGAAAAAAAAAATGACCTTGATTAGTGGATATCGTACTTAGGTATTAACTTCTAGGGACGGGATAAAATTATTATATTGCGCAATTATTAGGAACAAAAGAAAAAAAAAATTAAACACCATCTTTAATTTGAACGTAAAGAGGTATCTACAGACCTAAGCAATTGAAAATTAACAGATTTATTATAGCAGTTCAAAAGGGTGTGTTGAAGATTTAACATGAAACAGTTGATAAATCACGGGATAGTTCAAAAAGGTGTATTGAAGACTTACATGAAACAGTTGAAAAATCACGGGATAGCTTAATAAGGGGTAATGAGGATTTACATGATTCAATTGAGAATCACGGGATAGCAAGAGTTTATCAAAAGTTGAACATTGGAGGGGAGGGAAAAAAAAAAAAAAATACAGTTCAACCAATAGAAGGCAGTGGTCGCTTCTATAACAAAATCAAACCATAGAGATGGCGGATCTCTCAAACAAAACCGTCAACAAAACCAAACAAAAGCTTGGAGTTATGGCGAATCTCCAGAACACATCGCCAGATAAGATCTTATTGTACTAGTATATATTTATATTTCACACTATTCTTACGTATATATTCGGTATCAATCTGAAAATTTCGCAGAATTTGATGGGCGAGATCCGAGCTCGGGATGCGTTGCAAGTAGTTTCGTATTGCGAGTTATAAACCTTCCCAAAACGTATGTTTACATATATATCTTTTTATGTACTGTTCATTGAATGAAACGAACTCACTTACAATTAGTGCTTTAGGCCTGTCGGGTCACTCTCGTCTCATTTCTTGAACGTGGAGGGAGGATTCACGACCCGTAACTCCACACAAACCCGTGAGTATATGATTGCATATAGGACGAAACCGGTTCGCCCTAAGTAAATAGTAAACTTTGGAGGAGTAGGAATTTGGAGGTATCTGGGCTTGGGGGAAGACCTGAAGGCAGTGCATGATGGCGAAGGAAGGTTCATTGGGACACGATAACTTAGGTATCAATCAATTGAACCGTGCCAAAAGACTGTGCGAATTTTGGGAGGACTCCTGATCACCCTGCTTACTTGATGGAGGCAGGAGCCAAATTTTGCCAGAAAAAGGGTTATTCTGAGTTCGTCAAATATGCAATTAACTAATTACATTAACCTACTAAATCCATCTTTATATGTACCTTATAGCAGCTGAATCTAAACGGAGGGGCGCCCAGCAGATACGAGATACAATCATAATCAAATTTACTAACATTTAACCATTTGAGTTATATTTAATTATCTGTTCAATTAGTCATGTGTAGTTTCGATTAGTATTGCTTATTCATGAATTCATTAGGATGTAGGGAATCATAATAAACGTCAGAGGGAAGTTAGTTCATTTAGAGAAATTACTTAAGGTTAAATTTGCAAGAGAGAGACCAATACAGTTTGAAATTCAACACTCTGTTTAGAATCAAGAGGGTTACCACAAAATTTAAAGTAATTAAAGTCCTATATCATAAATCAAAAAATTACACAACGTTTGATGGAGTTTAATTACAACCTAAATACGAAAATATTTACGTTCAAAGTCGTAAATAACGTATTTATTAGTTAAGTACATATATCGCTAAAGGTATGTAGTACAAGGGAGCTTTAAGTAGCTTTCTGTAGTTATCAGAGGAAATAAGGGTCCAATTTTATAAAGGCTTGTGTGACGTAGGGGAGGAATTTTCCATCCCTACCACACATATGCAAAGCCTTAAGAATTTAAATATCGATCAGAGCCAAGAGAAAAGGCGAGAATATTACAACTGTCTTGCCGATGAAAGGAGAGTTAAATAAGTATGAAAAGACGAAACATTACGACTGGTGCCAAGTGCCCAGGAGTAAATAAAATACAGACAAATATAAGAGAGTAGAAAAGAGATATATCACAACTGCACAGCCGTGACAGGAGATCAGAGTTTTACAAGTTGTTTTAGAAAAAAAAAAAAAAAAAAAACTTTTATTGGTCAATCTATTGCAAAAAAAAAAAAAGTGAAGAAAAAAAAATAATAATAATAATAAGTAGGACGTTATGTTAAATGAAGTGATAATAAAAATAAAATAAAAATCAGAACAGTGCGCCGTTAAATAAACACGAAAAAAATATATAAATAAATAAATAAATATACGAAAATAAATATATAAACAATACATTTAAATATAAAAAAAAGTGTTAACGAATAAACTCTACATGTTTTAAAATAATTTATAAAAGTGTCGATATAAAGTTAAATCAAGTGACCATGAATTTGTTGATTGCTTATGAGATTATAAATATCGTAACAAAGAATGTAGGTCAGATACAAGCGTAAACAGTTTATTCAAGGCAGGCCATAAATTGACAGAATAATGGTATTGACATTCCTGAATCCAGAATGTTAATGATCGTAATGTAAACAATCTGATACGAGATACCGCGGTGTTTGTAAGCATCGAAAGATTGATAACCTAAGCATCGAAAGTGATAACAAAGCATCGAAAAATTTTGAAGTAGGCGACATCGGGGGTAACGCGCATCGCTTTAAGAGATTGTAGAATAAACAAACTCGAAAATGATATCAACACTCGGTTACGAAAAAAATAAACAGACTTTACAGATAAAAACGGGGGAACTTACCTACATAAAGCGACCCTTTGTTTATAGTTAATGTTGTGGGTTTGTATGTGAGGATTATCACATAAAAAGTCATAACATAAAAGATAAGGAACATAAAATAAAAATAACATAAAATATTTGATTGGGGATAGTGTCGAGTTGAGAACTTTAATATCACAGGCGAATGTTTTATAGGTATATACCTATTTAAGGGAACATTTGATCATTCGGACCAAAAAAAGGAGGGGATTTGACGAAATAACATCAAGATAGGTATTGCGAACTCTAAATAGATTTTGCGAAAATATCGTAGGTATTGCGGAACTTGAAGGAATGGTTGGCATTCTAAACAATGAGTAATTATTGGTTGAACGAAAATCACGGGATATTCATTAACATTGGAGTAACAATATTCATTCCGTTTTTTTGCAATTACCTACATTTAATTGAAATGAAGAGTGATGGTAGAGTTGATCTAATTTGGGTTACAATCATCATGCAAACAAATATAAATAATTGAAAATATTGTGTTTTATAGGGGGACAGGTTCCAAAAAAAAAAAAATAAAAATAAAAATAAAAATAAAAAATAAAAATAAAATAAAATAAAATAAATTATAAATATATATAGGTATATTTATAATAAATAGTTGGTATTGAGTTAAATTCATTAAAAATTTTAAACAAAAAATGGCGGAAAAAAGGAAAGTGGATGCGACGGAATTAGAAGCTAAAGAAATACCGTTGGGAGATGAATTACGGGAGATATTTAGACGTTCAAAGAGGTCTAAGTTACGAGTCGAGGATATGATAGAAGTCGTTCAGCCAGAGGGGGAGACCGACACAAAATCGGAGGAACAGGGCGAAAATAAGCGAGAGTGTGAAGAGAGACTCACACATGGTATGTTACAGGAAAAACCCGAGGAAAAGGAACAAGAAAAGTTAACGAAGTAAAAGGAAAAATAAAAAAATAAAATAAAAAATATAGAAAAACGAGAAAATTGAAAAAAAAAAAAAATAAAATAAGTAAATAAATAGAATAAGGAAGGCAACATAATTTACATAAGGTAATTTAGGAAACTAAAATAGAGATTATAAGGTTGTCGCTTAATAAGATAAAATATAAACATTAACCGGGCGACACTCGGAAAATAAAGAAAATGGTTGGGAAACGTGGGACAAGCAGGCGAGCCCAGGCTTTAGTGACAGCAATCGGGGAAAATGTCACAACCGAGACTTCAACCGGAGATATAACTACAATAATTCAGGCAGCTTTGGCACCGCTCGTCAATAAGATGCAAGAACTCGAGAAACAATTGGAAAGCCCAGCAACAGTGGCGGTGATAGGAGAGGATAGTGCGCCGAAAAGCGTTCTCCAAGTAGTGGAAATGTTACCACAGCAGGAACGACCATCATTCTCCGGTGGAAATCAAAATCCCATTAGTTTCCTAGAAGATTTAAAAGAATACACTAGAAAAGTGAAACGAACGGATCCATTAGTCGTCGTACGGGAAAATTTGAAAGGGGAAGCTAAATCGTGGGCAAAATTGTACAATAAACGATGGGAGACTATGTTAGATTTCGAACGAGATTTTTTAGCTACCTATTGGGGAGACATAAGGAAAAATGAAGTTCGCCGTCGTCTTGCAGAAGGGGTATATGATGCCAAGAAAAATATATCCATGCTTACTCATTTCGCAAACTATTGGGAGCTAGCGAAGGCTTTAAAGATTACTGACACACCGTTGGGCATAGTTGACGAGATTATGAGACATTATCCGAAGGAAATTCAATCGCTATGGTTTTCGGGGCAATCAGGAGATGAGATTGTCGCCGCTGAGTTTCTACGAAAACTAGATACAATGGTATGTACACCAGAAGAACGGAACATGAAGAAGAGGAGTGGGGAGGAATCCAGCAAGAAGGACAAATACCGTGACCGTTACCGCGCCATAAAAAGGAGGATACACGCAATTGAAAGTGTGGGCGAAAACGCTAGTTGCAGCAAGTGCACCGAAGTTAACAGTTCACCAAAAGAAAATTCTACAATAACTACAGCCGGGAAGGAGCTAGTGGTCGCAGCCAACTCGGGAGATAAAAGGAGATTATAGCGCTTTACATTTAGCTAGATATTACACAAGTAATAAGAAACAAAAATCAGGTTTACAGTTAGTGGAAATCAACGGATAGAGTGCGAAGTTTACAAATATTTGTAAATGTTAATAAATAAATAAACGATTGAGAAATACAAATAAAAATATGTTAGGATACATTATAATTGGGGAGGGGGAAGAAAGAAAATTACTAAAATATTAGATTATCAGATTGCTTGCGAGGGGCGGATCGTCGTTAAGTCTTTGAGGGTGAGTGGACAAGTTCTTAATAAGCGACAATCATATTCAATTATTGAAATAGAGTAAGGCAAATAAATTCGTTAATTTTGATTTTCTAGTTGAAAAAAAAAAAATTTACTTTTTTTTTATGTGTTAGTGAGAAAAAAAAAAAAAAAAAAAATGTTAGATAAGTAAGAACACTCAAAAGGAGAGAAATTGGAGATATTATATGGCACACAAAAGGGACATTTTGAAAAATAAACAATGCCTAGGAATTTTTTTTTTTTTTGAAATATTGAAATAAGAAAGTTTATCTATAGATATAGGGTAGACATTAAGTATAGAGATAAAAAGGTAACATTTGAATTAAGGTATAAATATTTTAGATTTCGAAAAAAAAAAAGGGAAAAAAGGAACGCTGAACCAATTTGAGGATAATAAAGAACATTTATAAAAATTTAAATATTAGAGTGGACAACACTTAGGCTAGAACAACTTTGGATGAATTAAGAAATTACAATTAGAAATTAAGAATTATAAAATAAAGTTTAAATAAATAAAGAAAAAAAAAAAATGCTGGAAAATTTATATGAAACATGTATACCACTGATTGTCGGATTGGGTGTGGTCGTGCGAAAACACACATTTCACAAAAAATATTCATATTTACAAAACAAAAAACAATTAATTGCACACCAAGAGACCACCCGCTTTTCGGTTGTTCGAAAGGCCGCGAGATTGTAAACAATCTTTACTTAAATCATTGTAAGGGAGGTCTTAGTCCAATTTGGTTGGGGACCACCAAAACACGCGAGTCGAGGGGCGTGTTCCAGCAAAAAGAAATTAATTTTGAATCTATCAAAATTAAAGAAAATTTCATAAAGTAAAATCTACGCGAAAAGAAAATAAAGAATACAATGAGATTCAAATTCAAGATTGTTAACAATCCGAACAGAATGAGGAGGGGGAGATAGGAAGTAATAGGATACGGAAAAGAGATAGGGGATAACAGAATGAGGAGGGGGAGATAGGAAGTAATAGGATACGGAAAAGAGATAGGGGATAACAGAATGAGGAGGGGGAGATAGGAAGTAATAGGATACGGAAAAGAGATAGGGGATAACAGAATGAGGAGGGGGAGATAGGAAGTAATAGGATACGGAAAAAGATAGGGGATAACAAAATGAGGAGGGGGAGATAGGAAGTAATATGACACGGAGTAGAGATAGGGGATAACCAAATGAGGAGGGGAAGATAGCTAGTCTAAATTTGAACACAATTTCGGTGTCTAACGAAAGGAAAAAAAAAAAAAAAAAAAAAAAAAAAAAAAAAAAAAAAAAAAAAAAAAAAAAAAAAGAAGAGGACATTAAAATAAAATACAACGTTAGCCACAGCAAATTGAGTTCAGAGGAGGGAACTGTGATGAATTGCATTGATCAACAGTGAAAATTAGGAAATATCGTAGCTTCCCACTTTAATTTAAAAAGAAAATATCAATTACTTATAAAACGGACACGTCTACGACATCTATCGGATTAGAGTAAAGTGAATTCATATTTACGGTAGGGATCTATAATTAGACAAAGTGAGACGAGTATTGATAAAAAAATCACAGATGGTATCAACAAATAATCAAAGACAGGGACTCCCCATATACTTTGGGCCGTGATATATTGACAGCCAATTGAATTACAGCAAAAACGATTAAAAACCGAGTTAGCCTATCAACAAGAAGAGGGCCGAGCCCATTTTTAGAACAAAGGAACGACCTTTGGACTTGGCAATTAGTAATGTGATTAATGAGTTTGACGTTCCCACCAAACCGAGAGGTGAATAAACTCCATGGGAAGAAATAATCTGTTCAGGGACAAAAGAACGATGACCCCAAGAAATGTTATGATTAACCGGTACGTTCCAGGGATCAGAAACCCTAGTTCTCGAACGCATTAAAGCATAGCAGGTGCTGAAAAAAGGATACACGTAAACAACGTCGGAAAAGTTTAAGTGAAAAATTGCATAGCAAGTGACGAAAACGTGTTGTAAGGTGTTAGGGAGATTTCATCTATAATACGATTGTTTGTGACGACCGGAGATGATCGATTCGAGGGAAAACGTGCTAAAGGAAATGGAAATGTTGAAAAAACAATGGAAAATTATTGTTATCAATTCTAGACGGAGCTAGGATATTACGATGAAAGATTTAGGGAGGAAACGTCAAAAAAAAAAATGAGAGTTTTAAAGAATAGGCGAGGGTATATTTCAGATGTCTAGAGCAGTAACAAGTGTTAGAGAAGAAATAGAGTGCAGTACGGAGGGGAGTGGAAAATGCTGAAAACATTGCGATAGAAAAACTCAGGAAAAGGAGTCATTTTACGTAATTAAAATGGAGTTTATAGAGTAACATAGTACGCGATTGCAGAAAAAAAATGAGGCATTACAATGGTTGTCGATTTCAGATGTATTTTGTTGTGATAAACAAGGAATATTCGAACATGAAAATTGTTTAGATAAGGACGATTAGCCGTTAAAAAGGTAATAAAAATTATCATGGGTCTTATGAAATATTTACATTAAAGAATTCTCGTAAAAGTTAACGACACTGAAATAAAAAAAGGATTTATTGCCAGGTGGGTACAGGAACTAATGTATACAACTGTCAAGGCATATGGTTTATGGGATTTTGCGTAAGAACGGGACAAAATTTGGGAGGCGATCTCTATGAAGCAATAAAAATGACAGGAATTTAAGGGCCGAAGTGGGGGTATCCCCTATAAAGATGTTAAAAATGATATATTTATTAATAACAAATAGAAAATGAAATTTTCCAAGAGGCAGCAAACATCAAAAAAACGATATGGTTATATCAGGGAAGTACGGGGAAGTGAGGGGAAAGGAGATACGACAGAGAAAAACAAAGGAAATCTTAGATTAACAGTGAATAAAATAAATACGGCTTGAAATATAAAAATCTATAGAGATATGAACAATAGCGTAAGAATAAATAAGGAAATTCATGGAAAGAGTGTCGTGAATAAAAGAAAATTCGAGAAAAAATGGAAAATTCAAATATACGACGTAAATAGAGAAAATTCGGTTTTAAATGGAAAGGTTCATATAGAATACAGAAAAACTCGAGGAAAAATAATAAAATAAAAATGAACAATTTGCGAGAAAGACTTCGACATGAAGATATCTCTGATAGGCGAATTTGGGGACAGATTTGGAACATATGGTAGATGCCGTACGCACGGACATGTTACGGAATAGATGAAAATAGAACTTTAAAATTATTAAATTCAAGCTAATTTTGTATGAACAACAGGACAAAGGAAGTTGGGCCATTAAACATGGATCTTACTAAATCCGGATCTTGTAAGTATGGGGGTACGAGACAGAATTTAATGTATCAAACACGGAAGGTACTAAGAGACCGCATTCGACAATAATGGAGAGGTTTCAAGAAATTACGAGTTGATAGTAATTAGATTGGTTTATTATAGGAGATTCAGATACGATCTTTTGGACCTGAGAGGGGTATAAAAGTCTAGACAAATGCCAGTTGAGGACAGTCTACGTCGTGGTCGAAAAGGTTGTAACTTCGCGGAACGTGACGAAACGGTGGGTGATTTAAAGTTAAAAAATTCTAAGTGATAATTATTTTGATACTTAGAAAAATTTCACATTCTATTCAGTGATCTACAGGAAAAAATACTTTGCAGTTAGAGTCAGTGAAAAATAACAATAAAGCCAACGCATTATTTACTTGTGAAAAATAAAAGTGCTCGTGATAAATACAATTTGTTTTAGTGGAAAATTCGGATTTTATAATCACTTAATTTCGTATTTTTAAACTTAGAAATTTCGCGTTTAATATTAGTGCAATAAATAACTGAAGTGATGTGATAATTTAGCGTGATGAAGTTATAATTAAATACGTGTGTTCAATCTAAGTGAAAGTGTTCTAACAAATAATAAATATTTAAATTAATTATCTTAAATAATAATAATAAAACAAAATAATATTTTATTAATACATAAAATTTCGGAGGGATAAAAATTTAATTTAACAACAATTTACCATCTCTAAATTAATCGTGAAGTAACTATCATTTAAAGTGTTATCTAACCAACGAGTTTTGAGATAAAATACAGTTTAGAACGATAGAGTTCATGCATCATTTTAATTAATTAGATTAAATGAAAAAAAAAAAAATTGAAGTCAAAAAGATTTAATTAAATTTAGGAAAATAAAAAAAATTAATTTAGGAAAATCGCAGCAAGGTTACCGTGTATTTCCCGGTCGGAAAAAACCTTGGTAGGGGTAAGTTTTTTCCGTTATAAAATTTTACAGATTCCAAGGAGAAGGCGGAATGCAGCAAACATTGGTATTTGGATTAATTATTTGACCAAGATATTACTCTCTTAATATGTGATATGTAACTATATTAAAATATTATAAGTATAATAAATATATTTTATATATTTATAAATGTATGTATATATACATATATATATGTAATTTTGTTCCCAAGAAAAATTTTAATCAAAAAGAAAAACACTTATATAAAAAGAGGAAAAGGGTATCGATTCCTACCTCTGAATTCATCAATAACTATTAAAAGTAGTTATGTGTGATAAATTTACAAATCAATATTTTATATTTAATCTTATGTATGTATTAATATAATTTCAGAAAATCCAGAGCATTTGAAATAAGTTATGATATTAGAAATTATTTCAATCATAAAATTATACAGATCAATATTATAAATTATTTATTGAGACCAAGTATATATAAATGAATAAATATGTATACGTAATCGGGTATCAGACTAAACAATTGCGCTAAGTACATCATTATCAAACAAAGAAAAATTTTTAGAGTCATCTCACACGTCTCCGGAATGTCTAAAGTAAACATACCTCATACGCTTGAATCTAGGTCACGAGGCCGTCGAGAATGTTTACAAAGCTCAAATTGTTTACAAAATAAATCGGTCACTGGGACACTAGTTCGAATACAGTAAAAAGAAAAAAAAAATGACCTTGATTAGTGGATATCGTACTTAGGTATTAACTTCTAGGGACGGGATAAAATTATTATATTGCGCAATTATTAGGAACAAAAGAAAAAAAAAATTAAACACCATCTTTAATTTGAACGTAAAGAGGTATCTACAGACCTAAGCAATTGAAAATTAACAGATTTATTATAGCAGTTCAAAAGGGTGTGTTGAAGATTTAACATGAAACAGTTGATAAATCACGGGATAGTTCAAAAAGGTGTATTGAAGACTTACATGAAACAGTTGAAAAATCACGGGATAGCTTAATAAGGGGTAATGAGGATTTACATGATTCAATTGAGAATCACGGGATAGCAAGAGTTTATCAAAAGTTGAACATTGGAGGGGAGGGAAAAAAAAAAAAAAAAAAATACAGTTCAACCAATAGAAGGCAGTGGTCGCTTCTATAACAAAATCAAACCATAGAGATGGCGGATCTCTCAAACAAAACCGTCAACAAAACCAAACAAAAGCTTGGAGTTATGGCGAATCTCCAGAACACATCGCCAGATAAGATCTTATTGTACTAGTATATATTTATATTTCACACTATTCTTACGTATATATTCGGTATCAATCTGAAAATTTCGCAGAATTTGATGGGCGAGATCCGAGCTCGGGATGCGTTGCAAGTAGTTTCGTATTGCGAGTTATAAACCTTCCCAAAACGTATGTTTACATATATATCTTTTTATGTACTGTTCATTGAATGAAACGAACTCACTTACAATTAGTGCTTTAGGCCTGTCGGGTCACTCTCGTCTCATTTCTTGAACGTGGAGGGAGGATTCACGACCCGTAACTCCACACAAACCCGTGAGTATATGATTGCATATAGGACGAAACCGGTTCGCCCTAAGTAAATAGTAAACTTTGGAGGAGTAGGAATTTGGAGGTATCTGGGCTTGGGGGAAGACCTGAAGGCAGTGCATGATGGCGAAGGAAGGTTCATTGGGACACGATAACTTAGGTATCAATCAATTGAACCGTGCCAAAAGACTGTGCGAATTTTGGGAGGACTCCTGATCACCCTGCTTACTTGATGGAGGCAGGAGCCAAATTTTGCCAGAAAAAGGGTTATTCTGAGTTCGTCAAATATGCAATTAACTAATTACATTAACCTACTAAATCCATCTTTATATGTACCTTATAGCAGCTGAATCTAAACGGAGGGGCGCCCAGCAGATACGAGATACAATCATAATCAAATTTACTAACATTTAACCATTTGAGTTATATTTAATTATCTGTTCAATTAGTCATGTGTAGTTTCGATTAGTATTGCTTATTCATGAATTCATTAGGATGTAGGGAATCATAATAAACGTCAAAGGGAAGTTAGTTCATTTAGAGAAATTACTTAAGGTTAAATTTGCAAGAGAGAGACCAATACAGTTTGAAATTCAACACTCTGTTTAGAATCAAGAGGGTTACCACAAAATTTAAAGTAATTAAAGTCCTATATCATAAATCAAAAAATTACACAACGTTTGATGGAGTTTAATTACAACCTAAATACGAAAATATTTACGTTCAAAGTCGTAAATAACGTATTTATTAGTTAAGTACATATATCGCTAAAGGTATGTAGTACAAGGGAGCTTTAAGTAGCTTTCTGTAGTTATCAGAGGAAATAAGGGTCCAATTTTATAAAGGCTTGTGTGACGTAGGGGAGGAATTTTCCATCCCTACCACACATATGCAAAGCCTTAAGAATTTAAATATCGATCAGAGCCAAGAGAAAAGGCGAGAATATTACAACTGTCTTGCCGATGAAAGGAGAGTTAAATAAGTATGAAAAGACGAAACATTACGACTGGTGCCAAGTGCCCAGGAGTAAATAAAATACAGACAAATATAAGAGAGTAGAAAAGAGATATATCACAGTATATTCTTAACCCATGAAAGGTCATGACTCTAAGAGTCTATTTATATTGGAAATTTACTTTGAAGTACATAATTCATGGATATTTGTGGATAATCCATGGAAATATAAAATTATGAATGTCGATTACTTTTTGCGTATTGCGATTGTCCGATTGGAGAATTGTTCGATTGGACAAAGAGTTATTCAAATGGACAAATTTGACAATTTTTTGGATGCGATAAGTATATTTTTGAATAAATATCATATTGTATGTACAAAGGGGTTTTACTAACCCAATAAAGTGGGTTTACCTGCTAGTAAATAATTATATGTATATCGATTTTCACGTTAACTCCAGTAACTAAATCAAGCGCTTTAATAACTTCCTTCCAAAGTTAATCGTTTTAAAGGTAATATTATTTATTTATTTATTTGATGCAATATTATTTACATTTTTTACATAATTCAATGATGTTGGCCTCACTGGGTGGTTTACCCGTGCTGAGGCCTCCATTTCATATACAAAATTATACACAATACATATAAATATATATATACATAATATTGGTGAAAAAAAGGAAAAAAGTAAATAAAAAAACATACGATTAAGATAAATTAAACTTAAAAATTAGAGATTTAGAATTAACGTAAATTAAGAATAAATAATATTATATAAGGTTAAAAACGATATTTTTAATACGTGTTGTGTGTTTGTGGGTGATTGTGTTTTTTATTGGTTTTGTGTGTTACTTATATGTTTTGTTATTTTATGCTATAATATTTTGGTAGTATTGTCTATTTTGGTCTTTAATCCATTTTGTAATTTTGTGTCGGAATTTTTTTTTGTTTTCCTCAATTTTATTTTCAAGTGTTAGACTGTTGAATGCTTTTATAGCGTGATATTGGTAATGTCTTTGTCCAAAGCTTGTATTTACCGTCGGAGTTTTTAAGTTTTCTTTGTATGCTTGTCTAACTGGTCTGTTTGTGATATTTTGTGTTTGTTGAAGGTTGTTTTTTTGGTCAAAAATGTAATTTAGTAGCGATTTAACATATAATTGTCGTATGTCTAGTACGTCACAACGGTTGAATATTTCTTCTGTATCAGTAAGTCTATGTTTTTTAAGTATTACCTTTAAGATCGTTTTCTGCGCAATTTCCAGGTGTTCGATAGCTGAGTTTGTTGCTCCTCCCCAAGCAATTATTCCATATTCTATTATAGACTGACATAGAGCAAAATATATTGTTTTCATTTGTTGTATTTTGTATGTTTAGGAAAATGTGTATCGTTTTGAGGAGTTTATTTGTGACTTGTTGGATGTGATGTGTCCATCTAAGGTTATGGTCAATTATGATTCCTAGATACTTTATTTGTTCTTTTTTTTCTAGAGGAGGGCAAACGCAAATGTTGGTGTTTAAACATTCGTGTATTTTTATGGTGTTTGTGTTATTTTTTGGCTGTCCTGTGCTATTTATATTGTACGCTGTGAATTTTGTTTTCGAAATGTTTAGTGTAAGTATGTTTGAGTCTAGCCATGATTTCACTCGCGTGATTCCTAAATTCGCTAGGTTGTATGCATTTTTCCAATCCTTAGATTTAAAGAGTAGTAGTAAAATAGCTACCAAAGGGTTCGGATAATAAAAAACTAATTGTATTTCCAACATAAATAATTAAACTGTTTTACTTTGAGTCTCAGAGAAGAAATTTAACTTGAATACGAATTTAAAACAAAGTGTTTCGTCTATAAGCCTACCTGCTACGTCGTTTAATCAAAATACTCGTGACATCACAACGCCAGGTCCGTTTAGAATTTATTCAGTCATCCCAAGTATGCACGGCCGGGGGAAAGCTCCTGAACCGGGTTTCCACCCTCCCGCTGTATCTCCACCTCTGCCCAGCAGTCCCGTAATACAATTTTACAGACCTTCTCGTCTGCTGATCGCGGAATTACAGAACACAGTTCTACTGGATTACAACGGTAAAACTCGAACACTTTTGTTACGAGGGTATTTGAATAAGGAAAATACCTAACGGAATTAAGGGACTACTTATTTGCGCTCACCTTTGCAAATTAACTTTTGTTGGTCTTTTTGGTCGCTTTTATTTCGGCTGTGCCAATAGTAGGTACGTAATTGGGCAGCGGGTAGCACTAACGAGTGCCTTCGTCATTTTACCGGGTTCGCAAATATACCCTTCAAGAGAAGGGAGAGCGGATAATCATTTTACTCATCAGTTACTTCACAAAACAAAATATTATTTTTTCTCTCAATTTTCTATTTATTTTTTGTCAGAAAGGGCATAAAAATACGTAATATTCCAGGGCGCTCAGAGCTATGAATATAATATAGTGGTGAGGGAATAAGGTGTGATTTTCGATGAACCAGAGAAAATAATTTATTTAATACAGGTACAGTTGATGTCCACCATTAAACAAAAAATATTTACACACAAATACATTTTGGACATACAAATAAGTAAAAACTCCCCTCGAAAGGGATTTATTGAAAACTGAAATTTATTGACGGCCGGCGTAGTCCAGTGGTAAGGTTCTTGACTGTCACTCCGAAGGTCGCGGGATCGAATCCCGGCGTGGCAAATAAATTTTATTTGATTAATTTGTGTTATTTCACAATTATTCATTTAAAAAATAATATAGTATATTTGCTGCACGTTCCAGAGTGGAAGATACTCTCAGTATCGCCATGGTGTGAGACCACTATTCAGAATTGAAACGTTGCTTGAAGTGGCTTTAGCCGTGTTTGGTGACCAGATCTGAATAGCCAGGTACTTCCTCACCTTCCTCTTCCCTATCTCCTTCCCCTCCTCACTACCATCAGCCTCACAACATACCCCAATTGGGGATGCCATAGTCCCACTGGCTCCAGACGGGAGCAGTTGGGACTCTTGTGCGGTATTCAAGTAAAAAAAAAAAAAAAAATGAAAACTGAATAAATCATAACAGCAACCTGTCACAAACCTGTCTCATTATCTTGTCAATGCTTAGTCATACAAACACTAATTTTATCTTGTATTTCCCGCTAAGTACTTCCATACTGCATACTAACAACGTATGCAGGGACACTGGAGGTCTAGATTCGTTCAAACTTAAATGTAGATTCGTTCATTCAAAAAAATTAGAGTCCTTGCGAGAGCCTTGAAGGAGTAACCATATATTACTTATATCAGGGCAGGTAAGTAGTGGATAACTTCCAATGGTCGCCGCGGCAGTCGCGTTTCAGTGTCCTTGTTGGCATGTTGCCATGGTAGCGGCTCACGAGTCATGTTTTCGAGTAATTTGCGATATGTCAAATCAGAAAAATATCGATTTTGTTTAGGAGGTTGATAAATTCTGTTGTGCCGTGAATTGAGTTGCCTACCAGTTTTCGGTTTCTCCATGAGGTAACAAATATAATATAAATGGGTATTACAAATAGAATCTAGGTATTTTCACTTCGTTTCCGTTTTTATTTTATGTAAGTAATATTATAATTTCTTTTATATTATTTCGAAATATGGAATGTATTGCATTGCACTACCTCAGCAAATATTCTGGAGTGAATAGTACTGTTAAAAATATAGGTATATTTTCTTTACATTACCCCGCAGAAGAGGCGCAGAGGAAAATAATTTCCCTCAGGGCCTATATCATCTGTGGGTATGCTGTATTGAGTGTCTTTATAAGGAAAGGTAGGAGAGGAAGTTCTGGGAAGGAAAATGAGGGAGGAATGGGTAGGAATTTTTTGGTCAGTGTCTCTCCCGATTCGGCCCGCCATGCAGCCAGTCCGCCGCCAAAATCTTAATACACCCCACCCGATGAACCCGGGCCTCTCTGCTTAAGAAACGTAGCGAACCACTTGGGGTGACCTATGGCAGAAGTGCTGGTTATGCAATAAATGTTTCCCTGAGCGGCGGTTCCCATATCCGTCTACTTAATCTTATACTAACATTAATCTTATCCTCCTTAATATTTTTGTTCCGTGAAAGTACTATTCATGTTCTGTTATTTCTTCACTATTGACCAGTTGTTTCACAGAACTTTAATATAGCTTTCATATGACTTGAATATTTACTTTAGAATTTTATGAATAATTGTTCCAATTCTCTTAAACAACTGGCCATAAATTTCATTATAATCAGAAATGCATTTTGCATTTATCGTAAAACACTTTACTACCTAAAAGAAAAAGTTTAGTTAAAATATTTAAAAAAAAAAACCTGAACCACCCTCTATCTATTCTTTACTGTATCCGAGTAAAAGTTTGTTAATTTGAAAGCCGTTCATACGTCGATAACTTTCATAAATAGGGCTTTAACAATCGTTAAGGAAATATTAATTAATAAAAAGTTTTACACTTTCACCTGAACCTAGTAGAAAATAAGGCGCTACCTTCTTCCTGCTTGTGTGTGAAAGTCAAAAAACACATCTAGGTTTTTTTTTTTTTTTTTTTATTCCAGTTAAAAGAAATTACATTTTCACTCATTTAACTAGAAACAATTATACAAATTAAAATAAAGTAAATATTTCAATACAGCGCTATTCAACATCATTATTTTGTTTATCAAGAATAAATATTAATAATTTTTTTTTAAATTTACCCAGCTTCCTTTCGTTTTTAATGTCGTTTGGGAGGCAATTATATAAGTTGCCTCCCTCGTAACCAATGGATTGTTTGAATGAAGGTTAATTAATGGTTGCGAATAGCTTCGAAGTTAAGCTTCAATTATAAATTTACAAGCTTTAATTATATCCCGGAGGCTGTACGTTTTACATTTATGCCAAGAACACTTATGAAATAACGTTTTGCCTCCCTTTTTGATAGTGCAATTTGTAAAGCCTTTCATGGGTCGGTAACTCGCGGAGTAAACTTTGAACAGGATATTCCGTCGGCAATAAGGTTACTCTATTAATTTACCTGTCGGGCAATAATTATTACTCTGATAACTTTTCTGCCTTAACACAATTTCACACTAACTAATCGCCTTGAAGAAAAACTAACTTTCATTAAATATCTGGTTTTATAATTCCGTAAAGTCTTTAGACTGAATTTTTTAATAAAGTTTTTTTTGCAAATTATATTTGGAGGTCTAATTTGTAAAAAAAAACTTTTAGAAAATGTGTTTCAAAATGAAATATATATTGTTCAAATATTTTTTCCAATTTCGTTTATAGTCCCTACTACCTACCCATGAAAATATTATTCCTATTGATACCAAAATTAAAAGCTATCAAATTAAAGAAAAATACAGAAGTTTGGCAGTCAGAAAATTTTTAAGTAATACCCTTTTAAATTTTTTAATAAGTGATACCCTTTTTCTACTACGTATTAACTACCCTTTTCAGGTTTTCGTTATTTGTTTTCGGGGTGTTATGCCGTGTTGCGCTACCTCCTTCTTTAGCCAACGTTTCGGACATCGTTGCAGGGTCCATCATCAGGGCAGATCCGGCAGATCCGGTATCTACCGGATGATGGACACTTCAACGATGTCCGAAACGAAGGAGGTAGCACAACAGCGCATAACACCCCAAAAACAAATAACGAAAATGCTCTTGGCCGCGAAAATCTTAAAACCCTTTTCATGTATTTAAAAAAAATGTATATAAGTTTTACATTCTAAGTCTTCGCTTTGCCGGAGCGCAAAGCGAAGGTCCTTGTCCTCAGAAGGCGACTCTACCAACTCAGCTAATGTGTCCCTATCCGATTCGGTCATATTTAACTGTGAGTTTCACTTGAGTATCACTAATATTGTCTTCATTTAATAAAAATCTCAATTTGAGATTTTTCTCATCAAGTTAAAAATAAACATTTAATTCACTTACATTGGATCTTTGTGCAAAACCACAATTTAATTCAGGGATCCAACTTATTGCATAATAATTATTTTGTGTAGCAAGAGGGTAGGAAGACAAGAAGCCGTAAACACACACACTCAGCTTGTAAACACATATAATATGTAATTTATTGTGGCTGTTGGTTCTTATGAGCTGAGAAGACCGTCTTGAATGGCAATTAAGACCCAGGTGAACTGGCGTAATTGCGTGAATTTCTCCCTAACCCTCAAAGCAATTGAAGGGGTAGACTTCCACCCTCACAATTAGACCGTTCCTTTGTAAAGGCTAGTCACTTTTCCCGTATGGATTTCGTTGAAAAAAACTTTATTGTTCCTATTTTCCATCTAGCAACTATGGGACGATAGGTTACGGCAAACGGTGCGAAACGCCGGCCGTTGCGGTTACTTCGTTTCTTTCCCGCAATTCGCGTTTTGGTTCGCAAATGTATACGCAGCATTTGATATTTTTCGTGTTGATCTTTTGAAAGTTGAAAACGGTCTTTGATATCTTCAACAGTTGTGATGAATTTACTTTATATTTTTTTAATTGAAATTTTTTCCAGCACCGTGGTGATGTGAAACTAGATGAAATGAAAAATATCGACACGAAAAAGTGACAAACACACACATCTATAGTATACATAGAGGCAGTCTACTTTAGTTTTCTGAAGGTTTCACTTCTACCACGTGTGAATTGCACACACTGTTTTTTTTACATTTGAACGAATACATGTAAACCACTTTTTACTACTGACATTTAAAATCACTCTGCATTTACTTATTGAAATTGTTTTTCTGCAAAAAAAACGATTCAAGCTAAATTAATTGACTTTACTTCAGATCCTATTTTAACATTCATATTATATTGTTTGCATGGAATTATGGTTAATATATTTTATTCAAAGAACTTAATTTTTTTTAATAAATCAATTTTATTAATGTTATGCACCGAAACAGCTGTAAGTCACAAAATATAAAATAGGGCAAGACTTAATATTAATATTACCAAATTTGACGCATCGTGAATTTGAGTTTCGTGAAACTGATTTGACTTTTATTTTGAAGAATAGAACAATCAATTAATGTATTATTCTTGTATCATCAATCACGTTAGGTTTTGTAATGCGCTTTTCTGATTATTTTAAAACCAAAGTGTATGAAATGATTGCACCGAATTGGCCGTTAATGAATGTCAAAGATTTTATTTACAAGGATAAATTGGTTCTTCTGATACAACTTACATATTTGGTTTTAACCCGAGTAACGTTAAACAAAAATAATGTAAATAGTACAGATAAACCTGAGTAAGTACCCTGTTATAAAAATGTTCTGCAAATATTTAAGGGGGTTAAAAGAACCCCTATCATCGTGAATCAAAAATTTGTTAGCTCTTTCAGGGTTAATATTTTGTCAGCCTGCGTAGGCAAAGTCATAAAGTACAGTAATTGCCACAGCACGTTTAAGTTGCTATTACCTTTTCCAAATGTGTTGACCTTTTTTACTTCTCGACCGAACTTTTACTATCGGCAATAATAAATATATTATCTGGAAGAAGGATCCTGAAAATTACACCCGTTCTAGCAAAAATATTGACCTACTCTAGAAATTGAAACTTTCATGTCAATAACTTTGACCAGTTGAGACAGAAACTTGGATCACATACATTGTAATAATCCACATGTACGAACATTAGTAACCTTTATGTTTTCAGAATAAAAAATGTTCCTAAAATGTTTTGTTTAATAATTATTAGGTAATGCGTTAAAGCCGGTATTATTTTTAGCCTTTATTTTTATAAACGGTATAGGGTACTTACCTACTTCACAGGTATTGGCTGGCACCTCTAAACTAAACACGTACTACAAAATGAAACAAGCTCTTTATTTAAAACCTCTTTATTTTATTTTCGTTATTTGTTTTTGGGGTGTTATGCCGTGTTGCGCTACCTCCTTCTTTAGCCAACGTTTCGGACATCGTTGCAGTGTCCATCATCAGGGCAGATCCAGTAGATGTGTAATTTTTAGTCGCGAAGTATGTGCTTATTTACTTCTAAGCGATACCGTGTCGCCAGCTCCACTAACATTCACCAGTACAAAATAATCGTGACAAGCAGTGGCGTCATCGCCGCGGAACGGAATAGAAAGTTCACTAAAACGTGGTATTTATGCTAGCCAGGGGCAAGACCGTTTGCGAGATGCCGACGGAAGTGGCTCCATCTCTTAAAGAATTCTTAAATTAGAAATCACAATGGTAAGAATTTAAGAAATAGAATTACAATGGTTAAAGCAAATTTAGTCAATATAAATTAAAATGGTTTACCATGAGCTGGCATTACTGTACCTATACTTAGACATGGTTTTTTGCTCTATTAATATAAACTGTATTTTGATAAAATTAGAATTAGAATTACAATGGTTAAAGCGAATTCAGTCAATATAAAGTTATAACACAAAATGGTTTACCACGAGCTGGCATTACGCTCAAAGCAATAAACTTCGTTGTATCAATCCCAATGAGTTATTCATTTCATTTTGACTGGAGACTGGAGATTGGAGGAATTTGCAAATATTAGTGGGAAGTAATTAAAAATTAAATATTTTAAATGGAATAAGGCATTACAAAAATTAGGAAGAGAGGTAGGTACTAAGAAAAAAACACGAATAATTTAAATGGAGGCAAACAACAACAAGAACCAAAGAACGATAAACAAAGATCATCATCAATCATTCAAAATAATAATTTCGGCTTCCTGTGCGTCCTGCGTGATATATACATAACTGCATAAGCACAAACCCAAGAAGCACAAACCCAAGCCCATACCTAAGTATTTACTAAAAAAACATATTTTTTTAAAAACTTATAGAAATAACTTATCCATATGACTTTCGTAGGTATACTTAACAATTATTTAATTTAATTTTACATGATTATTTATGTCCCATAACTCGGTGTTGGTATATGGTCATTAAAATTCATCATTGTTTCATGTTGCACGTATCATGACTTCCTGGAAAAACCCATTTTTTTCCTTCCAATCATTTGCACATTATAATTAAATAGAAATAGAAAAGATTGCAAAATCTTATCAAAAATTTGCTAGAATTCTTTTATTAATAATGTTGAAACTTCAATAAATCATAATGTAAAGAAAAACTACGAAAATAACATTACTAACATAACATTACTAACAAAAACTACTGGAACTACGCAAAGTCAACTAAAAATAACAACTTTGGTATACCCGCCAACTTGGAATATGCAGGTAAAAAGGCCAAAGACACTCAAAGTATGGCTGACCTTTTTGCTGATTTTTTTAAAAACGTTTTTGAATGTGATACACCAGTTTCTGCCAGTACAACATCAAATTTTACCACTGATCACAATCTTAATTTATTTTGTATCCACATAGAATATGATGATATACTGACTGAACTAAAATTACTGGATCAAAGTAAAAGCGGTGGACCAGATAAAATACCTCCTGTTTTTTTGAATAATTGTGCTACCAATCTAGCGTATCCTTTATTTTTGCTGTTCAGTCTTTACGCACAGGATGTTTTCCTATTAAATGGAAATTCAGCTTCCTTACACCTATTTTAAAAAAAAATTATAACTATTAACTATAGACCGGTATGCCTTTTATCAACCATTCCTATTTTTTTTTAAATTCTTTTTAAAAAAATTATTTTCCGATTAAACCACGTCATTTCTCCTGAACAACATGGTTTCTCTACTGGAAAATCTACCCTTACTAATTTGTTAACGTATCAAAACTATATATCTAATTCCATGTCTAGTAAATGTCAAGTTGACTCTATTTATACCGATTTGAGTAAGGCGTTCGATAAAGTTAATCATGAGTTATTGCTGAATAAACTGCATAAACTCGGTATAGGTGATTCACTATATAAGTGGTTTAACAGTTACTTGATCAACAGATTATTGGCTGTTAAAATTGATGGTACATTTTCATACAAATTCACTGCTACGAGTGGTGTTCCCCAGGTGTCACATTTAGGTCCAATCCTGTTTTTATTATTTGTTATATATTTTCAATGATGTTCAAGTTTTAATGTTTGCAGACGACCTGATATTATTCAAAGCAATCAAAAACATTAATGATTACCATATATTGTCAAATAACTTGTTGAGATTTATTATATGGTGTCATGATAATCGCTTGAAACTTAACATAAGCAAATATCAAAGTATGAGGTTTTATCGACTAAAGAATCCAATATTTTTCGATTATTCCATTAACAATATGTCGTTAGTATCTGTCTCGGAAATCAATTACTTAGGTATTTGGTTTGACACGAAACTCAACTTTATCAAGCATATAGAAATAATAACCAATAAAGCTTTGAAAATGTTGGGATTTATTTTAAGGGTATCTAGTGATTTCAATAATGTCAATACTGTAAAAACATTATATATGTCACTCGTAAAGAGTCATTATTTAGAATACAATTCCACGGTTTGGTCCCCAAATTATGAGGTTCATTCACATGCGATTGAAAGAATCCAAAATAAATTTTTGATATATGTGAATTTTAGAATGGGCATTCTTGGTGAATGCCTAAATTACGATAACGTACTTTGTTCATTAAATTTAATAAAATTATCTGATTGTAGAATCATTTCCGATTTAAACTGTTTGTATAAAATCATTAATTCAATATTTGATACCCCTGATTTATTATATGTAATCTCTTTTCATACTCCAGGCAGGTCAGTCACAAGACAGTACCATAAATATACAAACCACCCACGACAGTACCTACCATATTATTGTAGCAATTCAAGTCAACATGCCAATATTACACTCCTATGCGACGGATTCAACAGCTTGAAAACAAATACTCCGATGTTTTTGATATATTTAGGACATCAATTTTAATATATAAGCATACCTTATTGAAGTTTTTTTTCATCAAGAAGGGGATAAAGCTATTAAAATTGACTAACACATTGACAGTATTTTGTCGGCTGAAAAAAAAAAAACTATTTTGGATTTTTTATATTTTGTACCTACATACTCTGTGGTTCAAATTCAATAATATTATTACTTTGTCTTTATTTTTGTGCAAGTGTTTTAAAAAGTAGTTTCCTGCACTATTTACTAGTACAATTTCGTTAATAGTGTTATATATATATATATATGTATATATATATGTATTTAAAAGCCTAAATAAATGAATGAATGAATGAATGAAAGAATGAATGAATGAATGAATGAATGAATGAATGAATGAATGAATGAATGAATGAATGAATGAATGAATGAATGAATGAATGAATGAATGAATGAATGAATGAATGAATGAATGAATGAATGAATGAATGAATGAATGAATGAATGAATGAATGAATGAATGAATGAATGAATGAATGAATGAATGAATGAATGAATGAATGAATGAATGAATGAATGAATGAATGAATGAATGAATGAATGAGTGAATGAATGAATGAATGAATGAGTGAATGAATGAATGAATGAATGAATGAATGAATGAATGAATGAATGAATAAATGAATAAATGAATAAATGAAAAAATGAATAAAACAACCAAAAAATTGAAAAAAAAGAAAAAATAATTAATAAACAATATTGGTAATGGCATTGATTTCTTGGCAGTTCTTTATATTGGTACGTGATGTGTCATATTTTCACGTCAGGGATCTGGGAATAATTTAATATGCTGCGGTCCTTCCTCCGCCAGTACATTCACCAGAGCTTATATCAGATTTCCACTGTGGAGTGCTATTATCACTTTCCAACGGAAGTTATTAAGTATTGTAACATCAAAATAGCAAATATAATTTTTTATTATTTACGTAATGTATTGTGTCGATTTTCTGAAACAATTCAATACATAGAAAACTCTTCGCGAGTTGGATTAAACCAACGATATTCAAATACAAAAGAGATATGCTATGGTGTCCGCGCAACTGTCGGCGGACTACGACCTAATTAGAGGAGTTTGCATACAAAAAGAATTTGTTCATTTCGTTGATTTTTTTAAGGTATGTGTTTCATAACGCTGATGGATTTCATTCGTTTTGTGATCCGATTATCATACGGGATCGGAGGAACCCTGATTTTGGACTTCCGCACAATAAGGGTGCCTACCTACACGGAAAACAAGTGTCAAGCGCTTTATCGTCAGTCCGTTGCTAACCACCGACCGTATCGTGACATTTCGCACCACGCCGAAGTGTTATTCATCATATCGTCACATAAAGTGTAAATCCTACCGTCTTATTTCGTATACTTTGTGTGAACTCGTGACTCAAACTTTACCGAAGTTCTACCAATCAAATAGAACAATCTCGAACGCTTATGGACATCTATGACTGTCACCAAGCCAGAAGACAACAACCGTGAGTACCACTTAATTGTGATATACCTTTCTTGTTTGGTGGTTGGGCATAACTTATCGAAATCCATAAGCGTCTTAGCAAGAGTAGCCGCAAGGTTAACCTCATCACCATGCCCCGTGCATGACCATTTTGGTGCCGGAAACCAGCGAACCTTTAGATAAATTCTCATAATAAATTCTTTCTTTGGCAAAACGAAAGAATGCTATGAAATATTACGTGAATTGAAATGTCATTTCAAAGAACGAATTCAAACAGTGAATCGTAGAATTAGTTTACACAGTTCTTAATTATTAACGACCTAACGGGTATTTAAATTATATCGAATTCTACTTTTTAATTCATAAAGTTTTCCTGATTATTTCGTTAGTACATTTGTTTATTAAAAAAAAAATGGCTAGTACTTTACAAGGCTTGCGTAGAAGACGGAACGTAGCCATTAGCAGAATAAACAAGGTGTATGAGGTCGGTCAAAGCGTTTTGCAAGATTCAACCAATTACCCATTATTTTTAGCGTATTATACGAGGTTGCAAAACATTGTTAATGATTTTGAAACCGTTCACGCTGACATCTTAGCTTTAGATGAGGCAAACAAGGACATTGAAAATCAAGTTCGCGAAGCTTTTGATAATGTTTATTTCGAAATCGTCGTAATTCACAAGGAATTAACGAATCAATCTTTCGAATCGGAGCCCGCGAACATTATCGTACAAAACTTTTCAACATTTCATAATCAAGCTGTCATAAAACAAACGTCATCGCTTACTTGTGACATGAATAAGGCAAAACCTGAAATCAAAGGGTCCTTGACTGCGTTCACTTCAAAGTGCGCATTTTGCAAGGGTATTCACCATATCGCTAAGTGCAAATCATTTGCACTCAAATCGGTTCAGGAACGTGCTCAATTCGCAAAGGCACACCGTTGGTGTCTGAATTGTCTCACGCCTTCTCATTCTCTCACGAATTGCAAATCTGTGTTTGATTGTCAGAAATGTCATCGTAAGCACCACACTCTTCTTCATAGGGAAGACAACATTTCTGCTGAAGAGGAGTGCCAACGACCCACCACATTTGCCATTCAAGGAGCTTCTATTTCAGATCCTCCAGTTCTTTTCCTCGCAAACTTCTGTGACAGATCCATGGTACGTTTGCCTACTGCTCATATTATCAATCGTGATCCCTCCGGCAGTTTTCAAACGTTTCGTGGGTTGACCTGTTCAGACAGTCAAGCACACTTCGTATCTAATCGCACTGCCGAGCGTCCAGTCAGCTCTCAGAAAATCCGTGGCTTAGGCCAATCTTCTATAACCGCGTCAGGCGTCACTAATTTCGATGTCGATGTTAAGGGACAAACTACATTCAACACGAAGTTACTTCCATCGCCAACGATTCAATTCGACCAGTTATCTTATCATCTGTTCCAAGACATACTTCATGCCGACTCTGACTGTCACAAACTGACAACTGACACAGGAGCGACTGACCTACTTCGAGATGTTGAGATCTTGCTATCTTTACCGAGACCCCAATTAACGGGTGATCTTCACCAGCCTTCAGCTATCAATTCACCATTCGGTTGGCTTCCTCTGGATTCGGTTGGTTTTGCTACCGATCGTCAAACAAACTCCTTCATCGAAACCAACCAGTCTCGTCTTCCAGAAGAAGTCAAGAGACTGAGGGAGTTGGACATATTTCCTCAGTCTTCACAGCCCACTAAACAACGTAGTGACCAAGTGTATCGCATTTATCGCTCACGTGACTTTTCTAGTCAATTTATCGAAACCAACCAGTACCGTCTTCCTGAAAAGGTCAAGAAACTGAGGGAGTCGGACACATTCCCTCAGTCTTCACATCTCACCCCTGAAGAACAACGTGATGAGCAGGTCCATCACACTCATCACTTACGTGACCCTTCGGGACAATTCATCGTAGCCTTACCTTTTAGTGAAAAGGATAAGGATATCGCTTCCCCAGGTTCGCGTGAAGCCTCTTCGCGCATCATCCTTTCACTCGAACATAAACAGACATTAAAGCTCAGTTTACGTGAACCGTACTTCGCTTTCATGACTGACTACTTGCACAGTGGTCACATGACACGTGTTCCTGGAAAAGATTTACTCAAGGAAATGCATCACATACTTCGTCATTGCATTCTTCGTCCGGGCACCGTTACCACTATGTTGCGAATGGTCTTCGATGCCTCGGTGACGGAGGTGAATGAATCATCGTCAAATGATGCCTTCCTTATCGTTCCCAAGCTCCAAACGAACATTGCTGAACTTCTGCAAAACTTTCGTTCACCATCTGTGGTGTTCATTGCTGAGGTGCGGCAAATGTATCGCCAAATATTTCTTCAAGAGCCAAATCACGCGTTCCAAAGAATATTTTGGCGTCATCAATTATCGGAATCTACCCCGGATTACCCATTACACCCTGTGACTTCTGATATCTCTGCCTTTATTCTGTCCTATCGTATTGTCAGATCGTTGACAGAAAAGAAAGGTTACGGATTATCACTCACACGCCACGCGATCACTTCGGACTCAAATATCGATTCTATCGTCATCGGCTGTTCCAGTCTGGAACAAGTTCAACTAACGCAATCCGAAGTCATCGAACATACCAAACGAGGTCAACTTGAACTGCAGAAGTGGGATTGTAGCAAACCGAAACTTCGCGCCTTTCTACCGTCGGACTACTATCTCACTGATGTAATCTTAAAAAATGTTGATCATTCTTTTACTCTCAGAGTATTGGGATGGAAGTGGAGGCCACCGGATGATTCACCCGATGATACTCGTCACGGGAATCGTTACACCGACCAATTATCGCTTTTGACAGTTATCGCATCTAACCATCGGCGTCAAGCATCATCGGTTGATAATTCATCGGATACCGCTTCACGTGGTCATTCTCCGGCCGATCTAAACCGTAACGTGTTATGGTGGGCGGAGCCCTCCGGGTTTGTCCAGCCAAACGACTCTTGGCCCATTTTAGATGGCCATGTTAACAAAACTGAACTCCACTCTGAGGAACGAGTTCAATCGTCATTAGTCCAACATGATGATATTCTGCTGGACTTTTATTAAAAAATATATATCGTTTTCGGAAACTTCAACGCCTTATGGGTTCTTGTTATCTATTCGTACACAACTTTCATAACAAAGCCTCTCGTCGTTCGGATTTTCTACTTAATCATTTCGAAATTCGTATTCTATCTTTAACCAAACATTGGACATCACTCTCTACGGATGAGGTGATTAGAATCATAATTAAAAATCTAGTGCTTATCGCTACGTTTCGTACTTTGAATGGATCTTCTCTTACAAGACCATTCACCAAATCGTATCCATTGCCTAGGCAATGTGACTAATCATCATCGTTTCGCGGTTCGTTTTATTCTTTTTTACGTCTATGTTAATCGTATCATTTAGTTTCTTATCGTCTAGCTTGTCTATATCTCGTTATCGTTTAAAATGACTTCTTTTGCTTCGTCTTCTTTTCATCTACGTCACGTTTCATGGCATTCTGCGTTTCGCTTAACGTTCAACTTTTCTTTAAAATACAATTAGCTATATTTTGGTGGGCGGAATGTTTCATAATGCTGATGGATTTCATTCGTTTTGTGATCCGATTATCATACGGGATCGGAGGAACCCTGATTTTGGACTTCCGCACAATAAGGGTGCCTACCTACACGGAAAACAAGTGTCAAGCGCTTTATCGTCAGTCCGTTGCTAACCACCGACCGTATCGTGACATTTCGCACCACGCCGAAGTGTTATTCATCATATCGTCACATAAAGTGTAAATCCTACCGTCTTATTTCGTATACTTTGTGTGAACTCGTGACTCAAACTTTACCGAAGTTCTACCAATCAAATAGAACAATCTCGAACGCTTATGGACATCTATGACTGTCACCAAGCCAGAAGACAACAACCGTGAGTACCACTTAATTGTGATATACCTTTCTTGTTTGGTGGTTGGGCATAACTTATCGAAATCCATAAGCGTCTTAGCAAGAGTAGCCGCAAGGTTAACCTCATCACCATGCCCCGTGCATGACCAGTATGCATTGTGTATTTGTTAACAATATAGTTTGAATACGGAAAGAATTCGTTAATTTAGTTTAACGTTCGTTTGGTTTATTCGTTCATTTAGTTTATTTGGTAAACAATATCGGTGACACCCGGAAGCGCAGTTCCACCTAGTAAAAACTGCAGATAGCATATGTATTATATTTCAATATCTTTGGATTAAACTCAATCCAGGAAGAACAATTTGGGAAGCGGATATGGGTACCACCGCCCCGAGAACCATTTATTGGATAACCAACATCCCCGCCATAGGTCACGACCGGGTGAGGTTTGTGGGGTCATGGGGTAAGGTTTGTCTAGGTCTTGGCAGCCAATGTGTTTGCCCACCTACTGCATGGCGGGCCGGATCGAGAAAGATTGATTGAGGGAGACCTAACCTTCACCTGGACGGATGGATTCATACGTCCCTCAATCCTAGACACATCACTCAGATTCCTACCCGCCCCTTATAACTTTTTTCCTTCCTAGAACTTCATTTCCTTCATTTCTTTAAATAGACCCTCCACACAGCTTCCGCAAAGATTATATAGGCCCTGAGTGAAGTTATTTTCTTCAGAGCATCCTGTGTGGAGTTAATGCAAAAAAGCAATATCATTAAAGCATGAAAGAGGGAAAAATCACATTTATTTGTAGTGTTAGTAAATCATTTTTACTTGTGAACAATTTAAATATGTAATCTAAATATTATGGAGTCACATTTTAAAGAATAATAGAGATTTCAAAGCGCCTGCGTGCCGTACCGTAGCTCATAGTGGGAAAGACTTTCTGAAAATAGATGCATTTGGGAGGTGGGTATGTATTATTTATCGGATTAATTAATAATTATCCAACACCTCTGCTATAGATAACCCCAAATGGATCACTACATTTTGTGACCTAGCAGGGGTACCCGAGTTCATGGGGTGAGGTTTGTCTGGATCTTGGCGGATAAAGCGTCTGCCCACTAACTGCGTGAAAGGCCGGATTGGGAGAGATTGGTTGAGAGTGACCTTTTGACCTCTCCAACAGGAGTCTCTCGTAACATCACCTTGCACTGCAGTAGGAGGGATAGACTCATACGTCGGTCACTCCTGGACACACTGACTCCTAATTTCCTACACATTCACTCACACCCAACCCTTTTACCCTTTCCTTCCCAGAACATCCTCACATTCCTTAAAAAGACCCTCCACACATCGTCCCCTATGATGACATACGCCCTGGTGGAAATTTTTCTCTCAGGGCCTCCTGTGTGCAGCTAATGTTAAAAAAATGATCAATAAAATCTTAGCAAATTCAATGACTCCAGTGCTCAACTGGACATGCATTTTGACTTACTGGTTTGTACTTAAAATATGTGTAATGGCTGGATGAAAATGTAGTCTGGGTGGCGTAGGCTTATATATTATTTTCCGAGGTTTCCACCATCAAATACATGAAATATCGTAATGTGGGTATAATATTATGTAATTTAAATATTAAAATTGATTGAACTCAAGACCACTTAAGAGAAGAAAAGATATTTTATTCACTAGTTCTTAACTGCTGTTTATTTTTATATTATTACAATTTAATAAAGCATTTTTCCTGTTGTCTTAATATTTTAAAACAATCCTAAAACTTTAAAGAATAAAATCGGTGTTTTCCTATATGCCTGTAACATTTTTTATTTCCACCGTGTGCTCTGTAACTAAGTTTCTGTTTGAAAAGTTAAAAAATGATGAGATGTAATATGGTTAGTTCATCATTTTCCAATAATAATCTATTGAAGTTTGAGGCGATTTCCCCAGTCCTCCAGGATCTTGTGGGATTCTGGTTTATTATATGAAATAAAGTTTTAATCATAACTCCCACTTCGTTAATATTCGAAATGCAAACCTTTCTTCCATCGCTTTAACAATTAAAGTTATTCCAGAGTTCTGATCAGTTCACACTCATACCGTTCCGGGAACATCGTACCCCTTAGTAGGTATGTAGGTACCAGGCGCGGTCCCTCCATACATACTGTGGATGCGGCGCTTCTCTTCCTTTTGATGCATTAATAAATATTATAATAATTGTTGTTTTTTTTTATTCAGCATTAAAAAAAGCTTTGAGCTTATTTTTTTTTTGCCGTAAACAGCAATAAATACTGAAATTTAACGACACCGTCCCAACCCCAGCGGCCAAAAACAACAACAACAAAAAACAACAACTTGACGCGCAGACCAAACCGAAATACATAATAACAACACCATTCTGGATGCCAGTGTGTCGAATGTCGCGTAAACGCACCAATACCGGCCAACCGTAGATTCTCTGTTCCGTTCCGCATACACGATGTTAGAAAAAGTTTGATATTTGCGCATGCGTGCTTAGTTCTGCCTGCCAAGTTTTGCCTGAAGCAGTATACGCATTCCATGGGAGCATCCAACGCGCAGAAAACGACTTTAATGCGCACAGAATAGCATAACGAAGCGCACGGATTAATTCGGTACGTTTTATAGAATTCGTTCGCGCTGCCATTTTGACAATTTGGCTTGAATAACGGATTCCGATTGGTACGTTAAATGTCTTTCGAGTATCTATTTAATTAATTAAATTTTAGAACTGTAATAATTGATGTGAAGCGTAAAGGTTTTATAGTGCTAATTTGACGTACTATTTTTGTCAGTAATCGCATCTTGTTCGTGGGCTGATTTGTAGGTATTTATATTTGAATTTAGGTAGGTATATACTTCAGCATCCCTTGTACAAAAAGTCACCGACCGCCACTGGTAGGTACCATATTCCAACAGAAGAAAATGAGTTTTGTTATGTCAACTTTGGGTATATCCTATCCACACTAGTCCTGTGGGAACCATAAAGAAGATCTCGCGTAATAAATGTTTACTGTTATTGACTTGTGTTTACTGCGGGCGTTAAAACTGTGACCAAAGGCGTAAAAAAATACGACGTAGTAAATAAGGGCATTTTAATGAAGGCCTACCATGTTTAATTACTTTTTCTTTGAGTTACAGCAAGCAGTGTCATTCCTAAAAGGCTGAGAGGCGAAAAAACCTTTCTAAAAAAAAGAAGTTTTTCGAAAATCAGAAATCCAAGAGAACCTTTGCCAAATAATTTTTCCAATGCTTAATAAAGAATAAGTACCTACCTAAATAGAACCTTCGTCTATGACTTTGCAGCAAGCAATATACGCATCTTCTTAGTTTTAGGTTGATTCTAGCATAATGGCATGCGATTGTAGATATATGAAGATACAGAAGCAGCTTAGAAATGATGCCCGACCAATCCGTCATACGGCAGTGGAGAGCCAGTAGAATAGTTTTGGTTGAGTCATGTACTCGTATGCAGGTACGAACATTGCCAATAAGACGATATAGGGTACGAAATGTTGGTAGACCAATCTCTACTATATAAATAAATTAAAGTCCTCCGCATCGTCTGTCTGTCTGTCTATCTGTTCGCGATAAACTCAAAAACTTGTGAACAGATTTTCATGCGGTTTTTACCAATAGATATAGTGATTCGTGGGGAAGGTTTAGGTATATATTTTGTTAAGGTTATGTGTAAATTGGTTGAATAATAACAATAATAATAGAATCGTCGGAAAAAGTCAAGCCGCCTGTTAGCTTTCATCGAAAACACTGCCTAATCCCCTTGAGAAATAAGAAAACAATGCATGGTGGGATATTCCTCTTTTATAGATCTACAAAAAAGTCCGCGATGGTATATATCTATCTTTTACGGATAGCTTACTATCTTCCCTTCTCTACATCTCTGCATTTCTACATATTATAAATTAAAGTCCTCCGCGTCATCTGTCTGTCTGCCTGTTCGCGATATCTATATTTTACGGTAAGCTTTCCATACCCATTCTCTCAAAAATTGGAAAGTTATTTAGACTGATACAGTATTAATCCTTTTCGACTAAATACGTTAGTTGCCTCAAGCATTTCATGCACATTATTATAATCTTTCGCACCATTTCTACGTATTATAAATTAAAGTCCTCCGCGGCGTCTGTTTGTCTGCCTCTTCGCGAGGAACTCAAAGATGATGGTGGTTATAAAGGTTGGATAACCATCCAGTAGGTGGCGTTGTGTTTAATTAGCCAGAGCAACGCGTGGCTGGGTCAGATTTTATAGTGATATTTAAGATTTGCAAAACACTATATCGTCAAGGCAAACTGAACAGCACTCTGTTTATATTGCTATAATCTGAACTCTGGGCGTGTACATGACGCCGGGCGTGAACCATCCTCAGAGCTCGAAAGCGTAGAGACTCATGTCATGCAGAACGTCTGGAATGGAGCATCGGAAGTGAAATGGTATCGTTAAGGAGGCAAAACTCTTCAAGAGCTCAAGAGCTGTATCGCCATCGGAACTAAGTAAGTATGCACCTTCCTAAACGTGAAACTTCGCCCCGCCATTAAACTCGGCTGTAAAACAAGACGAGACGTGTCGCCAGGAAAATAAAACATGTAATCGTACTAATAAATGTCCTGCTGTTATTTCCTAGTCGGAGAGATTAAATACTGCGTCTGCAATAAAAACATCCTCCATTGTACTAAACCCTTAGCTTAGGATTAACTCCTTGGGTGGCATGTGACGGCCAACTATTTAATTGCCAGAGTGCTGGGGCTTTGATACTTTCTACTATTTAATTCCGAGAGACGTTAAGATAAAAGCGTTCGTCTGTTGTCACATTGTCGTCATAAAATAACGTCGTCATTTTATAAAAGCGTCAGCGTTCAGGCTTTTTAATGCTACGAAGATTTTATGAAAACACTTTACGCTTAATGGTGAGTACAGATTTAATATGAATTATGCGGATTTTCTGCATGAAATATCAAAATCATCGTTAAAGTTTTATTACTAAAGTATTTATTAAAGTAAGCGGGTACCTACCTAACTATCAGAACATTCAGCAACGCTAAATATACTTTTCGATTATCAAAAACAATAAGATTTTAGTTAGATTTTATTTAATGCTAAAAGCAATTATGCTGTGTTATGGTGGGCGAAATTAAGTTAATTTAAGAGTGAAATGGGTTTTTCGTCTGGTTCCAACTTCATATTTGATAAAAAATAGTATTTAATTATTTATTCGTGCTTTTGTATATTCCGTAAACCCTCCCTCCCGCTTTCCAGAGCAATAGCCGCTTCCTCGCGTGCCACCAATAGCAATTTTTTTAATATAAATTTCATAATGCCAGACCTCACCGGAAGTTTTATAAAAACCTTGTACTGACAGAAACGAACACACAAAACAAATAATTATCCAATTTGGTGCAGTCGTTCGAAAGTTATTCGCTTAGCGACACATTCAGCGATTCAATTTTATATCATCATCATCATTATATAGTATAAAATGAAGTCGCTCAAAATGTATGTGCGCGTTAACTTTTAAACTACGGAACGGATTTTCATACGGTTTTCACCAATAGATAGAGTGATTGAAGAGGAATGTTTATATGTATAATACATGTAAATTATATTAAAGAAAAGCCGAGAAATTCAAAGAAAACTTATTTTTGTATTATAGTCACTTTTGAAATTCGTTCTACGAAAGAAATTGGAAAATAGATGTCCTAGGTAGAGTAAGTAGGTATTTGATTTTCCTTTTGAAATATCCAGTGTTGCATTGCAAGTATTGTATAATGAGTGGCGATCGCTAAATATATTACTATATAAATAAAATAATGATAATAATAATATAGTTGATTCAAGAGGAAGGTTTATATCTATAATACATGCTTATTATAGTAGAGAAAAGCCGAGAAATTGAAATATTCAATTCAGGCAGCGGGCAGCGGGCAGCTGGCAAGCGGGTGGTATGGATTTTATAAAGGTTGGGTAATGGCGTTGTGTTTCGTTAGCCACAGCAACGTGTGGCCGGGTCTGCTAGTACTTAATAATTGTAATTGTTTCCACCACTGTAAATAATGTACTGTTTGATATGTTTTAAGATTTTCACGGCCAAAAGTATTTTCGTTATTTGTTTTTGGGGAGTCTATCAGATCTACATCTACCGGATCTGCCAGATCTGCCCTGCAACGCTGTCCGAAACGTTGGCTAAAGAAGGAGGTAGCGCAACACGGCATAAAACCCCAAAAACAAATAACGAAAATGTACTGAAAATAAAATACAATAAAATAAATAGTAAATAAATATAAACATTAAATAGTAAACGTTTGCCCTGAAGAAGGAACGGTCGTTCCGAAGCCGTTCGGCTTTACTCAAATATATAAGTGGTTCAAACAAAGTAACATTGTTTCATTTATTTAAAATAAAATGATGTAAACAAATGTTCTGAGTACGTAATCGCTGAATTCGGAATGTCTGGTGGTTATATTGCCTGCATTCCGAACTGAAGTGGGAATTATTAAAAGTTAGACAATTTAATACCTACATTTTAAACATTAAAGTATATTTTACCAACTGATTACAGATCCAGTTCTTTTTCTTTGCGGGCATTACAGCGCAGATATTAAGAAATAAAATATCAGGTAAACGCTCATTTTTACCACACCGAAATGTTCACATTTAATTAAAGGCGTCCATAATTTTTTGTTTTGTTTTAAGCAGTCATTTCAAAAAGCGAAACGTCTCCGGGTTGTAGGCCCGCCTCGGTGTAATGTAATTAAAATCGGTTTTCATAAACTGCGGGATATAAAAAGTCGCTTAATTACCACGTCAAAGGAGAGAGGGGGAGGCTCTCCACTCCTACAAACACTACACAACATCATTACTCGGTATAATATGGGAATCCATGCACAGGGTCGTATTTAAAGCACTATTTAAAGTTAAAACTCTTTTTATTAATTTTTGGAGATCACTGGCAACGGTTAATATACACTTTTAAAAAAAAAAAACCTTTTGATTCACCTTAATTACATTAAAAGGCAACTATTTGCATTGGGGGAAGTGGAAAATATTCCATTCTAAATTTCGATTACGTAATATTAAAATTAGCTTTCGCCTTGTGAGATTGTACGCCATTAGCTATTAGCTCATTCGCTGTCACTTTGGTATGTTGGTATTCCTGATACACTTGAAAATATAACGAACGGCTAGAAGATTTTGAAGGTACGGGGTACTTTCTTTTGAATCACAAACCATGTTACACAAACCTAGCGCAGCCGCTAAACTACTTGAAAACTGGGATGTTTTTCTTGCCTTGACGCGAGTAGGCGTTATAAAGGGGCACTTTCTTTTGTATCACAAACCATGTTACACAAACCTAGAATTCCCATGAAGTCTGCTACGCTTTGCTCCAGCATCTTTTCGTACAGTAATAAAAATACCAACATAACAAAATGACATTTGAAAATAGTGTTTGAAAATGGACGGTCTCGTTTCACAGAACGAAAGCTAATTTTCATTTTACGTAATCGAAATTTAGAATGAAATATTTTCCACTTCCCCCAATGCAAATAGTTGTCTTTTAATGTAATTAAGGTGAATCGAAAGATTTTTTTTTAAAAGTGCGTATTAACCATTGCCAGCAATCTCAAAAATTTACCCTCTTTTTATTATAAAGCTTTAACCTGCATTTGATCTGTAGTAACCTCTACTTAATATGTAACTATCATTATTCTCACGTGTGAGTATGAATATTCCATTTATAGAACACAGTAAAAGTATACATAATTAATACAAAAGTTTGTACCTAAGCAGTTCATTTGAAAGGAACAAAACATAAGTAATGTGTTTAACAATACGTAAATAAAAGCATGATGGCTGCAAGGATACAAAAGAAAGCAAAAAGATATAAAGAGGAAACAGATGAAAATAATACAAGAAAATACGAATATATTATTAAAAATTAATAAAAATGCAAAGCAGTAGTTAAATTCCCTTAGCTAATTAATTATATTATGTAGTACAATAAAATAATAAATATATTATTCAAGTCTGGATGAGATCAAAATGGCCTGACAATGATCTTAATGGCCTGCCAACTATTTTTTAACTATTTTATGCGAATAACATGTATGTAAATTGTAGGTACATTTATAATAAAAAATATTGGTGGATATCTCTGGTGGACATAACTTGGAAGCAGTATTAACGATAAAATATTGAAAATATGTATCGGCTATTATTATTAGTTCAGTCGTTTGAGCAGTCGACCATTTAGCGGAAGGTTCAAAGAGTTCTTCCACAGTATCGTTTCGTTTTCCATTACATCGCTATAACATTGTGTAGACGGTTTGCATTATGTAAAATCGTCGTAAACAGATATTTTTAGAACGGTAGGTATCAATTTTTTTATTTTATTTATTAATATATTTTTATATATTTATTTTCCTGTCTACATTTAAATTGGTTGTTTCAGAGAATTTTAACATTTTTTCAAATTTCGTAGTTAATTTTTCAAGTTTTGTGAAAGTTATATTCAAGTTCCGTTAATATTTTAGTTATGTGAAACAACTGGCCAATATTGACATAATTGCACAACTTTGGGAATTCATTCTGTGAAACAACCAGTCCGTAAACTATATTAAGAAATCATTTTCAACAAAATTAAAATGAACAAGATAATATATCTAAAATCGTATTCTTTTACATTGCTTCATTATGTGTATCACTAACTGGCAAATCATTCTGAAGAGCGCACCTTTGCATGGATTTGTGCACACCTATAGTAGTTCAAATTGGTTCAAAATAAAAGTAAAATTAAAGTTCCTCTGATAGAGTCCACCACTACACAATATCTCTAATGAATCTAATATATCTACCTACGTATGGTAAGTTCTACGCAATTTTACTCCGCAATAGAGAACTTCAGTCCAATTTTTTTTAATGAATAGTGGCCTTCTAACTTAAATAACTGCATTTTTATTTTTATTTTTTGAGTTAGTTTTAATAGTTAAAAATAATTGTCAAAGTTTTAATTTTTCAAGACCCCCGAAAACCACCGTCTGTATGGTGAATCGTGTGACGTCATCACTCCTGAAAATTACTATAGGATCGGGCAATCAGCTGATCAACTGCGGCCATTTTGAATTCCGTTGTTCGAAGTATGTTCCCTAGAATTAGCATTACTATTTCTTTTGTGCAGTAGTTTTTTAATATTTTCAATAATTGATATAAACTAATGAGAGATAAATTTATTTTTTAAACATCATTTAGGCCTAAATAAAGTTTCAATAAACACAACAACTAAATCTCTATAAACAGTATGTAAATAAAATAATAAATTAATACGATGGCTTGTGTCAGATCATACATTCCCATACAATGACTTTACGGTGACGCCACGACACGGCGATCAGTGACGTCACCACTAAAATTTCAGTAATGCCAACTTGACGGCGTGTTTTTACGAACCGATTAAAAATGCACTTTTTAATATATTTTTAAAAACTCTGCGTTTAATATGATTAAATAAAACTCATATATTCAGAATCAGCTATATCATTTGTCTATATGAACATATTTTTTTAAAAACATAATATTTTTCACTGGAGTTCCTTATTGTGAATTTTTTGAAGTTGGTTGATGATAGTTTTGACCAAAATGTTTTTTTTGGGCGACGATATGATAAATACCTACTTAATCATAGGACTTTAATTATTTAGTCAATAATCTTCAGAATATTAAAATACTTATCCAACAAAAATCGCTTAACCCTAGAAGATATATTTTGTTTACGTAGAGATTAATCATTTGTCAATTAGACAAACACTATCATTAACCCTCACAAACTACATTTTTTTTGTTTACAAAGGCTACAAATGCGTTAATTATTTTATAAAATATCTTTATATACAAAGGAAAATAAAAGTTTTATTTTTATTTTTATTTTAACTTTATGAGTAAAACCTCAAATTGTAATATTTAATTAAATGAAGACAATATCAGCAAAACTCAATCGAAAATCTGGAAACAGAAAAATCAGAAAAAGATTTTGTCCCAGAGGTGTCAATATCTTTTTCTGATTTTTCTGTTTCCAGATTTTCGATTGAGTTTTGCTGATATTGTCTTCATTTAATTAAATAGAAAATAAAAGCGATTTATCACTTACCTAAGAGTTTATTCTCTTATAAAATATAAAAATGATCAATCTTTGAAACAATTGATAAATTTGTGCACCTTGTATTCTCCGCTGACTGGACTAAAAAGGGTATATAGAAAATGGTGGTACCTTCCCCCGTAGTGCGGTCACTCTCTGCAAGCCCTCGTTAGGGATGAAGTTGACATGGAGAACTAGCACGACCGGCGAACTCGTTAGAGAGATACATCACAAAATGTACGCAGTGTTAATCGGAACAACAACTGTGATTAGTATAGTAGGGTTAAAAATATTCTTTATTTAAATTTTTTCAAATTGTTTTGTACCTAATCTATAAAATAAACAATTTATCTAAATTTTCGTTATTTGTTTTTGGGGTGTTATGCCGTGTTGCGCTACCTATTTCTTTAGCCAACGTTTCGTACAGCGTTGCAGTGTTCATCATCAGGGCAGATCCGGTAGATGTATCTAAAATCTAAACCCCAGTTTATAATAATATTTTAATAAATTTCACCTATATTATCGGAATGCAAGCAGAAATAAAAACTCGAATCCATAATTACTTACGTTCTACATTTTGATTTTCAAATTCATACCAAGGAGTATAAATCCACTCGTATATTATAATCTCCGGCACTGTCAAACCATTTGTCTCCTGTGAATTATACAGAGTCATTAACAGCGACAATTGACAATTACTTTAAGACAATAGCAGTATCTTCTTGTTGAAATAGAATCCTTTGAATGACGAACTTGGCACTCAACAAAGTATTGTGGTGAAAACTTGGAGAAGTAGGAGTAATTCAGAATTAAAAGGAAAAAACAAATTTGATCAACCCTTCAAAACCAAAAGCGTGAACTTCAGTCGACCATCATGCATTGGTCAGCAGGTATTCCCAGAAGAGGAAAATATAAAACCCACGAAGCAAAAACCGTAAATATATTTATAAGAATTTTTCTGATTAACTTGAAGAAAAGAATTGGAAAAAAAAGGAAGGCGGCATCACCAAGAAAACTCAAGTTCTTCAAGAACCATAGGAGAATTCTTACCCATGGAGAATGTAATCAAGTATCTTATTATTGATTTTATTTATCAACATTTTAAGCGCGTTCCTAACCACACCCCTCAAAATTCAGCAAGTAATATACTTATTGATTGAACCTCATAAATTAATGAAAATATGTTGAAGTAGCAAGCAGCTCGGAAATTCTATAAACGAGTGGAATCATTTTTTTAATTTCATCCAACCCAATGCTCCCATCCTGTGTTGAACCAGGAAATGAGAAATGCAAGACTTATGATTTTTTTCTCTTTTTCCGCTAGCTAAATTAAAATTCTAAACTGTGTTGGTTCGTTCAAAGGCACTTCATAATATTATTCTTAATGGCTGAAATAAATTATCTTTTTGGAGCAATGGAAAGGTACTTTCGGGGTAATTTTAGCAAATATGTGTTTTTTTTTATCGAATCTCAATATTAGGGAGACTACAATTTAGAAGGTTTAATGAAAATCCAAATATTTTTTGATGTTACAAAATGGTTAGAACGCTCAAAGAGAAAGAATTAAGAAAAGGAACTGAAAATACTTGAAGTTTTTTTAACGTTTTATACCTTTGAGAGATTCCAACTTTGTTTAAAAAAAATTCTTTAAAAAGCACAAACATTCTTTATGAGAAGTATATTTTCGTTATCTTTTTTAAAGACCTTGTTACCTGCCATATTCAAATAAATAAATTGTTTCTCCCTGCATATCCTTTCACGTGCGTCCCCGTTCCCCTCCCTCACTTTTCTCTCCTGCGTACCCCTTCCACCTTCCTCGCCATCCCTTTCCCCTCTCCCGATCTCCCATCCCGCCAACCCCCTACCCGCGTTCCACATATTCAGTCCCAGTACATTCAGTTTTCAAAAAGCTCGCATGTCACCTATTACAATTTTTAATTCAATTTTTTATTTTTCATGTATTACAAATATTCATTTTTGTATATTATAAGAACAATCAATCAAATTTGATACCTAACATAGGTACCTATTTTAAATATCTATAGGCCACGACACGCAAGTATGTTTCTGCCTTAAAATGTAGGACGACACGCCAAGATCTACAAATATGTCACTAACCATAATAAATATATGGAACCGATGTGCGTCACGACACGCAAATATGTTTCTGCCTTTTTAATTCGATTCCAATTATTACGTACTTAAGTATACTTCCAATTGTGTAATTCATTAATGTAAAGAGTTTTGAAAATAGAATTTTGATTTAACAATCATTGTATCGCAAAATGTGATTCTTAAATTGTTGACAGTTTGCAAGAATTTTTGTGATGATTAAAAAACTTTTCAAATGTATTGTCATGAGGTTGTAATAATCCAGACACCTTCGCGGGGGGCAAAGAAGGTATTTTAAACAGTTCCTATACCTAATATAGCAAAACACAATACACTAATCCCCTAAATAATTTTGATTTTTATATATGTACATACTAGCTGACCAAGAAACGTTGTTCTGCCACATAAATTATTTCTAGTGAATATTTTGGTTGTTAAATAAAAAATAACGAATGTATTGTAAGTGTGTGGGGATGGGATCTACGACAGAAATAGGAATGGAGCGGTGTGACAATGACCGCCAATAAAAGCAAAAAAACACCAACTAAAGTAGGAAAATGAAATAAAGAAAATCAATATGAATTTCGAAAAGCAATTGAGTGTACGATATTTTTTGTCAGTTCGTCTTTAGCCAACACAAATAAGCACGATGGTTTGCCCATGCGAGAACATGACACCGAATGAAATATCAAAATGACTCGTGAATGTCTTGCGCATATGTGGATGAAAGTTCGATGAGACGGACGTGGCGCCATCTGTCATTCAACAACATAAATAATTTCGTTCCATTTGAAATACGAAGGACGTTTAAATTTCTTCATACAAAAATACTAAAATCGCGATTAAAAATGGGAGGGTGGGGGTAGGAGAGTTAAAATTTTGGGTTATAAGTAGGTATTTTTAGATGAAAAAAAAAAAAAACTAAAATATATATTTTTTAAATTGAATTTTTTAGATAGGGACACCCTAATCACCTAGCGGTATGAAATATACTTTAAAACCTATTCTCATACCTACCAAATATACGTAAAAAATTTCATGAAAATCGGTCAAGCCGTTTCGGAGGAATGCGACCACAAACACCGTGACACGAGATTTTTATATATATAAAAAGATATAGATTGGAAAATAATATCCCACTCCTTTTTGAAAATGAAAAGTCTTTGTAATCACATGAACTGATTATCAACTTATGTGTTCATTTGAAAGGTTCTACCTCATGGTAAATAGTGGCAATTTAACACGCATTAACTTTGTACTTTCCCCTAATTACGCAACACAGCCTCTCCATGTGAATATATGATTGAGTTATAAACTAAGAGCTAGCACTTCCTTCTTCGTAAGAGTTGCTCACACAGAGTGAAATTCTTCACAGTGGAAACAAAGTTAAAAAAAAAAAACACAGACTTCGTTGAGTGGTATAACCAAAAGCATAATGACACGGTATAAGAAATACGGCAGCCGATAGAAATTAAACGTAAAAAAATATTTAAATTTAATTATTATTCTACAAGGTTTTACGGAAATGAATATAAAGAGAGCTCGCTGTCTACTATAAATGGTTTTCCATGCACAACTACTTTGTCTTCATCCGTTTATACTTTCTTTATTGAATCGCCGAGCTTACGAGGCTGATTTTGAGGACAAGCGGATTTTACAAAGTCAGACGTTCTTTTGTACATGGTACACTTTGGTTTTTTAACTCCATAAAAGGAGTCATATTTTGTATGGAAGATTGTGGATGGAAAATATTTTTTTTCCTTTTGAAGAATTATCTTACCAATATTATAAAAGCGAAAGTTTGTATGGATGTATGTTTGTTACTCTTTCAAGCGAAAACTACTGAATGGATTTTAATGAAACTTTACAATAATAAAGCTCATACATCAGAATAGGCTGTAGGCTATAGAGCTCTGGCATTATGAAATTTATATAAAAAAATTACAATAGGTGGCACGCGAGCTGTTTGAAAAATGAATGTAGCGGGTATGAAGGGGGGATGAGGGAGAGATAGGATGTGGGGGCAGGGCGGAGGTGGGAAGGGGGGATGGGGAAGGGCGGATGGTGGAGGGGGAGGGTGAGGGGTGAGTGGGATTTTTGGGGGAAAGGGTGAGAGGGGTCGGGGGAGAGGAGGGGGGGGGATTGGAGTGGGGATAGGGAGGTGGTAATACTATGCGAACGAAGCCGGGGAAAAAGCTAGTACCTGCATAATATGACGATACTATGGAAGGGTTGTTTCATATCATTTGAACATTTAAAATTTTAAAGTTAAAATTCAAGTTCTGTGAACGTTCCATTCAAGTTATGTTTTATTTCATTATTGGTCGATTGCTTCACAGTACGTGGATAACAACAGAACTTTAATAAGACTTTCACCGTACTTGAATTTTAACATTGAAATTTGTTGAATTGCTCAAATTCTGTGAAACGGCCAATCCTAATTATCCAAGAACATTTTGTATTTTTTATTATTTTTAATAGAATAGATATTAGCTATCAAGATTATTTTAAACCAGAAGCCTCTTACCCTACGTTTTGCGAGTTCCTAACAATTGAACCCCCGAAAAATATTCGACACGAATTTAGTGCTTAGTGGTTTTGTTCGTGAAATGCAACTATTAAAGTCTAGATTTAGTATTCATTCATTGACGAATTATAAAGCTTTGACCACTTCCTCATTTATTATGAGTACCATGTTTCTGCACAACGAATCCGAAGATGATAATTATTACCTTCCGGTGCCGGGAAAAGTAGTTTCCTAAGTGAGTATTAACCTCGGTTTCTTTCTACCGCAAGAAAAATAAAGTTGTACAGAAGCGCTTGAACCAACCAATCAGCTCCTTTGGTAGATGAGTAATAAGAAGAAGAAAACTTCTGCGTATATTTTCTCTGTTCTATTCATTATCATCCATACTATCTATATAACATTATAAATGCGAAAGTGCGTGTGTTTGTTTGTTACGCTTTTACGCCTAAACCACTAAACCAATTTTAAAAATTCTTTCATCAGTGGAAAGCAACATTATCAGCGAGTAACTTATTATAAATGCGAAAGTGCGTATGTTTGTTTGTTAAGCTTTCACGCCTAAACCACTAAACCGATTTAAAAAATTCTTTCAATTACAAAAAGGCTATATTATCAGCGAGTAACAAAGGCAGTATATAATGTTAAGCTCTGGCGTAGTAAAATTTGTATTAATGAAATGTGTGTATTTCATATATTTTAGCGGCAGGTAGGAAAGGCGGGGGGAAGGTGGGGTTCGCGTAGTGGGAAGAGACGAGGGAGGGGGAAGGCGGGGAAGGTAAAAGTGAACGGGGACGCACGGGAAAGGATATACAGGATTAATCACTTTATTTCTTTGAATGGCTTTGCAACGCATGCCGGGTACCAGCTAGTATATATATTGAAAACAATGAAACTTTTCTCGCTGTATTACAACACCTATATTATAATGCATATGGTTTAGCATCAAAACTAAGAAATTTTATTCTTCCTTTATTATAAATATTGTCCTTCGATAATCGGCTTAGCGCCCCACATCATGTGTTAACCGGATATGTAAATCTCCCGGATAAACCATTAAAACAAAGCCACTAACAGCACGAGCACAAGGCAGTCCCCAATTAGCCGTTCGTTGCATATAAACTATTCGGTAAATAAGACGCCTCCACTAACCGGCAACTTGGAGCTTATAGCTAACGGCTACAGAAGTTCGAGAGTTTAGCCGTTAAGCATAATTTGCTGCTACATAACGCCATTCTGGCGATGCGTGATAAGTTATTGCTTTCAATTTTGTGATAATGTTTCTTAGCGATATTTGAAAATTTCGTGTCTTCTCCTCTTTGTTTGGTTTGCAAAGTCTTAGTGGTCCAGATAGTAGATTAAGTAGATACTACGAAATCGGCTTTTGCGTGGCCAGGATATCACTATTCGATCTCTTTGTGGTAGCAGTTAGATATTCCTTGGCCAGTGCTAACAGTTCACAACAAAATAAAAGAGCAATTTGTGTAAAGTAAAAATGTTTCCATAAATCGTAAATATTGATTCTTCAAACTTTGTAAATATACTTTGGGGCGTCAGACTTTGTTTTATATATAAAACAAAGTCTGACTCCATGTATAACTCATGAACAGCTGGACCGATTTTTATGATCTTTAATTTGTTGGATTTGTCTCCGACCCGAATAGCAGAATAGCTATTAAAACATTGGAAAAATTAACCAAAAAAAAATATAAATAAAATTATTTTTCTCATACATTTTGCTCGGAACGAACTCTCATATTTTAAAAAAGCTGCAGCAATATTGTGATAAGGGAACGTACCCATACTACGTGACCAACTTTTTGCAATTTTTAACCCCCCCCCCCCCTCCCCCCCTGTGACCAAAAACCTAAGCTATTTGTGCCAAGCGTTGACATTTTAAAGACCCCCCCCTAAACGTATCACGTAGTATGGGTTCGTTACCTAAGTATAATATTGAATAGTGAGTGAATTCCAAAAATTCAAAAACGTCAAATGTCAATGCGCTGATTGTTTTGCTTTTGTTCTTAAACATATAATGTTGCCCCTCTTTCTGACACACTAAAAGTCAACAGTCGAAAATGAGACAAACGGTGAACACATGTCTGCACCCTCCAAAGGAAAAATATAACTAATTATAAAAATAAAAATGAAGCGTCTAAGTCTAAATGTATGTACGCGCATAACTTCTGAATGACTTTACCTATTTCATTCAAACTATTCCCGCGTAGGTTTCTATATAAACTGGTAAATTATTAAATTTGAATAAAAAAATTCCACAAGGTGGCACGCGAGCTGTTTGAAAACTGGATGTACTAGGATTGAATGAATAGAATGCGGGAGGGGGAGGGGAAGCCGGAAGAGGGAAGGGGAACTTGGTAGGGGGGAGGAGAACTCGGGAGGGGGGTTCGGGGGGAACTCGGGAGGGGGGTTCGCGGGACGGGGGAAGCCGGCGAGGGGAGTGGGGAGGGAAGGCAGAGTGGGAACGCGAGAGGGGAAGGACGCGGGAGAGGAACGGGATGAACGGGAAAGGACACGCAGGGAGAAACAATTTCTTTATTAAATGGCATAGCAAGGCGTACCGGGAACTCGCTATAATAATATAAATGGAGCGACCGATCGATTTGATTTGTATACAATTTAGCAGATAGCGGTGTGAGTTAAAAGGTTTGGTAACCATCCACTAGATGGCATAGTATTTCGTTAGCCACAGCAACGCGTGGCATGGCAGCTAGTTATTGACGTAATGAAAACAAAATAAGTTAATATAAGTGGTGTATACTAAGTTATTTGTTTTCATTATATCATGAATATTGCTGCTGATAATTTCAACTTACGAAGACATTGTGAAAGGACTGCATTTATTTCAATGTAATAAAAACCTTTCTATGAAACTTGATGTACAAAAACACCGACACAAACATCGCAATTTAGAGAATGGATTCCCAGTTCGCGACACAATGCACGTATCACAAAATTTGCAAATACGTATCCCGTTCAAAACTGACAAATTTTTAAATGTCAATTCACAGAAAAAATCAAAACCTTCAAAAAAACTAAAGTGGACATGAGTGGGAGGCTACGAAGCACCCCACAAATATTAATAACATCGTATATTTGGTTAGCGCAGTTTTGTATTAATTCACTTCAAGTACGCTCTACTATACTAAATTTAAAAGTAATCTTATAGCAAGTCCTTTCAAAATATTGATCAAATAATATGAAACAAAGAATATCTTTACATAGTATAGAATGAAGTCGCTCCCGCTGACTGTGTGCTTAGATCTTTTAAATTACGCAACGGATTTTCATGCGGTTTTCCCCAATATATAAAGTAATTCATGAGGAAGGTTTTACGTATATAATTTGTCAAGGTTTTGTGGAAATTTGTTGAAATATAATATATGAATGAAGGGAGCGAGCTGGCAAGCGGGCATTTTGATTTAACTGGTGGCGTTGGTTATAAAGGTTGGGTAATGGCGTGGCGTTGTGTTTCATTAACCACAGCAACGTGTTCCCGGGTCAGCTAGCACATTATAAACCTACTTTGCAACAAAACTTTATAATACACTTCCACTGACCATTAGACAGCACACTGATCACGTAAAATACAAAACAGATACCAAGTTTTTTATCACTACCAAAGACAGATCATATATCAACAATATTTTTAGAACCTCTTAATGCATGCTAACCCATTGATACGATGCTGATTGTCCTTGTACTTTTACTCTAAATGTAAATAAAACTATTTTAAAACTATTTATGTTAAAATGCGCCTGCTCTCAACACAGGTACTCCTAGTGAGACAGGCACATCACAATTACCTATGTTATATAAAAAAATTAAGATTGTAATAAAAAATAAAAATAAAAAAAAATGCCAAGAGAACAAAATTAAGTGGGTGGCACAGATAATAAAAAACAAAATATCAACCAATAGGAGCTTTGAAAAGTTTGCTCATAATTAAAGCGGCCAATGCGGAAAGGTTTCATTCTATCTCATTTCTCGCAGTAAATAGAATCTTTCTAAATCCTTTAGATGTGCGAGTTTGTCTCTTTTTCATCGTGTTTCAAATCACAACGATGCTAGAGAAGTTTCATTTAAAAAAAATCATTGATGGATTCTGTTCAACCTCAACGGGAATCAATCTTCAATGAGTTGCTTTTCTTTGAACACTTCTGTAATAATAGAAATCTACCTTTTGTACGAAATGTAATTTTATATCAATGTTTTCTTTGTCTGAACCTAGTGGAGTGTAAATATATTATAAGAAACGGTAATTTGTTCAGACAAACTTTTTGCTTACAAATACATATCTCCATTATGTCCCTAAATATTTATATCTCGATAACAAAAAAATTTTTAAAAAATTGCCTAAGTTTATGGTTATGGTTTATGGTTATCGTAGTAGCTGAATTTATCATCTTTATAGTTCATTACCTTCATTTTTCTAGCGTCAAAAGAACTTTTTTCTGTACTTTAACGGGGAGAGTCTTTGAATACAAATTGATTTGCATTGTTTTTTCGTTCGAAAGATGATTCATATTATAAAGGACGAGTTGGGCATTTTCTTCAATGTTTGTACATTGCATTTTTGTCATGTCCAACGATTTTTATTGGTTTTTTCATGGTTAAGCACTATGAAATATTGGAGAGTTATAATGCATTTTAAACAAGAATTTTTTTTAAATTTAAGTTACTTCATTTAGTCAGTTAAACACTGCTGTAACTGTTGAACTAGAATATATTTTAGTTAATTATTTAGAATTTAGATAAAAAGGTAGTGTTTTTTTTTAACATCCCATCTCCCTAAATTCGATTAAACAAAGTCTTTTTTCGTAATTGATTTTACTTGCGTGGGATTAAATTAAATTTCCGGTATCTTAAATAGCTTACGCAATATATTTTTAGAAAATATAAACTTTTTACCTAAATTTAACTCAAAATGAAAAAAAAGCATTTAAAATTTCTGGTATAGAATCCGTTAGTTCCATTCCGTGGGGCCGTCACACTTAGCTATAAAAGATCACTTGGCTTGGCCTATTTTAGGATATCACTCGCCATATACCTACTCGTATTCCCATTAGGAATGTACAGCGAGCGATATTCCGAAATACGCCAAGTCAAATTAATGATCTTTTATAGCTAAGTATGCTTGGCCACATTATTCATTCATCAACGCTATATTTAGGGGTTTTTTCACAGTCAGGAATAGTTAGTTACTTTAATTCTTTTGTTCCTAACCTCTCGTCTGTGGCTCGGACACCAAAAAATACCATCAAAATTCTTGATTTAAACAATCCCCTATGTATAAAAAAACTGTATTAAATAAAAGGTCAGATCGATCGCGCCAATACCAATCTGGAAGCTACTTTTAATTTGATCAATGTAGCTTCTCTGAATGCTTTCAAATGAATGTTCTATGACATTTGTGCGTAACTTTTTGCAGCTGTCAATGACAGAAATAATAATATCGAGGTTATCATTTTCTTTAAACTGCTTTGATTTGTTTTTTTTCATGTAGGCTATATATTCAGGTGTGTGTGAATTAATAATAAAATAAGTTTATATTTGTGTGAATATATTTTTTTGACAACTGCATCCAAGATGGGAGTTTTTTTTTTAGTTGACTATTCTGCCAAAACTTCTTACGATATTATCAGAACAGAAACAATTGCAAAAAAGCAATTGCTTTGCTTTTATTCCGATCTTTGACCAGAACTCATCAAGGTAATTATCACGCAGTTTCCGAAATATCATCCCACGTTCAACAGTGCAAAAAAAAACAATCTTTTTTATTTATTAAGTGATAAATTGAAGATATCCGGTTAATCGGCATAAAAAATTATTACACTCCATTACTACTCTGGGCAATGAGGGGGTACGTATTATGGTAGTTACATAGTCCCAAATTTTCTGCAATGTAATCTGGTATTGGTGGAAACTTTAAAGTGAAACGTTAAAGCATAAAATAAAGAATCATACAAATATTTATTATATGCGCAACAGAAATAGAATGCATAAAAATTATAAAAAACATGTACTCATTTTAGCAAAAATGCTCCTCTGTTCCATTTCATATATGATGTCAAACCACAAAGTTCTTTCAGCGAATAAAATACTTTATAAATTAATTTGAGTGTTAATATAAAAGAAAGGCGGACTAAATTTCCATCTCTGAATTCTTTTTTAAATTGATGTCCGTATTAAATTTTCATTTGGAACGACCTAGAGGTCTCTCGGCAAAGGATCCGTGCCGTAGCAATTTCGGGAAAATAATTGAGAAATACCTTCATTATTATATGAGGGCTTAGCTGAAAAACCACGAAAAAAAGTCACTTTTCATATTTCTGATAAAATTGAAAAGTTTTTCTACACTAAGTGCGTGGGCCGGTTTTTTTTAATAAACAACATCCTTTGTACAAATTGTCCTCTTGCTGGGAAAAAAATGCTGCCAAAAAAAAACTATTTTCTCGCACCGATGCAAAATAATACTATTTTTATTTATTTATTAATTTTATCTTAGATCTCATCAAGGCGTGCTCTAACATTATGTACACGCATAAGCATTAAGTTCAGCCTCATTGGATTCAAGAATCATAGTGAAATAATTGACCTTAACAATATAATTTCAATCCAGATCAATAATCACAGACTCCGTATTTTATGGTAGATATTAACAATATGTGAAATAATGAATCTTCAAATAATAAATGTTGGTTTTAAGTTTTGTCAAGCAGATCTGATGCACGACGTCATCAGAAACCAAGTCCATGCGGCTAGCTGCGGCAATACATAATTATGGTTTTGATGTATTGGGGGGATTTATATAATATGTTTCTAAGAAAAAAGTTTTGAAAACATTTTTAAAATATATATTTCAATTAGATGATAGATAAAACATACGGGAAATTTGAAAGCCTTGTTGTGTTAACTTCTCATGCACAAAATATTACTACATTGCAAGCAAGCCGGTTGCAGTTGCTTGCATCCTGTATAAAGCTTGTATATAAAACCCTTATCAAGGAAAACATGTCGCTACATTGAAGTCTTTTACCATTTTTATTATTTTATGTAATACACCGTGTTAGAAATTCTCTGAACACACCAAGTGGTAAATAAGGGTGAGTTTTTTAAGTAAAGGGTTAAAAAATATTTGAAATATCTTCTTAAATTAATACATCATAATAAAATTATTATGCCTACACTTTCTTTCCCTCTTAAAGACATTCAAAACGTATTTGCAATACCCTAGTCACACCATACCACAAGATTACACGACTGATAACCCAAAGAATGATTGATGAAATGCCGTTAGGCAAGACCTGCACCCTGTGGTTTTGAAACTTACGTGACTGGTGGGAGTACAGTTCCGTGTTGTTCCGGCTGCACGGTGAAGATTTCCCTTATGATAATCATAGCTGAGGCTGTTAGCCGCGAACAGAACACCAGCATAATACGTTCGGTGAATAACTAAGTGAATTTTGTAAGTACATTTTAACAAATTGAATATATCGAAGTATTGAGCAAATAAACAAAAATATAATAATAAGATGTGTTTTTGAGTTTGATTACAGCATCGCTTGTTAACAGAATTCAGCGTCTAATAAACGTATGAAGTTGATGAAATCCCGTACTATATATAAAATAAGTTGAGAGGTTTAATTCCTTTCTATTAATTTATAAATAAAACACTTGTGTTGCTAAGTTTTTTAACAAAGAAACGACATTTATGTTTATTTATATCACTTTCCTTTGAATGGTTTCTTCTAACAAAATCTCATATTTTACAATCAAATAATAGAATAACAAAACAAATGACAATTGATGATTGCATTCTAACTGACACTATAGGATTCAAATTTAAGGGGAATATATTTCCTTTACATATATAATAGCTCGTTTAAATTACTGCCAATAATGTATTTATCTCAATGATTATTCAAATTTTATTCGCGACTGACATTCAACTTCGTTTAAAAATTTATCTTTTTTCCCACTTATTTTCCGAGATAAGTTATCATTTTCGCCTGATTTTATATTAATAAGGATTTAGAGGCATTTAAAAAATATATTTGTATAAACATCTGTTGGGTTTTCTGGAGCTAAGTCTCATAGTCATAGATGTTATAGATGGCGCCAGTACTTATAGGTGTCGCTAATGTATAATTATCTTAAATAAACTCTATTTCTCTTTTCAATGGACAAGGAATAAATCCATATAAACTCTGGTTAACAAAAATAACCATTTCTCGTCCATTTTTTTAATAGAAAACTTAAAGAAATTAATTTACCTTTGTCCGTTAGGTGGGAAATCTCATTATGTGTCGGTAACATGTAAATTTAAAAATAACAATAAATCGATGGATTCAATTTCTGGAAAGAGTGCTTTATTTAAAACAAAACAGCTATTTCTTTCTCAAGTCCTAACTTTTTACAATATCACTGTGCACAGAATGCGCCTTGAACTCATTAAACCCATCATCTTGGTGAGGTGACATTGCAACAATATTTAAATGAAATTGTATAATACTTTCCAGTCTTTGCCGCGCATTATCGATAAGTAAATATCCCTGAAAGATTGACGTTCTATAAATTCACAGAGTATGAATTCGCAAATGACACGTGACAAAATGGCGTTTGGTACAATCTGCTGGATCAGTTTCCCAGCAGTGGAATCTCTCACCCCTTTCCGGTGACGCCCGGCGGTAGAATCTAACCTCCTTAACTCCCCTAACCTCCTCCCTCCTCCCTCCGCCCGCTACCGCTTCCCGCTACCACCAGAGGCGAGAGGTCGCGGGGGGTAGTTCACAGGTTATTACACCACGGGTAAGACAGTTACGAAGCATTAAACTAACTACACGAGAGATGGCAAATTGTGTTCGCCAGCCGGATGCAACCGCTGCTAAAGTGACTGCAATTATGCAGCTAAATAGTACTAGTCGCTTTGGCACTGAAATTGTTTTCTATATATTTCAATTTGTTTGAAATACAATTTTCTTAATTAGAAAACGGGTATTAAACACTAATTACACCAATTTATTCAGAATCTGAATACTATTTCGCTTGAACAAAATTATCTTTGCTTTGTTTGAACCTTCGTAGCGGAGTGAACCCTGCTAGCGAACATTAAATAAATATTAGAATTAAATGGGATTTGTCACATTCACAATTAAAATTAAATTTCACTGTGTCCCAGATTGGAAACATAAAGTTTTCTTCGTTTGGAGACCTCCACTGCCGACGTAAAGTTTGGTTTCAATTGGTTTATCAAGGTCAAAATGCATCTCAGTATTTTAGTTTTCGTCCTACTCCGGTTTTTTTCCCTCTTCCATTTCATTATGTCTAGAAAAGTATAATTTTTAAGTTCTAATACATAATTGTAATGTCTCTTAATATTCTCTCCAGAGAATATTGTAATATGGTACGCACTGGGAGTGGGACCTATATTCTCGAGTACTTATATATTACTGACGTATATCTTCATATCTACATATTATAAATTAAAGTCGCCATAAACTCAAAAACTACTAAATGGATTTTCGTACGATTTTCACCAATACATAGAGTGATTCATGAGGTATTTATTAGGTATATAATTTGTCAAGGTTTTTTTTTGTGTAAATTGGTTGAAATATATTATATGATATTGAATTAAAGGAGAATGTCTGTATGTGGTGGACGAGCGGGCTGGCAAGCCGGCGGCGGTGTGGATTTGACTTGTATGCAAATTAACAAATGGCGGTGTGAGTTAATTTATCGTGGTTATAAAGGATGGGTAACCATCCAGTAGATGGCGTTGTGTTTCGTTAGCCACAAGCAACCCGTGGCCGGGTCAGTTAGTTGTAAATATAATATTACTTCTGAGGACAAACGTCCATCCAGGCTGAAGCTAGTTCTGATCTGGAGAGCTCTTCAAACCTTATGACGTCGCAAATCTATATTTGGTCACCTTCGGCACAACTTGGTGACGACACCTAGTGACCCGAAGTTTCATTTCTGAGTGGCTGTTTTCACCTGCGCGATACTGAGAATATCTTCCGCTCTGGAACCTTTCCCAATTATTTGTAAACATATTATTTTAAATAAAATATATTAACTTGCGCGCCCCGCATTTGTTGTCGATTGCCTTATCCCTCGACCACGAGTTCGCCTAACGAAACTTCTTAAAATATCTTATAGGAAATATAATTTTCTCTTTGCAGGGATCACCTTGTAGGAAATATAATTTTCTCCCTGTAGGGATCAGCCTTTCTCTAACTCTACAACAGTTAAAGATCACAACAAAATGACTACGAACCTTTATCTTTGCCGTACCAGCGCCAGCGTATCATGAACTTGATTTTTTATTTAGAAAATATGCAGTGAACTTTATGAAACTTTTTAAAATTAACTTCGCAGTTTTCATTAGCTACATTTTTTTAATATGAAATAGAAACAGTTTTTGCTTTGGTAAAGGTAGGTATTGGCCGTAGTTTTAATTTAAAACGCTCTAACCATTGCAGGTTCGCAGCGTACTCGATTAAAATACCAAATTTAAAATAGCAAACCATCCCATTAATTAAATCAAAAATGTAGGTCAAAATTCTCGGTTTAAATGATATTAGTGTACAAGGGTCCTAACGCTGTAGTAAAGGTACAAACTATCCGTACAGACCCTCAATTATGCTTTGTAGAGGTCGGCCTCGTGAAGCTCCCAGCTTTTCGTGAAGTGCTCTGTCCATAGTCCGCAGTCCACAACGGCACGATGGTAGAATATCGTATAGATTGGCCCGTTTGCTAAACTTCCCATTTAACGGATAATGTCCTGTGGGATCCTCAACTTTGAAATTTGAAACTAACTAACTAACTAACTAACCATCACGCCGTTTCCCCGCAGGGGTAGGCAGAGAGGACGGACCGCCAAACAACTCGGTCTTGGCACACACTCTTTGCCTCACTCACATTCATACATCGTCTCATACATTCTCTTCTATTATTCTGACTTTTGACATGACCCGACTCAAGTATCTGACTCAAGTATCTGACGCCCGAGGAAGACATGGCACGATCAAGTGATCGTGCCATGTCTTCCTCGGGCGTCCCCGACTTCTTCTACCATTCACATTCGCGTCGTATATTCTTCTTACACTACTTCCTTCGTTCATTCGCTCTACATGCCCAAACCATCTGAGGGTCCCTTTCTTAATCTTACTCATTATGCTTACATCAGCCTTACATTCTTTGCGGATATCCACATTTCTCACACGATCATACATTGTTTTACCACACATACGTCTCAGGGATCTCATTTCAACAGCATTCAGTTTACTTTCATCCTTCCTCTGCCAGTTCCATGCCTCACTGCCATACATCAGGGTAGGTACCAGGACTCCATTGTGGACTGCTAGCTTCGCTTTTTTTGACAGTTTTTTATTAGCGCCAACGGCATTCAGTCCACCATTAATGGAGTTACCGGCATTCACCCTTCTTTCAATATCTCTTTCAGCCTTCCCATTTACTAAATAATACATTATAATAATAATAATGATATTTGGATGATTTATATAGCGCCGTTTTTGTGAAAAATCACCTCAAGGGCGCTGTACAAACTTATAATACGTTTCTAAAATCTAAAAAACTACAAGCTAGGCAAACAATTATAAACAACTTATGGCTAAAAATTGCATACATCGGTTCATTGATCACCGATACGAAAATATGTGTACAATATTTTGACCAACGAACGCGATGCTGCCTAAAATTTAATGAAAACAGGACCATACTTACCTGGGAGGTCGCTTGAAATTAAGACTGTATATTGTCCATTTAAAGAAATTCAGATAGAGTTCGCACGCAGAGGACATTTTTGTGAACACATGTTATTTAATCCTGAAAAATATTTTAATATTAATATGAAATGTATTCTTTGACGAGTGTATTTTGGAAAGTAAAAGCAACATGTAAAGGTGGGTGGTGCAGTAGTACCTATAAGGATTTGATCTTTCTAAATGTGATTCGTCAAGAGACAGATTGATGTGTAAGGAATCGAGTATTTTTAATTCAGTAAGAAAAGTGTGATTAAGTCATATCATAGACAATGCAAGTATGATACTCTCAAATAGGTATATTTAAATTACGGGTATGAGAGCCCAAAAAGGAAGGTTTTTAGTTTGGACCTAAACTCTGTTGGGCTTGTTATGCATCTTAATTCCGGAGGGAGTCTATTCCAAGCCTTAGGCCCAGATACTCCGAAAGCACGATCTCCAAACATAGTATTTGGCTTTCGTTTAGGTTCTATTAGTCTGCTTTTAGCAGATGAAGTTGCTGATCTAAGGGTTAATTGTCTCGGACCGGTATTTTCCGGGACGCATAATTCGGAGATGTAAGGTGGGGCCATTTCGTAGATTGATTTAAAAACCATCCAGCACAATTTGTACTGGATTCTCTCAGGGCACTTGAGCCAGTGAAGGTTACGAAGGTGTTCTGAAATATGCGAATATTTAGAAACCCCAGTTATGAGCCTTGCCGCTGCATTAAACACGGATTGAAGTTTGTCAATTTGATATTTGGGAAGACTAGCGTAGATGCCGTTACAGTAATCGAGCCGCGAGACTACGTAAGAGTTAATTAATAGTTTTGTCGCCTCTGTAGAAAGGTTATACACGGTAACTATTAATGACACACTTAGTAGTAGATAAAAACAGCACAATTATTTGGGCATTTTCATGAACATTTAGTTCCTAAGACCAGGCAATCTGCTGACTAAGAACTCATATCGATCCGAAAAAAACATAATAACACTTGTACACATTTATTAAAAAAAAGGAACTGTGCACGATTTTGAAAAATTGTTGCCTTAGATTGAAGCAATATAATGATTAATATATAACTTGTTGTGTATATAGCCTTACCTTCATCAGGACATGTCTACACCTGAGTAAAAAAGCTTATGGTGTATTTCATCAAAATCATATTCAAATATCACAATACATAAGAAAAATGTTTTTGTCTAATTTGTTAGTTTGTAGGTACCTACCAATCTCTTTTCTTTCTAATGTTTCTCGTATCGTGTTACATAATATATATAGATATATATATTTTTTTTATGTGAATACCGCACAAGAGTCCCCAACTGCTACCGTCTGGAGCCAGTGAGACTATGGCATGCCCAATTGGGATATGTTGTGAGACTGAAGGTAGGGAGGGGAAGGAGATAGGGAAGCGGTAGGTGGGGAAGAACCTTGCTTTTCAGATCTGGTCGCCAAACACGACTAAAGCTATTTCAAGCCACGTTTGAATTCTGAATGGAGGTCTTACTTATTAATTGTGAAATACCACAAATTAATCGAAACCGCGACCTTCGGATTGTGAGTCAACAGTCTTACCTCGGGACCGCGGAGGCCATCAAATATTTTATAAACTATGTTATTGAAGGGTGAACTGTATTATTGTTGGGTGAACTGTGTTATTGTGTTATTGAACTGTGGTGATTATGAAGCTTTTTATTAAACTTCAGTTTCAAATTTCACTAAACTAACAATAACCTTACCGCTAGAAATGAATGAAACCGGAGCTGCCGTTTAATTAAATGAGTTAAAATTCTTGTTTTGATATCGATAACAATCAACCATTTAAAAAATATATATATTTTTAAAGCCTTAACCTGAAGTAATAATTTGGACAACTTTAAAAGATATTTCTTGAATGCACACGACGCTCAATTTTTTTCCTAATTATGTAAATGACCTACTAGCGGGGTTCAAAAGGACCGCTTACACTTTCACAATGACAGCAAACATGCGTTCCAAAACAGTAGACGATGTCGTTTCACAAAACGGCGGGTTTCGCCACTCTAGTCCTCTTCAGACCGGTTGGTCCACACGGACGGGTATTTTACATGCGGTCACGCTCTGTATGCCGGAATCTAACTAATACCTTCAGAAGTGTGCGCGCATAATGCTTTTAGTATGAAAAGCCGCACTTACCGGGGCTTTACACTCTACACGTATTCCCTGTGCCTGAAAGAAGTATCCAACGAGGCGGGGGCTGGACGATTTATGTTTGATCACAAGAATTATCAAGTACTTGCTCGTATGAGATGATCATTTCCATTAATCGGCAAGCTTTAATGGACCCGTCAAATGTATAACCATACATTTGAATTCATTATCAAGTGTTGCTTGGTAAATCTGCTTTAACCCATCAGGTCTCAGGCACATTCTGTCATAAGATCAGAAATTTTCCGCTTCGCAGTAAAATAAAAATAAATGGAATACTTCAGAATGTAAACGAAAACTTAAAACTGTTTTGAAAGGTGATGAAATATGCTTCCAAATTTTATTATTAGAAATGAACATAATTTTTAAAATATTAAATAAATACAAACATAGAAAATGTTTAAAATTGGTGGGTCAATTCGGGAGGCGGGAATGGGTACCGCCGCCCCGGGAAAAACCAAAACCCTCCCAAAGGTCGCCCCAAGTGGTTCGCTAAGTTTGGTGTCCTAGCAGGGGTGCCGGGGTTCATGGGATGGGGTTTGTCTAGGTCTTGGCGGTACATGTGTTTACCCACCCACTGCGTGGCCGGCCGGATTGGGAGGGATTGGTTGAGGGAGACCTTTTTATCTCTCCAGCTAGACTCTTTCGATCCATCGCCTTGTAGGTACTGCAGTGGGAGGGATGGATTCATACGCCTGTCACTCGTGGACACATTGACCCTCAGATGCCTGCCCACTTCTCATAACTTGTTCCTTCACGGTACTTCCTCTTCTTCCTTTCCCTAAAAAGACTCTCTACACTGTAGGGTCTCAGGGTGTGGTCTCCCGACAATCCACCGTTAGGGAAACACCAAGGGAAACGTACAGTGAGAGAGGTTATGATTTTCGATATCTGCGTTTAAGTAAAAACACTGATGTTTAAGTAAAAACACTGATGTTTAAGTTAAAACACTGATGTTTAAGTAAAAACACTGATGTTTAAGTAAAAAAACTGGTGTTTAAGTAAAAACACTTATGTAAATGAAATGCATTGAGCATTTATAAACACATGAAAAAGAAAAAACTTGTCAGATCACCACAGACAAAAGTGTGCGTAGACACAAAATATATTGAAATAATTAGGAAAAGGTGATATAGACACGAAAGTTATGAGTAAAGGACTCTACACATCGAAATTAAGCAAAAATGATAAAATAAGAGTCTAAGTACAACATGAATTTAAATATGATATATAGGACAACACAATACACAACATCCCCAAAGATGATATAGGCCCCGAGGGAAATCGTTTTCCTCAGGGCCTCCTTTGTGGAGCTAATGTAATTTTTTTTTCTCTAGGTAAGCTGTTCGAATTCCTGATGTTTTCTTTAGTTGTTCTAATAAGTCTGATGTTTTCTTTCTGTCTTATATGGTGTGTGGATTTTTTTGTGTTGTAGCTTGTCTCTAAAGTAAACAGTTAAAACTTTGTAGATAATTAAAATACTAGTATTTTGAATGTAGCTACAATTTTGTGGTTATCCATCTTCTTATATATAAAAATGAATCGCTAAATGTGTTGCTAAGCGCAAATCTCGAGAGCAGCTGAACCGATTTCGCTAATTCTATTTTTAGAACATTCCTTGAAGTACGAGGATCTTACGGAGAGAAAAATTGAGAAAATTGCGCAGAAAATTGGATAATTTCAGAAAAATTAACGACTATCGCACGTTTGACAGTTCGCGTGTTTAAGAATGACATTTTGCAAAACAATGATTATTAAATCAGGATTCTATTTTTGAAAATCCTTAAGTTGATAAATTTATTTAAAGTAGGTACTCCCCTAATAGTTTGAATCGAATCGAGAATTTTAGATATTTTAAATAGGTACCTATGTTAGGTACCAAATTTAATATATATGAAAAATGGAAATTTGAATAAAAATGGTAAAAGGTGGCACGCGGGCTGTTTAAAAACTGAATGTACTGGGATTGAATATATAGAACGCGGGAGGAGGGTTGGCGGGACGAGGGAGCTGAAAAGGGAAGAGGAAAGGCGGGGAAGGTGGAAGGGGAACACGGGAGGGGAAGAGGACGTGTGAGGGGGGAGGGGAACTTGGGAGGGGGGTTCGCGGGACGGGGGAAGGGGGGGGGAGTGGAGTGGGGAGAGGGAAGGTGGAGGTGACGAGTGGGAACGCGAGAGGGGAAGAGGACGCAGGAGAAGAAGGGGAGGCGGAAGGGGAACGGGACGAATGGAAAAGCACTCTCAGTTAGAAACAATTTCTTTATTAAATGGCATAGCAACGCATGTCGGGACCAGCTAGTTATAAATAAAAAAAATAATATTTCTTTGTTAGAACCACTATATATTTTATTTACGCTGACCGGTTTCAGAACAACCGTTCCTTCCTCATGGCAAATATATAATAACTTGATATTTCAAAACAGTGGTGAGCACAAATATTACTAAATTTTGTGGTGGGGATGGGAGAGTGACTGGGCTGGAAGTGAAGAGTGGAGGGAGAACATTGAGCGGGCAGCGAAAGGGAACACGTCTAATATGGGACTATGAGACAATATTTTTTTATTAATTGATAAAATTAATTGACTCATTATTGGATATTAAGGGATTTTTTAAAAATTATTTTTAAGGCTTCTAAGTAAACAAGGCTTTTTCCTTTATTATTTATATGGAGAATATTTTTACCTGCATATTTTTGAAACTATGATTATTTGCAATGATATCGATAGCGGAAATTTTAAACGCTGTAAAGGACGATAAATCCAAAAAGTGAGTTAAATATTTCATCTTTCCCCGTTTTTTTTCTCTTTCTATCTGCGTAGTCGAAATATTTCTTGAAAAATAAGTGCGTTTTTTACGTCGTGCATTATTAGAGGGTTTTTTTCTGAAAAACTAAAAATTATTAAAGAAATTTACAAAAAAACGTTGTATTCTCTAAAATCTATCCAATGATATTCTATAATAAAAATTCATAATTACAGGTGTACAAAAACAGGCAACGTGATTTTTTTATAAATAAAAAAAAACTTTACATTTTGTCGGTCGCTCTGAAACTGGTCGGTTTTAATAAAATATTATAGTGCTTCTAGCAAAGAATTATTATTTTATTTAAATATATTAGTATAACAGAAAAAAAGTCATTAGATGAATAAATATACCCAGATGAACATTTTACGCATACTTAGAAACCTTTAAATAATCGGGCCATTCTTCGAGTAGTTTCCATCATCCACTCCAACGCCGTAGTGTTTCTACACGGCTCTGTTACAAAACTCTCGCACTTGGTACTAACGCTTCCACAAATCCAATAGCTGGCGGTACCGGTACTGGAGGTATGTACATAAAGTAGTATGCAGGCAGTGGCGGAGTTCAGGGTTGGGGGGAGGTCGGTCTCACACGAGTCTGCAGTCAAGTTGCGCTTTCATCTCCTCACTCCTGAGCGCCAGGAGGAGTAGTAAACGGGTAACGAGATGCGAACGTTTCATTGGCCCAGTCGAGATCAACCACTTTTCGATTTTCATGGTAACTACTCGTACATCAGGACGTGCTCGACAGACCAATCAACGATTCCCGAGCTTATTTGGAGTAAAAAGCAGGGATATCATTTGGCTGTCAATTATTTATAATTTCATTTGTTAGAACCACCAAGATATAAAAACTCAGTTCCCAGTAGCCTGTGATTAGTAGACCTCGCGTCCTGAAAAGTGTGTGTCTATTTTTCGCTTATTTAAAGTTAGATTTTTGAAATTGGATTCTTAAATATCTACCTACTTTATGATAAACTACAGAATTACACAATTGTCCACGGAAAGGTCCCTAACTCAATGACAATTCTTATATCAAACTTTTTACAGGCAGATAGATGCCATAATATTGAAAAACGTGAATAAGAAAGTCCAAATTTAATAAACGGCCACCATCTTGAAACGGAAACGCATGGTTCAAACAGGTGAAATGTAAAACGGTCGTGTTAAAACAGGACGTCTACGCATCTACGCAGTCAAAGGATACATAATGTAATATCTAAACTAAATTACAAAATTTGTTTTAAAAACCCCACTAAAGTAGATCCCGCACGTGTTTACTTTTTCGGATTTTTTTAAGATAAGTGATGATAGAGGTGATGTTTTCAAGCAATGTTAATTCCCGATTTTCACTGCCAAAATTTATACCAAATCTAATGAACCTCTTTTTCCTCCGATTGCTCGTGAATTTTCGAAGATCATTTTGAATACTTTCCGCCCAAATTAAAAAAAAATCACATCTCGGAATTTCAATATGGAGACATAAAAAATGATTATAGTTCTATATAGCCAATGGAATCACCTATCTTTTATCGATTATCACATATTCGTTGGATTTATAAAAAAGAATATTATAAAATCGTAAACTTTGATCCAAAAGCGGTCCACATTTCGACAGCGCAGCGGTTAAAATTATATGAGAAATTTCCACGCAAGTATTTTTTAATGAATTCAGCATCCTTGCGAAAGAATTACTTGTTTATGTAACTGCTGATCACTAATACGCTTACGTTTGATAATTTTACTCTCGATAAAACTTAAAACCCACCTCCATTAACCTACCGCCGAGCACGTTTTTGTTAGTCACAACTGGATGCGACCATCAAAAAAATCCAATATTTTCATCAAAATGTTTGTTATGTATAGTTGGAAAGTGATGAAGTTACAAATTACCACAGTTAGTAAAAATTTAATTAAACGACAACATTCGAATGTCCACTGGGTTACCGCGGAACAGACGGAGGAATCACGAGTAGAGAATACCTACGAGTTGAAACACTTTGTGCTGACTCCTCAGGTGCAACTTATATAATAATATAGGTAAAACGCCCTCGGCATTGCCAATCAAACGGCTTCGGCTGTAGCTTGGCAGGAAATGCAGCTTTATTCCTGTCATATAAGATAAACACGATTCCGTGAATCTTATTCGGAATCAGCTCGACGTATCTTACTTATTTTTAGTATTCCCACGTAGATTTTATTCGACAGAAATTTTGAATCCTAAAACACCTAAAAACAAGGATCTTATAAAATTAACTTATCGACGGGATAAAGCGGCGATTGGCTAAAAATTCGTGACGTAGCTCAAGTTCATATTCCACTGGGAGATTTTTTTCGAAAACGGCCCGTATGAGCTAACCTTGTTAAATCCATTTTTTACTAACCTTGCCCTGAAACCACAAACGAAACTCGGTGCTCTTATATTGGTCAAATGGCAAGTGGGTGTTTTTGAATATGCTTTGAAATGTTCGACGAATAGCCAACGCTATACTTTTTAACTTGGAAACAGTCAAAAACGCCGCAATTTGAATCCGCTCCCCTCGCCGCAGTAATTTATATCTGTATATTATTATTTTTATTTGAATACCGCCCAATACTGCTTCTGCCTGGAGCCAGTGAGTCTATGGCATCCACAAAATGGGGTAAGTTGTAATTTACAACTTGTAAATTACAACTTAAGGTTAAAGCCATTTCAAGCAACGTTTCAATTCTAAATGGTGGTCTTAGACCATGGCGATGCTGAGAGTATCTTCTACTCTGGAACGTGCCGCAAATATACTATTATATTTTTTTAAATTAATTAATTGTGAAATAATACAAATTAATCAAATAAAATTTATTTGCCAACGCCGGGATTCGGCCCGGCAACCTATGGGTCAAGAGCCTTAGCCCTTGACCACTAAGATGGATATTTATGCTGAACTAGGTATTATTTTATGTGAGAGTTGAGGACCATCAAAAGGCCTTGAGAAGCAGCCATAAGGACGACGACGGGTAAGTTTGTTTATTTCCACCATTGCATTTAGGCAATTCAATATATCTAGTTGTTTTTATCGCATCCGCAAATAAACGAAAATTTAACAAACTAGCGCATCCATATGTCAATAAAGGCTTCAGAAGAGAATGATAATCATATGTAAATGTAATTTATTGATGACTTGGGGGCCAAGGGGACACTGGTGTTCCCTATGAAATTTCAAAAACAAAAACTTTTTATATGCGATTTTGACCCTTATGTATAAAGAAACTGTATGAAAACAAGGTCAAAATCGCTTGCGCCAAATATCCCTATAGGTAGGGTAAAAGATTTCATTCATGAGGTAACTCTAGAATGTTTGTAATTAATTTATCTGTAACTTCAGACCGCTGTCAAAACCGAAAGTCGTGAGTTTTAACATTTTTGTTCCTTTTTCAAATGCATATAAAGGTATTTATTTATAAATTATCAATCACCTTTGAAATGTGTTTTTTCACGTAGAATGTCTATTTAGGTTTATGTAAAAATAACAACATCAGTTCATTTTCGTATTTTAACGGAAATTTAAGCAAAATTCGGGAATTGACAAGAATACCCAGGGGTTGACAAGAAACCAAATTCATATTAATTTCTCAAATATTACCCGCATGAATAAAAAATAAAAATTGTTAACTCCCCAAAAATGTTAACAAGTTTATTCAATAAGGTAAGGGTGTTGGGGAGTTACCGCTTTTTTTTGGCAGGTCAACATCACAATAATAGTTATAACGCTATATCTCTTATATAACGAGAAATCACAATATAGAAAATGAAGATTCAATAGATGGATTAAATAAAATTATATATATAATTATAGTATATGGACCTCAATTCCCACAAATGAACTTACTTACATCGCCGTTTCGACGAAAATTCTCCTCAGGGATGTTTCATGATGATTAATCAAATAGTCAAATGAAAACAAAATTAGTCTGATATGATTTTAGATTTTCACGGCCAAAAGTATTTTTGTTGTTTGTTTTTGGGGTGTTATGCCGTGTTACGCTACCTCCTCCTTTAGCCAACGTTTCGGACAGTGTTACGACACTGTAACGCTATCCAAAACGTTGTCTAAAGGGGGAGATAGCGTAACACGGCATAACACCCCAAAAACAAACAAAAAAAAATTAGTCTGTGTTAAACCTATTACCGGTAACTCATAACTAAAAATTATTAAAAAAAAAATTGTTTATTCCAGATTTCAGGGAGAGTGGTGCAATCCCAAGGTGAAATACAATACACAAAGGCACGAAAAACACATACTGTTTTTATTTTTAATCTACAACTTCTTAACATTAAAGAAACGTCTTATTTTTAACAAAGTTACCTTAACTGTGATGCAGAATATTCGTTTTTGTGACCAACTAAAACTCTCGAAAAATAATATATTGAAAAATCGTACAGCATTTTCTGTTTCTGGAATTTTTAGGTGAACAGTATGTATGTAGGTAATATTATCAATTTGCAACGTGATTTCCAAAATTTTTACTATTCAGTTTGATTATAAATAATAATAGATAAATAAATCACTTGAACTACTCGGATTCATTCATAGCATTACCGCTGACTTCAAACATATAAGTACACTTAAAACTCTTTACTGTTCGCTGGTTCGCCCTCACCTTGAACATGCTAGTGTCATTTGGTCTCCTTTCTTTGCTGTCCACATTTGTCACATCGAATCCGTACAACATCGTTTCCTAAGAGGAATTGCTTGGAGGTTGGGTCTTGAAAGAAGCGAGTACTCATATGATTAAATTGAACACATTTTAAACACTTCTTCTTTAGAAAAACGTAGAAAGAACTCTTATCTAATTTGCATATTTAAAATTGTGAACAGTATTTCTGATACACATGCTTTGTTACAACATCCCTTCCCGTAGACTCCGAAATAACGAATTGCTGTTCCTCAATCAACATTCTACTAATTATGGATACCATTCTCCCTTATCCAGGATGTCGAGACTTATCAACGCAAGTCAAAGCATTAATTTTTTTGGTGTAAAACTAAATGACTTTCGCCAGTCGATACGCAATATTTAAATGCTTCTCCATGCTTTGACTTGTAGTGACTTCTATATGTACTTTTTACATTTTATATTGTCATTGCTATTAATTTATATATGCTCTCCCTTCACTGTCATCTCTGTTTTCAATTTTATTCATGTTATTATTATATTTTTAATGGACCATTGTCCGTAAATTAATAAATAAATAACGAGCTTTGGAGAAACCAAAAAACACAAGACACAATATGACCTGTTTCGTTATAATGTTTATTCCGAATTTGTTAAATTTAGAAAAGTTGCCCATACTCTGATAAAGCCGGGTAGTAATTACAAAATATAATATTATCACGGTTGTACGGGATCACTTCCTTTTATGGCTAAATTTACGATTTGCATCGGTTTGGGTTTTAATAAGGGATCGTGCGAGCAAAGCCACATTCTGCCGGGAGGAAAAAACCCCCGGAAGCCCTTTTCTGGCCATTAAAAAGGATGCCATTGTTGCCAATTGCGACAATTTTACGAGGCGGTCATTGCCTAGAAAAATACTACCGGATGGTTTTTACTCTAATGTGAATTTGGTTCAGAAAATTCTAACACTGGAACTCATTCCGCGCAATTTGAAGTAAACAAATCTGTGTAGCTGAACATAAAAAGATATATTTGTTATTGTTATTATATTAAATTGATAAACTAACGTTTAAGATAAGATTTCTTTTGCGTAACACAAAGGGTAACAATTATTATAGGCAATAATTATCAGCCTGAAATATTCATCTACATTGAAAAAATCTTCCGAGTACAGATACTTGCCGCCAACGGAACTTGAACCCATGTCCTTCAGATTGCCGGTCAGGTGCTCTCACCACTGAGCTATGGCGGCTTATATAATACCCGCCAAATAATTCAATATATACTAGTGTTTCATTCAACAATTACTGTTTATTACATTTTTCCACCTGAAAACAACCAACTTTATTTTTGTGAGATAGGCATTGTTAGTGCAAAATCTCACGCTAGGTGGCGTCGAGATAAATTAGGTCTACATTTTTTGGGGAAATACTTTAACTTGTCACCCCAAGTGATTCGCTTCGTTTGGCGACTTAGCAGGGATGCCCGGGTTCATGACGTGAGATTTTTCCAGGACTTGGCGGCGGATGCGTCTGCCCACCAGCTGCATGACAGGACGGATCGGGAGAGACTGTTTGAGGGAGTCCCTTTGACTTCACCAGCCGTACTCTCTCGGGGCATCGCCTTGCACCACAGTGGGAGGGATGGATTCATACGTACGTCACTCCTGGACACACTGATCCTAGATCCCGATCCATCCCTAATGCCCTTTTCCTTCCCAGAACTTCCTCTCCTTTCTTTCCTAAAAAGACTCTCCACACAGCATTCCTAAAGATGACATAGGCCCTGAGGAGAATTATTTTCCTCAGGGCCTCCTGTGTGGAGCTAATGTAATAGAAAAAGAATAAATATTATTTAAAAAAATGATGCAGTTTATTATTACGATAATGTTATCAAAGGAGACGATTTGTAGTTTTGTAGGGAAAAATATTTTATCCACACTATGATGAAGGGAAACATTAAAAATGCGGTCATTCATAATAATGTGTAATGTCATGCATAATAAAATGCGGTCATGGGATGAGGTGTGTTTAGGTCTGATGACCAGGACACACTGAACCCCAGATTCCTACCCACCACTTAAACCCTTTTCCTTCCCAGAACCCTCCTCTCCTTCCTTTCCCTAAAAAATCCTCCATACAGCATTCCCAAAGATGACATAGGCCCTCAGGGAAATTATTTTCCTCAGGTACTCCTGTGTGGAGCTCATGTAAAAAAAAAATAATAATAATAATTACACCACGGAACTTGGTTATTGCACATTAAATAAAAATATTTTAAAATATGAAAAAATTAAAATGTAATAAAAATACAATAAAAAAAAATACTGATTTCAATAAACTTAAAAACTGTAGGTATTTGCTTTAAATTTATTTCATCTGGGCGACTTCCATTACATTCAATGTCAAGTGATCAGGATCAGGACCTTTAGGCCGAGCAAATATAGCTCCCATTGTTCATGCGATTGTTATTTTGAAGGGTAGCAGAAGGCTTTGAATAAAAAGCGCCTCGTTACCTCAGCGGGGTAGGTGGTATTATATATAGGTACTATCCCGGTACTCGCAGCTTTATTAAAAACCGACTCAAAATCCATCCTGGCTTTTTAATATGTCTGTCATTTCTGAAGAAAATGAAGGAAAAAGTAAGTAATCAGGGGCCTTCTCGTTCCGTGGCAGCAGGCCTTTGTCTGCAGCGATGAAGTGACTCGTCGCCTTTATTCTCCTTATTGTTATCATATTTCCTCTCTCCACCATCCAACCACCCCCTAACCGTCTCCGCCCATTTCTCTAACCCTTCCCCACTACTCTCTTAACCGCTGCTGCTTCCTACCAGACGATGCCACACAATACCCTCACAGGTCACAGGTACACCCTAATATTAACTCTTACCTCCACAATGAGTGCTTCTTTTCGTACTATATGAGGTGGGTATGTGGGTTAAATGACGAAATTACGTATATACATAGTGAATTTCACACACCAATACACTGCCTGAATTATACGTCAACATATCTAACCTAACCTAACATATTTTTTTATTACACAACCAAACACTCTAGTAACAATTTGTAATTTTAGTGGGTGTAATTCCGTCCATGTTTAGGTACCTCGTTTATAATTTAGACAGTCTAATAATATTATGTTAAGTGAAATTTACGCCTATGTAATTTCATCCTAACACCGTTTATGTGTAGTATGTAGACCTTTATATTTCTTTTTTTATTACTTATGTGAAATTTCCCTCAAATTTTGCGAAACCATCGCTATTTCAATGATTTATCAGTTTTATTACATTCTCTTGGCTGAAATAATGGTCTTACAAGTTTTAAATTCTTTCAAAATATATAGGTACTCAACCTCTCACGTAAGTCAGTTATACTCTTAACTTCGTAATTTATGGTATTTATATTTAATAATTTAATAGGATTTTAGTATTTAACTTTGTTATATTTTACTTTGTTCATGAAAGGTATGTGTACTTCAGCGGCATTTATAATATTAAGATATTATAAGTGGTCTTATAGTAAACAATCCAATCATTGTAATGGCAGATCTAAAAATAGTTGAAAAGTCTTTAAAAACATCTATTTTCTTGGTTGGCCCCCTTAAACGAATGAATTTCTTTCAACTTTTCACCCCTGCGGCTCAAGGCTGGCTCCCAACATACATATAATGATATCCCTTGAAACGCGGGGACGGAAAATGAAGTGAGATGAAGAATAGATATCATGAACCAACCGTGAAAAAAATCTCTATTGAAACTGGAGGTAGGTACCCACTCTGTGAATAGGGGTAACAGATGGCGCGGCAGAGGAGTGTGGGTGGAGGGGAGGGGGTGGAAATGGGGTGCCAATCTTCAAAACTTCATCGGGACAATGACTCCTCATCGATGGCATTTTATAAAGGTGTGGGTATCCATTTTATGGACCACGACAACTTTTGCACGTTTTTTAGTATTTTTTTACCTGGTATCCTGATACCACTTTCTGATATTTTAATCAACTCAAAACATGTTAGGAAGATTACAGTTTGCAATCTATATATTACCTAAAACGGTGAATATAAATCGAACTAATTTCTATATATTTTATTATTATTTTAGCTTAATGAGTAAAACCTCAAACTGTAATATATAATAACTGGAGACAATATTAGCGACTCTCCACCGAAAATTTTAAAAAGAAAATCAGAAAAAGATACGGCCACATCTAGGAATTGAATCTTGGACCGGGGCGCTGCTCTATTCTGATAAGTCTGCCCACTTAATTTGTAACCGATAAATTACATCGTTACCTTCCAACCCCGAATGCGGTAATATATCACGAATATCGAAGAGCTTTGACCACATCACTGAAGCATAGACATTCCGGAAAGAAACTGTACCTACCTGCAGTTTGGAAGAGACGTACCTGCGGCGGACGAAACTGATACACCATGGCGTCTCGATATTTTAACATAATTTTACATCGCAACATTTTATTCATATTAGATTATTTAAAGTTACCATTTTGTTATACATAATTTTTCTTGAGTTTTGTAGTTTAAAAGCTCTGGCGTCCAACATGTATCTTCCACATAACGTAAATTTATTATTTCGCAATAAAGTTTGATTGTTGTATTAACCTCTTCGAGATTTACAAACACCCCTTATAATAATAATATAAGCCTTTTTATTCTGGACTTCTGTTAGGTATGTATTAGACATGATCTTATTTGTTATAGTATATCCCGAAGCTCAGTTTGCCTCTTGGCATAGGCCTCCTCTAACATTTTCCATTGGGACCTGTCACGCGCTACTCTTCTCCATTGATGTCCAGCAGTGAGTTTTAGGTCATCTTCCCATCTTATGTGTTGACGTCCTCTACTTCTTTTGCCATCTCTGGGATACCAGTCAGTGACATTTTTGCACCATTTCTCTTATGGATCGCGTATCATGTGTCCTGTCCATCTCCACTTTTGTTGGTCTATTTGGGTAACTACATCGGCAACTTTAGTTTTCTCCCTTATTGTGCTACCTCTCACTCTGTCCTGTTTCCTTGTTCCTGTCAAACTTCTCTCCATGGCTCTCTGGCAGCGTTCCAACTTTTCTCTGTGGCGTTTGGTGAGTGCCCAAGTTTCACATCCATAGGTGATGACTGGAAGTATACACGTGTTGAAGACTTTCCTTTTTATTTGCATACTTAGCTCCTTGTATTTCAAGACTTCTTTCAAAGACCAGTATTTCTTCCATCCATTTGCTACTCTTCTTTTGATTTCTTTAGTGGTTTGATCTTTGTGAGATATTATTTGTCCTAAATAGATGTAATCTGACACATATTCGAGTGGTTGGTTGTCAATTTTTATAGCTACTGGTTCAGAGTTTGTAAGCAATTTTGTTTTGTCTTTGTTCATGCATAGGCCGACTTTCACACTTTCCTCGTTTAGTGATTCTATCATTCTAATTAGGTGCATTGGGTTTGATTGTTGTATTAACCTCTTCGAGATTTACAAACACCCCTTTGAGATCATATAATTACCTAAAGAGTCTATAAATAAATACTTCACAATGTCATTTGTAATTTAAATTCAATAAATCACATTTTATATTAATTAATTTCCTTCTTTTATTGCGATTGACTTGACATATTCGTGTTCTACTTTTCAGTTCACTGCAGCTAGCCACATTTAGTAAATCAATATTATTTATTACACTAATGATACAAAACACACCTAATTAACAAGGTTATATTGGGCCCAACGTGTTTAAAACTGTTACAACTTCGTAGCGGGCTAGATCGGGAAATACTGGTTGAGGGAAATCATTTTGAACTCATTTTGAATAACTGCCTTTCACCGCAGTGAAAGCAATGGATTCACAGGTATGTCACTCTTGGACCCACTGACCCCCGGATTCCTACCCACCTCTCACACCCTTTTCTTACCAGAACTTCATCTTTATCCTTTTTTTATAGACCCTCCACACAGTATCCCCAAAAATGACACAAGGGAAATTATTTACATAATGTTATTGTTATAATATTATTATAATGTTGAAGATAAATTTCGAAATTTTGAAAGTTAGGTAAATTTCATCATTTCAAATTCGATGATTCAGAAGCAAATATTTTTTTATTTCTTTCAGCTTCACAAATCATTCAATTATACTATCCTGTGATTTTTCACGGGTCTGCGCTAGTAAAATAATAATATTGGGAATTAGAATTTTAATCGTAGTATAATGCTAAGTTCGTTTTACATTTTCTGAGCACCATCAAAAAAATAATAAATTAATAATGAAAATAGGAAATACTAACTAGGTACTCACTACAAAAAAGATTAAGCATAAAAATGGAGAAATTTTATGAATGGAAAATATTCACCTAAAAGGTTGAAAACTCGAAAGATATTAGGCATTTTTGTGCTCAATTATAAGCGTAAGTCTGAAGTACAAGACAACATTTGATGATTTTAAAACCTGGTAATAAATCAATTTTATGAATATTTTTTTTGTTATTTGTTTTTGGGGTGTTATGCCGTGTTGCGCTACCTCCTTCTTTAGCCAACGTTTCGGACATCGTTGCAGTGTCCATCATCAGGGCAGATCCGGTAGATGTGTAATTTTTAGTGCTGAAGAGTGTGCTTATTTACTTCGAAGCGATACCGTGTCGCCAGCTCCACTTACTTTCACCGATACAAAATAACCGTGATAAGCAGTGGCGTCATTGCCGCGGAACGGAATAGAAAGTTCGCTAAATCGTGGTATTTATGCTAGCCAGGTGCAAGTCCGTTTGCGAATTGCCGATTGAGTGGCTCCATCTCTAAAAAGAAGGAGGTAGCGCAACACGGCATAACACCCCAAAAACAAATAACAAAAATGCTTTTGGCCGTGAAAATCTTAAAACATATCTGATTATGAATAATGTTTATTTTATTTTTAGAGGAAAGCGGGATTTTGTAGAGGAACGTGGGAAGGTGGGGGAGGGGGGGGGGGGTCGCGGAACGGATATTGTGTATCTAAAAGTACTTTAACACACAGAATTAAAACTCCTTCCTTCTGGCATTGCAATGCATGCCGGGTACCAACTGGTAATATTATAAATGTATCGCTAGTAATTAAAAACTGGCTGCGTAACAATTACGCATTCAATTACGTAAGTGTGGGAGGCGGGTATGGGTACCGCCGCCCTGGGAACCATTTATTGGATAACAAACACCTCTGCCACGGGTCACCCCAAGTAGTTCGCTAATTTTGGTGACTTAGCAGGGGTGCCCGGGTTCATTAGGTGAGGTTTGTCCGGGTCTTGGCGGCGGATGCGTCTGCCCACCAGCTGCATGGCAGGCCGTATTGGAAGAGAATGGTTGAGGGGGTCTCTATGACTTTTCCAGCCGTACTCTCTCGGAACATCGCATTACACCCTGTGGGAGGGATGGATTCGTCTGTCACTCCTGGACACACTGACCCCCAGATTCCTACCCACCCCTAATACCCTTTTTCCTTCTCAGAACTTATTCTCCTTCCCTATCCTAAAAAGACCCTCCATACAGCATCCCCAAAGATGACATAGACCCTGAGGGGAATATTTTACTCAAAAAAAAAAGCGGAATTTTTTCTAAACACTATTCAAAACCAATATTACGCAACTTTTTTATTTTCTGTTTGTATCTATGCTTTATTATTATTTAAATTTATTTGCATTTTTAGCTTTATTAGCATTTTCTTTATTTTTTCTTCTTTTTGGCTGTACTGTTTTACTATGTTTTATATTTTATTTTGACAATTATTTATTTCTGTTATTTCACTCGGAACATCCTCCACCATTAACATTAAACCTTGATTAAAACATGTTGTGAACGTTTCTAGTTGGAGCGTTATTGTCTACTCACATTCCAATAGCAACTTTTTTAATGTAATAATTATTTTAAATAAATGGGAGCAATTGGAGCTTCTAATGGGAGCCCCCACCAGCCCTCTTATTGCTGATATATTTATGAATGATTTGGAAACAACTGTTTTTAATTCAAAATCAACCCTTTTAAACAATGTTTTACTATGGAAGAGATATGTGGATGATATCTTTGTCATTTGGACAGGATCCGAACGTCAACTCAACAACTTTCTTAACCTTTTAAATTCCTTTCATAATCAAATAAAATTTACGATAGAAATAGGCAATGAAAAATTAAACTTTTTGGATTTAACTTTATCTATTATAAATAATAAAATCGATTTTAGTATATATCGCAAGCCAACATACACTGACATAGTAATTCATAAGACCTCCAACAACCCTGTCTCACAAAAACACTCCACCTTCCATTCCATGATACACCGCTTAGTAAATGTCCCAATGTCTAATAATAATTTCCTTTCTGAACTTTCTATAATAAAACAAATTGCTATAAATAACGGATATGAACCAAAATTAATTGATAACATCCTAAATAAAAAACTTAGCAAAATTTCAAAAAATAAATATCTATACGATTCTAATAATATTATTGATAAAGAATGGCGTAAAATTTTGTATATTAATAATTTTTCAGTTCAATGTTGCAAAAATTTCCCTTCTAATATTAAACCAGCGTTTTATACAAGAAATAATATCGGTAATTTTTTGAGAAATACTAAAGATAAAGACCATAAATTGACTAATTCCGGAATATATAAACTCAAATGCAATGATTGTCCCTCATTTTATATTGGAAAAACAACTCGTAATTTTGAAATCAGAATCAAAGAACATTTAAGGTGTCTTAATAATAATAATTTTTCTGAGTTCGCTAACCATATCATTGAAAATAACCATAGTTTTGAAAAAAATACAGGGATAAATATTCTTCATATTAATCATAAAGGAAAACGTTTAGATAACTTAGAAGCTTTGGAAATTAAAAAATCCCTTAAAAATAATGAATCTATTATCAACAAACAAAAAATATTGTCATATAGCCCAATCATGGATTTGTTCCCCTACCCACCCACTCTACACTAATACCTACCCACCCAATCTACATTATTAACTATCAACGGCTCCACCCCTACCCTAATAAAACATTGTTCTAAACTGTCAAATTAGTATAAGCTTTCCCTGACGAAGGAACGTTTGTTCCGAAACCGGTCGGATTTGCACATTTTATAAGTGGTTTATACAAAGTTGCATTGTTTCATTTTATAATAAATAAATATTTATTTCTAAAAATATGCTTTAGAAAGAATAAGCTAAAGGCGATAGAAATATAAATATTACGAAAATAAATTGAATCAATGATAGTACTTAGGTTAAACGATTGGTAATTTGTGATTTACGTGAATGTGAAAATAATTTTAATATATCGGTACGAATACTTGCGTAAATTGTACGCATATTAAGTGCTCTAGTCTGTTCAACTCTTCATCTTTTTATGGAATCAATCATAAATACTTGAATAATAATATTTACCTATCGACCAGTTAATAGCAGACTTGAAAAAATAGCACAAATGTGTCGGGTACCCACCCTGGCTAGACTAAATTCCTTAATCGCAAACTTACATTATCGTCATATAATGATGAAAGCAGGAGTTTTTCAGAAATTATCTTATTATTAGTTAGACGGGAATGTTTGCCTTTTAAAAACAAAAATTAATTTATTTACAACGAAAACATGACAACATAGGTAAGTTTTTGGGTGTTTCCAGACTAAAGCATAATATATTTGTTTTTTGTGATGCCTCCTACCACCCCAAAGTGTTTTGTTAGAGTCTATTATTGTGTTTTATTAACAAGGGAGGATCGTTAATGAAATTTATATTTTTGTATACTTACTCTTTTGATTACAATTCTCACGAAAGCTAACATTGTTTGCAGCCTTTGTTAAATTATTAATTTCGATAATTATTTAACAAAGCAATAATACTTTGATAATGGTGAAAACTCTTATATTGCTTCTAGCACTATTAAATTTAAACGGGCTATTTTTGTCTTATTAATATTTAACACTAGCTTTTTCCCACGGCTTCGCTCGCATGGTGTAGGGGGGGTTCCCACTCCACCTCCACCACCTCCCTCCCTCCCCCCCCTCTCACCCCCCCCCCCCTCCCCCATCTCCCCCCCCTCCACATCCCCCCCTCCACATCCCCCCCTCCCCCACCCTTCCTCCCCCTCCCCACCCCCTCCCCCCCGCCCCGATCTCTCCCGCCCTCCCGCTTTCCATATATTCAATCCCAGTACATTAAGTTTTTAAACAGCCCGTGTGCCACCTTTTACAATTTTTATTCTAATTTCCATTTTTCATGTAGATATATTAAATTTGGTACCTAACATAGGTACCCATTTAAAATATCTAAAATTCTTGATTCAATTCAAACTATTAGGGAATACCTTTTATCAACTTAAAGATTTTCAAAAATAGAATCCTGATTTAAAATGTCATTATCAAACACGCGAACTGACAAACGTGCGATAGTCGTTAGGTTTTCTGAAATTATCCAATTTTCTGCGCAATTTTCTTAATTTTTCTCTCCGTAAGAACCATCCTCGTACTTCAAGGAATATTCTAAAAAAAGAATTAGCGAAATCGGTTCAGCTGCTCTCGAGATTTGCGCTTAGCAACACATTCAGCGATTCATTTTTATATATAAGATAATGTGTGTGTGGGTATATTAAAAACATAAGAATAAAATATTTTCATAAAATTCTACGAATTAAATTGAAATTCAGTTTTGAAGCTATATTTTTCGTTTTTCATTCCGCAAACACGAAACTGAATTCACCGGCTACAAAATTTCCATTCTTCGTAAAAGTATTGCGTCATTACCGATTGCTTCGCATCGACGGTCATCATACAGGAATTACGGCATCCCTGCTCTCGACAATGGTGGGTTAACTTCGTGCATGACTGCATGCGAATTGCTAACGAGAACCTAGATGACTGCACCACACAGGAGCCAATTACACTGAACGCTTTGTCTCTGTGTGCATTGCACATTGCATACTGCACGTGCTGCTGCATTTCGTGCATCTCTGGCTGTGCAATTAATACCCATAATCAATACACATTTACTGCGGATTCAGGTCACTTGTTTCATATCAAGAGTGCATTCCCGGGGAGATCTTTTTACCACTTTTTTATCGCAACACAAGATTGCAGAGCAGCAGAATCGGAAGAAAAGTATAAAGGGGAAATATAGTAGGTACTCTAGGGATGAGAGGAGATGTGGAAGATAAAAGTTGGGAAGTACCTGTGTTTTATAACGCTGGTGGGTTTCATTCATTTTGTGCTCCGATCGACATACGGGATCGGAGGAATCCAGATTTTTGGAATTCCGCACATTAAGGGTGCCTGCCTACATGGTAGACAGGAGTCTAGTACCGCTTTATCGTCAGTCCGTTGCTAACCATCATCGTATCGTGATATTTCGCTCTACGTTGAAGTGTTATTTATCCTATCGTTACATAAAGTGTAAATCCTATCGTATTATATCGTATGCTTTTTGTGAACTTCTTATGTAAATCGACTCGTGACTCAGATCTCTATCGTGGATTATAAAATAACCCCAATTATCGAGCGCTTATGGACACATCTGTGACTGTCACCAAATGAAAACCAAGCCAGAAGACATAACATCAGTGAGTACCACTTAATTGTGAAATACCTATCTTGTTTGGTGGTCGGGCATAACTCGTATCGAGATCCATAAGCGTTTTTTAAATAGCAAAGAGTGGCCGCAAGGTTACTCTCAACCCCGTGCATCGTCACGAATCAACCTGGATATTCAGATCTGGTCACCAAACACGGTTAAGCCATTCCAAAGAACAAGCAAACCAATCGCAAAGCACAGAATCGAACGTTGGTGGAGGTCAAAGCGGAATGCTGAGATTATTCAACAAGGCGACTCGAAGGTATCGTGTGTCACTTGGTTCATTCTTCTTCCTGATATTCTGCAGTCAGTTTACTTGTTTTGCAGAGACAAGCAAAGCTGGCTCTCCTGAAGAGTTGATATTACTGACTTATGAACCTTTTCCCCCCGCGAAAGATCGAATATCTTTGCTGCAGGTCATGGAAATATCGCGTGTTACATTTCGTGCCACTCTAGCTGGGCAATTAATTAATTCCCATAATCAATAGCCAGACATTAATTGCATAATCAGAGTAATTGTTTCATGTACGAAAGCGCTCGTGTGTTATAGATCCTTTACAAGCACTTAAAAGTGTTTGAAAAGTAAATCATCTCTATGGTGGTGCTTTGGTCTTAACTACTTACTAGGATGTAAAAATCTTATTCCTTAGACTATCTATAATAGACCAACCTTTTCTACTAGCGACAACATTTCCATTGTGGTTTTTTAAATGCTAAATCACTATGTCCGATTAATCTTAACAGTGTTCCGTAACATCCTGTGTATAATATTAATAAATAATTTCACGAGATAATCGAATGGAAAATTTAATTGAGCATAAGTTATATACTTTTTACTCCTGTGTGATACCCATTACAAAATAATAAGTATTGTCTATTATCATTGTTTCAAATTTCAGTACCTGCGTAAATAACTTTTTTTTTACATTAACTCCACACAGGAGGCCTTGAGGAAAATAATTTCCCTCAGGGCCTATGTCATCTGGGTTGCTGTGTGGAGGGTCTTTTTGAGGAGAGGAAGGAATGAACATTGGTCTTGAAGAGACCTATGTTGTAGGAAGGAGGAAACACAAAGGCCGGCAAATCATTCCACAGCCGAGCTTTTGAACATAAGAACGAGTCGAAGAAACGACCTGTTCTCATGTGACAAATGTTAACCGTGTACAAATGTTGGGCACGCGTTTGGCGTGTTTCCTGACTATGCACCGGTGCCGAAGGGATCAATGATGCCAGTTCCTCGGAGCATCTTCCATTGTAATACCGGTAGAACAAGGATAGCATTCCCACCCGACGCCTGTGCTCTAAAGATTGCAATCCGTTTGTTAAGATGGGAGAATCAATCAAACGGACCGCCCGTTTCTGCACAGAGTCGAGGGTATTTTTCAGGTATTTTGGAGCTCCAGACCAGATGTGGCTGCCAAATTCAACCGTGGGGCGCACTTGCGATTTGTACGGGGTTAGCAGTTGTGCACTATTAAATTATCTGCTGGCCCTATACAGTACGCCCAGTTTCTGGGAGGCTAACTTTACTCTGGCTTCGATGGAGCCCCCATACCTGAGCTGGTCACTTAGGGTTACACCAAGCATATCAATGGAGGACCTGTTCGGCAGATTGCTTCCGTTGAAAGAGACTAGATTTTCATTTCGATCCCTTTTAGACGTAATCAGACAAGATTGGGTCTTTGAAACATTAAATTCAACGAGATTATCTTTACCCCCAAGAGAAAACATTCTCGAGGTAACCGTCCATTCTTTGCTTCAAAGCCCTATGAGCTGTTGGAGTTTGTGAGTAACTACAACAACAGCAAATAAATTATTGTTCTCTAAATGAAACAGGTTTGCATTAACAGTGAGCGCGATATCACAGTGGACCGCCTCCCATTAGACTTATCTACTTAGTAATCAGCTCATTTGGTTATGTAATATAATATACGACACTTTCGATGGGATATCCAATGTCCTTCGCTTACTCAATATACCCATTAGAATTCAGTTCTCTAGGCATTGTTCTCGGACACATCTACATTTGAGCCTATAACTACTGTATTAGAGCGTAAGCATTTTGTTGAAATGCAGAGGTTGACTGTCGATGGGACGTGAAACTTAAGATTTAACATCGTGGGGTAATTATGCAACTAGGTAACTTTAATCAATTTCTTATACAAAGAGAAAACCATCATTGGAATCATCAAGTTATTAGAATACGTTTATTTTGAGTGTCTCCAAAAAACAGTATATTAATTCTATATTTAAGTAACTCTAGTTACCACAAGTGTTTTTCCGTGTTTCATTTAGTCAACTAAACTTAGATTGAAATCATACGTTTCAGTATCTATATATATATATAATAATGAATCCTTGTTTCCCTTGGTCACGCCATAACTTCAGAACGACTTTACCGACTTTACAACTTTTCTAATACTTTGTAAAAGGTTCTTACGGAATGAAAAATTAAGAAAATTGGATAGTGTCAGAAAACGTAACGACCATTTTAACTTCGCACGTTTGACAGTTGGCGCATTTGACGAATGTGAATTTAGCAGCTAACTGTTTTTTTTTGTAACAAAAGAATTGTCTATGGATTTTAAAATTATAGCCATTTTATATAGATACCTATGTTAGGTACCAAATTCGATTGATTGTTCTTATAAAATGAATATTTGTAATATATGAAAAATGAAAATTTGAATTAAAAAATTTTAATACGTGGCACGCGAGCTGTTTGAAAACTGAATGTACTGGAACTGAATATACGGAACGCGGGAGGGGGTTGGCGGGACGGGGGAGCGGGAGAGGGGTGAGGGTAGGCGGGAAAGGTGGAAGGGGAACGCGGGAGGGGAAGGGGATGCGGGAAGGGAACGGGGACGCACGGGAAAGGACATGCAGGGAGAAACAATTTATTTATTTGAACATGGCATTGCAACGCATGCCGGGAGCCAGCTAGTAGATATATAAAAACCGATTTATCATATTGATTACCATCTTATAACTCATTTTCCCAACAAAGCTGATTTCAGAATTGCCTACTTGTACAGTAATTACCGCACTTACACGATGTTTACTTTTTTTATATGAATACCTCACAGGAGTTTCAGCTCCCAACTGGAACCAGTGAGACTATGGCATCCCCAATTGGGGTTGTCGTGAGGCTGAAGATAGTGGTGAGGGGAAGAATATGCGAAAGAGGAAGGTTGGGAAATACCTGGCTATTCAGATCTGGTCACCAAACACAGCTAACGTCATTTCAAGCAACGTTTCAGTTCTGAATGGTGGTCTTACACTTAGACCAGGGCGATTCTGAGAGTATCTTCCATTCTGGAACATGCCGCAAATATACCATACATTATCTCACTCGCAATCGAATCCCGGCGTGGGCAAATTATTCGAATAAAAATAATTTGCCCACGCCGGATTGCGAGTCAAGAGCCTTACCCCTCGACCACGCCGGCCCACTTGTTGCTCAAGATCTGACATATGGGTGATGACACCCGTTTTTCTGGATTGAGTTTTGCTGTGTAGAGACAATTTCCGAGTGTTTCTTTGACTTAAGCTTCACAGAATTTGAACAATTCATAATATTTAGAAGTTAATTTTCAAATTTTGTGAAAGTTATATTCAAGTTCTGTGATTGAATCATAATTGGCCAGTTACTTAACAGAACTGAAATATTATCCGAACTTAAACAGAACTTTCACTGAATCTGAAAATTAACTTCGAAATTTGACGAATTGTTAAAATTCTGTGAAACAACCCATCTTTAATATCCGTTGAAGTGATTTTTCTCAAAAACGGCGCTTTATAAATAATGTAATATTATTAATAATCTTATGAAAAGTGATAGAGGGCCCTATTTGGTCCAATTCGGGAATGTGGAGGGTGACCTCGTTATTGTTCATATGAAATATGAATAAGTTGACACTGAAAATTATACTCTGGATTAACAAAACTTTTGTACCTACCATTTTATTTAACGTAAACTTACGCAAATTGTGTTTCCCTTTTACTTGTAACCCTTGAAGTGCTCGAAGAATGGTTTGTTGTTTGTTGATAAAAATATATATTACTACCCGACAAACGTTGTTCTGCCAAATAAACGATTTCTAGTGATTATTTTGGTTGTTAAATAAAAAATAACGAATGTATTGTAAGTGTACGGGAATGGGATCTAAAACAGAAAGAGGAATCTAGCACTGTAGACGACGACCGCCGATAAAAACAAAACAAAAAAACACCACCTAAAGTAGAAAAATGAAATAAAGAAAATCAATATGAATTTCCAAGAGCAAAGAGCAATTGAGTGTACAATATTTTTGTCAGTCAGAGAACATGATGCCGAATGAAATATCAAAATGACGCGACGCTTCTCGATGAAAGTTCAATGAGGCGGACGTAGCACCATCTGTCATTCAACAACATAAATTTTAAAAAATCTGTTTGAATTACGAAAGACGGTTAAATTTGTTTATACAAAATACTAAGGGGTAGAAGAGTTAAAATTTGGGGTAATAAGTAATTTTTGATGCCAAATAAAATAAAAAATTGTCAAAAAATTTGATTTTATTTTTCTGGATAGGGACACCCTAATGACCTAGCAGTATGAAATATACTTTAAAACCTATTCTCATACCAACCAAATATACATAAAAAAATCAAAAAAATCGGTCAAGCCGTTTCGGAGGAGGGCGACCACAAACACCGTGACTCGAGATTTGTATATATAAGATTATCAGATAAGAAACCAGGAATCGAAAAAGTGGATTCTTGATTAAATTCATATTTATAAAAAAATATTACTGGACAAAAGTCAGTAAATAAATAAAATAACACACTGGTTCAGGTTGTTGTACTGCCCTAAAGAAGGCAAAATTGTTTCTGAAAGAGGTTGAATTATTATGTGCTTTAAGTAAAGTGGTGAATTTTTAAACAAAATATTATTGTGGGTCCATCATTTTTTACGAATATATATAATTTCCCCTTAGCGCCCTTGAGGTGATTTTTCACAAAAACGGCGCTATATAAATCATCCAAATATTATTATTATTATTATTAATTTCATGAATACATTAAGGCAGTGTGAACATTTTTTTTAAATAAGAAAAAAATAAATTAAAATATACGCGCACGCAAAATAAACTATGATGGAAAATGCGCTCAAAACAATGACTTTTGAAAATATTTTAAGTTTCGCATGATTTTTTCATGTGACCAAATTTACCAAATATTGAATATAGCTTCAGATATCAGTGAAAGGGCATAATTCGTTTCCGTTGATTACATCTAATTAGTGTGTTATATTACATTGAAATCTAATACTGTTACTGTAACCAAAGAAACACAAAATATTATTTTCTTGTGAAATTGTTTACCACCCCCCATTTGACACCGCCGGCCTCCCCAGTGGGTATATATTCCGTGAATGGCATATCGTGTGTCTTGCCGTTGAGTGGGATAATTAGCCCAGTTAGGCTTCTCCAATACAATATTCGAGTATTTCCGTGTACATGTACATTGCACTGTAATATAAACTGTACAGTCATTATACACAATACAATACATCGCACCCGAAGTCCTTCAAATGATGAATAGTGCAAGCGGCCCAAGCGGGGTATTATGTTACATCGCAGGGCAACCCTTTGGGCAATTCAATGGGGTGATAAAGTAGTTAGGTATGCCTAATTAGAAATGCTCTTTGTTTTTCCTTATTATGAAAACTAAAATAGAAGGAGAGTAAAATCGCTACCTATGAGGAAACCTTTTTAAAGTTTAAAAAAGCATTGAAATTATTTCCAAGCCGTATTAGCTAAAACGCTGAAAAATATATATTATTTAAAATTACACTTTTGCTTCTGTAAAGAAAATAAAATCCCTGGCGGATCATTCGGGCAAAATCAAAATTTAACACGGCTCAAAACACGATATTATAAAAAACTGCGAACTTGTTTTTAACCCACGCGGAAATGAAATTCGCAACTTTCCAACTTTAAAAATAGTTACTTTAAAAAGTCTTATTGCGTAGATCACAATACTAATCATCAAATAATTTAGTTAATCAGCTATTTAAAAGTCAATTTGAAAACACTTTTTTAAAATATATAAATTTTCCATACTTAATGACCAACTTTATCGAAGGGATTGCTGAATTGGAAATGGAGATACATTCCTCTACGAGCACATAAGTCTTGATTCCCTATCGATTAAGTATTAGGATGTCGGCACATATGGAAAAATGCTCTCCTCCTTTGGCTGCTGGAAACCGTCTAAGCGCGATAAAGCCATCGGTCAATAATTCGGAGTTGAAACTCGGACGAAGGATTCCGAGAAAAAGTCTGGAAAATAAATTCCTACAGCCACGCTTGCGAGAAAGTGCTGTAATGACGGTGTGAACATGTAAGAGTAGATCTTTTTACACACATGTATGAAGTTTTGGCTAAGCCAAGCAATAATTGCTAATCGATGCGGAAAGTGGCTAATTTGTTCGGAAGACTATAAATTCCTTATCAATATAACTTTTTTCATTGGAAATTATTGGAAATCGTATCACAATTTGGAAAATCAGTAAAATAGTATTATCATAAAATATATGTGCTAGTAAAGAGAATAAGAAAATGTATATTTGTATGTATGTTAGGTAAATATATATTTTTTGTTAAAATAATCAAAAATGTATACTATGCCCTTGTGCACTGTTTGCTTATCTACGGAATCGTAGGTTGGTGAGGATCTTTACAAAAACAATCTTAACTCAGTAAAAGCTTCGCAAAGAATCATCAAGAAAGTAAAACTCTAAATAAATTTACCTTCTCAACAGAATCACTGTTTAAATTTAAGCTTCCCTAAATATGTCGGTGACATATTTAAGCAAGATTGTATTATAAAAAGTGTAAAGAAAAAAATAACAAAAAATATCAAGAATATGACAAACTATTGAGAAATGGAAATCAATTAATAACACCTATTTATTTTAAAAACAACTCAAAGGCAGAAACATTATCTTTACCAAGCCATAAAAAACTACAATAACCTCCCTTTTGATTTGCGCTGTATCATCAACGAATTTAAAACAAACCAATAAAATTAAACAAAAAAACTTATATCAAAAAGTAAATAATTTATACAAAATACATTACCACCTACATAAGAATCATGACTCCCTTTTCAGGCACAAGAGCTCCTCTTTTATGATAATATTTTGTAAAATATATATACTCATTTTCATTTTCCCTCAGCACAGGATCTCCTAGCGAGGAGGACTACGAATATAATTTATATTTTATATACATACCTAACATGTTTCATATAAAAATGTTAAAAAATAATAATTACATAGTTGCTAAATAAAAAATAAACACATAAATAAAAACCTTTATTTAACATTAAAAAATATTTTTAAAAAAATATAAAAAAATGTACCTAGTCATTTACTTGTTGCGAAAAATATTATTGCATGCATTATTTCAGATATACCTATATAGTTATACAAAATACTAAAACTAATATTGGTTACATTTATATCAAAAATTTGTGTGGGATTAAAGATTGGAAATAAAAATACTGCTTCTGACCGATCAAAAAATAACGTATAGATATATTGGGGTAAAAAATACGTACAAAATGCATATTGAAAAGTACGTCATTGTTTTGGGCTTGTAAATCGAATTTTAATTTAAAAGTATACATATTTAAAAAAAACACAAACAATGTGTTCGTCCTGGAATTACTTGTATGTACATAACATAAATATATGTCTACCTTTCTGAATTTCGACCTAGGCATTACGTATATTTCAGAACTTTAAAAAAGCGTTATATTTGTGGTTTATATTTTATATTTTTGAAAAGTGAAAAACGAAATTGTTTGAAAAAATCATTGTGCATAATTTGATGGCAAAATGTACGCAATATGAAAACAAAGCGCGTGAATTCAGTTGAAGGGTTGTAAAAGGAGTGTAAATAGGTAGGGTAAATTTGTGTAAAGGGTGTAATTCCAGAAGATGAATGTTCTTTTTTCTACGCCCATGAATATATAAGCACCGTCGTACCTTTCCTAGTATGGTTTTTGCCGCTTTACACAAATGCGGACCTGGCTTAGACATTAGTCTGACTTTTAAGAGATGAATACTCAAGATTGACCTTGGCAACATGGAAAAATACCCAAAATGATCTAGATATAGCCAGAAGATAAACCAGACTCACCGTGTAACCAGATAAGTGTGTTTTCTGCGAATCTAACTTCAAGCCATTTTATTCACCAATCTCAAGTCCTCAATACGAAATCTACAACACTACCGAGTAAGGCTAAATAGAACGCAGAGAGTTAGCAAGTTTACTTTTTAAGAAAACACCTTAAATGACTTTATATGACAGTATGCAGATAGGACCGGGGATTGGACCCTAACAGACTTAATCTTATGACATGTTTGCGTAAAAAGCATAAATTGCCAAATTTTATTGAGTCGAACATGAAAAAAATTGTATTAGGTTCAAGGTTCAAACCAAATTGTTATTATATGAAGCATATCAGTGTAATACAAGCGCCCCTTTATGCAATTAGTAATTAGTAGACGTTTTTCTCAAACCGATGCCCATATGGAAACAATATCGGGACAACAAATAATATTTTGGGACAATAGCAAATCGTGGAAAAATTGCAACACTTTGAATACAACTGTACATCACAAGAAATTCATGAAACCGAACATTCATACACGTTCGCAATCAATAATAAATACAGGTTATTATTTATTTAAACGAAATGAACGTTTAACATTTCTACACGATATGGTTACGTAAAACAATGGCAGACAACAGACATGTCAAGTAATGTAGTCATATAATCTATGGTTATCTAGGTTGTTGACTTGTTTTGACAGCTCCCACTTTAAACATTAAAAAGTATAGTTTTTACGAACAAAAAACCTTAAGAATTATCTGCTTATTCAAGAGAATCGAGTCGCGAAGACAAGTAAAGTGTTTTGCTAGTGGGTAATAAATATTTACCGCGATATTGATCATTGTAATTGCTGGCAATTCGTTGTCTACAAAAGTGTTACCTACAAAAGTGTTGTTTTTAAACTCAAAAACTCTACCATTCGCTTAAAGTTATGAAAAGAAGATAAGTAAATACAACATAATATAATCACATCGGTAAACAGTTACACAAGAGCATACTGATTGCATAAATAATACTGAATTGTTTACATTGATCATAGAGTGAAAAATACCTTTGGAGCACCACAAACAATAATATTTACATTGCTATTATCAAAATTTGTTGTGGGGTATTATTGAATAATACATAAAAATGCCTCAAGAAAACACTCGCTCCAAATCAAAAAATAATGCCACGTCACATAGTCCCCAGCCAGTCGATAATAATCAGATCCTTTTTGATTATATTGATAATAAATTTTCTGATTTAAAAAAAGAAATGTTTAAAAAAATTGAATTAGAGACAGCCGAAACAAAAAAAGCTACCGACTTCATTTCCAAAAAATATGATGAAATACTAAGTAAATTAAATGAATTAGCGGGAATTAAAATAGAAGTTGAAAAAATCAAAAAAGACCTGTCTAGAATGAATGATATTGATATTCGGCTTGCCGAGCTAGAGCAAAATACTTTATCAACCCAAGTTGAAATATCTGGAGTGTGTGAAAATACAAACGACAACCCGATTGAAACTGCGAAGGACATTGCTAACAAACTAGGAATTGAAATCTTGAATGAAGACTTTTCAGACATTTACCGTATTCCTGACCGTCGTCAAGGTTTTCCAAGAAAAATTATCATTAAATTCCACAACTCTAGCATTACAACACGACACAACCTTCTTGCAGTAAAAAACCAAACCAAGAAAATAAGCCAATCCCTATACATTGGCGAAGTGTTGTCTTCATATAATAAGGACTTACTATGGAAAACGAAAAAGCGAGCTCAGGAATTAAACTATCAATATACCTGGTTTAAAAATGGAAAAATTTTCACAAGAAAATCAACGGAATCAAAAATTGTTAATATAAAACATGAAAGAGATCTACCAACAGTGTAAAATTTAATTTTAACATTGTCAAAATTAATTAAAATATCTAAAATGGCTACCAATCTGGAAGAACTCACATACCACCTAATTGAAAATGAAACTATTACTACCAACACAGAAAACATAAAACTATGCCTAAAAAATAATTTGAAAATAATACACCAAAATATAAGAAGCATTAATAAAAACTTCGAAGGATTTCTTATAAACCTAAAACTAATAAACATTAAATTTGATATTATGATCCTTACAGAATGTTGGATTAAAAGTTCTTATACGCCAAAAAATATAGAAGGCTACTATTGCATCAACACTTCATATAATACTAAACAAAATGATGGAATTGTAGTTTACATTAAAAACAATCTGAAAACTACTACTAAAGAAATCAAAATCAATGATTCCAATTGTCTACACATACAAGCTAAGTCAGTAATTGATATACTGGCTATTTATAGATCCCCATCCAAACCCAATATTACAAACTTCCTTACATCACTTGAAACTGTGTTACATAAACTAAAACACTGTAGTAATCTGTTTTTAATTGGAGACACAAACATTAATATTTTAGAAAATGGTCATCCTCAAAAAGACGATTACCTCAATGCCATAAGCTACTACGGTCTTGTTAGTTACATAAACAAACCTACTAGAGTCACTGACGAAACTCTTTCTTGCATTGACCATGTAATAGGTAAAACGAAAAAACCTATCAACACAATAATATATGAATCCACAGTAACAGACCACTACTCTACAATATTGGAAGTTGGAAATGAAAAAACTACTAAAGAGGACTCCGTAAATATATCTATCGTGAAAAATAAAATCGACTGGGATTCAATTATCTTCAACATAAAAAACGAAAAATGGGAAAATTTGTATTCAATTACTGATAATGATATGGCGTGGAATTATTTCACTAACTGTATTCAAAATCAAATAAATCTACACACCTACCAGAAAGAGGTACCTAATAAAAAAAATACAATCACTAAACCATGGATTACACCTGGATTACTAAAATGCATCAGGAAAAGAGATAATATTCATAAACAAATAAGGAAAGATCCAAATAATTACTTACTTACTACATTTTACAAAAAATATAGAAATATATGTACTAAACTAATCAAACATGCAAAAAATAAATACTATTCAAGAAAAATTATTGAATGTAATAATGACTCCAGAAAGATTTGGCAAATTCTTAAAGAGATAACACATGCAAGGCAATCCAGAGATCAAATTGAGGAACTCATAATTGATGGTCCGAATGTGAATCTTAACTTGGACCCGAAGACTATTGCCGATCATGCAAATACCTTTTTTTCAAACGTCGGATCAAATTTGGCCAGTAAAATAAAAGAAAACACCAACTGTAATACTAAAACTCCACAACCAGATGATAATCCCCGAGAAGAAACTTACGCAAAATTTACTCTAAAAGATGTATCGATGGAGGATATCATCAAAGAAATCGACTCACTGAAAGAGAAGACTTCACCTGGACATGACAAAATACCAAGTAAACTACTAAAATCACTGAAATCTCATATAGCCGTTCCCCTCAAATTCTTAATCAATAAGAGCTTCACTCAAGGTTGTTTCCCTAATGTATTAAAACAAGGGATTATCTCTCCAATTTTTAAAGGTGGAAAAAAAACTGAAATTACCAATTACAGACCAATTTGTGTTCTAAGTGCACTCTCTAAAATTGTTGAGGGAATACTAAGAAATCAATTGATTACTTACCTTGACTCTAGTAAAACATTATCAGCAAATCAGTTTGGTTTTCGCCAAAACTTATCAACCTCAGACGCCATCGCTAACGTTACAGACTTCATAATAAGTAATGTCGACAAAGGAAATAAATGTTTAGCAATTTTCCTTGATCTTGCAAAGGCGTTTGATACTGTGAACCACAAAATACTTTTAGATAAACTTAAGAGGATAGGAATATCAGATACAGTTCTTCAATTATTTCATAGTTATCTAACTGATCGAACGCAATGTGTTAAAATAAACAGTACCTATAGTAGTTCCCAAAAATCACATTGTGGCGTTCCACAAGGTAGCATCCTAGGACCCTTATTATTCTTAATCTATATTAATGATCTATGTAACCTACAAATTTGTGGACAAATCACAAGTTTTGCCGATGATACGGTCTTGCTATTTCACGCCAAATCTTGGGATGAAGTCTTTAAAACGGCAGAAAATGGCTTTCGTATTGTTAAAAATTGGCTTAATGATCACATATTAACCCTGAATACAGACAAAACTAAATTCCTAACATTTCCAATTTCAAATAAGTTCTTGCCTTCACAACAAAGCCTTTAACTCCACAGCTGTAACCCCCTATTAACTCCATGTACCTGTCCTTCTATAAGTAGAGTTGACAGTATTAAATATCTTGGTATTCAAATAGATGATCTTCTTTAATGGAACGTACATGTTACAAACCTAACGACAAAACTGAGGAAACTCGTCTATTTTTTTAAAAATGTTAGAGATATTTTAAATAGAAAACAACTGAAACAAGTTTACTGTGCTCTTATACAATCATCACTTGAATATGGTATTATCAGCTGGGGTAGTGCCACAAATACTTGCCTAGAGCCTTTAGTAAAGATTCAAAAACTAATTTTGAAGGTTATTCTTAAAGTCCCGTTGAGAACAAGCACTGATTTTATTTTTAAGACACTAAATGTTCCGAACCTGCAAAAATTGTATTCAAAAAATATCCTGCTTCATCAATTTAAAAATACACACATGTTTGAAGAACGAATGAACACAAGAGCCTTAGAAGCCTTGGAAATTAAAAAAATCCCTTAAAAACACGGACATATGAATATACATGGACCTGCCCTAAGTGATAAAAACGTATTATTTCCCCCTCCACATGGCGCCGGCTGAAGCACCTCCTTGAAACCGGCTCGCTCCATGGGGAGGGGATAGAGCCTCGCTTGAATCTAAAATGTGTGACGTCATCATTCTTGCCGTGAACAGCTAGAAGGTAACATCCATACATTTAACGAAATACAACGCCAAAACAGTAGCGTATTCTATACAATATATCTACATATCAATGTGCACATAGCGAATGTGGGCGGTTCTCCAGTGTGCTCATCGGTGGTTACAGGGGTAAGTAAATTATGAAACATTTGTAATAGTGTTTTAACTAAACACGGCAACAAAATATTGCTATGTGTATTGGGGCGAGTCTTTTTGAGGCGAGCATTTGACCTTAGCAAATATGTTATTATCGTGGCAAGCAATTCGCGCTCCCATGTAAAAAGGTCTATTCATTCAAAGCAGATTTTGCTTTTAAGAACTAAATGGTGATATTGTATGCGAGATGCCTATTTACTGTCAGATTGATTGTATAACGAATCACAGTCATCTTTCCCCTCTTCCCCCTCCATGGTTTGGTTTGACCCCTCACCCGTAACTGCTTGTCTAGTCATTTGGATGTCTATGCTTAAAAATAATGAATCTATTATCAACAAACAAAAAATATTGTCTTATAGCCCAATCATGGATTTGTTCCCCTACCCACCCACTCTACATAAATACCTACCCACCCAATCTACATTAATAACTAGCAACGGCTCCACCCCTACCATAATAAAATATTGTTCGAAACTGTCAAATTAGTATAAGCTTTCCCTGTAGAAGGAACGTTTACGCATTATATAAGTGGTTTATACAAAGTTGAATTGTTTCATTTTTCAAAAATACTTTCACTTATCTAAAAACACTGACGAATCAACTATTTTTATATCATCTATTTTAATTGTTTAGAAGGCTTTTTTTCTTTAAATTAATAAATAATTACAATTTAACTAATTAGACGCTAATTAAATTAGGATAACAAGGAATGAATTAAATTCAATACTGAAAGAAGTCCAACTAGGCATTGTGAATAAACATATTTTTGTCACCGGCAATCAATTTTGTATTTAATGGATAACTCCTGCCGTAGATAACCCCAAGTGGTTCGCTATGTTTGGTGACTTAGCGGGGGTAACCGGGTTCATGGTGTGAGGTTTGTCTGGACCCTGGCGTCGCGCGTCGATGAAACTGCACACCTATGCGAAACCTACCTTTTTACTCTTTAGGGAGACCTTTTAACCTCTCAATCCAGACTCAATTCTGTGCCTGTGAATTCGATAACACTGGAACCATCTGAGAATATGTTGCAAAATAATCCTTTTCGGATTAAAATATACATATTTGGATGAAGATATACATATTATACCTAAAATTACGCATTCATTGCTGAAAGGGGACTAAAAACAATATTTTCCAAACCGAAAGAAAACATTACGAAACTGGTTATTAATATCGCAAATAAATTATTATAAATCGTATTTAATACCTATACGAATGTTTCAGTTGTGGGTTGGTATAATAAAATGCGTAATAATAATAATCAGATAAATGGCATAATATTATCCACCCCTGGGGCTAGCGAGAGTTTTGACCTTTCAATACATCTCCATTATTAACAAATATGAAAAGGACCAAAAAATGAAGAATGATGTTAATTTCGTGAAATATTAATAAATTAAGCTCTCTGATTTGATTAATTTCGACTAAATTGGGGGTGCATTATTGAAAGGTTTACTTTACGATAATATTTTATATATGTTTAACAATAATAATCTACCAGGCTGTACAGTGTACATTGATTACCCGAGGGAAATCCTTTGAGAAAAGTTAGACACATAAATACATTTTTAAGAAAGAGGTAAAATTTTCACATTTGTTTCATTATAACGTGTCATATATGTCCAAAGCGCATTATTTGTATTTATTGGTTCTTAGATGAAATTAGACGTGTACACTTGTATGTATAATACAATTATGAGTGTCGATACTTTAAAGATATGTATTTTTAAAAATCATTCATTCTTCAGCGTTTTACTAGGCTAAAATATATGCTTCATTTAGGTACCTGCGAGTAACTACATTAAAAAAAATCCTATGAATTGCAAGAATTTTCTTTTGTATCTTTTGAGGCTTTTTGTGTCTGTAATTTAACTTAAAGTAAAGTAATTTTATCATGCATAAAGATAGCAATCAATAAAAATATGCGTTAAGAAAATGGAGATAATGTTGGTAGTTCTAAGTCGAAGTGTGATACAGTTAAATATGACCGAAGGGGATGGGGTCGAATTAAGTCAGTGGTTAGAGTAGAGCCCCGGTAAGGCCTGCAAGTCCTGGGTTCAATTCCTAGATGGGACCGTGTCTTTTTCTGAATTTTCCCTTTTTTTATCTTGTTCTCAAAAGTGAAAATTTCTTTTGCACCGTTGTGATTTGAAACTTGATGAAACGAAAAATAGTGACACTGAAAAGAGAAAAACCCATTCATCTATAGGATTTAGCCTGCGAGAGAATGAGATCGTATTATCGGTCTCCTCTTTGTGCGGTGCTTCGTAGCCTCCCCAAACTTGTCTACTTTAGTTTTCTGAAAGCTTCATTTCTACCGCGTGTGAATTGAATTCTCTGTTTTTTTTTATGTTCCTGGTTTTCTTTACAATTATGATGATTTATTAATTATCCATAATTCAATTCGATAGTACAATAACAACTATTGATCCTATTGTGTTGTGATAGTACGAAGCAGTATTCGATTACGCCTGGAGATATTGCTGATGTCTCTGTGGATTATCTGGGGACAGATATCTGTACAGTTCCCCTCCCCTTTCCCCAACAAGAATCAAGAGGTCCACAGCTCTGCAGTTCCGCAATCCACGGCCCATAGCCGCAGGCGTGCTCTCTGAGAGGTCGTTAATTCGACGAATACAACGTCAATGCAAGTGAATGCAATTACCGCCAATCATTCGCATTGGGGGCTACAATGCGAGGCTGTCAGGAAACCACTAGGGAAACATTGCTTTTTGATTGCCTGAACTTTCACATCTACGTATGATTTAGTACAAGAGTTTAAATTGATCAATCAACTTATTTATTTATTAACTTCCTAGTGGGCTTTTACACGAAATTAATTTAAGTAATACAGCTGTGTTACCTACTTGATGTAATGAAAAAGCAAGTATCTACATATTATTGATTTATAAAATACGTAAAGTTACAAAACAAAACGCATGAATTAAGCACATGAAATAGTGTATAAAACTCACTTTATTATATTGAGAAATTAAAATGAATAGCCGCCAGTGCAAAATATTAAAAAAATTACAAAATTAAATGTATTTAAAAAAAATCGAGTGCAGTCCACACGCGGTAAAAGTGAAAACTTCACCCACAAAATCTCAACTAATATGAGCCTTGAAAAGTGAGCTCATAATCAAAGCGGCCAATGCGGTAAGGTACGGTGTTCATTCAGTCTCATTCTCTCACACGTCAAAACCTAAAGATGTGTTTGTCTCTTTTTAGTGTCGTTTCCGTTTCATCAAGTTTCAAATCACAAAACGGTGCTAAAGAAGTTTCACTTAAAAAAATATGAAAATAAATAAAAATAGAAAAAATCGAGTGCAGTTCACATGCAGTAGAAGTGAAACCTTCACCCGTACAATCTCAAAAAATAGGGGCCTTGAAAAGTGAGTTCATAATCAAAGCGGCCAATGCGCTATCATTCTATCTCATTCTCTCGCAGGCTTTATTTTATAGATGTATGTGTTTGTCTCTTTTTAGTGTCGTTTCCGTTTCATCCAGTTTCAAATCACAACGGCGCACAATGGGGTAGCTCTATGTACCGCGTTGGCAGAAATTCAGAAAGTCAAGTGTTCTTTACAATGAAACAAGTATGCTAGTTTTGAAGTTCATTAAATGTTTCATAATTCCCCCGAAGCGTGTCGCCCTTATCGCAATACTGACGGAAAGAGATCACTTTGAACTTGAACTTTGTGCGGGTGACCGTGTCAGTTTTTGAGGTTGCGTAAATTTCAATATGTTTCAAGTTTAAAAAAAGCGAAATCTACAAAGTGTTTAGATCCAATTCAACATGGATACGATGTCTGGTGGTATGTACTTTTATTATATTATAGTAGTTTTTGAAAACGTTACACGACATGTCAAAATTTTTAATTAAAACAAACACCTATTTGAATGAAATATTTTTTTTGTGAATATCTTAAATTTCGAAGCAAATAGTTAAAAGTTCCACCAGATTCCGTCATATTTTAATTTGTTTTGTTTACTTTAGTATCTTAGCTACTAGAATAGATTGTAAGATGTTGCTTTTGTACACCATTTTATTAATTATTGTACCTGAAAGCGTGGACTATCAGTTTTCATGAAAAACGGTTCTAGTATTATAATCAGTGTGTTTTGTTTTAGATGTAATATCTGATGTGGTTCGTACGAGATTCGAGTTATATATGATTATGAAGAACTCTAGCATTAAAAATTTTATGATAAAGTAAAATTCCTGAAAAAATATCTCTTGGATACACATTGTCACCTGAATGAATCTCTAGCGTTAAGAAATTTATTGATAAAGAAAAATTCCTGAAAAAATATCTCTTAGATACACATTGTCACCTGAATCAAAAATAACTTTTTTAATGAAATAGTTGTTTTCTGTTGTAAATTGAAAATCAGATGGTTGAAGTGTCGCAGAAACAATGACACCTTAATATTAAATAATAAATAATGGCTTGAAAGGACTATTATATCTAAGAATTGCAAATCTTTACCAGAAATAGTAAAAACAAAAAGAGGTCGACCCACGCTGTTGTTTGATATGTCATCTGAGCGTAAGAAACGTCAAAAAACTATGATATTGCGATCTAAAACATCGAAAAATAAACAATAGGATAGTGAAAACAATTCCAAAAGAAGTACTGCAAATGCTAAAGATACTAGACCCTAATACGACTACAGGGAATGATTCGGTAGTTGAACAAAGTAGTGATGACGATAATATATTGTCACAAGACGATTAAGATGATCTATTCTGTGAATAACTGTTAATAAATAGCTTGCGAAATGAAGAGAGCATTATGACTGATTTAATTAATCTTATATTTTTTAAATTTATATTTTTGTACTAAATATGTTTGACCTTTCGAAAATTTTTTTTCACTAATTTTTATTAACATGTCTATACGGAACTAAAAATCGAAAAAGGTTTGATGCAATTGCAACCACTGATTTGATGCCAACTTTCGGGGTCATCCACCTCATTGTGCGGCTTTAAGAAGTTTCACTTAAAAAATGTTACATTCACCACGGAGAAGCACTTACGAAGATTTCGTTTCATCACTAATACGGAATCTGTCTACAACATTCCCAAATCTATAGTTGTAATTTGTTTTTAAATTGTCACAGAAGGGGATAATAGTTTGCCTTTCCCATGAACAGAAAATCATTTGCATTCGGCTGAACGGTGCCTAGAACTTCGGTAACCTACCAAATACAACCACAGAATAAGTTATTTTGTGGGCATGTCCGTATGCTAAAGAAGCATTTTTTTCTTAATTCTTGTTTAAATTGATAAAATATTCCCAATATCGATAGACTCTCTGAAAATCAAAAGGTCTCACATATACATTACTAGTAGACCTGGCCACACGTTGCTGTGGCTAAGGAAATCTTTATAACCAACGCCATCTATTAAACCAAATCCACACCACGCTGCCCTCTGCCGCTTGGCCAATTTACACAAAACCTTGACAAATTATATACCTAAAAACCTTCCTCATGAATCACTCTATCTATTGGTGAAAACCGGATGAAAATCCGTTACGTAGATTAAAAGATCTAAGCGCACATATAGCGGGAGCGACTTCATTTTATTGGTTCAGTTTTCATTCAGATCGGTTTTGTTTTCACCAGTAATAACCAAAACTGAAAAAGAAAAATAAACTTTCCAGATTTTCCAACTTTTCTACGACCGACGCGTCGGTCATAAAAAAATATAATTGTACCAAAATTAAAAACAACAAAACTTATATGAACAAAAACAAAAAATAATATGTAATAATATGTATAGTAGATATATATTATATTCATTACCTCTTTATTAGAAACCAAAAATGTTCATTTGTTCGTTCATTCGTAAATATAAAATTGATATAAGTGTTATCAAAATTATGAGATTCCACAGAAAAAAAACCCGTTGTTGTTCACTTACTTTCTCAATGATCACATTGATCATACCTTATTATCTAAAAAGAAATAAAAAAAGACCTTGGTATTACCTTTGTCACTTAATTAACTTTTATTAAACATATTAATAATATAACCTCTAAAGCTGCCCAAATGTTGGGATTTATCTTACGGATATCGAAGGATTTTAAATATTTTAAAACTGTCAACTACTACTATACACTTGTTAGAAGCCAACTAGAATTTAACTCCACCCTTTGAAATCCATATTACAGTACACATGAAAAATCCCTTAAGCGTGCCCAACATAAATTCTTACGTCACATTAATTTTAAATGGGGAATATCTATTGAAAATATTAATTATTTCTCCCTTTTACATCTACTGGGACTTGATACATTGAAAGAAAGAAGAATTTTTCCTGACTTATTTTATTTATTTATTCTGGTAGGTCAACTGCTACTAACCTGTTACTTTACCATAACTATAAAACAGAATCTTTTACAAAAAAAAAAACAAGTTGACGGTATCTACACAGATTTTTCAAAAGCTTTCGACAAAGTATCACATAAATTATTACTTAGTAAACTGAACGCCTTAGAACTGAGAGGCAAGTTGTTGGATTGGTTCTCAAGTTATTTGTCTAACAGAATCTTATTTGTTAAAATTAAACATTCTAAATCTAAATTATTATACGCAACCAGTGGTCTACCGCAACGGAGTCATCTCAGTCCCATCCTTTTCTTAATATTCATAAACGATATCATAAGTTCTTTCGACGATGTAGAAGTTCTGCTTTTTGCCGATGACATTAAATTATACAAAGAAATATCCAATATAGGTGACTGCCTAATCCTACAGTCAAACATCGTCAAATTACAAAATTGGTGTCTCGCAAACAACTTATTCCTCAATATCGATAAATGTAAGACATTAACATTTTATCGAACAAAGACCCCACTATCTTTCAAATACACAATAGAAAATAAAATCTTAGAAAAAGTCAAAGAAATTAGGGATCTTGGAGTTGTGTTTCACATACAACAAATAACTAACAAAGGCATGAAAACAATAGGATTTATACTCAGAACAATCAAAGACTTCGATTCGCTGGAAGTTATAAAAATCGTATATTTGTCACTCGTACACAGCTTGTTGGAATACAATTCCATAGTTTGGTCCCCATATTATCAAATTCATATAAGAAATACCGAGAGAGTGCAGCACAAATTTTTAAGATTTATTAACTTCAAGTTACACATACCTATTCAACACATTAACTACGCATCTTTACTAAATACACTTAAATTGCATTCCCTAGAAAACAGAAGAAAAATAAACGATCTAACTTTTTTGTTTAAAATTATTCACTCCGAATTAGATTGTTGCGAACTCCTGCATCTCATTGATTTTAAAGTACCTAATCGAGAAACAAGGCAAAACATATTATTCTGCAACAATAATTCTGTAACCAACTACCACACACATGCACCAATTTCTCGACTACACACACTAGGGAACAAATTCACCTCAAATATCGATGTATTTAATACAAGTTTACCTTTATTCAAGAAATATCTGAACAATATTTTTATGTAGAATATTTTGATATCTAAGGAGCATCACGTACGGTCTATTGCATATATTTGTGTATTTCTATATTAATCTACAATGTAAAAACCTATTACCGTTTTCTTTTTATGTATCTTGCATTTTGTCATGTATTATTCATCACATTTAATTAGTCACCTGTAAATTTTGTAATTACTAACATACCTACTAGTTTATTTCTATGCCATTTACAACTTAGAAACTTTCTCTTTTATTGTAATGCACTATCTTTCCTTAAATTTATCTGTATACCTATCTTTCATATATGATGTTTACTAGTTATATTTTTATAGTCTATCTTTTTTATTCAAAAACTGTCTCTGTATTATAAACTTGTCATGTAAAAGCCCATCAGGGCGTTGAAAATTAAAAATTAATAAATAAATAAAAATAACAAATAACTTCTCGAACTCTCCTTACCTTCTTTCGTTAATATGTTTTCATGTACCAAGTAGATCAGATTGTAACAATACAGGATCTAATGCTAAATTATATGCTATGATAAATCGCCGGCGTATACTCGGTAATAAATAGGTAATAAATATTGAAAGATTATCAGCGCTTTTCAGTTGGATTATAATCTTATATACTTTGAATGTTTATATTATCCATCAATGTTTAATTCAGGAATTTTAAAATTAATTATTACGAAATAATTATTTAGTTCATAATATCTCGTATACAAGGACAAGGATATCATGTATATGAGGATTTCTTCTTCTTCATATTTGTATTTATAATGGCTTACTATTTTTGCTGTCACTTCAATATGTGCTTTTAATATTTTGTCATATGAATTTTTTTTCTTAACTATGTAGGTATATTCTTTATCCATTTCAAATTGTTGTAAAAGCCGTTAATCGGCGTTAATTCATAATAAATAAATAAGGCCATTTTGTTATCATTTTATTGCAAAACTACGACGGAAATATCATGTTCAGATCATAGTTTTTAAATGTTCGAGCTTTTGAATTATTGTTTGCCAAACGCCATCTGCTTTGGCACCATTCCCGGTTTCAATGTAACGAAGTGATGTGGTAATTTAATCCTTTTGGGGGCCAATATTATGGCTTTTTGAAGCCAAATTTTGTTGACCATCATAATAATTCATGATTGAATAAATGGTTTATTTATAAACATGGCGGTAGGTACATACCTACATACTACCGTGATGGATTTATGTTCATCACTTTCGTTATTTCACATTATTTAATTATTTTTTTAAGGACTCGTAAGGAACACTGTAGGTTAATTTTAAGTTAATTATAATTAAGCGCACTTGAAGTGAAACATCACAAAACTGCGCTATATAAATATATACGTTATTATTATTATTATTATCACTGAAATTAATCGAATCTATCCCTTTTCAGGGAATTAGAAACAAACAACAAACTTAAATCTTTACAACACAGCTGAAATCTGTTATCATTATGAAGAGGGAATAACCATAAAAAACCGGAAATATGTCATTTTTAAATAAAATATTAGACGTATTGACTCTTTTTCACAAAAAAATATAAATTGATTTCTAAAGATTGTTTTTTTATCTAGTAAAGCTGTGGTTTAAATTTTGAGAAAAAAATATTTATTTTTAGTGTAATAAGGTTATACCAGAGGCCGTTGGCAGATTTGTTAAATTTTCAAACTAAATTTTGTGTTATACAACACACATTTCAAATCATATAATCATGCAGTAAAATAAATCAATAAATTATCTGGGAAAGCTTTGTATCAGAATTTTAATTGTAGTTTAAATAAAATCATTAAATAAAAGATCCGCGCACGTGTTTTGTGACGAAAATACTTCTGTTTATATATTTATTTACGGTCTTACAAACTAATATATTTCAGATTTATTTTACATTCTTATCTTGCTTAGATATTAATGAAAAATTATGAATACTTATGTTTCAAAAATACGCTAAACGCTTTTCAGCACTTATGGATGTAGGTATAAAAGCAAATTTTAAATGAAATAAAATCGATATTATGTTATAATTTTAAAAAGCTATTACGGAGAATAATTATTCCTTTCTCATTGGAACCGCCCTGTATGATCATAAGAACATCTTTCGACGAAATTTGGATTCTCGGCCGCTGGCTGGTTAAAGCAAAACCTTATATCACCTCCTGTGATCTAGGAGGTTTTGGTTAAAGGCCCTGAAACAGCCGATTCTCCCGAAAGGAAAGCTTTATAATCATGAAATTTGCAAAACATTTTCTCTTTTAAATGTCTAGTTCAACATAAATATTGCACTCGTTATTGGTAATTAGGAAACAAATAAAAATATAATATATTTTTATTCATTAGCACCCAGTCTGTTTACGAAAGGGGTAAACATTGAGGTAAGCAACAACAATAAATGATACAATTTTTATATTTCCGATAAAAAATTATCATTCTTTTTAAAGTATATCTACCTTACAAGCACCTACTTAATTGAACCAAAAAGTAGGTAGGTACATGCTCAAATTCAATTTGAGCAGAGATCTTTTTAAAGTGCGGTTATTCCCTAACCGAGAGTTTAACAATGTTAGCCGGTAATCACGAATGGAGGCCTCCCCACAGAGAGGAGTAGTGGTGCGGTACGAGGCACAAGGCTTGATTTACCGTTAATCGATGCAGCACAATAGCAGTACTTGATATATTATCTAATGAAGATGTAATTAGAGGAAGTTGTCTGTCGGGTCAATACCCATTGCATCTCCTGCGCTCCTGGTAGCTGCCGGATAATAGCGTTCTCTGCTGACTGATTAATTTTGCGATGTACGGGACACGTAAGTGTGTGGTAATGCGCTTTGTGTACGTGTCCGAATCAAACATGATAAGTCAATCACATTTATGAGTTGACGTTAATAATGCAGCGCAGGCAAGGCAAGGCAAGGCTTGAGAGATTTCCGAAGATGACACCTACCCTAAAAATAAGGTGCATTTTTTCCTCTTTGCCTCCTGCTTGAAGTTAACGTAACAAAGTTTCACAAACATTCAGGAGTCTCATCGTAATATCCGTGATTATGAGATTGATTAAATTGAAATATTTATTTCGCTTTTGTACTTAAATATCCACGTGCTTTACGCTTTGAATTTAATATTCTTGCTTAACCTTACTGGATTGTATTCCACTTTACATCTACAATATCTAAAATTTTGTCAAGCAATATAATATTTTCACGTGTAATTTACGTATCTATAAATAATTTTGAATATTAAGAGGTGATTCCCAATATCATGTTATATTAATTGAGGAACGTTTTAAAGAGAAATATCTACCTCAAACCGTTTTAAAATTCTTACTCTCTCCTACATGACATAAAAATATCCGTTATAATCTTTTTTGCCTATATTACTTATGCAATTTTTTGTATGGGCGTACCAACGGTTGGTATAAAAAAACTAACTAACTAACCATCACGCCGTTTTCCCGCAGGGGTAGGCAGAGACTCAAGTATCTGATTCACTTGATCGTGCCATGTCTTCCTCGGGCATCCCCGACTTCTACCATTCACATTCGCGTCGTATATTCTTCTTACACTACTTTCTTCGTTCATTCACTCTACATGCCCAAACCATCTGAGGGTCCCTTTTTTAATCTTACTCATTATGCTTACATCAGCCTTAGATTCTTTGCGGATATCCACATTTCTCACACGATCATACATTGTTTTACCACACGTACGTCTCAGGGATCTCATTTCAACAGCATTCAGTTTACTTTCATCCTTCCTCTGCCAGCTCCATGCCTCACTGCGATACATCAGGGTAGGTACCAGGACTCCATTGTGGACTGCTAGCTTCGCTTTTTTTGACAGTTTTTATATTAGCGCCAACGGCATTCAGTCCAACATTAATGGAGTTACCGGCATTCACCCTTCTTTCAATATTTCTATCAGCCTTCCCATCTCTTGTAAACATACTACCCAGATACACAAACTCATCCACCTGCTCCAATTCATCATTCACAACTATGTTGCATACTGTAGCATACTGAAGCTACACTTCATCGGGAATAATTAACTTAATAATTACCTGTTTTTCTCTTTCTTTCTATGTATTATCAATCTATATTCATCTCTATTTTATTGAGATTTTTCGAATTTCACTTAAGTGCATAATATTTTAGTATGTAACCATATCCCATGTATGTACACCTACACTTATAGATAATCCAGAAGTTTCAATTGTTCCCATTATATACTTACCTATTGCATAATGTTATTCTATTTCTGTTATAATTAGTGTAACTCGCTCATCAAGCACAAGAACTAGTTTCTTCTTTGGTGAGATTGCAATTTTAAATAATTTGTGTACCGATATGTAATTTATATAAAACCACTGTACTATATATCTATATTAAATAAAAAAAAAATTTAAAAAAAAATTTAAAAAACTGTTTTCGTACTCTCTCTTTCAAACACCATGACTTTAGACTTACTTACATTCATCATTAACTCATTCTTCATACATTCTTCGTTCATTCTAGATACGAGAGTCTGTAGATCATTTATAGTGTTAGAAATCAGCACCGCATCATCAGTATACAACAGGCAACATACTTTCAGATTACTCATAATGTTTAAAATTTTTATTTGAGGATATTTACAATATATTTGCGTGGTAGGTGTTTATAATGATATAGCAATATGTTATTCTTATATTTATAATAAAAATTAGCCGACTCAGCAGACGTTGTTCTGACATATAAATTATTTCTAGTGATTATTTTGTTTGTTAAATAAAAAAATAACGAATGGAAAGTGTGTGGGGATGGGATCTTTGACAAAAAGAGGAATGTAGCGCTGTAGCCGATGACCACCGATAAAAACAAAACAAAAAAACACCAACACAACAATACACAACTATAACATAGTGATACATAACAAATGCCGAATGAAATGTCAAAATGACGCGACGCTTCTTGTGAATGACTTGCACATGTGTGGATGAAAGTTCGATGAGGCGGACGTAGCGCCATCTGTCATTCAACAACATAAATAATTTCGTTCTGTTTAAAATACTAACGACGGTTAAACTTGTTTATACAAAAATACTAAAATCGCAGTTAAAAAATGGGATAGTAAGTGGGGGTAGGAGGGTAAAAATTTGAGGTTTTAAGTATGTTTTGATGCCAAATTAAAAAAAAAAAAAAACATCAAAAGAAAAGAAAAAAAATTCTTGATAAGGCCACCCTAATCACCTAGTGGTATGAAATATACTTTACGACCTATTCTCATACCTACCAAATAAACAGAAAAAATTTCATAAAAATCGGTCGAGCCTTTTCGGAGGAGTGCGACCACAAATACCGTGACACGAGATTTTCATATAGATATTTATATTTTAGAACTTAAATGTAGGAAATATTTTGCTTTGTGAAAACTTTTTTATTTTCAAATTTCCACACATTTCTCTTTTGAAAATTTTGAAAATTTTCGACTTCTTTTCAAATATAGAGGTATGTACTTTACTGAGAAAGACATACATAATATATTTCTGAATCGATTAGTTACAAACTGGTTAGTATTGCACTGCATTGCATCCGAATTATATGAAAAACATGTCGTTAGCTTAAAAAAATTATACAAATTTAAAACAATCAGCCAAAATAGATTTTTTCATATTTGCATTATACATGCAAAGCTACTGCAAGTAACTTTTCGGCAGTAATGTTTTTATATTTTTATAAATATTTAAAACTAACGACATTACATCACCAATTCACTGATTGGTTCTACTTGTAAGAGCTAATTATTTACTATAATATTATAGGTATAATAAAATATGTAAAAGCCTTTATGGGCGTAAATTTTAATAAATAACCTGACCTTACCCTCGTCTAATAATGATAAAAAGCCAAAATAGAAATCACATGGCACATTCTGTAAGCGTCGGTCTGCGAGACTTTAATACAATTTTGGCAGACCTTGACATCTTGCGACAGCTGTCTCATTTGATAATGAATGAGATACCTCCACCGTTAAATTATTCCGTTATTCCGGTTTGGGTGTAGCGACTGAAAGTCAAAGCATTACATCCCGAAAAGCTTTCCAACAACGAAAAGTTTTTAGATGAACCTACTGTATTTAAGACCCACGCTTTCATAGGTCTGGTTACAAATTACTGAACAGAAATTGAATAGTAGTGTGGTCTAAACCGAGTTGAAAAAAAATTATGTGGCCTATTAACCCTTATGACATCCGCTCATGAAGAAACTGAAAAAAAAACCGCTATCTCAGTGCTGGTCGCCGTCGCGTTTAAGTTGCCTTGGTGAAGGGGTTGCCATGGTAGCGGCTCACGACCTGTGGACAGCGGTTTTTTTCAGTTTCTTCATGAGCGGATGTCCTAAGGTTAACATAACCGATTTACTCTAACAATCTCGTTTTCCACAAATTGTCGCAAAAAACACCGAGCACGTTGACGATTTCTAGACCCCGGACAGGTCGACGAAATTGATTATCAGCAAAAAGATTAAAAAAATGTCGATGTTTGAAAAAATTTCATCAATTTAATTCGAAGTAAGATAAAAATTCTCGCCTTTGAGTACACAGACATACCCACAACACACTTCGAACGTTTTATCTTTAAAAATGTATTTAAAATATTTCGAAAAATTGGGCCGTTTTATTGCAATATTTATGACGCTGTAAATCTATTTTTATTAATTTGCAAGATGAACGCCGGTCATTCATCTCAATTTGCCCCATAAACGTCACTCCGACGTTTTCCCGGCCCCTGACTGGAGCATTTATTACCATCAAAACCACACGCCACATCCACTTGGTATTGCGTGCCACCATCTTTGTCTCGTGGTCTCCTGTTACCTGGAACCTAGTGCCTAGTATCTAATACTTCCCGGGTGGGGTGGGGATGGAATGTAAACTTGCAAGCGGTACCTACCCGTCACTATTGTTATGCAAAGTCTGCGTTATCTCTAAACGTCAGGTAAATTCAGACTGAATGTGTCCGCCAGTAGAGAAGTTGCAGCTCTGTTTAAGAACAACAATCCACTCATGTCTTCTGTGGGATTACCTTCTAAGCTGTAAATTACACCCCTAATTGTATGTCATGCCCCCCTATTAAACGAATTTCAGTTTTATTCATTTTGCGAACGATGTGCAATGTATTGTTTAATGTTTATGGTTATTATTTCACATTATACTTCAAACATAAAATACAGAATGAAGAAGAAATGTTTTCCAGACTGTTTCTTCGACTTTTATAAAACTATGTCTGCAGGATAAACGATTATCAATCTAAAACACAACAATTAGACTAACAGACTCGTTTGCAAACAGAAAAAAAATCAAGTCCATAAATTTGTGTATGAGCTGCGCCGGGAATATAAATAAAAGGCAAAATGACAAAATAATGTGTACGGGCTATCCTATCAATGTTCTTGTATTTAATAAAGTCAATTGCTAATTCTCGCGGCTCAAAGCGTTCTGCGGTCGTCATGTGGATGGAACTAATGGCTTAACTCGTAATGACTTTAATAATTTCTATTAAAATAATTTGATTAATTGTTTAGTTGACTAAGCTAAATTTATTTGTATTTATTAATATTCATTTGAAGTACGTTTTACGCTATATCGTGAGAAAAAGAATTTTAATTATTCGATCAAAAAAACATTATTTGCCATTGTGAGGAATACTCAATGTTGTGAGATTAACTTTTTTGGCAGCACTTAGCGGTACTATCAGCGTTTATCGACATTCATCCTTATTCCCCTTTCAAGGCGTGACAGCTTAAGAATATAAAAATTCCCACAACATTAAAGTGATTTATGTGAAAATAACAAGCCCCGTAAAGAATTCGGCTTCCAGCCTGAAAATATGCACGGCAAAAGTTATTGGGGGATGAATATGTTCGAGATGCATCCTTTTTTAGGAATCTTTTCTCTTCAGCTAAGTGAAAACTAAATATAGATTTAGTGAGAAGACTCTGACTCCACATTAAAAAAAGAGTGTAATTCACCTATTTTATCAGTATTGCTCTGGTGAAAAATCGCGATTTTAATCGAAACGTTACTTGAAATGGTTTAAGCCGTGTTTAGTGACCAGGTCAGATACTTTCCCACCATCATCTTTCACGTCTCCTTCCCCTCCTCAGTACCATAAGCCTCACACAACATACCCCAATTGGGGACGCGCTATTCCCACTGGCTAAAGACGGTTGAGAGGAGTTTTATTTTTTAATTTACGTTAATTCCACACGGGAGGCCCTGAGGGAAAAAAATCACTCTGGGCGAATGTCGTCTTTGGAGGTGCCGGGTGGAGAATCTTTTTAGGGAAAGAAAGGAGAGGAAGTTCTAGGAACGAATAAAGGTATGAGGGGTGAGTAGGGAACTGGGGGTGAATGTGTCCAGAAGTGATATACATACCTACGAATCCATCCCTCCCACTGCGGTAAGGCGGTGCTCTGAGAGAGTATTGCTGGAGAGATTAAAATGTCCCCCTCAACCAGTCTCTCCCGATCCAGTCTACCATGCGGTTGGTGGGAAGACGTATCCGCATTGACGCCAAGATACGGACAAATCTCACCCCATGAACCCGGGCACCCCAGCTAAGTCACCAAAAGTAGCGAAACGCTTAGGGTGACAAATGGCAGAGGTGTTGGTGATCTAATAAATGGATACCATGGGGCGGCGGTACGCGTTCCCGGGAAAATTAAAGTAGTAAAGTTGTATTCACTTTAAAAAAATGAGTCGGTTGATACCTGTGGTATATACTGTGGCATTCGCTTCCATTCAACTACAAGAATCCAAGTGTTCTAATCAATTTTCTCCCATCAACAATAATCCATTAGCTCATAATAATGGATTTGAAACAGATTTTATTTATTTATTTATAACTTCTCACCATACATTCTTATTTTTTATTTTTACATACAAAAAAAATTAACCTCACTAGGACTAGGCCTGTGTTGAGGTTAACATTTATAAAGTTGAGTGATTTTACACACAAAAAATACTAAAATACATTACATTTAAAACACTAAAATATTATTATAAAGTAAGAAATAAAAATATCATATTAGTGACCAGATGGGTAATTTAAGTATGTTTTGTAACAATATAGACCATAAATAAATCTTTAATTACTATACCCACCAAGAAACAAAGCTAGTTCAAAACATCTAGGGTGACACTCCAATTTTGGCAAATTGAACTCAAATAAAATCTATTTATTTAAAAAAAAGCTTATTATTCAAAAAACAAATATTATTAAAAAACAAATCTTATTAAAAAACAAATCTTATTATTTAAAAATTGAAATCTTATTATTTAAAAAAGGACAAGGATGAAAAAATAGTATGCCAATCCTTTGTTAAGACAAATATCTTAACATTATTTTTAAATTTAGCTAATGAATTAGAAGATTTTATGTAGTCTGGCAGAATATTAAACATAATTGGAGCTTGGTATAAATAGTTTCTTTGGCCAAAAGATGTTTTAGTATGTATTGCCATAAAGTTCATTGTTGAGCCAATTCTAGTGGTATGGATTTGTTGGGTCCTTTCTGCAGATTTAGTATTGATAAAAAATCTACAAATTATTTTAGTAATGTACAGCTGTTTTGTACACATAACATTAGATTCCTTGTAAAGTAGTTTAGTTGGATAACGAATTTTTTTTTGTACATGACTTTAAGAATTAATTTGTGAGCAATATTTAGTGGTTCTACATTGGACTTTAGACAGGATCCCCAGCATACTATATTGTAAGAAAGTCGAGATTGGACTAAGGAATAATAGACAGATATTGATAGAAAAGATAGAAGTGATAGAATTCTAGCAAAAAAATAAGATTAATATCCATAAATATATTAATTTACAATAGTCCACTAACTTTTTACAATAATAACCTTAACCACCAATGGCGAAGAATTTTGAATTTTCAATGTGTTCTTTTATTGTAGAAACTACAATAAAAGAACACATAAGATGCCTAAATAGTTCAGGTTTTTCAGAATTTGCAGAACAATTAATTAATAAAGATCACACTTTTAACCGGGATACGGGTATTAAAGTCCTACACAAAAATGGGATAGGTTTACGACTCAATAATTTAGAGGCATTGGATATTAAAAAAAATCAGTTAAATCAAAGGCTGAAATCATAAATAATTAATAATCAACTAAGTTTAACATTCAGTTCTATTATAAGCATGTTTCCCGTTATCCCACACTCCCCTCCCCCACTTCCCTTCCACAACTGACGCACTGTCCCACTCTAATTTACTGTCTCTTTCTTAACAATTTGTACATATATATACGGGTATATGTGTATTATCCTGTATTTCTTAGTATTTTTATAACAGTCCTGATGATGGTACGGAAGTACCGAAACCGGTAGACTAAAAATAACAATAAAGTGACTTAAAACAACGTATTTTCTTTGTTTTGTTCATATGCAGCGAATACTTTATGATGTGACATTATTAATTTAAAATAAATTTCGTAAACACCACTTTTGTATTATATACTTTATTTTATTTTTATTTATTTAATAATCCCATAGTTTCCACCAATTTAACACTTCGTATATGGCTTACTTAGCTGTAATAACAAGAATTCAAGGAATTTACCATAAAAACCTTTTTTTAACAAACAAAATTATAATCACATTTTGAGAGCCATATGAAAAATACTTATCGAAATAAAAAAAGAGCACACTTTTTTATTGTATTGCTTTGACAGTTAAGTGCGGTAAAGTATACACCCTTCGGTATATTTATTCCCACGTTAGGTCAGAAAAGGACTCAAGAAGTTTAGTTTTGTATAAGAAAGATGTTCAGGGGTGTGCCGTGACATAATTTAGAGAACAACCTTCCAGAAAGTTCTTGTAGGCGTATTGAAAAGCTTTAAAATCATTTATCATTTCTCAGAAAACACTATTTCTTAGGAAGGTTAATATCATACAGACAATATCACGTAAACCTTATTTCATGGCATCAAATTTCGTGGATAAATCTAGCATTCAACTTCAAAAATATTTATATTTATCTATTTTTTACACGCCCGGATGGGCTTTTACATTATAGTTTATAAGTTGAGTATCAAACAATGAAGAAAATATAACACAATGAGAAAAGAAAATACATAATACAACCTAACAACAAAAGCATATAATAAAATTAAAATACGAAGTATTTAAAAATGATAAGAAGTCTCACATTCAATATAAACAAAAATTGCAGAAATTATGTAAATCTATTTGTGTCTAGAAGAATAAAAGTGATAGAATATACAACATTTATACTGATTAGTTTTAGGATGAAATATATCACCCAGATTAGAATATTTATTTCCGAGTCTGTAGAATTTTGATAAGCTAGTGTCCTGGTGTTATTGAAGTAAAGGGGTAATAATTGTCGACGTGATTTTTTGGGAACATGGATATTGATAAATTGAAGTAATTCAGGACAGTCAATTTTTTAATGCAGTATTTTATATAATCGTATTAAATCTGTGCTTATTCTTATTCATAAGGATTTTTTTATTGATCTACTATTTTTACTATCTGTAAACTAATTATTTAATAGTACTTATTCTGGTTGCCGCTCTGACTGTAACCCAATGAACTTAACTGTTCAATGAACTCGAAAACTTAAGCTTTGAATTTCATAAGTTTCGTTTTCAAAATTAGAAGGGTTTGTTTGGGGAATTCAATGTAGTACTTACCCATAATATAACAGAACATTATTATTTTTATTGCCATTTTCCCAATTGGAATTGATGATCTCGAATTTAAACTATCCCATTTAGATGAGGCAAGATGTGAAAAAATTAGTAGCACCTTTTCACGCCTATTTCGACCTTCAACACTCCCAAGGCCGAATGAAAACTACCAATCGGTCCAAGCGCACTGCTACTCGAGTGATTATAGTGGAACACTTTTCGGTGAGATATTAGTACGTAGAGCGCAGTGAAGCCATGTTTTAACTCGACCGTTTTGCATTTCGCATGTCGGTAAATTGGTTTGTACCATCCGGTTCCGGGTCCGGTTAAAGGTGATGGCAGTTTAATGTTTCAGTAAAGATTATAAAGCCAATATTCTAAAATCATTCATAGTTTCATAAATTGTAGGCATAAAATGATTCAGAACCACTTTCATATCGAGGACAACAAAACCATTGTTGACCAGTGTTATTTTTTCATTTGTAAAATCCTCGGGTTTATGTACTCGTACTTCCTTATTCGAGTTCTGTCAATACTATTTCCCCTCGAAAAATGTTGTAAAAAATAATTGGCATTGAGATGGTGACGTCTCTTTGGAAAAATTGTGCAACTTCTTATTTGAAAATAAAAATATTTAATGAAATTAACATTCGATTTATAATAACTAATAATAACTGGCTATTTAAGTACCTATGTACTTATGATTTCGGAGGAAATTTTGTTTATGCTTTATTAAATTATGAAATTGACACATACTCTTTTGCATGCGGACTTAAGGGGGGAGTCTGGTCCAGCCGACCAAAAGTTTGATTTTTTTCGTTGCGTAAAAATCTTCTTATACAAGTGAAGAATACATTACCAATTTTATAGCAACAAATTCGACCTTGAAATATAGTCAGGAGCGGACCGGTTACACGCGAAAACTTTAAACGCGTTTTTCAATTAGGCTGGAATATCACTCATTTCATTCAAAATGTAAATTTAAGAAAATTAAATTTAACAATTATTATAAGCAATAATTATCAGCCTGAAACACTCATCCACATTGAAAAATCTTCCGAGAAAAGATACATGACGCCAACGGGACTTGAACCCGTGCCCTTCTGATTGCCGGTCAGCTGCTCTCCCAATTGAGCTATGGCGGCTTATCTTGTACCCGCCAAATGATTCAATATATACTAGTGTTTCATTCAACAATTACTGCTTATTATATTTTTTCCACCTGAAAACAACCAACTTTATTTTTGCGAGAGAGACACTGTTAGTGTTAAATCCGTCGCTAGGTGGCGTCGAGACAAATTATGTCTTCATTTATTGGGGAAATACTTAAACTTGTCAAATATTAATTATTATTTTTAATTGTTAAACTAACGTTAAAGACAAGATTTGTATGCATAGCACAAAGGGTAACAATTATTATAAGCAATAATTATCAGCCTGAAACACTCATCCACATTGAAAAATCTTCCGAGAAAAGATACATGACGCCAACGGGACTTGAACCCGTGCCTTTCTGATTGCCGGTCAGCTGCTCTCTACTAACGTTTAAGACAAGATTTTTATGCATAGCACAAATGGGAGAGCAGCTGACCGGCAATCAAAAGATATATGATGGTAGGAGTAAAAAAGGTTAACAACATTTTCCAAAATTCCAACATTTTTTTCTCATACAAAAAGACGTACCTACTAAAAATCCTTAATGTGAGGTACGATCTTACTTGCTGAGAGCCTGCCGGGCGCCCGATTCGATTGTGATTGGCCCGTATCGTAACAGCGGAAAATAATAAATCTGGCCGCACACGCCGGACTAATTTTATCTTTTTACCTCAAAACTACCCCTAAAAGTTGGAATTTCGAAAAAAGTTATTTATCTTTTTTACTTGTACCATGTAGAATCACCTCCCGAAGTTAATGCACTGTACCCCCGGACACCTGCATAGTTATTCAAATTAAATTTTCAATAATATTTTTTTCTTATTTAAATGTACCTTTACATGAAACAAATGTTTCGTGAACGAAAATAAATTTTATACTTAAATTTAAAAAAACCTCGGCTGGACCAGAGCACCTCCTTAAAATTTTTCGCACAACTATTAGTTACTCAACTCAAAATCGTCGTTTAATGTAACTGGGCACACCCTTGATGACCGGTTGTCCGCCCTTCGGCCACGTGTCGCTTTTCAAAGTAGAAAGGTTGTGTAATAATTTATTTAGTATGCGTCAATGTGCTCACAAAGTTCCCAGGCTCTACTGTGGGCTCAGGCAGGAAGTAAGGAGAAGCGGCCGCGGGGTAAGTTTGGTGCGGTTGCGACGTTGATTGGTACAACACGATGGTAAACAGACGAACTTCCCCATATAGATTGTTATTATGGTAAACTTTGATCTTCATACAACACGTAAATTGTAAATCTCCTTAACGGTCGGCGCAGAACCTTGGTAAACTCCTTAACGGTGCTAAGTACAGGCACCAAACACAACCTGCTAACTTTACGGCAACTGGAAAGCAACAACGACTTAAACGTGTTATAAACGTAGAGGTAGGCATAAACTTTTGCTTATCGCACAATATGTTTTCGATGTGACATTCTAACATCTACCTACATCTAATAATAATCCATAATATTATAATGGAACAAGAAAACTCTGCCCAACAATTCCTGGCAAAGGCAACCTCTATTTTAAATCTATTAAATATCATCATAATGGACACATCTAACAAATTCACCAAGGAACAAATAGCGAAACTCGCCCCTAAATTCACCGATCTATTGGGTAATGTCGGTCAAATGGGTGTAAAGTTAGGGAGCCTTGAAGGAGAATTGAAGACCTACAAATATATGTCTTCTAATCAAACACCCGAAAATGGGAACAGAACGTATAGTTCGATTACGTCCAACCAAGTCCTCCCGAAATATCCACCGAACACAAGAAATAATGCCCCTATACTTCCTGCGAGACCAGCCGTACTTATCTTCCCCAAAGATGACAAGTCACTTCCTTCCAGCAGTACTCTTGAAACTCTCAAAACCTCAACTAACCCATCATCTTTGGGAATTACAATCACGGGGTTACGAGAAATAAGGAACGGAGGTGTAGTCGTGCATCCAAGTACCGATGCAGAGGCCATAAAACTTGCCAATGCACCGACCCTATCCGATGCTGGTCTGAAAGCAGCAGTTTCTTCACATAAACTTCCTCGGATAGCTATCCATGGTCTACCTCAAGTTGTGCCCCTCGAGAACATTATCTTGGCAATCCACCAGCAAACACACGAAGAAACCGGTCTACAAATTAATGAATTGAAAGATAAATTGCAGTTCTCTCACAAAGTAGGACCTCGTACCGGATCGTGCACTCATGTCTTCAGAGTTCCTCCTTCTGTTCGTCACTCCCTCATTCGCTTCTCTAAACTGGCTATGGACTGGCAAATACACACCGTAAGGGATTGGATCGACAGTCTAAAATGTGGACACTGTCAACTTTACGGCCATACGGCGTCGAAATGTAACGCAGACATGCCTACATGTTCTCACTGTGGAAAACCTGGACACAATCGAGATGCTTGCCCGACTCCTGAAAAGCCACCAGCATGTGCTACCTGCAAGTTCTTCAGAAAACCGTCCACACACAACACTGGCTCCCCTGACTGTCCTGCCCGCCAAGCCGCTGAGAGACGCGAATTATCTCGAGTCAATTTTTTAGGCTGAATCAGAATCGACACCTTATTAATACTAACTTTTCCACCTATTATCAAAATATTCGTGGTCTCAATACTAAGCTAAACTCCTTTAGATGCTCCATAAATTTATGCCCTTATGATTTTTTATGTTTTACCGAAACATGGCTATCAGACAATATTGCTTCAACAGAACTTGGACTCCATGACTACATTATTTTTCGCTGTGACCGCTCTTCCTCTTCTAACAAGTGTAGAGGAGGTGGGGTAATGATATGTATTAAAAAAAAATACTCTTGCCACATTCTTGAATCGTCTAATAATGTATCTGAACAATTATTTATTTGTGTTCTACTTGGTTCCAAGAAACTTGTCATTGGTTGTGTATACATTCCCCCCTCCTCTTCAATAGAAATCTATAAGTCACATACTGAAGCAGTTGAGCGTGTTTCCATAAAGGCCGATTCCTTACTTATTTGTGGTGATTATAATCTTCCTAAAATAGTGTGGCTTAATGATAGTCATGGTGTGAAAACTCCTAATAATGTTTCCCTTCATGCTTCCATAATAGTAAATTTCTTTGCCTTCCTGAATATGTACCAATTAAACTCGATCAATAACTGTGGAGGTTACTGTCTTGATCTAATATTTACCAATATGCCTAGCGTTTGTGTATGTGAAGCTACTGACTCAATATTACCAATAGATAAATATCATCCACCACTCGATATTAACTTCACTAATCCTTTCAAAAGTGACACTCTGAAATCAGCAGTTACATTCCACTACAAATTTAACAAAGGTGATTATACTGGCATGAATAGGTACCTTGCCCAATATGACTGGGCAGGTATGTTATCAAACAACAATATTAACGATGCTGTATTTAAATTCAACGAATGTATAACTCATGCTATAGATTTGTTCGTTCCAAGGGGAACTTTTTCCCAGCCTAAATTTCCTATTTGGTTCAGTATGAAACTAAAGCATTTGATTATGGAAAAAAAGAAAACACACAAGTTATTCAAATTAACGAACAACTTAGCGCTTTATCAAAAATTTTCTCAGTTAAGAGAATTATCCAAAATTGAATCTAACTTGTGTTATAAATCTTATATTGAACTCACTGAGACAAAATTAAATCTTAACCCTAAACAATTTTGGAAATTTATTAAACAAAAACGTATTGATAACGATCTCCCTTCAAGTTTATTTTTTAATGATACTCACGCCACCAACGATTTCGATATTGCCAACCTTTTTGCTGAACATTTCTCCTCTGTCTATACTGATAACATATGCACCATCCCTCCACTTAAATATGCTAATACTATTGACCTTAATAATTGCGAAATCACACTTGTAGATGTTTTCAATTACTTAAAAAATCTTCCCAGCAAAACAAGCACTGGTCCTGATGGTATACCTGAAATATTATTGAAAGAATGTAAATCTGTTGTATCTAAGCCAATTTGTTTATTATATAACTTATCATTATCATCTGCCACTTTTCCAGATTCCTGGAAGGTTTCCTATATACGACCTATTTTTAAATCGGGTAATAGGTCGAACGTAGAAAACTATAGACCTATATCGATGTTATCTCATATTCCTAAAATCTTTGAATCTATAATCACAAAAAAAATAACACCTATTTTCAAAAATGTGCTGATTGAGGAACAGCATGGCTTTAGATCTGCTAAATCTACCACTACAAACTTACTCTCCTTCACCAACACCGTAATCAATGGCCTAGAAGATAAATCACAAGTAGATGTTCTATATACCGACTTTTCTAAAGCTTTTGACAAAGTAAAACACGCTATCCTCATGGCCAAGCTATATGCTATAGGTATACGAAACCCATTGCTATCTTTCTTTAATTCTTATTTAAGCAATAGAAAACAAAGAGTTAAAATAAATAACATTGAGTCTATTATTATTGAAGTAACATCCGGCGTACCGCAAGGAGCACATTTAGCCCCGCTTCTCTTCAACTTGTTTATAAATGACATTATTCGTATTTTCTCTCACACACGCTTTTGGCTTTTTGCTGATGACAATAAGATCCTAAAAATAATCAAAAACTACCATGACTGCCTTCTTTTCCAATCAGATATTGACTCTTTCAATGACTGGTGTAAAATTAATTGCTTGGAACTAAATGTCGATAAGTGCAAAATTATGTCCTTCTACAGATCTAAAAATCCGATTGTTTTCGAATACAAATTAAATAATAATTGCCTAACAACTGTTCAATCTATTCAAGATCTTGGTGTCTCTCTTGATAGCAAGCTTTCTTTCCGGGAACATATAAATACGATTGTTAATAAATCTCTCAAACTACTTGGTTTTATCACTAGAACCACTTCTGACTTCAAAAACATAAATACCCTAAGAACTCTTTACTGCTCCTTGGTTCGCCCCCATCTTGAATATGCTTGTATTATATGGTCTCCTTTTTATGCTGTCCATATTCGTCATATTGAATCCGTTCAACATCGGTTCCTAAAGGGAATTGCTTGGAGGCTAGGATTAGAGCGAGGCAATTACTCGTATGCTGAAATTGAACAAACTCTAAACCTTTCTCCTTTAGAAGACCGTCGGATAAAATCTGATCTCATTTGTTTCTTCAAAATTATTAACTGTTTAATCGACTCGCCTACATTACTACAACTCATCACATTTAATATACCTTCTCGTAGACTCAGAAATAAAGACCTGCTTTTCCTCAATCAGCACTCGACTAACTATGGTTATAACTCACCACTGTCCAGAATGTGTAGACTGGTCAACTCACGTCAAGACCTTGATTTTTTTGGTATTAGCTTAAATGATTTCTGTCGCTCTTTAAACAAATGAAGATATGTAATATTCACCCTAATTTTTGCAAGGTCTTGACGTGACTTGACACTTATTTTTCTTCTATTTTCACTGTTTGTCTTTGCTTTCATGTACCATCCGAATCCTTACATTGTTCATTTCTATACTTCGTGATACTTTGTTTTAAATTGGACGTAAGTCCGTAAATAAATAAATAAATAAATAAATAAATAAATAAATGATAGGAAGGTGTTCTATGTTGATACTTTATGGGCCAGAAAGGTATAAGATCGTTTAGTGGTAAAAGTTCCCTTTGGTGATTTCCTATTAAATACACATCACATCACAGGTATTCCGTCGGACCTCGGGCCTATATATATTTGTCGGATGGTCAAAATATTTTAGCTTATATCCAAGTTAATGAAATATTTTTAAAGCATCTGAAAAATAAAAACTGTTTTTGAAAGGTGACAAAATACCCTTCCAAATTTAAAATTTAAAATTTTTGAATGCATACATAAAAAGTTTTTAAAATTTACCTTAGGTTTTTTTCTAAAATTACTGATAACGAAAAAAAAATAAACACACACATATTTTATTAGGCATAAGTATTATAAACGTTATTGTCAATTCACTTTTTTGTCATGTCATGTAAAAAATGATTAATAAAAAATTTTCAAAGCTTAATTTTTTTTTTAATTGCGATCGGAAACTTTATTTTTAAAAAGGTGTAAATTTTAATAATATTGTGGTTAACTTTTAGATTTTAATATTAAGCGTGGTATTTTTCTTTCTAACACAGCTTAGAACATATTTCTATCATCATCGTAAGGGAGGCAATTATTTCTATGAGATCTGGCCCCCTAGCATGGTCGATCGATATAGGTTTTATCGAAGATGTCGGTAACTTGTCATCGCTCCCGAGCACCACTGCAGGACACTAATGAACAATCGACAGTTTACGTCAAATAAATTAGGAACCCTTAGTCGTTGTTAACTATTGTTTGTTCGTTAGCGGCCTGCAGCCGTGCTCGTGAGCGATGACAAGTTACCGACACTTTCAATAAAACCTATATCGATCAACCACGCTAGGACCCCTGAACGAGTTGTTTCGAAAAACGAACAAATTAGCCTGTGGGGTAAATAAAAAACCATGACAAAACTCAAATAAAAAATCATTGTTGTGTTATGTGTCCTTTCTCTTTAAATGCATTTTTTTATTTGTGTTTTATTTATATTATCAACTTATAGCAGGATGAATAAGATTATGTTTTTGTACCTAAAGTGAAATACGAGTAATTTTAAAAGAATTTCATTCATGTGAATCTCAGGATACATTCAACGGAAAAAACTCTTCAAAACACCCCACATAATGCATTTCCGCTAACTAACTGCGTGTTGAAATGCATCAAATATATTTTATCACTGCCAGTTTTAAGTCAGGTCCGAAAGGGTTAACATTAAAAAAAAAATCAGATACATGTTAGGTAAAACATCTTAAGTTGGAAGCAATAAAAATGCTTAGTATTGACGTATTGGTCTATCTGTGTGAACGTTAAGCGACGCCCACAAAACCGATAAGGCTCTCTGTCTTGCTTACGCCCCCTTAGTGCAACTAGTTAGAAGAGAGGCAAGTTTTACGACACCCTTTTGAGGCTGTACTTACAGGGTGTTCTATTCTCTTCATTCGGTTCGTAATTTAATTTAAACATACGTGCACCTACATTTCGCAAGTGACAAAATCAATTTTTTAAATTTAAAATAATAGTTTTCATTATTTTTAATTCGAATGTTTATTAGTAGATTTACAGAGTGTTTGAAAAGTGTTTGTAATATTTATTACGATATCATGGAGTCCTGTTATGAAACGGAACGTGGAAAATCACTGAATAGACCAACTCGTGAAATTTTATTCCGTATGTTTAATTATTTTACTTATTAAAAACGGTGGTCAACTTTTAAGCATAAATGACTTGTATGATTTGACGTCTAAGGCAACTGGAGTATCACAGACTAGTACCTATTCAACAGTTAATCTTTTGTACCTTTGTGTTAGTAATCTGTTATATTTTAGATAATATACGTATATTATATACGTATAGATAGTTGCTGATGATGACTGATACATAATTAAATAATTACTGTTGCTGATGGTTGCTAACACATAATTATAAAAAATAAATAATCCATAAGCAGCAAAATTTTTGCGCACAGATTTTGGAAATCACACTTCATTTCAACATTAGGTTCTTGGTTTAGGTAAACCAAGTAATTCATGCGTATTGAGTTTTAAACGAAACTTTACAAATGTCAAATCCGTACAAAAAAATGGCGGCAATGGAGATGTTTTATATGGGAAATTTATAACTTTGAAAAGCGAATTTTAATGCCTGTTTTTCCATCTATCCCGACCGAAACCGATGTTTCTTTTGGTAATTAAGTTTAACAGTCGTTTACTTTTCAAAATCTATGCCTAAACGTGTAGCGGCATGTGGCGGCTTGTAGATTATTTACTTTATAAAATATTATCTATATATGTATGAATATTATAATAAATTAATCTGTTTAAATAACACTATATTTTTTAACCTTGTTGTTAGTTATGAATACCCATTTGAATTCAATCCTGAAGATTATCACATTTACTTAATAAACTTTTTTTTCTTCCTAAACCTTCAGTATTTCTATAAAAATATTGTAAAACAAAATTAGTTTTATGTTACCGATTTAAACACGCTTTGGATTCGAATTCTCAATTGTGAAATAATTATTAATTGCTTTTTTGTTAAAAGCCTAAAACGAAACACGCTGTATGAAAGTTTTGCATCTGTGTGAGTAGTGTGATGAAGTCAACTTAACTTGCGAGACCTATAACACGAAGTAACGCTTAAAATGTGCTAACACAACAAAATTGAATCAAATAACATATTATTATATGAGGTTCCTTTATATTATGTTTATATTGCCTACGTGCCTACAATTTAATTGGCGCTATAAAATTAGTTATTAGTGTTATTTCCTTCAGAAACAACGCAATATTATTTTTATATTACAATTTCACGCCGACCGCACTGTAACGAGTTCATGCTACTGGATTCGCACTCGCCTGTTTATAAAAAAGTTACTTAAACAATTATTTTTATTTATACCAGCACCTAACTCACAGTGGTTGATGCAAAAAGTGTAAAGTTTCGACGATCAAGCAAACCCAACAGGTTTTTTTTTTTAATACGGTTTTTATTTTAGCGTTGTAATATTATATGCGCAACGCACAACCCGTAAATGTAGGTATTTGTAAAACCCTGGGTACTTTTAGAAGCTGTTATTTTTATTAATTATCGTGAAATTGATGAAATTTTATAAACCACATAACTGAATTTTACTTTGTTACGATTAAACAGCAACAAATATTCTAGAAAAATACCATTGAAAATACCGAATCGCAGATATTAACAGTTTACAAGTTTTCAGTATGATTCGTCGTAATTTTTAAAATATACCTAAGTAATTTCTGAAATACATATGATGATATTTTAATATTATCTCTATAATTTACATTTAGCATCAGTCGTCGGCTTGCCTTGGACTGTTTCATTTGTTGATGCCTTTTTTGGCAATATTGTAAAAATAACAACTCAGATAATGTGTTGTCGAATCATTATTAAATTTCCTTTCGAATTCCCTGAATTCTTCTAATATGTTTTATTACATTATTTTGGAGAAAAATATATTGGTTGAGAATGAAAAATGTTAACGTTTCCTTTGCTTTACTTTAAAATGCTTATATTATAATAATTAATTAAATTATTAGGCATTCCGATAATCTTGTTACAAATATTTTATATACATTAATTATAACTAGATTATTAAAAAAAACACGTGTTTTTAAAATTATGGCGGCCGTGTCAGAAACATAAAAAATAATTCCACAATATAGATATAATCCATATTTTAGAACTTTGGTTTATTATTCAAACGAAATCAATTAATTTTTTGATCAAATTTCTGCGTAAATTAATAACAATATTCCTTCTTCAATAATCTAAAAATACAATTAATAATGAATTAACCATTTGTGATTTTGAAACATGTTATTTATTACAATATTAGTTAAAATAAAATAATTTATCGTCATGTTATGAAATAATAATCCTATTTAAATCCCCTCAGAGTTTCAAAATACTAAACAATCTATAATTGTTATAGTGTATAAAAAAATAAAGAAATATTATCTCGAACTATCTTATTAAACATTTTCTAGTTACAAGTTTTTATCGCATAATGTTGTTTTTACGATATCCATTGTTATTCTAAGGCTTTCATAAAAGATGAAACTAACCGGAAGTGATCGTCGGTGGAAGCGTTCGCTCAGGAAAGCACTGTGCTTATCTGTTGGAAGCTTTACACTAAACTGCATACATTTAGCATGTATTAGCGTGTGTTCATATTCATATATAGCCCATTATTGTATTAGGCGGGAACAAAATAATGTGGACGTTCCTAGTATTCTGACAAGCATTGTTGGACAGGGGGGGTGGTTGACATGTGCTGTTCAATTTCATCTGAACATGGAATGGTAATGCAGACATCAAAGGGTATGTGACGTTCCGTATCGATGATTGAAATAATATGCTAATTCAAACATTTGTATTAATATTAATAAGAAATAAAAGTTTTTCACACATTGAGAGTTTGCTGCAATATAAACCTATGAATTTTTTATCTGTTTATTTGTTTATTGGTTTATTTATTTTTTTAAGAAAATCAATACATTATTTACATTTATAACAATAAAATTAATAACATACATAAAATCCAATAATAGATTTTCACATAACTAAAGATTATAATAAAAAATAAGGCTCCTATTGTACCCGTAAGCTTCAAGTTTACAAAAATATAACATTGTAAATGATAAAGAACAAAGAACATGTAAGAACACAAATATAAACTAATAACCTGCTTAATAAATTTCGAAACATTAAGTATTCTGAAATTTAAACTCACTCAATAATAATAATATTTACCTTCACATTACACATTACAGTAAATCGAATGACAAGTATATAACTGGAAAGGATTAACACTAATGAAATGATAACTTAAAATTAAATAACTAAAAATTATTTAATTTTAGCTATGACATTTTTCAATTTTCTTAATTACACGAGAATGTGTCTTTGTCATTAAAATTCTTATCAAATATATTGCATGCTCTGAATATAAAAGTATTTTGTCTGAGATTTGTAGAACATTTTTGAGGGTGAAAAAGTGATTTTTCTCTTGTTCTAATGCCAGGGACTCTAAAATTTATCTCAGACAAAAGGGGCGAACAATCAATAAAGTCTTCAATAATTTTATGTAGATATTTTATATCTGCGGAGTCTCTTCTAATTTTAAATGATTTTTTTAAGTCCAAAAAGGTCCATCGAGCTATTTACATTATGGTAACCAATATTAAACTTGCAATTTTATTTTTAATCTTGTCATTATAAAATAAGCCTGTATTTTATATTAAATTATCAACATTGTATTAAAAATAATGATGGTGATGAATATAAATAAAAATTAATGACATTAATAAGCAGGAAGCTTCTTGTCGGGCCGAAAAGCGTATTTCGTTAGCGCGCGTTTTTCTAAGAAGATTTAGGATTATTTACTGTTTCAACGTTCATTTATTCAATTTTAAGTTTGTTGGACGTTACGACTGCCTCATACTGTCACCTATCACAACCCACGCAGTTAATCAAATAATGTAAGCGAACGTACCCATACTACGTGACCCACTTTTTGCAATTTTTAACCCCCCCCCCCTCTCCCCCCCCTCCCCCCCCCCCCCCCTCCCCCCGCCCCCCGGTGACTAAAAACCTAGGCCCCCCCGCCGCTCATTGTGACCAAGCGTAATATTTTGAAGTTCCCCCCCCCCCCGTAGTATGGGTACGTTCCCTAACACCTACGTGCTGGCTATTTTCCATAATATTTTTTTTGGGAAATATTACCTCAATTGTACTGACTAACGCAATCAATCATTAAAGGAAAGCTTCATCATATAGACGTGTTGTAATTTCTAATAAATTAGGTGTGTACCCTTAACTAATCAATCGTTCACACCTGCCACATCACATAATTTCAAAGTACCTAACTACGCAAGCAATAGGTGTTGTCATCAATGTGCGTTTCAAAGAAAGAAAAGTTTCAAGAGGAGTATCACGCCGCATGGAATTTCGTTCATACGTGTAAGTATCACTGAAATTTCTGATTAAATGTTTTCACAGGCGTATTTAATATCATGCTCCGGCAAAATAATGAACGTGCGCGATGTCGTAATACTATGAAATATTTTCATAATATGTTTAAGACTTGCAGGAGGAATTTCAAATTTACTTCATTTCCCGGGGAATTTGGTGTACGGCGATGTAGAGTAGAGAGTTCGGCACGGAGGCACACCAGGCACCAAGGGCATAAAGGATAAAGGTATGTAAACGAGACAAGAAAATGCCATTTGAAATGTGAGAAATGAATGTTGCCATCTGAGCGCCCGCTGGAATTAGTATCCTCACTGTTTATCCACACAAAATAATAACAGGGTGCTTTTAATTTCACTGGATTATCGAAACCTCTCAAAATACAACAAAAATGACAAAAAGTTGCTTTGTTCTTTTAACCACAATTATTACGACTTGTATAAATTTGTAATATTGTCAGATTTTTCAAACATTTTTTCAGAATAACATAAGTTTTATATTTTCACTCGTAAAAATTGTTCCAGTTTGAAGTGTTGATCAGGGTAAAATGATGTCACATAGTTTCCAAACTCTTCGCACTGGCGTCAAAATTGGAATGAGATGACGTCAGAGAATGGCTGGAACTTTTATCCGACGAAAACAATTTAAAAATTTTAAAAATCGTATCGATTTTTACACGAATAAACCTTTAAAACACACCGACGTATTCAGAAATGAAAAAAAATGTGTAGTATTAGTATTTTTAAAGCGCCCTCCAGGTGTTTTGTATGGCGCTACAGAAATTATCCAAAAATTGGATAAGTTTTAAGATTTTCACGGCCAAAAGCATCTTCGTTATTTGTTTTTGGGGTGTTATGCCACCTCCTTCTTTAGCCAACGTTTCGGACTACCTGTGCTACCTCCTTCTTTAGCCAACGTTTCGGACATCGTTGCAGTGTCCATTATCAGGGCAGATCCGGCAGATCAACACATCCGGCAGATCACACATGTTGGACACTGCAACGATGACCGAAACGTTGGCTAAAGAAGTAGGTAGCGCAACACGGCATAACACCCCAAAACAAATAACGAAAATATCCAAAAATTATCATTATCTATTTTTCATCGCAATATTTTTCATTGGAATTTTCCCAACAATTCCGTGAAAACGGATATTGCGTAGAATTATTTCTATAAAATGCGTGCGGAATTAACAGTACAGTTTTTATTCGTTGAAATATGCTCTCTCTACGCACAATCTGAGAGTCTGACGATCAGCTCCTTAAATATATTTTTGTTGAGTGGGGTCCGCTTTCGTTATTCTTCCGTCGATTTTTTAAATTTATTCTATAATATCAACAAGCCTCGACCGTACATACTTTTATGGGACTGGGATAATGTGAATTTTTGTTCATTTTAGCATTATATTTTTAGAAAGCGGGAAGCTTTTCCAATTGGTTCCTTTGTCAAGTAAGTTTATATATTTTCACTAAAACATATTAATGTAATAAATAAATCTACGGCCGACGTAAATATCCTAATACCGCAATATTTATAATTATCTGTTTCATTTCAAAATTATTTTATCACGGTTTTAATTGATGCCATATAAATGTAGATGATAGGATTGTCATAAAATCATAATTTTGATCTAGTCAAATTACCATCGTTATTACGCAGCAAATAAAGCTTTTGAATATCATGCAATATAATTTTCAGTACAAAACACCGAAAGTTCATCATTTGAATTTCGATTTGAAATTTAAATTTTCAGTATTGATTACCCAATCGATGAATAAAATTGATAACATTGAAATGCATGGAAACCTAGACTAAAAACCAAGCCTTTCTAATGTGAATGTACCTATGTATGAGCACATCCTAAAAATTTGATTTTTTAGGATGGGGCGCCAATTAAGTAGTTCTTCATGAAACGGCCAAAACCCAGCATAATCTTATAATTTGTGAAATTGTACAAGATTTAAACGAAGCAATCCTAAAATTCATTGGTAACACAGTGAGAATTGACAAATCCAGGATTATCCGACTAACAATCCGGAGTAAGTTTGTGGAAGACTTCACTCCTCATGGCTTGGAAACTTACGTGCCGTTTTAGGGTTATTCCGGGCTGAAACCAAGAGGATTAATAAACCACATAGACTGATGAAAGTCAACATCTGTCAAGAGAGGGCAACGTAAGAAATTTTTCTTTTAATAAGTTTTTATTCTAGAAATATTTCTATTTAAATGTGCCCTGTAATGCAATTATATAAATTTCCTCCTCGTAACCAATGGATTGCTTACCATAGTTAGTATGTTAAGTTTTTAAATGTATGTTATCATGTTGTCGTGTAAAGTTTATGTGTAATTGGGACGTTTTAATGAATTTTGTGTTTGTATGTATGAGTTTATTGTTTATTTTGTACCTATATAAAGAGTCATGTATTGTTTTCATTCAGTTAATGTTTTTAGTTTTGTTTCCACATATAATTTTTTTTGATGTTCTAATCTGTTGTGAAATATGTTTGTTGTTTATTTTTGAGGTGTCATGCCGTGTTACGCTACCTCCTCCTTCAGCCAACGTTTCGGACAGCGTTACAATGTCCATCATCAGGGCAGATGATGGACACTGTAACGCTGTAAGGAATTGGAGAGGGCACCCAAAATGAGGCAATTCAAAGTACTCACAAACGGACCGGACCCCAGACGGACCAGGAAACTACTCGATATGGACAGAAACTCGCTGAGGGAACTGGTAGGGCTACAAAAGGAACACTGCCATATCGGGATAGACATGCAGTTATTGGGAGTGGAAAGCACCAATAAAATGTGAAGAGGATGAAGAGACTCCAATTCACTTATGGTGCCAATGTCCTGCCCTGGTAGGAACTAGGCTCAGATACCTGGGGAGACCAATTGCGGAACCAGAAGACTTAGCCACATATTCAATGACAACTCTGATGAACTTTATTAAAGGGACTGGGTTATTGTTAAAGGATTGATGTAAAATGGGGGATAGTACAATGGGATAGTACTAAGTGTTCACGGGAACTAATCTATTGAGGTCATTCACGCACGTCTTTCGTTCAGAATCTTAGTTATCCATATTTCGTAAAAATGCCGATTTTCCCTGGTTGCCAAAAATTGAACTCCATTAACCCTAATGTGATGATAATCACTGGTTTTAGTACGGATTACCATCTGTTACCAGTAATTTACATGCAAAACGCTATGAAATGGTTCAGAAATGCAATACAAATGTTTTTGTGATTTAATGGGGTATAAATTCAATGTAATTCAGAGCCCTAATAGTACTTGGAAAATAGCCCTCTATTATATTAAATGTACGTTTATACTGAACAACATGTACCTACGCAATAATGTACAGGAAAGCTTAGGCAGGTTGGTATTAACATTTTCAAACCAAAAGTTACGAGAAGACCGTACTCAATTGATTAACATTAACTCTTGTAATTCAAGAACCCGTATTAACATAATAGGCACTAACAATTCGTTATCATAATATCCGAATAAACGTAAGGCAAACATTAATAATATTTTTGCTTTTATTTGTATTCACCGTTTTCTAACAGCCAGAAAACCAATTTCCGATCGGATCCGGAATCACCAATTTTAGAGTGAATCGCGAAAAATCGGTAAAATGAAATAATCACAGAAAAATGTTTTTAAGCTGTAGTAGGTGTTTTGATTGATAAAAACATTTTTAAAAAAATTCACAGTTTCAAATTATTTATTGAAACCAACACGAACGTTTGCGAATTTTCCCAAAATGTAGTACTTACCCAGAGAATTTCATCCAAATTTTCCTTTTTTTTACATTGCACTCACACAGATTAAGGGTATATTACCGCAAGCGCAGCATATTTAGGGATTTTTGATGCAGTTTAAGAACATTTCTATATTGTTTATTAGAAAAAAATATTATGTTTTGAAAAAATAAACTATTCTTCTAAATGGTGCGTTAAAAAAACGTGTTAAAATGTTTAAAACAAATGCGTGAAAAAATATTTACAAAACCTCTAAAAATAGCTTAAAGTTCGATTATATCTTTTAATTCTAAATACAGGAGAATTATAAAAAATATACATTATCACCACATCAATGTTGTCTAAATGACTGAATAATAAAATTATTTTAAAAAGCATTAAAACAATGCTTAAATAAATAAAAACAGTTTTTCAATATCACGATATTGTTATTTTGTCTCACGCCATTATATAAACCAAGACACGAGTTATTTCCAGTCATTATGCGAGATGATTTCAGAGTGAAAGCACGTCAAATTTTACAAAAAATAAATACGTAAATGTGTAGGCACATAAGAAAAGGGGTCACACTAAAGGTAAGTCGTTATGTTATTGTGTTTTATTTCAGAACCAAGTTGACTTTTTTACTAGAACTTGCATTTCGCGGCCGCCTGTTTGCAACCAGCGGCATAGAATGGTTTAGAGTGCCCCTTTACCCGTATTTTCGTATTCCTAGTTTTATTTATTTACGTACTACTGTGCTTTTACATAAATTAGGTAAAGATAAAGATATATATAGTATTGTTCACTTTGCAGACATATTATTAGTATTTTTCAGTGAACAAAAGATAATAATTGAGAATAGTAGGGAAAAAGTTTCATAATAACACGAAACGATCCTCACCATATATATATCTCCCAGTACGAATCTAACAAACCTTGTAGCAATAATTTATTTTTATTTTTATTTATTTATCTATAATAAAATATATTTACAATGGTTTTATTTGTATGCCTGTCTCACTAGGGTATACCTGTGTCGAGACAGGCGTACATAAATGAATATAGTAGTTACAAGGATATTTCAGGTAAAATACATATTATGAATAGAATTAGAACAGAAGGGTGATTGGAAGGGTGGTAAATCTTTTAAAGAGAGTTATTTTATAAATGTTGGAGATGGAGTAATGAAATAAATTCTGCCTAGTCTATTTATAGGTTAAATTTGACAGGATTCCATTATTTTCGTTTGTTTTATATGGGTTAGGTTGTATGTGAATAGTTATTTCTGTCTATGTGTGATTTATTTTACAGATATGTGTGATAGTGTGGCGTCCAATACTTATGATCCATTTTTTAATATCTTGTTTGAATTTTGTAAAGGAGTCACTTTGTCTGATCGTAGTTGGTAGTGTATTGTATAGTTTGCAAGCTATGTATTTAGAGTGTCTTTGCCCGAAGGTGGTTTTGAAAAAAGGAGTTTGTAGAAGTTCGTTGTTTTTGGCTCGGGTATTGTGTATTGTTTGTGTAGCTTTGTATGGTGTTTTGTTGTTTTTGTGTAAATTAAGTAATATGGATCTTGAGTAGAGCTGTTTTATGTCCATAACGTTGAAGGAATTGAAGATAGTATCAGTGCTGGTAGTAAGCGGCATTTTAAGAATTATTTTTATGATTAGTTTTTGTGCTTTCATGATGGGATCAAGGGCATTGGAATATGCATTACCCCAGGCTAGAATTCCGTATTCGATGTGAGATTGGCACAATGAGTAATATACTGTTTTTAAAAGTTTTAGGTTAAGAAAATTGCGTGTTTGTTTGAAAAAGTATATAGATTTTCGGATTTTGTTTGTAGTATTATGTATATGTTGCTTCCAATTCAGGTGTGTATCGAAGGTTACTCCTAAATATTAAAAAGTATATAGATTTTCGGATTTTGTTTGTAGTATTATGTATATGTTGCTTCCAATTCAGGTGTGTATCGAAGGTTACTCCTAAATATTTGATAATGTTTACTTGCTCTAGGCATGGGCAGTCACAGTTTCGGTTTAGAGATGAATTTTTACATTTATGTATTTTTAATGGCGGGGCTGGGTTTGACTTTGGGATATTGGTGAGACTAGACAGTAAGTATTTGGTTTTCTGTACATTTAGAGTTAATATGTTCGAGCCAATATTTTACCTGTTGAATTCCTTCCTCCGCTTTGGAATATGCGGTAAGCCAATCTTTTGCTTGGAAGAGTAGGACAATGTCATCGGCGAAACTGACAATAGTGGCATCGATATCTAGGTTGCATAACTCGTTAATATATATTAGGAAGAGCGTTGGACCTATAACACTGCCTTGAGGGACCCCGTAACTAATGGGCAAATTCTGGCTCTTTGTGGTATTGAGTTTAACGCATTGGGATCTGTCAGATAAGAAGCTGGAGAGGAGGCCTAATTCTTTGTTCCTAATATTTATATTAAACATTTTGCGTTTTAGTTTGCTGTGTGAGATTGTATCAAATGCTTTACAGAGGTCGAGAAATACCGATAGACATTTCAAGCCCTTATCCAGGTGGCCAGAAATATGGTCAGTGACCGTGGCTATAGCATCATTGGTGCTTTTATGTTTTCTGAATCCAAATTGCCGCGGCGATATTAAGTTATTGGTTTCCAGATATTCCATGAGACTATTATTGACGATCTTTTCGAATACTTTTGAGAGGGAATTTAGCAACATAATAGGACGATAATTACTAATATCAAGTTTGGAGCCAGTTTTAAAAATAGGGATAATGAGACCTTGTTTTAGAATGGTGGGAAATAGCCCTTGGCGGATGCTAATATTAAGTAGATGCGTTAATGGTTGAAGTATACCAGGGGCAATTTTTTTAAGAAAATTGTTAGATATTTCATCAATGCCGGTTGATGAAGAGTTTTTGAGCGAGTTTATTACTAAAGAAACTTCTTTCTCTGTAATCGTTTTAAGAACAAAGCAATTAAAACTACCAAATGTGAATAACCAACAAATTGTGCTATTTCATATTGAAAAATGTTAGTTCACATTCCTGCCGCAAGTTTTTAATGAGAACTATGGAATATAATATGAATATTTTCAGAGACCTAGGTATAATGCCAGTAGCCGAAATAACAAATGGTAATATTTTTATAGTCTGAGAGTGCCAAATTCTTTTAATTAAATTTTCTTATTTTTCAGAAACTGTTTTTTTTAATATTACAGGAATTTGGAATAGCTACCTACATCAATGATATAAGTTATTTTTTTAATTTTGTCATGTAAAACTATATCAGGTCTATTATGACTAATTGTTCTGTCTGTTAGTATAGTTTTATCATAATATATTTTATAAAATTCATTTTCGAAAATGAATTTGGTTCATATTCATAATATGGTAGTCAATCGTACGGTCAAGTATTACGGAAGTCAATCAAGTTATGTTTAATTACCAAACTTTGGTGGATTATTTTTAAAACCTGATTGTGCCTAAATGTATACTCGGACGGCGCTAATATAGAACATCCCGATATAATATGTTCTATAGTTTCCGGAAAAGCCAAACATTTTCTACATAAATCATCAATTTGATTTATATCTTTGATTATATGCTTCCTATAATTTTTGTATTAATGACTCTATCGTGAATGGCAAGCATAAATCCTTCTATTTCTGCGCTCAACTCTCCAATACTCAACCATTTGTTTGACGAAAGTTTGTCAACATACGTTTGGTTGAGATAATTGAAGTGTTTTGCATGAATAATTTTATTTGACCAGGAATCTAATAATTCCTGGTTAGTATTTATAAGAATTTTGGCATTCTCGTCATATAAATTAAAAGGTGTAATGTTTATATCTGCCTTGCAAATTATTTTGTGCATTTCTGAGCTATTAGCTTTCCTATGGAAAAAATTTCTAAGCATTTCTACCTGATTGTGTTTCAAAGATGTTATTTTGATTACACCTCTACCTCCTAAATTTACTAACTAACTAACCATCACGCCGTTTCCCCGCAGGGGTAGGCAGAGAGGACGGACCGCCAAACAATTCGGTCTTGGCACACACTCTTTGCCTCACTCACATTCATACATCGTCTCATACATACTCTTCTATTATTCTGACTTTTGACATGGCCCGTCTCAAGTATCTGATTTACTTGATCGTGCCATGTCTTCCTCGGGCGTCCCCGACTTCTTCTACCATTCACATTTGCATCATATATTCTTTTAATTTCTAGGTAAATTAATTCGTTCTATAGCTGAATTTGGATGATGGCAATTAAAATTTGTTAACGTTGTTCTAATTAATCGTTCTAAACTATCTAAATCTTATTGGACCATTTAATTATGCTAAATGAGTACGTTAGTAGAGGTATTGCCCAAGTATTTATTGCTTTTACAAAATTTTTAGCAGATAGATTGCATTTTAAAAATTTTCTGATCCTAGTTTGAAATTTAATCCTAATATCATTTTTAATACTAGTGTGATCTAATCTATTCGATTGCGGGTATCCTAAATATTTATAAACCTCACCCCCTTTCATACTTTTAATTTTGAAATTTCTAAATATACCCTCGTCTCCATCTACAATTTTGCCTTTCTCTATATGGATCGTTTTACATTTATCTAAACCAAAAGTCATTTTAATATCATCTGAAAAATTTTAACTGCCTTAATCATTTTCTCTAAATTTGATTCAGAATTTGAAAATAATTTTATATCATCCATATATAATAGATGTGAAACTATACTAATCTCTCTTGTATTACCGTTAATTTTTATTCCAAACTTGCTTTTAATTAACATTTTAGACAGAGGATTCAATGCTAAGCAAAATCAAAGAGGACTCAATGAGTCTCCTTGAAAAATCCCTCTTTTTATTGAAATGCCCGGTACTACTATTTTCTTACCTTTTAAATTTACTAGTAAATCTGTATTCCAAAAGGACATAATATTTTTCAAAAATCTAATTATAATTGGTTTAACTTTATACATTTTGATTAGCCACGAGTGCGGGACACTACCAAAATATAACTTTTATATAAATATATAATTTTTATATATATAACTTTTTGTAAACAATAATAATAAATATTGAAAATGACCGATATTTTATTTATCTTTCCAATATATTCAGATATAATTATGATCACATATTACGAAAATAATGCGAAATTGAATACCGTATTGTTTTGACATCTGTCAATGAAGAACTAATGCCTACCGTCCAGCAGTGTAGTTGGTTGTATCGAATAATTTATCAAACAAGTTTGATCAAAATCTGATAAAGAGTCATAAAATCATGAGCTCCTCCTCCAATAGGTAATGTTTCTATCTAAATTTACCTAAAACATGCGCATTCAATTTAATAAACATAATTTGAAAGATGCCCAATATTTAACGTTTCATGTTCAAATCTTACTCAAGTGTACCATCTAGTCTAGATTCTTCGCTGCTCTGACTTCGTCGGTAGCGCGCAGCGGTTCCCCGTTCGAGCATACCTCATACTTCCCCACCCCGAAATATTATTTCGGTTTTGGTAAATTACCCCTTAAAATAATTTCCCTTCGGGCCTATGTCATCTTTGAGGATGCTATGTGGATCCCTGCTTTATAAGGAAAGGATGGAGGGGAAATTCTAGGAAGGAAAAAGGTATAACTGGTGGGTAGGAACCTAGAGGTTCATGTTTTGAGGAGTGACGGAAGAATGCATACATCACTCCCGCAGCGGTACACGACGATAGGTAGAGGGAGACCAGCTGTAGAGGTCGAAGGGTCTCTGTAAGCTGACCTCTTCTGGGGTCCTAGCATGGTCGATTGATGTAGGTTTTATCGAAAATGTCGGTTACTTGCCATCACTCCCGAGCACGACTGCAGACCGCTAACTATCAAACAATAGTTCACAATGACTAGGGGTTCCTAATATATTTGACGTAAACTGTTGTTTATTCGTTAGCGGCCTGCAGTCGTGCTCGGGAGCGATCGCAAGTTACCGACATTTTAGATAAAACCTATATCGATTGACCATGCTAGGGGGTCTGATCCAGCTCGCCACGCAACTGGTGGGCAGGTGCATCTGCCGCCAAGACCTGAACACACCTCACCTGATGAACTCGGACACCCCTGCTAAGTCAATCAATATTTTTTTATTCTTTATTTCAATGTTCAAATTATGAGAAATATTTTGTCATTATAATATGCATTTTTAAAATTTGGGAGGCGGGAATGGGTACCGCCACCCCGGGAACCTTTATTGGATAACCAACACCTCTGCCATAGGTCGCCCCAAGTGGTTCGGTACGTTTGGTGATTTACCAGGGGTGCCCGGGTTCATGGGGTGAGGTTTGTCTAGGTCTTGGAGGCGGAGGCCTACCCACCTCTTAAACCCTTTTCCTTCCCAGATCTCTCCTCTCCTTCCTTTCCTTCCACACAGCATCCCCAAAGATGACATAGGCCCTGAGGGAAATTATTTTCCTCAGGGCCTCCTGTGTGGAGGTCATGTAAAAAAAAAACGCATGTTTCAACTATAATTCATAACCCAATTGACATTGAAACGTTTAGAAAGATTCGATATTTTCTACAATTTGGGAGGCGGGAATGGGTACCGCCGCCCCGGGAACCTTTATTGGATAACCAACACCTCTGCCATAGGTCACCCCAAGTGGTTCGCTACGTTTGGTGATTTAGCAGGGGTGCCCGGGTTCATGGGGTGAGGTTTGTCTAGGTCTTGCAGGCGGATGACCAGGACATGCTGAACCCTAGATTCCTACCCACCCCTTAAACCCTTTTCCTTCTCAGAACTCTCCTCTCCTTCCTTTCCTTAAAAAAACCCTCCACACAGCATTCTCAAAGATGACACAGGCCCTGAGGGAAATTATTTTCCTCAGGGCCTCCTGTGTGGAGCTCATGTAAAAAAAAAAAAAAAATGTTCTTGTAACGTACATTTTAAAGTTCTTAATAACTTCATACCATCCCAACGGATTATCATTATTTGCTTTCCCAAAATAAAGTCTAAATCTAAGTGAAGAGCTTCATTCACTTCGTACCGAATGTGAAACAACACCCTGTAAAGAACAATGGCTGTGTTCCCAGCCAGCCGCTGTCACTTGTCTGCTGGCGGGATTATTTCGTTGGACATAATGCTTTTTGTGGGAATGTCCGCATACTAAGGTATCTGAATTATATGCGTGGAAGCTACCATCTCTGGCTTTACAATAATAGAACAAGGTATCTACTACTCCTACTTCTAACTGAGCTGCAAATGTCCTATCGAAATTTGCAGGCGAGACATACCATCTCCTTGGAGATAGGGTAAGTGCCTGAATTATTAAGGTTGATTTAATGACAAATTTTGACTGCTTTCTGACAGAGGTATTTGACTAATATTTGTATATTAGAACTATCTACACCTTTGTTCACAATTTGAAGGAACTGCAAAGGCGACAGCACAGGCAAGGTGGTGTTTAATTATTTTTGATATGCTGGAGTGTATGAAACCGAATTGGAGTCGCAGTTGTTTTTTTTTATATTTTTTTCAGTTGCAATTTTATCTTTAGGTAATTACATTACCACATGTGAAAAACTTAATTCACTCTTTTAGATTAATCTTTACTCGAATTGGTTAACGTTTTTATTTTTTTTTAAATAAGTTTAGTATAATTTGAAGCTTTTTCTGCCTTTTCGCTTGATTAGAATTAAAAATACTTTTTTTAATACTTTGTTAATTACTTTTTATTTAAATATAAGCGTAAAGTTCTAAAAAATTTAATTGTTCATTTCAAATGTAGGAACGTACTTAATTATGAAAAAAAACATACAAAAATAGAGTATAATGGCTAATATTATCTGTGACAGTTTCCCTGTTTAAGGGCCCGCAACCCGGATTTGTACCGATTTATTACATACCTATTTCCATTAAACACGGTAAGTTTTAAATCTCTTTAAAAAATATATGTTATTCTTGAAGATAATATCTAAACTTTGCCCGTGCCGAAACGCAAATTATATAAAATTTCCTCGATAGAAAAAAATCGCTAAGTATGCTCCAAAAATTATTATTAAAACGTTTGTTTCAGTTATTTTACAAGTTATATGTGTGAACAAAATTACAGTGTTTTTTTAAATGCTGTGTAAGATAATGCCCGCGAGATTTTTGCTCTATTTTAAACGAGTCGTGTGTTATTAAACATTTTCGCATCGATATTGTCGCTGTAAATGTTAGCGCTCTCCTCTAACATTCGTAATTTCGTATCTCTTCATCTTCTTCTTTTCGGGCCCGGTTGCAAAGCCTTAAGTTTATTTCTTTTTTATGAAATTATTAACAAAATAATTAAAAACGTTTCTAGACTCGTGTATGCTAATCGACTTTTATGCCTATTACCTTATAAGCTCAATAATATAAGGCACGATAAACATATATACATTTTGGCATGCGGCTTCCTCTGGAGTTTGTCCTTAGAGTTTTCAAAAATCATCATTAGAAGCAGTGCCGAACGCTGAACGCTGGCCACTGTGGAGATATAATATAATATAGATTGCCTACACTAACTATAACAAATTGCCTGAAGAATTAAGACAGGTATATACCTGTCTTAATACTCCTCATCAAGACCTATGTATGGAGTATCTTGATGTACGGCTGCGAAACATGGTGCTTATCCGAAAGAGATAAACGGAGACTAGAGGCTTTTGAGATGTGGTCCTATAGAAGACTACTAGGAATTTCCTGGAGAGACCACATCACAAATGAGGAGGTTCTCCAAAGAATCGAAGGAGGAAGGCACCTGCTCAGGACCTTGTCCGAAAGGCGCACAAGATGGATCGGCCAAGCAATTAGACAAGAAGGCCTCTTGCATGCCATAATGGAGAGTATGACCAAGGGGACAAACGCTAGGGGACGCCCACGCCGAGAGTACCTGGAGGACCTGCTGGTGGACGTGCGCTGCTTATCATATGCAGAATTCAAAAGAGCCGCACAAGACAGGGAAGAGTGGAAGAAACGAATAGATGAAATTGCTGCAAACCAATCCCAGGATTGAAACCAGAGAGAGATACCTGTCTTAATCTAACCTCTAACAAATCTCGAAACGATATATTGAAATCCTATTTTTTCAAATATTATTTGGAAAACGAGTCATAAGTAGGTACAAACTCTGTTCTGATAGCTGTCCTGATTATCCCCAAGTACCAAACTTTTTACATCCAGATATGATGGGCGCAGTTTATATCTTTTTTAAATCTTGTCATGTATTTTGTATGTAAACATCTTGTATGAGGTCTGCATATTTTTGAGCCCGTACGTAATATATATTTTCCTGATTCTGTTTTTTTTTATGCATTTCTATAGTCCATCATAGAGAATACTTTATTTTAACTTTTTGACACCAACAGTACATAAATCAAATGAGTGGTTATAATAATTCATAAAATCTTATAAGACATGTTTCTGTGAAATATTTTTAAAATGATTCTTCATTTGTTGTGTCTGTATGTTGCTTCTGTGAAATGTTTTGTAAAAATTTTCTTCATATATTGTGTCTGCATATTGGGTTGGGTTGGGTTTAACTTTTCAAAAGTACCAATTGGCGATCCCTTAATGAGTTTTGATAACTCATGGGAATGCAATTTCGTTGTATGTTTTATTTAAATAAAAACTAAATTAAAAAAAAGTGAACAATACGATACTACCACCTATCTTGGTAGACACTAGACATGGGCAGACTCATTCCCAGGAGTGAATCGATTCATTGTGATTCCCTCGGCCTTTTGAATTGATTCATTTTATTCATTCCTTTAATTCCAAAAAAAAAAAAAAAAAAGAAAAAAAAAAAAAAAAAAAAAAAAAAAAAAAAAAAAAACCTCGCTTATATTTTATTGAGGCTACGAAGCCAAAGAGGAGACCAATAATGCTATCTCATTCTCTCGCAGACTACTTTATTTCTTAGTTCTCCTTTAGATGCATGTGTTTGCTCTTTTTAGTGTCGTTATTTTTCGTTTCATCGAGTTCCAAATCACAACGGAAAGAAGTTTTCACTACGCAAAGCACTCTTATTGGGGTAAATTATGTTGTTCTGAAAAATCGTAGGTACTAAAAACGACGCGCGACGAGGATAATGAAATATTTCAATGTGTACTTAGATATTATTTTGCCCAAAAGACAAATTTTTGACAAGAAAAATGTGTTTATATTAGGCTATCAATTAAATCTTAAAATTTTTTTCAAAAAACAGTTTTTGTGGTTAACCCCTAAAGTTTTACTAATTTTTATTTATTTATTAATCTTAAAATTGTTTCACTTCACGTGATCTAAACTTCCCACTACCTTCAGCTTCGCAAAATATCCCAATTGGAGATTCCATAGTTTCATTAGCTCCAGACGGGACTTGGGCGGAATTCACATAAAAGCCATACTATTATCGCGCTTTCATAGGTATATCCGGACCGGTCACCTGGAATAAGCTTAACTCAAATATATACATATATTTTAAATGCACCTACCTCAATGGTGAAGTTAATACCATGCGCCGAATAAAAACTAATTAAAAGCCCTGGCGACACGCGTCGTATAATTTGTTACCAAAATATAAAGGAACAAATCGCTGGATTATCATTTATCAGTATCACGGTTCGATAGCGACTGATGTATTGTTTACGGCTAGAGTAGACAGACAGGTACCATAAAAAAACAATAATAATATAGATAAACATCGTTTTGTTTCTACAAGCATTGTATCACAATTTACGCACGTGTGAGGGAGAAAAAACATAGGATTAACTTTCGCTTTTAGATTTTTATTAACGTTCAGGGTCCGAAGTGGGAAGTTTCACCCTAAGATGACGGCTTGGCCGCGCGGGGACTAACGACGAACCGATTCTCTGCGGGCATCAAGAAATGAATTAGGAACTTCTGACAAATAAGTGTCTTTTGTCTTGCTGTGACTTGAATAACTTGCATTCCGCGGACCGGCCGGATCGACTCGACACGTGGGACCCGGGACCCGTGGTGGGACTACGACGTCACAAATGAATAAGAAATAAATGGTTTGATTCCTTGAATAAGTGAAACAGAGATTGGGGTTGCGGATTGAGTTCGCACAGACCGAACAGCTTGTAGGACTATGACCACGGAGGAACGATTCCTCCGTGACTATGACTGGCGGGACTAGCGGGACAACTGTGAAACAGACGCGACTCTCGGAGCTCAGAATTATTTGGATCTTGGCTGACTCGCTTGTCTGTTGGCGGTTTTGTCACTTGGATTGGGGACGGGGACTCTGGCCTACGGGGTTTTTGGTAGGTATAAGATTTACTGCGCGGGATACTACACAGTACACGTGATAGGCAATTTCGCGGCGCGCATCGCTTGTAGTAGGTGTACCTATCCGCGCAACAAATATCCAGAATAATATTTAATTTAATTCCTACGAAACACTACAATATTTATAGAGTACAATATTATTATTATTTTCTTACCTCAATATAACATGAAATATGTAACTGTAAAATAAATTAATCGAAATAAAAATAAATATGGTGCTGTTAAAAAATCGTAAGATGCGAGGCCAAGGGTAAGGAATAAAGATTTAATTCCTTTTGAAAATGAGAATCAGATCGATTGTGTTACAAGATTGAATTTATTCATTTAATTCAGTCATTCAATTTTGCCCACGTCTAGTAGACACTACCACCTATCTACAAAAGACATGGAAATAATAAAATGGGTTGTTAATACTTTAATAATTCATATACTTATAAGCAAGATGTTCTTCAAACAATATTAAAGTAATTGTGATGACCGTGGCTGGTTATCATCATGTTTCTGGGCTCCCTTTGATGAATCCAGATTCCTCTCGATATGTTGATCTCAGTACAGGTATTTTGCCAATAATAAGAAATATGTAGGTAGTCTAGTTACGTTTATTCCGAGATATGTATAGTATAGTTCTTTAGGAAGTCTGATAGCAATGAGAACAATGGACAACAATCACACATTTTATATTGTGTACTGTAAGGTGTACTGTCGACTGTCGACTCCATTTTTTCTGTACGTCAACTATTATATTTGCAGTTTGCACATCGATCTGTTGATTTTGAGATTTTTGGTTCGGTTCTTGGACACGTGTTATGGAAAATGAGTAATTTTCTAAAACGCTAACTCTGTTTTCTTATTTGAAACCACATACATCGTAATAATTTCAGTGGAGCTAGAAAATGGAAAGGGGGCTCGGTGTATGTGAGTATGTAGAACCAATGGGGTGGAATATAAAAGTTTGCCATTCACCAATTAACTGTGATTGATTTTATGGCAAAAGAAGAATATAATACCATATTCGTGTTAAGATTAAAAGAGCCTTAGGAAATTATTTGATCCTTTGAAGGCTTCAAAACTGAACTCTTTGACGATCTTGGTTGCCTCTAGCAAATGGTTCTACTTGCGTCGGTCTCCTGTTATCTACCTTCCCATATCCTTACCTCCAATTTGGCAGTATTGCGGAAGCCTTCGATAACTATGAACAATATTATATCCTTTCAATATACTTCATGATGACCCAGCTCTAACTCTGGACTATCCTAACGGTTTAAACCGACTTCGAAGACCAAACTATTAAATTATGTTGGTAGGGTTATTATTTTCCTGTCATAAGACATTCTGCGGCTTTAGTAGAATACCGGGTTATATAGATAATTCGTTATATTCCCTGCTTATTTATTAACTGTAACTGGTCCCATTGAAGTTCGTGTAACCAAAACAGACAAGAATAAATCTACCCTCACCTAATTTATTCAAACTTGCAGAAATGTGATTAGTATTAGACGTTGACATAAATACGTATTATTCATTAACTAACCGTTCGTATATGGCGCTGATTTAATGATTTTGGGTAAAAAATACTTTTCGCAAGTGGTGCTTAAAAATATTATAATGAATAATTGTTTGTTTGCGCCTGAACAAAATTATTTGTTCATATTCATTTGGAATATGAATAGGTATGTATAAACAGTTTTGTCCGTATAAAAACTCGATTCTTTAAATGAGGGGTGGGGAACCTTTTTGACATCGGGGGGCAATTGGATGTTTGTGGTAACACCCGCGGGCCGCACATAGATTTTGACATTTTGACGCGCCGGGGGTGTTGGGGGGTTTTTTTGGGAGGGGGGGGGAAATCCTAATTTCAAAATAATCATGTACACAAATTGTGCAGCTAGATATTTATGACTGCTGCTCTTGGAAATCGCGGTTTTAGGTTTAGGTTCTTGAAATTTTATTTATTTCATTATTTTTATATTACATTTGATTTCAGATTAAAATGACATATTTCCCTAGGTGACATATTTCCAATTTGGGAGGCGGGCATGGATACCGCCGCCCCGGGAACCTTTATTGGATAACCAACACCTCTGCCATAGGTCACCCCAAGTGGTGCGCTACGTTTGGTGATTTAGCAGGGGTGCCCGGGTTTAAGGGGTAAGGTTTTTCTAGGTCTTGAAGGCGGATAAACAGGACCAGGACATACTGAACCCCAGATTCCTACCCACCCCTTAAACCTTTTTCTTCCCAGAACTCTCCTCGCCTCCCTTTCCTTAAAAAAACCTCCACACAGCATCCCGAAAGATGACATAGGCCCCGAGGGAAATTATTTTCCTCAGGGCCTCCCGTGTGGAGATCATTTAAAAAAAAGGTGTGAAACGCCTATGTTGAGATGGCAATTTACGGAGTGGTTGTTATCTAGGTTTTTGTTTACATAATATTAAGTGCTTACATATGAAATTGGCGTTTTGCCGTACTGGCAACTTTGGTCTCAAATATCTTCTCTTTGGTTAGGAATTCCAAATTCAAATTTATACAGCTATTTACTCATGTATTTGTGTTTCGAAAATTATAAGTAATTTGTTTTTTCCTTGATTGTTTTTTTTTTTGCGTCACTTAGTTTACAAAATGGAAAACTTGAAATATCGCATTATTTACGAGTACGAGTTCCACCGTGGCACCAGTGCTGCAGAAACGGCTCGAAGGAATAATGATGTGTATGGCGACGATGCCGCAAAAGAAAACACAGTGCGTTTTTGGTTCCAACGTTTTCGTTCTGGAAATTTCGACCTGCAGAACAAGCCCCGTAGATGGCCAGAGACCAAAGTTGATAATGAAGAATTGAAGGCTATTGTGGAAGCGGATCCATCGCAAAACACGTCCGAGTTAGCTGCAGGCTGCGGTGTTAGTGGTAAAACTGTTTTAATCCACTTGACGCAAATTGGGAAGGTGAAAAAGCTTGAAAGGTGGGTACCTCACGAATTGAGTGAAGAAAATCAACCAACGCGCGTTAGAACGCTAAACCACACACTGCACAACAGACGGCTACCAAATTAGAGAAGCTTCAATTGGAATGTCTAAGACACCCACCGTACTCTCCGGACCTTGCCCCAACAGATTACCATTTTTTTCGAAATTTGGATAACTTCTTACAAGGGAAAAAATTCAACTCCGATGGGGCAGTCCAAACCGCCTTCAAAGATTTTATTGATTCCCGTCCGAATAGTTTTTTTAGTAAAGAGATCGATGAACTACCTATGAGATGGAAAAAGTGCATAAATAGCAATGGTACATACTTTGATTAAATAAATATATTTTATACAAAAAAGTGAAGTGGCAATATTCTCCGCGAATCAATTTGTGGACTGTAATCAATAAAATATAAATACGTTTCAAGTTGACATAACTATGGAAGTTGGTAAAGATTGGAATTGTAAAGGACTGACTTACTGTCTTCTGATATTCTTATTGATAAAAATCATTCCTGTGACATTGAGGGATACTGATACACTGCACAATCACACAAAAGAGACTTCTTAATTGATTCGATATTAAATTGCGCCGAGTAGGGAATGCAATCTGGACTCGAGATCGCAAATTTGAGATCTCGCGAGATTAGAAATTACAATCTCGCGAGATCTCGGAATTTTCGGGATCTCGTTAATTAAAAGAAAATATTATTTGAAAAAAAAAAAACCTTTATTCTTTAATATTAGTTACTAAATAGTTAACAGTTTTTTTTTTAATTAAAATTATCAAAAGAAAAAAATAGCTTAAGAGGGCATTACCAGAGAAAACCAGAAATATGTCATTTTCAAATCAGATTTTAGACGTATTGACCCTTTTCCACAAAAAATTATAAATGGATTTCGAAAGATTGTTCTTTTATCTAGCATTCGCATGTAGTAAATTTTGAGATTTTTTAAAATTTTTTAGTATAATAAGGTTATTCCATAGGTCGTTCGCAGATTTGTTAAATTTTCAAAAAAGGTTTGTATTATACCACACCCATTTCAAATAATATAATCATGCAGTAAAATAAATCAATAAATTATCTAGCAAACGCATGTTTTAGAATTTTAATTTTAGTTTCAATAAAATCATTAAAAAATATGTACGTACATGTGTTTCTTGACGAAAATTGGTCGATTTGTGTATTTATTTGCGCACTTTCAAACTAATATATTTCAGATTTTTTTAACATTCTTATTAAATTTAGACATTATTGAAAAATGATAAATACTTATAATCAAAAAATAATTACAAATAGTACATTATTTTAATAGTTTTATCATCACGCCTTTCAGCATTTTTGGATGAAGGTATAAATTAAAGCTAATTTGGATTGAAATAAATTCGATATTGAGTTATAATTTAGAAAAACTAGTACGGAGAATAATTAATCTTTCTCTTTGTAACCGTCCTGCATGATCCTAAGAACAACTTTCGACGAAATGTGGATTTTCGGCCGCTGGCTGGTTAAACGCTCTTAAGGAGTTTGGGAAAGTAATTACGGGTGATTTTGAAAGTAACTTCTTAAAAAAAGTGTATTATGGGTGCTATCTGCTAAACGGCATCTAATGTCCTGGATTGGACACTTGATCTGGATTATTTTTCGACATTTTAAGATATTAATTACGTAAGAATTCAAAAATTATGTTTATTTAACTCACATAATAATAAAAAATGCATAATTTAAGAAAAAGTAATGACCATAACTGCACAACTAAAACAAACAAATGGCTGCACTCGACACAGTTTTATTTTATCTGTCCCGCTCTGTCGGGATAGTTTTCTTTCTTCGATCGACACTCCCGCCCGACCGTCAGTCAGTCAGCGCACCACTCACGCCCCGAGTGAACACGTGTAGCGTCGCTGACTACTGTCGCCCAATCCCGTCGATCTCAAACGGGATCTCGTCATATTATGCTTCGGGATTGATCCAGAAAAATGTCATGAGATCTCGCGAGATCGAGATCCCGCGAGATCGGGATTGCATTCCCTACACCGAGAGAGTTGTTCATTGCACGGGCTTCATTAATAGGCTTTTTGAATCATAATATATTGTTATAAATGTCACACGTAGGTAAATTGGCCATACACTGCCAGTTAGGGTAGGCACTAGGAAAAAGGTCGGTGGTGGAAGGGGAAATATTAAGTATATGGAGATATCTGTAGTTAAATAAACACTATTTGTTTGCCTTTATTTAAATGTTGAACGCTTCGGTGAGACCCAAACGGTTGCACTGGACATTTCCAAGGCCTTTGACCTGGTTTGGCACCGAGGACTTGTCAACAACCTGCCTTCTTACGGACTTCCCGCATCCTTGTGTACGTGGATTGCCGACTTTTTGAGGGAGAGGTCGATTTAGACGGTAGTCGATGGTTTTATCTCAACAAATGCTGGCGTTCCACAGGGTTCGGTTCTGTCTCCGACTTTGTTTTTGTTGCACATCAACGACCTTTTGTCATGTGCAACAATGCATTGTTACGCGGATGACAGTACAGTCCATGATAGCTTTTTATTTAACAAGCCCCCAAAGGGCTCACAAACTCCAACGGCTCGGAGGGCTTTGAAACAAAGAATGGACGGTTTCCTCGAGATTGTTTTCTCTTGGGGTAAAAATAATCTCGTTGAATTTAATGTTTCAAAGATTCAATCTTGTATGATTACGTCTAAAAGGGATCGAAATGAAAATCTAGTATCTTTCAACGGTAGGAATCTTCCGAATAGGCCCTCCATTGATATGCTTGGTGTAACCCTAAGTGACCAGCTGAGATATGGGGGCTCCATCGAAGCCAGAGTAAAGTTATCCTCCCAAAAACTGGGCGTACTGTACTGGGCCCGCAGATACTTTAATAGTACACAACTGCTAACCCTGTAGAAATCACAAGTGCGCCCCACGGTTGAATTTGGCAGCCACCTCTGGTCTGGAGCTCCAAAATACCTGAAAAATACCATCGACTCTGTGCAAAAACGGGCGGTCCGTTTAATAGATTCTCCCATCTTAACAGACGGATTGCAATCTTTAGAACGCTGGCGGCGGGTGGGAATGCTATCCTTATTTATTTATTTTTTATTTTTTTATTATTAAGTTAAAAGAAACATAATATTTCGCTTTCTTAACTTAAATACAGAGCATATATAGTACAGTAGTAAGAAGTAATATTTTTAATTTTGTTCCAACATTTTGAATTTAAATAGTTTTTTTAAAAGGTTTTTATGTTATTTTCCGTTTTTAGGCTATCTGGAAGGAGATTATATAAATGAACTCCCTCGTGACCAATACTTCTCTTGCCACTTTGAGTCTTGACAGTATTTGTGTACAATTTATTGTGTTGTCTAGTATAATGTTCGTGTACTTGTGATGTTTTTATAAATGTTGTTTTTGTGTGTATAAGTTCATTTTGTATTTTGTAGATTAAAAGACATATGTTATATTCGTACAATGTTCTTATTTTCAAAAGGTTCATTTCCTGTTATAGTTTTTTTGTGGGAGTGTCTGGGTTATAGTTGAAGAGTTTTTTAATAACTTTGTTCTCTATTATTTGTAAGTCGTTTAAGTCCGTAATGTATGTGTTTCCCCATATTTCTATTAAATAATTTAGGTGGGACTGAATTAAGCTAAAGTATAAGCCCCTCTTTACCTCTGTTGGTAGAAGATGAGCAATTCTACCAAATACACAATTAATGGGATGATTTTTGTTTTTAGCTTTTCTACGTGTTGTTTAAATGTTAAATGTTTATTAATATATAAGCCCAGGTATTTTTCGCTATCTAGAATATGTAGGTCTCTTTCTTCTATTTGTAATGGTTTATGCGATGGTATTATTCTTTATGTGAGCTTAAGATCATATAACCGGTTTTTAATATTTATTGTTAATATATTTTGTATTAACCAATCGTTTAGTACATTAAGATCCGTTTGAGATTTTTCTAATAGACTTTCTAAGTTTTTGCCGAAGTAAAAAATTGCCTTGTCATCTGCGTATAAGAAAATTTCACCATGTAGTTTTAGCTGACAGATGTCATTTATGTATATTTGGAATAAAAGTGGCCCCAGTATTGATCCTTGTGGAACTCCATAGTTTATACTCTCGAGTTGACTGTTTTTATCTCCTATGTTAACACATTGTTTTCTGTTGGACAGATATGATTTTATTAGTTTGATAGCTGGACCGGTTACACCTGTTTTTTTCTATTTTTTTAATCAGTATTTCATGACTTACGGTGTCAAAGGCTTTTTGAAGGTCTACGAGAATTGCTATGACATAGTTTTTATTATCTATGCTAGTTCTAAGTTTATTTATGAGATCATTAGTTGCAGAGAGAGTGTTACATTTTTTTCTGAAACCGTATTGTTTGGCATATAGAAATGATTTTTTTTTCAGAAAGTTGTCTAGTCTATCGTATATTACTCTTTCATATATTTTTGATAGAATCGGTAGGACAGAATTGGGCCTATAGTTAGATGTTTGAGTTTTCAAGCTCCCTTTATATATTGGAATAACCCTTGCAATTTTACAACTGTCCGGAAATTGACCTTCTTTCAGGCTCAGGTTAATCAGTTTAGTTAGTGTAGGAGTTAGTAGTGGGGCAAGTTTTTGTACTGTTGTACATTTTAGTTGATCATGTCCAGCACTCACGTTTGATTTTAGGGATTTTATGATAGCTAATATTTCGGGTTCAGTTGTGGGTTGCAAGTATATTGATTCCGCACTTTCATACTTTAATGTAATTTTATCATCCAGTTTATGGGTGTATTTGTTGATTATATTATCAGCCAAAGAAGCGCCAATATTACAAAAGTAGTTATTAAAGTATTCGCATATCTTGATGTCTTCTGTGATGATTTCATTACCGTTCTTTAATTTTGTACATGATTTACTTTGCGTGTTTGTTTGGTTCTTGATGATGCTGTTTATTACGTTCCAAATCTTTTTGGTATTATTTTCACATTTTTTAAATAGGCTGCTGTAGTATTGTTTTTTTAAGTTTCGTTTTTTTATAGTTATGTCGTTACGTATTTTAGTAAATTCTGTTTTTAGTAATAGTTTACAGGGTTGTTTTTTTAATTTTTAGGTGCAGTTTATTTCTTTTTTTAATCATTTTTAATAAGTCCTTTGTTATCCAATCAGGAAGACAAGTTTTGCTTGAACTACCGGTATTACAATGGAAGATGCTCCGAGGAACTAGCGTCATTGATCCCTTCGGCACCGGTGCATAGTCGGGAAAAACGCCAAACGCTTGCCCAACATTTGTACACGGTTGACATTTGTCACATGAGACCGTTCTAAGACTCGTTCTTGTGTTCAACAGCTCGGCTGTGGAATGATTTGCAGGCCTCTGTATTTCCTCCTTCCTACAACATGGGTCTCTTCAAGACCAATGTTCATTCCTTCCTCTCCTCAAAAAGACCCTCCACACAACATCCCAGATGACATAGGCCCTGAGGGAAACTATTTTCCTCAGGGCCTCCTGTGTGGAGTTAATTTAAAAAAAAAAAAAAATAACTGATTTCTTATGCCGACAAAACTATTTATTAAACATCGTCTTATATCGACTTTTTAGGCATTATCGACACATCTCAACATGGTGAATATAAGTCTATAAGAATATGGGATGATTGTTCACAAAAAACGGCGCTATATAAATCAGCCATATTATTATTATTATGCTTCTTTCAATAACTCAAACCGTAATCAGTTCTCCTCTGCTAACTTCCAAAAATTCTTCTTAGCGTTCACTCATCAAGAAATTTGAACTTGCTAGGGTAATTATTATTGAAATGGGGTTTAATTTGATACCTAATATATTAATTATGCATTCATCAAAAGCGAAACGATTTTGCAAAGTTCTGCGAATCAAAAATTGACAGCGGTAAATGAAAGACATACATTGTGGGAATAACAGATTACACGAAACTTTCTTCTAACGTGGTGAATATTAACGTTTAAAACAATGAATTGAAGTATGTAATTTAAACGGTATTATTTGTTATTGCTAAGAAAAGTTCGGGAATATATAATAATAATTAGAAATAATGATTCTTCATCTAATATTCGAACCTTTTTCCTTCCCCGAATACATTGCGTCGAATACTAATACCACGAGCGTTGAATGTATGGAAAAAAAGAGAGAAAAATTGTTGTAAACCTTTTGTTTAAATCGGAAAAAAAATCTCCTGTTTTTGACCCACATTTCAGATTCATTGTTACGCAGGGTATGATTGGGATTTAAGTAAAAACGTCGGTCAATTATTTATTTTAAGATCGCTACTTCGATTCCATCATGAGCTATGGGTTTAGAAGTTTGAATTTACTGTAAGCCAATAAGACATAATATTGATTGTCGTATAATACTCTTTCTAAAGAACTTTCTATCTAACTATCTTCTTCCTTGCGCTGTTCCAACTCATTGCCTAGGTAGGCTGTTGGGGTCGGCTCTTCTCGTTCTCAGGTTGTAATTTCTTCTGTTCTGAGTTTCGCCTGCATCCAGGCCATTTCTCTGAAGAATTTTGGAGCATTGAGTCATCCAGGAGTAACTTTCTATCTATCTATGAATCTACTAATAACGATAAACACTAAATAGCGAATGCGGGTGATAGAATAAAATATGTAGGCACCTACCTAATACAAGTAAAAAATATCACAGGCCGAATCACGTTCATCGTCATGTGTTTGTTATAACATTTTTTTTACATTAGCTCCACACTTTAATTTGGGAGGCGGGAATGGGTACCGCCGCCCCGGGAACCTTTATTGGATAACCAACACCTCTGTCATAGGTCACCCCAAGTGGTTCGCTACGTTTGGTGATTTAGCAGGGTTGCCCGGGTTCATGGGGTGAGGTTTGTCTAGGTCTTGGAGGCGGATGACCAGGACATACTGAACCCCAGATTCCTACCCACCCCTTAAACCCTTTTCCTTCCCAGAACTCTCCTCTCCTCCCTTTCTTTAAAAAAAACCCTCCACACAGCATCCTCAAAGATGACATAGGCCCTGAGGGAAATTATTTTCCTCAGGGCCTCCTGTGTGGAGTAAATTTAAAAAAAAAAAACACAGGAGGCCCTGAGGAAAATAATTTCTCTCAGGGCTTATGTCATCTTAGGAGATGCTGTGTGGAGGGTCTTTTTAAGGAAGGGAAGGATAGGAAGTTCTGGGAAGGAAAAAGGTATGAGAAAATCTGGAGTTCAGTGTGTCCAGGAGTGACGGTAGTATGAATCCACCCTCCAACTGCGGTGCAAGGCGATGGGTCGAGAGAGTCCCGCTGGAAAGGTCAAAAGGCCTCCCTCAACCAGTCTCTCTCGATCCGGCCTGCCCCGCAGCAGGTGCAGGACAGACGCATCCGCCGCCAAGACCTGGACAAACCTCATGAACCCGGGCACCCCTGCTAAGTCACCAAACGTAGCGAACCACTTGGGGTGACCTATGGCAGAAGTGTTAGTTATCCAATAAATGGTTCCCAGGGTGGCGGTACCCATACCCGACTCCCAAATTTGAATAATAAAAAAATTACGTATTTTATGTTTTATTTTATTTTTATAATTGGTTTCGGGAGGTAAGCAGAGGTAGTGCAAAGAAATACATTTCATATTTTAAAATAATAGTAAAAAATAGACAAAACAACAATACGTTCATACATAAAAAAATAGACAAAACAACAATACGTTCATACATAAAAACAGAAAAGGAAATAAAGAAAATTCAATGTTTCAATGATCTTTTCCAAAAATATTTTTGTAGGGTGCCTATAGATAAGTCAATATTTATTTATCTACAATAACGTACATCACGGGGTGCTTTAGCGCTTACCTTTCAGAATTGCGCGAGTTTACGTATAAAGCTATTCGAGTGTTGGCAGAAATTCGTATTGAACTTTACTCTTGCAAGCCTTTGTGAATCCTGAAGATTCCTGCGGTGGAATTTTTCCAACTGATCGAGTCCCATGTCCCATGGTAACATTGGAATAGGATACGGAGAATTGCCCTTGCCTCAAATAAATCGCCAATATTGATCAATCTTGTAAAAATTCAATTTATCATTTTTTATCATATGTTTCTGGACAAAATTGACAGTGGAATAATAGCAAACAAACAATTTCGCAGGATAAAAGGAAACCACTTATTGTCACTTTGATCGAAATCGTTGTATTTGAATTATTAAATTTTGGTCACTCGAAAATTTTGGTTTTATCTTCAATTCGCAAAAAGGTGAAGAACATGTATAGATTGTGGACAACATTCAGTCAAAATTAAAAAAAAAACTTAATAAAAAAGATTTTTGTTTGTAATACAACGTTAAAAGTTCCCATTTCAATATCTTAAAATTTGGACTATTTCAGGTATGAATCCAAAAGCTTATGATCTTCCAGAATGTCGTCAGTTTCCATTTATTCAGAAATGCTGAAGAGTGAAATGCACTAATAACTAATGACGAAGAAGTCGACCGTTCCTAGAGAATGCAAAGAAGGAAGTACGAGGACATGGCACGACCAAGGGAATCAGATACTTAAGTCGGGTCATGTTAAGAATCAGAATAATAGAATATTATGTATGAGACGATGTACCAACGTGGATGAGGAAAGGAGTGTGTGCCAAGACCGAGTTGTTTGACGGTCAGCCCTCTCTGCCTGTTAGTAAGTTGGTTAGCTGCATTAAATGTGAACTTTCTTTTGGGACACCATATATAAATTAAAACAACTCGTGGTTTAATTAACATTGACTAAACAAAGAAACAGGTAGTCAAACTATGAAAAACTATGCTGGTCACACACGTAAATGCGGGAGAAGTGCTACCAAGCAATAACTCATCCACTCCTGGCATCGTAGTATTTTTTTTTCAATTTTTGTCTATCGTCGGGCCTTCCCAGTGAGCTCATTTTCAATGTCGGCAATCACACGAGTCGCATACGCCGCGTCTTCTGGACCGTGATGTGAATCGGAAATGCCTTTATTCAATACTATTGTGCCCAAACCGCCACCGGCTTTTAGTCCGACCCTTTGCATAATGCGGCTTTCCTCTAGCCAGCCCCCGCAACGTCCCGGGGGTGTTTAATAAAACTTCATTGGAATCTTTCAAAGTGGTGTTTGATTCGGTGGTGATGTCTGCGATCGAGATAAATGTCCACTCACAATGATTGAACACAGCATGAAAATGACTTATACTTTTTAACATAAAATATTTTGGTAGAAACATGATGGTACATACATAGCAACTTCAATCATTAATCTGCTTTTAAATGTTTGTGCAACAGGTATAATATATTATCCCATATCTTTATAAAAAAAAATCAAATCAAATCAAAAAATATTTATTGTAAAATAAAAATTACAAAAGGTGTAGCTTATGGGTAGACCCCATTTCTTCCAGCTAACCACATTTATTTAATTACAATGTTTATATAATATTATTTGTTTTATTATAATTACAATGTTTATACAGATAAAATAACAATATTCCAATGAAAAAAAAAATAAAAAAAAATACAAATACAAATATATATACCAATAAAAATAGGCGTTTCATTTACGTGAGGTATTCACTCAACGTGTAGTGACATTTATTAACAAGGAAAGTGTTTAGTGACGATTTGAATTTGTGTGTATCTTGTATTTGTTTAATGTTATGTGGAAGGTTGTTATATACTTTAATGGCCATGTAGTATGGTCCTTTTTGGAATGTTGTTTTGTTTGCTTTTGGTATTAATAGGTTTTCTGTGAGCCTTGTAGCGTATTTATGTGTTGAGTTTTTTAGTGGGAACTTGTCTGTAGATGTATAACGCATAAACATTAATATGTTCCTTCAGGCTACATCCCTGGTCCCAAGAAAGGGTAGAATAAATCAAAATATACCATGATACCAATAATTATTGATATCATGAGTTATTATGTTATGTTGCTCTTCGTCCTTAATCAGGGCAGTTGTAGACACGATGGACACTGTAACGCTGTAACGAAAGTACGCTAAAACAGGAAGAAGTGCAACACGACATAGTAATCAAAAAATTAATCTCAATTTGGCCCCAAATTTTACGAAAACCTCAAATGACTAAAGCACCAATTGTTCAAAAACAAAGTGAAATTTTCTGAAAGGTTTTATTTTATAAGAATTAAATTGCCTGTGACTAGATATGGACAATCGATTTTTTTAATATCTAAGACAAAAGATATATCAAATAAGTGCTCAGAACGGACTACGTAGATTGGAATAAAAAACTAAGTCGGAAATATTTTGTTCACTGCACTGACGTAGGGACGCTGATGTTATTTGTTCGATGGGTTAGAATCACAAGGCACCACTACAATGGCCTCGGTTCATCAGTCGCTCCTCGTATACTTTCGCTGTTTGTTTTCCCCAACAAACTAAATGTTGTTTATCTAGATTCTAGATTTACCTACTAAATTGTACTCGATCGTCATTCTACTGACATCCGGATTAAAATGTTCAATTTCTAAGCCACTTCACCTGGGTTTAATTTCTATACATTAAATGTAGCAGGGTTCGATGCCATGCGTTGGTCGATAACTTCTCACTTACTCTCATAGACTCCTAAAATACTCGTTTCCGAAGATAATCCTAAGATACTCATTCAGAAACCAAAACTTACTCTAACTTTAATCGTCCAGGCCCCCTGGCACGGTCGATCGATAAGGATTGATAGGATAACTTTCGGTAACTTCTCATCATTCCCTAGGACAACTGCAGATCGCTAACGTACAAACAACAGTTGATGTCGAACATATTAAAAACACATTTTAAACTCTTATTTATTCGTTGGCGTTAAGCTACCATGCTAGGGGGAATGATATGATCCCTATACATATAAGGTTTGAACATACTTTCACTTAAAGACATCTAACTTAGTTTCTACATTAAGTTCCCCTTTTTAACACCGATTCGTATCGCGAATTGAATTTTTCCAACACTATGGTTATCCCGGCGATCTCAAATCTTTTTATTACATAACACTATCGACATTTTTTACACTAACTAACCAACGAACACAACATAATGTGCTTTTTGTTTGCATTAGAAAATGTTTCGAATATTTATTTTTCATTATTTATTCAATCAAATGAAATTAAAAATAAAACCCACCATCTTTGTGCATTTGTGCAAAATATTTCATAAACTGCTCTCTTCAACACGGTTCGATAAGAGCAAATAATAATACAAATCAGATATATGCACATTACAGTTTTATAAGAAACATCAACGGTGTTCTAAAATTTTTCATTTTTACATCGCAAAGTTACTACTGCAAGGTTACTGCAACCCAGACATAATCACAAGACAATTTTTAATTCGATCATTTCGAAATGGATAGATATCTCAACTCCTCCCATCACTTCTTCTGGCGTTTTCCCCAACACATCCTACGTTTGATGCGAACAATTTTTCGCTTCTGACCAATCGCTGCCGCTTTGAGACACAAAAGCTTTATTTTATTGGCTTCAAAAAGTTGAAGCATCAAATGTTTAGCAATTTTGAACGAAATTCTCGCGATTTTATTTTCGATTTCCAGCATTTGTCAATCGATGATGCAAAGTCAAACCTTGTGCAATTGTATTTCGCGCTACGTGGATACTTTCAGATTATGACGTCTACGCCTATTCGGTTACTACATAACAGTATAATATAAAAAAATATATATTATTATACCTATAAAGGAGTAAACCTACTCCTACAGTGCTTAAATAGTCCCAATGCCCCTTTTGGCACGTTGAAACTGCTAGCATGCCAAATGTAATGATCAAGGTTACATTGGCACAATTAGAGTTGGTGCGATTAACACGTGCTTGGTATTGTGAGTATTGGTGCACGTATATATTTATTTCCGACGGCAATATTCTAGAGAAATTCACTAAAAGCCAGCATTTTGTCTTTCTTACGCCTAATTATTGCCATTGGCGAAAAAGGATCAACTAGTGAATAGAGGAAATATTACATTATGATGATTGTTCTGGCATAACTGATAAATAGTGTCCTATTTTATATTCCCCACATTCCATACTGTCTGACCTACCTGCAAAAATATTACCTACTCTACCTTGTAACCGGGAGAAGATTTGCCCCGAGACTTTGAGTACAATTTCTACCGCGATGCAAGACGAACATGGTCTTATGCAACGGGCAAGAGTTTTTTCATGGTGATAACGGACAAAGCAGTTTTTTACGTCGTGAGATTTGTGCAACATCCAGCGGGGACAAGAAAGATTCCAGTTCTAAGGTAGGACTTTTATTAATCTGGTGGCATCCTCTCCCAGTTCATTTTCGTTCCCAATTTTCTTCCAGAGCTTACACAAAATTCACGCGGCCCAAAATTGCCATAAGTTTTCATGAGCTATCGAAACAATGATAGTTTTAACCATTTTGTCAATATTTCTTTTGAATACCTACAAATAATAATAAAACAGGATGTATCAGAATGTACCAGAAGGATTTCAACTTATTTGGAGTAAAAAAGAGCATATTTGGAGGAAAAAGTGTAAATATCACTTTTCTGTCCGATGTTTTTTTTTAGGTTAAGCCTTACATTGAGCGAGTTTACAAGCTACTATCTATTAAGTTTAAAAGCGGTTGAATCAGCGAGTGAGATTGTCATGACACACAAAACTGTCCACTCGCTCAGTAGCGAACTACCCAACGACGCCTGCGTGAACTAATTCTGTCAGATGTTTGATAGTCGAAATCAGCTGTTTATTGGCCGCCATATTGAAAACATAAATAAACCAATCACAAATAAGTGAGTAGCAAGTAAAGTTGACGACCTTTCAACTTTTTTCGTAGATAGTCAACAATCTGCTAGTTAGCAAGTAATACGATTACACTGAGCGAGTTTACTATCAGATAGTGAATTTCCCAGAGAGTAGCTTGTAAACTCGCTCAATGTAGTTGAAGCTTTAGATGTAAAAATATATTTTTTCTATCACACGGCGCCATTGGTTACTTCTATATTAAAGATAATAAATTATATGTATGGGTAATTCTTTGATATGGCGTTTTTGATAAGTCACCACTCGAGCCCTCAAATACCAAATAAAACAAAAAAAGCATACAAGTTGAAAATTTTGAAAAATTCTTTCAAAAAAATAAATATCCAAAAATTAAACATTTTATAATTTATAGTAGGATTAATGAATAAAATAGTAAGATATACGTGCAGGTTATTCTGAATCGTACAATAATGATTACTGTGCGCTTTCATCGCTCTCAGCGTTCAGGGCTGCGATTCTCAAGTAACGATCAAGAGTTACTCGTTTCGCGCCATCTACGAGTGAAAAAATACTCGTCGTCTCCACAAACTTTGTCGAATGTTTCGTTTTTTGCGTATTCTTCAATGTCGAAGTGTTGAAGAGATGATTATATTGGCAGCCCTGTGAATATTGTCTGTGTTTCTGATATTTTTGATGTTTTTGACGCCTCTGTGGTGTGAATTTGAAATTACGAACGCACTTTCTTCGAAATGGTTGGAGGGTAATATACCCAAAACTAAAAACAGCTGGTAACCCCCGCGAAAATAAGTTAAATGCTGCTAACACATACAAAATTTACTTTTCATATGAAAATTTTGTACCCTCATGCAAAATATTCTTTTTGGTCTCAGAGCATCTGCTTCAGTTTGTTCTACGTCAAATCAGCCATTATAATGAACCAACATTTTTTTTTAATATACAATACCTGTCAGAGTGCGCGCGGGAAACGGTCTTAGGTTAGGATACAAAAATACTAGATTTTGACAGTTATGGCAAAGACAATTCGGTTTCGATCGGTTCGACTCACTCGTTGTTCGAGTGGAATGACTTTTGACGTTTAGCACCTAAGTATATACCTTCGACGAAACTCGAGAATAACCAAGTCGACCAATGTACGTACTTCCGACGGCGATTGCGAGCGGCTTCGACTGGAGAATCGAGTCCCAAGTCGTTCCCCCCTTCCCGCCCACCTATCTACACCCCCACCCCCCATTTCCCATCCCCCGGGGCATTTAATGAAACTTGATTGGAATCTTTCAAAGTGGTATTTCCCTCGCTAGTCGAATTCTCATGGAATTGTGATAAATGCTTTTGTTACATGTTTCAAATTGAAATGTATTCGGTGGAATACGGGGCTAGCGATGGTATCCGGATGAACCCTTTGGCCACCTCCCTAATTGCATGATTAATTATTAAAACTACGTGTTGAATATCCTAAAGGTGATCACTAATGTATTTATCTTTTGTAATTAAATTATTTTATCTTTTTTTCGTTACTTCTTTTGTTGACCTAAGTTATTTATTGCTTTTAAATTTTGTAACAGGGGAATACCCGATTATACTACATAGGTTTATATAAATTTGGGAGGCGGATATGAGAACCTCCGCCCCGGGAACCATACATTGGTTAACCAACACCTCTGCCATAGGTCATCCCAACTGGTTCAACTCATCAGGTGACAAGCAGGGGTGCCCGGGTTTAAGGGATGAGGTTTGTCCAGATCTTGGTAGCGGATGCGTCTTCTCACCAGTGACGGGCCAGATCTAGAGAGAGGGAGATCCTTTGACCTCTCCAGCCGGTCTCTCTCAACCCAATGCCTTCCTCTGCAGTGGAAGGTATGGATACATACGTCACTCCTGTACCCACCGATCGCTAGATTCCTACCAATCCCCCATACTTTCTCCTTTTCATACTTTCTCTTCTTAATTTCATAAAAAAAACTTCTACACAGAATCCCAAAGATGAGAGAAATTAATTTCGTCAAAGCATTGAAATTATTGAAATATTGCAAAATGATCGACAGGACCTGCTATTTTTTTTATGTGAATTCTCTACAAGAGTCCTAAATTCTCCCAGCCATCTGTAGCCAGTGAGACTACGGCATCCCCGATTGTGAGGCTGAAGGTAAGGGGGAACGGGAAGGAGATGGGAAGAGGAAGGTAGGGAGTACCTGGTCACAAAACACGCTAAGCTATTTCAGCAACTTTTATGAATACCTAATGGTCTGTGGTCTTACACCAACGCGATACTGAGAGTATTTTCCACTCTAGATCATACCTCAAATATTCGTAAATATAATTATTTTAAATTACTTAATTGTGAAATGACACAAATCGATCAAATAAAATTTACTTACGCACGCCGGGGTTTGAACCCGCTAACTACGGATTGCTTGTCGAGGGCCTTACCCCTCAAACACATGGCCGCTTACTAACATTTTATATAGATTTTTTTATACAGTACAAAAGTCCCAACTGTTACCAGTTGTCCGAAGCCATTGCGACCATGATCCCTTTATTTGGAAATGTGGTGAGGCTGTGGAAAGTGAGGGAAAGAAGGATATGGGAGAGAGGAAGATAGGGAATTAATTATGTTGCAAAATCAGATTTGCTGACCAAACACGGCCAAAGCATCGCTTAGATTATTAAGCATTTTAAGCATCGCTTAACTGTGACATATCTTTTTTACCTTAATAAATTCCCACCAAGGTTGAACATCTTCCTCCACATCGGCCACACTAAATCTGAGTAATCACCCATAGAATTCACATATCCATCCATGTGATTAGTATGCTAATCTTTAGATTAAAACAAGCAAGGCAATGTGGGTAGGTATGTAATGAAAATTTCATGTAAGATAAACAATGAACGATTTATTTTAAATATAAAAACCCTGCCCTTGGGTAAAATTCTATATTAAACATGAGACTCTAAAAGATCAGGGGTGGCTGGATACGAACAATTGTTCCAGCTGTAAATGATGGCGAACTCTCTACACGTGTCAATAATAAAGATAACATGTGATAAAATTGACTGAAGGGCGCCTGTATAAAATTAACAATACATATTTTTACATCAGTAATCTCTAAAAATAGCTAAATATCTCGATCTGTTTAAAATGACTTATTTTAATCTCACATTTTGATGTACGATGGGATCCAGCACCAATGACAGCCCGTTCCAAAATCCACAACTGCACCAAACCGCGGTTTTCCGTCAACTGAGCAGCCGAAAACTCTCGAAGGATCGCCCGAAGCAACGTGTCAAGGAGGCCAACAGCACCATACGAATTGTGACTAGAGATACGCCGCTAGCAGCAAACGTTATAAGATTATTAAGCATTTTAAGCATCGCTTACATTTTAAGCATTTTAAGCATCGCTTAGATTATTAATCATTTTAAGCATCGCTTAGATTATTAAAATCGTTGTGAGTAAATCGGTCACTGAATATGGCATTTACGTTTTTTTGCTTATCCCCTTATTTCAAGTACAAAAAGCAATGTTGATACCACTATTTATTTTTTTAAATACTAGATAATAAATTTTCCAGAGCAAATAGATATTTGATTGTTTTAAGATAAATTTAGTAGGAATTAAAATTTAACTCTTTGAAATTTTAATCCGCGATTGAAAGTATTGAATTGCAACGCGCACAGTTCCAAACGCAATTACTTCAATCAAAAAGTTTTCCATCTGTCTCGCGAAAATGATTTATCAAACGGCACGCATTATGAAGTAATCTTGAACTTGAATTAGACGAAAGCGCCTCTGACGCCGCCTTCCCCTACTAAAGCACAGAAGGCTCTACTTGGCAATTATTCATCTAGAGTTTGATAATTCAACGTGTCACTTTACTGTACAGACGAGGGGTTGTTCCCAATTTTGAATTCCAAAGTACATAATTCAAACTATGTAGGTGCGGAATATTATTTAGTAGGTATAGCGCAAGTAAATAATTAATCGTACGGAGTTGGTTGATACGTTTCTGTTGTGTTACTGAATGTGAAGCAGAAGTATACAATTCATTTCCAATTATCTTAAAATTCATTACTTGCAAATTCGTATGACATTCTAGGTTTGGTCGCAGATGGGCTGGGAAAAAAAGATCTTCGGAATAAAACTTCAATAAGCCAAGACACAAAGAGGATTGACGATCAAATGACGGATCAAACTGGACAACTAATTTCACGATAAAGCAGGCACTTTATAAAATCATTTTTGACAGTTTAAGTACCAAATCTCACAAGAGAGGCTTTAGAATGAGGAGCACGAGTTTAATTATTTTAGAAAAAAACTCTTTTTGAAAGTTGTGCTTTAAAATATTAGGATTAATTTATTGTGCGCCCGTACATACGCAATATAGAAATGAATATATAGTTTGGTCCATTAACAAACTTATTATCAATTATCAATCACCATCATCATTTTCACCATGTCCACGATACAGGTTTAAATTTCGCGTCAGTGGTTGTAGAGTAATGTACCAAGACTTATCATATCCTTCGGTTATAACGCTAAGACCAATTATATCCGGTTTCTATATATATATTGATCCCGGAAATTTAAAATGCTGTGAATGTAGAAGACCAAATGTTAATTGTTCAGGAGAGCGAAAAGAAAATTTTATTTCTTGTTTTTGTAGACCTACGAGGGTAAGTCAAAAACTAATGCCTCCAATTTTTTTCTACTTCAATAAAGTTAGTAAAAAAAAGAATTTGACGCTTTTCCTCAAACCTTCTTCTGGGATGTTCTGGGATGCAAAGGGTTTGATCATGGCATTTGATTTTTTGAAGAGGAATGCACAATAATTTTTGTCCAATACGTCACAACCCATAAAAAGCTTAAAGCATGTTCTTCGTTTGCAAGACACGACCACACACCAGTCGTCACACCACTGAAAATATTGTAAAAATTGGATGGGTAGTCTTGCCCTATCCTACATACAGCTTGATCTGGCGCCATCAAATTCCCATCTGTTCGGACTACTAAAATGATCTCATCGTGGGATTCACTTTGAAGATGGGCCGTGAAAACTTCCGCGCGTCAGTGGCTTCGGAAGCAGAACCGTGTTTTTTACCACTCTGAGATACATGCCCTTGTTAAGATGAAGCCATACTACATAATACAAAATCATATGTTTTTGTTTTGAAAATTTGATAGCTTAAAAGTATTATATATATTTCAATTAAATACTACGTGTAGAACATATCTTGGCCCTTAAAATATCGGTAATTTTTTTTTAATAAGCCTGCAAAAAAATAAAGTATGAGGTCTATAAACAACACTTCCAAGTCCAAACTCTCCTATATATAAACCCCTTTTCGGATATAGTTTTATTGTATAATGTGGCAAATTCAGTTTCTTTTATAATAACCGCTAAAAAATGATATTCATTCCCAAACTTCACAAAATAAAATAAAATATGCATTTTCGCGTTGTTATTTTTGACATCGACGTCGACGAATTTGGATTTGAATCTTATACCGTCCACCGAAGAACTCCTGATGTTGCTACACAAAATTTCCGTCAGTCCTCCCCCGGCCGGAGCGGGGAACAGACGTTAGGCTCCGCGTCGCTTGTTTTCGTGAAATCAAAAAGGAGTTAATGTTTTTTACAGGCCTTTACGAAATCAACCTGTAAAAAAAAATTCTCAAATACCTTTTCCAACCTTTTTTTCTTAGCTTAGCTTTTAAAAGCTTTTTCTCAAGTATTTTTAAACTCCTCCCATAAAGGGGCGTGAATTCCGATTTCGATTTTTTCCTGGACTATTGGGTCGCCTTAAAAGATCGACCAAAACTGTGGAAATGGACAGAGATTATATTGGAAAGGAACAAATAATTCGTCGATAGTGTAGTTTTCAACCTTATGTCATTGCATTTTTATTTCTTGACAACCGACAAGAGAAAAAAATAGGAGGTGTTAGTTTTTGACTGACCCTAGTATAATTACGATTTTTAGTTTTAAAATAACATTGAATAGATCTTTTAGAATACTTAATTTTTTGTTAATTTCTTTAATAACAGTATTTAATTTATTACTAATTTTTCAGAAAAAAAACTATAAAAATGCACGTCGTAAAAGACGCACTCGTTTTCATAGAAATATCTACGTCGCAGATCGAAAGTGAAAAATATGGAGAAATATCACATATTTAACTCATTTTTTAATTTATTGTCCTTTACATTTTAAATTTCCAATATCGATGTGTTTGTTTGGTCAACAGAATTAACGTAATCTTACCAAGCTACAGGCATTACTATATGTTCACGATGTAAACATTTGTTTTTCGTCTAAAAATGTAATGTATTGTGAATAGATGTATTATTTGAAGTACCCTTCTAAACAAATACCTACTGCAAGCGACCATCCTGCCAAACTTCTCATCTCAGCCAAAGTTTTTCTTGCTTATGTCCATTTTTCGGTGATGATATTTATTTCTTGATCCATATTATTACCAATTTCTCGAAATTTAGCTCCAAGTTTTCTGTAAGATGAAATATCGGATGAGGTGAGGTGAGGTGAGGATAACGTAAATAGTCAACCATTTTCTGGGTGATAATGATTGCTGTCTGGAGACTCTGTTGGGAGCATTACGTGGTTATTCAGATGTATTTTCGAGACCAATGAAGCTGCTGCATGTATTTATTATCAATTGCGTCCATATTTTCAATTGATAAGTTAATTGAAGAACGTAATAGCGTTTTGGACATCGTTTGGAAGATGCGCCAAACGGACAGTATCGTTAGCCAATAGCAGGACTCCCATTGTTTAGTTTGAGAGCGTTACAGGGTTGTCATTTGTCATATGCTTTCTTCGACACGTTCGATATAACTATACTAGATTGTACCTGCTTTTTCGTATATTAACGCGTTATGTTATGTTAACATTTTTATGAAATAATGTGTACCTAACAATAAGCATTTATTATATTATCATTCTCAAACATCTCAAATTGTGTTTAAAAGTCTCACACTTGAATAAAGTAACAAATTGCTGTAAATAACGGTTATGAACCAAGTTTAATGATAACATCCTAAATAAAAAACTTAGCAAAATTTCAAAAATAAATATCTATACAATTCTAATAATATTAATGATAAAGGATGGAGTAAAATTTTGTATATAAATTATTTTTTAGTTCAATGTTGCAAAAATCTTCCTTCTAATATTAAACCAGCTTTTTATACAAGAAATAATATCGGTAAGAATTGCTAAAGAAAAAGACCATAAATTGACTAATTCCGAAATATATTAACTCAAATGTAATGATTGTCCCTCATTTTATATTGGAAAAACAACTCGTAATTTTGAAATCAGAATCAAAGAACATTTAAGGTGTCTTATGGTGGGTTTCTTCGTTTACCGAGAATGCTAAATGCAATGCTAATTGTAAAAGTAAACGGTCAAATGCATAGAAATTTCGTTTAAATTTTAAATTTTGATCGTTTATTTTTACAATTAGCATTGTATTTAGCATTCTCGGTAAATGAAGAAACCCACCCTTAATAATAATAATTTTTCTGAGTTCGCTAACATATCATTGAAAATAACCATAGTTTTGAAAAAAATACGGTGATAAATATTCTTTATATTAATCATAAAGGAAAACGTTAAGACAACTGAGAAGCCTTGGAAATAAAAAAAAATCCCTTAAAAATAATGAATCTCTTATCAACAAACAAAAAATATTGTCTTACAGCCCAATCATGGATATGTTCCCCTACCCACCCACTCTTCATTCATTCATAGCAACGGCTCCACCCCTACCATAATAATACATTGTTCCCATCCATATTTCTAAACTGTCAAATTAGTATATGTACGCTTGCCCTGAAGAAGGAACGGTCGTTCCGAAACCGGTCGGCTTTACTCAAATATATAAGTGGTTCAAACAAAATTAAATTGTTTCATTTATTTAAAAATATTTTCATTTAGGCCACTGATGATAAATAATATTAAAATAGTATCGCTTTTTTCAACACAAATTCAGATTCGTAGGAAAGACTTCATTTGCATTTAAAAGGCTGTGGTTTACAATACCAGCGGATTTGCATCACAAACAAACCCCAAGATGCTTTCAAAAAACGTATTTAGCTGAGATATGTTTTATACGTTATAAAATGGTTTGTAAATGTACGGAATGTATGGAATAACAATTCTCATTGTTATTAGTCTGGATTCAAAAAATAATCATCAATCATCCTCTTTTCTTAGTGTATAATCATCTTGCACTAGGTACTTCGGTGGCATCAGTCTATTGCAAACTAAGGCCTAGTTGTTTCGCAGAAATTCAAGTGTGACAAAGTCATCAAATAGCCAATCAGCGCCATTTTATTTCCATCTTATTAAATATAGTAGGTACAAGGTACAGGACAAGTGAGTGATCGTTGCCTGCATTTATTTGTCATTTTTGGAATGAACATATATTCATTTTGACTGAATCTTGTGTTGTGTGTATGATCTGCCTTTTATGGAATCCTAAAATAGACAAACAAATGTTAAATTAATAAAATAATGTAAATAGGTACAACATTTTACGAGGGCTGTCCGGAAAATAAGGTCTTCAAGGAGCTGCGGTCGCGATGAACGATTTTACGTGAGATCCGGCAACACTGATGTTGTAGCCTTGTGTCCCTACGCCAAATCCCCACAACTCTGCACTCTCTACGACACTTAGCCTCGACGTGGCAGCCGTTCGCGATGGAGCTACCGCTCGCCGCACCCGCCAAGTGTTAATTACGCTCTATAATTAGTTTTTTTGTGCAAAGAACAAAACCCTGTTGGCAATTCATTCTCAGTTACTTGAAGTGTACAGAAAACAGTGTATGAGTGCAAAAACTTACGCAAATTGTGCAGAAAATTTAAAAGCGTGCCTGACGGCTATCGGTTTCAGACGAAAAAATTGTCAAAGTGGAAATAACAATGATTGCAGATCGGTTCGGGAGCTCTGTGCTATGACCCCTGATGTCAGTAAGACCACTATTGACAAAATTTTGACAGAATATTTGGGAGACCACAAAGTCTGCCCAAGGTGGGTCCCAAAATACTCACCGAAGATCACAAACAACAATGGGTTGAAGCAGCCCGCAAATTCCTTGAGTGCTGCAACATCGATGGCGAAGAATTCTTAAACTCAATTGTGACTGGGGACGAGACCTGGATACACTACACGACACCAGAGACAAAGGAACAATCTACGTGGCGTCGTTCAGATTCGCCGAAGCAAAGTGTAAAAACGAATTACAGAGCGTTACTCACACCTGGCGGGTGCGGCGAGTGGAAGCTCCATCGCGAATGGCTGCCACGCTGAGACTGAGCGTCACAAAGGGTGCAACGTGGTGGGGATTTGGCAAGGGGAAACCAGGCTACACGCCAGTGTTGCAGGATTACGCGTAAAATCGTTCCTCACGACCGCGGCACCTTGGATTCCTTATTTTACGGACAGCCCCCGTACATACACATAAATCGGCAGCTAAACGTACATACACATAAATGCCTACATAAATCGGCAGCTAAAAAAAATAACTCGAAGCGAAAAATGGATAGTATTCAGAATTTGATGAGTGATGAACAAAAATAAGGTTTTTCTAGGCAACATCATGATAACAAGGTCACCAATGTTTCAAAGTGTAATATATCCACTAGTCAAAGGTTTGAAGGATTACTATTGATTACTACGGCTTACACGGTGTACACTGTGGATTATCTGTAACATCCATGCGCCTCCAACACAAACTCAACGTGAAATCCCTAAAAATGCAAGTAGAATAATTTTCCACCGGACTAGTATTGAAAAAGCGTCGCCTTTGTGCTTTGCTAAATTGCCATCTGCGCTCTCACAAAGCCGGTTATTTTTCCACGTCAGTTACAAACTAGTTAGCTGCCGTTCTGACAGTGGCATGTTCATTATCTTCTCGGGCACTCCATCTGGCTATCGGCTCATTTCCTTTATACTGCATCATGGACCTCGTGTGTAAAGTGTACAGCATGCAGGTTGCTGGACGCTGGCACGGATCCGAGGCACGTGAGCTTGTACGTGTAAATCAGTGGTGCTCAAACGGTCGAGAGAGCTTTTTAAGTCGATCTCGAGAAAAAATTGCCGATGTAAATAGATCTATTCACAGGTTTTGTTTTAGTTGATCCTCAATTAGGCCTCAATAAGACCGCCCATTTTCATGCTATTTTGTATATTATTTATTTTTAGCTTATATAGTCAATGGTTGCGCTTTTTTATTATTTGTTTACTCTATCCTCATCTATGGTATATGATGTCACAAGTCCACATAGAAAAAAAAATCGTCTATTTTTGCATATTCATGGTGAGATATTGTCAAAATTTGCCCCCTTCAAAAGCCCGAAGTTATCGTTCTAGTTTCTAGTGTGTGGTTCGGTTTATTTATGAATCAATCAGTCCGAGTTGTAACTTGAAGGCGATACAAAGTTTCTTAATAAATAATTCAAAATAAATGCGGTGAATAGAAGTAAAACGTATCATTTTAATAACGATTGTTTGGAAGAATTCTTATTTTGTATGGTGAAGGATAAGTGCATTTGTCTCATTTGCCGTGCGTCAGTTACAATACCTAAGCATGGGAACTTAGATAGGTATTACAAAACCACTCATAAAACCTATAAAAAGGATTTCCCGCCACAGAGTGAATTAAGAAAACGAAAAGTATGTGATTTGATCATTTGTTTTAAAAAAGAACAAACCTTGTTCACAAGACCAGCCAAACAATCAAAAGCTTCAACGATCGCGTCATTTAACATATCTCATAGATTGGCGAAACACAAGAAACTATTTGATGATGGAATAGTTGTGAAGGAAGCATTTATTGAAGCGGGTGAAACTTTATTTGGAAATTTCCAAGTAGTCCAGTCAAGGAAGGAGGTGTAGAGTGCGTGAGCAGGGACTTAAGCGATTCCTTCAGAAACTTGCTTAGGGTGCTTAGGGTGTGAACATACTAAAAATCCTGACATCTAGGTGGTGAGCTAGGGGGGGAGGAGGGGGGGGGAGGTCCCAATTTTCGGCTTTCCGCTTGTATCTCAAAAACAGTGCGTCGCATACGAAAATTTAATATGTGTGATGAATATTTTAGACGATATGAAGGAATGTTTGATGAAAAATGTGAGGTAAAATGATTTTTTTCGAAAAAATCTACATTTGTGGAGAGTGTAACTCAAAAACGGCTGGGATTTATGAAATTACATACAGAATAAAAGTTATAGATAATTTTATAAGCTTTTACTTATTCTCAAAAAATTTTCCTCTGCGCCAAAAACTGGGACCTCCCCCCCCCCCCCACCCTCCTCCCCCTAGCTCACCACCTAGACGTCAGGACTTTTAGTATGTTTACATCCTAAGCACCGTAAACAAGCTTCTGAAGGAATCGCTTAGCTCACGCACTCTACACCTCCTTTTGGAGCATTTATTGACTGGACTAAAGTGTTAAACCGTCCATCAGTTCCAAGTACAAAAGTAGCAGGAAAACCATTTTCGTGTTTTAAGTGTAGTATCAATTAAATATCAATAAATATCAATTTAATTGGGTGTAGCATAAATTAAAGCTGAGGATTCGCCTGCAGATTAAGTCTTACGAAAACCAGTTTCATGTTCCGAATGATCTGTTAATATATATTGGATTAATGATCTATTTCGAAGAACATCGTTATAATATTTAGAGTTAAATTTTATTTCAAACCATTCTTCAAAATTAGTAATTCGTTGGAAAACCATACGCGTGTTATGAGAGTAGTAGTAATTAAAGCTGGGGAGCAACAGAAAATCATTCTCTGATTCGAAGGGCAGTTATAAAACCCAAGTTGCAGACTATTCATGTACTGCCAGAATCAAAGAAAAACCATTTTCATGTTCTGAGTGTAGTTTTAATTCACCGCGTACAGATTTAGTTTAAACCAGTTTTTTGTTCACAAAATAGCGATAAATTAAATAACAAGTTGCCGATTCTTCGTGTACCGAGTGAAGCCTTGCATTTGAGTTGCATGTCATGTGCTGCAAAATTCTGAGAAATTGACTGATCCGTGTATATCTATTATTTCGTGAATCTTACGCAGAAGCAATGTTAAGTTAAAATCTGCCTTGTATTATGAATATGCGAAATCCTATTACATGGATACCATTCCCGATTTCCGAGAGCAGTTATAAGTTTGTAGTAGAATATAAACATGATTTTTATTGCAAGAATACTCATCACATGTGATATAAAAATCAGCATTAAATGAGGTCGCTATAAAAAAAATGGGATTTTTACTCCCCCCCCCCCCCCGGCGCTTGGAGATCTGCGGAGAGTCGATCCATCGGAGTCTAATAATATTGAGGTAGATCGCCAGCAGTTCAAGTTTGAGCACCCCTGGTGTAAATGAGTCCTCGGGCGTCTATAAATAACGGTCACCCTAAAGGTTTTTATTGTTTGTATTATCATGTAGGAAACTTGCTGCGTTTTCTCCTATTTCCTGTTTTGTATAATTTACTTTGGTTGTAATGCAACCCACGTATAAAAACAAGATACTTATTTTTCTTACGGAACCATTTTTAATTTTATTTTTAGCTTTGCACTGTTCGGCTAACTAGATCTAGTTTGGTTTAATTCTCTTCTTCCCATTCTGTTAAGAATATTAATGAGTTCTCGAATATATAAAGTATAATGCAATGGAACTCTCATGCCAAAAGTATTTTTTTTCTATTCTAAAATATGAAGTAGGAAATATAATACTCCCTTTTTGCTTGATTAACTCAAAAATGTTTAATGACGACTTACAATTTTGCAAAGCCAAGACTAAATAATAATAATTTGATGTACATTAGTATAAGCGACAAGCGTTATCTATTTTTTCCGCCTGAAAATATATTATGTTTTGTTACACAATGTTATTGAAAATTATTTTAGAGCACGAAAATGTATTACGAGTAGGCATTATGTTCATCTAAATTATTAAAAATATCGAACGGTGAGCTCTGGCATCGTTATATCTACAAGCCGCGCCTCAAATAACATCTGTGTACTTGGATTTTCAGACTAAGCTACCGTTGTAATTAGGTTTCTAATTCAATAATTCGTTACAAGATGTCGCCACTTTCGTCGGCAAGACGCAACGGGACGTGTCCTTCCTAGGTATAAGTTTTACGAATTCGTGAACCTGGAGTATCTCCCGGATTTGAAAATCAATAGACCATTATACATTTTCCCGATTGATATCTACCACATTCTTCGTGACTCTCCCTGATGATCAAAACCAGTCAAAATCGAGACACAGCCTAAAATTACCTAAGCCGTATTTAGTGACCTAATATAATATAACCAGGTATGTACTTACTTCTGTACTTTCCCATTTCCCTTTCTCATTCTCCTCTCCACTCCGTTCAACCTCACAACGAACCATATAATAATTGTGGTGTGCCAAAGTTCCACTGGTTAGGTGGAATTCATTTTTGTTCATCTTCATTTTCGGCTTAACGAATTTGAATCTACTTTTATTTTTATTTTCGACCTTCGAATTGGGAGTCAGTCGTCTTACCTCTCGGCCTCGAATGCCGTACTACTATAATGATGTCTTGCTTTGAAAAAAAAACATTATAAATCGATTTTGTTTGAAATTTATTTGGTTGAAATCGTGAAATTATATCTGCATCAAAGCTGAATAGTTTGTTATTTTATTATATTATAAATTTTTATCCAAATATTTCAGAAACAAAAAATAACATTTCTTTGATATTACGAATTATGAACCCGATATTTCACAAAATACTCGTATAATATACCTACTTTCCAACGAATTAGTTGCACGAATATGAAATCTGTTTGAGTAAACAAAAAAGTTTTTCGCAAAAGAAAATCTCATGATGATTAAAAATACGAAAGTAGAAAGTCATTTGTTTTTAGTAATGGAATTTTAATGATGTCTTGATGTGACTTGGGAGTCTGTTAATAGTCTGCCGCGGGTGAACTTTGTACATCAGGTCTCGAGCTTTTCACAACTTTATCCATTTTTCAGTCCTGAACTGTTGATGCTTCTATTAATCACGATCATAAATCCCAAACTTAATAGCAATTGTGTTATTTTGGGATGCTTTTTTGTGCTTTTGCCATTGAAGAAAATTGACTCTGGTAGGCTTTGTGCTCATAGTATATTAAAAGAAGTTCTTACAAACTCAAATTGCATTGTTATCGTGAATTATTGGAGAAAATTAATTCATTTGTTATTGAGACTTCTGGGAAAATATATTTCCAAAGCTTCTAATTTGTTAAGGTTTTGTGAATAATGTCAAAGAAATGACATAAATTGTGAAAGAAATGAAAAAAATGTGTAGTTTCTAGTTTTTTTTGCATTAAATCCACACAAGAGGCCCTGAGGAAAATAATTTCCCTCAAGGCCTGTGTCAGGAAAGAGTGAACATGAGTCGAGATGAGACCTATGTTGTAAGAAGGAGGAATCTCAGAGGACGGCAAATCGTTCCTTAACCGAGTTGTTAAACTCAAGAACGAATCGTAAAAGCGACTCGTTCTCATGTGACAAATGTCAACAGTGTACAATGTACATAGTTGTACAGTCACGCGCGTTCAACGTATGTACACTGCACATATTATGTTGAACGCGCGTGACTTGTTTCCCGACTATGCACCGGTGCCGACGGGATCAATGAGGCTAGTTCCTCGGAGCATCTTCCATTGAAATTTTTTTGAGAGTTTTTTAGGTATTTTGGGGCTCCAGACCAGAGGTGGCTGCCAAATTCAACCGTGGGGTGCATTTGCAAATTGTACAGGGTTAGCAGTTGTATACTATTAAAGTATCTGCGGTCCCTGTACAGTTCATCTAGTTTTTGAGAGGCTAAAGTAACTTAGCCTTCGATGGAGCCCCCGTATCAGAGTTGGTTACTCAGAGTTACATCAAGCATATCAATGGAGGGCCGGTTCGGAACATTGCTTCCGTTGAAGGAGACTAGATTTTATTCTTCTCGAGGTATGTGAGCAGTTCGTCGTTGATCACACGTTCCATCACTTTGGATAGAGCTGATGTGATCGCTATGGGGCGGTATTTGGCTGGGATGGAGCTGTCACTCTTCATTGGAAAAGGATGAATAGAAAATAGGGTTCATGGATGACCGTTTTTTTCCTACCAGAGGACACAGAGCCAGACTTTAGAGACATTTTGAAGAGCTTCATAAAAATTGGAGCTATTACTGTACGCACTTCTGCAATACCAGCGCATGTATTCAAGCCCTCGTAGGACTTAGAGTACATCCCGATGCCCCATCCTCAGCTTCCTCACTGCGGTTTTTAGTGAGGAACCGACGCGACGCGACGTCGGGACAGCACCTTGATCATCGAGGATCGAGTTTTCCCCAAAAATTTTGCCTAATAAGTTTGCCTTTTCGGCGACGGTGTTTGCTAGACATCCATCGGGTCTGGCAAGTGGTGACAGACTGAATTTGCAGAATATCGGAAAATAAAAATTTACTATTGTGCTTTTCACATATCACCCCAGTGGGGCTTTATCAGTGGCGGTCCGTGACTTTTCAGTGTGCTAGAGTGCTTTGATTGAAAAAACGAATCTTTTTTTTCAAAATTTCAATTTTCTGAAAGTTTTTAGGGAAGCTGTGCCACCCCTGACTGAAAAATTTTTAAAATTTGAAAATTAAAATCATTTTCAGCTACAACAACATCAATAATGTCGTATTTTTAAATCACTCTAGCTCACAAATAGTCTAGAAACACCCCTGGGCTTTGTGTACGTTAAATTGATATAATATATTTAATAATCTGTTTTACATAAAACAAGGCTGAATGAAATTCTGAAAAGGCTCGTATTTAGCGGTCTTCGTCGAAAATTTAAAAAAATATATTTATACATGTATTTTTTTGGGAAAAAAAAAAATATTGTCTGTAAGAACTTCGTACATATAATCTTTACATAGTATAAAAAGAAGTTGCTCCCGCTGTCTGTGCGCTTCGATCTTTTATACTTCGCAATGGATTTTCATGTGGTTTTCACCAATAGATGGAGTGATTCATGAGGAAGGTTAGGTATATAATTTGTCAAGGTTTTGTGTAAATTCGTTGAAATGTATAAGAGAACGGGCTAGCAAGCGGGCGGTGGGGATTTGATTTAACAGATGGCGTTGGTTATAAAGGTTGGGTAATGACGTGGCGTTTTTCGTTAGCCACAGCAAGGTGTGGCCGGGACTGCTAGTATATTATATAAGAAATGCTAGAAACCGTGTTTTTTAATGTTTTCTGAAAGTGTACGTTTTCCAGACAAAAAAATCTTCTTTTTATAATAGTTTCAGAATATTCTGCCATGAGTTAGGTACATGACAGCAAATTTAATGAATTTGTATAACTTTTATTATTTATTTTAAGTCATTTCGAGTATTTTCTTTTAATTTACGTCGCATTAAAGCACTCAGCGCAAAGCCCCTTCATATTGTAACTTCCCTTTGTTACTCGTAAAATTCAATTTAATGTAAATTACTCGGGGAAACTGTTTTGAAAACGACTTTGTATTTTAAACCAACCTTCATTCAAAAATTGTATTACGAAAAAATTACATTAAGTGTTCGGAAATTGCTCATTGAAGACTTTATCCCAAATTAAAAGCATTTCACTCAAAATGTATTTTATTGACTTATTATTTCGTTATCACCATTATATTAATGTTTTAACTAATTAATCGTTGTTATTATACAAGCAGGTAATAAATGGCAGTTATCGGGTTGTAACAATATTTGTAATCTTGCTGAAAAATACTTTTAGGTAAACATTTTGAAAGTTAGTCTCTCTAACTATATCTACTCATCCATCTATGATGAATGAGGTTAACTTAAAAAAATATATTAAAAAAACTGTTCCTACCAAAAATACTCATTTTTTGCTCTGAAAGTAAGGAATTATGCCTATGAAAAAGACAGAGGGAATTAACAGAGCGACTCGACTATTTAACGATTCTTTGCAATGACCATCGACATTTTTAACTTCACATACAGAGAGTTCAACAACTATCTTTTCACGAAATAATATTAATAATAAAATAAAACTGAATTCCTGAAAAAATGAATCCAAGCCTTACAACTTAATAATGAGAGAACGTCGTTAAGTTTTGAAATTACAAATCAGGTTTGCCTTAGAATCAAAAATTAAAAATTCGGTATTCGTCAAAGTAAAAACAATAATCAACTTAACATTTTAATAATAATAATAATATTTGGATGATTTATATAGCGCCGTTTTTGTGAAAAATCACCTCAAGGGCGCTGAGCTTTAGCTTTTAGCATAACATTAACACAAAGCCATAGCGTAGAGAGCGTGGCGAGCCTATCGCTCAAGGAGTGAAAACACGACCTGCAACCATCATCCCAAGCCAAGGTGTGAGCTACTGTGCTCAAGCTGAATGTCCCGGGGAATCGTATCACAAACGGTGCCTCCGAGAAGCAGGGTCGCGTCTCGTAGATTTAGACCTTACCCCAACAGTGCTGGAGTGGATCTTCTATTTCCCTTAACACTCATGGAACGAAAATTGGACCATTCAAAAACAAGGGGGCCTTTGGGGATCGAAGAGAGCTAAAGTCACCTCCTTGTGTGGCCTTCAGGAAGTCAAGAGGGTGTGAACTCTTTCGTCGTTGGATCTTCAGGGAGAGGAGAACTGAGAGGAGAGCTGAGGCCATCTTCCCTCGAGGAGCCTTCGGGGAACCAAGGAGGGGTGGAGAGGAGATCTGAGGCCTTCTTCCCTAGTGAGGTCTTCGGGGAACCAATGAGGAGTGAAGTGGAGAGCTGAGGCCTTTTTCCCTAGTGGGCCTTCAGGGAACCAAAGAGGAGTGGAGAGGAGAGATCATTTCTGGGAAGACACATTATGGTACCACTGGTGAACTTATAAAAGAGACTGGTTGACTGTTAAAAGAATGAGATAAAATAGTAGATAGCACAATGGGCCCATGGCCTAAGTGCTCACGGGAACTATACGTATACCGTCTCGGCACTAAAAAAATAAAAATAACACATTCCTTAACCTAAAATTCGCCTCAGAATGTCCATATATGATTTTTGGTCATTGTTTCGCATTTCCAGTGGCGTTCCGGGCGAACGGATGGGCCCGGGCGGCTGCGAAATAGGTCAACGGGCAAATGCTCATTAATTAACAAACTAGTGTTGGGGGTGCAAACAGTCGCGGATGTTTGGTTAATCTAATTAGACCATTTCGTGTAATTTCCAATTCAACGTGTCACAGATGACATTGCGACAATGCACTATTAATATGTAAAACGCTGTCCGATGATTTAAATCATGAACGGATTAAAAGATAAACAAACCATTTTGATTTATCGCACCCTGTTTTATGAGCTTAATAAAATATTCCCATTGTAGTGTCAAAGGTTTGTTGAATGGTTCAGTTATCAACCAATATATTATCACATAATAGATTTTAAAATTCAATTAAATAAGTACCCAGTTAACACCTGAGCTTCAAAACTTTCGAATGTGAATGAGTTCTAATATTAGAAAAGTTTTACTAATAGCTTTTTCTGTTTACAATTTTTGGCTAAGCGTCTTAGGAAATTTAACTAATCTTTAAGTAGGTACCTATCTTGATCTCCAAATAAATCGTAAGATGCAAAACTATTCAACACTTTTTTAGTGCAGCCCTTTCCTATTTGTACGTTATCCCTGGGCTTTTACCTACTCTTATCAATATACTACTTACTTCCGCCGTTCAATTTCGCCTCCAAAACAGTAACACAAATTATTTTGTTCATCCTTTGCATATATTCGCCAACACCCAAAAACTCCCCGGTAAAATTACCATCCAACAATATACATACATTTAATCCGTTGGCTTTTTGAGCGGCCCTCTAAACACCCTCTCGCCTCGCCGAACTTCGCAAACAATTCTATCAATCGTACACTGGGCGTAGTTGGTTTCGGGCGTGTGGCCACCTGCATTTGCTTACTCGGGGACCTTTGACCCACGCCGCCGAAACTTTCGCACCGACTGTACCCTCCCTGTTTACAGAAGGCTGCACTGACCCGCCCGCCCTAATAACGGCCATTTGCATTTTGCATACTTAGTATATTATTTTATTGATTAAATTTTCTGCGATCCTTTCAGATTTATATTATGTCCTTTTTGAACTTTTATCTGTGTAAGTTTCTACTATCGGATCTAACTGAAGAGATCAATTGATAATGTTTTTTTGTGGGCTTTTCCGTGTTTCAGATGTAAGATTAAATTTAACTTTCTTTTGGTGATCTGCTTCTTTGATGGCCTCCGTGGTCAATATTCTCGAAGCCAACGCCCTTTTTCTTATCTTCTTTTCCTCCCCACTACCTTCAGCCTCAAAACATCTCCCGATTGATGATGTCATAGTCTCACTTGCTCCGGTTAGTAGGAAACAGTTGGGTTTCTTGTGCGCAATTCATGTAAAATAATAGTTTAAAATAAATTGTTCTTTTTATTTGTGGATAATGTCGAATTTTATTGGGTCCTTCATTCACGGTACTGATAAAACGAAGGTATACTTATTTTTGTAGTTCGTAGGTCCAATCCACTTATTTATTCTTTGAACTATTGAAATAATACTCAAAGAGATAAACTGATAGAATTTTATATCTACGGATGTGAAAGAAAACCGATGTCAACAATTTACCTTTCGACTCCTCGGCTCTATTCAGTTAGTAGACCAACGAAATTGTTTATCTGATTATTGTGGTTTCAAGTTTGTTTAAATTGACCTAACTTCGGCACACAAACTCAATGCTATCGGATTATCTCTTCGTTTCTATAATCTTATATCATAACTAGGTATAATACGGAAATCTTATTTGACGGAGCGAAAACTCTCGAACGATGAAATAGAGATTTTCGTTATTTGTTTTTGAGGTGTCATGCCGTGTTGCGCTACCTCCTTCTTTAGCCAACCAAGCGTTGCAGTGTCCATCATCAGCGCAGATCCAGCAGATGTATCTGATGAAATAGGGTATTTAAACCTAAATTTAAAAATTGAAATCATTAATCTACACGTGAAACCATTTTACCTTTCGCCATGGGGCTTTGATATATAATTGTTTTAATGTTTTTTTAAATGAGTAAATGCTATGTTTTTTTTTATTTTTATTTTAATTAATTAGATGGAGGTTGGTTAATAATTACTAGTTAAGGTTAAATAAGATACCTAGCTGCTGAACCATTTATTTTATCTTTTTCGACTAAATATTAGTTGGTTGATTTGTTTACGAAGGTAGATATAATTGAAATCCCTAGAATTGAAAGCTGTAGACTTATTTTAGAAATCTACGAATGATGAATAAACTTTGCACAGATACAATACATCACAATACTCAGACTTAAAAGAGACACAACACATCTGTTATTATTTTATACAAATTCTAAAATGAAACTGTTTACAGAAAATTTCAAAATATCAAAATTTTCAGCCCAAATTTATCAATTACAATTTGTCATATTATTCTTGCTAAAATTTTGAAATTTTGTACAAAATGCTGTTGTGTGATAAGAGCCTAAAGTATTTTCATTCAAATTACCAACTTAGTAAACATTGAACTTAGAAAGCAAACTTTTTCTCGGTAATGTATGAGCCTGTATAAAACGACCAAATTAATAATTGTTTTAGTTACACTTTTATATTATTTTCAGAAAGTAGGTACAATGTATGAGAACAATCATGTTCAATTATTGAAGAAATTGTTCACTTAGGATGGGATGTTTCACATATTTTGAACAGTTCTTCATATTTCAAAGATTATCTATAAGTTCCTTGAAAGTTTTATTCAAGATCTGTTATTATTTTAGTATTAAGCAACTAGCTCGTAGTGATATAATTTCAGGACTTCAAAAAACATTCAACGAACTGAAAAAGAACTTATATTAATTGTTCAAATTCTGTGAAACAAACCGACCATAGACCCGAATTATTGTCTCGATAGAGTGACTTAGGGCCAGTTGTTTCAAATAATTTGAACAAATTATCAATTTTCAAAGTAAAATTTTCTAGTTCTGTGAAAGTTCTATTCGGGTTTTGTTATTATATCAGTTATGTGAAGCAACTTGCCAATAATGACACAATAACGGAACAAAAATAAAACTTTCACTGAAACCAAAATAAATTTGATATTTAATGAATTGTTCGAATTCTGTGGAACAACCAATGGGATACACATGTCAAAGACATATACTCACTGACACAAATTCTTCCCTTTACCATTCTGCCAAAATATAGCATCACCACTGCCATCCTACAAATAATTCAATACTCCTCACACACCAACACTAAACCAGCCTTTAATTCCAGCACAAAACACGATCACAAAATCAAATACACCTATCGTCATCTACTCACACAACTAAATTTGGCATTAACACCTTACACTACATCGCACATACGCAATACAACACATTACCTTATGTCCCAAAACTACCAGAATCAAACAAAAAAATATTGGCAAAGGCTCTAAAAGGATATTTTCTCAGCAACTTTATTAACCAGTGACGAATTTAGCTGTCTTCCTTGTAACTCTTGTATATTCTTCAATTACCTATATCAAGTGTGTCTAGTTCATTTAAAAATCTATGTATTGTTCATTGATTTCCGTGTTCTTATGTAAAAATAATTTTCCTTTAGATGTATAATGTTGTCCTTCCCGAAATGAGTTTTATTAAACTCATTGGGAGTATTATAAATGTTATGTAATAATTTTGTTATATGTTATCTATAATAAAAAATTTTTTTAAAAAACCCATCTTCAGAATGTCAATTGTACCAGAGTGGTGGCCTGGTAAAAGTCCACCATTCAGAATCGATACGATTCTTCGGCTTTACACATGTTCGGTGGGCGCTTTTCTACTTCGTTTACTTCCACACAATACTCCTCCCCCTTTCCCTCCCCTATCCTTTTAGTCTAACAACATACCCCAATATTGACGATGCCATAGTCCCGCTGGCTCCGGTTAGTAGAGAGCATTTGAGACTCTTTTCTAGTATTCACATAAAAAAGGACAAGGCTTGAAAAATGGCATCCCACGCTATCACTTTATAAACTTATTTATATATTTTTTCCATAAAACAGTTATAAACCAAATTATTACGGAGAAGATTACAAAATGTAAGAGAGAAAAAAAGACCAAGGGGGCAGTTTCACTATGTTGAGACGTATGTCAAAAGATAGTTACTGAACTCTCTATAGGTAGCATTGACGATGTCAATGCTCAATGCAGAATCATTAAGCAGTTGAATTGCTCTATTTAATAGGGCATTCTGAAAGGAAGAAGTTCTAGCTTTCGGAGCATAAAAAACTGTGTGGGATCTTCCACGAGTATACGCGTTAGGGACATATAGGTTAATCTCCTTCAACATAGGTGGATTCAGTACAGTACCGGAGATCAGCTTAAAAAAATGTTTACCCGAAAATATTTTTCGGCGGGCTTCTAAGGTATTAAGCATTGATCGAGCATTCTTGTTAAGAACAACGATGAATACAGGAATGGGTAGTACGTATATTCCCTCATATACAGGTAACGCATGAACCTTTTTTGTACTTTTTCTATTTCTAGGATAGGGTTTTGTTCAAAGGGTGCCCAAATAATGGAGCTGTATTCCAGGATGTTGCGGACAAGTGCTTCATATGTTCTTCGTATTGCAATAAAAGAAAGAAGAGGGGTCCTAGATTCGACCCCTGGGGAATATATATATATATATATACATATATATTAGTGTATATATATATATCTTCATCTTATACATATATATATATATATCTTCAAATATATATATATATATATCTCATATTCGACCGTGGAAAAAAATTACGAAGGATATTGTCACCAAAGTATTGTATACATGAACAGTATGAACACGGTCTGTTATTTTCTTTCATATGTTCATAGGGGAAACGCCACCTCGACATCTCTCTCCTGACCCTACGATGTTGACCCGATAACATTGGAAAACAACTGCCATAAACGAGTGAAAAAACATGGCTAAAAATGTAAGGAAAACAGCTGTTTGATCTGAATAATGTACTTAATTTTTACAAATTTGTCCACACCTTTCCAACTGTTTCCATAAATATGTAGTTAATCAGTAGGTAGGTAGTGGATAAAATATTGGATAAATATTAATAAAAATATAACATCAGTAGAAACCTCACCCAATTACAAACGGATGAAAAACAACATTATAAAATTATAATAACATAAAGTAAACTCTCCTTGCCACGCAGCACCCTTCATGTAATAACAATCCTGTTTTTCTACTGCCTAGAATCGCTTTAAATAACATGATTGAAAAATATTTTTAAATATTCTTACGTAATTTTTATATCTTGTTAAAAAAACACCCCCATATTATCATATTTACCCGTTTCTTGGATGTGAATAGGTAGCCACTAGCCACATTAATCGAAACAAATATTATATTTTTGAATGTAGCTATTACTTTGTGGTTATCCATTATAGAAAAATGAAACAATACAACTTTGTATAAACCACTTACATAATGTGCAAATCCGACCGGTTTCGGAACAAACGTTCCTTCGTCAGGGAAAGCTTATACTAATTTTTATAGCCCAATCATGGATTTGTTCCCCTACCCACCCTACACTAATACCTACCCACTTAATCTACATTATTAACTAACAACGGCTCCACCCCTACCATAATAAAACATTGTTCTAAACTGTCAAATTAGTATAAACTTTCCCCGACGAAGGAACGTTTGTTCCGAAACCGGTCGGATTTGCACATTATATAAGTGGTTTATACAAAGTTGTATTGTTTCATTTTTCTAAAACAAATATTTCTTAACTGTGGACTATTAGTTGGGGATACCTCCATTCTCCAGTTCCACCCTCTTTTTAATAAGAGCAGGTTTATAAAGGGGGAAAAATCGTGTGCCTATTTTCTTTCTTTTCTTAAAAGTTTCATTTCCGTCAAGCTTTGATGGCTTAGAGAACACGAAGGAAATATTGTTTATTGTGGTCTGAAAATGACATAATATTCTCTTTCAAACGTTGGCTTTAAAAATGGGGTAAATAAAGAATTATGTTCTTTATTATTTGTTTCAATTTAAATTATACATATACATATACTTGAAATTTTTTTTCCAAACACCAACGCTTATTTAATAATAAATATGTTTGTATCCCAAAAAATTTTGTGAGTACTATAATGTGTATAATTTAAATTCTTTATCCTGATATTATTTCATAAATTTTAGGTTTCTTTATTAACAACTTATCCTATTCATTATTTGAAAACTTATTGATAACAATGTTGTTTTTTTGCCAAGAATTGCTTCCTCCCAACAGAAATCATAAATAAAATGAAACAATGCAACTTTGTATAAACCACTTATAAAATGTGCAAATCCGACCGGTTTCGGAACAAACGTTCCTTCGTCAGGGAAAGCTTATACTAATTTGACAGTTTAGAACAATGTTTTATTATGGTAGGGGTGGAGCCGTTGTTAGTTAATAATGTAGATTGGGTGGGTAGGTATTAGTGTAGAGTGGGTGGGTAGGGGAACAAATCCATGATTGGGCTATATGACAATATAACAAATCCATGATTGGGCTATATGACAATATAGCCCAATCATGGATTTGTTCCCCTACCCACCCACTCTACACTAATACCTACCCAGCTAATCTACATTATTAACTAACAACGGCTCCACCCCTACCATAATAAAACATTGTTCTAAACTGTCAAATTAGTATAAGCTTTCCCTGACGAAGGAACGTTCGTTCCGAAACCGGTCGGATTTGCACATTTTATAAGTGGTTTATACAAAGTTGCATTGTTTCATTTTATTATAATGGATAACCACAAAGTAATAGCTACATTCAAAAATATAGAAATCATAAAGTTTAGTGATCTCGTTTTTGCCGTTCCGTTTTTTTTACATTATTTTCCTCCACACAGGAGGCTCTGAGGAAAATAATTCCATTCAGAGCAATGTTATCTTTGGGTATGCTGCGTGGTGGGTCTTTTTAGGAAAGGAAGGAGGAAAATTCTGGGAAGGAAAGGGGTATTAGGGGTGGGTTGGAATCTGAGAGACAGTGTGTTCAGGAGTGACAGACGTATGAATCTATCCCTCCCAATGCGGTACAAGGCGATGTTCCGAGAGAGTATCTACGGCTGGAGAAGTCAAAGGGACTCCCTCAACCATTCTGTAAACCACCTCTGGTGACTTACGGCAGAGGTGTTGGATATCCCATAAATGGTTTTCCTCCCAAAATCTCCCAAATTTCATCTTCTTCTGCTATTTCTTCAACATAAATTCATTTATATTTCTAAGAATTTTAACAAAGCACTTCAATGTATTCAAAATTGCTGAAAACAAAATGTTAGATAAGTGCTGGACAATAGGTAAAAGCTCAATTTATTCATGGAGTGGCTTGAACACTTTTCCCTTTGGTATTTGTTAAGCTTATTAGAAGCAGATAAGCTGAGTTAAAACACGTTATCTTGTGGTTTATATTTTACAAATAGTCCTTCGTAAATTTGTGACCTAACCTGCAATATTGGTCTTAAATTCAGAAGAGAACACCTCGTTTTAGTCTTTGTATTTCCATGACACTGGACGTCTCAAACGCTGCATATAATATAAATGCAAATTTGTGCACTGGAAACTTTAGTAGTCACAGAGGTGCTAAGTAACCCTAGTTACCCCACTATTATTTAGCATGTGAAAGTGCTCGCTCTCCCTAGTTTGCTGTGCAAAGTATGTACATCTAATCTTAGAAACTTGCTTCGAAATACATATTTATAGGTGGGTACCATTTGAAGTATTACTTTAATAACGTGGTCGATGAAGAAACAAGTTGACATACATAATTAATATATCTTAATCAGTCTATGAAAGACAATTAAATTTTAATTGTATTTTATTTTCGATACTAAATTAAATGATTGTACCAATGTATGATATGATATTTTAGTGGAACGTTAGAATAATATCTATTGCAAGACCTCCATCCAGAATCGAAAACGTTGCCTGAAATTCCTCATCCGTTTTTGGAAACCAGATCTGAATAGGTAGGTACTACCTAAACTTCTTCTCATCTCTTTCCCGTCATAACACGACTCAAATGGCGATACCACAGTCCCACTGTCACCTGACAGTTGGAACTCTTGTAAAGTATTCACATTGACAGACATTTTTAAAATGCGACTAAAAAACTAAATCGAAAGATTAAAAAACTGTAATGTAAACATATTTAACGCATTTTTTATAATACAAAAATAAGTTTTTCGTAGAAAAGGGTTAGCGATAATATAACTATTTCTTGCATGACAAAATATATTGTAATAATGTCAATTAACCGTTCAATCTAAAAAGTTTTACACCCTCCGTAGCCTAGGGGCAAGGGAACGTACCCATACTACGTGACCGACTTTTTGCAATTTTAACCCCCCCCCTCCCCCGCCCTTGTACCAAGCGTGGTATTTTGAAGACCCCCCCCCCCTGAACGGGTCACGCAGTATGGGTACGTTCCCTACGGCACTTGACTACGAATCTGGAGATTGCGGTTTGAATCCCGGCGTGCGAAAGTAAATTTTATTTTATTAAATTGTGTTATTTCATATTTAAGTCAGGTGCAATCCACTGGAGCGATTTTTGTCATATATTGGGACCTTTTTAAATGTCTCTGATTGCTTTTCGGATAAAAAAGGCAATTATCTCTTTGATTCGCCAAAAAAAAATATATATCTGTAGCTTGCACGTTTGTTATTTTGGACTTAAAATGAAGCTATTTAAATGCTTTATCTATTATGACCATAGATGTTGCAAATCGAAACTTCGTAAACTATTTTATAACGATGTGAAAAATAATTTTCTTTAAAATTTTTTTCTTGCAGAATTTCTGATCAGCAGTTTAAGTTAAAATGAAGTCTAAAGTATAAAAAATAAAAGTGGTGTTGTAATGGTCCGCCACTCCTGGCTTTGACACCAATTGTGATGAACCCTACCTAATTGATTCACTTTTCTAAGCTTCTACCTCGTAGTTCAAATCTCGTAGCTACGTTCATAATTCTACCCTTATGTCCTACTGATCACACCCCTAGGTATGATGGCCTGACTTAACCCCCTTTCGATTTGTTTCTACCTCAGGCTCGTGATTTTTCTAACCCCTATACTTTATAATCTAGCTGAACCTACCCTATTTTCTCAAATCCCTGCGATTTTCTCGCAGTAAACAAGATTTAAGATTTTTTGTTCACATTATTTCTATATTCTTCGTTGTGTATTTTTTTGTTTTAGAATTTACATCTGTTTGCATACTTAATATGCACACATATGTAGAGAAGATAATGTATTACGTGTGGTAACCCCTAGATTCTTTTAGAGAAAGTGTGAGAATTTTCCGATCTATTTAGTTATTATTATTTTAGTATATTAAACCGAGTTTGATAAACTAGCCTCACCCTTAAACCTCGTGTCTACTTGATTTCCGTAGGAATTTTGTTTGTTTATTTAATCCTTCCTATCACCGCTGATGCGTCGATAACAAAACAACAGTTAATAAATTAAACATTTCAAGAAAGAAAACCTTACCATTGTAGGATGGTCGTATTCGAAGGTCCAGTTTTATCACTCGAAGTCCTTGTCTGCAACTTCCCCTAACATAGTGTTTTGTATTCATGGTTAGTATTAGCAAAATTGTAGAAAAGTAGGAATGGATGGACATGGATGGATATGGGGATAATATGTTTGCTGAAAAGTCGGCTCCTCCGCTAACCAAGTGAAAACCGATGAACAACAATTACAAACCGGATTCTCCCCAGTACGTTTGCTAGGCTTGTCCTTAGATCCGAGTTTTACCCTCTTCAACGGGCGTCTCATGCTATGAAAGGGGCCCTTCACGCCAGCAGGGGGAATACCTAGTCTTCATGCCGTTTTTCTGTCTTACTCCGACTTCCGTCTCCTCCGGATTGAATTTAACTCTACTGAGTCTAGAAGGGGTATTACATGTCTTCCCTTATCATGCCTCTATCCGTTGAATGTGGCGTAAGCTTGTGACGGGCAGATCCATCCTCCCGCGTGACCGACCCAGTGTTACACTCCACCTCTGACTAGCTGACATAAAACGCACCTCGTGAGCCTTATGTTTGCTTTCAGGTTCGACAAGGACTTACGGTATGCAAATAACCTGCAGCTTTAATGCCGCGTCAGCGTACTGTCCGCATACGTCCTTCCTCTTCCCCGTATGCCCACCTCGACAATACCGCCACAGGATCAAAGCTCTCCGACCAGAAAGGTTGACACTTACATTTCCGGATAGCCAACACTCACATACAGAAGCCTTGAAGTCTAGATACGTGTGCAAATTCAGGATTTAGGACTGTATGAGTATTTGAACACCAGTGCTTTTTAAATGAGGTCACTAGTTCCTCGTGTGTTAGGTATTTAGGATTGCGAGTGATTATGGATTCCTGGATACCTACTTCCTATAAGAGAAATTTATAAAATGAGATAAATCATGTTTTCATTGAATCAATGACCTCCTGAATAATAATGATGAGCTCTTTTGAGTTTGAAGCTAGTCGCGGTACTTTACTTTGCGAAATTTTTGCATGCTGTAACAATGCTACCTATTGGCGATCGATCTAGTATAATCAAGTTGTTTAGAATTGAATGAATTTAAACGTCAATGTTGCTATCACATATTGAATGCAGATTTCGTCGTAAGCTATAATTGATAAACTTGTCCCTTGGCATTTATGCTTTGCTTTGTTTACCTATTGATGGGATCTAGGTGACTGTGTCAATGGATGACATTGAACTCCAATCGAATTTTTAGATACACAATCGAAGGTCATATCAACATACCCTAATCATGCTGGTGAGAGGAAGCTAATAGGTATTTGTTTTACAAGTACGCTAGGATACCAAAATTGATTTAGTGATGCGTTTCCTTTCGTTTTATTTCTACAGTCATTGTCCTTTTGAAACACGATTCATTGTTTAACTAACACTATTATATTTTATTTGTCCTAGTTTTTACCCAAAAATTGGTCGTTTAAGTAGGTACTTTGCTAACCTAAGGGGTATCTGGATGACCTAGTTTCAACTAAGGTATAATTTGCTTGGCCTAGTTTTGAGAAATATAGGTATTTCGGTTACGAATCAAACTGATATCTTATGTCGCCATATCCTTATGCGCGCTTAAATAAACAATAGACCTACCTAACTAAAACGAGTACTTGTATGACCTAATTTTTAAGTAGGTATTTCCTATTTGACCTACTTTCGAGCAAGTGAGAATTGTTATCAGTGTGTTAGTGACAAAACTTTAAAGCTCCGATTGATTTATTGGTGATGCCGCCTGTCCCTTCCTTCTCTGTCTCTGAAAATAATTAATAATTGGTTAAATCTTACCAGCCTCGATCGATTACAATTTTTCAAGTCAGGAATTTTATGACAACGACATTGTGATCAAGGCTTCCCTTTTTGTTTCCTAGCTAATGGATTCCTATCGGTCTTCTTGTGAAATGACTGATGATGAAAAAAACTCTTCAAATATCTGTCTATTTAAGATTCACTTCGGTATTTCACTTAGTTTCTCAACCTCGTATTAACTATTGTTTTTATTTCATTCGATTCGAAAATTGATTTATCAAATTGCAAATCAGATGTTTTAATTTTAAAATCCGGAATTAGGTAAATTATTATTTATTCTCAATATTTTAAAATCACTTTAGAATTAATAACCGTAGATACGCACGTTTTCTAAGTGTTCGAATTATTATCACTATTGTTTAGTGTAATTAGTTATTTAAATCACAATGAAATTTTAAAGCATCTTATTATAGAGACACTGTGGTAAAACCATGATTCGAGCAATTTGTTATTATTATTAATTTCACCGAAGTTAAGTAATTTAAAGTAAAATTATAGTTTAATTATTATATCACCTTTAGTTAGTTTTAAAATTAATCGCGTGATGTGTTTTCTTGTATCCGGTAAACTGTATTTATTTTAAGACACCGTATTTTTGTTAAATATTAGAAAGTCAATAACTATATGTTGTAAAAGAAACCCGAATATTATTAAATTCTTATTTACTGACTTTAAACACTTTGATTATAAAACAAAACACCCGAACTTTCACGAAGTATTATTTTTAAGTACTTTTTCGGATTTTTTTTTTATTCCTCAATTTAAGGGGAGATTAAATACCGAATTTACTCCTTTGCAAACACTTGTAGAAATTTCAACTTTTAATAAAGAGTTTTACGTTTGTTCCTGGACCCCGGTCTGTATCCCCACTGCCCACGGTCTCCCAACGAACTCTCTACCAACTGACTCCCCCTTCTTTATCAAACCATGGCGTTTTAAAGACTTCTTAAAGCTCTCTTTTCGTAGGAAAATGACTTCTGATCACCCAGACCTTCATAGAAAAAAACCAAATTCGGTTCCTCCGTATACGACCTTTTGTCAAATCTCTGATAATCTCCTATCTCATGTTTTAGACCGAAATCAGTCTAACATCTCTCTCACGTAGGAAATCACATAAATTTCTTCATTGACATGTATTTATTTAAAAATTTTATGTACTTTGGTAATAAGTCATTGTTAATGTGTTTGTAATCAAGTTTTATGAATTCTGTAGTCTAAACATTACGTTAGAGCCATGTTAATTTTTATTGCCCTTTTTAATCGATAATGGGCCTTGTGTAAATAAAAGGCATGTTCGGATCTTCATTGTTTTTGAAAACAAAATACATGTGTGGTCGACAACCATTTCCTGCGTCCACTTTGTCAGTAGCCAAGCTCAATTATGTGATCCTTTCAACGGCACAAATGACATAAAACGACCATTTCTGTTGAATAAAATCATCCGTAATTTGTCCGGTATTGTTACTTGACCCCAGACACTTAACAATACTAATTGTATTTCCTTTGAGATTGCAACTAGCACACAACTATGCCCCCAACGAAACCACCATCTTTTTAATAAATTTTCTTCTAAAAATCGTCTTTCTAATATCTCCGTTTCATTTAGAATTGATAACAATAATTTTCCACTGTTTTATGTATATTTTTCATTTTTCCTTTCGTCAGACTACGTTAAGCATCTTTTCCTGCGATTTGCTTTAATTGTAGAGTGACCAAAATGTACTGCGGTCTTAGATATAATTTTCTCAATCTCCTGTTTTTTGTAAATGGTGTTGTCAGAACAGAGTTATCCTTATATCGGTACCTATTCAAGTAGTTCCAATTAGTTTTCTCTTGAGATATTTGGTTCTAATTACTTCGTTTCACCGTTCCATCACCATATAAATTGGGTTTTCCCCCTTTCCCAGGCTATTATCTTCAGTTTTAAAATTTTCCGAGATTCCACCCGTTTTTTGCGATCATTCCAGGTCGGTTTTAATTAAATCGTCCTCTGGGACCATTCATGTTACGTTTTCCGTGCCCTTATCGGTGATATTTATTTTCAACATTCCCGCCTAAGATTTTTTTTTGTTTCCATTTGAAACTTTTGGCGCCCAAAACCTCCAGTTTTCGATCTCGCCTTATGTAAACACGATCCGGGGTTAATAATCCTTCAACTCTTTGTCTAAAGGTTTGTTTATTATACAGTTCGTTCACCCTACGTTCCTGTGAGAATTTATTCAAGGCCACTCAATCTGATCAAAGTCCACTAACCCTATACACGCCTCTATTTTCTCTGATTGGTTCAGATTATTATTAATCGCTGTACACAATGGGATATTGGTAAAATTTAAACTTTCTTTGTTCTCGAGACAATTATGATACGGGGCTTCCCTCGCTTCTGTCTTTATACAGATCTCTGTAATAGTTCCCAACTGCTCGGACAGATGTCGCCGAATGTACCGAATTCTCTACATAGTATTAAGGAGAAAAAAATTTCCTTGTGGGCTTCTCGTAGATTGAAGGTTAGCATTCATCACAGCCCCCCTATAGTTGTAATTCCAGCGGTTAACACGCCTCCTAGTGTTAATTGATGGAATTAGAACTAAACATAGGTGATCTAATTTTGTACAATTTTCCTTAAAATCTTCCTTTTTTCTTTTTCTTCTTTTTTTTTTTCAAACTTGTTGCGCGCCCCTGCCTTTCACTATTTTATATCGTAGAATCCTGTTCGGTTTTCCTCTATGCTGAAACCATTCTTCAACTTACTCTTGTCCTCCCAACGACCTATTTGAGTTAAATAACTCATGTCAGTTGCTGTTCCTACCCTTTGTTCTACCCCCCTAAAATTTTTACCCCTATACCTTCCTCCCTATGATTCTTATTTCCACAACTCCCCCCTAAGACTCTTCTTCCGTAACCTCCCCCCTAAGATTCTGCTTCCGTAACCCCTCCCTAAGTTTTCCTTTATTTTTCTCAACCGCAACAATGTATCTAAACCACTTTCGAAACAAGTCACCCCCTTTAGGATTCGGATGCGTTTTAATCCATTCCGCTTACTTGCTCTATATTGCAAATCGGAAATAATCCGGTCACCCGAGAAATATTGCCAATCCCCGGTAAGTCTAAACTTCTAATTTATTCAGCCGGTATCCATGTAATGGTGTATCTAAAGGTCCAATCCATCCCTGTTAAATGTTTGAATGCAACGATTTGAAAAGCGCATTTTATGTTTATGTGAAGTATTTTATTTTATTTTTTATCCGTCCTTTGCTGTGTATGTTATGTTGATTTTATTTATTTTTATGTCACCATGTCAAAGAAGTATTTGTTTCAAAAATCGTTCTTCAAACTCGAAAAAACAATAATATACTCGACGTTTGTTTGTTTAACGTTATCTTAAGTATCTCTTTTTTCACAGTTATATCTCGATGTGCTCCAATAACAAAGATTTCTGTCACAATCATCCTGTCACAAACATATTTTATCAGTGAGACCAACTATGTTTGTGATAATATAAACATTTCCTCGCGATAGTGTTTGTTCAATCGCTTGTTTACATAACCATGTTTTTATTATTAGTGTTATTGGACTGGTTCGAATTCGAGTGTTTTAGTTCGTCGGAGGAATGCAATGTTGTTTATATAACAGCTTTTTTGTTTATCATTAAGCACCACCCTTCTAAATTTGGGTCAATATTCCTAGGTGTTATGAAATTTATGAGTTTTATCTGGTTTAAGGCACGTTTTTCCACTTTGGTTTCAAATTATTTGGTTTTTTGAGTTTTATTATTTTTTCCGACTGTATTATTCAATGATACGTTTTTTTCACTTGTTTTACGTTTCACGAAGCTGTTTTAATGGCACGTTTTTCACTTTTCGTTTAATCACAATTTTTTATTTTTCAATTAATTATAATTTTATTTATTTATTTATTTGTTCATTTCATTTTATTTTTATAATATCTCAGAATCTTCTCAACTTGTAAACTTTTACTCTCCTGGTCACGCGGCAACAGTTGTAATGGTCCGCCACTCCTGGCTTTGACACCAATTGTGATGAACCCTACCTAATTGATTCACTTTTCTAAGCTTCTACCTCGTAGTTCAAATCTCGTAGCTACGTTCATAATTCTACCCTTATGTCCTACTGATCACACCCCTAGGTATGATGGCCTGACTTAACCCCCTTTCGATTTGTTTCTACCTCAGGCTCGTGATTTTTCTAACCCCTATACTTTATAATCTAGCTGAACCTACCCTATTTTCTCAAATCCCTGCGATTTTCTCGCAGTAAACAAGATTTAAGATTTTTTGTTCACATTATTTCTATATTCTTCGTTGTGTATTTTTTTGTTTTAGAATTTACATCTGTTTGCATACTTAATATGCACACATATGTAGAGAAGATAATGTATTACGTGTGGTAACCCCTAGATTCTTTTAGAGAAAGTGTGAGAATTTTCCGATCTATTTAGTTATTATTATTTTAGTATATTAAACCGAGTTTGATAAACTAGCCTCACCCTTAAACCTCGTGTCTACTTGATTTCCGTAGGAATTTTGTTTGTTTATTTAATCCTTCCTATCACCGCTGATGCGTCGATAACAAAACAACAGTTAATAAATTAAACATTTCAAGAAAGAAAACCTTACCATTGTAGGATGGTCGTATTCGAAGGTCCAGTTTTATCACTCGAAGTCCTTGTCTGCAACTTCCCCTAACATAGTGTTTTGTATTCATGGTTAGTATTAGCAAAATTGTAGAAAAGTAGGAATGGATGGACATGGATGGATATGGGGATAATATGTTTGCTGAAAAGTCGGCTCCTCCGCTAACCAAGTGAAAACCGATGAACAACAATTACAAACCGGATTCTCCCCAGTACGTTTGCTAGGCTTGTCCTTAGATCCGAGTTTTACCCTCTTCAACGGGCGTCTCATGCTATGAAAGGGGCCCTTCACGCCAGCAGGGGGAATACCTAGTCTTCATGCCGTTTTTCTGTCTTACTCCGACTTCCGTCTCCTCCGGATTGAATTTAACTCTACTGAGTCTAGAAGGGGTATTACATGTCTTCCCTTATCATGCCTCTATCCGTTGAATGTGGCGTAAGCTTGTGACGGGCAGATCCATCCTCCCGCGTGACCGACCCAGTGTTACACTCCACCTCTGACTAGCTGACATAAAACGCACCTCGTGAGCCTTATGTTTGCTTTCAGGTTCGACAAGGACTTACGGTATGCAAATAACCTGCAGCTTTAATGCCGCGTCAGCGTACTGTCCGCATACGTCCTTCCTCTTCCCCGTATGCCCACCTCGACAATACCGCCACAGGATCAAAGCTCTCCGACCAGAAAGGTTGACACTTACATTTCCGGATAGCCAACACTCACATACAGAAGCCTTGAAGTCTAGATACGTGTGCAAATTCAGGATTTAGGACTGTATGAGTATTTGAACACCAGTGCTTTTTAAATGAGGTCACTAGTTCCTCGTGTGTTAGGTATTTAGGATTGCGAGTGATTATGGATTCCTGGATACCTACTTCCTATAAGAGAAATTTATAAAATGAGATAAATCATGTTTTCATTGAATCAATGACCTCCTGAATAATAATGATGAGCTCTTTTGAGTTTGAAGCTAGTCGCGGTACTTTACTTTGCGAAATTTTTGCATGCTGTAACAATGCTACCTATTGGCGATCGATCTAGTATAATCAAGTTGTTTAGAATTGAATGAATTTAAACGTCAATGTTGCTATCACATATTGAATGCAGATTTCGTCGTAAGCTATAATTGATAAACTTGTCCCTTGGCATTTATGCTTTGCTTTGTTTACCTATTGATGGGATCTAGGTGACTGTGTCAATGGATGACATTGAACTCCAATCGAATTTTTAGATACACAATCGAAGGTCATATCAACATACCCTAATCATGCTGGTGAGAGGAAGCTAATAGGTATTTGTTTTACAAGTACGCTAGGATACCAAAATTGATTTAGTGATGCGTTTCCTTTCGTTTTATTTCTACAGTCATTGTCCTTTTGAAACACGATTCATTGTTTAACTAACACTATTATATTTTATTTGTCCTAGTTTTTACCCAAAAATTGGTCGTTTAAGTAGGTACTTTGCTAACCTAAGGGGTATCTGGATGACCTAGTTTCAACTAAGGTATAATTTGCTTGGCCTAGTTTTGAGAAATATAGGTATTTCGGTTACGAATCAAACTGATATCTTATGTCGCCATATCCTTATGCGCGCTTAAATAAACAATAGACCTACCTAACTAAAACGAGTACTTGTATGACCTAATTTTTAAGTAGGTATTTCCTATTTGACCTACTTTCGAGCAAGTGAGAATTGTTATCAGTGTGTTAGTGACAAAACTTTAAAGCTCCGATTGATTTATTGGTGATGCCGCCTGTCCCTTCCTTCTCTGTCTCTGAAAATAATTAATAATTGGTTAAATCTTACCAGCCTCGATCGATTACAATTTTTCAAGTCAGGAATTTTATGACAACGACATTGTGATCAAGGCTTCCCTTTTTGTTTCCTAGCTAATGGATTCCTATCGGTCTTCTTGTGAAATGACTGATGATGAAAAAAACTCTTCAAATATCTGTCTATTTAAGATTCACTTCGGTATTTCACTTAGTTTCTCAACCTCGTATTAACTATTGTTTTTATTTCATTCGATTCGAAAATTGATTTATCAAATTGCAAATCAGATGTTTTAATTTTAAAATCCGGAATTAGGTAAATTATTATTTATTCTCAATATTTTAAAATCACTTTAGAATTAATAACCGTAGATACGCACGTTTTCTAAGTGTTCGAATTATTATCACTATTGTTTAGTGTAATTAGTTATTTAAATCACAATGAAATTTTAAAGCATCTTATTATAGAGACACTGTGGTAAAACCATGATTCGAGCAATTTGTTATTATTATTAATTTCACCGAAGTTAAGTAATTTAAAGTAAAATTATAGTTTAATTATTATATCACCTTTAGTTAGTTTTAAAATTAATCGCGTGATGTGTTTTCTTGTATCCGGTAAACTGTATTTATTTTAAGACACCGTATTTTTGTTAAATATTAGAAAGTCAATAACTATATGTTGTAAAAGAAACCCGAATATTATTAAATTCTTATTTACTGACTTTAAACACTTTGATTATAAAACAAAACACCCGAACTTTCACGAAGTATTATTTTTAAGTACTTTTTCGGATTTTTTTTTTATTCCTCAATTTAAGGGGAGATTAAATACCGAATTTACTCCTTTGCAAACACTTGTAGAAATTTCAACTTTTAATAAAGAGTTTTACGTTTGTTCCTGGACCCCGGTCTGTATCCCCACTGCCCACGGTCTCCCAACGAACTCTCTACCAACTGACTCCCCCTTCTTTATCAAACCATGGCGTTTTAAAGACTTCTTAAAGCTCTCTTTTCGTAGGAAAATGACTTCTGATCACCCAGACCTTCATAGAAAAAAACCAAATTCGGTTCCTCCGTATACGACCTTTTGTCAAATCTCTGATAATCTCCTATCTCATGTTTTAGACCGAAATCAGTCTAACATCTCTCTCACGTAGGAAATCACATAAATTTCTTCATTGACATGTATTTATTTAAAAATTTTATGTACTTTGGTAATAAGTCATTGTTAATGTGTTTGTAATCAAGTTTTATGAATTCTGTAGTCTAAACATTACGTTAGAGCCATGTTAATTTTTATTGCCCTTTTTAATCGATAATGGGCCTTGTGTAAATAAAAGGCATGTTCGGATCTTCATTGTTTTTGAAAACAAAATACATGTGTGGTCGACAACCATTTCCTGCGTCCACTTTGTCAGTAGCCAAGCTCAATTATGTGATCCTTTCAACGGCACAAATGACATAAAACGACCATTTCTGTTGAATAAAATCATCCGTAATTTGTCCGGTATTGTTACTTGACCCCAGACACTTAACAATACTAATTGTATTTCCTTTGAGATTGCAACTAGCACACAACTATGCCCCCAACGAAACCACCATCTTTTTAATAAATTTTCTTCTAAAAATCGTCTTTCTAATATCTCCGTTTCATTTAGAATTGATAACAATAATTTTCCACTGTTTTATGTATATTTTTCATTTTTCCTTTCGTCAGACTACGTTAAGCATCTTTTCCTGCGATTTGCTTTAATTGTAGAGTGACCAAAATGTACTGCGGTCTTAGATATAATTTTCTCAATCTCCTGTTTTTTGTAAATGGTGTTGTCAGAACAGAGTTATCCTTATATCGGTACCTATTCAAGTAGTTCCAATTAGTTTTCTCTTGAGATATTTGGTTCTAATTACTTCGTTTCACCGTTCCATCACCATATAAATTGGGTTTTCCCCCTTTCCCAGGCTATTATCTTCAGTTTTAAAATTTTCCGAGATTCCACCCGTTTTTTGCGATCATTCCAGGTCGGTTTTAATTAAATCGTCCTCTGGGACCATTCATGTTACGTTTTCCGTGCCCTTATCGGTGATATTTATTTTCAACATTCCCGCCTAAGATTTTTTTTTGTTTCCATTTGAAACTTTTGGCGCCCAAAACCTCCAGTTTTCGATCTCGCCTTATGTAAACACGATCCGGGGTTAATAATCCTTCAACTCTTTGTCTAAAGGTTTGTTTATTATACAGTTCGTTCACCCTACGTTCCTGTGAGAATTTATTCAAGGCCACTCAATCTGATCAAAGTCCACTAACCCTATACACGCCTCTATTTTCTCTGATTGGTTCAGATTATTATTAATCGCTGTACACAATGGGATATTGGTAAAATTTAAACTTTCTTTGTTCTCGAGACAATTATGATACGGGGCTTCCCTCGCTTCTGTCTTTATACAGATCTCTGTAATAGTTCCCAACTGCTCGGACAGATGTCGCCGAATGTACCGAATTCTCTACATAGTATTAAGGAGAAAAAAATTTCCTTGTGGGCTTCTCGTAGATTGAAGGTTAGCATTCATCACAGTGTTTACAAAGTTATTGTTTTATTTTAAATTAATAATGTCACAACACAAAGTATCCGCTTCATATGAACAAATAAAATTAAGTCATTTTTCCTTAGACATGCACCTTTCATCATCAAGTATACCACAGACAATATATAGAAATTGAAAATATTCTATGTTGACTCGAATAAGTACCTCTCACGGCAGTTTCAAAGTAACAAACACGCAGGATTCACACAGTTGTAAACTTTACCATGTTTTTATATATATTTTTATAAATCCTACAAATATGAGATAAACGATAAAATACGGATTAATTCATTGGCTATATAGCACTATAATAAATTTTTATGTTTTCGTGTTAAAATTTGAAGGTCTGATTTTTTAAAGGTTTGCAAAAAATTTAAAAAATTATCTTCTGAAAATCTCTAGCAAACGGAGAAAAAAGTTTTGAAATGCGCTGTCGCTCTAGTGCATAATAATAAGTATAGTTGCGACTCGTTCCAGAGCGGTAGGTTCTCTCAGCATCGCCCTGGTGAACGACCAGCATTCAGAATTGAAAGGTTGCTAAAGTTATATATTCATTGATTAATTTAACCTTAATACTTTAAATATACCCACTTGGAAATGTTATTTTTTCTTCATGCACCTATAATTAACGAAATATACATATTTCTTTAATTGATATAAATTAACACAATTTTTTCCTTTTTTTAGATTAATTCTACACAGGAGGAAGGGATCAATGACGCTAGTTTCTCGGAGCATCTTCCATTAAAATACTGGTAGAACAAGAATAACATTCCCACCCAATAAGGAAGATAAATTCTTGTTTGAGATATATTTTTTTTTTCTAATTACTAGTTCATGGTAGTGTGTGTGCCAATAATTTATAAAGAAATTTGGCAAACCTGTTTTTCTTTTCTTTTTAAATTGTAAAAATTAACGATTTACCTCTTACATTATTACATAATTATGAATAAATCATCTTAACTCTAAAAAACAACTTATTTTAATACCGTGTGACAGTTAAAATAAATTTTAAAATTTTAAAAATTAAAAACAAAATGATTAAATTAAGTACCTATTTGTAAAAGGCATTTACTTTGTGACTTGCCAAGAATATTAAAAATTAAAACAACATTATTTTTAAAAAATCTCTTTTCAGAATGAATGGTGTCTACGAAGTGAAGAATGCCTTTTAAAATAAACCTAATTCATTATATCATATTGACTGACTATATATTAAATGAGCGTAAAAGATTGTGTAACCTTACAGTTACTATTACAGCCTATCATGATAAACACAAAAAAGGTTTTGTAGTCCATAACACCCCGTTTTTCAGAGCAAGTGCCTAAAGTTCAGAATGGGCCCTAAGTTGGTGGGGAGATATTTCATTCAACTATGGTTCGCAGTTGACTCCCAACGGGCAAAGTGCCAGCTTTCAAATTTGCTGTATTATCCTGCGCCGTATATTCCAAACTCATTGGTATCATTATGACATAAATACACCTTAGTATAGAATCTGTATCAACTTCCGGTCTGTTGATCCTGTCCCTATACTAGAAATTCGGAACTGTAGAGAATGCAGAAATGTTACAACTAACATTTTATTGTTCTACGAGTTTAGCCTCTAACGTTATTTGTTTTTGAAGTAAAACTTCTTTACGCACGCTTGACTTGGGGAGTAAGCTGGTGAATGCGTGACGAGAGCGTTACGAAAAGCGAAGCAAACGTTCATTGAGAGGGTGATATAAGTTAGTGAAGATAGAAAGAGAGAGAGTTACGTTTCGTATATTACTGTAGGGGCAAGAGAGAGAGGTGCGAGCACGCATTTTCTTTCTCTCTTTCTCTCATAGCCAGTTACGTTGCTTATATCTAAGACACAGTGCAGGCCTATAGTCTGTATCACATTGCAGGAGCAAGAGAGAGCAGTGCGCGCGCACATTTTCTTTCTCTCTTCCTATCATATAGATGGAGCTTAAGAAGTTTTAATTCAGTCGTATGGTCTAAAGCGCACTCGTTATTTTTTTAATTATCTCTCTTCTATTCTTCAGTGTCAAAGGTCTTTCAATCTTTTGAGTTATCGGTGTTGAAAAAATGTGAAAAAGTGGAAATCTTCGATACACATATCGTTACGTAGGTTAGTTTGGTTGTTGATATTATATTTGACTCTTTTAACTGAGATTTTTACAGATCTATCAAGAAAAGCTAGCCGTTCGAGAGTTTTGACTGCGTCAGACAACAGATATCTAAATTACATGTCAATGCAACTATTTTCAGAGCGCTACAAACATTTTCCTTTTTTTAATAATATCATGTTTGTTGAAAAGCACCTTGCGTTTTTATTTATGTATGGGTGAATCCTCCGTACATCTTTCGTCCCTGTTCTTGTCCAATTCTGAACGAAGATAAATATAGGAAATCGGTGAAAATAAAGTAACAAAGGATATTGAAACAATCAGACCCGTTTCATCGGAAATCCTTTCTGTATATTGGCCCGTTGTATAAGTTAATACCTATCCCTTACTTTAAACCGATTCTAAGTAAACAAACTTGCATTCGTATTCACGTTCTTAGTCAGTCTTTTCTGCCAGAAGTAGAAATGCTTAGTCATGTTTTTCGCGGATACAAGAGAGAATGAATTGATCACTGATCAGGGTAAGGTTAAAAAGGTTTTTTGTGTGGAATTAATCAGTTATTCAGGTCCGTAAATCAATTTCTAACATAAATAAGTATGTAGATAACAACAAACCTTTTTTTAATACTTAATGTTATTACACTTGTTGTATTATGAAGTTTCTATATTATAACAAAAGTATTCACATAGAAAACCTAATAATATTTGGTAAATGTTAAATTAATTAAACTGGACTCCTTTCAATTTAAACCTTTTTGAGCAAAACTTTTTCTTAAAAGTAATGGTATATCAACGAAGTTTCATAAAAGATGAAGATGTTTCCGGAACCTTCAAAATAAATTAGAGATGTCAAAGGCAGTTCACAACTTCACACTATTTGCGCTAAATGTCTTTTTGGATGGGAATTTAATAAGCTACCGGAGGGAGGTACTTACCGTAGACAAACAGCAGCACAGCCACCGGAAGTGCCGTTGGCGTCGCCATCTGACGGTGACGCTGACAACTAATTTTGTTCACCGGACGCTAACACATTCTTCCAGTGCTGCAAACAATGCCGCTTCCGCCCCTAGAGAAAGAAAGCCTTCGGATAATCAAGGAGGTTTTTATATTCTAAGTTCTTGCGCCAAAAGCAGTTTTTATTGTGTGGCGGCTCTTAGGCCGCGTAATTAGTTTCTTTAGAGAAATAAAGGATTTAAAATTTTAGTTAGGTACCTGCAAAAGTAAATAAGTTGTTCTTGCGTGACGTCTCTTATAATATGAATAATGCACGTTATTTGATTGTTAATTTGAAAAACACACTTTTTAAACGTTACTTAATAAAATCATGTTCATGTAGTACCTCCTATAGCACGTTTCTAATTTAAACGTAAGTATGATTCATAAAAGTTTGTATTGTTTGGCACGACTTAAATATAAATTGTATCTAATTAGTGTATTTATGAAAACAGATAACTTAAAACGTTTATTACAGTTAAAGGTCATATGCTGAGACTATCAGTTGAGTAATTAATAATGTCAGAAAGTTTATTGGCAAAAGGAATTGAGTTCAATATTATCAATTAGCGGCAGTTGCCAAGCTGAAACTTTGTATTATTCAATGCTATATTAAAGTGTCTAAGGATATAATAGAACAATAATCGGCATTTATTTGAAGGATTGTGTTTCTTAACACATGTAATTAAAAGTAAAATTAAATAAGTGTTTTTAAATAAGTGGCAAAGACACATACTTTTGTACGCCCAAAAAATTCAAGTTATTTTTATTCAGGCAATATTTTTTTTTTACTTGTATAAAACTCATCTTCCCCATCGGTTCAGCTTCGAAATACCTTGTGGAATAGGAAGTCGTTTTATTCTGTTTATAAATACACATAATTTCTCGATACGATGGTCTTCGTAGTCGAACGATATAAGCATTTTGGCTTATAATACCCACCTTGATTGTTTATTGTTCAATTTAGCTCGCAATAATGTTTTTTAAACATTATTAGATAAAATAAAAATGATAAGCATACGAAATAATTCTAACATTTTAAATATTTTCATTTGTTCGTTGGTAACAATAATTCAAAATAAGTGTGTGCGGTTTTACACGGGAAGGTTAAAAATTTTTTTTTTTAATTATTTGAAATTTTTTTTTTAAATAATATGAATAATAAATTTAATGCTAACAAAATTGTGAAGCAGATTTTATGAAAACTTTTAATGATTTTTATAGCTTTTCGAGTTTTTTAACCATTATAATCAATGTTTTAAATTTTTAACTTTACTAAACTATTCAAAAAAGAAAACGGTGCACGTGGAGAACAAACGTTAAAACGGGGGAATAAATTAAATACTTTTGTTGATACCTCATTACGAATTGAAACAAGTCTCTAAAAAAATATATATAAAAAAAACCTTTCTGTAATTAACCGACCAAAATAAAAATTACTTTTCCGTTCAGATAAGTTTAAAATATCCCCTATAGGAAGTTTTGTTTTAAAAAGTTTGGTTGAGATAACAACAAAGTCAATTAATTTCTCTCAGTTTAATTGCTTTCATTCTATCAATAAATTAATGAATTAGCTTTTTTCTTAAAAATAGATTTAAGAAATTTAAGTAATACGTAAACAGTTAATATATTTTCATTTTAATTAAAACACGTACATATTACCTTTAAAAATGTGCTGTATCAGTGATGAGTATTTTAAAATCCTTTGATAGTCCAATAAGTTTCACAGAAGCACATTTCTTGAATGTTACAAATATTTTTCAGCTAAACAAAACTCGTAAACTTTATGAAGATTTTTTTTTACTAACTTTAAACTTATTAAGATTAAATGTTAATGGGGTGAAGAGTTTATTATAATAATCATTACGGGCGAAAGTAATAAGCGAATTCCCGTTAATGTAATCGAGATTCGGGTTAACGCCATCCGAAGATCGTTCACGCGCGAAAAACGAAACAACCGAACCGGAAACGTAGCGCTCTGCCGTCTGCGTAGCGTCTGCGTCGCGACGCCGCTACAGCGTGAATGAGAGCGACGCCGTAGGTCCACCGCGTGCGAGCGTTGTTTCCTAGTCTCGTAGCGCCGGAGGCTTTATCACCGCCACTGTGCGCAACTCGCGGAGAACTTTTTTCAGTTAACTCGCCCGAAAACTTTACTTTTCTTCTTTCCGCGCGGAGCTGAAAGAAACGAACCAAGTTTGGATAGAGGAAGTTCGGATGGAGATGAATTAATCAGTTGATTGTAGCGGGAAATTGTTCATTTTTTAATAAAAGTAAAGAAGCAAGCATCTTCTTTGTGTGGAAAATTGCTTCATGAATAAAACTAACTAAACACATAAAAAAATACTATAACTAGATCGTTTACATAATTTTGAGAACAATAACAAAGCTATTGAATAATTGTAATTGTAATCTTTAGTCCCTATATTATACTGTACTTTATGCCTCTGTATAATATTACTTAAATAAAAGTCACTAATTTAAAACAACGCCTGTACCATACTGCTTAACCTTTTTTTTTAGATCAGCTGGTTCCCAGCATGCGTAGTAAAAGGACCTACTCCCTGTAGGTCCTTTTCCGTGCGTCCCCGTTCCCGTCCCGCGTCCTCTTCCCCTTCTAAATCTCCGTCTTCCCTCTCCCCTCTCCCGCTCCCCCGACCCGCCGACCCCCCTCCCGCGTTCCATACATTCAATCCCAGTATATTCAGTTTTCGAACAGCTTGCGTGCTACCTATTAGAATTTTATTTTTCAAATTTTCATTTTTCATATACTACAAATATTCATTTTTGTATATTTTAAGATCAATCAATCAAATTTGGTAGCGAACGTAGGCACCTATTTAAAATATCTATTATTCCTAATTCGATTCAAAGAATTAGACTAGTTATTCAATAAATTCATTTATGTATAGAGTTTCGAAAAATGAATTTTGATATAACAATCATCGTTTTACAAAATGTCATTCTCAAATTTTGACATTTTTGGCAGTTTCGCAAGAGTTTTTGTAACGAATAAAAAACTTTTCAGATGTATTATCATGTGGTTGTAATAATCCAGAAACCTTCACGGAGGTTTAAAGGAGGTATTTTGAAAGTTTCAAACATTTCCTATGTTTAATGTAACAATACATAGACATCTCATATACTTACTCATGTACTCATATAAATACATATTTATTTATTTATTTATTTATTGTAAAATTTATTGTAAAATATTTATTTATGTTAAAATAAATAAATAAATACATATACCCAAAGAAGCATATTTTGATTATTATATATGTAGATAAAATGTAAAAAAATATACTTACTTATTCGTAGAACAGAGTTTGAACCACCTAAGGTACGTAGTACATGAACACATGTTTTTTTTTTTAAATTCAGCTCTTATGATATTTTTTAATGTCATATACATTATATACATACATCAATAAACATATCGGAAAAGTCTGGGCGTCCGTACCTACCGTAAATGTGTGACACGAATGTTTTATTTACTTATTTTACACTTTTTGAAGAGTAAATATGTGTACGAATAGGTAGGAATTATTTTAATCATTAAAGAAGATGACATCAACAACCCTAAATGAACTAAATAACATCAATAACCCTAATATGAAACAGTCGCAGACAATAAGCAACGGCCGCTACTGGGATTCAAATAGCTTCTTTAACAAATAAATTGAGCCATTGAAATCTTACGAAATTCTACCATTTTTATCGATCTCAAATCTAGTTCTCATATTTTTTGGTTGCTATCTTTTCGGTACAATTTCAAATTTTTACCAGAATTATATTTACAATCTAGATGATCTCTCGGCTGCGACCGTCGCCTTTTAGGATGGTTTGTAAAAAATTTTAAAATTCATCAAACATTTTAAGTTAATTTTCACATTCTGTGTAAGTTCTATTCAAGTTTTGTCATTACAGGCCAGATGCTTCACTAAACTGAAGTAACCACAGAACTTGAATAGAATTTTCACAGAACGTGAAAATTAACTTCGAATATTTGATGAATTGTTCAAATTTTTTTAAACAACCCATATAGTTTAATTAAATGAAGACAATATTAGCAAAACTCAATCGAAAATCTGGAGACAGAAAAATCAGAAAAAGATATTGGCACCTCTGGGACTCGAACCCAGGACCTTCTGCTTACATACATTTACTTCGGGATATTATTATTTTATTTCCTTTTAGTGACATTTGGCATGATGTAAATTTTTTTCAAATACACTTTTTCTAAAAAAATATAAAAATTTAGGTATTGTATGTAACTACAAAGTAATATTAAAAGTGAATTTTTTATTTAAAAAAAATCTTCCAACAACAATTTTTAGAAAATTCATATATTGTAGGTATATTGCCATCCTATTTGAATTTCATAAATATGATGAAACCATAGACATCAGAATGAATAGACCAGAAGATACAGATGAGGGGTAAAACCAAACTATGGGGGGAAAGAGAGGAAAGATGCTGTGATTCGTTAAAAAATCAATCTGACAGTATATAGGCATCTCGCATTATAATATCACCATTTAGTTCTTAAAAGCAAAATCTGCTTTGAATGAATAGACCTTTTTACATGGAAGCGCGAATTGCTTGCCACGTTAATAACATATTTGCTAAGGCCAAATGCTTGCCCCGAAAACATTCGCCCCAATTCACATAGCAATATTTTGTTGCCGTGTTTAGTTAAGACACTTTTACAAATGTTTCATATTTTACTTACCCATGTAACCAGTGACGAGGACACGGGAAAACCGCCCACGTTCGCTATGTCCATATAATATGTGCCTATAGTATAATAGCACAAGCTGCCGTTTTTGGCGTGTTATTTCGTAAAACGTATGGACGTTAATTAAATTTCGTCTTCATTTAATTAAATATAACAATTTGATGTTTTACTTATAATCTCTATCTCTATCTCTATATATTATACATTAAAGTCCCCCGCGTCGTCTGTCTGTCTGTTCGCGGTAAACTCAAAAACTACTGAACGGATTTTCATGCAGTTTTCACCAATAGGTAGAGTGTTTCATGAGAAAGGTTTAGGTATGTAATTTGTTAAGGGTTTGTGTAAATTTGTTGAAACATAACGATAATTGTTAGAAGTGTCGGAAAAAGTCAAGCCGCCTGGTAGCTTTCATTGAAAACGCTGCCTAATCCTTTTGGGATATAACAAAACAATGCATGGTGTGATATTCCTCTTTTATAGATCTACAAAAAAGTCCGCGAAGGCATATATTAACTTAAATACGTTAGTTACCCCAAGCATTTCATGCACATTATTATAATCTTTCACACCATCTCTACGTAATATAAATTAAAGTCCTCCGCGGCATCTGTCTGTCTCTTTGCGATAAACTCAAAGACGGTGGTGGTTATAAAGGTTGGATAACCATCCAGTAGATGACGTTGTGTTTTATTAGCGGCAGCAATGCGTGTCCGGGTCAGCTAGTGTTAAAATAAATATAAAAAAAACCATCGAGTCTTTTTTGTGTCTGTTACATGTTTTCATTGAGGATTGTTGATGTTATTTCCTTCAATAAGTTCATATTACAGTTAGGTTTATAAGCTTATAACTACATAAGTTTATAAACGTAATAAAGTGTTTGATTTTATTTAGAAAATGACTTACAGAAGGGCCTGACATGGATCCTTAAAGGAAATTGGAACATTTTAGATAGGAGGCTCTAGAGCCATGCCCATGATTCAGAACAGATCCCTAGTAGGTTCCGGGTATCCTGGTATAGACTGAAACCGAAGGACTGAATCACCCGACCTTATTTTACAAACCAGGTCACACGCCGGCAAATTATTTTCATTTGAATGTGTCGGAAGGAACGGTAATTTCTGCACAATCGTGCGTACCCAGGTAATTTTCAAAGGGTAAATTTTCACCTTCCACTTTCAGTTGAGTAACTTTGAATAAGGGTGGTTTAAAATAACTCCAAATTTGTAGCACAGGGAATACTTCTGACTTTGTTCCAAGGCATTCATTTAATAACGTCCGTCATCTCGGGTATTCCGCATTGAATTCTTCATGAAGAATACATCAGTGTTTTAAATTTTATGCTAAAGAAATGTTATAAACTTTCCGACTTAAATTATACAAATGTTAAAAATTTCAAGACTGTTTTTACGCCAGAATTTTAATTTGAAGACAGGGTAGTAAAACATAACAATTTAACAATGTTAATCTAACATTCTTTTATTAAAATTTTTTTCACAAAAGATAAAAGGTAATAAACAAGTTTTCCTTAATTTCATGATTCAAGTCTTGAGCCAGTATACTCCATATTGTTCAGGTCTGTAAAAAGATACAGAATTAATATTAATTTACATGATATGCAAGTTCTTAAACGCTTTGTAGCATTTGTAATAATTCCTCTACATATAACCAACTAATAAACAAACCCCAAATTATCTAAATACAAAAATCTATATCTATTGGTTTTTTCCAATTAATCCGTAATATTATTAATTGACAATATACGAAAAGTATAATTTGAATAGCTGAACCATTTAAAAAAAATAAGCATTTTGTGTTTGTTATATTAACAACATATCATATTAGAAAATTAAGAAATGCATGTGTGCTGGGTAACTAAAGTGTATGCTAAAATTATTAGCCCACCAAAATCAGTTGAATACCGACTTATGATGTACATCTGAATACATGTTTTCTTTAACAAAAACTTCAATAATCCCAAACGAGGTTCCAGAAAGAGAAAGACGGTTTGGTTTATTATACGAGTATATAATGGAATGTGGTGGAAGAGATATATTCGTAAAATGCTAATACTTACGAAACTGGCCGTGTTAAATCTCCCATTCTCCTATGGACCCCAGAATCGCTGCAGAAGCCTCTGAACAGTTCATCCATACTACTGCACCGAATCGCCAGATCATTCGGATCTGTCAGAGCTTCTACGAAGATCCCCGTTGCCTTAACGTGCGAGCAGCCCCCGTAGAGTTCGGTCTCACAGCCCGGCTGCTGCCTGCCGCCGTTGGGGTAAAAGTCCACGTGGCCCAGTGGAGAATAGAAACCGATGGTTCCTCCGGCCGCGTGGATGACCTCGACATAAGTGGCGTCTGTCCTGGACAGGCGCTTATTTGGATGGTTGATGGAGAATAAGGGCATGGCAGGTTCTACTCCTACAAACAGTAAATAATTACATGTATTAACTCTTTTTTTTCGACTAAAACATTCAAAATATTAAATATTTGTCACAAACCCTCATAAAACCTGCAACATATTCGCTAAATAATATCCATATTATTCGTCAGGAATGTTATATTTTTAATCGGAAAATCATTCACCTGTTTAAACATTTTTGACAAAATGATAATATGTAACCGTGTTACAACCGGTGAAGAAAAAATGGGCAAGATATTAATGAAAATACAAAAAAGTTGGCAATATTAGGTATTATTGTTTTTAATTTCCTGGATGAAACTTAAAAGGAGAATAATTTAAATAATACCATTATCATAATATATGTAGGTATGTCCCGCGTTCAATCCCGCTGCGCGCTGACGACGATAACCTTTTTCTATGGTGATTTTCTAACAATAATGTGATTAATACTCTTCTCTTCTTCTTCTTTCTTGCACTATCCCAAATTATTGCCTAAGTAGGCTGTTGGGTCGGCTCCTCTCGTTCTCAAGCTGTCTTCCTCTGGGTGACTGTCAATGAAGCTGGATAGACATTGCCTGCTTCACTGTGTGGTTGTCTCCGTCTTACATGCCTATACCATCTCAACTGTCGTTCCTCCAGCTTACTGTTTATGTCCATGACACCCAGGCTACCACGAATGAGTGAACTTTTAATCCCATCTTTTAGTGATACTCCTGCCGACTACCTAAGTATTCGCATTTCTGCTGTTTCGAGTTGCCTACTGTACATAGTTCAGCATTCGGAGCCATATATTATAGCGGGTCTAACAATAGTCTGATATATCTTTGCTTTAAGTTTTATTGACATTTTCGGGTCACACAAGATTCAAGAATGTGATTATTATTACAAAATGTTTCTTCATGTAAATCTAAAAATTGTTTCAAAAACAGCAAATGCCATATCCTAATCCTAATCCTAATATCCTAATAATATCATAAAGGCGAAAGTTTGTATGGATGTATGGATCACTTCACGCAAAAAATACTGAATGGACTTTAAAAATTCTTTCACTAATAGAAAGCTTTGCGAGTAATATAGGCTGTATATATTGATAAGCTCTGGCGTTATGAAATTATCTATAATACGTTAATTGCCCAGACGAAAAGCAAAGCGTTGCTTGATAACTATAAATAATTATTTGACGTGCGCTGTCGTTTTGTTATTTGTTTAGGTTGCTTTGGAGATCCCATTGATAGTTAAAATTATAATAATCTATACTTATATTATAAATGCGAAACTGCGTGCGATTGATTGTTACGCTTTAAAAAATATGTGGCAAGCGAGCTGTTTGAAAAATGAATGTAAAAAATGGGTAAAGAAGGGGATGGTAAAGGGGGGGGGGAGGGGATGGGTGGTGGGGGAGATGGTGAGGAGATGGAAGGGGGGGAGTAGGGATAGGGAAGGTGGAGGAGGCGGAGTGGGAACCCCCCTAATACTATGCGAGCGAAGCCGGGGGCAAAAGCTAGTAAATAATAATCTCAGCACATTTATGAATACATTATTTGTTCAAAAAAATTAATGTCACTCAGACAAAATTAATATTAAACCTATCATCAGCAAAAATTTGAATGATTCACCATAATCTTTATTTTTCATTGAGGTTGGATCATAGAGCTACACAATTAGAAACTTGCTTACTATTGCGTACTAATTTCTCGTCAAAACATGTTCCATTATTAGCAAGTGATAAACGTTGCTAGTAGACCGGATTAGGTAATTTCTTCTAAAATTATGAGCGTTGGATTCAATTGGTGGTAAAAAAGTGTAACCAAGTTTTTCTGATCTGAACGAAATATATAGATGGGTTGGGTAAGTAGGTATTATAATAGGTTAAAATCAATAATATGATAGTAACACTGCACATTTTGAATAAATTAATACAAAAATGTTAGCAAGGAAAGATCTTTTTTCGGGATTAATATTGCAGCACGGTTTAAAAAAATAAATGTGCAAGTCTGGTGTCCGCAATGGCTGTTGTATGACTGTGAAATTAGAAAAATCTTATGTAAGTACTTAGTGGTACTCATACAAAGCATTTCGGTGTTTCATTTCAAGAGTATACAGAGGGGAAAGGAGGCTCTTTCATACCTTTACAAACATTCGTCTTGGTTCATATTCCAAATTACTTTTACATGTTTTATGCACATTATCTTAGGGACTATTGTGTAGACTCTTAGTTCTACATTACGTAGATAAGGGACTTGATATTATCATGTTGTACTACGACAGTCGTGTATTGAGTTGATGCTTTTCGCAGCTTTTTTTAATATCGTAAAATTGTTCGTACTGAACAACTGTGTCGACACCACGACCTGCTTCGTATTCCACATAGCAAAACCAATGTGCTGGCCCAGCACAGCATTACAAAAAGTAAAGGGGTACTAAGTCACCCCAAGTAGTTCGCTACGTTCAGTGACTTAGCAGAGGTGCCCGGGTTCGTGGGATGAGGGGGTGCATTTTCCCATCTACTGCGTGGCGGGCCGTTTCGGGAGAGACTGGTTAAGGGAGACCTTTTGATCTCTCATCGCTTTGCACCGTAGTGGGATGACTGGAATAATACGTCTGTTACTCCTGGGCACACTGACACCCAGATTGCTACCCACCCTTCATACCTTTTTCCTTCCCAACACTTTCTCTCTTCCGTTTCCCTAAAAACACCCTGCAGTGTACATACAGCCTTTCCAAATGACATAGACAAAAAATGATATCTCCAGTTAGGCAGAGAGGACTGACCGCCAAACAATTCTGTCTTGGCACATACTTCTTTTTCATTCAAATGCATACATTGTTTTACACAGACCCTTCTGATATTCTGACTGTTCCATGATGTCTTCCTCGGGCGCTCCCGACTTCTTCTACCATTCACGTTCGCGACATGTATTTAAGTCTCTTTACACTATTGAGCAACTAAAGATATATATTTTTAAGCTATGTTAATTGTTACATGTGTATTGTAATAGGATTGATAAAACAAACATTATTAGTGGTATATTCTCGAGTATTGCTAACAATGACTTCTAATGTTTCCACGTCTAAAAAAACAAGTGATTTGGTGATGAATATGTGGTGGAGACTAGTGTCCTTACTGAAATCACCTCCCAACTTGGCTTTTGTAGTGTTAGCAATCCGATGAAAAATAAGGTTCTATCGAGCTTCGACCTAGCGAATAAGGTTTTCGGAGACATAAACAAACGGGATGCATTCGTTAACCGGGCAGATATTGATATATTCTTCTTCTTTTGGTGCTCTCTTCTATTGGAGGTGGGCTATCATCTGGAAATCTTCACCCTACCGCATTATTTAATTTGTTAACTCACCAATAATCGTTGCAATCCTCGGTCCTCTAAGTTTCTTCGTACTTAATCCTGCCACGTGAGCTCCAAGGCTATACCCCCACATGTGAATATTCTCGGGTGGATGTCCGAGCTTGTCGATCAAATAGGCTATGAACACTGCTACATCATTGGCCACTCTGCCTATTTGCAAACGCGACTGAACGTAAGGCAGCTGTGAGATATTGCTCCAGTCGACGACGATAATATTCATATCCGAACGATTGAGATAAACTATAAGAAAATACATATTATAATATTTCACATATTACGTGAGTCTTAATAGGCACTTGATGAAAATATACGAAAAACACTACTTGTAGGATTGTAAAGCATAATCGCCAAATTATCAAGAAAAGTGCAATCGCACTTCAAGTAACTGCTGTTTTGCAGATGTTATAGCAAATTTCAGAAAATCCATAAAGTTTTTGAAAAAATTGTTAACCCTTGAGTACTGCACTGAGTCCAAAAATACTTTCTTCTCTCTACCTATAGTTGTGCCTGCAAAACCACCTCTGTCACCGGTACCCTCCTTACTAAGTGCTCTTTGAACTGTATTGTAAACGGGACGGGTCTTAGTTTTCGAACTTAAAAAGTACGGACCCAGTGTGGTATTAGTGTGTTACGAATAACAAAGGTGGGTTGTTTTTGTATATCTGAAAATTGCGTGAATTTATTACGATTTTCAAAATTATTATTATCATACATTTACATTTTGTGGTAATGTATCAATGGTAGATCCATAGCTTTGACAACGCGTAAGATGTGCATCTTGCAATGCATTTTGCGTAGTACCGAGTTAATTATATGCACGTTAAAGTGTTCCTGCTGAAATTGGTTTTATTTTGTTTTGTAGGGAACCAATTTTTTTCACTTGAAAATGTACATGTTTGTAAGCTAAAATTACGTACTGTTGTTGATGTTTTGTTCAAAGAGATTAAAATATTTAAGCTGATTGCCAAGGTGGTTTATTTTTTTTTCTATGATAAGAAAAAATTAATCATGAATTGGTTCACAAGTGACACGAAGAAAAAACGAGGTAGACCATTTAGACGGTGGGTTGACGACATCAAAGCCATAGCAGGTGGTACATGGGCAAGAGTAGCTAATGATAGAGAGAAATGGCGACAGTTGGAGGAGGCCTCCGTAGTCCAGTGGGTTAGACTCTTGACTCACAATCCGGAGGTCGCGGGTTCGAACCCGGCATGCGCAAATAAATTTTACTTGATTAATTTGTGTTTTCACAATTAATTCATTTAAAATAATATATAGTTTATTTGCGGCATGTTCCAGAGTGGAAGATACTATCAGTATCGCCCTGGTGTAAGACCACCATTCAGAATTGAAACGTTGCTTGAAAATGGCTTAAGCCGTGTTTAGTGACCAGATCTGAAAAAAAAAGGCCTTTGTCAACTAGTGACATACAGGCAGGGAGTCGATGCGCGATGAGCGTTATAAATGTGAAAAGTTTGTTATAAATAATGTAATGCATAATAATGTAATACTGTCTAAATAAAGACTATTATTATTGTGGTGCGTAAATGAAGTGCCAATTAAGGCGATTTTTTAAAAAACGCTAAATGGTCAAAAGAATTTTTTTTTCGGTTTTCATTCATAACAAACCCCGGCACTGGTACCAATATAACGTAAGCATGGATAACAAAATTATTTAAAAACATATTTTCTTATGTATTTCAATTACCATGGTGTCTAGTATTTTACTTTCATGAAAACGGTGTCGATGAGGTGGGAATTACTTTATGTGCCGAAACCGGTTGGCATGATCATAGGGATGTTTACAAAATTACTTTGTTTAATTTTGTAAAGAATTTGTCCAAAACTCGTATTAAAAGGGATTATCTCATATAGATAAAAGAAAATAACTGAGGATATACATATAAGATATAATTGAACATATTATAGCCCAGCGAGTTGTGGGTAAATATGAACCATTTTCAGAGACCAACTTTAGACAAGAAATGGGTTCAGCAATTTTTAGTGACTAGATATTTTTCAATGGTAGGTATTCCTTACATTTCCACTTGCTTTTCCCGCCCCCTTCACTTATTTCTTCCCTCACATTCCTCAGCCTTTAGAATCTCATAAACACAATGGCTACCGGTAGCGGATACAAAATAAACGTCAAAATAAATAGTTGCGTTTACCGAAAATGAGAAAAATCTTTGCAAAGCCCACAAAACCAGATTTTTTTTTTCAGAAATCACATAAACAGATTTTCTGCTTTATAGTTTAAAATATATAATTAACGTAGAACATACAATACCTCAAACATTAAATAAAAATATCGCAAAAACTTCATCCACAAAGTTGAATTTTTTATTTAAATATTTTTTAAAGAGTTGAAGATTCTATCAATATCTCCCATTGTCTATATTACACATCATTCAGAATTGAAACTTGAAACGTTGCTTGAAATGGCTTTAGCCGTGTTTGTTGACTAGATTTTTCTTCACCATTTCCTTGCCCTCCCCACCACCTTTAGCCTCATGACACACCCCCAATTAGGTACGCCATAGTCTAACTGGCTCCAGACAAAGCGTTGAGACTCTTTTGCGGTATTTACAAAAAATTTAACTCGAGATAAGAGTGTAATAATACATGTTATAAAATGTTGTTTAAAAGTAATTTTAGTTATTAAAATTCTTAGATACCTTCGGTCAATTGAATATTATAAATTTTGTAGGCATCATGAGACCATCCATGGATTAAAAACAAGGTATGTTTGCTCGCAACAAAGTTCGTTTCTTTGATATTCGATGTTACTGTGAGCATTTGGTGGTAATCTCGATTTTTTCTGGAAAACAAGTAAAATGTTACAAATGAGATGTAAGTATAATATTTATTTCATTAGTGAAATAAAAACCAATGGTTAACAGTTATTTCATTTGATCGAAAAAAGGGGAAAAACTGTAAAAATAAGTAATACTAAAAAAAAATAATTTTTTGTTCGTTCATATTTAAACCATTATTTATTTAATTATAACAGTGGTTTTGTCTGCTCCTGTCTCTCTGGCAGAAGTTCTTGTGTATACATGAAACGTATAACTTTTTAGCTCCGGGCGCCGCGCCGCTTTTACAGTCCGTCCCGTTCCATTGTAGTTCGGTGACTTCGGTCGACACACTTCCATGCCACATATCCCTTTGTTACTATTATCTATGAATTAGATTGTTAACCCACCATTTACATACGTATTAAACATATAATTTCGGTTGTTGGTGTAACCTACTTTAACGAGACGATGTACGTGGTTTCACGGAACATATTTCCCTTTTCAGGTGGACATACTTTAGCGGCCCGTTCGTATACATGTTCTTTCGATTAGGTACTACCCTCTCCATAACCGTTGCTACATTTTTGTTTGATTAGTATGAATATAACGTGTATTGTGTTTTTATAATATCGTTGGATAGATTTCATAATTTTTCAAGTGTACCAAATTTCGATAGGTAATTTTTTTCTTGTGAATGGCAATGATCCTGAAGCAAATAGTTTTTTTATTAATTCTTTCAGCTTTACAAATCACACAAATATAATATGTCGCACTAGTATAACATGTATTTTATTTATATTTGAAGTGGTAGGTACCTACCTTGTAAATAATCTAAAACCGACACCCGCTGACAGATCACCAATATAATACGGTGAAATTTCCTTCTGGTCTTCTCCCATCGAGATATTTTGCATGTCTGCTCTTCCATCTGGCAACACCATCCACTCCCTACTCCCTGCAGCGTCATCGATCATCCGGAACAATGCGCTCCCGCTGCCCGTCAATCCATGCGAATACGCAGCTGAAACTATCCGGAATATTAAACCATTTATGACCCATCACTGTTTGAGGGTTCGAATTATTAGTGGTGAGCAAAATCGAAACTCTTTGATGATCGATATAGCCTTTTTCGATTGATGAATTTTCAATTTAGACATTCGGTTGTAAATTATAGACAATCCTTGATTTTCTTTTAATTAGAACTATGATTATTCTTTAAAATTGATAAACTAACGTTTTAGACAAGATTTTTATGCATAGCATAAAGTTGGTTGTTTTCAGGTGGAAAAATGTGATAAACAGTAATTGTTGAATGAAACACTTGTATATATTGAATTATTTGGCGGGTATTACATATGCCGCCATAGCTCAGTGGTCAGAGCACCTGACTGGCAATCAGAAGGACACGGGTTCAAGTCCCGTTGGCGGCTAGCATCTTTTCAGGCTAATAATTATTGCTTATAATAATTAGAACTATGATGCCCAAAAAATACTTCGAAATTTAATGTTTCGTATGTACCCGAATTACCCGTTTAGTTAATTTTAAAGTTAGTATTGAAAAATTGGACATCTTTTAAATAGTGCAATAATGCGATCCGTATTTCTTTATTTGTTCAAAATAAAGAATTACAGCTACCGTATTGAGAAATTGGACATCTTACAATTATTATGGTTTTTATTGTTTTGAATAGTGCAATAATGCGATAACTGTATTTCTTTATTTATTTAAAAAATATTATCATTTACTGATGACACGGTCTTAATATTCGAAGATGAAACATGGCAAAGAATGACGCATACCTAAGAATGCAACAGCGACATCGTACACGGCAAGCAGAGGATGGAATACAGAGAACTAAGAAAGCATGAGAAAAAACTGCACAGAAGGAAGAAACGAGTATTTCTCGAGAACCAAATCAAGGAAGTGGAACTAGCCAAGGCCCAAAACAGAAGTCGACTTTTCTATCAGAAGGTAAACCATCAAAGAAAAGAATACAAGCCCAGAATTACAATGTGCTACGACAGCGAGGGAAATATTTTGAATGAAAAGTCAAGAATTCTGAATAGATGGGTGGAATATTTTGATGCTCTGCTAAACGGAAGTGTAGATGAGAGTGTGGGTGAAAATTTGACAAGGGATGGAAACATCACTGATGGTGGTACTAATGATGATGACAATGTCGAGCCGCCACCAACATTAGAAGAAGTAGTGGGTGCCATTAAAAGTCTACATAACAATAAATAACCTGCAACTGACAACATCTCTGCAGAGTTATTCAAATATGGCGGAGAGAACCTTCCATAAATATAATATCATTAAATCCATCTGGTGCTCTGAGACTCTGCCAAGTGAATGGAACTGTGGAATAATTTGCCCCCTTCACAAGAAAGGAGACCCTATGAACTGCTCTAACTATAGGGGCATAACGCTGCTGAATATCTCATACAAGATCCTATCAAATGTACTGTGTGGTAGGCTTATGAAATATTCGGATGGCATAATTGGCCAATATCAAACTGGGTTCCGTAAGGGGAAATCTACAACTGATCAAATCTTTTCACTGAGACAGATACTGGAAAAAACAATAGAATTTAATGTTGATACATACCATCTCTTCATAGATCTTAAGGCTGCCTATGACACGGTAAATAGAGAAAGACTATACAGAGCCTTGGATGAATTTAATATCCCAAGAAAACTGGTAAGCTTAGTAAGGCTCACAATGTCTAATGTTGAGTGCCGAGTCAGAATACAACAGGATCTGTCAGACACCCTAAATACCTTCAATGGACTAAGACAAGGAGATGCACTTGCCTGCATTTTATTCAATTTAGCGCTGGAAAAGGCCATCCGAAATGCAGGTATACAAACCACGGGCCATATTTTTAACAAGTCTGTTCAGCTCCTTGCTTATGCTGACGATATAGATATCATCGCACGCTCAGAATATGAACTAAAATTGGCGTTTAAAAGCTTAGCTGCGTCGGCAAGAAACATGGGATTCGTCATCAACGAGGGGAAGACAAAATATATGCCCATACATGGACGCCAGAAACCACCAAGTATACAGATAGATAGTTATACATTTGAAACTGTCAACGAGTTTGTATATCTCGGTACTATGGTGACAAATGACAACAATGTATCCAGCGAAATCAAAAGAAGAATAGTAGCTGCAAATCGATACTACTTTGGGCTACAGAAGCATATGAAATCTCGCCACCTTACCAGAAGAACTTAAGTCCTGCTTTACAAGATCCTTATACGACCTGTTCTTATGTATGGTTCGGAATGCTGGACAATCAGTAAGGGTGATGAAAGAGCCCTAGAAAGTTTTGAAAGGAAGGTGCTGCGAAGGATTTACGGCCCAGTGTGTGATAATGGAGAATGGCGTATCAGATACAACCAGGAGCTATACGATCTTTACGAGGACCCTAATATCTCCAAGGAAATCAAAACTGGAAGACTCAGGTGGGCTGGACATATCCAGAGAATGAGCGAAGGAGATATTCCAAAGCGAATTATGGATGGTGCACCTGGGGGTCGGAGAAGAGTTGGAAGACCAAAGCTTCGATGGCTGGATGGAGTGGTGAAGGATGCAAGCACCATCGGCATCCGAAACTGGCGCAACGCAGCACAACACCGACAGTCATGGAGGCAGGCTCTGCTGGAGGCCAAGACCCGACCTGGGTTGTAGAGCCACAGATGATGATGATGATGATGAAACATGGCAATTAGTTATTAACAAAACTAATAATGCTCTAATGAAAGTAAAGCACTGGCTTGACAAAAACCTCCTCACACTTAACATCGACAAAACACAATATATGACATTTTCCATACGCAAATACAATATACCCAACAACTGCCCTAAACCAATCATCCACTCGTGTCAACTCAATTTAGAAAATCCAGAAACCACATCCAAATTAATTATACGTGTTCGACCCTCAAATCATCAAAAATAGTGAAATATTTGGGAATAATCATAGACAACCAACTACGTTGGGAAGCTCACATCGGTGACACAGTAAAAAAACTTCGTAAACTCTGCCATATTTTCTGCTCCCTTAGGTCTATCTTAGATTTACAGACTATGAAACGTTTACTTTGCCCTTTTCCAATCCATAGCAACATACGGTATAGTGGGATGGGGTGGTTGTGCTGAATCCATTATTAGACCGATTATTTTAGTTCAAAAACTAATTCTGAGAATTATATTTAAATGTCAACCTACCGATCCCTCAAATGAACTCTTTGCAAAAATCAAGGTCTTAGATATTCGACAGCTATTTACTAAAACAAGCATTTGTTATATACGAAAAAATAATCTACAAATCGCTCCACAACATCAAGCACACACCCGCTTTTCATCAAACCTGGGTTGCGTGGTCCCAAAAACTAACACCTCATTCGCTCAACGACAATTCTGGTTCATCGCTCCTAAAATATATGATGCTCTGAGTACTGACATAAAGTCAAGTAATTCTAATTATCTTTTTATAACACGTGTACAACATTGGATTTTTGAAAGGGGACGAACGTACTTTAAAGAATTCATGATTTCTTAACACTACATTTTATTTATTAATTTTTGCAAAACAAAATTTTAATTTCCATTTCTATTTCTTTCTTTTTTAAATGTTGTTATTTGTTTTCTCTTAGTTTTTCACTAAATTTTATTTATGTTTTAATTTTGATTTATATACTTATATGTTTTAATTTATACAGAACACTTGAGTTCTTAACATTTAATCTTTATTATTAATTTTTGTATTTTAAAATTTGAATTTTCATTTTTATTTCTACTTTTCTTTAAAATATGTTATCTTTTTTCTCTTTACTTTTAAGAATTTCTTAATTTTTTTTTGGTCTGTTTAATCATCTGTTTTAATTAAATCGTATTTAAAATATTAAATCTATGACTACCACACACGGGCATTAGACTAGTGTGGTAGCCAAGAAAACAAATATCTGCAACTAATAAAAAAATTTATGAAATAAAAAAAAATTAAAAAAATTAAAAATACTTATTACATATTTTTTTAACAATTTTTATTTTTTCTATTTGTCTTTTGTAACATATTACGAAGGTGCTACAAACATCAACAGTACGACAGTTTATTTCCTAAATAAATATACCTAAATAAAAAATAAATAAAGTTATTCGTCGAAAATTTCTTCATAAAAAGATAACTATTTCGACTTCCTCTCAGTGGTTTTGTACTCGATTGTCTAATTCAACTCATCCTCTGGTCGATTTTTCCGAACACTTTTGTACCATTTATATTCAAAGGATTAATTTATTTCGTTTAATTAATTCGTACTTCGTTATGTATTACTGATATTAGTTGGAAATAGATCTTTGTATGAAAGATTTGCGCTTTTAAACATGGTGGGATTGGTAATAATTATTCACGTAAATAAATCATAAAACGGTCAAAGGTTACAAGGAACTTTAAGGTTTCCTTTTAAATAGTTGATGAAACTTAAGAATTGGCGATCACGTGAATTTATCGTGATGTAACAAAGGTAATACTTCAAGGTATAATATATTGTCCTCATAGTGTGGAGGACAATATATTACCTTTGTAATGTAAATTAGGGATATCGAAAGTGAAAATAAATATCGATATATCGATGTATCGATATTTATTAAAATATCAATATCGACGTCGATGTATCGAGGAAAAAATATCGATATATCGGTCAAATTTTCAAGAGATTTTGCGTTTTTAAAATAATAGTGTATTCAACTTAATATTATCAATAGTAATTTTTGTACACAATGTGCTTTTTTAATGTACAAAAATCTCAATAAAAATGAAGGTATTTTTATCACTTTTAATTTTTATTACGTAATAATTATAAAAATATCAAAAACTAAAAAGCTGTCTTCTAACTTATATGTAAACTGAGACGCATACAAAGTTTGTATGAGTCTCAGTAACATTCTATTGGCGTATTAATCTGTCAAAAAGGACTTCGTGTTTGGAACAAGGTACCTATAGTCAATAATCATAGACAATTGGGAACCAACACATAGGATTTGTTTAGAAAAAAATGGCGAAAAATAGCATACATTTCTGTGTATGTAGCTACACACATGAGATAGTATTGGTGATCACTAATACTAATGCAAAGACAATAGATTTGTAAGCTATTAATAGTTAAAATTTCAACCGCCAGATGTCATGACCCAATACAGTTATTTTTTTCCGTTCGTTCCTATACGGTTTTGGATTCTAGTGACTTTAAATACATAAATTTAAAAAAATATCGTTTTTGATACAATTTTCGATATTGGATATTTTGTATCGATATATCGATATATCGAATCAAAAAATATCGACTAAAAATATCGATATATTGAATTAAAAATATCGATTTATCGATACTTTTTCATCAAGCCTAATGTAAATGTTCTAAGAATAAATAAATGAATAAGTGAATGGTCATCAAGTCTTTAATTTTATTTCGTTAAAAATTTCACAGGCATATACACATACATACTTATCATATTTAACCATATTCAATAGTTGGACAATGCCAACTTGACAAAAATACCCTCCACACATCATCTCCAAAGATGATATAGGTCCTGAGGGAAATTATTTTTCTCGGGGATCCTATGAGGAGCTAATGTAAAAAACAAAACAAAAAACTTGGTATTCGGTGGCATCGCTAATGTGGATTTTGTGGAAATAAAACAAAAAATGTTTTTAAACCCGGAGCCCTGCATTAGCAATGTTGAAGAATCGTTCCCACGTACGAAGCACTATTATTGCAGTATCGACTTGTGCATTCATTTTGCCTTCGGATATTTCTTCTACTTGGTTAGTTAACGATCAAAATAAAAATGCCACTTTATAATTTTGGTATTGCCTACGTGTTGGCTTCAAAAAAAATATTTTTAATTATTCAAATTCCTTGCCGGCCCCTACAAAATAACTATTATTCGATATTTCGTTTGTTCCTCATTTGGCAACAACTGCAAATTTGTTACGAATATTGTCAAGCTGTACATAGAATTTATTAATTAATTATTTTGTAACGATCACGGAAATTTGAAATTCTGTAAAGGTAAAGGACTAAATGTTAATTTTTCAGGAGATCGTGTACCTTGTTTTCGTAGTCTTGTTATTATATATTTTTTAAACAATATATTACCAAGACACGTATTTTTTTTATTTATTTAATATTTGTATATTTTTTACTATACACATACTATTTTTACATATTATACACAGTCTTTTTTCACCAAAGAGAAACCTCTTGGGTTTGGTAAGAGAATTCGAGCTCAATTACATAAAATCATAAGTAAATAATAAAATATTGCAAATAGTAACACAGATAAGCAAGAAAAACGCAAGATTTATCAATAACCGATTTCAAGATTTAAAAAAAAACGAGTGTGCTTTAGACTACACAACTGAAGTAAAACTTCTGCTCCATCTATATGATAGGAAGAGAGAAAGAAAATTTGCGCGCGCACTGCTCTCTCTCTTGCTCCTACAGTGTGATACAGACGATAGGCCTGCACTGTGTAACGTAACTGGCTATGAGAGAAAGAAAATGTGTGCTCGCACCTCTCTCTCTCGCCCCTACCGTAATATACGAAGCGTTCGCCTCGCTTTTCGTAACGCTCTCGCCACGCATTCGCCAGCTTACTCCCCAAATCAAGCGTTCGTAAAAAAGTTTTACTTCAATAACAATGATTCTTATGGTAGTTTGAATTTTAGCGATTTTTCAATTTATTCATGAATTTTAATTGGAGATTGTTAAAATAGGTTGCCTAGATAGAGAAAGTTATTTAATAGATTGAATAGATCTTTCAGAATATTTAATATTTTTTGTAAATTTCTTTAATAGCAGTTTTTAATTTATTTGTTATTTTTCAGAAAAAAAACCTCTTGTAAAAAACACGTCCTAGAAATATTTCGACAACGAAGATCGAAAAAGTAATTTTTGGAGTTTGAGTTAAGTCGTTTCAAATTTCGGCTATCGGTATTGTCAAAAAAATAACTCACCTTTTATGAAAATGGTTACCCAAATAACGAATGAACAAATGGTCATATTTTGTCGGTTCCTTGTGAGAGTCTTAAACACTATAAAAATATGTATTAAAAATCTAGTTTATATACATAACTGTCTGTCTTTTGTCAATAAGATAAAAATAATGGAGAGCATTTATAATTTTTTTAGAGCAAAGTGCCAGAGAATTTATGGAAATTTATTTTAATACGAGGATTGTTTATTTTAATTATTCACAAGAGGATTTTAAAACCAGGCCGCTGATAAGTTTTCCATTACGTTCGGTACTTTACTGTTATTACATTTTGTTCGAGATTTTTTGTTGACGGGGAGTAGCAAAGTCCTGTTTTAACTCGAATATTTTGTATTTTGTATTTCGTCTTTCTGTCACTTTATTTTTATGTTCAGAATCCGTTTGAAGATATAAGCCGTTTTAAAATTATTTAAATTATGGTAATAATTATTTTATCAAATGTGAAATCATTGTGTTTGTTTGGACTTGTACGTGCGTGCCTGAAGAAAATTTGAAAATAATATTTATTAATGAGATGGTGACGTTTCTTTTGACCAATGCTATAATTGCATATTTGAAGAAAACAGTGTTACATAAATTATATGGTATCATTTCAGTATCTACATCTTATGATTTTAGAGAAAATTTTTATTTTGATTAGGTAAATAATATAAAATGACGAACATGCTTTTTTGGGCCGAAATACCAGTGTGGAGGTCGAACAAGGTCACCGATCTGCAATCGCTCGGCAGTCCGATAGGTCCCCCACCAACCAATAGAAATCAATCTCGATCACAAGTCACTCTTTCGCGCTGTGACGAGATCATCCAAAATATTCTACCTTAAGCTCCCGGTCAATAAATAATCTGTTTATCGTGTTTGTTCGCCCTCCACATTATAATTGTTCTTATTTAAATGTTTAATTATGGTGGTTATGTTCTGTTTGTAATTTGAAAATAAACTTGTGAGTATTGTAACTACATCCTACTTATTTGATTTACCACACACTTTACACAAACTCATCAAACATTTTAAAACCCCATATTAGTATGAATAAATATCATTATAAAAATGTGTGGTCGGTCTTGCTCTATGGATGTGAAACATGGACCTTGAAAGTAAATACCATGAACAGGTTAGAGGCTTTTGAAATGTGGCTTCACCGGAGAATGCTCAAGGTCCCATGGACCGACATGATCACCAACACAGAAATTCTCAGGCAGGCTAGAGCAGATAGAGAACTGCTTACATTAATAAAAATCAGGAAAATTTCATTTCTGGGTCATGTACTTCGAGGGGAGAAGTATCACTTGCTCCATTTGATATTGAAAGGCAAGATAGAGGGTCGCCGAGGGCCTGGTAGGAGACAAATGTCTTGGCTGCGTAATATACGAGAGTGGACCGGCATTAGAAGTGTGGAGGAGCTATTCCGGGCAGCGAAAGACAGAGAGACATTCTCAAGAGTGATCGCCAACGTCGGGGGGACCTGATACGGCACACAAAGAAGAAGATAAAATTAACTAATTAAAAGTTCCATACGCGTCACTTTTTGTATTTTCTCTATAAAATATCTAAAAACACGTGCATTTTTAACGTAGTTTCCGTTTTGCGTTAGTCACAATTCTGAAACACGGTTTTGGAAAATGTTGGAATACAAAATTTATTAAGGCAAACAATATTTCTCGTCCTTACTTTCTTTTAAAACTATGTAAACAACGCATGTCTCGACAACGCAAATATCTTACTGCGACAGACCTTGTTTCATTAATTTATACACAATTTATGCTAATCTAATAGGAACTGGTTCCAAAAATAGCCCGTTCCTCGAATCCACTGTCAAACCAGTGATAGCTAGTCACCGGGACAAAGTCACCGGGACAAAATCACGGGGACACAGTCACCGGGACAAAGTAACCGGGACAAGACGTAAGTAATATATGGTGACCATTTTTTTTTTTTATTCTTTATTCATAAAAATATCTTTTTTACAAGTTTTTAGACTGCCACACTAGGCACATCCCCGTATTATGGTAGTCGAATAGTTCCAATTGGACTTATAATTTTATACACAATAGGAGCTGGTTCCAAAAATAGTCTGTTCCTCGGATCCACTGTCAACCTATAATAGCTAGTCATCAGCACAAGGTCACCGGGACAGGCCATGACTTCATATGTAATATATAGCCGCGTGATTACAACTAAGTATTACCGTCAATCTTTCCATATCCGGAGAGATGCTACATTTTCACAAATTCGTAGCAGTTATACCATCAGACCTGCTGACGGAAGCCACTTCCGTCAGCAGGTCTTCACATCTTGTGACGAATTCTTGAATTCAAAACCGAATTACAACGGTAGCTTTGTTTAAAATTCCATGTACACAGATGTTATTTGTGGCGCGGTGCGTCTAGCGTGGCGTCAGACATGCACTCGAAGACGTGATCTGAAATTTAACCCAGCAGATGCAAGCTTATTAATACTATTCGACAGATGGCAGCACTTCCGTTTGTATCTATTTGTGAACAGAGTGTGTACGCAGTCGCAAGGCTATTAATACTGTTTGATGATGATGACATGGGTTTATACAAAATGTGATCAGGATTTTTTTTTTTTACATTAACTCCACACAGGAGGCCCTGAGGAAAATAACTTCCCTCATGTCATCTTTGAAGATGCTGTGTGGAGGGTCTTTTTGAGGAAAGGAAGGAGTGAACACGGGTCTTGAAGAGACCCATGTTGTAGGAGGGATGAAACACAGAGGCCGGCAAATCGTTCCACAGCCAAGCCGTTGAACTCAAGAACGAGTCATAGAAACGACCCGATCTCATGTGACTAATGTCAACCGTGTACAAATGTTGGGCACGTGTTTGGCGTGTTTCCCGTCTATGCACCGGTGCCGAGGGGATCAATGACGCTAGTTCCTCGGAGCACCTTCCATTGTAATACCGGTAGAACAAGGACAGCATTCCCATCTGACGCCTGTGCTCTAAAGATTGCAGTCCGTCTGTTAAGATGGGAGAATCTATCAAACGGACCGCCCGTTTCTGCACAGAGTCAAGGTTTTTTTTTAGGTATTTTGGAGCTCCAGACCAGAGGTGGCTGCCAAATTCAACCGTGGGGCGCACTTGCGATTTGTACGCCCAGTTTCTGAGAGGCTAACTTAACTCTGGTTTGGATGGAGCCCCCGTACCTCAGCTGGTCACTTAGAGTTACACCAAGCATATCGATGTAGGTCCTGTTCGGAAGATTGCTTCCGTTGAAGGAGACTAGATTTTCATTTCGATCCCTTTTAGACGTTATCAAACATGATTGGATCTTTGAAACATCCCTTTGAGACGTTATCAAACATGATTGGGTCTGTGAAACAGGATAAATGTAGACTAACAAAAACCAACTAATAAAATTCTTTGATTATTCACTTTTAAAATAATTTATGCGTTCTTCTCAATGTAATATTAAACTTATATTTCAATATCTTTGATTATGCCTAATAAGACCAAAAAAAATATACAACTGTTTATTGATTTCCGAAATAAATAAAATTTTGCTTAAAAAAATATGACATAGGTACTAAAATTGAAATTAAAACACTTTTTAGTGTAGAATGTCAATTGCCAGCCTGAAGATGTCCATAATAGGATGAGACCGGTACTGGTGAAATAAAAAAGTGGAAATAAGTTAAAAAGTGTTTTAATTTCAATTTTAATACCACATAATTCCACCACGTATAACAGAACAATAAATAAAGACATAGGTACTGTTCTTTTTAAATTTGATTTCTTAAATAAATATTAGCCAGGCTGGTGATCTCTCTAATGATAAATTTAATTTCTTTTAATAAAAAACTGTCTGTTTTGTATTTGTTCACTTGTCGAGAGATAACGATATACATATGTAAACTGTGTTAGTTCCATAATGCAATAATATATTTTTTAAATGGCGCACGTTAAATATACACACGCACCGATGATACTTATGATGTTATAATTACTGATTATGATTAATGATTAATACTGATTAATAATAATTGTAGATAATTACTGATTTTTTATTCTTATCTTAGATACCTATTTTATTTCAGATAATATTCCTATATTTCTGATACCTACTGTGTAATAGATATTATAAATAGATAGTGTCTCTAAATGATTTATTTTAAAGATTTTATTATACTGTCTTTCCCGATATGTGTTCTTTCCAATTTGGAAATATTCATGTTTGTACTGTTATGGGTGCCAATCATTGTGGTATATAAATAGAGGAGCAAACTTCATTAACGCGCGTCAAAAAAAGCGTAACCACTCTACAACCGCAACGACGGTGTTTTGAAACCACTAAACATTTTAAAGAAAACATATATTTGTCTCACATGATATATCGGTCAAATTATATATATAAGATATAAAGGAAAAAATATCGATATATCGGTCAAATTTTCAAGAGATTTTGCGTTTTTAAAATAATAGTGTATTCAGCTCAATATTATCAATAGTAATTTTTGTACCCAATTTGCTTTTTTTAATGTACAAAAATCTCAATAAAAATGAAGGTATTTTTACCACTTTTCATTTTTAATACGAAATAATTACAAAAATATCAAAAACTAAAATGCTGTCTTCAAACTTATATGTAAACGAGATGCGTACAAAGTTTGTATGCGTCTCAGTAACATTCTATTGGCGTATTAATCTGTCAAAAAGGACTTCGTGTTTGGAACAAGGTATAGTCAATAAATAATCATAGACAATTGGGAACCAACACATAGGAGTGGTTTAGAAAAAAATGGCGAAAAATAGCATACATTTCTATGTATGTACCTACACACATGAGATAGTATTGGTGATCACGAATACTAATGCAAAGACAATAGATTTGTAAGCTATTAATAGTTAAAATTTCAACCGCCAGATGTCATGACCCAATACAGTTACTTTTTTCCTTTCGTTCCTATACGGTTTTGGATTCTAGTGACTTTAAATACATGAATTTAAAAAAATATCGTTTTTGATACTATTTTCGATATTGGATATTTTGTGTCGATATATCGGCTAAAAACATCGATATTTTGAATTAAAAATATCTATATTTCGATATATCGATATTTTTTCAACAAGCCTACGCCAGCGGCGCGCCGCTATGATTAGACAAAGACAGAAACACAAATCTGCGATTGCGGTTTGGTGTTGCCTACCATTTGAAATTTTACCCAACATAAACAATAAAATGTAGTTTTTTTATGTTTGTTTGTTATAAAATTTTTTTTTTAAATATGTGTTTTTATTATATGACTAAAAGAAAGCATAACTAATTAAATAATTAAGACATTTTTTGTTCCAATATTTTTTATTGTACCAAAAGTATATAATACTCAAACGGAAAGTGTTTCAAAAGTGTTTTCAAAATTCTTTTCTCACCAATGGAGTTATTTCCACCCACTGCTCATGGCGTGCTACATCTTTATGGTACCATGCAAAATTATTATCAAAATAAAATACGTAAAAAAATATAATTACTAGATTATTATTTAATAAATTAAAATAAATTTTAATTAATTATTTTGTACGAAGATACAAACATAATTTTTATTATTTTTCCAAAATATTTTAATATGGTTACCTCCATAGTAACTTATTCCATAAATTATGTATTCTCCCATTATTATGGGAAAATCAAAAAGACTTTTTAGTGGCAACACTGAACCTGTATTAGAGTATTTGACATTTTATTTAAATTTCTGCTTTTTTTAAATTAAATATGAATATGTAAACAATAAAATTACGTTTGGAAAGTAATTCCGCTTGCTTTATTATGTTTTCCTGAGCTTGAATCGCATTCCTTCACGACGCATTTAACCATTTTTGATCGCGTACCGCCCGGTTCAACTCGGTCGGCGTCTCAGTGAGCACTGAACTGACGTTACCTGGGCATGTGCTTTTGGACATGTGTACAGTGGCAATGCTTTGGAGTGATCATTGGTGATCAATCTATATATATAAATGGTGCCAATACATTATTTTACACAGTAACTCCCCACAGGAGACCATGAGGAAAATAATTTCCCTCAGGGCTTATATCATTCTTGAAGATGCTATGGGAGGGTCTTTTTGAGGAGAGGAAGGAGTGAACATGGGTCTTGAAGAGACCCATCTTGTAGGAAAGATGAAACACAGAAGCCGGCAAATCGTTCCACAGCCGAGCTGTTGAACTCAATAACGAGTCGTAGAAGCGTCCCGTATTCATATGACAAATTTCAACCATGTACATATGTTGGGCGCGCGTTTAATGACGCTAGTTCTTCAGAGCATATTCCATTGAAATACCGGTAGAACAAGGAAAGCATTCCCACCCGACGCCTGTGCTCTAAAGATTGCAATCCGTTTGTTAGGTGGCTGAATCAATCAAACGGACTGCCGCGCCGGTTTCTGCATAGAGTCGAGGGCTTTTTTCCGGTATTCTGGGGATCCAGACCAGAAGTGGCTGCCAAATTCTACCGTGGGGCGCATTTGCGATTTGTAAAGGGTTAGCAGTTATTACTATTAAAGTATCTGCGGACCCTATACTGTACGCCCAGTTTTTGAGCCTACTCTAACTTAACTCAGGCTTCGATGGAGCCCACATACCTGAGCTGGTTACACCAAGCATATCAATGGAGGGTCTGTTCGGAAAATCGCTTCCGTTGAAAGAGACTAGATTTCCAGTACAATCCCCTTTAGGCGTAATCAGACATGATCGAGTATTTGAAACATTAAATTCGACGAGATTATTCTTATCCCAAGAGTAAACACTCTCGAGGTAACCGTCCATTATATGCTTTAAAGCCCTCCGAGCCGTAAGTGTTTGAGTGCCCTTTAGGGGCTTGTCAAACAAAAAACTATCATAGACTGTACTGTCATCCGCATAACAATGAATTGTTGCACACGACAAAAGGTAATTGATATGCAACAAGATCAAAGTCGAGACAGAACCGATCCCTGTGAGACGCCAGCATTTATCGAATGCGAGGAAGAGGTGAAACCATGTGCAACCGTCTGAATCGACCTCTCCCTCAAAAAGTCGGCAATCCACGTACAGACGCATCCACCGCAAAGACGCGGACAAACCTCACCCCATGAACCCGGCACCCTTGCTAAGTCACCATACGTAGCGAACCACTTGGGATGACCTATGGCAGAGGTGTTGGTTATCCAATTAACGCGCCTCAAAAATTTAATTCATGAGATAAAGTCTGTACCAAGTTCAAATAAACACTGGTTATATTTCACGTACATGGAAATAATGTACCTATGATGCTGCAACGTGTTTTTGTTTACTTATTAAAATCCATTTTTAACGCCCGTCACGCTTTGTTTGTTTATTACCAATTGCACGTTTGGCAATATATGGTTTATTTTCTTAATATTGTATGACGTGCCTAAACCTTTTATATCTTTATTATGTGTTTAACACCAGAATACACACTTTTACTTCGTACAGTCATAAAAATTCTGCTTTCATTTCATGACATCAACAAATTTGACGAAATGATTATAATGAAACTGAAAAATATTTTTTCTATGTAATATATTATGCGGGAGATAAACGAAAGCCGGGCAGACCTGGGCCTAGGCTGAGATGGGGGGATGATGTCAGGAAGGATGCAAGAGGACGATGTCGCAGATTAGAAGACGACGGCCAAGGACAGAGGGCGGTAGAGGCTTATCTCGAAGGAGGCCAAGGCTCAAAATGGGCTGTAGCGCCATTGAAGAAGAAGAAGAATTTATTATACATATATACGGTACGTATAAAATATAAAACAGTTTATCTCTGCATTGTGCTAAGTAATAATTTCTCAAAAACAAATAAGAGAATGCACTCTCATTTATTCAAATATATAGTTTCTTATTAATTTCAAGAGGGATTGTGTGAGAATGAGATTAGTTCTTGCTAGTTCCTCATAATAATAAATAATAAAATTTCTAAAGTCATAACTTTAAATTGTTAAATCAATAACTTTAAGTTGTTATTGTTTTTATATTATGTTTTTTTTTTACATTAGCTCCACACACGAGGTCCTAAGCAAAATAATTTTTCTCGAGGCCTGGGTCATCTTTGGGGATGCTATGTGAAGGATCTTTTTAAGGAAAGGACAGTGAGAATGTTCTGGGAAAGAAAATGTAAGAAGGTAAGAGAAACTGGGGTACAGTGTGTCCAGTCCATCCGCCGCCAAGACCTAGACATACCTCACCCAAGAATATTGTAATTTTTGAATAATTAATATGTGTGTGACCAAAAATATTTTCAATACCTACCGCCATGATGCCATGAATTCTAATGTTCAAAAGATTGATTTAAAAGTAAATTAATCTGGATGTAATATTTGAACTGTCTAGAACTAAAATAAACTTCAAATTTTACATTATCTATAATGCTGGTGTCAGGGATCCAATCAGAAGAATGTGCGAATCAAGGATTCCGATTTATTTTTTCATACATGCAGTACTTTTAGTAGAAAATTGAAGGCTGTTTTCGTACAAAGCACAATAACTTAGACATACTTCGTTTATAATTTTAAGAAAGTACTTTTATTTTTTTTATTTCTGTATAAAATTGTTTTTTGTCTATTTTTTGTCTTAACCTCTACTTTTTTCCAAAAATAATTTGTAAACTTTTATAAGGATACTAGCAGACCCGGCCACACGTTGCTGTGGCTAACGAAACACAACGCCATTACCCAACCTTTATAAAATCCACACCACCCGCTTGCCAGCTGCCCGCTGCCTGAATTGAATATTTGAATTTCTCGGCTTTTCACTACTATAATAAGCATGTATTATAGATATAAACCTTCCTCTTGAATCAACTATATTATTATTTTTTTTATTTATTTATATAATAATATATTTAGCGATCGCCACTAATTATACAATGCTTGCAATGCAACACTGGATATTTGAAAAGGGAAAAACAAAAACCTACTTACTCTAGGACATCTATTTTCCAATTTCTTCCATAGAACGAATTTCAAAAGTGACTAGTACGGCCCGTCAGCCGTTTTAAATCGCACAAAAATGTGTTTTCTTTGAATTTCTCGGCTTTTCTCTAATATAATTTACATGTTTTATACATATAAACATTCCTCTTCAATCACTCTATCTATTGGTGAAAACCGTATGAAAATCCGTTTGCGTAGTTTAAAAGATTAACGCGCACATACATTTTGAGCGACTTCATTTTATACTATGTAATGATTGCGCGTTTCTTTGTAAAATAATATTCTTATGTACAAGTTTTTCTCTACTTACCTATAAATAAAAATATTTATATATATTTTTATCTGCTGTTTGTCAATTCGTGAGAAATAGTTTGGATACCGGGGGTCACTTGTATGTTTTGTATATTCTTGCCGATTGACATCTGTAGATATTAGTATTTTCTCCTTAAAAAAAATAAATAGAAAAACTGACGCCATTTTGGAAGAATTTTATTGTTTACGCCTGAACGGTAAATCTCTTCAATCAAAAAATAATTGCTCTTGTAGACAGATGACAAGATATGTTTGGAAAAAATCATCCACATTCAAACATAAGTAATATTATATTGATGCTTGCGTTGATATTTTATAAAACTGGCGCTGTAGCAACCAAGTAAATTAATTATGCTAATTACAATGTTTTCAAGCAAGGGTCTAACAACATGACAACGAAAAAAACAAGCACGTACCTACCCACTCGAGGGATTTTAGGCATACTTTTCAAAATGATTGAGTGATCGCTTGCCATAATATAGCAACATTTCAAAACTATTAAACGATCGCTTGCTATAATACGGCAAGTTTTCAAACGATTGAGCGATGGCTATTTTTAATTTCCTTTTAAAAATTCTCACGATGTACTATTTGCGTTAGTAGAAAGCTACTACGGCACAAATTAACTTACTGTGGCCGATTCTATACGGGTCTAAATTCCAATATTGTTTATTCTAAGTTAACAAAAGTTTGTTCTCGAACGCGCGCAAATTAAAATCGTGTAAGAATTTGTTTTATTAAAATTTAACACACGTTTATATACCACTGTATTTAAAATTGAATTATCTATCTATTTAACGTAATTTCAACGCATGTACATTAAAAAATAGTTTTTTTGTCTAAACAAAATGCGAATTTCCCGCCTTGTCTTTTACACTGTGAAATATGATCTCTGTGTAAAACCAAACTGTGATTAATTGAATTAATTAAAGCAAGAATCATGATCATTCCTTTTGATAATTGTATATAAAGAAAGTATTTATCTAATGTATTAAATTATTGTATATTGCATCTATTTACGATAAAAAATTAGTCTTATAAGTCGGTAATGAACAACACACAAACATCGAAGATATTCAATGTTCACCTAAAAATTACCATGCACTGCAATTTCAACGGAGCTAACACGCAGAATTGTCGCGTTCATAGTGTTTACGCTTTTTTATGCTTTTTTTATAAATCCTAAAAACATTGGACAAACGGTGAAGCCCGTCAACGGAAGGCCGCCCAAGCTCCTATGCTTCGAAGATCATATGAGTTTTCTGCATGATATGCATAATTTTTCGTATTGTTCACAAAATGTTCACAGTTGGATTTGTTCGCGAGAATCGGAATGATCTGTAAAGCGTGGATTGGGGAATGATCTCTACGAAGCGCTTCGTACGTGAACAACACGTCCTTAGTTTGAATGTAATTTTGCAAACCGATGGTATTGAAAATAAAATAAAAATTCGTTAAATCTGAAACACTGTTCTTTCGCAGTCCCTCTTATCCTACAAATGACCAAATTTGTTGGGTAAGTAGCGACGTTTATCAATTTTGTTTAAATTTGGACTCGCCAAATTCGGAGATTTAATTAGACAATGTTCTTTATATGTGTTCAGCTTCCTAACAAAAACAAAATTATTATTAAAGGAAACTATTCGGTACACCATTATAAGCAAGGCTCTCTTCAAAATAATTTACCTGTACCTGCTAAACATTTTATAACCGCATTCTTAAGAAAAACAAATTTGGTTTTTCGTTAATTTTTATTCATCAATAAATTAATTTTCAAATGGTCGTCAATTTAATATTTGCTAAGTAATAATTAAAACTTAAATGGATTTTTTCTTCTAGATCCTTTTGCGTATGGAGACTCACTATTTGTAGACAAATAATAAACGCCTTCCTTCCTGCAAATAGATAAATAAATCAGCAATTTTTATTATAATTTATGCAATACAATTATCAAAGTTTAGATTCACTGGAATGTTTTTTCCGGGCAGTACAATCAAACGGAAAAATAGTTTTCCTTTTGCAGCCTTTCCGTCCAGAGACATCTTTGTTTCGTCTCTAAAACTAAGAGCTACCGAGCAAAGCTTCAAACCTAACTCTCCTCTACTAAAATAATAATTATTCTACGACAGACTGGCTAGAGTTTTGAACAATCATTCAGGTAATTCTTCAAAGGTGACATGGCAAAAAAAAATGTGTCCATCCAAATCAATTAAGTTAATACAACATAATTATTCCTACAACAACGAATTAGATTTAATTACGCAGTAGTGAGATGTCTCGGTAAAATAACGTAACGTCCGTTATCACCTACGCATTCACAGATGGCGGCAATTAATTTATTGTGAGTTTTTTACACTTTTTGCTTGTTATGGTTTAAAATATTAAGGTTAATTAATTGTTTGCGGCCGTACATAATATGAAAACATATAAAAAGTGATGTCCATAAACAAAGTCAAATCTTTCAAGAAAGGCTGACAAATACAGTATTGGATTGATTCACCGATACAAAATTGGATTTGTCATCCTTTCTTGAAAGATTTGGGTTTGTTTATGGACAAAACTATTTTTTCTAATTCATATTAAATATGTACGGGCGCAAACAATTAATTCACCTTAATATGTTAAAGCATTACGTGCGAAAAGTGTTAAAATAATTTAATTGGTGCCATCTGTGAATGCGTAGATTATAACGTACGTTACGTTTAACCTTAAGTAGGTTCAGGCAAATCATTTTAGAGAGGACACGTTTGAATATACATAATTTTCGAACTACTATGGAAAATCCACCCGAAGCTAGACCTACCCACCCATCAAAAGTTGATAGTTTCCTAGCAATAGCCTGTTTAACGCTATTATTAAAAATTATAACAAGTGAATTCAAATTAATTATTTTCACCTAGCACCAGAACTCGACTACATAGCTACCTATGGAAGTAATACAATATTTTTCTAATCTGACATGTAGCAGATTACTCGAAAACTTAACAGTTCGAGAGCCGCTACCATGGCAACCGGCCTGTCAAGTTTTGTCATATTTTGACATGTCGTCAGATCAGAAATATATCGATTTTGTTCAGGAGGTTGATTGCGATTGCGTCAACAACTGATTTTTTTAGTTTTTCCATGAGCGAAGGCCCTTACACTTTATAATGTCTACGTTGAACCCGACTCCAATCTTCCTTATAATTCAGAAATTTGAACATTTAAATAAAATGAATACATAAATTCACCTTTCCTTTCTCTGTAATTTTAAATGATGCGCTAGAACAGCCTTGAAAGGTGAAAGGCAGAAATAATTGAAAAAAAATGTCTACGTTAATATACATGTAATTTTGTCTAGTTGTTTGTTTGGTTTACTGTAAGAAATACGATGTAAGTAACTGTAGGCTAAGCTTTGTTCTTTATATTTTATTTTTACAATTTGTTGTGTTTTAATTTGAATTTGAATTCAAACATCAAGCTAGGGGTAAATAATTGTTATTTTTTATTAATGTATTACACAACTTTACAACAAGGTTCTCTTTAAATGATTTATCTGTATATACTGGTTAAAAAAGATTGTATGTCACCTACCCATCGTTTATATCAAATCCCCCCATGTTGAGTGTTTCCCCTGTAGGTTTGCAACACCCAGAGGCAATATTATCATAGCTTTCACACCGCGAGGCGACAAAATTCACGTCGAGGAATATCGACTCAGCGAAGAACCTGTGAGCTCGATTATGAGCGCAGAAACCTAGAACAAAATAATTAGTTCTTTACTGTTCTGTTTTCCTGGATCTTTGAGATTTCTTTGGTACACCATGATCAAATGTTAAGTAGAATAACTACGTGCAGGTCATATTCCCTCCTCAATACCTTTTCAATCCCTCCCACACAGAATCCCAAAGATGAATTGAGGGGAATATTTTCCCTCCGATCCTCCTTCGGTTGGAATCCGAACGACTATCGTCAGAATGGTAGGTTTCGGATTTTATTGATTTTTATTTTTAACTTTATGAGTCAAACTTCAAATTGTAATATTTAATTAAATGAAGACAATGTTAGCGAAATTCAATGGAAAATCTGGAAACGGAAAAATCAGAAAAAGATATTGGCACCTCTGGGACTCGAACCCAGGACCTTGCGTTAAGAAAATGTAGATAATTGTTGGTGGTTCTTAATCGAAGTATGATACAGTTAAAAATGATCGAATCGGATATCAACACCTTGGCGCAGTGTTTGGCGCAGTGGCCTGGAAAGCCGAAAGTCCTGGGTTCGAGACGCAGGTGGGCCAATATATTTTTCTGATTTTTCCGTTTCCAGGTTTTCGATTGAGTTTCATTTGGATTTTTTTTTTAATTAGGGCCACCTGGTAAGAAAGTGCGATTATTAAATCTCGTCCCAGTAGTCGTAAATTAAAAAAAAAATTAACGGAATTTGAAGTTTGAAATGAATAATTTAATTAAATTATTTAATTATAATAATAATCCTAGTATTTACAGCATACCTATATGTAGATATATTCTAAATGTACATAAATCTGTACACCGTAAGAATATTCTATAGATAGGAACATTAGTCTGTATAAAGCACATTTCAGATATTATTTATTTTATTACCTCTATAGTCCGTTCCACAGCCAGGCTGGCTTGACCCGCCATTGGGATAGTAGTCCACGTGTCCAATGGGCTTAGCGAAGCCCAAGTAACCCCCACACGTGTGAATCACCTCCACATACTGCGCGTCTTGCTTGTCCAAACGTGCATCTTTATTTCCTTCGGTAAATAGAGGCAGGGCAGGATCCAGACCTTGAAATTGAGACCAGGCCATAATATCAGACAATGAAATTTTTTTATTTTTTATTATAACGTACAAAATTATACATCTCCTCAAAACGTGTAGCACTTTTTTTATCCTTACAAATTATTCCATAAAAGTGCCCCTTGATGGTATGAGTATATTTCAATCCAGATCTTGAATTTAGCACAATTATTTAAATACTATAAACTCCATCTCCCACAAAATATTTTCGTAGTCCTGTTCTTCGGTAAAAAAAAAGCTTCGGATTTTAATGCTAAATAGCAGTTTCGTGCATTGTTTTACGACCAAAGATAGGCTGTATAAGTTTTTTAATGAAAATAAATAATGCAATGAATATATCTATATAAAAATGGCCATTTTATTATCAAAGTCAGGCTGTTCGTTGCTACATACGTATACGTAAAAAATGCGTGTACAAATTCCTTACCTTAGAAATTTGTCACATCTATATATACAAAAATCTCATGTCACGGTGTTTGTGTTCGCACTCCTCCGAAAAGGCTCAACCGATTTTTATAAAAATTTGTAAGTATATTTGGTAGGTATGAAAATAGGTCGTAAAATATATTGAAATATGAATGCGGTATGAATACCGCTAGTTATATTTTTTGTCTATATATTTTTTTTGGCATCAATAAATACCTTTAACCCCAAATTTTCACCCTCCTACCCCCACTTTCCCATTTTTTAATGGCGGTTTTAGTATTTTTGTATGAAAATATTTAACCGTCGTTCATTTATACGGCAGAACGAAATTTGTTATGTTGTTGACTGACAGATGGCGCTACGTCCGCCTCATCGAACTTTCATCCACACATAGAAATAATTTATGTGGCAGAACAACGTTTGCCGGGTCAGCTAGAATTTCTATATCTTTTATTTTTTTCTTGTATCGGTTTTCTTAGCTTTTCAGCTACATGGCCTGCACACCACTGCTAATTGGGTTTCGTGAGTTTGCGGATTCGATCATAACCTCGAAGTTAAAAATATGAATTTATAGGTTTTCATATTATAATATTTTGAGCGCTTTTGGAGTCTGGTGCCGTGATGTGGGTCGTTGAGGAATGCTTTTTCCATCGCCGTCGCGTCTTGAGAAACTTTGGCAATACTTTCAGGAAATTTCTTATTTATTTACCACTACACTACTTAAGAAACTTTGTAACAAGATTTGGCGTTGTTTCAAGTAAATAGCACTATTTTAGACATGCCTGTATGCGACAACTTTAAAACAATAACGAAGTTTCCAACCTCCCTGGTTAAATTAATCGTTTAAATTGTAAGAATTGTAACGAATCTTTATGAAAAGTGGCGAATAATAGTAAACATTTTTGACATGTCCTATTATTTAAATTAATTAATGAATAAACGTCCTTTTAAATATTGTATTTATTTTAAAAAAATACACATTCTTCTAACTTATTGTGGTGTATCGTTAAAGCTTCCGCCTTGTAGAGACAGATGGCGGTGACATCAGCTATCGGTATAATCCGCTAGATGGCAGGCAGCGTAGTGCTTAAGCTCTCCGGCAGGGGATCGGGGAAGCTGAGAGGGTGTGTTTGAATTATCACTCGCCAGAACCATTTTAGCCAGCTCCTGGTTAGGTTAACTACCGCAATTCCATTATATACGCGAATTATAAATAAACGCAGATAACGAACCAGATTCTATTTATTTAAGAAGTTATCTCCATCCAAAAGTGTGTTGGAGAATCTGCTAGTGTCTATCAAATAACAGAACACTACACTTATTAAAATTTTGTCGACTTCTGGGAATAAGAAAATAATTATTACTCTAAAATCTTTCAAAATATTTAATCAAAAAACTATAAATAGTGTCTCCTCGCGAAAACAAACAACGCTGTCTTCCAGAAAACTGTCATTGTAGACATATAAACGTAGTCTTCAATTTTACAACTAAACCTAAAACGTCTTTTTTATGTTTAGTGGTAGAGTTGAATAATTTTGTTTTATGTTTTAATATTGTGAGTAATTAAGAATGATTTTTAATTTTGAACTTTCAAAGTTTGAACTTTGAACCATGAAATTTTTTTACTTTAAACCTCGAAAATTGATTTAACTTCTTGACAATTTGAACTACAAATTTAAAATCATGAAAATGAACCTTGAACTTTAAACTTTAGAAACTTTTATCTTTTAGAATTGCACTTCCTAGAAAAATTTAATAAGTTTGTCATTTACCAGTTATGGAATGAATGGGTCCTTTCTCCACAAATGCTCCCGCGATACCCACCACGTGCGCCCCCAGGCTGTGGCCGATGAGGTGGACGTCATACATGGATACTCCTTCGGTAATGAGGAAGTTCAGAAACCAGGTGAGATGGCGCCCGACGCTTGCCACGTTGTAACTGGCCGATACGTAGTTCACGTTGGCGGCGGAAGCCCAATCGACCACTATGATGTTCAGGTCGCTCACGTTTAGGTATGCTGAAAAATAATTAGGAGATAATAATATTATACTATGATTGTCGATGAAGAGTTCTTCATAAATTAATTAAATTAGATGAACCTTTTAAACCTGTCATAAAATAAATAAACTTTTACGTTTCTACGTCTCTATGTTTGAACCTCAATACTGTATACTAATATCATAAATGCGAAAATGCGCGAGTTTGTTTGTTACGCAATCACGCCTAAACCACTAAACAGATTTTAAAAATTCTTTCGCCAATAGAATGCTACATTATATGCTAGTAAAATAGGCTATAATAGTAAGCTTGTATATAATAGTAAGCTACGGCGTTATGAAATTATAAATATTAATATATTATATTATTTATAATACGTTTAATGTCAAATAAATTTCCTGAGAAAGGCGAGTTATTTCTAACGTCAGACGGTTGTCATGGAAACGATGTTGATATATTTGCAGGAAATTTTATTTCAGGTTTCGTAGTTTATATCTATCTATATAAATAAAAATGAATTACCGAAATATATGTACGCCCATAACTTCCAAACGACTGCACCAAATTGGATAATTCTTTTTTATGTTCGTTATTGGTTTGTATAAAACTAGTGGTGAGCTCTGGCATTATGAAATTTGTATAAAAGAATTTCATTAGATGGCACGCGAGCTGTTTGCGCGAGATGTTTCGGGAATGAATGTGTGGAATGCGGGAGAATAAAATTTTACTCCAAAAAGACAATATAGTTCAAGTATATAATTATAATATTAAGGTCTATTAGTGAATCCTTCAAAGCCGCGTTGTCATCTTCGAGCTGTAACTGTTATCATTACTAAAAATGTATGTAAACGTGCCACGAAGCAAAGGGCACCATTACGGTTACGTGGTGTGGACATCGCGAACACACAAAACCAGATTATTGTGACTGCAATGGTTGCAGTTCCAGCTCGCAGATGAGTACGCGGCTTCTGCGGTCTCTTCTTGGCAGTCATAATGAAGACACCATGTTTCGATAGCCAAGCATTTTAACTATGTAATAGCATAATAACAGTAGATAACACGTAATAATTAATAATATATTAACCTTCTTTTATATTTACCGGCATCGGGCTCGAACCATTGTTGTACCATCCGTGAGTTAAAACCTTTATGGGCAAATCCTTGTTAAAGAAAGAATCGTTCAGCATTGCAGGATTGTCGGTCTCCAGAACTTGATATTTATCGGGATTTTGCCTAAGGAATAACGAACAAAGTCAAATTTAGAATGCAATATTAAATTAACAGAGGAGAGCCTGAAGTGAACTTCCATACTCAATGTATCCTCCTCACACAAAATATTCATGACTAAATCTTTACAAGGAGGAATTTACTGAATACATTTATGCACAAGCAAAAAAATATTAAAAGAGTGTAGTGTAAAATGAAAGGTACCAACATAGAAAAAAAAAACTCAGAAAAAGCGTTGAGGCGTGTTTCCTTATTCTATTATATGTTTTCGTTGTTGAATCCATCCTTAGATATGTAATAAGAATTTGGGGGCACACAAGCAGTATTTATATAAAATATGTACAAAATTTGCAAACTGCAATAATAAAAATAAAAAAATCACACCAAATACATAACAAAGGAAAACTTTAAAAATACTGTACTACTTCCAATAAAAGGTCTCCTTTGGTACATTACTATTATGAACAAAGCGGGAGATAGCTTTTTCAAAAAGTCACTTATACACTACAAGATTTACAGAAAGAAAGTTGTTAAACAGCCCGCGTGCCAACTTTTACAAATTTTTGTTCAAATTTCCGTTTTTCATGTATATTAAATTTGGTACCTAACATAGGTACCTATTTAAAGTATCTAAAATTCTTGATTCGATTCAAACTATTAGGGGAGTACCTACTTTAAATAAATTTATCAACTTAAAGATTTTCAAAAATAGAATCCTGATTTAAAATGTCATTCTCAAACACGCGAACTGTCAAACGTGCGGTAGTCGTTAGGTTTTCTGAAATTATCCAAATTTTCTCTCCATCCTCGTGCTTCAAGGAATATTCTAAAAAAAGAATTAGCGAAATCGGTTCAGCCGCTCTCGAGATTTGCGCTTAGCAACACATTTAGCTATTCATTTTTATATATAAGAGAAGATTATCAACGTAGTGGATACAAAATATTGTGAAACCTAATGTTTGCATTTAAAAGTAATATCAATTATCATTTTTTTAAGTTAAAACATATAAAAGTGCACGCGACTAAAGTGTATTGAATATACCAAATCCTACTATTATTAAGCTAGGAGTCAATATAGAGACATTTTTTTCTGCATCAACGACACGGGTAAATTAACAGAAAAGATACATCACTAGTATGGAATGCCATTCAGCATTTAATACCTAGTTGGTAAATGATAATTCTATATGCGTTCCCCGTCCCATCGGCAGTTTGGCATTGTGTTTTTTTATTATTGTAGAACGGTGAACACTGAACACTGAACAGTCTCTAAACTTGCCTCGTAAATAGTCGGAATTCCACGTGAACATCGTAAATCAATGACCAAAAGTCCTTTGTGAAATTCGTAGTGCGCACCATTGGAAAATTCTCTACGCTCGCCAACCAAACTGGGTCATATTTTGTGGCAGTATTGAGGACAGCAGAAAAGGCTGAAAAAATATTTTAACTCATTGAAAATATAAAATCCTTTGGTGCAGATAAAATCAGGCTTTAAAAAAAGTGGGGTATTAATAAACAACTATGAAATTATGCTTTATCTTACCCGCTGAAAACAGTGTTATCAAAAATATTAAAATCTTCATTGCGGCAATATTTTTTTTCGCGTATTGATCATCGATTATTCTGTTATCATTGATCGCACTGTTAACTTGTTGACATTACAATAACAATACACAATATAATATTAATTTAACTCATTATCACGACACAGGGGATCGATCAAACAACGATAAATTGATTATAGCAACCATTCTAAAAATTGCACTTAAAAATAATTAAGAAATAAATAACTTATTTTTCTATCACTGAGGTGATGAGTAATTGAAAAGCAGTACTTAGTTATTTACTCCTCAAGGTCTTGCACTTGACTGCTTTGAGAAAAGAAGAAACTCTTTAGACCGTTTGGATAATAAGGTCATGGCGAATATAAGTAATTCAACAGATGTCCAATGTCCATCATAACATCGTTCGCGCTTTCCAAGAATGGTTGACAGGGTTCATTACGTATTCACGCGGCGGTTTGCGAATTGAAGAGAAATTAAGCATTATCTAAACATCGCATCAACAGAGGGAACAAATAATACACCAATACATTAAGCTGTAATGGTCCTTACAATAATATTGTTAAATAGCTACATACGTAAATTTATAAACAAGTTAAATGAAAAAAAGAGTACAATGTTTTTGTTTCAGCTTTTTTTTATGTAAAATTCAAAATTATGTGAACATAAATGTATTGTTATCATAAATTAATTTGAGGTAGATGTTAACGGATAAGCACAACAAAATATTCCTTCAACCAGTTTCTTTTCCCTTATAGTATGGAGATTTGTCGTTGGTTTCCAATGAAAAGATGCCCAACCTGCAACGATAATGACATTTTTTTATTTTTTTTTTATTTAGTAACCATATATTAATTATTTTTTACATTTTTATACGAAACATGTTAGGTTTACATATAAAATAGAAAATATATTCGTAATCCTACTTTTTACAAGTTCAGCGTGTACTTAAATTAAAATTGCATTGATGGAACTCAAATTTTATTAGTGCAACAAGTCAATTTAGTTGAACTACATATTAGTGCCTGTAAATAAGTGTTTTTAGGCACATAGGCATTTTACAGGAATTTTGTAAACACGCCTTAAACATTTAACACTGGTTAACGTCCTGTTAACATAGCCCTCTGTTTTCTATTAAAACAGTAGGCTCCTTTTTCATCAGTAACATTAACTAGAGTGAAAAAATAAATATGTTGTATTATTTAAGATCTGGGCTTTTATGCATGAATTGGTTGAACTCACCCTCTTTTCGCATTTGCTCCTCCCATATGCATTGTTTTGTCATCATAACATCTCCCAGTCTCAGCTTCAGTTACTGTCTCGCATCTGTTTCCCATGAACCACTGGTGGTCGATGGACTCGGCAAAGTACTCCACGCATCGGCCATGGGAGCACGCATGGTTATCCCCGCAGCCGGGCATGTGCAGACCTCCGTTAGGGTAGAAGTCGTTATGGCCAGCTGGGTCCGTCATACCGAATATTCCAATATTGGTGTGGATGACCTCGACGTATTCCGCGTCCGTTTTGCGAATTCTGTCCGAGTCCGCGTCCCATGATGGAAGTGCGGGGTCTAAACCTAGCGAAACAAATACTTTCTGAACGCTTTGAATGGAGAACTCATAGAAAGTGTTTTTCAACGTAGTTATATTTAATTTGCAGTGGTGCCCACTATCAACATAACAGATATCTATTAAAGAAGTGATATTTTTTGTTATTCTATATTTTGGGTAAAATCTAAGAAAAAAAATCATTCCTTGTTTTAGTAAAATTAAAATTACAATAGTCGGGTAACTTTTTCGAAAGATTTTATGTAGACATTCAGTAATCTACACTTCTTTAACATAATTTCTCCCTGCAGAAAGAAAAACATTAAATATGTTAAATATTGATAAAATGTCATTCATAAATAGTTTAAACACAGGAGCGACCCTTGCGGGACCCCATCCATGGCTAAATAATGATGTGATGATGTCTTTAATACATACTTGTTAAATAACCCACACTTCCTCGAGTGCAAGCCCTGCAGGCGAGGGCCGCCAACTGCCCACCCAGACTATGTCCAATCAGGTGCATGTTTCGAAAGGGAACCCCGATCTGGTTGAGCCAGTCCAAGAAATCCCCAATGCTGGCTGCGGTCTCCGGACAGTTCTTCACAGCCTCGGCGTAGGCTCCGTTACTGCCTTTAGACCAGTCCACTATGATAACGTTTACGTCTAATACCTGTAGGAATGCTATAAAAACAAAGCATTTTCTTCTCTAAATACAGCACGCTTCGTAATGTTTTATAGGAGGTCCGATGCTCTGCAGAAAATCCACTAGGATGTTCATAAACTGCGCGCTTCGGGACTCGACTTTTGAAATATTCTTCGTAAAATGATTTGGGTGGAACGGATGGAATCGGTGGAATCAATAATGATTTGTATATTTTGGAATAACTTTGAAGGTTATACCTATGAATGTAATATTTAATTGTTGAAGACGATTATATGTAATAAAATAATAAAATCGATAAATCTAAACGAAACACGAAAAAGAACAAGAGAAAGAAACCAAAAAGGTGACGGTCGCAACTGGGAATCTTTTTCGTAAATTTTGTCAATCTCATTTCTAAATCTAGGATTTACATATAGTATCCTCGACTTAATCTTAATTAATTAATTTCAAAGTTCTACCCGAATGTATTTGTAACCTCGTTATTTGTGCAAGAGTTACCTTTTTATTATCTGTGAATTTCTCTGTTTCATGTTTCGTTTATATTTCGTCACCTCAGTTCTTAATTGTCCAAACGACCATTTTAGTTTTTGTTCAATCTCCACTTTAAAACTAAAAACAAAGTATGAAAAAGGATAGTTAATCACTTAATTAAGAATTATTTAAACTAATCAGATATTTGCCTTTACAGATAATGTTTCATTGAAATAATGAAAGAAAACCTTCACCTCCTGTCAAATTTTAAAATGGTCGTTTGGACAATTAAGAACTAAGGCGGCGATTTATTAGTACTATCTTCTTCTCCAATAACCAACGTATTAGTGGACAATAAATTCACGATTCAACTAAAATGTGTTTGTTTTGCTCCTTGCTAATCGGAACTAGTGAGACTATTGCATTTGCAATCGGGGTTGTTAGGCTGAAGGATATGGAGAGAGGAAGAAGAAGATGGAGAAGTGCCTGCCTATTCGTGTTGGTTACCAAACACGGGTAAAGCCATTTCAAACAACGTGCCCAGGTTCGTGGGGTGAGGTTTATCTAGGTCTTGGCGGGGATTCTTTTATACATCTACTGGGTGGCGGTGCGCGACCATTTGTCCTCTCCAGTCGGACTCTTTCCGCCCATCGGCTTTCACCGCAATGTTAGGGATAGAGTACAAAATTACATTCAATGTGTTCAGAAGTGAACACATTGACATCTGGGGTTAGTGTGTTCACTCCTGAATTATATAACTCACGTGATTAAAAGCGAAAGAAACAAAAAAAATTCAAACAAGTTAAATGAAAAAAAAAAAAGAGTACAATATTTTTGTTTCAGCATTTTTTCACATGCGCGTGCTGGGATAGTAGTCGAGAACCTGACCCTGCGACCACAGATGTCTTTTTCTCCGCAAATAATAATAAATTAGTTAGATATTTCCATGATATTTTAAGTACCTGCACATTTGGTAAAATTTGAATTTTATTTTTGGTCTTTGAATTTAATAGATATGTATGTAGAAGAAAAATATTTATGGTGAAGTTTCAAATTTTAACTTTTCTTAAACTGCTAGGTTATTTCTTAATTTACTCATAAACTCTCGTCCGTCAAAGACCCATTCCAAAACAGACACATTATCTCTATAAAAAAACAATTAACCTTGAGAACTTAATACCAACAAAAACAAAAGTTTTGCTTCCCAGAAACCCCTCCCCGTCAAAACAATGTATCGTCTCTCGTCACAATAAACATTTAGAAAGGAACAATGGACTTTGGTACGTTTCGGTCTGTGATCTCCTTCTAAACTTTTAGGTGATTTATCTTGCTTAAGTTTTCAGACTTCTGTTCAAAATTTTGGGCGAGACCTAAAATACTGGGTTGTGAAAATAAAGTTCAAGTCGTGTTTAAAAACTTATTGTTTTAACATTTTGGAAATGCTTTTTTCGAAGAGCTACTTACCACTTCTGCTTTGAACATTGACTGGACTCGTTTGGTCTCCTGTCCAACCGTGGATTGTCATCTTTACGGGTTTTTTCTTATTAAAATATGATCCAACAACGCTTGCTTGATTTCCCTTGAATATCCTCTGGGCAACATGTGGATTCTTCCTAAAATAAATGCCCAAATCACGTAAAGCTTACATTATTTCCTAACAATAAATATATTTTTACTTTTAACTTTATGAGTAAAACCTCAAATTGTAATATTTAATTAAACAAAGACAATATTAGCGAAACCCAATCGAAAATCTCGAACCCAGGACCTTCGACTTTCCGGGCCACAGCTCTACCAATTGAGCTAAGGTATCATAATGTACTTCGAATGATTGCAGGATTCAAAACTGAATTAAATGCTATCTGGATAGTATCTGGTTAAATTTTAGTCTAGGATTAATATTTATTTTTGTTTTTAGCTTTATGGATAAAACCTCAAATTATAATATTTGATTAAATGAAGACACTATTAGCGAAAGTCAATATTAGCGAGTGTCGCTAATATTGTCTTCATGAAATTCCATAAATATTGGTTTACCTTACAGCGTATTGTTAAGTTATGTTATTATATTACAGCGCATCATAAGATACGCACTCTCCATCCTTTCAGTAACACCGTACAGGATAGACGATCACGAGATCTGTTGCGAAGTGTGCCAGTGTGATAGGTGGCGACGTATCATAAATTTTATTTAAAATTGAAAATAAATGTCACCGGAAAGCAAAAATCTATATTTTTACTCCAAATAAGCTCAGAAGTCGTTAATTATAATGATAATTACAGGGTGTCCGGGGGTAAAGTGCATTAACTTTGGGAGGTGATTCTACATGATATTATAAATGAAAAAGATAAATAACTTGTTTGGAAATTCCAACTTTTAGGTAAGTACTAATTTATTATTCTCTCATTTCATTGTTGCAACCTTCGTGTGGTCATGTTTTTGATATCAATATAAAATGTCAAGTTCTTTATCAAACATTTTTATAATTCGAGGATAAAAAGTTGATTCCATCTTCAACAATCAATCCTTTAACTATATTTAGGACATATATAAATAGGCTGAGTTTACCTCGTGTATAGGTAGTAGGCAATTTCTTCATCTGCGTTGTACCTAGCATCTGATTTAGAATCATCTTGCAGGTCTACCAAATGCACTTTTCCACTGCTGTCAGGGAATAGGGCGTATCGTCGGTCTGTTAGATTATCCGTATAAACAGTTCCACATTTTTCTGTTGTTAACAAAAACCACTGATAAGATAGTTGTTGTTGATAAATAGTAGATAGATTATAAATTTTAAAAAGTGTTTTACTTCAAGGCGTACATTCCGTATAGGCACACAAACTCTGCCTCTCCCACCATACTCACATAAAAATATAAATAGTAAAAAAATCCATAAAATTATTGAAATCAATCTCCATTTTCAAAAATAAGTGCTAAGTTAAATCGCAGCGCCGCGCGCGCTCTGCCGACCGCCTCACTATAAATAGCGTGTCAAAAGCAGGAACTAAGTATGCAAAATACCCCACATGTGGTAATTAAATGTTTACCGTATTATACATAAAAAAGTAAATGTGACCAGAATGCACATTCAATGGGAGATTGTTTGTATTAGAATCGAAAAAGGCTGTGCCTTCGTAACATGTTACAAATGTAGCAACCAGTATACCATATGTTGGAATTTATTTTAATATGACATATGTATGTTTCCTGTGATGGGCTTGAATTATGTACAAATGAAGCAGTTAATTGTATATTTGATGTTGCAGGTAATACAAACCAACATCGAATGGCCAGCATAAACCTTTTTTATATCAAGTAATTCGCTATTTTTTCTAATGCCACTTTCTTGTGCCACTGATTGCTTGTATTTAACTTTATTTTAATGTAGTTAATTAACTGCAGAGGATAGTTTTAAATTGCTTTTTTTAAGTATAGCAGTTTTATATTACCAAAGATCACGTAAAAGGTAAGCAGGAAACACAGTACTTGAAGCCGTCTTCGAAACATTGATGCTTTATTCGTTGGAATATCAAAAAATATTCCCAAAAATAAATAGAAAGCATTGAACACTGGTTTTAACCACACTTCATTAGAGCGTTCTTAAAAAAATACTGTTTTCCTCGCAGAGCACAGCTCTTACGACTAGCAAAGTAAAATGATCCATTGAACAACATTTATATTACTGACAAATGAAGATCTATTTAGGAAATAATGGCCATAAATGCGGAAATTATGTAAATCACCCGCATAGCATTGATAATAAATATTCCAACTGATCGATAGTGCCCTGATTGACGCTATGCTTTCAGTGTAGAAATTAAACCGTCATAGTTACTTGCATATTTTAACGTCAGTCTTGAGTTGAATTTAAATTAACTACCGAGCTGTGAAATGCACACGTCGTGCGATGCCATTGCATATTACCATTGTGTGATCTGAAGATAATGTTGGTCACATCCGTAATAATGTGTCCCATACTTTCTTATTCCATGCATATGAATTAAGGAGATGGTTATCAAATAAGAAAAGGTATAAAACTACCAATTATCGGGGTAACAAAAGAGAGTGGGACTGACTGGTACAAGTACAGTTCAGTCTGCGGGGTGAAGATTGCCTTGATGACAGTCAACCTTCGGTAGGAGAGGGTTCCCGGGGAAAAAGAAGGAAAGAACTGAACTATACGATTTAAGACCTTCGGGATTGTGATAACAGTAATGGATGGAAAAACTCAAAGACGTGGAGACATAAATGGCAGGACCTGTTGGTAGGTACTGAAATCGTGTGCGCTGAACGTTCGCTCTTTCGGTCAGACTGTCCACTAAGGATGCCTATAAATCGCAATTGATGGACTTGATAAGAAGAATGTGTATGGTGCAGCGAATATATATAGTATACTTAGGGCATTTTTTCACGTAGGAGAAAAGTTCAAGGTCATCACATCTGCATAGTATAAAGGGAAGCTTTGAGAAATATATACCTATTTTACCTTGATGGTGTTTGTGTGTGCGAATGGAACGGAGATCAAAGGAGTTGTGAAATAAAGGATCCTAATTCAGGAGTTTTTAAATTTATTTTCAGGATTACAAATTCTGTACAGATATCAAATAATATCTAAGAAGAGGTGTCAAATTTGTCATTGAGGCAAGTTGCTTTTCCAAGGTAAAATGGGATTTCGGCATTTGTGTTCAGCGCAAAGATTCCCATTCTGAAACAAGAAAATTCGGCCAGTTAAACAATAGTAATAGCCAAAGCTAAAGTCAAAATTGAAAATTGTTTAATTAAAAACTGTATGATTTTTTTTAACAGTGTGGTACTCACTCTGGCTTAGTGAATGAACCGCCCATGTAAAGTTGCTCCGTTCCTGTGCAGTTGGCAACTCCAGCAAGAGCTTCCTCAACACTTAAGCATCCCTTTCCCATGAATCCCTGGTGGTCGATGGAGTCTGCCATGTAGTCCGTAGACCTTGTGTGGGAGCACTGGATATCAATGCCGCAGCCGGGCATGGCCTTGCCTCCGTTGCAGTAGAAGTCATTGTGACCAGCGGTATCGATCATTCCGAGATTTCCGGAGTTGGTATGGATAATTTCAACGTATTTGCCATCGGTCTTCCTGATCCTGTCTCCCGACTCAGACCAAGTAGGATAAGCAGGATCCATTCCTGGAATTAAAAGGTTCAACAATTATTTACGGTTGGTTGAATGTACTTGGTTTGGTAGGTACATTCCATTCAGATCAATTAATTTGAAATGCGCACTACCTTGGTATTATCTTTCAGGCCTACAAAGTGGTAATAAAAAACTAATTGCGGAATTTCCAACATCATCGGTTAGGAGAAGGGAATAGAGCTGATTAAGTAAGCAGCGAAAAAATATATTCAATATTGAAAGCTGGCTTTTGCCCAAGACCGCTTCAAGTTTGCCTAATTTAAAGACAGAAGAGGGGATCAATGGTTAGGACTATGATGGTTATGACTACTTTCAACTTTAAACTTTCATTTTGAATGGTTATGAATACTTTCAACTTACCAGTGACATACTCCACAACTCCCAGTTTACACGCCCTGGCAGCATTTCCGACAAATTGCCCTCCGAGGCTGTGTCCGATCAAGTGAATGTCAGTGAAACTGACCCCCAGGGTGCTCAGCCAATCAATGAACCCTCCGACGGTGGGAGCGCCGGCCACGACGTTTTTGCACGAGGCCAAATAACCTTCGAAAGCTCCCAAAGACCAGTCTACGGTGATCATGTTCACATCCATGACGTTGAGGAAAGCTGTAATGGAATATAATATTATAATATTACAGTATTTGAGATTCGTTATAATGTTATAACATCACTTATTTCTACCTCCGTGGCAGATCTGCAAGTTTCTCTTTTCTCAACCCAGAAACTATGTCTAATTAGTATTATTCTATCAAAGATAGATACTTTTTTTAATCACGTTGCATCTCTAGCACTACTGAAAGTGCGTAAGAAACAAAATTTTGACGATTTACTTGACTTTCAAATAATCATTATATTTATTGACATTATTATATAGAATAAATGGCGGCTGTTTAATAAGTTTCGATGCGCAGTTGTTTAACACCTTGATCGATTGACATATTTGTTTTAGTCATAAATATCTTCACCTGAGCACAACGTATGTATTATTAGTAAAATATTCTATAAGCAATTTCAAGTAACGATCCAATTCAATCGATCAATTAAAAAAAATTGCGAATAATTATTACTCTCCGACATTACCAAAGGCGGCAAACATACAGATGTACAAAATTATAGGCCGATTAGCATTTTGCCAGCCGTAGAAAAAATAATTGAAAAATACATTTCAATAAAACTTAACAAATATTTAGAATCCTTTTCCTAGCTAGATCCCAACCAGTATGGTTTTCAAAAGAAAAAAAGTACGGAAATATTGCTTCGGGAATTTTCAAATCACATAAATCATGAATTAAATTTTAAAAAACATGTGTTGGTTTTATTCATTGATAACTCGATGGCGTTTGATACCATTGATACAAATAAACTTTTAGAAACATTGGAGGCAATAGGAATTCGAGGAAAGCTACTAGTTTTGTTAAAAAAATTATTATCGGATCGACAAATAACAGTAAAAATTCTAAACAAATTTAGCAAAAGAAAATACATTTCAACAGGTGTTGCACAGGGGTCAAGTTTAGGGCCAACCCTGTATATTATATACGTCTTAATTATGAGTAAATTATTTTCATTTGTTAAACATTTTGTGTACGCAGACGATACGGCACTCGTAATATCACACGAGGACCTGATTACTGCAATGAACATTATGCAGCCTGATTTTATTGCCCTCCTAAAATGGTCTCATGATGCAGGTCTCATAATAAATGCCAAAAAAAAACTAAAATTATTCACATAATATCTCCACACGCGAGATATAATGTAATCCCTTCATTATATACACATACATTTGACTGCATACACAAAAATGTTGCACATCCCTGTTCATGTGAAACCATTGATTTTGTAAAAAATTATGTATATTTGGGTGTTACTATTGACTGCTACATGAAATGGGATGTACACATTACTAATGTTTGTAAACGTCTACGGTCTACTGTGGGTAGAATTTATAAAATAAAATATTTCGTGCCTATAAGTACTTTAAAATTAATCTACATATCTCTGGCTGAATCCACAATCCGCTACGGAATCACTTCTTGGGGACATTCTTGTAAAACTAATATAAGTTATATCCAAACATTACAAAACTCCCTTACAAAATTGTTAATCCATAAATATACCAATGCACACAGAAGCAATACTAAAATAATATACAAGTCTCTTAATGTTTTACCTGTCAGAGTATTATTGTTTTACAATATTGTAAGTCAGTATCTTATATTGTCTGATTCCTTGTATTGGGAAAGAGTTTTCCATAAACATAATACAAGATTCACTCAAAATGAAGGATTGGTGGTTCCTAAATGTACCAATAAATACGGTGAAAGTACCCAGAATATTTAATAAACTACCAATGACAATTAAAAATATAAACGTTTTTACAGCTAAAGTCAAATACGATCTAAGGAAATAGCTATTAGATGCCGATGATTTATATTGATGCCCTACCGAAGACCTTGTTTTCCTTATTGGAATTCACATTCACAATTTGTATTATCTTATGTACCTACTCGTATATTAAACTATAGAAGTACTTGTTGAGTATATTCGTGCTCATAATAAATTCATTTGTACTCGTGTGTTATATAAGGCTTATGCTACTTTTTACATATTTATATTCATACTTTTCTGTAATTTAACCAACCTTTTTTTTGTTAAACTTATCATCAACATTATACATACCTAGATACTGTTTACTATTGTACCATGTTATTGCAAAAAAGTTGTCATTATGTACCTGCTGACAAACTACATAAGTAGTTTAGCAGGTTTAAACGTTAACAAATAAAAAAAATAAAAAAATTATCACATCTTTATTATTCCAAATATTATTAAATTAAATTAAAAAAGGTATAAAAATGTTCTGCTTTCTGCCTATCATATATTACGCGTGAAAATTGTTTCGCTTTCTGAAGGCATTATCAAACTCAAACAGACGGATTCTCCTCGACCCATCGACCGACTCTCGATGGATTCATAAATCTGTTAATCCTAGACACATTGAATCTCAGATTCCTACCCTCCTTACATACCTTTTCCTTCCCATAACTTCCTCTTATTTGACGGCCGGCGTGGTCTAGCGGCAAGGCTCTTGACTCGCAATCCGAAGGTCGCGGGATCGAATCCCGGCGTGGGCAAATAAATTTTATTTGAATAATTTGTGTTATTTCACAATTCATTAATTTAAAAATAATGTATAGTACATTTGCGGCACGTTCCAGAGTGGAAGATACTGTTAGTATCGCCCTGGTGTAAGACCGCCATTCAGAATTGAAACGTTGCTTGAAATGGCGTTAGCCGTGTTTGGTGACCAGATCTGAATGGCCAGGTACTTCCCCACCTTCCTCTACCTCATCTCCTTCCCCTCCCCACTATCTTCAGCCTCACAACATACCCCAATTGGGGATGCCATAGTCTAACTGGCTCCAGACGGGAGCAGCTGAGACTCTTGTGAGGTATTACTATAAAAAAAATATTAAAAAACTTCCACACAGCATCCCCAAAGGTGATAAAAGGCCTTGAAAAAAACAACGGAACTTATTTTCCGCAGGGCCTCCTGTGTGGAGCTAACGTAAAAAATAATAATAGTAAATATCAAATTAATTAAATTTTATATAAATTATACATGATATTATGAATTTTTCTCGTGTTTAAGATTTTAATTTCTTCAAATACTAACTTATTTTGGACACAATTGTAAACCAAAAAGTAAACCCAGATGGGATGAGCTCTGCTCCCAAAACATGCCGGTTGTTTCATAACAACAAAAGTGGTTAAAACTAATGGCGGGTTGTCAAAAAAATTTGATGGATTCTTCATTCTATTCAAGTTCTGTGATTATTTCAGTTTTATAAAGCAACTGGCCCTATGATATAATAACAGAACTTGAATAGAACTTACACAAAATGTGAAAATTAACTTCAAATATTTGACGAATTCGTCAATTTTTTTGAAACAACCCACCCTACTCTAAGTGATTTTTAATGTAAATAATAAGATTTCATTCAAACCGTTGACCGTTCAAGATGTTGGGATGTTAGAAAACACTACACGTGGCACACTGACAATGTTAATTAATTAAAGCGGATTGATACTATAATTTAGATGAAGAATAGATGTTGTGGTTTTATTACCATCACGAATTTTGGTATTCGTTCCTGAAGTGTAATCCGCGATCCAGCCGTGTACAGTTAGTTTCACGGGCTTTGTAGCGTCAAAGTTGGTGGCCAATATGCTCTCAAGGTCTCCTTTCTTGATGACCTGGCCCTCAGTAGGGTTTTTCCTGAAAAGCGAAAACTCTATCAAATTATGATTGAAAAAAGGAAAATAAAATTTTGTCGATAAATTTTGTCGATAAATTATTGCGTTTTTAATACAGCGATGGCTGAGTAACTACAAGACGTAAATTTTGGTTCAGAAGAAACCGTTTGAAGTGGGTACCAATCACGAATGCATTTTTCAAGTGATTCCACACATTTTTCAATTTGGGAGACGGGTACGGGTACCGCCGCTCCGGGAACAATTTATTGGATAACCAAAACCTTTGCCATAGATCACCCCAAGTGTTTCGCTTCGTTTGGTGACTTAGAAGGGGTGTCCGGGTTCATGGGGTTATGTTTGTCCGGGTCTTGGCTTCGGATGCGTCTGCCCACTAACTGCATATCAGGCCGGATCGGGAGAGAATATGTTGATGGAGTCCCTTTGACTTCTCCAGCCGTACTTTCTCAGAACATCGCCTTGCACCGCAGTGATGGATTTATACGTCCGTCACTCCTGGACACACTTACCCCCAGATTCCTACCCACCCCTGATTCCCTTTTTCTTCCCTTCCACTCCTTCCTTTCCTAAAAAGACCCTCCACACAGCATCCCTAAAGATGACGTAGGCCCTTAGGGGAATTGTTTTCCTCAGGGCGTCCTGTGTGGAGCTAATGTAAAAAAAACACACACATGATACGCAACTGCCTGAGCAAGTGGTATTTATTGCATCCCTGATTTTATGAAATATGTCTGTGAGGCTAGTGGCAATCGGGAGAGGAAAAAATGAGAAAGAGGATGGTTAGAAAGTGAATACCTCTATAATCTATTAACAAAACGTAGGTAAAGCCAAATTGCAACATCACATTTCTAAAAATTCATATTCCGCCAGAATTATTTTGATAATATCTTCCACCCCGGATTCAGCTACATATGTCAAGGAGCTTGATTTGGTATCTTTATATATTCAAAATAATATCATCTACTGTTATTTATTTATTTATTGGTTTGTTTACGCCTTGATGGCTTTTACATGTAAGGTAAATTGTACAGGAGCATTACAACAAGTATGTAGCATCATAAGTATATAGTACATAAAATAATAAACAGAGCATGAAAGACGTAAGTACGCACAACGTAAGTAAGTAAATTGTTTAAAAAGGAGTTCAACCAGCAGATTCGTATTTGGGCTCAGGCTACAGAAGATTCAATAATTATTGTTACAATATCACACAAAATATGATTCCAAACATACTCGAAACATACCGGTTTTGCAGTGGTATAACTATTTTTTAACGATTTATATAAAAGTAGGTAATTTTCTTGTAATATTTTTTTTTTGCTATCATAAATGTACGAATGTTTGTTATTATTATGAAAAAATAAAAGGTACACAGCAATTACATATATAAAGAAGTAAGTAGGTACTATGAATGTAGTTAGTAGAGCAGTGGGTATTAAATTTGTTACTGTTAACAATCTGAAACATTTAAGGATTTTTACGTAATTTTGTTATCATCATATTGTCTATGGACATCACAACGAAAGTTCAGTCGTAGTTCTATCTGCAAATTTTTAACTGAAATCAGTATTAAAACTTAAATCTGAGCTAAAAATACATAATTTACATACATAGAGTGATCTGTGAGTTTTTAGTGTCCAAACTCTTCGTTTTGACATAAATAAACCAAATGTCAGACACAATAAAAACATAGATAAAATACAATAATAACTTAGAGTAGTAGTGCCAGTGTCCAACCTTTCCTACTACAAAGAACAACAAAAAAATGTGTGCTGACAAAAACCTTCGAAGCAAAGGACAAACAACTACGTCAACGAGCCTGAACACAGATGATAAAAAATTATAGTACTTTAAAATTAAACAGTTATAAATACATTGTGAATTCATATGTCAAATATTGGTTTATAAATGTGTAAATTCTGATTATGCAATTGTAAATGTTCTCTAAAATGGCCTGGAAAGAATCTCCTACTTGTGATCTCACTAAAGAAAACACTCTTAGAACATTAATAAATGCATTCACTCTGAATGCATTTATTTACGTTCTCCAAATTGACCTTGAAAAAAATCACATCTTTGCGATTCTTTTAAAGACATAAAAAAACCATCCCTTAATTATATACAATTCTTAGTGTTCTCAAAAGTTGTCTTGACAGAAGCAAATTCCCTTGATATCTTGAACGAAACTATTCCTTTGTTAAGAATATTATGAACTAAATATACAATTTGGCTGTCCTGAAACGGGTATTCTACCCAGTTGGACAGACAAATGTTCACATTGTAATGTATTGTTATTATATATGCATATGTAAATAAATAAATAAATAAATAAATAAATCTTCTCAAATTGATTTGTTAATCGAGAAAATGGAAAAAAAAATGGTAATAAAACTGGAAGCTTTTAAATTGGCGATTATAAAAAAAATTGAAGATGAAAACCTAGAGAGTAGAAACTCGAGAGGTTTCATCAGCCGACAATATGACGATATAATTGCTAAAATGGAAACCATTACTCAATTGGTTTCCGAAGTAGAGTCACTGAGGAATACACTTGCAGAAAAGGACAAACAAATAAAGTGCCTAGAAGTCAAATTGGCGGAAGTTGATCAAAGATCACAAGATGATTCAATGGAGTTTGCCGGCCTCATTCCAAAAAATGACGAGCAGACCTTTGATGCTATAAAACGGGTGGCTTCAATTGCAGGAGTTGATGTGAAGAGGATCCCTGATAAACGACCGGGAGTACCCCCGAAATTTCACGTTAAACTAAACAATCGCCAAAAGAGATGCCAACTTCTTATAAACAGGAAACTTTTAAACTCAGCCACCTCGCAGGATCCAGGAAGTCAACGAATCTACATCACCGAAATTCTCAGTTCCTATTACAAAGACCTTCTATGGAGAACAAAATCAAATGCGAAAGAAACGGGATTTAATTATGTATGGTACAAAGATTCAAAAATTATGATTAGAAAAAAAGAAGGAGAAAAAATCGTATACATTAAACACACTGATGATCTGATAAAAATGGTTAAGTTGTTTCTGGAGAGCTCCACTTCCGGTTAGTTATTGCCCCGATCACCCTTCATTATCAAATGGTAAGGAGAAACTTTACACTTATTGTTTCGAACTACAACAATAATAATTATCCACTTAGCTAATTCATTATCTACAACTAGGATGAAACTCCCGGTGATTGCCACGGATAGTGGAGCTTCCATAAACAAATATATATTTTTTTGTATAATTACTTTATCAACATGCCTTTCACAATGGAATATGTAGATGAGGAAATACATATCCAAAACCTGTCTTACACAACTTCAGATACTAATATATGTAAACGCCTGATTGAGAATTGTATCAATACCAAAATTATGCATCAAAACACAAGATTTATAAATAAAAACTTTGATGAACTCTTAATACAACTTCACCACATAAATGTCGATTTCGACATAATCATTCTGACCGAATGCTGGTTGTCAAACACATATACACCTAAAATTATCAAAAACTACACATCGCATAATTCAACTCTCTTTATAATCAGAACAATGGAATTGTTGTATACACATAAAATAATCAAAACTTCATAGTAACCCAACTAAAAATTCAAAATGCAAGTTGCACACAAATAAAATACAACAATGATACTGTAATCCTGGCTATATACCGCTCGTCATCGATTCGTAACATTACGCCTTTCCTAAACAGTCTTAGTTGCATACTTTCAAATCTCTCCAATGCTAAAAATATTATAATAATAGGTGATTTAAATATCAATATACTACCGAGCAACCAACACCACCAAAGCCAAGACTATATTAACATGCTAGAATTTCGTGGATTAGTGAGTACCGTCAACTCACCAACAAGAACGACTAATGGATCTATATCATGCATTGACCACATTATGGTAAAGTCCAAAAAACCATCCAAAAGTATCGTCTACAAATCAACAATCACGGATCTATTCAACAATTTTCGCAATACAAACAGCAACCAAAATAAATAAATGTAACCTGCCTTTTGCGTACAATAAAATTAATTATCAAAACCTAATAAAAAACTTTAAGAACAAATCCTGGTACGAACTCTTCCAAATTAAACAATCAGAGGACGCATGTATATACTTTGTTAACTATTTAAAAAACGAATTACACAACCATTCCATGACTTTGACCAAAAACATAACTAATAAACTGAAACCCCTGAAACCTTGGATTAACCACTCCATTATAAATTGCATATACAAAAGAAACATGCTACACAAAAAACCAAAGATAATCCATATGACCAAATAACATCCAACTACTATAAAAGATATAGAAAAATGTGTTGTAAAGTCATCAGAAAAGCAAAAGAAATTTACTTCTCAGAAAAAATTAAAGAATGTAACAACAATCCCAAAAAAATATGGGAAATACTAAGAGAAGCCACAAACTCACAAACTACAAAAGAGAAACAGAGCATAAATAAACTTTCTATTGATGGACACATTATTGAAACCACAAAAAATCCTAAGCTCGTTGCTGATCATGTAAACTTGCTTCTCAAATCCCCCAAAGTGGTATCATCCAATCTACCAATTCAGAGGATCTAGCAAATAACAAAAATATAAAATTTCTTTTTCGAACTGTAACAAAGGAAGAAATTCTCAGTACAATTAAATCTCTAAAAAACACTTCTTCCGCTGGACCAGATGAAATTACAACCAAAATCCTTAAAATGCTGTCTTTGGAGATTACATTGCCACTGGAATACCTTATAAACCTAAGCATTACACAAGGCTACTTCCCCTCTAACCTAAAACAAAGTATCGTAATCCCCATCAACAAATGTGGAAATAAGACAGATATCAACAAACTATAGATCAATTACTCTACTAAATACGAATATCACACATTAAACTAATTAAAAAACTAGAGAAAATCGGCATTACGGACAAAGATCTAAACTTCTTCAAGAGCTATCTTAATGGACGCCAGAAACAGGTTAAAATAGAGAATACCCTCAGTAATCAGCGCTCAACTGACTATGGAATTCCACAAGGAAGCGTTTTGAGACCGACTCTGTTCTAACAGCCTTTGCAACCTTGAAATTCAGGGACACATTGTTAGCTTTGCAGACGATACTGTCTTACTATTCGAAGACAATAATTGGTCAGCTGTATTTGAAAAAAGCTGAAAAAAATATTAACCTCACAAAAAAATGGTTAGATATCAACACGCTTACCCTTAACACGAAGAAAACAAAATATGTTACTTCAAGCATCAATACTACAGGCCAACCTAATGATGATTACTCCATAAAAATACATAGCTGTACGAATTCCAATGAATGTAGTGAGTGCCCCAGTATAGAGCGAACTTCACAGATGAAGTACCTCGGCCTCACCATTAACCCATACCTCAAATGGAACCTACACACCCAGATCATTGCAAATAAAATTAGAAAAACAATAAACTTCTTCAGATCCATAAGGAACTTTCTTAACTTAAAACTCCTAAAAACGATTTATTTTGCAATAACCCAATCTATCATTGAGTACGGTATCATTGCATGAGGAGGGGGCATTTCATCAGCTCTAGATCCTGTCGAAAAGGCGCAGAAAACAATTATGAAAATTATTCTCAAACTTCCTCTAACTGCAAATAGTGACCAAATATTCAAAATAATGAGAGTATTTGATGTTCGACAGATCTACGTAAAAACTATCCTCATACACCTCTTCAAAAACAAACATGTGCTTTACGAAAAAAAATAAACTTAAGATTTACACGTAATTCCAACAAAGACATATTGCAAGTTCCAGCACTCTCTTCCACCTTTGGACAACGTAGCATTAGATACTTTGCCACGAAAATATTCAACATTCTCCCAGAAAACATCAAACTGAGTCAAACACAGAAAGAATTTTAAAAATATGTTAAAATTTGGATATATTCTAATGATCGAGCCTATACTGATGCTCTCACCCAAACGCCCTGTCATTGACAGTTGTTATTGTGGTAATAACCTTGCAGTTTTTGTATTGTGTATATATAAAAAATAATGTAATCTAAAATAAAGTTTTTGCTGTATAGAAACCTACATTATACATTTATAAAAAACCATAGATAAAATTGTGAGAAACAATTTACAAAAAATTCTGCCTCAATACAGGTTCACCTAGTGAGGCAGACTATGCACAGCTAAAAATATTGTATAACTATGCTAATTCTATGTAACCGATCTTACATTACTTTCTACTTGTTCATTTTTTTGTACTGATGTAATCTATTTGTAATCTACATTGAACATGTACTTTTTTAGTTGTAATGTTGCCAATTTCATTGAATAAAGATATATACTATTATATTATTATTATCAGGAAAAAATAAAGTAAAAGGTACGCAGCAATTACATATATAAAGAAGTAAGTAGGTGCTATGAAAGTAGTTACAGAGCAATGGGTATTAAATTTATTACTGTTAACGATCTGGAACATTTAAGGATTTTTGCATTTGCATACATATACGCTTTTTGAAGGAAGCGATGTTTTTATAAAAATATGTCAACAGAGCAAGTTTCATTCCCCACACAATGCAATCTCTGAAGACAAGAGTTAAACATAAAATTAGTGCGAGAAGCAACTATGTTTAATGGAGCATGGAGTCTGGTGTTGTAATTGTTAGGTACTTGATAATTTATCATTTTCACAAGTTCAGGGCTATGTAAATATCCGTTGATAATTTTATTTGATTTTTCTTCGCTGTGACAATTCGGGTAGTTTAAGCAATTGCATTAAATAATTATAATTTAAATTTTCTATTGGAATTTGTTATTTGTAATTTATATGCCTTAAAAATTTATGTTGTACTCTTTCAATTTTGTGAGAATGTACATTGTATAAAGGCGACCGGAGAGAGGAATTATACTCAAGAATGCTTCTGACTAGTGTTATGTATAGCGTTTTGAGTGTATTAGTATACATTAGATCTTTGGACGATCTTAACACAAAACCGAGACATTTAAGTGCTTTATTCGTGATTGCATCAATGTGGGGGACGAATGTCATCTTGTTATCAAAAACGACACCCAGATCTTTTATTAATGTTACTGTAGAAAGATTCACATTGTTAGTGTGATTGATATTGAAAGAGTATTGGATTTTTTTTTCGTGAAAATCTTATAGATTTACATTTGTTAATGTTTAAAAATAAATCATTTATGTTACACCAATTATATAATCGATCCAAGTTATTTTGCAATACGAGACAGTCCATTAAATTTCTTATAATAGTGTAAATTTTCAAGTCATCAGCAAACAATAGGAAATGGATACCTTCTAATATTGAAACAATGTCATTGATAAATAGCAAAAAAAAATAGGACCTAGATGAGAACCTTGAGGCACCCCACTTGAAGCTTCAATTTCGTTTGATATATGGTTAGATAGTTTAACGTATAGTTTTCTAGATGTTAAATAGGTCTCAAACCATTTTAGTAGATTTCCTTTTATCCCATGTACTTCTAGTTTGTTTAATAAGATTTTTTGGAAAACTTTATCGAATGCTTTGCTGAAATCTGTGTTAACTGCGTCCGTTTGCAATTTAGAATTTAGATTGTCTGATATATATTTTTCGTATATAATCAAATTTGTAAGTGTAGATCTTCCGGATTTAAATCCATGTTGGTGAGGGGAAATGATTTTACGAGCCTGTAACATAAATTTTGATAGAAATACGGATTCAAACAATTTAGGTATCGCTGATTGTATGCAAATAGGTCTGTAGTTAGAAGCATCTGTTTTATCACCCTTTTTATAGATGGGACTTAGGAAACTGATCTTCCATTTTTGTGGGTAAAGGCCTGATGCTAATGATATATTAAATATATTGGTTAAATGGCCTTTTAAGCTAGATACACAGTTTTTTTAAATAAATTGCAGGTATGGTGTTCGGGCTAGCGGATTTCTGAGTATCTAATAGTGTAATTTTACGCTGAACATCGATTTCATCAATAACAAGGTCGTTAAAATTAATAAAAATATTTGAGTTGAATTGAGGTATTTAGTTATTGGATGAGTTTACATCATATACTTCGCCAAAGCATTCGGCAAATGAGTCAGTAATTCCTTGAGGTGTATCAACAATTTTACCATTGTAGTAGATATATGATAGACGGAATACCGACGGAATATTATTGTAGTATGTATATCGGAATATAATGATGGGGCCTACCTTGTGTACAAGAGGAATACGATGTCATCTTCAGGAACAAACTCTCGAGTGGGGGGAGTTTCATCTTGAAGATCTACGAAGTGCATTACTCCTTGCTCGTCGGGAATCCACATGTACCTGGTATCATCATTATCGACTGGCAGAGCGTTGAAGCAAGCTGTAACATATTATTAATAAATACTTTTAGTCGACCGAAAACAAAACGTGCATTTTAAACATATGTGGTTGTTGTTGTTTCATAGAATTCAAAGTAAATTTTCGAGTTTTGTGAATGTTCTATTTAATTTCCGTTATTATTTCAGTTCTGCGAAACAACTGACCCATAAGATATTAAATAAATTGAACAGAATTTACACGGAACTTGTAAATGAAATTTCATAATTTGTTCAAATTCTGTCAAATAACTGAACCTTAGATTTTCTTGGGCCGATGGACGTGATTCTAATCAAAACAACTGTATGCTGAGGTTGTTTTGGAACTCATATTATACGCTATGCATACACATACCATCAGCGCTATGCATTGTAGACCTCGAAGAGCAGTGGCGGTTTTCTCTAAAGTGCGTTTGTGCGCTGAACTCCCATTAAAAAGATGATAAAATAAAAGAAACTTGTTTTATAATAATATACATATAATATTATTATAAAACAAGTTTGTAATCATTATAAGACACGTTCATAATCACATTATAAATAGGGCTCCGTATTTAAAACTCGCGCCACCGCGCACCGCTTCGAAATCGGTACCTATTTCCATTTTGTGCGAGATATGTTCTGCACAAAATGGAAATTATAATAATATACATATAATATTATTATAAAACAAGTTTGTAATCATTATAAAACACGTTCATTATAAAACAATTATAATAATATACATATAATATTATTATAAAACAAGTTTGTAATCATTATAAAACACGTTCATAATCACATTATAAATAGGGCTCCGTATTTAAAACTCGCGCCACCGCGCACCGCGTCGAAATCGGTACCTGTTTCCATTTTGTGCGAGATGTGTTCCGCACAAAATTCTCTACAGAAAAATATCCTGGCCCATAAAGATCCCTCTGATGGTGATTTGAACGAAACTATGCATTTCTTTACCAAATTCAAGCACGCTTGGTGCGTCGATCACCAGTCGTGGTCACTTAATCTCCGATCTTTCACGAGTTGTAGGTACCGATCGAGTTCGTCGCAAAATGACCATGGCCTTTGCACCGGATGAAGCTATTCTCGAAATCCTATTAAGATACTATTTATATTAATCTTTAATACGAATTCGTTTATGTAAACAAACGTGTTCTATAGAAATAGGGAACAATCTTTGTATGGGACTTTTATTTAAATTAAGTTGGTTATTTACTACCTTACTATTAGTGTTTATGGCTTTCCTAAGTTCAAGTGCCTCTAAATTATCCAACCTTATACCGATGTTGTTTTTATGAATAAGTTTGGCGCCAGCGTTTTTGTCAAATTTATGATCGTTTTCAATCAAGTGGTTTGCAAATTCTGAAAATCCAGAGCTGTGTAAACATCTAAAATGTTCTTTGACACGGGTGTTTATGTTGCGCGCTGTTTTATACACCGATATAAAAAAAAAAAAAAAAAATGCAGTCGCTGCATTGAAGTGAGTATTCCCGAGTGAGATAGACTGTCTTCCTTATCCTTACCGTTCATTAAAATTTTAATTAACCTTATTTACTACCTTACTATTAGTGTTTATGGCTAATAGTAAGGTAGTAAATAACCAACTTAATTTAAATAAAAGTCCCATACTAAGATTGTTCCCTATTGATAAAGAACACGTCCGTTCCCTTCCCTATTCTCCATCTATGCCTCCTTCTTTCTCCTCCACTTGACGAGTCCAGCCCATTTTTGGTAAATTATATATTATAACACAAATGTAACCTAATGTTAGTAGAGTATCATACTGCCCTGATGAAGCTACGGTTGTAGCGAAACCCGGTCGGCATAAAGTATAAAAATAAAAGTGGTGTTTACAAAGTTATTGTTTTATTTTAAATTAATAAAATTATTATTTACGAAACAAAAAATATAAGCGTAAACTACTAAAAAAACGTTTTTGCAAGTAACTATGAAGTATGAGAAACAATTTTAAAAAATACCCCTTTATGGCTATGACTATTTTTGACCCTTTTATGATCTAACTTTTTTCGTTCTTATAAAACTATGCACAAAATAAATAAATACCACTTTGGCGCGTACTTGCCTCGTGCAAAAAAGACGCTAGATTTTAAATTTTGAAAATAATGTTAATAATATAAATGAAAAAAGGTTGGAAATTAAAAATAAAAGGCCTCCGCGTCCACTTATATATTCTACGTAATATTCTTGTTGTAAAAACAATAATAATTAGCAACGTGCATTGCTGTAAAAAAACATTAAACAATTTAATTCCTCTAAATGTAAATTTTGATTAGTAGATATATCTTCTCTTGGATTTCTGAACTCCCTGTTAAAAAGACCACGAACCGCCACTGTCGAAGAGTCTAACAGGGTATATAAACAGATGGTCCGATTTAATCCATCTTAGCCGAAGGAAACATGTCGGAAGGCTCGGCCATCGCATTTTCCGATCCTTTCGATATGTATGTTTACTTCAGTTAGGGCAGATAATATCGAACCATTATCCCGCTCTGGGAGCTCGTAAACGCTAGGAGATTTTCAGAAAAGATTCGAGATACAAGTCATTAAAAGTGGTAACAAAATACTAGTGAAGACGGAAGGTTCGGTTTCCGTTTCGGCAAGTTTAGGGCAAAAAATCGAGTTTCGGCAGAAAAACTGCCGAACCTTCGGCGGCACCGAAACTCTGCGATCGTGCATTATCGCGCATCGTTCAGCTGACTTCGGGTGAGTTTGTGGCTCGTGAGTCACCCACCATCATCAGCTGAGTTCGCATCAGCCAGTTAAAATACTGCATCAGCCAGTTAAAATTCTCAATCAATGAGGTCCTTAATATATAATGTAAGTGTTGATTATTGACAAATTTTTGTTCCAAGGAGTAGTTAACTTATTTGTTAATTTTTGTTACAGATATTTATAAAATAAATAATTATTTTTTCACGCTCCAATTATTGTTTTTTATTTCATTTAACGAGGGGTAATAAGGATGTTGTGATTGTAAACGCAATTAAAATTAAAATACTCAAATAATGTAAGGGTTTTCGTTATTTGTTTTTGGGGTGTTATGCCGTGTTGCGCTACCTCCTTCTTTAGCCAACGTTTCGGACATCGTTGCAGTGTCCATCATCAGCCCTGATAATGGACACTGCAACGATGTCCGAAACGTTGGCTAAAGAAGGAGGTAGCAAAAACAAATAACGAAAATGCTTTTGGCCGTGAAAATCTTAAAACTTATCCAATGTAAGGGTTATTTATTGGCAAATTTTTGTTCCAAGAAGTAATTTACATGTTTTGTTAATTTTTATAATTTTTGTTTGTTTTGTAGCAGTAATATATAAAAAATATATACATAAATATATTTTTTATATATTACTGCTATTATTTTATATTTTTTATATATTTTTATTTATATTTATAAATATATATAAAAAATATATATATAAATATATTTTTTAACATACTTCAATAATTGTTATTTTTATTTCATTTAACACCTGTTAACTATCTGTATAAGTGTAAAAAATAACCCAAATAGATTAGAACAATAGATTTTTAACATTACTAAAAAAAGTTTTGGTTTCGGCCGAAATTGAGACAGATACCGAAGATTCGGTTTCGGTAGAAATTCCTGTTTCGGTCGGACACTACAAAATACCAAGAAGATAACAAAATTATCACAGTACCACCCTATTGTTCAATCAGAAAAAATATCGATATGACGTAAACAGAACATGATACCTAATACAACCTCGGTGAATTATCAGTCGAATAGCCCTGATATACTAATGATGATCACTTTCATGTTCCTACCATTAGATGAGGTTTCCTAATATGTATTATTGTGACAGTAATTATACTACGGTTTCAGGCTTCAATTCTGTTATAAATTAGTAACACCGTTAGTAACTCCTTTACTAATACAGCTGGTGTAATACAGCAGGTCATTGTGTAACGAGGTCACCCCATTACAGATTTTTGTGTTTGTTTCTCCATTGATTTAATTTATTTTGTACTAATTTATATTATTTTTTAAATTTTTTGAATACTTGTATAATCAGTCCTTTAACGTTTCTTTTCTTTCTTTCTATATTTAAATATTATTCTTTTCTCAATGACGTCAATAAATACCTGTTTGAAAATTGCACTTTTGATCTTAATTATAAATAAATTATATACATACACACACAGTTTTTTAAATAACTTTAAAGGGTAAAAGGATCGGGGTTCATTTTATAGACGCGATCGAATCTTTTTATGATGTTTCTGTTTCAAAACTTCGTTTGAGAATCATATAGATTTTTTTTTCAATGATTAAATATGGTGGTTGCATCGATACAACTTTGAAGTTTGTCGGACTTTACAAAAATTTATTAAGAATTTTTTAAATTAAACTAGCAATCTAGCAACAAAACATATTTTCAACAATTCATATAATATTTGAAAGGACCAAAGTCGCTGTGATTTTGGTGAACGAACCTGCAAAAGCAACCGCCGCAAAGAGGACCACAAAACACTTCATGTTTGTGAAAATAAATTTCAAACTGTTTTACGTTTTCTCTGTATTCCAACGTAGAAAAAAAATGTACTGTCTTTGAATTCACAAAACACTTGCTAATAACACGTTATCTTAATATTGTTAAAGATCAAATAGATACTAGAGTTAAATCAATTCTCTGATATCATTACGAAAAAATCTTTCATGCCTATATGATTATTATTAAACAGATTAAAATATAATTCATTGACGTAACAATTTGACATATTTATGTTTACACGAAAACAACCAGATAATTTTCCTACGTCATCATTCTGTATCTCATGATTTTTACCACGTGAGAGTAATCTTTAAGGAATATTTTAATTTTGTCATTAGTAAATTACAGATCAAAATCTAAAAAAAATCTCCTAAAATTATTCTCTTTGCAAACCAAATATACTGTGGAAGTGTGAAAGAAATTTAACATATCTTTATATACCACATTATAAAGTGTCTGTCCTAAATCTAGGCATAGGAAAATATAAACAAACAGTTGACTCAAATGCTTGAGTCCTGCCATGTCAAGAGTCAAATTAATAGTACACAACTGCTAACCCTGTACAAATCGCAAGTGCGCCCCACGGTTGAATTTGGCAGCCACCTCTGGTCTGGAGCTCCAAAATACCTAAAAAAAACCTTGACTCTGTGCAGAAACGGGCGGTCCGTTTGATAGATTCTCCCATCTTAACAGACGGACTGCAATCTTTAGAGCACAGGCGTCAGGTGGGAATGCTGTCCTTGTTCTACCGGTAATACAATGGAAGATGCTCCGAGGAACTAGCGTCATTGATCCCCTCGGCACCGGTGCATAGTTGGGAAACACGCCAAACACGCGCTTAACATTTGTACACGGTTGACATTAGTCACATGAGAACGGGTCGTTTCTATGACTCGTTCTTGAGTTCAACGGCTCGGCTGTGGAACGATTTGCCGGCCTCTGTGTTTCCTCCCTCCTACAACATGGGTCTCTTCAAGACCCGTGTTCACTCCTTCCTTTCCTCAAAAAGACCCTCCACACAGCATCTTCAAAGATGACATAGGCCCTGAGGGAAGTTATTTTCCTCAGGACCTCCTGTGTGGAGTTAATGTAAAAAAAAAAAAAAAAAGAAAAGTGATGTATGAATGTGATGAAGGAAGGTGTATTTGCCAAGACCGATTTGTTAGTTTAAATAAAATTATCATTATCAGATATGCCTTTATTTATTTTTTATTTACCTTAAACTCACCAGCTAATACTGATTATTAAATGCACTATTTATTTCACCTCTGACAATATGATCTTCTTGTATCATAATCTTAGGTATTACAATTTAATTATTAACTTTATCTATAGTAAATAATGTGAATAATATATAAGCATAAGTAAATCTTAAAGAAGTGTAGATAATGATATTTAATATAAGTACTAATATCTACACAACATTTTATTAAACATTTAATCTATTTATGGCATCGTGTAATCACGAGATTATGTTTATTGTATCTGCATAAGATAATGATGATAATGGTCTATTCTTTGAAATATGGCATCTTGTCTTTCGTTTCCAAGTAAAATACTCCAACGCTGCAACAAAATAAAAAAAGATTATTTTTTTAGAAAAAAACAGTTTTGAAAAGTACCACTGTGGACGTCAAGTATTTGGTAAATAATCATATATGTATTTGTGTTAGTATATTGTTTCCGATATTAAAATACCTCAGTTGAGTGAATTTATTATGTGGAGGACAATTCTAGCTAGTCGTGTAGTACTCTCCCTCGACCATCTTGAACAAATTTTTCGGATAGTCTTGAAGCGAACAATACCAATGGTTAATTTGAGTTTTATCAATGCCTCATGTATAAATGGCCCAAATACTACTGAGCCAAGATGGTTACTGATATAGATTAGTTCATATTTAGGATGTTTATTTATTTACTCAAATTCTTATCAATTTTGAAAAATTACCGCGAAACCTTATTTTCCGCATATCTTCTAGATAGGTTTAATGAACTTTTGGTCCATTGATAAAAATCGTCATATATATACACATTGAGTTATATTATAGCTTTGTGTTATTTCACGAATTAATCACATATTATTTCACAAAATAATCACGTATTATGTGTGATAATTTCAGTTTATTATTGTGTGTCATTTTATTTTATTCGATTTTATTCAATTGCGAAGTAATGTAAGAAATTATTTTTATTAACATTTTATTACTAACCCCTTTGTAAAAAATATTTAAACGTTATGTACCTACCAAAAGTAAAAGCCCTATGGGCTTAAAAAAGAGTAAAATAATAATAAAATAAATAAAATGTACGGTTCAATAATCTTATAAATAATATGTGATAGATATATAGATAAATAATATATAAATAATATATGATAGATATATATCTGATAGATTCGTGACAAATAGTTTGGATGCAGGTGAGTTCTCTAGTTTTTGTTTGTATATTCTTGTTAATAGAAATCTGTACCTATTTTGTCTCCTTAATAAAAAAATAAATAAATATTCAACAATAGGAAAATATCTGGATAATCCTTATAAAGTGAAACAAGACGGATAATTATACCCAAAAGCGAATTGCTGTTTACGACATACGAACAAAATGTCATTTTTTTCTATTGCTAGAGGTGCTGCTAGCAAGCGGCCATTTATTCCGGCGGCAATAGTCATACTTCGCTTGAATAAATCCGACAAATTATTTGTATTAATATTGTGAAAATAAATTCAATCACCTTGGCTTGACGAGTTCCCCTCCCATTTTAAGTGTGCTAAGTTTAGAGCACTTTCCAGCCTCCATTTCTTTATAGTCCTTGCACTGAACGGCCGTGTATCCTCCCCAGGTCAGTGAGTCGGCGAAGAACTCGTAGGATCTGGAGTGAGAGCATCCAATACTGAAGAAGCTGCAGCCTGGTTGCCTGGCACCACCGTTGGGGTAGAAGTCGTTGCCGCCTACAGGATCCCTCAGACCTAAGTTTCCGGCATTGGTGTGGATGACTTCCACGTACTCGGCGTCCGTGGGACAAATGCGGCCGGAGGTCTCACCCCAAAGAGGGTTGGCGGGGTCAAATGCTTAAAAATAAAAATAAATATATGTTATAATTCTTTTTTTAAGTGTTTTCTAGGAACTTCGTAGTAAAAATCAACTTTGCTTTACAACTATTTCGGCATGTATTAATTAACTGTTACTACACTTTTAATGGGAATCAATGTTAAGATATTATCCGACCACCAATTTCCTTCACTAGGTTTCTCTATAAGAATAGGCCTGAAACGATGACCGGCTGAAAAGATGGCCAAACGAGGTGAAGGTACGTAAAACCGTGTTCTTAGGTAAGTATAATGTATTGAAGTTTCTAGGGGCTCCCACCAAAAAGGGACATATTTTAATCTACTGCATCTCCAGGTGGTGTGACAAGGCAATTACGAATCACTTTTCGTTTTCTTCTCTTTGACAATAAGCCTCCTCTATATAATATGTCCGATCTGCCCACTATTTTAAGAAAACGTGTGGGAAAGGATAGAACAATAGATTTACCCGTGAAAGGGTTAGTTAGTACTCAGTTAGTACTGGAGAAAACGGTAGTCTTTAGGCATTATTAGACATAAATACACGGGAAAAGTTCATAAGTATATAATTTATTAGTGACAGGTTGCAATATTAGCATAAACTCTTTAATTAAGTTCTTCCTCGGCATGTAAATGTAGCGTCGTGTCGCGTCGTTTGCTAATCTCAGGAGCTCTATCGCAGTGAAATCGATAACTTTACGATACCGCTTCGGTAGGCATAACTTCTGATGATTTTATATCGATGTCTATGGCACTTTTTCACCCTTGACAGCCGAACTGATATTCACGGGGAATAAATAGGAAATCGATATACGCTGGCAACACTGAAGGCATTTTCCATGGATGTACACTGCGAAATGTCAGAAGCTAAGCGATTACGCAAAAATATTAATAAATTGGCAAAGTTGAATTGAAATTCTAACCAAAATATGTATTGGCAGTCCGCATTTGCTTTTTGACACCTAACGGAAGTTTATTAGTTAATGAGGTCTTTATTCATATTTCAACCATTTTGGTTTCTCAAAGATAGAACGGAATAAATTTATTGCGCCTTATACGCTTTGTTTAAATCTATGAACCGCATATACGACTTCTTTCACTTCCAAGAGCTTCGCTAGTTCAATGCGTTCATTAAATAAGCCAGTAATATTGCATAACGAACGATATTATCTAAGTAATTGATAGTTAACCGAAATTTAACTAATACTATGTATGTAGATGTAATCTTGGTTAAAATGTATCGGAATATCCTTAACGGTTATTTATTGATCGTGATCGCAAATATTGATAACTGACCATAGACGACGGATTAGGTCAATATCGTATTGATATAGGATTTTATCGATCGACCATGCTAGACCTCCTTATTCAAGTAGGTAATGTTTCTATTTTTTTACAATAGCTCCAGACAGGAGGCTATTAGGAAAATATTTTCCCTCAGGGCCTATGTCGTCTTTGGGGAGGCTGTGTGGAGGGTCTTAGGAAATGAAGGAAACTAGGCGTACTGTACAGGGCCCGCAGATACTTTAATAGTACACAACTGCTAACCCTGTACAAATCACAGCTTTAGGTTTGGGGGGGCGACCTCGGCTCTCCTCCGCCTTGCCTCCGGCTACTCGACGCTGAATTCTTTAGGGTCGTCGGGTATTTCCCCCCAATCTCCCATTTACTTTTCTTTGAGGCATCACCGAGGAACCGGCTAAGGGGCGCGGAAGCTGAGTGTGGTTCACGACTAGACCGAACGTCATGCGCATTCTTGCTGGGACTGCCAATCGATTGGAGAGGACTCCCAACCGTTTGCCATGCCCTTATTACTTATCTACTGTGTCTTCCTCCCAAACAGGTGCTTGTAGGATACGCTGGATACAATCACCCAGCGCTTGCCACCTCGTGGACTTTCACCAACCTGTCCCACTGTCTTGTCTATATTTTGTCATACTAACACATATTGTATCTGTATTTCCTGCTAAGCATTTGCATGCTGCTTATTAACAACGTATGCAGGGACATTGGAGGTTTAGTTTCGTTTTCAAATGTAGAGTCGTTTTTACCAAAAAAATTAGAGTCCTTGCAAGAGCCTTGAAGGGGTAACCATCTGTTACCTATACCAGGGCGGGTAAGTGGTGGGTCCTCCAGTGTACAAATCACAAGTGTACAAATGTACAAATCACTGTGCAAAGACGGGCGGTCCGCTTAATAGATTCTCCCATCTTAACAGACGGATTGCAGTCTTTGGAGCACAGGCATCGGGTGGGAATGCTATCCTTGTTCTACCGGTATTACAATGGAAGATGCTCCGAGGAACTAGCGTCATTGATCCCTTCGGCACAGGTGCATAGTCGGGAAACACGCCAATCGCGTGCCCAACATTTGTACACGGTTGACATTTGTCACACGAGAACGGGTCGTTTCTTCGACTCGTTCTTGTATTCAACAGCTCGGCTGTGGAATGATTTGCCGACCTCTGTGTTTCCTCCTTCCTACAACATGGGTCTCTTCAAGACCAATGTTCATTCCTTCCTCTCCTCAAAAAAACCCTCCGCACAGCATCCCAGATGACATAGGCCCTGATGGAAATTATTTTCCTCAGAGCCTCCTGTGTGGAGTTAATGTAAAAAAAAGGAGAGGAAGTTCTGAGAAGGATAACGTATGAGAGATGGATAGGAATTTGGGGGTCAGTGGGTCCAGGAATGACGGACGTGTGAATCCATCCCTTCCACTGCGGTGCAAGGCGATATTACAAAAGAGTTCTGCTTGAAAGGTCACGTGGACTCCCTCAACTAGTCTCTTCCGATCCGGCTTGCCACGCAGCTGGTGGGCAGACACATCCGCCAAACCTCATCCCATGAATCCGGCTACCCTTGCTTAGTCACCAAACGTAGCGAACCGCTTGGGGTGACCTACGGCAGGGATGTTGGTTATGCAATAAATGTGTGATTAAACCAAGATTATTAATGTTACCTGTGACAACTGGTATTTTCCCGCCCTTGACGAGCCTAGCAGCAATAGCGGCCACGTGTCCACCCAGACTGTGCCCCATGAGGTGGAAGTTACTGACCGGCGTGCCCTCTGCTATGAGCCAGTCGATCAGGTTTGCCACCAACTGACCGACGATTGGCACGTTATTGACACCGGTGGAGTAAAGACCTCCGGCACCCCAACCCCAGTCAACGACGATGACGTTCACATCGTGGTGCTTGAGATATGCTGAAAAATAAATATTTTTTATTGTACCTAAGTGTATCGATCGCTATAAAAATTCACATTTTCAAAAACATACAATAAGCATTATTTATAGTAACTCGACATCATCCATTTGCAAATTCCCTCTTTTCTTATTGAAAACTTAATCACTGATTTTTTAAGACAATATTAGCGAAACTCAATCGAAAATCTGAAAACAGAAAAATCCTATCCGATTCGTCATATTTAACTGTATCATACTTCGACTATCATTTTCTTAGCGCATATTTTTATTAGCTGCTATCTTTATGTATTATTGCAAGATTCAAACAAAAAAATTATATACGCGACATCTGTTGACTTTTTTGTGCAAGTCTAGGATGACTATTTAATTTAATTATTTTTAACATGAATAAAACCTCAAATTATATTATATAATTAAATGAAGACAATATTAGCGAAACTCAATCGAAAATCGACAAATTAGCTCAGTTGGTAGGGTTGCGCTCCGGCAAAGACAAAGTCCTGGGTTCGGGTCCTTTTTTCTGGCATTTCTGTTTTCAGATTTTCCATTGAGTTTGGCTAATATTATCTTCATTTAATTAAGTACTACAATTTGAGGTTTTACTCATTAAGTTAAAAATAAATAATAAATTATCTCTTGTCCCACATGTTTAACGAATTTATAGATGGTTTAAAGAACCATTTATTGGATAACTAACACCTCTGCCATAGGTCACCCCAGATGGTTAATTGCGTTTGGTGACTTAGCAGGGATGCCCGGGTTCATGGGGTGAGGTTTTTCTTTGTCTTGGCGGCCAATGCGTTTGTCCACCTACTGCATGGCGGTCCGGATCGAGAGAGATTGGTTGAGGGAGACTTAACCTGGACCTCTCCTGATGGTCTCTTTCGACCCGTCGCCTTGCACACAGGAGGCCCTGAGGAAAATAATTTCCCTCAGGGCCTATGTCATCTTTGGGGATGCTGTGTGGAGGGTTTTTTTAAGGAAAGGAAGGAGGAGAGTTCCGGGAAGGAAAAGGATTTAAGGGATGGGTAGGAATCTGGGGTTCAGTATGTCCTGATCATCCGCCTCCAAGACCTAGACAAACCTCACCCCATAAACCCGGGCACCCCTGCTAAATCACCAAACGTAGCGAACCACTTGGGGTGACCTATAGCAGAGGTGTTAGTTATCCAATAAAGGTTCCCGGGGCGGCGGTACCCATTCCCGCCTCCCAAATTGATGATGGATGATGATGAGGGATGTATTCCAATGTCCGTCACTCCAGAACTTCCTCTCCTTCCTTTCCCTAAAAAGACCCTCCACACAGCATCCCCAAAGATGACATTGGCCCTGAGGGAAATTGTTTTCCTCAGGGCCTCCTGTGTGGAGCTAATGTAAAAAAATATATATAATAATAAAATAATGCATTTCGTGATATCCACACTTTTCCTGCATGATTTGCTCTTGGTATAAAAGTTTTTTTTTTTCAGTGCTTAAGAAGAAACAAAAATAAGTTTACCATCGACTATGAGGGTGTTAACGGCGCTACTATAATCGCTCATCCATCCGTGGGCTATTATTTTAGTTGGTTTGTTTTTGTCGAAGAAAATGTCCAAAGCTGCACTATCACCAGTTTGAATAACTTGTGCATACTTTGGATTCCAACTGAAACGAAAATTATGGTATTAAAAATATACTCAGTTTACTGAAGATTACTTATGGGTTATACAAATAATGAGTTAGTTAAAAGTTAGTAGTTAGTTAGTTAATAGTTAGTTAGTTAATAGAACTTAGTTGTTTCATTTCGTACAAATAATATTACAGAGTATTCATATTGTGGGGAGAGATGGGAAGACTGATAGAGATATTGAAAGAAGGGTGAATGCAGGTAACTCTATTAATTGAGGACTGAACTCTGTTGGCACCAACAAAAAACTGTCCAAAGCCGCGAAACCAGCCGTCCATAACGGAGTACTGGTACCTACCCTGATGTATTACAGTGATGCACGGAACTGGCTGAGAAAGGATGAAAGTAGACTGAATGCTGTAGAAATGAGATCCCTGAGGCGTATGTATGGTAAAACCAAGTATGATCGTGTGAGAAATGTGGAGATCCGCAAAGAATGCAAGGCTGATGTAAGCGTAATGAGTAAGATCAAGAAAGGAACGCTCCGATGGTTTGGGCATGTAGAGCGAATGAACGAGGAAAGGAGTGTAAGGAGATTATATAAGGCAAATATGAATGGTAGAAGAAGTCGGGGACGCCCGAGAAAGACATGGCACGACCAAGTGAATCAGATACTTGAGTCGGGCCATGTCAGGAGTCGGAATAATAGAAGAGCATGTATGAGACGATGTGTATGAATGTGAACGAGGCAAGGAGTGTGTGCCAAGACCGAGTTGTTTGGCGGTCCATCCTCTCTGCCTACCCATGCGGGGAAACGGCGTGATGGTTAGTTAGTTAGTTAGTTAGAGTTAGAAGGGATGATGGGTAATGCAAATACTTTTAAGGTGGTACATAACCCTAACATTTTAATCATTTCCGGCGAATTCGTAACTATAATAACTTTTTGTTTCCATGCCACATAAGGGATGCGAGTTATTTATATTTTAGATTCATAAAAACAGTACCATACCATTAATATATTTTATGTACAACGATTTTAAAACTTTATGACCCGTTTTTTCAACTATAAAGTTAGCAGTAAGCACAAGATTTTATTTTTCTAGACGATGAATTAATAACTTCGGTAGTACAACATGGAGATACATTTTAAATATTTTTAACACGTTCTTCAGAATTAATTAAAATGAACGCGGCGGAAAGGTCCAATCTCCAGGCCTGCTAGGGTGAATTCGACCATACGTTCGTCCAATACGCCGTGCCGCGGCGTATATTTGGTTACACGCTTTCTTCACTTCCGTCGTTACTATTCCCAAATTATTTTTCTTCTTCTTCTTTTCTTTGATACGGCAAATTCGTCAGTAGTTTCGTCCAATACACGGGTCGCGAGTCGCAATTTGTATACACGGCTTCTTTACTTACGTCATTAAGATTCTGAATATATTTTAGGGTCTTCAAGTTTAAACAAGGTGAACCGGTTTAAGTTAAAGTTTGGTAAGTTTATTGAGTTCCATGAAAATTCAGAATCATGTTATTTCAGAATTCAATCAAGCCTTTAAAAAGTCATTAGAAGTTAAGAAAAAGTTAATAAAAAGTAAATAAAAGTTAAATAACTATGAAAAATATGCAGAATCATGCAATTTCAACAGAAGTCATTAAAAGTTGTACAAGAAATATATTGAAAAATAGCCCATAACTTAATATATTATAATAAAACGAATATAAAACTTTATTATAACATAACTTATTTACTCAATTTTTTTTCATAACTTTAATTAGTTTTCAAAGGAGGCATTGATGTTGCATGATTCCGAGGAATTCGGTTACGGTTTATTGCTGCCCATTATTTATTTTATAAGGATAACGATTACTAGACTTAAATATTAATAAAACATAGTGTATTGTATTTGATTCGATGTTATTAATTGTTGTAAAAATTGTGTAGGTACCTTTTGTTTTGATCCAAACCTAAACCTTTTGTTTGATTATTTATAAATGTTTTAGTATATTCTCTGCTCTATTCTCTGTGTTATTTCAACGGGTAAGAAGGTGATTATAAAGTTTAATGTATGAAAACAATTTAATAAAATATATTTCTCTGTATATAATAGCTATTCGGGGGAAATTTTATAAAACTACTGTTAAGACAGTACAATTTAATTATTTTGAAAAAAAAGCAAGTAAGTTATTACGATAAAGAATCAGCTGGCACACAGCTAAAATTTTGTGTTCGCGATCAAGCAGTTAAGTTCAAATTATATTAAGTATTTGAAACACTGAAAGATTTGAGCACTGTAGGTAGGTACTACATTCATCAAGAAGAAATCATGATATAGTATCAATTTATTACCTAAATGTCTAGATAGAACTGTGGGGACGAGATGTACAGTATGTATACATTTATTTAAATTTCTGAGGGTTGGTCAAAGTAGTGGTAAATGAAGAAAAAATGTTAGTTGCACCTGGTGTACAGCAAATAGGACACCCTGTTAGAGGATGCCCTCTGTGGATTAATTTCTGGCTCTTCCAAATCGACTAGATGCAGCTTCCCATTCCCGTCGGGAAACCAGAAATATCTGTCACCCTCTTCATATTTCTCTTGGGGAACATAACGAGCGGGAACTGGGGAAATATACAGAATCAACGTGTTGAAACATAATGAAACCCATCACTTGCATCATATTAATACAATAAATTAAATAAGATATTATTTAATATTTAAAATCTCACCTGCAGTTGCTAAACCGATGCTTAAAAAAAATAGATATGCTTTGATTTGATGCATTGTGAAGTATTTTATACAAAAACACTGAGGTTAAAACTTTCAGTTAGAGATTTTTTCTTTCACGCTGTCGGTCAAGAGAAGTAGCAATCGACTTATGTTGTATCTCGATTAAACTTTGTTTTAAACGATTGTGCATTTTATATAGCCAAGGTACTCTGTGAATTTAAGCTTTATTATTTTTATGAGGACTAAAGATAAAACTGGGTCTCGGTAAGTGATATATTTTTCTGAGCAACAAACTGAGGAGCTGCCATTTAATTCGATGTCGACGTTCTATATTATTAGGTCGATTCCATGGTATTCTCAGCTCCCTATTAGATGGGTCAATAAACGTGTCAATGAATTATTTGCATCGTAATTTGGTATCTGATTAAATATGGTGAAATGCGTGAAATTGAATAGATAAGTATCATAAAACGATTAAATTACTTTGTTGATTATAATACTGAACAAACCACGGCTTAAGTTCGGATTTAGATTTAATAATCAAATACAGTTATAATCCGTTTTTACTGTGCCTCCCAGTGATGTATCGTGACTTTTTCCATTTTCTTTTCATATTTTCACCATTGTCCATGTTTGTATTTTTATTAATTTTCACCGTTATCGAAAAAGTTTATGATTATAACAAATGGAAACAATAAATCTCAAGTTATGAATAATCTGACAATGTTTATAAAAATACGAAAATATTTAGAACTTAGCTTGCTGAAAATAGAATCTGGAACGTTTTGGCTTTAGGTTATTCAGATAAAATTCGAGCAAAGCGTCGAATTTAGTCGAAATATTTTTCAAATGCTTTTTGCTCTGGAAAAATTATTAGTGCGCCAATGGAAAACTATCACAATATTATAATCGTGAACTAATTTATTACCATCATATATGTTAATGATCGAAAATTTAAAACAATATTAAACCCAAGTTTAAAAACATGTTATTTTGAATCTGTCATTGGTCATAAAACAGTTTCAATGGCATTAAACTGGAAATTAAAAATGTGTATTTATTCATTTTTTATCATTCCTAAACCTACTAGAAAAATCTTTTCAACTTCAACATAAACTTTATATTTTCTTATTGATTTGATTCATTTTTCTTCCAGTTGTAATGGTTTCAATAAAATATAAAGTTATTTCAGAACCAGTGCTAGATAAAATTATGATGATGTCTTCTAGAGAGCGGTTAGCTATTTGGTTCTTGTTTCCGAAGTGGTAGATTTAAAAAAATCGCATTAAAATTTAAAATAAAATTCACATGAAATTTAAAAAAAGTTAAAATGTTTGATGCTTTCACAATCCATACTCTTATGGTTCAATCAGACGCATCACTGATTTAATTTCATTTCTGTCTCAGTCCGCCTCTTTGTCTGAATAAGAAATGAAACAATAATGCCGAGGGAACCGATCTGACAATGTTGGATGCATTCGACATTCACTCGCGCGGGGAATGTCATAATGAAACGTCTGAACACGGGTTGGATTATGAAACTTTGGAAATTTATTGTGAAATATTCTTATTTGAAACGACAAAAAAGCGAGGTGATGAAGACGTTTATAATTCTTGTGTCTAATAAAATATATATGTGTGTTTATTTTTTTTCGTTACCAGTAATTTTAGTTAGAAGAAACGCGGACAGGACAGGATGAAAGAGACCATTTTTAAAACTTTTTAAAGTTTTATTTCATAAAATTTATGTTTAAAAAATTACATGGTTATTTCTAAAAATAAAATTTGAAGGCCCATTTTATCACATTTCAAATACAGTTTTTAGTTTTCCGATACGTTAACAAATATTTTATTTATGTGGATTTTATTGGAAGCAGAAATGTTCTGATCTACTGACAAAATGGGGTATTTATGCGTGATGTGAACATGTTGGGTTCTAACATACTGTTCCTAATTCTGTTCCTGTTCTACTTGACCTATCATTTCCTTCATAACATACGCCCAAACATTTCTGGGTTGCGAACTACCAATAATTTTCAATTTGGGAGGTGGGTACGGGTACCGCCATCCCGGGGAACCATGTATTGGTTAACTAATACCCCTGCCATAGGTCACCCCGAGTGGTTCGCTACGTTTGGCGACTTAGCAGGGGTGCCCGGGTTCATATCGTGAGGTTTGTCTGCGGGCGAGCCGGATCGGGAGACTGGTAGAGGGGGGACCTAATCTGGACCTCTCCAGCCACACTCTCTCGATCCATCGCCTTGCACCGTTGTTGGAGGGATGGATTATTACGTTCGTCACTCCAAGACACATTGATCTCCAGGTCCCTACCCACCCCTCAAACCTTTTTCCTTTTCAGAATTTCCTCTCGTTCTTCTCCCTTTTCTGCCTTTTCTAAAAAACCCTCTGTGTGGAGCTGATGTAAAAAAATAAAAACCTGACAATATTTGAAAATCTATTTCAACCATCACAGTATTAGGAGTACCTACACCGAACAGATAATCCCAGTAATTCAGTCATTATGGCAATTGGCTATTTGTTTATGTCTTTTGTAATATCTAATTCGTAAAATCTTCGGTCCAATGATTAATGACCCAAATTAAGAAATCTTGAAATTATTGCAACTCTTAAACAATAATCTTCTAAACATTCATAAATAAAATTTATGTGTACGGCATCAAACGGTAATAAAATAAGAAGTAGTATGCAAACATTAGAAATATTAACCATAAATTTAATGGTCATTAGTGATAATGTTATCAATCATCGTAGTTTTTATTGGTTTTCCCACATTTCAATTCCGGTCAACGTCTGAGTTACCTATCGTGAATATAGAATTATCAGTACAATAGCACGGCAGTATCTGTATTTCATTAAGAATGCCTACAATATCGTTGAAATACAATAAATGCATTGCCATAAAAAGGCTCAATAAAGTTACATGTAATTAAAATTGTCAACATGTACGATCAAATTATTTACATACAATACAAATACGAGTAATATTGTTATTATTTACACTTGTGAAGATGCTCGCTTAAAATAAAATAGTAATAGGATATGCTTATAAAATAGAAATATGTGCTTATATTATAAAATAGTTATATTATGTATTCTTTTAAATTAACGAATTAGCTAATAATGAGATCCGACAAGAAACCTCAAAAAACCTCGACTAATTCTGTGAGCAGATTAGAATATTTCCGCTTTGCATTAAAATCCAAATAAATGGAATATTTGTGAATGTATCCGACAACTGAAAACTGTTTTTGAAAGGTGATGAAATTCAAATTGTATTATTTTAAAGACTTTAAAAACTATATACTACGCATTCGGACAATCTATTATCACCCACGGTATGATTGGTTGGGGTGGTGCTGCGAAGACTAATATGGACCCTCTCGACAAAGCGCAAAAGGCCTTAATTAAAGTTATTACTAAAAACCTTTTAGATTCTCGACAATACAGTTATTTAAAGACTTTGCTGTATTGAACATACACCAACTGTACATCAAAATTATATCTATACATTACCAAAAAGACAAACTAAACCATCATACTGCACAACACAATTACGACACAAGACATAGACATCAACACATGACTCCGAAGACAAATACTACATTTGGACAAAGACATTATCACAATTTGGCTCCAAAATGTTTTAATTTAATTGAAAAAGATATAAAAGATATTCTAGTGACAAAAAATCTAAAACGCAAAATTCATACGTGGGTAGTAAACAAGGGTATTGCATACTGCGTGCAGATAACTTGATCAAACAACACACTCAACGCCTGTATTTTTTCTCTTTTCTCCTTAACTATTTTCATCTATTTATCACATATCTTTTTTTCATTTCTTTATATTTTTTCTTTTATTCCATTTATCTATTTAAATTTAAATTATATTTTTTATCTTCCAAGATTAAGATATCAAAATTAAATTAAATTCCTGCCACCTCAGAACAGGCACAGCCTAGTGAGGTGGTATATACCAAAAAAAAATTATATATATATATATGTATATGTAGGTATATTGTATATATTGTAATGTTATTCTTGGTTAATAAATAATTAAAAAAAAAAAAAAAATAACAATGTAATTTTATATACATACTTACATAAAAATTTTAATGCTAACTTCAAAAATTTAGAAAATGACACCTGACGTTTTTCTGACTAAAGTTACCAGTAAAGAAAAAAAATACGTATAGTTTATTAGACAAATCTATACACATAAAAATCTGGTGTCACGGTGTTTGTGGTCGCACTCCTCCGAAACGGCTCGACCGATTTTTATTAAACTTTTAATTTGGTGGGTATGATAATAGATCGTAAAGTATATTTCATAACGCTGTGTGATTAGGGTGTCCCTATCCAGAAAAAATGTATTTTTTGACAAAAAAAAATTTTTGTATATTTATTTTGTCATCAAAAAATACGTATATCCCCAAATTTTCACTCTCCCACTTTTTATTCGCTATTTCAGTATTTTGTATAAACAAAATTTACCGTCGTTCGTATTTTAAACCAAACGAAATTATATTGATTTTCTTAATTACATTTTCCTACTTTAGTATAAAAAATATATTAGTTTTTTCACTTTACATTTAACTTTTAAGAGATCAACAATGAATATGTCCGTTACTTTCAGCGCTCCATTCCTCTTTCTGTCATAGATCCCATCCCCACACACTTACAATACATTCGTTATTTTTTTATTTAACTACCAAAATATTCACTATTTTGGGAGGCGGGTATGGGTACCTCCGCCTCGGGAATCATTTATTGGATAACTAACATCTCTGCCATAGGTCACCCCAAGTGACTTAGCAGGGGTACCCGGGTTAATTGGGATAGGTTTGTCCGGATCTTGGCGGTGGACTTGCCTGCCCACCAACGGCATGGAAGGCCGGATCGGAAGAGACTGGTTGAGGGAGTTCTTTTGACCTGTCTAGCAGGACTCTCTCTCTCTCTCTCTTGTACCGCAGTAGGAGGGATAGATGCATACGTCCGAAACCCCTGGACACACTGAACCCCAGATTCCTACCCATCCCTCATAACTTTTTCCTTCCCATAACTTACTATCCTTCCTTTCCTTAAAAAGACACTCCACACAGCATGACATAGGCCTTGAGGGAAATTATTTTCTTCATTGCCTCCTGTGTGGAGGTAATGTAAAAAAAAATCACTAGAAATAATTTATATGGCAGAACAACGTATGCCGGGCCAGCTAGTATAAACGTTACTATCACTTCACTTTTTTGTCGTTTCATGAAAGTATAATTTAAAAAAAAAATCAAATTGCGATCGGAAACTTTGGTTGCATAAAAGTGTACATTTTAATTATTTTGTGGTTAACTTTTAAATTTGAATACATACCATGGTGAACTCTTTCCAATTCCGTTTGAGATCAAAATATTTTTCAAGCGGCCTACACACGACACATAAGACACATAATACACACGACACGAGATAATGCAGGGTCGTGTGTAGGCCGCTTCAATGTGTTAGTAAGGGAGGTACAACGATTTCTATGAGACCTATATGAGTTGTTCCGATAAGGGAACAAATTAGCCTGAGGAGTTAAGAAAGGGACACAGGTAAAACGGAGTAATGGAGAACCAGGAGAATATATATGACGTGGATGTGGATGGAAGAAGATACCAGGAACGCCACACCATTAGACAAATCAAGAAAAATCCAGATGAACAGAGTGTTAATAATAGTACGCATCATGCGATTACTGGATGTTATTGAAGAAAAGAGTGCATGCAAAGTCAGATGCCACGTGGAAAAAAGGTGTAATGGTTGGTTGTTTTAAATTTTAAAACTCTGATGGTGTGATAATCGCAAAATAAGAATATCAAAAAAGGATATTTCGTTTATTTTATAAATATGTATTAAGTGTTGCATTGCTTTCAGGCATATTTGTAGTGCGTTATCGAATAAATATAATTCTTAACTATTAGTTTGTACATAATGGATTTTGTACATTATTACCGTAAAAGTGTAAAGCGCCCTAAATGTGAAAATTTCACCAAAATGTTGGGTAAAAATTTATAAGCCAGCTTCACGGATAATTCAGAACATTCGTTGTCGAAGTTCGACACATAGATAATACGAAATATTCTGGTCTGGAATATACCTTTTTTAATTAAAAGGCAATCAAATATGACATTTGTCTGAAGTACCATCCTAATAATATAAATTCTTGTCAAAATAAAAACAAACGTATCTTTTTTTTTAACTAACTAACTAACTAACCATCACGCCGTTTCTCCGCAGGGGTAGGCAGAGAGGACGGACCGCCAAACAACTCGGTCTTGGCACACACTCTTTGCCTCACTCACATTCATACATCGTCTCATACATTCTCTTCTATTATTCTGACTTTTGACATGACCCGACTCAAGTATCTGATTCACTTGATCGTGCCATGTCTTCCTCGGGCGTCCCCGACTTCTTCTACCATTCACATTCGCGTCGTATATTCTTCTTACACTACTTCCTTCGTTCATTCGCTCTACATGCCCAAACCATCTGAGGGTCCCTTTCTTAATCTTACTCATTATGCTTACATCGGCCTTACATTCTTTGCGGATATCCACATTTCTCACACGATCATACATTGTTTTACCACACATACGTCTCAGGGATCTCATTTCAACAGCATTCAGTTTACTTTCATCCTTCCTCTGCCAGTTCCATGCCTCACTGCCATACATCAGGGTAGGTACCAGGACTCCATTGTGGACTGCTAGCTTCGCTTTTTTTGACAGTTTTTTATTAGCGCCAACGGCATTCAGTCCACCATTAATGGAGTTACCGGCATTCACCCTTCTTTCAATATCTCTTTCAGCCTTCCCATCTCTCGTACACATACTACCCAGATACACAAACTCATCCACCTGCTCCAAATATTCATCATTCACAACTATGTTGCATACTGTTTTCGTACTCTCCCTTTCAAACACCTTATATTTTATACATTTTACAAATATAAGACAAAAAAGTCCCGATAAACTACTTTTTAGTAGTTTGTCTAACGGGTTCTTTACATTAAAGATCTTATTATAGTTTATTTATTTATTATTAGTTTCAATAGCAAGGTTTTATACATACAATGTATAGTATAAGTATAGATCCTTTTTTTTTCACAGACCTCCTCACTAGGATTTCCTGTTCTGAGCTGGCCTGTAGTTTTTTAAAATATTTGTATTTGGTTATGGATTGTCTTTATATCGTCTTCATAATGTTTGTAATTTTATTATCACTTTGATCTCTCAGCCATGTTTTTACTTTTGTTTTAAATATATTCATTTCCTTTATATTTTTTATTTGATCTGGTAGAGCATTGTATAATTTTATAGCATGGAATTTATTATTTCTCTGTCCAAAAGATGTGTTCAAACTGATTTAATAGTTACATTTTTACAATTTAAGATATAAAATTAAATAAAAAATTTTATAGAAATATACTTAGATACATTTTTACAATTATAGCTATAAAATAAAATAATTTTTTTACATAAATATACTTAGATTAAAGAAAAATTATGAAAACATGAATAACAATTTTAAAGTGCTTAGTAATTGTAAGCTAATACACATTAGTTCTTTCCGTAAGCCAAGTCTTCAGTAAGTTCACCAATTGTTTGTTTTGGGTTCAGTTTTTAATTTCAGCTGGAAGCATATTTAAACAACTGGGAATCATGTAATTTAACGTTCTTTGTCCATATTTATTTGTATGTTTAGGTACAATTAATCCTTCATTAAAGTTAAAACGAGTATTATGGTTGTGTTCCAGCCTGTTTATATATAAAGGGTTATTTATGTGCTGAAATATAATTTTGTACAACATAATTGCTCTCACTGAAAGAATTTTGAGACTTTGATAAAAGTATGGAATATTATGCCTTTCTTTGTATAATTTTTTTTCAGCTAATAATTTAACCAATGAATTTTGCACTGATTGAACATGGTCTATATTTGTTTTACAAGAAAATCCCCAAGCTGTTATTCCATACCTTATAACAGAATAAATAAATTATTCGAAGTGTGCAGATAGGAACAAAAATTTTTAGTTTATACAATCTGCTTACAATTGATCTTAATCGTGCACAAACTTTGTTAATTTGTGTATCCCATTTGAAAAAGCAATCAATAATAACACCTAAATAAACATATTCTTTAACTAGTTCCATATTTTCACATGTACACGTTGCTGGAATACCATTGTGTAAGCAATCTGATGTATGTGTTTTTATTTCAGGTGTAATACATACCTTAACATTAGGGGATCTTATGTGTAACAATTTAGTTTTTTTGGCATTTATAATTAAGCCAGAGTCATGAGACCATTTTAAGAGTTCAATGTAGTCTTTTTGTAAAAGATCTATACAAGTTTGCAAATCACTGCTAGAAATAACTAAAGCAGTATCATCCGCGTATACAAAGTACTTTACATGTTTAAAAATGAATTTAATAAAAGATACATACATAATATACAGGATTGGACCTAATATGGTACCTTGAGGAACGCTAATCTAATTTGAATTATCCCTGTTAATGGCTTGAGGTTCAAGTACCTATGCGTTATTCGTTTAAATAAGATATATATATATTTTTTATTCTCAAAAAGATATATAAATTACAATAAATTTTATACAATACAATAACTTATACAATATTTTATACAATAACTAATAACATAATTTAAATATTCGATTTACCCCCATAAATAAGCAGGGCAGGGGGGGGCGTTATTGTGTTGGTTTAAATTTAAAAAAAATAATAATAATTTTAACTTTCGGTATAATTTTTAAGCTGAGTTTTAAATTTTTTTAAATTACTATTTATGTTTCTAATTTTTTCAGGTAGTGAATTAAAAAAAATTAACTCAGAGATATTTGTCACATCACAGGTTTAGAAATGATTTGTGCGGCAAACCTTTTTTTAATTTGTCTTTATTCATCGCTTTAAATGGAGGTTACATCATTGGATTTTTCGACCACCATGCTAGGCTCGTGCCCGTGTTATGGTGGTCGATGAATATCTTTTATTTAACGGGTATGTGTAATTATTCTAATACCTTTCTTTCCATATTCTTCTGTTATGAATACAGGTTCAAACCTGTCAATAATGCA